>CM035836.1:304416570-305662403 GCA_020510985.1 Pholidichthys leucotaenia
GAGCTGTGTGGAGGAATCTGATCAGACCAAAATGAAACAGTCATTGTCACCCACGACAGACTGCTATGATGATGATGATGTTGCACATGCCACCCCAGCCCAATTTCGAGGCATCTGTGGTGACCATTACGTGTAAAGAGACTCGGCCCATGGGCATCATGGAACAGAGACGCACTGCATCTGTCCAGGGGAGCAGCGCATGCACACAGGCTGGAGAGCCCCCAACCAGACCTGCCGGGTTTGGGGAGCATTTCTGTTTCAGGAGAAACCATCTCTGAAAATCCCTCATCATAAGCAGGCCTTATGGGACCTCTGCTATCATAGAAGCCATGTGTCCCAGCAGACGCTGACACTGGTGTAAATATAGTGTAGATTGTCTGGAAGCGTGAAAGACATTGATAAAAGGCTGTTATCCTCTGCTTGGATAACTGAGCCCGGTTTTGCACCAAGTCCAACTCCAGACCCAGAAAGCAGATTTTCTGGGTGGGTGTGAGGTGACTCTTTTCTCTGTTTATAACAAAGCCCAGGGACTGTAGGTGCGTCACAAGGAGCACTGTGTGCACTCTGGCCTGATGAGCGGAGTTTGCCAAAATTAATAAATCTTTCAGGTAATCTAGGACCTGACCACCCTGGCTTCTGAGGGGACTTAGCCGCCTCCTGACATTTGGTGAACACCAGAGGGGCAAGTGACAGGCCTAAGGGAAGTAGCTGATACTTGAATATTACCCCCTCGTACGCAAAGCACAGAAACTGCCTGTGCTTGGGCCGGATTGGGATGTGGAAATAAGCGTCCCTCAGGTCCACTGTAGTGAACCACACTTCTGGCTGTACTGCCTGAATGACCTGATGTAGTGTAAGCATTTTGAATTTGAATAATCTCAGATCTTTAACACCCTCATATCCAAAATGGTACGGAGACCTCCGTCTGTCTTTGGAATAACAAAGTAGCGACTGTAGTAACCTCTGTGAGTGTCGCTTAAAGGTACAACTCTTTTTGCTTGTTTCTCCAAGAGAGAGGGAATCTCCTCTCTCATAACTGGAGCAGAAGCTGGCAGTACAACTGACGTCATAATGCCTCTGAACATAAGTGGGCATCTTTTGAATTGGAGACTGTAGCTACTCACTTCAATTCCCATCACCCATTGGGGCGACACACATGCTCGTCACATCGCCTCCCTGACGGAAAGCCTGCCAAGCATGGGCATTTGCTGGCCAAGGGCACCCTCTACTGGATGACTGGGGCCTGAAACAGTGATGTTCCGAACACTGTGATTTTTCCCCACTTAGTGTAGCTGAGTGAGGTTTTATAATGGGGCAAAAACTGCCCTTCATTAAATTCACACCAGGGGAATATTTTCCCTTTTTGTTGTGTGCCAGTGAGTAGAACCGTTTTGTGCTTAAGAGCAACTGCTCACATAACCGAGGTCTCTTTCACTTTGGTTCCAGCTAGTAAAAGAGAGGCTTCCCGTTTTGCTCTGTGGGTCGAGAGGCTCTGTGACATAGGGAGGCAGTGGGCCACTCCGCCTTTGGTGGCAGAACTGCAGACGGCTGCTTTTTCACTTCAACCACCTAATTCAGTCTGGGTGCACTTCTACTGCAGTTCTAAAGAACACATGCTGTTTACCTGCCCTGTTCGACCAAAAGATCTGGCTCGCCAGTAGCCCTGGGAGGTCTGGCGGTTGGACCATCTGTTAATCCCCCTGCTAATTTCTCTTTGCCAGCCCCTATCCAATTTCTGGGGGCTGAGCTTAAAATTTCTGCCCTTGTTGATTCAGGAGCAGAGCAAAATTTCATTTTGCGAGGGGTGGTGCAAAAACTGAAAATTCCTACAAGGGCCCTTCCGACTCCTTTGAACATAACATCCCTTTCCGGTTGCGTATTAGCCGCGGTTATGCATAAAACCGAACCCGTGTCTGTTCTGTTATCTGGTAATCATCGCGAGTTCCTGTCATTTTTTGTTCTGCCCAATTCATGCACTCCAGTGGTTTTGGGTTATCTGTGGCTCCGTCAACATAACCTAATAATTAACTGGGCCCAAAATTCTATTTCCTCTTGGAGTCCATTTTGTTTGTCATCTTGTCTCCGTTCGGCCGCGTGTTCCCCTACTCTCCCTATCTCTTCCCCTCCAGCCAAGTCGCCGGACCTCAGTCTCATGCCCGAGGTCTATCATGATCTGGGGGAGGTCTTTAGCAAGTCAAGGGCCCTTTCATTGCCACCTCATCGGTCCTATGACTGTGCTATTGACCTCCTCTTGGGCGCACACCTGCCATCCAGTCGGCTGTATAGTCTATCCGGGCGGGAGAGGAAGACAATGGAGAGCTACATTAAAAACTATTTGAGCGCTGGTCTCATTCGTCCCTCTTCCGTTCCTCTTGGTGCTGGTTTTTTCTTTGTGGGGAAAAAAAGACGGGTCCTTACGACCATGCATTGATTGTCAGGAACTGAATGCTATCACCATTAAAGACAAATACCCACTTCCACTCATTAACTCGGCTTTGGAGCTCCTGCAGCGTGTGTGCGTTTTCACCAAACTCGACCTCCGGAATGCATATCATTTGATCCATATATGGGAGGGTGATGAATGGAAGACGGCATTTAAAACTCACCTTGGGCAGATTGAATATCTCGTGATGCCGTTTGGGCTCACCAACGCCCCTGCCATCTTTCAGCGCCTGATTAATGATGTTCTCAGGGACATGGTTAATCAGTTTGGTTTTGTTTATTTTGATGACATCCTTATTTTTTCACGCATGCTGGAAGAGCACACAGTCCATGTTCGGGCAGTGTTACGACATCTGCTCGAGAATCAGTGGTATGTTAAGGCTGAAAAGTGTGAGTTTTCATCTCGCTCCACTTCTTTCCTTGGGTTCATTGTTGCTGAAGGCGAATTAAGGGCCAACCCGGCGAAGGTCAAGGCGGTCCTTGTTTGGCCAATCCCACAGACCAGGAGCAGCTCCAGTGCTTCCTGGGCTTTGCAAATTTTTACTGCCACTTCATCCGTAATTATAGTAAAGTTGCCCTGCCTTTGATCCAACTGACCTCGACTAAGGTCTCATTCAAGTGGTCTGAAGTAACGGAACAGGTCTTTGCTGAGCTTAAGGCTCTTTTTTCCAAGAGGCTCATCCCAGCTCAAGTCGACCCCCAATCACAATTTGTGGTTGAGGTGGACGCATCTGATTCGGGGGTGGGCGCCGTCCTCTCCCAGCGCTCCGTCTCCAACCAGAAATTATATCCCTGTGCGTATTTCTCTCGGCGCTGACCTCTGCTGAGAGGAACTATGGCGTTGGAGATTTTGAGCTCCTGGCCATCAAATTAGCTTTGGAGGAGTGGAGACACTGGCTTGAGGGAGCCATTCTCTCTATCATTGTCTGGACAGATCATAACAATTTGGAGTATTTGAGATCTGCCAGAAGGCTAAATTCTAGACAGGCCCGGTGGGCCCTTTTCTTTCTTAGATTCAGTCTTTCCATCACCTACTGCCCTGGCTCCTGCAATATTAAACCTGATGCTCTCTCTTGCCAGTTCTCCACCGATCACCTTCTCTCCTCTGATCTTCTTGTTTCTCCCCCTCCCTCTAAACCTATTCTGCTGTCTTCCTGCATTGTTGTGCTGTGATGATCTGGTGATGATCTGATGAGCTTGTTCTCCAGCGTATAAAAGAGCCAGTCTGTGAATGCTCCTTTGCTGGACCATTGGGTATTGCTGCCTCAACTAGGGCTTGAGTATTTCTTCATGTTAATGTGTGACTGACCTGTGTGACTGTTTGCTGACCAAGTTTTTCCTTCTCCTCTCAGGTTGCTGCCATTGCAGTGGGGTGTCTCTCCAGGACTGAGCACGCTCGCCTGCCCTTCACCATCTCGTCTGGTCCACACTTGTTCCCCACCATCTCATCTGGTCTACTCCTCCCGTCAACCATCCCGTTTGGTTCTCCTCCAATTCACCCGGTCAGCCTACAGCATCCTTTACCCTGTTTACACGCTGGATCTCACAGCCGTGCCCTCTGCTCCATTCGTAAGTCTTCTCTACTCAGAATTAGCCAGCTTATTTCCTCATCTCCCCAAATTAACCTTTTTCTCTTTCCACAGGCTGTTTGTGTTTTTCCAGCGTGCCCTTCATGTTTCTGTCTCTAAATTATTCTGTGGTGTATTTTGGTTCAGGGTTTTTGTGTAATAAATTTTGCGTGACTTTTACTCTGTGTCTGAGTATTCTTCTGGAGTTGTTTGCCCTGCATTTGAACCTCCGGTTGGTGAATTATGACACTTTCTTCCTTTTCCTGTTTTCATTATTGTCTTGAGTAAGTTCACCTGGTCCCTATTACTCTTTTCCTGAAAGTGTCTATATGGTCTAATTGGGCCATGTCCACATACACACACGAGTATGTTTTAAAAATCATAACCTTTTATATGTAGACTCCCATGCAAACACAGTTTTGGGGCATTAAAAATAAAGTTTTTGAAACGCTTCTTCCAGGGTGATGTTTTTCAGTGACTCTGGTGGCAATGTTTCTGTGAGGACTGGAAAACCAGAGGTTTTGCCTTTTAATGTCAGAGTGTACGCTGCCATTGCTCTGGTTTGACATCACAATACTAGCCATTATCTCCTTTGTTTACATGGCAACAATCAGCGCAGCCAACAATGTGATGCTGCTAGCTTTGCTAACAGGACTTTTACATGTTTGCACATAATGTACAGTTACTCAACCAGTGCATTCAGGAATGGAAGCATCAGTACGTGTTATAGAGAACACTGTTACATAAAATACGCCCACTACTTGGGCATCCTCCTTACAATGCTTCAATTGTGTTTGTACATTTTCATATGAACAGGGTGTCTTTAAAAAAAAAAAGCAGTTCTGTGGGGTTGCATTTTTTTTTACTAATAAACAGAGGACAAAAACTGTTTTCTAAAACAGCCATGTATGTACATGTGGCCTATAGGCCTTTGTCCCCCTCAGTCTTTACGTTGTTGTGCCTTGTCATCCTTTTGTTTCACAGTATGGCTATTTTCGTCTGCTCAGACCCTCATGTAAAAACCCATGTAAAGCACCTTTTCTGTATTATTACTATTATGTATTTTCTAAAGAAACATAGTAAATAAATATTTCAAATCTGCAAGTCTGTATCTGTTTCAGCATTTGGCTCTTTTTCCTGCTAATCTGTGACTATACTGTAAGTCCTCCTTGAAGTGTAGAACATATTTGTTGTACTTGACAGGTGATTTTAGATCAGAGCTGACGATTGTATTATTCATTGTGATGTTTTATCATTAACAATCCAATAATTTCATGGATGCTTTCCATGAAACTATTGGAATGTTTCCTGGAAAGCAACCACAAAACATTAGCTTGCATCAAAATAAGCAAAATGTCACAGCGTACTCAAACACTGGGCATTCATGTAAGCTGAGCAAGGGCATATATTTCATTTCATTGTTGGCGGGGGGGAAGGGAGCGGCTGGGTGTGGCTAGAGAAATTGAACTCAGGTTTCCAAAGATGTGATAAACCACAGTTAATTTATGTTTTGGGGGGGTCTGAGGCTGTGACCTGTGTCACAGCCTCAGACCCTTCGTCATGGAGCTTCCTTCTCCCATGGGTCGAATACACCCTCAATTCAGTCACCTCCACTGCTACTGGGTTTTCCCTCTTCGAGGCCTCCCTCGGATATAACCCGCTCCTCCTCTCCATCACCGAGGAAGAACTGTCTGCCCCATCCATTTCTGCACATATGTCACAGTGCAAACAGTGGCCGCCCTGCTTTGGTCCATGGAGGACAACGCCAGATGGGCCAACAGGAAAAGGCGCCCTGCCCCTATGTACAGGATCGGCCAGAGAGTATGGCATTCTATGAAAACTTCCCCCTCAAGACCGACTCCAGGAAGCTCTCTCCCTGGTTTGGTAGACCTTTCACCATCAATTCCATCATCAGCCCTGTTTCAGTGATTCTCGACTTTCCCGCCTCCCTCAGGGTCAATCTCTCCTTTCACGTATCCAATATCAAGCCCGTTTTGCCAGCTGTCTTTGCCCACCATCCAAGCCCCCTCCCTCCCCAAGATGATCGACGGTGTCTATTGTATATGCTGTTACCCACATCCTGAATTCCCGCTGCAGGGGACGTGGCATCCAGTTCTTGGTTGACTGGCAGGGGTATGGTCCTGAGTAACGCTCATGGAGCCCCAGGTCCTTTGCTATGGACAAGTCCCTATCAGTGACTTCTACCAGAACCATCCTGACAAACCCTGAGTTACGCCAGGAGGCGTTCATGAGTGGGGAGTACTGTAAGGATCCCTGTCTGTCATGTGTGTCTGCTTCTCTTTCCCGCTGTTAAGCCACCACCGGAGTGGTGGCTCAGTTGGTAGAATATCCGCCCCACACCAGGGATGCCTGGGTTAAAATCCTGGCCGTGTCATGCTGAAGATCATATAAAAGCAGAACTTCCTGCCATCCAGCTTGATGCTCAGCAATAATGGAACGGAGGAGGGAAATTTGTGGCAGCGCTTTGCGTGACAGCGACCCCTCTGATTCTAGTTGTGATTAACATTGTAGATAAGAGAAACATAATTTTGTTCTACTGTACATGATTGGCTGTATGGACTGGATGACAGTAAAGTTGGCTTTACCTTTAACTTTAATTAGCGCCCTTCCTACAGCCTGGATCACCATCTGTGGCTAATTAATGGTGCCGTTTATAAGGGAGGCTCTTCCACTGCTCTGTCTGGTCGCGTAGCATTGTATTTGCCTGTTTGCTCCTGCCTAACTCCATGACCTTTGTCTGCCTGCCGTGTCTGACCTTTGTTTGCTCTAGACCCTGTTGTCTGCCTCACATCTTGGACCTTGTCTGCCCTGTTCCTGCCTGCCGTGCTCTGACCCCCTGCTTGTTGCTGGACTCTGGATCTTATCTTACGGACTGGAATTGGATTCACATGGATAAGTGCACTTCACCATTTTCCCCAAAGTAAGTCGACTTATCCATGCTTGTCACCTGTTAAGAGATATCCATGCTACCATATCATCAGTGCTTCATTCAAACATCACATTTTCTATTCAAGAAGTTACTTATCATGTCTTATGATTAATAGTTCAACACTTTGGCCTAAACATGACCAGTCCAAATATTTATCTCTGTCTGTTTGTGTGACTATGTGTGTGTGTGTGTGTGTGTGTGTGTGTGTGTGTGTGTGTGTTCCTCAGATATCTCTCAAACCATTTGTCAGACTGGCCTAATATGTTAAATGTGCTTTGCTGAGGTTACAAGGGTGCACATCCCCAAATATGGAGTTGCTCAGTCAAAATATGTAATTTTTTTTTTTACCAATAAAAGTTTAGCCACCAATCTGTCACTGCTCTGTGTCTCCTCATGCCCTGGCTTCAAGAAGTGTGGGTGGGGTTTTGGATTGACTCCATGCTGATTGGACAACACACGGTATCACAACGATGCTGATTGGATAATGTTATGTCCACAAACCTAGTAATGACAATGGACGATATATACTGTATGGTGGACTGATGACGACACCCATAAGCTGTGTCATCACGCTGTCCCCTGCACTAAATCCCAACACTAGAGATAACACACAGCATCACGACCTGTTAGTCACCACAGTGCTTCGCAAATAAAGATTTTATAAGTGCTTTGCTGAGGTTACAAGGGTGTGTATCCCCGAATATGGAGTCGCTCAGTCAAAATATATATCATAAAGTTGCTGTGATTGCGTAGGTCTAATGGATAACTCGGCATGATGTCACGCATGCCTACATGGTTTAATCTCTCGTAGGCAAATGTTATGTCCACAAACCTAGTAATGAAGACGGACGGGGATGCTGTGCTCAAACTCGAACTTTATTACAAGGCATTGATATTACACTACACACATGACTACTCAGTTGCTACTCCCTGCGATCCTCGTGCCAACTCCCCATGAGATGGCAGGCTTTCCCAAATATATGGTGGCATATATTTGGGAAACACTACATTCTTCCCCCCTTGCAAAAAAATGAAGAACACAGTTTAGCATACCAAATTCCCCATAAATAACCACATCTAGTATTAACCCCTTGCACTCCGGGCAATATTCCTAAAAATGCCAAAAAATAACGTGCCCAAAGTAAATCGAAAGCTGTTATTCAACCCTTTGCAGCATCTTCATGGGGTTGGTCTCATTTAAAAGAAAACACTTTGAATTTTTTGGCAAAAAAAAACATGATCTCTCTAAGTGCTCTGGCCACTGAGTTACAGTCATCTAAACATACTGAACTTGAAGAAAATAAATTTGGACACGGTGTTTTTTTGGATACAAATGCTTGCAAATAACACACAGCTGTCCGATCCGGCTGGAAAATGCAACAGAAATGTAGAACCAAGTGTTATCCAGCTGAGGTCCAAATTTAGTAACAATACCACAAAAAACGAATATTTTACACAGCTTTGTTCTCAGGCTGTTCCCAGGCATTTTGGAACTGTGCCAAATTGTGCCAAATGGCACAGTTTGGAAAAACGTCTGTAACTTTTGAATGATTCAATATAGAATCTTCATTTTGGGCTCTAATGAAAGGTCACATTCAGGGCTGTGTCTGTGTGTGTGTGTGTGTGGGGGGGGTTGTCCCCCCCCCTGCTACAAAGGACGGAGTTCGGCCCTTGCTACATGACCGATTACACTCCTTGCATGTTTTCACAGCGGCTTCCCCCCCCCCCCGCTACTGTGTGTGTGTGTGGGGGGGGTTGTCCCCCCCCTCGCTACAGAAGACGGCCATCGCTACATGACGGAATACACTCATATGCTTCCCCCCGCGGACCGGGGGGCGTTTGGACTGTGAACGCCCCCCCCCCCCGCTCCTCTTCTGCAGCGGGGGGGGGGGGCGTTCACGGTCCGAACACGGCAAATGAACCGTTTATCGCGGCGCACGCACTTCGTACTTCGTGCGCAGTACAGTTGTAATTTACCGATCGGTCAAAAGTCATTTTTGGATTACAATTTTCAGGGAGAAATAATAATTTAGCTTATAACACCTTACCTCTTCACAGCAGCAGAGTCCTGGCGAACTTCTCTTCCCCATTGTCAGACGAACGCGACGCTGGTCCGCTCGTGGATCCCGATCAAAACATAATTCCATTATTGCCGTTTTGGCGAATGATTTACGACTTTTGTCGTCGGCCTCCGTCGGTCTATGATGATGGAAGAGAATCCTAAACGTCTATTCTGCTAGAATGAGTGCAGGTCCCACTTGTGGGTGGTCTCCATGCTGCGGGGTCTGTAGCAGATTCGTCCAGCGTCCTTTGTTTTCATCTGCTGCAACAGTAAATCTCTCTTCACCCAGCCCGAACTTCTGTGCTTCAATTGGCTCCTGCATTCACAGTAGGCGGGTCCTCCTTCCTAGGTTTTCATTCATTGGTTCTTCAAGGTTTCAGAAACCCAATTCAAGGCTCTTATTAGTCGAATGAGAGGTCAATCAGATGAACTAATCTGTTCGCGGCTGTGTCTGCAGCTTTTTTTTTCAGTGGCGCTTGGACGCCAACACCACCTACATCACCACAATCTGGACTATGCGTCCGAGTGCGCATGAGGGCGCACTCCTGCGCAGAGACTTGCCCGCCCACGGAACAACGGAGCGCAAGTGGTTAATTAAACTGTGGGACACATATGTATCGCTTTAGGCCTCACATCTCAGATTAGAACAAAGAACTGAGTCTCCTTGGAGATAACAGGAGGATGTGAAAGTTTAGCCTTTGGTATGCAAGAGATGGCCTTGGGGGATTTCCGGGTGGCCAAAGACTATGAAAAGGAGGTTATAGGATCAAAGAGTAGATGCATTGTTATTTGTGATTGAAATGCAATGTGACTGTGAACTGGGAGAGTCCTGGTATATAAAGGACGAATGCTTCTGCGTTTTTCCTCTTTCTGCTTTACTGATGTTGGAAGATGTGAATAAACCTGACTCGTGAGATAAACTCTGCCTCGTCATTTTCACATTTCCACATTGGTGACCCTAAGACGCATCATGGATGAAAGAAATTCCCCCGGGCCAGCCGAGTCAGGAGCTCCCAGCCAAGTGTATGCCGCTACGGTCCAGTTACCGGACTTTTGGCAGGACAACCCGCGCTCCTGGTTCCACTTGGTCGAAGCACAGTTCGCCCTCCGGGGGATAACGGTAGATGACACGAAGTTCTACCATGTGATTGCAAAGCTCAACAACCACACGGCTCGGCATGTGGAGAGCCTATTGGAGCGGCCACCGGCCAACGACAAGTACGGCGGATTGAAGGCTGCGCTTATCCAGCGCTTCACTCTCTCAGTCGAGGAGAGAGCGGAGAGGCTCCTGGCTCTGAATGACTTGGGAGATGGCACGCCCATTGACCTGATGGAGAACATGCTGAGGTTGAGGGGCTCAGACGACGACGACTTCATCTTCACCCACATTTTCCTCAGGACCCTACCGTCGGCCACGAGAGCGGCCCTGGCCAGTTCGCCGTTGTTGGCCCAGCGGGACTTCCGCGCGCTGGCCCAGGAGGCACATCGGATTCTCAACGCCAGCAAACAGCGCGCGGCCACCGCAGCAGCGATGGAGTTCGGCGCGGCGGCCGGAGATGGCGGGGGGCCAGAGACGGCGGTAGCTGAATCACCGACGACGGCGGCTGCGGCGGCCAAGGATCGTGGAGGAGACACCCTCTGTTTCTACCATCGCCACTTTGCAGTGAAGGCACGCAAATGTATGCCACCATGCCAATTCAAGCGCTCGGGAAACGCCAAGACCAGGGGTCGGTAGCAGCTGCGACCCTCGGGGAGGAGAACAAGCTGCTCTACTTGAAGGATGCACGCTCGGGGAGGCATTTCCTCGTGGACGCAGCCTCCCAGTTGAGTTTCATCACACCTTCCTCTGCTGACCGGCTGGCAGTTTCCAGAGGTCCCGGGGTGGCAGCAGCGAACGGCTCGGAGATTAAGACCTTTGGTGAGAGGACTCTGCTTCTGTCTATACACGGCCGTACATTCGAGTGGACTTTTGTCATAGCAGCAGTGAATTTCAATATGTTGGGGGCTGATTTTCTGTGCTCACATGGTTTGTTGGTTGATCTCGCTAACAGGTGCCTGGTTAATGCACTTTCTTTCGATTCTATTCCCTGTACAGCCCGAGTGGCCCCGCCAACAGCACAAGCCAACGTCACAGCTGCAAGCGGTAAGTCCCACACACTGCTCACTCAGTTCCCAGCACTCACGGTTCCCACATTTTCAGCAGCCGTCGCTAAACACGGGGTGGAACATTTTATTACTACCACCGGCCCGCTCGTTTTTGCAAAAGCTCGGCGTTTGGATGCAGCTAAACTGACCATAGCGCGCGAGGAGTTCGCCAACCTGGAATGGTTGGGCATCATCAGGCGTTCTAACAGCCCGTGGGCTTCCCTGCTTCACATGGTCCCGAAAGCTGACGGCTCGTGGCGACCTTGCGGGGATTTCCGCAGGTTGAACAACGCCACAGTGTACGACCGCTACCCAATCCCCCATAGCCAAGATTTTTCCGTTCATTTGGCGGGGGCGCGTGTTTTTTCTAAGATAGACTTGGTCCGCGGTTACTACCAAGTCCCAGTGTGCGCTGAGGACATACCCAAAACAGCGGTAATAACTCCGTTTGGTCTATTCGAGTTTTTGCGCATGCCATTTGGGCTTAAAGGCGCTGTGCAGACGTTCCAACGCATGATGGACGCGGTGCTGCGCGATCTCCCTTTCGTATTCGTCTACCTGGACGACATCTTAGTAGCCAGCGCGTCCGAAGACGAACACGAAATCCGCCTCACGGCAGTTTTCCAGAGGTTGGGAGAGCACAGTTTAATAATCAACCCAGCGAAGTGTCAGTTCGGGGTGGCGCAGATTGATTTTTTGGGGCATCGCGTCTCTCCAGAAGGAGCGGTTCCGCTACCTGACAAAGTGCGCGCGGTAACAAATTTTCCCCAGCCACAAACGGTCAGGGCGTTACAGGAGTTTTTGGGAATGGTGAATTTTTATAATCGTTTCCTCCCCCGTGCAGCGCAGCTCATGCAACCACTGTACGCCACGCTCAAAAAACAAAAACCCGCGAATAAAATCGAATGGTCCCCGGAGCGAGAGCGAGCGTTCTCGGAAGTCAAGGCAGCCCTGGCCAATGCTGCGTTGTTGGCGCATCCGGACCCAACGGCCCGCATAGTGCTCACTACTGACGTGTCAGATGTGGCTATAGGGGCGGTCGTGGAGCAGCATGTAGCCGGGACTTGGCAGCCGCTCACCTTTTTCAGCAGGACTTTGCGCGATAGTGAACGTAAATACAGCGCGTTTGACAGGGAGTTATTAGCTCTCCATTTGGCCATTCGCCACTTCCAGTTCTGGCTGGAAGGACGCCGTTTCACCGCGTTCGTTGACCACAAGCCGCAGACTTTCGCGATGGCCAAGGTTTCAGAACCGTGGTCAGGCCGGCAGCAGAGACAGCTGGCAGCGATCTCAGAGTTTACTACCGATATTCAGCATGTGGCGGGTAAACTTAATGTAGTGGCAGACTGCCTCTCGCGCGCCGTGGCGGCCCCAGTTCGCGTAGGGATAGATTATGCAGCCATGGCCGCAGATCAGGCTAGCGACGCGGAAGTGTGCGCGCTCCAGTCTGGACCAACAGGGTTAAGGCTGGAGAACAGGGTGCTGCAAGACGGTATGCCCCCCCAATCTGCGACGTCTCCACTGGACGACCGCGTCCTGTGGTACCGGCCGCGTGGCGCCGCCGCGTTTTTGACTCGATTCATTCTCTGGCTCACCCAGGAGTGCGCGCGTCGGTCAAAATGGTAGGAGAGAAATTTGTATGGCCGAGCCTGCGCAAACAAGTTAAGGAGTGGGCAGCAGCCTGCGTGGCGTGTCAACGAGCCAAGGTACACAAACACACAAGAGCTCCCTTGGAGCCGTTTCACATCCCGGCTAAGAGGTTGGATCATGTTCACGTGGACCTCGTAGGCCCCCTCCCGCCATCACAGGGGTGCGCACACCTTCTGACAATGGTGGACCGCACCACGCGCTGGCCGGAAGTGCACTGGCGTCAACCACAGCCGAAGAGGTGGCGCGCGCATTTTTAACTGCGTGGGTGGCGCGTTTTGGAGTCCCATCGGACATTACGTCCGACAGAGGCCCTCACTTTGTTTCCGAACTTTGGTCAACAATGGCCCGCAGCCTGGGTGTCACAATTCACCGCACAACCGCGTACAATCCGCAGGCTACTGGGTTATGCGAGCGTTTTCATAGGTCATTGAAAGCGGCCCTCAGGGCATCACTTACGGATGCAAATTGGGTAGACAAGCTACCGTGGGTTTTATTGGGGTTGCGTTCTGCACCTAAAGAGGACTTAGAAGCCTCCCCGGCTGAGCTAGTTTTTGCGCAGCCACTTTGGCTGCCTGGGGAGTTTCTCCCAGATAATCCTGCGCCAGATAGCTCCCCGTCTCAGCTGTTGCAGCGTGGCACGGAATCGGGCATGCTGCCTGGCCCCGTTCACCACAGTTTTCCGCGCGTTTTTGTACCTAAGACTTTGAAAAACGCGGAGTTTGTTTTTGTCAGACACGATGCTCATCGCCCACCGCTGCGGCCACCTTATGATGGACCGTTTAGAGTGCTGGAAACAGGGGACAAGCATTTTTTGCCAGATTTGGGGGGCAGGAAGGAAAAGATTGGCATTAACAGGCTCAAACCCGCCTTTGTTGTGGCTGACGAGGATGTGCTGTTGGCCAGGGCTCCTCAGCGCGGCAGACCCCCTCGGGGAAATTCCCCAGAACACCCACAGGGACTGACAAACAGTTTTCACCCCCAGACAGCAGCCCCTCAGCATGATGGCGTCGCAGAAGTGGTGAAGCCCACTTACAGCAGATACAGGAGGAGGCTGAGGCCCAAGCAGCACGTGGGTTGATGTGTAATGATTTTATCATGACATGCAGACTGTTATTCTGTTGTTCCATCTTAGATGTTTGGGGGGGGGGGGGGTCATGTGGGACACATATGTATCGCTTTAGGCCTCACATCTCAGATTAGAACAAAGAACTGAATCTCCTTGGAGATAACAGGAGGATGTGAAAGTTTAGCCTTTGGTATGCAAGAGATGGCCTTGGGGGATTTCCGGGTGGCCGAAGACTATGAAAAGGAGGTTATAGGATCAAAGAGTAGATGCATTGTTACTTGTGATTGAAATGCAATGTGACTGTGAACTGGGAGAGTCCTGGTATATAAAGGACGAATGCTTCTGCATTTTTCCTCTTTCTGCTTTGCTGATGTTGGAAGATGTGAATAAACCTGACTCGTGAGATAAACTCTGCCTCGTCATTTTCACATTTCCACAAAACATACATTACTTAAAGCATTTGTATATATATCAAACAAATAACATTGATGTACAGGTTAACACGCAATTACTTTTTTTTTCAAATAACCCTCTTTTTATATGTATACATTTTTAAGGAACACTCTTCTTTCTTTTTTTTTTTTTTTATAAAGGATACAAAAACACACCAAAGGACTAGGATCTGCGGGTAGACCACTGCTGGACCCAACACGGCTGGGTGGGTTATTCTGCCACCTGCTCCTAGCCACACTCCTACCTAAACATTCAGTCTCTCTCTCTCTTTTTTTTTTGTTACAGTTTTCCACGGGGAAAGCTGTTCCGCCTGGGGGGCTCTGTAGCGGGCCCGTGGCAGCCGCATCCCTGGAACTGTCGGATTCCCGGGGCCAGGGCCAATCTTCATGACGCTAGGGCCCGGGTCCCACACTGCAGCAGCTGACTCCTGCGAAGCCTCACCGTCTGAAGCAGCCACCTGGACACGCCGTAGTTGGTTTGCATGCCGAACCGAACCGTCTGTCAGCTGAAAGCACGCTGTTCCCAGCTTTGCCACGATCCTCAGCGGTGCCCGTTGTTTTGCTGGCTGTGGCCCGGTCAGTCGCTATCCTGGTCTCTCTCCGGCATGAACCTGAACCCACTTCATGACTTGGAGTGGTGCCTTATTTGGCTTTATGCGTTGTTGTGCTCCCGATGGCTCTGCGCGCTCGTTCGGCTTGGGACCTCTGTTGTGCTGCGGTGATTTTGTAGTCAATGTGTTCATTGCGGACCCTTCACCTGTTGTATCCATCATCGGTTGAGGCTCATCATGGGTACGGAAGGTGTTCGGTGCCTCTCCGGTGTCGCTCGTTGAGGCGGACTCTTCACCCGTCAGCTCGGTTGTAACCTCCATTGCTTGTTGAGTGAGGGTACGGAAGCAGTTCGGTTTCTTCTCTCTTCCATCAGAAGAGCTCTGCTGTGCTGCGTCTTGTGTTGTGTTTGTGCCCGTTTGCTGTTGCTGTGCTTCGGGGCTCTGTACATGCTCGGACTCCCTCTCCCGTGGCTCCGGTTCTGGCTGAACAAGGGAGGCGAGTCCAGTTGCTTCCCCTGCGGGCGGCTCTCCTCCTGAGAGCGCGGAGTGGACACTATGGTGTTGGTGTCTTCCTTAATCATCTCATCCCACACCATGTCGTCGCCATCAAGGTCCGCTGTACCCCAACTGCTGCATCTAGACCATTCAAACCCAGCGCTGTCTCTGATAGTGAAGCCCAGTCTGTAGAAAAGGTCACATCCCGGCTGCATGGTGGCGCAGTGGTTTAGCACTGTGGCAGCACAGTTTTACCCTTGGCCGGGGGATCGCGGGGATCATGAGATCGTGGGTTCGATCCCAGCCCCCGACCAACAGTGAGCTGTGTGGAGTTTGCATGTTCTCCCCGTGTTGCGCGGGTTTACTCCGGGATTTCTCCGGTTTCCTCCCGCATACCAAAAACATGTAGGTTTAGGGCGCTCGCGCACGCAGCGACCAGCAGCCGGTGGCTTGTCACCAGACTGCAAACCAAGTCTACCTACGGGTACAAATAAGTAGCAAAAAAAAAACAAAAAACAAAAATCCCATGATGTTGTCACTGTGCGCTGCCACCTGGAACGTGAAGTCGTACACAACTTTGGACTTGCAGCAAACAGTCAGTTCCACCGTTCCGACATTTCACAGTCTGTGACCACCGTAACTGTACAGCGGCGTTGGGTTCTTCTTGACTTCTTCAACGTGACCCAGTTTAACATTGACTGCACCGCCATCATGTTGAGCAGGAATGGTACGGCTACTCCGTCTAATTTAACCATGCCGTATGAATAACCATTGACGTCGGGGCTTACCGAATGAATGGTTGGTGATGGCGGGCGGGCTGGCTTACTTGGCGGGCCCCATGCTGCTGGCGACCGGCACACTCTGGCGAAATGGTTCAGGCGCCCACACTTGTTGCATCGTTGTCCTCTTGCTGGGCAAAACCATGCTCTGTTCTGGTGTGTCAGGGACCCACAGCCCCCCAGACCGGACCTCTCGGAGCAGACCTTCGGCTAACTGCATTCGTCTCATACTCCTCTGTCACACTCCTCTTCTTCCTCCATGCCTACTGTGTTAGCTAGCATTGTCTATCCGGGTAGCTTCTGTGTTTGGTGCACATTTAGTGCCAAGGCTAACTTCTCCACTGCCTCTAGCTGGAACGCTTACTCAATCATGTCTGCTAGCATCATGTCATTTGGTGCCATTAGCAACCTAGCTCATAGCCCAGCATTGCATGTGTTTGGCCAACTGGTCCTGCACCATTTCATCTTTCACCGGTCCAAAATGGTACATGCTAGCCAACTGTCTTTGGTCAGCAACGAATTGTTGTACTGACTCACCAACTCTCTGTTGTCTCTGGTGAAAGCGAATCCATTGTACTATCACGCTGTCCGGTGTAGCAAAATAGCTAGCCAGCAGCTTCACAACATCTGCATATGAGTCCGTCGGACCAAGCATGTGAACATTTCTCTGACCCTCTATGCC
The DNA here is from genome assembly GCA_020510985.1 of Pholidichthys leucotaenia. Classification (NCBI taxonomy): domain Eukaryota; kingdom Metazoa; phylum Chordata; class Actinopteri; order Cichliformes; family Pholidichthyidae; genus Pholidichthys; species Pholidichthys leucotaenia. The sequence continues at coordinate 304,433,413 of CM035836.1, forward strand.
TAGGTTGTGGACAAGCAGTGCTCGCATCCTTACTTTACCAATTTTCCCAGGTCCAATGCCGTAACATAGGTCTCAAACGCGTCCAGACATCGTGGCCACGGGAGGGTTGGTTCACCTGGAAGCTCGAGGAAAGGTCGTAGTGATGTCACGCATGCCTCCATGGTTTAATCGCTGGTCGCCACATACAGTGGGGCAAAAAAGTATTTAGTCAGTCACCAATTGTGCAAGTTCTCCCACTTAAAAGATGAGAGAGGTCTCCAATTTTCATCATAGGTAACCTCAACTGTGAGAGACAAAATGAGAAAAAAAATACAGAAAATCACATTGAAGGATTTTTAATGAATTAATTGGTAAATTCCTCAGTAAAATAAGTATTTGGTCACCTACAAACAAGCAAGATTTCTGGCTCTCACAGACCTGTAACTTCTTCTTTAAGAGGCTCCTCTGTCCTCCACTCGTTACCTGTATTAATGGCACCTGTTTGAACTCGTTATCAGTATAAAAGACACCTGTCCACAACCTCAAACAGTCAGACTCCAAACTCCACTATGGCCAAGACCAAAGAGCTGTCAAAGGACATCAGAAACAAAATTGTAGACCTGCACCAGGCTGGGAAGACTGAATCTGCAATAGGTAAGCAGCTTGGTGTGAAGAAATCAACTGTGGGAGCAATTATTAGAAAATGGAAGACATACAAGACCACTGATAATCTCCCTCGATCTGGGGCTCCACGCAAGATCTCACCCCGTGGGGTCAAAATTATCACGAGAACGGTGAGCAAAAACCCAGAACCACATGGGGGGACCTAGTGTATGACCTGCAGAGAACTGGGACCAAAGTAACAAAGGCTACCATCAATAACACACTACGCCGCCATGGACTCAAATCCTGCAGTGCCAGACGTGTCCCCCTGCTTAAGCCAGTACATGTCCAGGCTTGTCTGAAGTTTGCTAGAGAGCATCTGGATGATCCAGAAGAGGATTGGGAGAATGTCATATGGTCAGATGAAACCAAAATAGAACTTTTTGGTAAAAACTCAACTTGTCGTGTTTGGAGGAGAAAGAACACCATACCTACTGTGAAGCATGGGGGTGGAAACATCATACTGTAGGGCTGTTTTCCTGCAAAGGGACCAGGACAACTGATCCGTGTAAAGGAAGGAATGAATGGGGCCATGTATCGGGAGATTTTGGGTGAAAACCTCCTTCCACCAGCAAGGGGATTGAAGATGAAACGTGGCTGGGTCTTTCAGCATGACAATGATCCCAAACACACTGCCCAGGCAACGAAGGAGTGGCTTCGTAAGAAGCATTTCAAGGTCCTGGAGTGGCCTAGCCAGTCTCCAGATCTCAACCCCATAGAAAATCTTTGGAGGGAGTTGAAAGTCTGTGTTGCCCAGCGACAGCCCCAAAACATCACTGCTCTAGAGGAGATCTGCATGGAGGAATGGGCCAAAATACCAGCAACAGTGTGTGAAAACCTTGTGAAGACTTACAGAAAACGTTTGACCACTGTCATTGCCAACAAAGGGTATATAACAAAGTACTGAGATGAACTTTTGTTATTGACCAAATACTTATTTTACCAAGGAATTTACCAATTAATTCATTAAAAATCCTTCAATGTGATTTTCTGGATTTTTTTTTCTCCCTCATTTTGTCTCTCATAGTTGAGGTATACCTATGATGAAAATTGGAGACCTCTCTCATCTTTTAAGTGGGAGAACTTGCACAATTGGTGGCTGACTAAATACTTTTCTGCCCCACTGTATTATGTCCACAAACCTAGTAATGAAGATGGACGAGGATGCTGTGCTCGAACTTGAACTTTATTACAAGGCATTGATATTACACTACACACATGACTACTCAGTTGCTACTCCCTGCAGCCCTTGCACCAACTCCCCATCTCATGGGGAGTTCGCAAATAAAGATTTTATAAGTGCTTTGCTGAGGTTACAAGGGTGTGCATCCCCGAATATGGAGTCGCTCAGTCAAAATATATACCATAAAGTTGCTGTGATTATGTAGGTGATTGCGTGTGCGGGGGTGGGGGGGGCATCACTGGCACATGGGTAAAGCAGCAGCCGAGACTCCCGTTAACCGGGCAGGCTGGGCTTGGCTCTCTGTGAAGGACTGTGATCCGCCCATTCAGCTGCTGCTTCTTCAACACTAGTATCCAACCAGGTGCTCCATGGTCGTTTGCGGGGAGGCACATTTAGCCTACCCGGTCAGTAGTAGACAACAGTCCTGACTGCTGCTTCATTGTGGAGCGGAATGGCCAGATCAATTGCATATTACATGTGGACACATATGCATGCTTTGACTAAACAACAAGATGCAAAAATGCCCAAATAACGAAATAAATAATTTTATTTAAATATTTACTGAAAAATGGGCAACACTTATGCAAAAGTTTCAGCCAAATGGCTCATTCTCCTCTGTGTGTGTGTGTATGTGTGTGTGTGTGTGTGTGTGTTGAAGGGATTGGTGCCGTACGTGGATGCCCTGAATTTCCCTCTGGAGATCAATAAAGTATAGAAGATACAAATACAAATAATAATAATAATAATAATAACAACATTCAGTGTTTTGTACTTATAATATTGCTAAAATATTACTCTCTTTTTTTTCCCTTTTTCCTTTTGAATTTTTTTGAATGCTTATTTACCTTAGCCCAGTTTTACCCAAAGCCAGAGTAAAGCTGAGCCTCAATGATTATTTTTGGTTTTGTATGTTTTAAGCAGGCAGAGTAGACTTAGACAAATTCTCCCATAGGATTAGATTCCATGCCCCTTTTTACATTTTCCTTTTTCAATAGTGATCATGTTAGTACTCACGGATGACAAAGCCACTACCACAACATTTGAGTCAAGTGCCTAACAAGTGTCTTAAGATCAAACCTGCTACCAAGTGTGTGTTATAACGATGCCAGTCGCCATCCTTCTAACAAGTGAGGGATTGTAGCGGCTGGTACCAGGTAGATGGATGTGCCTCAGGGGTCCCCCCCACTAACAACAAGACCAAAGGAACTTTGACTTTCCTTCTGCTCACCAACCCCCAACTCACTCTTCACAGTCATTCAAACAATGAGGAACAAAAGCTCATTGTTTTTCCCTTCTCTTAACACCAACACACTGTCACAGGACAACTGGAAATAAGACCTCAAAGTCACACAAACTGGGTCATTGACTGTCAGAATTCTAATCTTCATGTGTCTGGACTTCTAATATACCCTACACATGTCTGCCTTTTGTAATTACAGTGGGGCAAAAAAGTATTTAGTCAGCCACCAATTGTGCAAGTTCTCCCACTTAAAAGATGAGAGAGGTCTCCAATTTTCATCATAGGTATACCTCAACTATGAGAGACAAAATGAGAAAAAAAAAATCCAGAAAATCACATTGAAGGATTTTCCATCCATCCATCTTCTACCGCTTTTCCGGAGGTCCGGGTCGCGGAGGCAGCAGTTCAAGCAGAGAAGCCCAGACTTCCCTCTCCCCAGCCACCTGCTCCAGCTCTTCAGAGGGGATACCAAGGCGTTCCCAGACTAGCTGGGAGACATAGTCTCTCCACCGAGTCCTGGGTCTGCCCCGGGGTCTCCTCCCAGTGGGACGTGCCTGAAACACCTCAAGTGGGAGGCGTCCAGGAGGCATCCTAATCAGATGCCCATACCACCTCAACTGACTCCTTTCAATGTGGAGGAGCAGCGGTTCTACTCTGAGCCTCTCCCGGATGACTGAGCTCCTCACCCTATCTCTGAGGGTGAGTCCAGCAATCCTACGGAGAAAGCTCATTTCAGCCGCTTGTATCCGCGATCTCGTTCTTTCGGTCATTACCCAAAGCTCGTGACCATAGGTGAGAGTAGGAACGTAGATTGACTGGTAAATCGACAGCTTTGCCTTAGAACTAAGCTCCCTCTTCACCACAACAGACCGGTACAACGTCCGCATCACTGCAGATGCTGCTCCAATCCGTCTGTCGATCTCTCGCTCCATTTTCCCCTCACTCGTGAACAAGACCCCAAGATACTTAAACTCCTCCACTTGGGGCAGGAGCCTGTCCCCAACCCGGAGAGGACAATCCACCTTTTTCCGGCTGAGGACCATGGACTCGGACTTGGAGGTGCTGATTCTCATCCCAGCCGCTTCACACTCAGCGGCAAACCGTCCCAGCAAGAGCTGTAGGTCATTGCTGGATGAAGCCAACAGGACAACATCATCTGCAAACAACAGAGATGAGATCCTGTGGTCACCAAGTATGACACCCTCCATTCCCTGGCTGCGCCTAGAAATCCTGTCCATAAAAATTATGAACAGGACCGGTGACAAAGGGCAGCCCTGGCGGAGTCCAACTCTCACTGGGAATGACTCTGACCGAGTGTTGGCAATGCGAACTAAACTCTCACAACGGTCGTACAGAGACCGAATAGCTCGTAACAACAAGCCCGATACCCCATACTCCCGAAGCACCCCCCACAAAAATCCACGAGGGACGCGGTCAAATGCCTTCTCCAAGTCCACAAAACACATGTAAACTGGTTGGGCAAACTCCCACGAACCCTCAAGAATTCTCGAGAGGGTAAAGAGCTGGTCCGATGTGCCACGGCCAGGACGAAAACCACATTGCTCCTCCTGAATCCGAGGTTCGACCAACGGCCGGACTCTCCTCTCCAGTACCTTGGCATAGACCTTCCCAGGGAGGCTGAGGAGTGTGATCCCTCTAAAGTTGGAGCACACCCTCCGGTCCCCTTTTTTGAAGAGAGGAACCACCACCCCCGGTTTGCCATGCCAAAGGCACTGCCCCCGACCTCCACGCAATGTTGCAGAGGCGTGTCAACCATGACAACCCAACAACATCCAGGGCCTTGAGGTACTCGGGGCGAATCTCGTCCACCCCCGGGGCCCGGCCACCAAGGAGATTTTTAACCACCTTGGCGACCTCAGCCCCTGTGATAGGCGAGTCATCCCCCTCGTCCCCAAACCCTGCTTCCTCTGTGGAAGGCGTATCAGTGGGATTGAGGAGATCCTCGAAGTATTCCTTCCACCGCCCGACGATATCCCCAGTTGAAGTCAACAGTGTCCCATCCGCACCATACACAGTGTGGACGGGGAGCTGCTTTCCCCTCCTGAGCCGCCGAACAGTTTGCCAGAATCTCTTTGAAGCCGACCGAAAGTCTTGTTCCATGGCCTCACCGAACTCCTCCCATACCCGGGTTTTTGCTTCAGCAACCACCCGAGCTGCACTCCGCTTGGCCTGCCGGTACACCTCAGCTGCTTCGGGAGTCCCACAAGCCAACCAAGCTTGATAGGACTCCTTCTTCAGCTTAATGGCCCCCCTCACCACTGGTGTCCACCACTTGGTTCGGGGGTTGCCACCACGAGATGCACCGACCACCTTGCGGCCGCAGCTCTGGGCTGCCGCTTCAACAACAGAGGTGGAGAACATGGCCCATTCAGACTCCATGTCTCCAGACTCCCTCGGAATGTGGTTGAAGTTCTTCCGGAGGTGGGAGTTGAAGACCTCCCGGACAGGGGCCTCAGCCAGACGCTCCCAGCACACCCTCACTATACGTTTGGGTCTACCAGGTCTGAATGGCTTCCTCCCCTGCCATCGGATCCAACTCACCACCAGGTGGTGATCAGTTGACAGCTCTGCACCTCTCTTTACTCGGGTGTCCAAGACATACGGTCGCAGGTCTGATGATACGATAACAAAATCGATCATCGACCTGCGGCCTAGGGTGTCCTGGTGCCAGGTGCACATATGGACACCCTTATGCTTGAACATGGTGTTCGTTATAGACAGACTGTGGTTAGCACAGAAGTCCAATAACTGAACACCACTCGGGTTCAGATCGGGCAGGCCGTTCCTCCCAATCACCCCCCTCCAGGTTTCACTGTCGTTGCCCACGTGCGCATTGAAGTCCCCCAGTAGGACAATGGAGTCTCCAGGAGGAGCACCCTCCAGCACCCCAGTCACAGACTCCAAAAAGGGTGGATACTCTGAAACATCATTTGGTGCATAGGCACAAATGATGGTCAGGACCCGTTTCCCAACCCGAAGGCGCAGGGAAGCAACCCTTTCGTCCACCGGGGAAAACTCCAATATAGAGGCAGCAAGGTGGGGCGATACAAGAATACCTACCCCTGCTCGTCGCCTCTCGCCCGGGGCAACTCCAGAAAAGGCCAAGCTCCAGCCCCTCTCCAGGAGACTGGTTCCGGAACCGGAGCTGTGTGTTGAGGTGAGGCCGACTATATCTAGCCGGTATCGCTCAATCTCGTACACCAGCTCAGGCTCCTTCCCCACCAGAGAGGTGACATTCCACGTACCAAAAGCCAGTTTAGAAAGCTTGGGATCAGTCCGCCAAGGTCTCCGCCTTTGACTGCCACCTAATCCACATAGCACCGGACTTCCATGATCCCTCCTGCAGGTGGTGAACCTACTGGAGGGCGGACCCACGTAACTCCTTCGGGCTGAGCCCGGCCGGGTCCCATGGGTGGAAACCCGGCCACCAGACGCTAGCCTTCGAGCCCCTCCCCCAGGCCTGGCTCCAGGGTGGGGCCCCGGTAACCCCATACCGGGCGGGGTACACTGAATCCTTGATATACAATTTATCATGAGAGTCTGTTGGATCGTTCTTCGTCTGGCCCTTCACCAGGGCCAGAAGGATTTTTAATGAATTAATTGGTAAATTCCTTGGTAAAATAAGTATTTGGTCACCTACAAACAAGCAAGATTTCTGGCTCTCACAGACCTGTAACTTCTTCTTTAAGAGGCTCCTCTGTCCTCCACTCTTTACCTGTATTAATGGCTCCTGTTTGAACTTGTTATCAGTATAAAAGACACCTGTCCACAACCTCAAACAGTCAGACTTCAAACTCCACTATGGCCAAGACCAAAGAGCTGTCAAAGGACACCAGAAACAAAATTGTTGACCTACACCAGGCTGGGAAGACTGAATCTGCAATAGGTAAGCAGCTTGGTGTGAAGAAATCAACTGTGGGAGCAATTATTAGAAAATGGAAGACATACAAGACCACTGATAATCTCCCTCGATCTGGGGCTCCACGCAAGATCTCACCCCATGAGGTCAAAATGATCACGAGAACGGTGAGCAAAAATCCCAGAACCACACGGGGGGACCTAGAGAATGACCTGCAGAGAGCTGGGACCAAAGTAACAAAGGCTACATCAGTAACACACTATGCCGCCAGGGACTCAAATCCTGCAGTGCCAGACGTGTCCCCCTGCTTAAGCCAGTACATCTCCAGGCCCATCTGAAGTTTGTTAGAGAGCATTTGGATGATCCAGAAGAGGATTGGGAGAATGTCATATGGTCAGATGAAACCAAAATAGAACTTTTTGGTAAAAACTCAACTTGTCGTGTTTGGAGGAGAAAGAACACCATACCTACTGTGAAGCATGGGGGTGAAAACATCATACTTTGGGGCTGTTTTTCTGCAAAGGGACCAGGACGACTGATCTGTGTAAAGCTAAGAATGAATGGGGCCATGTATCGTGAGATTTTGAGTGAAGACCTCCTTCCATCAGCAAGGGCATTGAAGATAAAACGTGGCTGGGTCTTTCAGCATGACTATGATCCCAAACACACCGCCCGGGCAACAAAGGAGTGGCTTCGTAAGAAGCATTTCAAGGTCCTGGAGTGGCCTAGCCAGTCTCCAGATCTCAACTCCATAGAAAATCTTTGGAGGGAGTTGAAAGTCCGTGTTGCCCAGCAACAGCCCCAAAACATCACTGGTCTAGAGGAGATCTGCATGGAGGAATGGGCCAAAATACCAGCAGCAGTGTGTGAAAACCTTGTGAAGACTTACAGAAAACGTTTGACTTTTGTCATTGCCAACAAATGGTGTATAACAAAGTACTGAGATGAACTTTTGTTATTGACCAAATACTTATTTTACTGAGGAATTTACCAATTAATTCATTAAAAATCCTTCAGTGTGATTTTCTGGATTTTTTTTTCTCATTTTGTCTCTCATAGTTGAGGTATACCTATGATGGAAATTGGAGACCTCTGTCATCTTTTAAGTGGGAGAACTTGCACAATTGGTGGCTGACTAAATACTTTTTTTCCCCACTGTATCTGTATGTTTTATGATCAAGTTATTTTAGTGAAGCTAGATGTTTAACCAAATAGATAAGCTTAGTTTAGACAAAGGTGCCTTAGGACTCATTACAGTATTAATATGAGGTTCTCACTGTCTTTTTTTCTCTCCCAGCTCAGTGGATCACCCCCCCCCTTTTCTCTTCCACTGCTGGGTAACCATAGTAACAAAGCCGACCATTCCAAGCTTCTCCCTTCCAGCATGTTGGGAGGGAAGTTTACACCAGAACACACAGAAGATCAGCCTCTTCTGCTCCTGACTCTGCTGACGTTGAAGCCTCTGCTCTCATTTTGCCACACTCTCTCTGCATCTCTCTTCTCTTTTAAGTTTTCTGTCCGGGTGACTGCCCGCATTCTCTAGCTACTGTTCTGTAGATTTTTGTAGTTCACGTTTTTCTGTAGAGTTTGCCTTTGTTATATCTAGGGATTAAAGCCTGAGTAGTGTTTGTCTCTTTAGGACTTACCTAGCTTAGCCACCAATCAGCGGAAAACTGCACATATCAGCCCTGTATCCAGATCAGCTGCCCTTATCCAGCGTATCGGTGGGTTGAGACCCAGGAACGGGTCTCCCCACTCTCCCTGGAGCAAGCCTGCCTTGAGTGACCTAGGAGTGAAGCCATATGGATTTTGCAGGCCAAAATCCCCATGAAGCACCGAGTGGCAGCACAGTAATTAGGTTGGGATTTATTCCATCCCTGACCATCGTGAGTTCCATCCCACCCCATCACATGGTATAAATTGTATTTGCATTTTGTTTTAAATTTGTTGATTTGGTCTTTGATTATGATAGCTATAGTAGTAACCAGGGTTCCAGTGGGGAGGGTGTGACAACTCCAGGGTCATCCTTCAGGCCAGTTTGTGTTGTTTCTTTTCTGTTGGCGTGTATGTTGCAGGTTCTCTTTAGATTGAAGCTCCACCTCTTCATCAAGGAAGTGGAGACAGCTGGCCACCGTCTCCTCTCCCTATAAAGGCAATTCTATTGTGGATGTCTGCTCTGGCCCAAGACATCATGACATGCTCTGCATGAGTTTTGTCTGGTTTTCTGGCATATTTTTACGCCTTGGTGAAAACGGAGGCAAACGGTAATTACTCAGTCTGTTTGTGTGTCGTTGGTTGTGTAAATTAAGTGCAACTAAAGGCCTGTATCATTGTATCACCATATTTTATCACCATATCGCCATATAAAACTGTGTAAGGGAAAATATAGAAATATTAATAAGTAATAAATATGATCAGGTATGAATTATTTAATTTATATTGATGTATTGGAATCTGAGCTCAAATCTCATTTCATATACATCAGAAAAGTTAATAACACTCGTAAGGGGCACCAGCTTCTGTCTTTAAGAAGCAATTTAATCTTTAATTTCACTTTATACCTGTTTGATCACTCAATAAATTAATCAATAATCAGTCTCAAAAATTTTCCGTGAATTCGATACCTGGGCTTAAAACAGACTCGGAATGAAATAAATTCCCAACAACTTCTCTCATTTTTAAACATTTATTAAATGAAATGATTAACAGACATTGCAGTAATTTCCTTAATCACAAAATCAATCTTGTAAATGATAGATTAACAATGTCAATATTTTCGGAACCAGGGTTAAACTGAGAAATGAATTTCTATCAGTTTGAGTTAACAGATTATTAAAAAAAACGCAAATTTATGGAGAAAGTTTACTAATTATATGAAGAAGTCCTAAATTAATCTTAAGAAAATAAAAACGGAATTTTAATGAAAAGAAGAGTTATGTTAAGGGCTTCTTAATTTGCATCTGATTAGATATACAAATTACTACCGAACCTCAAAATTTTAATTCAGCAGAGGAATTAAAGTTTTTGCGGCTTACGTGATTCTCGGTGATGATGGTTCGGTCGTCGTCCTCAGCCCAAGATTTCGTGGATGTTAGGGGAAATATCTGCCCGCAGATATTTCAGGGTCCACAGTTCGACCTTTAGATTCAAGCGGTCGAAGGGGGCTGGATTCTGGGCTGTATGACCCAGAGTTGTAACTGGGCTCGGAGCCAGATGGTGACGTTTCTTCAGCGCGATGTGGGAGCTGCGTCTTCTCAAGAGGTCTTCGATAATAATTAAAAGATATCTAATCCGATCTCAAATTAAAAAGGCTTCGGACTTTAGATAAAAATAGTAGCTTCTGGTGGGTGCTTGGTCAAGAAAAATATTATAATATAAAGTCAAGATTAAAGTTTACATTGAAATCAAACAAACGGTGGTTTTACAGAAAGTTTAACAAAGAAAAAGTGATGAATACAAATTGGAGTTTAACTCCGATTAAGAATTGAGCTCAAAGAAATAGGAATTCTTAGGTATTTAAGAGGAAAAGAAAATACAAAGTGACATAAACAAATTACGAGTTATCTGCTCTGTGTTCAGAAAAGCGACACGTGGTCAGACGGTCCTTTGTTCTTCCTTGCTGTGTGTAGACAATGGAGAAGATCAGAGAAAAACGAGCCGGACAGAGGATCTGCAAAAGAGTGTCCGGAGCAAAAGAGTTGACGAAAAAGGGGTGACGAAAAGAGAAGCAAAAGAGAGCTGACGAAAAAGAAGTGAAGCAGGGGTCTCTCTCCTTTATATAAGCTCTGTTGAGTTTCGCGGGCTTCCGGCCTGACCGGAATCTCAGCCAATGAGCGTCCTTCGTGGGCGGGCTCGATGAACTTTTAGTCCAATGAACAAACAGTCTATTGTTTGGAGTCCTTTGGGATGAAGAGTTGTCATGCAGAGATTGGCTGTGGGAGTCGCATGGTTTTAGAGGCAAAACTTTGATACATACTGGAAGTTAATATTTCCCTTTATGTATTAAACTAAGATAACTTTAGTGATTAGTATAAATTATAAGCAGTGCTTCTAAATCAACATGCAGGAATAAACATTCATTTAAACATTAGCATGCATATATATAAAATCACAGATTAATGCATTTCACACATATTGATTTTCCACATCAAAAACATCAGAGTCCATCTGCATTTTCATAGTTCTGAAAAGAATGAAGGTTTAGAATTGAGTTTGTAATAATGTACTTTAAAGTTCACTGTTTAAATCCAGCATGTCCAGAGTTTAAGGAAATTAGCTGAGTCGTGGATCTGTTGCATGTTTTATGGGGGCAATAAAAGTGAAGCCGGACATTGGGGAAATTCCTTAGGCTGGTTTTAACAAAACAAAGGGGATTTCAGCTGTGGCCTGGGGGAAGAAAATCAATTTCTTTGCGTTATTCCTGGATGAAACAAAAATGTCTTTAAGCAGAAGAATAATTGTTGCTGAGCCAAAGTGAGATGATGCTACAGTCCCCCCTCTGGTATCAATGGTGACGTTGATTCAGCGTTGATAGCAATCCTAGGCATCAAATCCCAATTTGGCGAGGCTTGATCCAAATGCTGAACTAAAGTTCTGATGTCGATAAGTCTTAAGCTTGTGAACAGTATCTATTCCAAAGTGTAGGTCCTTAAATTTGGTTTTCTGAAAAACTTCTGGAAATTTCAAAAATAATTTTGGCATGACCAAATATAAACATTGTATAATTGTCTAGGATATACTAAAGTTCTGTATAAGCCTGTAAAGACTGAAAAAAAAGTGAACTAGAAGTATGTGGGTTTTAACATACTTGATATAAATGTTTTGGGTTTGCTGGAAAAAAAAAATCTAGTCAAAATTTCAAAAACAGTTTAAATGTGCATAAAATCTAAATAAAGTATAAAGGATTATTTGTATATACACACAAGCATGTATCCAAAAATCTTAGTCAAAAGCAAAAATAAAATTCTTTCATACTTGAGGTAGATTCAGACTAATCAATATTGAGGTGACTCAAGGAGGTTCAAATTGAATTTGTTTAGTTAGACTAAACCATGGTTCCACAGATGTCCAAATCATAGGGTGTTTGAGGCTTTTGTTCAGAAAAACTGAGTGGGCATAGGATGTCGTTATCATTCTTTGGATGGCAATGAGAAGTAAATTTGGATTTACTGCAAAAAGGATATGATGAGAGAGCATATTCATTGCTAAAGCGTTAACTGAAAAGCTAATGTTTCTAGCTACTTCTGAGAGTAACATAGACATTGGCTGTGTGTGAGCATAGTCAACCTTTAACACAAAGAGCAAAGAGTTCAAGACCTTGTTGAGTTTGATTGAAGCTTCGGAGCAAGCATTCAAAACCAACACAGTGTCTTGTAAGATTTTGGTAACCATTTGTGGTTCGACAACCTGGCGTTTCGGTTTAGCGGTGTTGACCGAGTTAACAGTGGGCATGCTAAGGTTAACTACAGGCTCTAACGATGGGGCTGTTATCAAGGATCCACCCGAGGATCTTTGACCTTTCATTTTGGCTTGGCCCAATTCTGATTGGGTAACAGTGGGTGTGATTGGTAGGCAGATGGCTAAACTGATAAACAGGAGGGCCATCATCTTGGCAAACATAAAAGTGAGTGGTTTTGGGTCTTAATCTTCTTGTTGATCTTTCTTTAGATACCTGGTTGGCAAATGAAAATTCCTCTTAGAGGTGGAATGATTTCTTTTAGATGGATGTACTTTATTGATCCCAAAAACTGGGAAATTACAGAATAGAGCTTAAGAGATTAAACTCTAAACCTTGTGCTTGTTTTTCACCTTTGATGGGAGTTTTAAGATTATTAGCTCAAGCTAATGGTGTTGAATGTCTTGTGTATGCTATTTGGTAATAGTAAGTTGATTGAAGTTTATTAGATTTTACAGAGGTCTTTGAAATTTGTTTAAGGGCTAATTTGGTTTTAATATACCCTTTCCTTTCTGGAGGTTTTGATGCAGTTAACTAATTGGAGAAATTTGACTGAGTGTACCTGAGGCTAGTAGTTAGCTACAGTTATTTCTCCGACGTAGGTTTGATTTTAATCTTATTTATGGACTTACTTTGACAGTGTTGTACCCGACAAGTCCCATGGGGTTTTGGTAAAGGTTACTCTGATTTTGGTGAGCCCATTTGAAAATGGGGTCCTGGGTTTGGCTCTTGAGTGGCTCTTGAGTGGGGATCAAAGCCGGTCATGAGTACTGAAGACATCCGGTGTCTCTTCTGTGTTGCTTACCATCACGGACCCTTCACCCATCAGCTCAGCTGTGGCTCCTGTAGACTGGTGCTGAGCGAGGATACTGAAGCGGTCCGGTTTCGCTTCTCCTTTGCCTAGTGTGCTTTGTTGTTATCGTTCTGTGTCGTGGATGATGTTTATGCCCTGTTGTTGTGCCCCGAGGTTCTCTGCATGCACGGGCTCCCTCTCCTGCAACTCCGCAGCGGCCTCCATAGTCTCCAGCTGGGTGAGGATCTGAGGCCAGTCTGGCTGCTGCCCCCCCTCCGGGCAGCTCTTCTCCTGTGTGCTCAGGATGGTTGGTTTCTCGTTGGCATTGGCCTCAATACTCTTGTCCCCACCACATCATCAATGTCTGTTTTGTCCAAATTACCGTAGCCTGACAAGTTGAGCCCGTCGCCATCACAGATGGTGAAGCCCAGTCAGTAGAAGAGGTCACCTCCCATAATGTTTTCATCATGTGTACAGTGATCCCTCGCTACTTCGCGCCTCACCTTTCGCACCCTCAGTGCATCACGGATTTTTCAAAAATATTCATCAAAAATTCAAAATTGAGAAAAAATGGGCGGGCGCTAGCAGAAGGCAGGGAGACTACATTAGAACATCAGGTATCAACACGGAGAGCCTGCACAACTCAAAATCCACCTCTCTGTTCGCTGTTCTCGTGTTGGCTCGGCTCGGGAATCTCGCAAGCTGATTGGTCGAGACGTTTTACCCAGCTTCTCTCCCTGCCGAGCGCCCATACCCAGCGAAGGAAGACCGCATTCATTGTTCTTTATCGCTCGTGTTGCTTAGTCTCGCCGTGTGGAACTTTTCGCTGTTCTCTTGTGCCTTTTTGTGCAAAATAGTCTTCCCGTCGAGCCACTACGCCGCCTCCTGCAGCTTCTCCAGCTCTATCGGAAGCTGCCCTCGACGATCCTGCGCCTCTAGCACCTGACGATGAGGCGTCACCTGAGGAGCAGTAAAGCTCTCATTAACCTGTGCAGTAAATCATCTTCATCTTGAGTTACGTATCTTGTTATAAGAATAAAAGAGTTCTAAAAACATATTTATGTACACTTTATTTGCATCTACGTATGTATGTACACTTACACACACACACACACACGTATCATATGAGAGAGAGAGTGAGAGAATGAACGTACATATTATTTATGGGTGACGTCATTAAAGGTGATGCTATTTCGCGGGTTTTCACTTTTCGCGGTCGGTTCTGGAACCCATTAACTGCGATAAGTGAGGGATCACTGTAGTCACCTGAAACTACAAATCATAAGCAATCTTTGACTTGTAGTAGACCATTAGCTTGATTGTCCCAACGTTGCTAACTCTGTGACCACCATATCCATACAGCGCCGCTGGTTTTTTTCTAATCAGGTGGTTGGGGAAAAATTTCTTCATTGTGGCCCAATTCAGCATCGACTTAACTGCCACAGTGTCAAGCAGCAGTGGCACAGTCATGTCATCCAATTCAACCATGCTGTATGCGCATGAATTAATTTCAGGGCTTACCGCGTGGATGGTGGTCATTGGAGGGCGGCTTTACTTGTTTGGCAGGTCCCACAGTGTTGGCGACTGGCATATTTTAGCAGAATGGTTGAACCTCCCTCATTTGTTACATCGTTGTCCTCTTACCAGGCAAAAACATGCTCTCTCATGAACCACAGTTACCACACACGGGGCCTCTCGGAGTGGTCCTCCGGTTAACGGCATTCATCTTGTACTCGTCTACCGTGTCTTCATATTCCTCCATGCCCACTGGGTTGGCAAACATCATCTGTCCTGTTTGCCTCTGTTGTTGGTGCACACCTAGCTCTGGTGCTAATCTGTCCACTGACTCCAATTGGAACGCTAGCTCGATGGTGTTAGCTAGCGTCATGTCGTTTGGTGTCATTAGCATCTTAGCCTTTAGCCTTGGGTTGTTTGTGTGCTCAGCCAACTGGTTCCGTACCATCTCATCTTCTAACAGTCCAAATCTGCACATGCTAGCCAGATGTCTCAAATCTGCAATGAATTTTTGGGTGGGCTCATCAATTCCCTGTCACCTCTGGCGGAATCTTATACAGCATGCTAGCACATTGTATGGCGTAGCAGAGTAGTTAGCCAGTAGCTCCACAGCATCAAATATGAGTTCGTCGGACCAAGCGTGTGAAAAATCCTCTGACCTTCTATGCCCAGGTTGTGGACAAGCAGTACGCACTTCCTTAATTTATCCAACTTTCCTAGGTCCAATGCTGCAGCATAGCTCTTGAATGTATCCAGCCAACGTGGCTACAGGACAGGCAATTCACCTGGGAATGTAAGGAAAGGCCTCAGCGGTCTTAGGCATGCTTCCATGGTTCATAAATTCTCGTCGCCAAATATTATGTCCACAAACCTGGTAATGAGGACAGACGAGGATGCTGTGCTGGAACTGAACTTTATTACACGAATGCTTAATAACACAGAGCATGTGAACGAGCGTTGAGCTCCTAACTGTCCCTATCGAGGGCGAGTCACCAAAGAGTGACTCCTCCAGTATGTATGTCGGTGTGATGACGGTACCAGCCGGCTACATCATCACGTCGGTCTTTGTTATAAAATCTCTTTATAATACTGATGACACTGCGAAATTGCACCACATTTTTGGATCAGCCAATCATGGTGCAGCACCAAGCCCCTTTCCTGTTACACACATGCGCATTGCTTACCTTCTGTCAGCTATTTCCGTCAGCTGTATTGTATGCTGAAATTATGGGCGGAAGCGTATTTTCTGTTACTACGCATACACAGTAATCCAGGGCAGTGTTTCTGTTATGTTGTTATTGGGACGTATTATTGTATGACATGGGTGGTGGCTCCACCTTTCAGGTTCCGCCGCCACCTGGGGTATAAAGAGGGCTATGCGGAAGAGGGGCTATCTCTTTGACTTCACCTCTGCCTCATGGGAGCGCCTGTACTGTATTCGTGAGTCAACAATAAAGTCCTGTTAAGTTCAACATCCAGCCTCATCCTTGGTTCTCGTTTACCAACGTAACATTTGGCGATGAGGATAAAAGCATGGACGCGGGAGTTGCTAATATTCAGCCATTTTTGGAGGTTCCTGATGAGCCGCCAGTCCCTTGGGTGAGGTGGTTCGTCGCATTCCAGAACTATTTGGTGGCATTGAACCTTGGTAAACTGGAGAAGTTTCAGGCATGGGCAGTGTTGGTTCACAACTTGGGAAGGGAAGGACAATGTATCCTTAGTACCTTGGGTGATAGTGATAGCTTTGAGGACGTGGTTGAGCTAATGGTGTGACATTTTCGCACCTCGGAAAACGCCGTCGTCTGGAGGATTTAGTTTCGGCAGCACCGCCAGCGGACTGGCGAGTCAGTGCAGCGGTATGTTGCAGACCTACGTCAGCTGGCTGTGGATTGCCAGTTTGGAGCCTGAGAGGAAGAGATGGTCCACAACCAGTTGGCAGAACACACCCTTTTTTTGATGGCAAGGTCGAAGCTCCTTACACACTCGGGCAAGCTGACATTAGCCATGGCCATTGAGTTAGCTCAGCAGTGTGAGGCAGCGAACAAGCTATCACGAGAGCTCGGTGAGAGAGCGACACTCCGCCATTTTGAATCACAGTCGACGGCGCAGGCAGTGGACCCGGACAGCAAAGATAGCGTGGAGGATGAGGAGGAAAACGCTAAATAAGGTCCGCCCCGGGATCGCCCAGATGTTTGGGTTGTGGATCCACCAAGCACTGTTATAAGGCTAGAGAGTGTCCGGCAAGAGGAAAACACTGCGGCAACTTCGGAGTCCTGCATCATTTTGCCAGGCTATATAATAGGTTCAAGCAAGGGGACAGAAGACGCAAAGTGGACTTCCCCGCTCCAACTCCCATGGTCATCCACACCGTTTCCCCAAGCACCGATGGTCGTACCTACATCCATCCATCCATCTTCTACCGCTTTTCCGGAGGTCCGGGTCGCGGAGGCAGCGGTTCAAGCAGAGAAGCCCAGACTTCCCTCTCCCCAGTCACCTGCTCCAGCTCTTCAGAGGGGATACCAAGGCGTTCCCAGACCAGCTGGGAGACATAGTCTCTCCACCGAGTCCTGGGTCTGCCCCGGGGTCTCCTCCCAGTGGGACGTGCCTGAAACACCTCAAGTGGGCGGCGTCCAGGAGGCATCCTAATCAGATGCCCATACCACCTCAACTGACTCCTTTCAATGTGGAGGAGCAGCGGTTCTACTCTGAGCCTCTCCCGGATGACTGAGCTCCTCACCCTATCTCTGAGGGTGAGTGCAGCAATCCTACGGAGAAAGCTCATTTCAGCCGCTTGTATCCGCGATCTCGTTCTTTCGGTCATTACCCAAAGCTCGTGACCATAGGTGAGAGTAGGAACGTAGATTGACTGGTAAATCGACAGCTTTGCCTTAGAACTAAGCTCCCTCTTCACCACAACAGACCGGTACAACGTCCGCATCACTGCAGATGCTGCTCCAATCCGTCTGTCGATCTCTCGCTCCATTTTCCCCTCACTCATGAACAAGACCCCAAGATACTTAAACTCCTCCACTTGGGGCAGGAGCCTGTCCCCAACCCGGAGAGGACAATCCACCTTTTTCTGGCTGAGGACCATGGACTCGGACTTGGAGGTGCTGATTCTCATCCCAGCCGCTTCACACTCGGCGGCAAACCGTCCCAGCAAGAGCTGCAGGTCATTGCTGGATGAAGCCAACAGGACAACATCATCTGCAAACAACAGAGATGAGATCCTGTGGTCACCAAGCATGACACCCTCCATTCCCTGGCTGCGCCTAGAAATCCTGTCCATAAAAATTATGAACAGGATCGGTGACAAAGGGCAGCCCTGGCGGAGTCCAACTCTCCCTGGGAATGACTCTGACCGA
The DNA here is from genome assembly GCA_020510985.1 of Pholidichthys leucotaenia. Lineage (NCBI taxonomy): Eukaryota > Metazoa > Chordata > Actinopteri > Cichliformes > Pholidichthyidae > Pholidichthys > Pholidichthys leucotaenia. The sequence continues at coordinate 304,451,486 of CM035836.1, forward strand.
GTGTTGGCAATACGAACTAAACTCTCACAACGGTCGTACAGAGACCAAATAGCTCGTAACAACAAGCCCGATACCCCATACTCCCGAAGCACCCCCAACAAAAATCCATGAGGGACGCGGTCAAATGCCTTCTCCAAGTCCACAAAACACATGTAAACTGGTTGGGCAAACTCCCACGAACCCTCAAGAATTCTCGAGAGGGTAAAGAGCTGGTCCGATGTGCCACGGCCAGGACAAAAACCATATTGCTCCTCCTGAATCCGAGGTTCGACCAACGGCTGGACTCTCCTCTCCAGTACCTTGGCATAGACCTTCCCAGGGAGGCTGAGGAGTGTGATCCCTCTAAAGTTGGAGCACACCCTCCGATCCCCTTTTTTGAAGAGAGGAACCACCACCCCGGTTTGCCATGCCAAAGGCACTGCCCCCGACCTCCACGCAATGTTGCAGAGGCGTGTCAACCATGACAACCCAACAACATCCAGGGCCTTGAGGTACTCGGGGCGAATCTCGTCCACCCCCGGGGCCCGGCCACCAAGGAGATTTTTAACCACCTTGGCGAACTCAGCCTCTGTGATAGGCGAGTCATCCCCCTCGTCCCCAAACCCTGCTTCCTCTGTGGAAGGCGTATCAGTGGGATTGAGGAGATCCTCGAAGTAGTCCTTCCACCGCCCGACGATATCCCCAGTTGAAGTCAACAGTGTCCCATCCGCACCATACACAGTGTGGACGGGGAGCTGCTTTCCCCTCCTGAGCCGCCGAACAGTTTGCCAGAATCTCTTTGAAGCCGACCAAAAGTCTTGTTCCATGACCTCACCGAACTCCTCCCATACCCGGGTTTTTGCTTCAGCAACCACCCGAGCTGCGCTCCGCTTGGCCTGCCGGTACACCTCAGCTGCTTCGGGAGTCCCACAAGCCAACCAAGCTTGATAGGACTCCTTCTTCAGCTTAATGGCCCCCCTCACCACTGGTGTCCACCACTTGGTTCGGGGGTTGCCACCACGACATGCACCGACCACCTTGCGGCCGCAGCTCTGGGCCGCCGCTTCAACAACAGAGGTGGAGAACATGGCCCATTCAGACTCCATGTCTCCAGACTCCCTCGGAATGTGGATGAAGTTCTTCCGGAGGTGGGAGTTGAAGACCTCCCGGACAGAGGCCTCAGCCAGACGCTCCCAGCACACCCTCACTATACGTTTGGGTCTACCAGGTCTGAATGGCTTCCTCTCCTGCCATCGGATCCAACTCACCACCAGGTGGTGATCAGTTGACAGCTCTGCACCTCTCTTTACTCGGGTGTCCAAGACATACGGTCGCAGGTCTGATGATACGATAACAAAATCGATCATCGACCTGCGACCTAGGGTGTCCTGGTGCCAGGTGCACATATGGACACCCTTATGCTTGAACATGGTGTTCGTTATGGACAGACTGTGGTTAGCACAGAAGTCCAATAACTGAACACCACTCGGGTTCAAATGGGGCAGGCTGTTCCTCCCAATCACCCCCCTCCAGGTTTCACTGTCGTTGCCCACATGCGCATTGAAGTCCCCCAGTAGGACAATGGAGTCTCCAGGAGGAGCACCCTCCAGCACCCCAGTCACGGACTCCAAAAAGGGTGGGTACTCTGAAACATCATTTGGTGCATAGGCACAAATGATGGTCAGGACCCATTTCCCAACCCGAAGGCGCAGGGAAGCAACCCTTTCGTCCACCGGGGAAAACTCCAATATAGAGGCAGCAAGGTGGGGCGATACAAGAATACCCACCCCTGCTCGTCGCCTCTCGCCCGGGGCAACTCCAGAAAAGGCCAAGCTCCAGCCCCTCTCCAGGAGACTGGTTCCGGAACCGGAGCTGTGTGTTGAGGTGAGGCCGACTATATCTAGCCGGTATCGCTCAACCTCGTACACCAGCTCAGGCTCCTTCCCCACCAGAGAGGTGACATTCCACGTACCAAAAGCCAGTTTAGAAAGCTTGGGATCAGTCCGCCAAGGTCTCCGCCTTTGACCGCCACCTAATCCACATAGCACCGGACCCCCATGATCCCTCCTGCAGGTGGTGAACCCACTGGAGGGTGGACCCATGTAACTCCTTCGGGCTGAGTCCGGCCGGGTCCCATGGGTGGAAACCCGGCCACCAGACGCTAGCCTTCGAGCCCCTCCCCCAGGCCTGGCTCCAGGGTGGGGCCCCGGTAACCCCATACCGGACGGGGTACACTGAATCCTTGATATACAATTTATCATGAGAGTCTGTTGGATCGTTCTTAGTCTGGCCCTTCACCCAGGACCAGTTTGTCTTGGGAGACCCTATCAGAGGCAAATTGCCCCGGACAACATAGCTCCTGGGATCACTGGGGCACGCAAACCCGTCATACCTACAGTATGGTGAAATTGGACGGGGTAGCGGTGCTGCTGCTGATTGACAAGGGTGCGGTGAGGTCCGTGTTGAATCGGGCTACCGTGAGGAGTTTCTTCCCACATTACCAAGTTAGAGGTCATTCAGTGCCACTGTGTGGGTATGGTGGAAGAAGATTGGCCACAGTGAGATTGGTTTAACTGATGGCTAAGTACAAGTCGGTCGAGGTGTCCAACCTGAAGTTTGTAGTGACTGCCTGTGGGGAGATTATTATGGGGTGTGACCTCTTTTATGGATTGGGCTTTGCCATCACCAGCGGTGTTGGAGAGGAGTGGTTGGGCTGTGGTTTGTGGGACCGGTCGGTTCTGCGAGTGGTGGACAATGCTGTATGGGACGAACCTTGGCCTAGCATTCGGGACGATAAGCAGGACCAGCCCCACCAAGTGCCATTGCGGGAGAGTCCTGGTGCCAGTGCCCAAGTAACCCTAGCTGAGGGAACTGGGCGGCACGGTGGGACACCCGTGACTGCGAGTGGAGCCGAGTGGATGGCCCATTCTACTCCTGGAGTTTGGCTAGAAGGTACCAAGGAGTGAGGGGTCACAATGGCTTCGCCAGTGGCAAAAATGAAAGCAAACGGGGCAGGACTGGCTGGCACGGTAAAACGATGTGCCAAACAAGGACACTGGAAGCCGAGCCGGGCTCCTCTGGGGGTCGCTGATGTGGTCCGACCCAGAGAGGAGGCCCGGTTGAGAGGTGTTTGAGGCAAACGACAAGATGACCAGGGACGGCTGCAGGTGGTGGCTCTTGGGGAGATGGCTACCTTCAGCTGTCTGATGGCTCATGGAGGCATCCCAATGAGTTGCGGCACACTAAAGAAGAGAAGGAGGTGTTTGGGCTTCGACGTGGGTCATCCCCGGGCACGAAGAAAAGAGGGTGCACTGGAGGGGAACCGTCTGACGGTTTTCTGGGGGTGGTTCCTCTACTGGGCCAGACTGATGATTGGGGCAATGTGTTTATTGCATGATGTTGGAAGGAGGGATAACCGGACTGTATATAGGTTTTGCTAATGGGATTGTTTTGTGTTTTATGTTGTTTATTTTAGGAGCATGGCAGTTTTCTGTTTAATGGACTGTATTTTAGCAGAGATGGCAGAATAATCCATTTAGCTGTGTGGGGGTGGAACGATAGTCCAACTGTTCCCCACTAGCTTTAGTTGTTTTGTGTGTATGTTATAGACCTTCAAATATACCTGTTCAGTTTAGTGCATGTTTTGGGTTCCAAATTGGGGAGGGTTTTGATGGTGTGTGTGTGTGTGTACTTTGGACCATTTTTTTGAATGGGGGGGGGTTGTTATGTTGTTATTGGGACGTATTTTTGTATGACACGGGTGGTGGCTCCACCTTTCAGGTTCCGCTGCCACCTGGGGTATAAAGAGGGCTGTGCGGAAGAGGGGCGGTTTCTTTGACCTCACCTCTGCCTGATGGGAGCTCCTGTACTGTATTTGTGAGTCAACAATAAAGTCGTGTTCAGTTCAACATCCAGCCTCATCCTTGGTTCTCGTTTACCTACATACCGGTTTCCTCTGGCTTAAAGACGTTGGCGCAGTGGCAACCTATTTTTCCGGGGGAGAAGTGGGGGGGGTAAGAAAACACATGACACTTTTGTAACCGGAATATGTTAATTTTATACTATTTCTTTTTTTAAATTTTGTACAGAAACTTTGCATATGGAACTTACCATTTGAAGTTTAACAGGAACTGAAAGTTTTTGAATATACGGATCACAACCCACAGGACGTAGAATATAACATAGACCCTGATAATAATTTATTTAGCTCCATCAATAATAACTGTAGTTACTACATGGAAGAACAGTTTAACACTATGGTCACATCTGATTTCAATATTCCTATGATCCACTTCAACAGCAGAAGTCTCTATGTCAGCTTTAATAACATTAAAGATTATTTACATCAGTTTAAAGAGCCATTCAATATTGTGACGTGGCTCAGTGAAGAGAAAGGAGTGGATTTTACCATGGATGGCTATGAATTAAATTATATAAATAGAAAAGTGAAAAAAGGAGGAGGAGTTGCAATTTATGTTGACAAGAACTTGCAATACAAGGTTGTTGTAAATTTGTCAGTAACTGTGGATGATTTATTTGAATGTATTACAATAGAAATCTGTCTGGACAATGTGAAGAATATGGTCGTGAGCTGTGTATATAGAACACCTGGATCAAACATTGACTTATTTAAGGACTGGATGGAAAAAATGTATACAAAACTAACTCATAAAATTATGTTCGTCTGTGGGGATTTTAATATAGATCTTATGAATTCAAAACAACATAGTTTGACAGAAGAATTTATCAAAATGAAAATAGCAGAAGTAATACCTCTATACAAAACAGGAGACAGTCATTGTTTCACAAATTACAGGCCAGTCTCTTTACTCTCACAATTCTCCAAAATACTTGAAAAAATCTTCACTAAGAGACTGGATGATTTCATTGAAAAACACAACCTCCTTACAGACAGACAGTATGGTTTTAGAGCAGATAAATCTACATCTTTGGCACTGATCAAACTTATAGAAGAAATTACTAGTTGTATAGATAAAAAAAAAAGTTTGCTGTAGGAGTATTTATAGATTTAAAGAAAGCTTTTGACACCATTGACCACAGAATACTACTAAGGAAACTGGAAAGGTATGGGATAAGAGGGGTCGGACTGAGTTGGGTGGAAAGTTATTTAAGTAACAGACAACAATTTGTACAAATTGGAGAGCACAAATCACCCTTCATGGACATCACTTGTGGTGTGCCCCAGGGGTCAGTTTTGGGACCCAAACTCTTTATCTTGTATATAAATGACATATGCCAAGTATCAAAAATTCTGAAATTTATTTTGTTTGCGGATGACACAAATATCCTTTGCACTGGTGAGAATTTGCAGCAGGCTTTAGAGGTGGTCACAACTGAAATGAAAACATTAACGCAGTGGTTCAACAAAAATAAATTATCTCTAAATCTGAAAAAAAAACCAAAGATTATGTTGTTTGGAAATTATAAAATAAATCATGAAATAATGGTAACGATAGATGATACCAGAATAGAAACAGTACAGGAAAAAAAGTTTCTGGGGGTGACGCTAGACAATAAAATCTGCTGGAAACCTCACATCAGTCACATCTGGGCCAAGTTGGCAAAATGTCTAGGCATACTGGGGAAAACAAGACACATCTTGGACTATAAATCATTGTTCTTACTGTACAATTCACTGTTTCTACCTTATCTTAACTACTGTGTAGAGGTCTGGGGAAACACCTACAGGACCAACCTACAGCCAATATGCACATTACAAAAAAAAGCTATAAGGATAATAAAAAATGTAGGATATAGAGACCATACCAATTCGTTGTTTTTAAAGCCACATGTCATAAAGTTCATCGATTTAGTTAAATTTAAGACAGCACAAGTAATGTACAGGGCAATTAATAATCAACTCCCAACTAATATACAAAAAATATTCAAAAAAGAGACAATGATTATAATTTGAGAGGAGACTTAAACTTCACAAAACCTAAGGTACGAACAACTAACAAAAGTATGTGCATATCTGTCTGTGGGGTAGATTTGTGGAACAGTCTGGAGCCGGAACTGAAACTATGTACAAACAGAAATCAATTTAAAAATAGGTATAAACATTATTTGCTGCAATAATATATGTTAGAAGGGTAGTATTTATATATACAATTCACTATGCTCACTCTGGGACACTATGGAATGGTAGGTGGGACAATACTGTGTATATCTGTGTTGTTTGGAGCTAGGTTTTGATGTAAGGACTGTATGTATGTTGGGATGGATGGGTGTTAATGCTGATATGTACAAAATATAGTTAATTGTTTACTTGGGATCTTAAATGAGGTAATTTGTATATATTTCACATGGGCTGTATTTATTTATGGAAAAGAGGAGTTGGAGTTAATAAGTGTTCACTTCTTCCTTCTCCCTTTCGAGCACTGTATACTGTCACTTTATCACACTTGTCATTTGTTTTGGTTTTTTTTTACTTTTTTGTTTGAAATAAAGTATCTATCTATCTATCTATCTATCTATCTATCTATCTATCTATCTATCGTACAACCGAGGATTGAATATTGGGCCAGTTGGGATCCCACCCAGACGTTCTGTGTTTGGACTTTTTAGTGGCGTATCCTTCACTCCTTCCTCTGCTCTCACCTCTCCTGGACCCTCTGCCTGAACACTTTCCTCTCCTTGGCTCCTCTCTTCTGTCTCATCTTGCCCTCTCTGAGCCCTACCTAATCCAGGTTCTTTCTGTCTATGGTGGTATACAAACAGGTTGGAAAATATCAAGTGTCATGTTTTGTCCTGCAGGATTTTTTTTGTCATGGTTTACATAAATGACAAAAATATGTGGGGTTTTTTTTGTATTTTTATTCTAGTGTTTCTTTTTTTCCACTGAGAGAGTAGGCAAGGGGAAAAAAAACATTAATCATAGTAATTTACTCATGCATACTTAAATTATATGATCAGAGGTGGGTATAGTAGCCAAAAATTCTACTCATGTAAAAGCAGTGCTTTGAAATTAATAATTATAAGTAGACAACCAAAAATTTCTAGTTAAGGGTACAAAGAGCACCCACTTAAAAACTTGAGTAATGACTTTGGTCTTGAAGGTTTGAGGTTTTTCTCCAAAATTTATAACAATTTTCTTATAGTTTTCTACTTTTCTCTGTAAATTTATTTAAATTTGAAACCATTTTCCTCATATTTGTAATTTCCTCTTGTAAAAGTGACTTTTCTTGTACATTTGAGATTTTATTATAAATTTGTGGATTATTTTATGGCTAATTTTTGTCTGTTTCTTAAAATAAAAATACTGTTTTTTTAAAAAAATAAATTTGAAACAGACTGTGGTCATTTTTTTAACTTCTTCCTCATAACAATTTACAATTTTGACCATAATTTTGCAGAGCCAGAACAGTTCATAATTTTTATGGACAGGATTTCTAGGTGCAGCCAGGGAATGGAGGGTGTCATGCTTGGTGACCACAGGATCTCACCTCTGTTGTTTGCAGATGATGTTGTCCTGTTGGCTTCATCCAGCAATGACCTACAGCTCTTGCTGGGACGGTTTGCCGCTGAGTGTGAAGCGGCTGGGATGAGAATCAGCACCTCCAAGTCCGAGTCCATGGTCCTCAGCCGGGGTGGATTGTCCTCTCCGGGTTGGGGACTGGCTCCTGCCCCAAGTGGAGGAGTTTAAGTATCTTGGGGTCTTGTTCACGAGTGAGGGAAAAATGGAGTGAGAGATTGACAGACGGATTGGAGCAGCATCTGCAGTGATGCGGACATTGTACCGGTCTGTTGTGGTGAAGAGGGAGCTTAGTTCTAAGGCAAAACTGTCGATTTACCAGTCAATCTACGTTCCTACTCTCATCTATGGTCACGAGCTTTGGGTAAAGACCGAAAGAACAAGGTCGCGGATACAAGCGGCTGAAATGAGCTTTCTCCGTAGGATTGCTGGACTTACCCTCAGAGATAGGGTGAGGAGCTCAGTCATCCGGGAGAGGCTCAGAGTAGAACCGCTGCTTCTCCACATTGAAAGGAGTCAGTTGAGGTGGTATGGGCATCTGATTAGTATGCCTCCTGGACGCCTCCCACTTGAGGTGTTTCAGTCACGTCCCACTGGGAGGAGATCCCGGGGCAGACCCAGGACTCGGTGGAGAGACTATGTCTCCCAGCTGGCCTGGGAACGCCTTGGTATCCTCTCTGAAGAGCTGGAGCAGGTGACTGGGGAGAGGGAAGTCTGGCCTTCTCTGCTTGAACTGCTGCCTCCGCGACCCGGACCTCCGGAAAAGCGGTAGAAGATGGATGGATGGATGGATGGATGGATTTTGCAGAGCCAGAACAGAACAATAATCTAACTATGATTTCAAAGAAAAAATATTAATAGCATTGTATTTAATTAAATAAATTAACTTGAATGACCAAAGATGCAGTTATTTCTGTTATAATATTTCTATATATTTATAGTTTTGTTTTTTTTTAAAGAAATCTCCTCACCACCCAGACAGCAGGAAAAACCTCCCTTATTTTGAAATCCAAATGTTGGCACGTTTAGTTTGCCTGAAAGCTGCTGATGGATTAAAGTCATTGACTTCCTGAATTTCGGTCATTTTAATATGCCAGGTACATAATAATGAACATAAATTAGTTAATTAATATTAACTACGGTAAAGATAAAAACATCTCCTTTTTATTCTTCTCTGAAATAAGAAAAACAAAAAACTAATAATTAAAAAGAAGACAAAATGAACCTACTCAAGCTCCTGACCACACCTGTTAGCTAAGCGACTCTTCCATTATTGCTTCCGTTATCAGCGGGTTAAAACCATGATAAATACTTCCACCACTTACATACCTTTACTGCTTTTTTCCACATTTAAAGTACTTTAATAAGTTCATGTTTCTCTTGGACAGTGACGCTAGCGAGACACTCTGCTTGCTGACTGGAGCGGTCACGCGGGCGGAGCACTTCTGAGCTCCGTGCAGATGACGGTCACGTGTGTTGTTTGTGTGCGCGCTTACGGACCGTCATTCCTTCATATTTTTTTCTTTAATTTATATTTCCTAGAGTGGCAGCATAGCTTCAAGTGTGCCGGACCATCACCCAGAAATGTGACCAGAGGAAACCCTGCAGGGTATGGCCATTCTGATAAGTGTGGTAAAATGTCAGAACACTGGACCACAGCGGATAGCTGAGCGAACCAAAAACCATTTCAAAGTAAGTTTTGTGCTTAAATTATGCAGCAATTTCAATATTAAAACACTAATAACTTCGAGGTAAGGCTTCGTTTTCAAAATAAATACAAATTTAACTCATCATTGCCATGTAATGAAGCCACAAAAAAACGTATTGTAATAACTATGCGGGGCCACTAGAGGCGGCATTGCAACTTTTTTTTTTAGCCCATGGATGACTTCCGACCGGAGTGGTGGCTCAGTTGGTAGAGCATCCGCCCCACACCCGGGAGGCAGGGGTTCAAATCCCGGCCGGGTCATACCAAAGACCATATAAAAATGGTACTTTCTGCCTTCTAGCGTGGTGCTCCGCATAATGGAACGGGAAAAGTAAAGTTACGCACAGAGCTACCAGAGGACTGACCCCCCGCTGTAGCTTTCACTACTTACAGTAGCTGTGTGGCCTAGGGTCAGAGAAACGGAGATAGGCGCCGCCCTATACACCAACATGGTGTGAAGGGAATTAATTAACTAACTATGGATGACTTCCTAAACATTGTGGACCACAGTGGACAGCTGAGGAAAGGAAAAAAACCCTTTAAAAGTAAATTTTCTGCTTAAATTATGCAGCGATTTCAATATTACAACACTAATAACTCCTACAACTGCAACATTTCATTCTTAATGCTTATGTTACATCACGTTATTTTTCTTCCAATGTCCTATTTTTCTTTCGTACTGGGGGCTGCTTGGTTACTTTAATTACGCCTCAGTGCTTTGCACTACATGTGTCTGTGTGTATCTGTCTGTCTGTCTGTTACCAGCTTTTCAGCTCACCTGGTCAAAATCATGTGGAACTAAAGGCTTGTATCATTGTATCGTCATATTTAATCAAATTTTTATTTGGCCAAATTTCCACATACGGCTTTGTTATCAAAATAAATACTAATTTAACTCACCTTTACCTTCACTGGAGCTGGGAAAAAAGGTATTGCAGAAAATATGCTGGTCCAGTACTGACATATCTGGGCCTGATCATACACTTTATGTTCATTTATTGCTTTTTCTGTGTTTATCTATGATTATCATTTGTATTTATTGCCTTCTGTGTTCCCCTGAGTCCTCTGTCATTGTCTTCTGTGTCGTCCCCTGACTGGTCCTGAGGCGTTGTGTGTATCTGTTCACCTATTGTTCCAGCTCCTCATGTTTTCCGTAACCATAGCCACTGCCCTCTCTGTATTACTCCTGTATTGCTGTCCTGTATGTTCATTGTCATGTTTCATGTGCATCCCCTGTTTGTGTTTGTCTGTACAGCCCTGCCCATCCTGTGTTTTTCACCTGCAGCCACTTCCCTGCTGCCCTTGATTTTGCCCACCTGTTCTGTGTTGTGTTAATCAGCCCCTGTCTATATATGCTGGGTCCTGTCTGTGTCTGTTGTGGCACCACTGACGTTGTATCCTATGTCCCTGCTGGTATTCCTGTCCATAGGGCCTTTTCCACTAGCCCCGCTTAGCCCAACATGTTACGCCTCAGCCCGCGTTTGTAGCTTTTTCCACTAGCCCCAGCACCGGTTAGCAGGCACTATTTTCGTGCCTGATCGAGGGCAGGGTACAACCGTGCTGAGTCGTGCCGAGATGTGACGTCAACAGACTGGTCGCCGCTGATTGGTCAGGTCGTAACGTCACGAAAGCGACCGTCTTCTGGTGAATCTACATGACCGCCATTTGCAATATTTCACGGACTAACTCAGTCATGGAGTAAATACGATATTAATACAGACAGCGTTGTAGGTTTTGCAGAAATCTACACCGTGGTCCAACGAAGAGGTGTGGGGTTTTCTCTGCTTGGTGGCAGATCCACAGTGAGAGGAGCGATCCGCACTGATACAGATGCAGCCCAGCATAGAACCGGACTACGGACAAGCTGAAGAGAGAACCATCGATGGTGAGTGATTTGTAATAATGTGCATCTGTTCGCTTATTTATCCTGTTGGTGGTAAGCTCACTTTTTTTGAACCATGCAGCGCCGTCCTGTGCTGGCTAACGAGTGTTAGCTAGTAGCTAGCTAGTACCAACTGCTGATTTGCGCATGTTTTCTCCTAAGTATTCGCTTGTGAGAGCAAAACGATGAAATATGTTAATCCTGGTTAAAGTCCTGGTTTGTGTACGTATTGCACTTTGGTGCTGCGCATTAAATTGTGTGCAATTTAATGCTAGAATGTGTTTCCACATGCCAGGGGTTAGCCTCCCTCAGTGTTTATATTGTGGCTACTGGTCAAGTGGACCACAGGAGCCGAAATCTCAACATATTAAAAGTGCTCTTTCAAACCAGTGATTTATGAAGTCATTCATATAATTTTCTAAAGCGATCCATTACATAAGTATACATATTATACATTCACCAGTTTGGAATTTACAAGGTCCACACACATCATTCACCTTCCTATTCAAAAGATATGTTTAAATTCTTTACATAATCAATGAAAGGTCTCCATATATTCTCAAACACAATTTCCTTTGATTTCAGTATGTATGTTATTCTTTCTAGTGGAAGGTTTGTTAACATCTGTCTTAACCACTGAGTCACATCTGGTCTATGAGTCTTTTTCCACAATAGGGCAATACATTTTTTGGCATTGAGCAAACTGAGGTCTATGAATGCTTTTTCACTCTTATTAAAGTTATGTTTTTCTGGATACAGACCCAACAAAAACAGTTTAGGATTCAATATGATTTGTTTTGAAATTATTTTTTCAATTGTTACCCTCACCTCTTCCCAAAACATTCTAATTTTTCTACATTCCCATAAACAATGAAATAGGGTTCCTTTACTTTCCATACATTTTGTGCACGTATCTGGTATGTTTTTGTTATATCTATTTAACTCCACCGGTGTAACATACATCCGCATTAACCATTTAAAATGTATCAATTTAAGACGTACATTTATTGATTTGGTTTGAGCTTCTGTACAAGGCAATTCCCATTGTTCCTCTGAAATTTCAGTTTGCAGGTCTTCTTTCCAATAATTCAGTCTTTTCTGTGAGTTTTCACTTGAGGATAATGTCAATGAGTTATAAAACTCTGAAATAATACCCTTTCTCTTACTGTCTTTCGTCAAAATTTTTTCCAAGGATGAATAAGATAAGATAAGATAAGATAAGATAAGCCTTTACTAGTCCCACAACGGGGAAATTCCAGGATATTAAGTAGGTTGGATGAGAGCATTATTTTGATTTGATCTAATAAAGTTCCTAAGCTGAAGATATTTAAAAAAAATGTGTTCTATTAAGATTAAATTTGATCCTCAGTTCTTCAAAAGACATTATGTTATCTGAACATGACAAATATAAGTCTTGAATCTTTTGAATCCCTTTTAAATTCCATACTTTAAATACAGCATCCACTCTCCCTGGTTTAAAATATTGATTACCCCATATTGGGCTAAATTGTGACAATAAGTGTGGTTCTTTTAAATATTTTTTGGTTTCACACCATATTTTGATCATATGCTTTACAAATGGATTTTTAACTTGTTTCTGTAATTTTTTTGCCGAGTCTGAGTATATGAATATGGGAAGAGGTAAAGGTAAATTGTATGATTCCATTTCAGTCCAGTGAGGGAGATCATGTGATGAAAAATAATGCCATAGACCTCAGTTGTGCTGACCAGTAATACAACATAAAGTTTGGACATTTCAGACCTCCACGATCAAATGGTAAATATAGTAAGGACAGACGTAATCTAGCCTTCCTATTGTTCCATATAAATTCCACTAACTTTTTTTTAATTCTTGAGAATAGATCTGAAGGTGGTGGTAAAGGAATGTATTGAAATAAATAAAGCATTTTGGGTAAGATATTACTTTTAAGTATATTAATTCTCCCAATCATCGATATTGGTAGTGACATCCATCTCTGAAGTAACTCATTAATGTCTGTCATTAAGGCTTCATAGTTGACACTGGCGACTGATTCTAGCTTAGGCACAATTTGAATTTCTAAATATTTAAACTGATTTACAACATTGAATTAATTTACCTCAGGAGCTGGGTGATTTCTCTGGATCTCATTTAGCATTTATATTGAAGATTTAGTTTTATTTATTTTATATCCTGATATTTCCCCCAAATTCTTTATTAAATTCAACAAGGTCGGAATTGATTTTTTAAGATTCGACATAAACAAAATTATGTCATCGGCATGCAGGGAGATTTTGTGTTCTGTTGGTCCTACTTTAATTCCATATATTTGTGGATGTAAACGTACTGCCATCACTAAAGGTTCAATTGCCATAGTAAACAGTAAAGGTGAAAGTGGACAGCCTTGTCAACATCCTCTATTGATATTTATTGATTTTGAGATATTGCTGTTTGTTAGGATTTCTGCTGTAGCATTATTGTATATTATCTGAACCCATTTTATGAAATTATTTCCAAGTCCAAACCTTTGTAGGACTTCAAAAAGAAAGGGCCATTCGACCCTATCAAAGGCCTTTTCGGCGTCCAATGATAGGAGAGCTGTATCCGGTGCTTCTTTATTAGAATAGATAATATTAAATAGTCTTCTTATATTATGGAAGCCTTGTCTTCCCTTTATAAAGCCATTCTGATCTCGGTTAATAATATTTGGTAATATTTCTTGTAGTCGTCTTGCTAAAATTTTACAGATTATCTTAAGGTCAGCATTTAATAGGCTTATTGGTCTCATATTTTCACATTTATTAGAGGGTTTACCTGGTTTTGGCAACAGTATAATTAAGGCATTATTCATGTATAGTGGTAAATTACTATTTTGAAATGCTTCTAAAACCATTTCCAAAAATGGTTTTATTAATTTATTCTTAAATTTTTTATAGAGGTCAACTGGAAGACCATCTGGTCCTGCACTTTTTCCTGATTTCATATTATCAATGGCTAGCCCAACTTCTTCTTGACTAATTTTAGACTCCAGTATCTCCCTGTTTTCATTTGGAATACACGGTATAGATAATCCGTCCAAAAACCCATTTAGTTTTGTTAAGTCAGCTTCATTTTTTGTATCATATAGTTTTTCATAATAATCTCTAAAGGCACTGCTAATTTCTAAAGGATCTACAGCTGCCTGTCCGTTACTTATAATACTGGTAATTAGTGTTTTAAATTCTAATTGTTTAATCTGCCATGCCAATAATTTCCCTGATTTTTCACCTTGTTCATAAAAAGATTGCTTCAATCTTAGAAGACTCGAGGCAGCTCTATTCGCTGATTTTTTGTCATATTCAGCTCTCAGAATCAGTAATTCTTTCTCTAACTTTGGGTCACTTCCTGCATACACTTTTTCTTGAAGAATTTTTATTTTACGTTCCAATTGGACTCTCTCCTCTCGAGTCTTCTTAGATTTTGAACCTGTATAACTAATAATATGCCCCCTAATAAAAGCTTTGAAAGCCTCCCACTTTATACATGCTGATGTTTGTGTAGTATTGATATCAAAGAACTCATCTATCTGTTTTTCTATGTACTTAACAAATTCCTCAACCTGAAGCCATTTATGCTGAAATTGCCACCTACCTGGTTCCTTTGTCAATTTCTTATCTACATATATTAGACAGCAGGGTGCATGATCAGAGATCACAATGTTATCATAGAAACAGTTTTGAATCTTGGACCTTAATTCTGTGGAGATCAAAAAATAGTCGATACGTGAGAATGTCTTGTAGGTATTAGAATAACAAGAGTAGGCTTTAACTTGTGGTTTCACTTCTCTCCATATATCTAGCAATCTCAGTTCTTTCATAAAATGATTAATGATCATCCTGCATCCATTGTGCGTACAGTCCAGTCCTGTTGATCTATCTATACCGGGATTCAATGTACAATTAAAATCCCCTGCTATTATATGTTGCCCTGTAAGAGATGATAAAATAAGAAATAAATTAGCAAAGAAGTTTTGATCATAAATCGCTTGTTAATGTATTTATTTTTTTTGTCAGATCACTTGTGTGATCCTTTGTGAGTTATGTTCATAACTGTATGTTTTGGCGAATGTGAGTTGTTCAGTCGTCAATATAATTTACTTTATATGTGTAGTGTATAGTCTATCATTAATAAACTCATGCAGTAACAGGACACATTACAAATATTTGAGAGCCATTGTAGTGCTTCCTTTTATATTTTAGCAATACAAGTACAAAACACCGCCCACACTTGAAACCAGGGCAAGAAGAGACACTTTTACAGACGAGACAAACTTTTATTGATAAAAACTCCATATTTTGACTGAGCGACTCCATACTCGGTAATGCTCACCTTCAGTTAAAGTACTAGATTCCATTCAAGTGAATGTATTAATTCATTCTGATTGCTGAGGCCACAGTAAAAACAGATGATTTTAAATGTAACCCAGCCCTTGCAAAATCTACTGAAGCGCAGCTACATGAAAATTGTGGTTAAATACAACAACGAAGTACTTTATTGTCACATTCAAATTGTAATCCCTCCTGTTTTGTTTTTCTTTTGATTTCTTGGATGGAATATGGTGGGCAATATAAGCTGCAGCTTCAGCTATCACCCATTTCAGATAACCTATGTTGAACTGTATAATCAGAGGAGTTATTGTTTAATTTGACCTTGTTAGATTTTTTCCCCCTTTGTTATATTATTCTATTTTCTTTTAATCTTTACTTTTAATCTATCCGAAATAAAGATTCATTCACATTCCACCACTGGCTTTTAGCAACAAGTGTATTTCCCAAATATGTTTTAAACTTGCTTCAATTAACCACCACCCATTTGTCTTTTGTCTAGGCAAGAGGGAAACTGTCCACCCCAACTGGACCTTGCCTCACTATTTACAGAGATGCAGGCTGAAGATCTGCTGAACCAGGACCAGTACGAGGGGCCGATCCAGTTGCTTCTCAGTGAGGCAGCGTGGCTGGCGTGTGACCCATTCCAGTTTCTTTTTTTTTTTTACAGTTTGAATTTTGCACATTCTGAATAATCTGGAATTTGCTGCTGATTGTAATAAACAATTTAGTGACTTATGTGTTTGCATCATGATTTTCTATTTTGTCTGTTAAGACACCGGTGGGAAAAGAGTAAACTGTACAAAGGATTTATCGGTGACCCTGAAAATAATGGCTCATTTTTAAGAAAAAGTAACCAAAACAATTATTTTATTAACTGAAGACTGTATTGTTGGATGTGCCACCGCAGAAGCCCCTGCATACTTTAGTGACAGTACCAGTATATGGAGGAATTCTGGGTCATATTAGCATCTGCTCTTCATCATAATGGGTTTGGGCGGGGGTGTCTAATCATGTGCCATGGAGGGCCAAGACCCTGCAGGCTTTACCTCCAAACAGTGTCTTCAACAGCAGATTCCACTGAACTTCTTCCACTGACTGCTGATCAGTGAGAACACCTGCTGAAGAGACTGGGTAGAAGAGAACCTGCAGGGTCTTGGCGCCCCATGACACATGATTGGAAGCCCCCGGATTAGGGTTTAATGGGATTTAACATTTTAACACAAACTGCTTTATGGTTCATAATTCTGTTGACAGACTTACACCAAACCAAAAGTGATTTCTCAAACTGCTGGATTGTTCTTAGACAGCTTTTCCAATCTGTTAGTATTTAATTTGTGCCACATGGTGGTAACCTTCACATATAAAAAAGAGACATCTGCAAAAACTTCAGAGGTTTATTGTAAGTGCAATTCCCAGTGCAATACTACATGAATGCGTGTATAGTACATTGTTGATGCAGAGAACATACAGTATATTTCTACAGTACATGTATCTAGTAAATCAAGTATTTTCCATGTAACCTTGTGACTACATTATTTTAATTGCTTTTAATCCTAGATCAAGTTTGTTTTGGCCTAAAATGCATTAACATGGCGATCAAGTTGTGTCAGCTGATCATTTTTTGCTATGACACCACCTCAGACTCAGCGCTGCTGCAGCAGGTACATCCATGATGTCTCAACAGTCTCTCCATGATTTTCACGCAGCTCAGAGCCATTTTTTGCACAGGAAATAAACGTTTCTACAGACATTCTTAAGCTCTACAACCACTGATCGTTGGTGAAGCTGGGGTGACATCAGTGACAGGCTGTGTTGACATCAGTGACAGGCTGTGTTGAACGCCCAGACCGACCGTTTGAAGCGGTAATTTCCCCACAACAGAGCCATCTGAAACACACACACACACATCGTACATATTTTAGTACCTAAAAGCGATAACTTGCAGACATTACAGTGTAGTACGACGTACTTATAGCAAACTAGCATTAGCAACCATTAGCTTACCGTCATATATGACCTAGTTTGTATCCTCACATCTTCGGCTCTCCCAGAAGCTGCAGAACTATTCCAGAATGTTTCGTCTCGCTGCCTGTACCCTTGTCTGGCGGTCCTTTTTGGCATTTACGGTGAAAAAAGCCACAGACCGAGGAGTCGCCTTGTACAGCCGCCATGATGCATGTGTTATGTTTTGCTTGGGTCGCATGTTTTACGTCACGGGACTGTGGCGCCGCCTTGCTGTAAAAAAAATCCCGCCCACCCCAGCTTAACCCCGCTTTACCCGGCTGCTATGGAGACACAACCGAGGCCGAACCGTGTCGTAGCGAATCGAGGCGTGGCGAGGTGAGCTGGGCTAGTGGAAAAGTGCCTCATGTGTTCCCAGTGAGTTTTGTAAGTAATTTTCCAGTCAAGTCTGAGTTAGTTACAGCCCTCGTGATGTTTCTTGTTTCTTTGTTTTTGTTATAAATAAACCATGGTGCACTGGTACACTGTCTGCACTAAGAGTCCTCCTTACCTGCCTGCCAGAAGGAATTATGACAGAATGATGCCACCACACTTGGACTCTGCAGGCGAGACTGGCAAGAAGTGGAAGAAGTGGAGCCGGGAGGAGCAGTAGCTCTTTTTGGCGATAGAGGACTTAGCGGCTGCGGCTCAGAGCTGCTTCTCCCGGGAAGATGACATGGATTGTTGGGGGGAGTCACCAACCTGTTGGAAGCCAGGCAGCACTTGTGCTTCCACCCCCGGGTGCTGGAACCCACTCTCCCGGCACTGCCTCCATTACCCACCATCTCCTCCTCGCCACAGCCAGTCATTCCCAACCTATCGCCAGCTGCCATTCCCTCCATCTCTGTGAAGTGCAACGGGACCTGCTGGGCGCACGGCGGCCCGGGTTGGAAGGGAGGCTCGGGGAGATGCTGCTCCTCCCGATGTTCTACCGCTGCTCCTTCAGTGCCCTCAGCTCCAGTTCCAAAGAGTGTTCCAGCCCCACAACCACTCCATGGGCAGGAGGAGAACTCACCATGTGCGCCACAGCCTGCACCAACAACAGTGTCCCCGGGCTCCGGCGCCGATGTCAACCACAACTACTCGTGC
Organism: Pholidichthys leucotaenia; assembly: GCA_020510985.1. Classification (NCBI taxonomy): domain Eukaryota; kingdom Metazoa; phylum Chordata; class Actinopteri; order Cichliformes; family Pholidichthyidae; genus Pholidichthys; species Pholidichthys leucotaenia. Next base: position 304,469,987 of record CM035836.1, read on the forward strand.
CGCTCCAGCTCAGAAGCTCCCTGCAGTGCTGGCTCTCACATTTTCTGTGCTGGTGCCTATGCCCACTGCTGTGCCTCAGACTGTCTTATTCACGGTTCATCCAGCGTCCCCAGAAGTGGAAATTGCCTTTTCAGCAGCAAAGTCACCAGGGACCTCGCCGACAATGGAGCAGGAGTTAAGGCAAAAGTACCTCCTTTAGATTCAAGATTCAAAGATTTAAAGATTTTATTTGTCAATACTACTATACGTACAGGATATACAGGAGAATTGAAATGGTGTTTCTCTCTCTCTTCAGTGGTGTGTACAATATAAAAAAAGAAAGAAAAAGGAATAAGGCTGGAAAAACAACAGCAGTCTATCGGGTTCAGGTTCAGGTTACTTTATTTGTACCCGTAGGTAGATTTGTTTTGCAGTCAGGTGACATCCATATTTACAAACCACAATTACATTCAACATGAACACAAACACAGGCACACATGAAGCTGACTATAAACATGATAAAAGTACTCAAGGCTCCACCAATCAGGACATAGGACAAAGAGATAAGAGAAAAGAAAACAAGGAGATAAGAGAGAAGGGTCATATTAAAGAGTTAAAGACTAGTCAAAGAGGTTAAAAACTCAAAAGTCTAAAACCCAATAAAAGATTTAGAACCCAAATAAAAAACCTACAAAAATAAGTAAATATAAAATAAAATTAATAAGTAGGTAACTAAATTATGTGCAATATACTGTTACATCTTGTTCAACTCTTTAACAGCAGCAGGAACAAAACTGTTTTTGTAGCGCTGGGTTTTACTTTTTGGGACAACAAACCTCCGTCTGGAGGGAAGAAGCTGAAAGTGGCAGTGCAAAGGGTGGGAGTCATCATTTAAAATGGAGGTAGTCATCCTCTGTACCTGTCTGGTGTACAGGGATGTCAGGCTCAGCTGTGACTCATCAAGCAAACAACTGGACCATCTAACTACCTGATCCAAGGATTTCTTCTGTTTCAGTTTTATCTGACCAAACCATGACACTAAAGAAAAGGATAAAACCAATTCAATAAAAGCCCGATAAAACATTGTCATTATGGTTCGGTCAATTTGGAAGCGTGCAAGTTTCCTTAAACAATGCAAATGTTGCTGACCCTTTTTGCACACGCTTTCACAGTTCTCTTCAAAGTTTAAATTACTATCAATAATCATCCCAAGATATTTGTAGGATTGTACACATTGAGTGGTCTGGCCTTTTAGTACAGTGACTTTGTCCCTGGAAGTTTTCCTCCTAAAGTCAATAATCATATCTTTAGTTTTTGTCGTATTCAGCTGCAGGTAGGAATCCTCACACTAGTGAACAAAATCATCAACTACTGGGCCGTGGCCACTCTCACCATCCTGGAGGAGACTGACAACAACTGAATCATCAGCATACTTTATAATATGTCTTTTGTCATGTCTGCTCCGACACATGTTTGTGTACAGGATGAAGAGTAGTGGTGACAACACACACCCCTGCGGAGAGCCAGTAGAATAACACTTTTGGTCAGACAATGTACCATTGACCCTTACTCTCTGTGTCCTGTTGGTTAAAAAAATCCAGAATCCAACCCACCAGATTATTACTCAAATCAAATTGTTGCAGGAGCCTTTCAACTAAAATATGAGGTTGGATTGTATTAAAGGCGGAAGAAAAGTCCACAAATAAAAGCCTGGCGTGTGTCCCATTAAAATCCAGATGTTTAAAAAGCATGTTAAGCAGAGTGACAGTGGCATCCTCCACTCCTCTGTGAGGCCTATAGGCAAACTGCAAAGGATCCAGTGCATGTTCAGTCTGCTTTAGGACCTCACATCTGACCAGTTTTTCAAAAATTTTCATTAAAATTGAAGTCAAAGCAACTGGTCTAAAATCATTTACGGTTTTAGGACAGTTGGATTTTGGAACGGGGACAACCACAGCATCTTTCCAGATCTTAGGCACATGTTGTATCTGTAAGGACTTATTGAAAATGTAGTGAAATATAGGACTCAATTCATGTGCACAGGACTTTACCAAGCGCCCACATATATTATCAGAGCCCTGACTTTTGTTCACTTTTACAGCACAGAACACCCTTTTAACATCCTGCACCTCAATATTAAAGTGCTGATTGTCTTTGAGTTTCCATTTCAAATCTTGGGTTTCTGTGCTAAAATCAAAGGAGTCAAAACGACCATAAAAACAATTAAGAGCATTAGCCAGCTCTGTGTCTGAATTAAAACCATCTAAAAACACACGATTACTGCGCTCTGTGCTCTGAAGGCCTGCAATAGTTTTCATACTGGCCCAGGCTGAACCAAGTTTCTTTGTTGCCATCTTGCTGTCCAACTCTGATTTATAATTCTGTTTTGCTCTTAAAATTTCAGCCTTCAGCTCTTTTGTGGCAACCTGTAGCTCAGAAACAACCCCCTGATTAAAGGCAAGTGCTTTCCTCTGTAAGCAGGATTTAACTGATTTTGTAACCAATGGCTTGTTGTTGGGATATATTTTGACACGTTTACGTGGAACGATCATATCTCTGCAGAAAGCCATGTATGAGCATGTCACGTCCACTAAAGAGTCCAAATCATCTCCGCAGGACAGTGTGAACACCTCCCAGTCCGTACAGTTAAAGCATTCCTGGAGGCAGTGCACTGAATCCTCTGTCCACACGTTTATGTCTCTGGTCTTCGCCTTGTCTCTTCTGAGAGCAGTTTTATATGTGGGCAGCAAATGTACACAGTTGTGATCTGAGGATCCTAAAGGAGGAAGGGGAATAGATTTATAGGCCCTCTCTATGGATCCATAGCACAGGTCCAATGTCTTTTTTTGCCTGGTTGGGCAGGAGACATACTGATAAAAGTTTTTAAGTGTCTTCTTTAAAGAAACATGGTTAAAATCCCCAAGGATAAAATTTGGAGCCTCTGGGGAAATTGACTGTAACCGCTGTACCACATCAAAGACGGTGCTGGAGGCGGAGGCAGCATTTGCCCTCGGGTGAATGTACACAGTTGTTATGAAAAGTTGGGGGAACTCGCAGGGCAGATAAAAGGGGCGTGGCGATACGGACAGAAGCTCCACATCTGGTGTACAGATGCGCTCTCTGACCGTGACAGATGTACAGTGCTGTTTATTAATACATAAACATACGCCACCCCCCTGACGTTTCCCCGTTACCTTTTCCTGCCGATCCGAGCGAAGTGGGGCTCCAAAGCCGTCAATACACAGGTCCGGGTCCCGGTCATGCGCCGTAAGCCACGTCTCCGTGTAGGCCATGACACAGCAGTTCTTGAAGTCCTTCTGATATCGTACATTTCCTTGAATTTCATCCACTTTATTTCTCAAGGATTGTACGTTCCCCATAATAATGGAAGGAAGAGGAATGCGGTTAAGCTGACGCCTCCTCAGGTTTAATTTTAGGCCTCCACGCTTTCCGCATTTCCTCCTCTTGTCTCTCTTTTCATCGCTGTGTCCATGAAAATCTCTTAAAATAAAGTCCGGCAGTTGCAGCACAGACTCAAACACAGATTCTGCATTATCCATGTTTAAAAGCAGTAACATGTCTCTGGAATACTGTATTCTTCCCGGCGTGACCGCGATTGCGCTTACCTCCAAGACAAAGAGCCAGTAGGAAAGAAACGACAATGCAAAAACAAGAAGGAAATCCATACTGATGGAACCAGGGAGCTCTTTGTTATATAGTCCACAAACATTCAAGGACAAAAACGGCACAGAGAATCACGTTAAAACACCTTAAAGTGCATAAAAACAGAGACACAGACGTAGAACTTTTTTCACCCGCTGCTGGTCGCTGCGTGCGCATGTGCCCAATTATTATTATGTGCAGTAATGCTACCTGTAGTGCAAATGCTGACAAAAGATAGACCCAGACCTCCCATAGTGCAAATAAAGATAAACAATAAACGATGATGAAACCCAGCAATCCTGTATACAGAAAAGTAGAGCTGTAATACCTGTAGGTGCAGACAGTGACAGATAGGACTGCACATGACCAGTATAACAATAACAGACAGCAGCACATATGACATTTGTGCAAATGGTTGCAGTAAAGTGCAGACACATACAGCAGCAAATGTACTACTGTTGGTGTGCCAACAGTTGAGGTACTTATTGTGCGAGTGAGTGCGTTACGGTCCGGGGGGGTGGGGGTGGGGACACACTTCACGGTCCTGATGGCCCGATGAACAAAGCTGTTTAGCAGTCTTGTGGAGTGGGCCCGGAGGCTCCGGTACCTTTTCCCCAAAGGCAAGGGGCTGAAGAAGGAGTGTGAGGGGTGGGAGGTGTCGCCTGCAATGTTGATGGCTCTACGGGTGAGGTAAATGTCCAAGAGGGGGGGGCAGAGGGGCACCGATGATATTGCTGGCTGCTTTCACTGTGCATTGTAGTGTCTTCCGGCAGGTGGCAGTGCAGCTTCCATACCACACAGTGATGCAGCTAGTGAAGATGCTCTCAATGGTGCCCCGGTAGAATGAGCACATGATGAGGGGTGGGACTCATGCTTTCCTCAGTTTGCAGAGGAAATGGGGGTGAATTTGAGCCTTCTTGGCCAGTGATGTAGTGTTGTTAGACCAGGAGAGGTTCTTAGAGATGTGCACCCCCAGGAACTTGATGCTGCTCACCCTTTCCACAGCTGCACCATGGGTGCTGTGTGTGTCCCCTACTGAAGTCAACCACAATCTCCTTGGTTTTTCCCACATTCAGGAAGAGGTTATGGTCTTTATACCACTAGACCAGTTGGCTCACCTCATTTCTGTAGTTGGCCCCCTCGTTGTTGGTGATGAGGCCCACCACTGTTGTGTCATCCGAAAATTTGATGATGTGGTTGGTGTTGTAAGCTGGTACATAGTCTTGAGTCAACAGGGTGAAGAGCAGCGGGCTGAGCACGCACCCTTGTGGGACCCCTGTGCTCAGTGTGATGGTCTTGGAGGTGTTGCTGCCAACCCGCACATTCTGTGGCCTCCCTTTGAGAAAGTCCAACACCTAGTTACAGAGAGAGGTTTTGAGTCCCAAGAGTCTGAGTTTTTGTATTAGGTGCTGGGAGATGATTGTGTTGAATGCTGAACTGAAGTCCAAGAACAGCATTTGCACGTAGGAGTTCTTTGAGTCCAGGTGGGTGAGGGCTGGATGGAGAGCAGCAGCGATGGCATCTTCTGCGGCTCTGTTTGACCTGTATGCAAACTGAGATGGGTCGTGGGAGGGAGGGAGGATGAACTTGATGTTCTGCATGACTAGCTGCTTGAAGCACTTCATTATGATGGGAGTCAGTGCTACGGGCCGGTAATCTTTGTAGCTGGATGGGAATGGCTTCTTTGAGACTGGTATTATGGTGGCAGTTTTGAAACATGTGGGGACAACAGCTTGAGTCATGGAGATGTTGAAGATGTTGGCCAGGACATTCTTGAGCTCCTCTGCACAGTCCTTCAGGGCATGACCCAGTATGTTGTCTGGTCCAGCTGCCTTGCGTGGGTCGATCCTGCAGAGGGTCTTCTTCATGCTAGCCAGATCCAGACTTATGGCCTGCTCGTCTGGAGGAGGAGTGGTCTTCTGTGGTGATGTGCTGTGTAGTATCATTAAAATCTGTACTTAAAGAGTCTTGCCTTACTCCTGACAGAGGGACCCAGTTTCAGCCCCTATCTGCTTCTGGCCTCCCTCCGCCGGGCTATTGGTTCCTATACTGATCAGTCCTCCATCTCTCCCTCCATGTCCAAGGTGCCTGCATCAGGGATGGAGGGGCATGCCACAGCTCCAGTTATCTCAGAGTTGCATGCTTCATCTTCAGCTGTCTCCGTGATGCATATCCTAGCTCCAGTACCTGCTCCACAGCATCTTCCAGGTCCAGTACCTGCTACACGGTGCCTTCCAGCTCCGGTACCTGCTCCACGGTGCCTCCCTGCTCCAGTACCTGCTCCACAGCGCCTCCAAGCTCCAGCACCAACTCCAACTCCTCTCCAGACAGTTCCAGCTGCTCGTGAGGTGCGTCACAGCTCCAGTCATCCCCAAGGTGCACACAACAGCTCCAGTCATCACCGAGGTGCACACAACATCTCCCGCTGTCCCTAAGGTGCATGCCCTAGCTCCAGCTGTTCCCACGGTGCCCATTACAGTTTCTGCTCAGCCGAAGGTGCACAATTCTGTTCATGCTCTGCTTAAAATGTATGGGCCGGTACCAACTACTCATCATGAGGTTGTCACCCCGCCAGCAGGAGACCAGGAGTTAAGGCAAGTAGCTTTTAATTTATTTACAGACACTACTTTTGAAAGGACTTGCCTTGTTCCTGATGGGAGGACCCAAGTACACATTCCACCAGCTGCTGAGTCATCCCCACCAGTCTCTGCTGCTTATGACTGTGGTGTCACCTCACTGACCTCCTGTTTCCTTCCATCATCCGAGGTGGCTGGGTCGAAGATGGAGCCGCAGGAGGACCACACTCTAGCTGTTTTCCCAGAGGTCAGGAGATCTCCAGTTGTTGTCCAAGAGGTCAGGGGACCTCCAGCCATTGTTTCAGAGGTCAGGGGATCTCCAGTCATCATCCATGAAGTCAGGGGGGCCTCCACTCGTCATCCCAGAGGTGAGAGGACCTCCACCCATCATCCAAGAGGTCAAGCAGTCCACTCCACCTGTCATCCAAGAGGTCGAGCAGTCTGCTCCACCCATTGTTCAAGTGGTCAAGCAGTCTGCTCCACCCGGGCCATCTGAGCAGTCTGCTACACCTTTGCTGCCTGGGGTCGCCGCTTCTTAGTTGCTGTTAGTCCCTGCTCTGAAGGCCCCTCAGGTACTATCTTCTTAACTCAAAACTCCTGTGTTGATATCTTCTGAACTAGAAACTCCTGTGTTATTGTCCCCTGAACAGAAAGCTCCTATATTGGTACCTCCAGAGCTAGAATCTCCTATATTGGTACCTCCAGAGCTAAGAGTTCCTGTATTGATATCTCCAGAGCTAAAAAAAAAAAACAAAAAAAACAAAACTCCTATGTTGTTGTCCCCAGATCAAGAGGCTCCTTTGTGGTCTCCAGAGTAAAGAGCCCCAGTGTCATCTCCTGAGTTTGACCCCTTTAGGATTACATTTGATGACATGGTCTACCTCTCCTGTGGCTGGTGTCGCAGATCTGCCCCTGCCACGTGATTGGCCAAAAAGTATTTAAAAAAAAACCCAGATGTACCAAGCATTTCACATCACTAGATGGCAGACACATAAAGCTTACTGCTCTTCGCTGGAGGACTCAGTTCTGCAAACCAGAACCGCGTCAAATCTGATATCACTTCCAGGGCTCGGAAGAAGAGCCGTATAAACAATTGCACAACATATATTTCCACAGGGAGGAAGCATTTGCTCCACATTTTGCCAACTATGATTCTAAAAGGGATTATTTGGCTTCTGAAGGGAAATATTTATCTTCTGGACAGCACAAGATGGACTGGAGTGGAACACTTTTCGGCCGCCATTGACGAAGCTGCACATGACGGAGAGGACAATACTGCCAGTTCCATGGGGTAAACTAACTGAAATCGAGGTGGAATAAATCAGAAGATAAATGTGATTGTTTCTGGATGTGGGAAAGAAAGTGAAAATGACTGACAGAAGACAAAATAAGGACCGGGGATGAGCACACGGACGCATGGCGACACATGACGAGCGGTAGGTCAGATGTTTATTATCAGTTTGTTTACATTCTACTGATTTTCTGGTTCATATATTATGCAAATTAGATGCATAAATTTACTCCTATCATAAACAGTGGATCATATTCTACATCTTTCTCATTGACAGTAAGCCATTATATCTTACCACTTTCAAGTTACAGCCTTTGGAATTTGTGCTATCTAAACTGAATATTTTCTTGAAAAAAATCTTCGCCACCAGAGGGTGCATGCAGATGGTGCAGATCTGCAAACGAAATCCTCTCAGGGTTAAAACCCCCATGTTGTTTTCTTTTGAGCAAGAGGTACCTATGTTATCTCCAGAACAAAAAAAATCCCATGTTTTCTCCAGAGCAAGAAGCTTGAATGTTATCTCCTGAGTTTAAAAGTTCTACATTGTTACCTCCCGAGTTTAAACATTTTATGTTCTTATGAACTTATTCTGTTTATTCTTTTCATCTTTTATTTTGCTTTTATTTATTTGGTCTTCGACAGCTGCAGTGAACAGTCGAAACATGTAAAGAAGGTAAAAACATCTCCTTTCTATTTTTGTCTTTAATAAGAACAAAAGGTAAATAATTAAAAGAAGACCAAATGAACCTACTTGAGCTATCTCCATACCTCCACGGGTAAGTCATCTGGACCAACCGCCTTTCCATTCTTCATCCTCTTCAAAGCTGCCTTCACTAATGCCTTGTTAATCCTCAGGACTTCCTTGTTCACTATCTTTCCTTCATCCATCCTCCTCTCTCTCTCTCTCATTTTCTTTATTCATCAGCTCTTCAAAGTACTCCTTCCACCTTCTCAGCATACTCTTGTCATTTGTTAGTACATTATCATTTCTGTCCTTAATCAACCAAACCTGCTGTACATCCTTTCCAGCTTGATCTCTCTGTCTAGCCAGTCGATACAACTCCTTTTCTCCTTCCTTAGTGTCCAGCCTCATACAACTCATTATATGCCTTATCCTTTGCTTTTGCCACCTCTCTTTGCCATGCACCTAGATTCCAAATACTCCTGTCTACTTTTTTCATCTCCGTGACTATCCCACTTTTTCTTTGCTAACTTCTTCCTTTGGATACTTTCATGTACCTTCTCATTTCACCACCAAGTCTCCTTGTCTTCCTTTCTCTGTCCACTGGATACACCACATACCTCTCTCCCCGTTTCCTTCAATACTTTTACTGTACTTTCCCAGCTATCTTGTAATTCTTCTCTACCACCCAGAGCCTGTATCAACTCCTTCCTGTACTCTGTGTGACCTTCTTGCTTCTGTAACTCCCTCCACTTAATCTTTGGCTTTGCCTTCACTGTTTCCCTCTTCTTGCTTTGCAAAGTCAGCCTACAGACTACAATCTGATGCCGTCTAGCTACATTCCCCCCATCACCACCTTGCAGTCTCCTATCTCTTTCAGATTTCTCCTTCTGCATAAGATGTAGTCCACCTGTGTGCACCTTCCTCCACTCTTGTAAGTCACCCTATGTTCCTGTCTCTTCTTGAAGTATGCGTTCACCACTACCGTTTCCATCTTTTTAGCAAAAGCCACAATCATCTGTCCTTCCACATTTCTCTCCTTAAGACCATACCTACCCAGGACCTCCTCATCACCTCTGTTCTCTTCACCAACATGTCCATTAAAGTCTGCTGCAATCACCCCCCGCCCCCCCCGCAACACTCTCTACCACTTCAACCAACTTACTCCAGAATTCCTCTTTTTCTTCTACCTGACATCCAACTTGTGGGGCATACACACTGACAACATTCAATATCACACCTTTGACTTCTACCTTCAAACTCATGATTCCATCTGACTCCCTCTTTACATCGTGAACACTCTTCACATACTGTTCCTTCAAGATTACCCCTGCTCCATTTCTCTTCCTATCTACACCATGGTAGAACAGTTTAAATCTCCCTCCAGTGCTCCTAGCCTTGCTTCCCTTCTATCTAGTTTCTTGAACACAGTATATCTACCTTTCTTCTCTCCATCATATCAGCCAATTCTCTGCCTTTACCAGTCATAGTCCCTACATTTATCATCCCTATGCTCACCTCCACACTTCCACCTTTCTATTTCTCTCTCTCCCTCCTAACACGCCTTCAGCCTCTCCTCCTCCTTGATCTTTGACCAACAGTAGCCCAATTTCAACGGCACCCTGTAGGTTAACAACACCAGTGGTGGTCGTTGTTAACTCAGGCCTCAACCGGTTTGGTATGAAAGTCTCATTCACCTTGAGCCGAATGTTTGATTTGGCAAAGGTTTTATGTCAAATGCCCTTCCTGACACAATGCTCCCCATTTACCCGGGCTTGGGACCGGCACTCGGAGTACGCTGGCTTGTGCACCCCATTTTCTCCAGAGTCTAGAGCTCCTAATCTGTCTTCCCCAGAGCAAAGAGCTCCTATATTGTTTTCCCCAGAGCAAAGAGCTTTTATATTATTTTCCCCAGAGCAAAGAGCTCCTATATTATTTTTCCCAGTGCAAAGAGCCCCCATATTGGTTTCCCCAGAGCAAAGAGCTCCTATATTATTCTCCCCAGAGCAAAAAGATCCTATTGTGGAAGATGTGTTCAATGACGAGACATGAGTGTATTTCTCAGGTTCGGCTTTATTGCAGAACACATTCATCCAACATTCTCAAAAGCAAGAAGAGGCAGAATAATATTACAGCTCACTCTTATACCTCCGGGGGATTAAGAACTCAAGTCACATGGTGCTTCTGCAAACATTCAATCACAATGCAAGTCTCTGAAGATTCACCATTGTCTCTTATTCTCCGGTGTCCTGGTAAACCCCCCAGGGCCTCCTCTGAGACAAGGGCCCGACTTCACACCTCCTCGCCATCACCTGTCGGCCCCCGTCGATCCAATCTCCTGTTCCTCCAGACGTGAAGCCTCAATCCACATAAGCCATACATTTGTGGGAGATATGAACCAGACATATGTGCCACACTCTTGTGGGAAATATGAACCAAACATATGTGCCACATGACCCCCCCCAAACGTCTGCATGGGACAAACATACTCATAAATGCATAACATAAAAGACCTCGCCACATAACCAATAATCAATCCCCCAATCTCTTAGGTCTTAGCTTCCTGCCGAATCTGCTGTAGGCCGGCTTCGCTGCGTCTGCAGCGTCTCCTCGCACCTGGGGATTAGATTTGTTAGCACATCTCTGTGGGAGTTCTGGAGCATGCCTTCTCAGCGGCCTGCCCCGGCGGGGGGCTTTTGCCAACTGCACACGTTCATCAGCCAGGACAAAAGCGGGCTTGAGTCTGTTTATGCAAATTAGCGCCCTTCTGCCCCCCAAATCTAGCAAAAAATGCTTCTCATTTTTTTCCAGCACCCTGAACGGTCCATCATAAGGCGGTCTCAGCCCTGGGCGTTGTGCATCATGTCTAACAAAAACAAACTCTGCGTTTTTTAAAGCCTGTGGCACAAAAACGCGTGGAAAACTGTGATGCACTGGGCCAGGCAGCGTGTTTGATCCTGTGCCGCTCTGCAACAGCTGAGCGGGGGGGCAATTGGGCGCAGGATTTTCCGGGAGAAATTCCCCCGGCGGGGGAACAGGTTGTGCGAACACTAACTCTGCTGGGGAGGCTTGCAAATCCTCCTTAGGTGCAGAACACAACCCCAATAAAACCCATGGCAGTTTGTCTACCCAATTTGTATCCGTGAGCGATGCTCTGAGGGCTGCTTTCAATGACCTATGAAAGCGTTCACATAAACCGTTGGCCTGCGGGTTATACGCGGTAGTGCGGTGTACCTTCACCCCTAAGCTGCGGGCCATAGATGACCAGAGTTCGGAAACAAATTGAGGACCTCTGTCTGACGTTATATCCGACGGAACTCCAAAACGCGCGACCCAAGCTGTTAAAAACGCGCGCGCAACCTCTTCCGCCGTTGTTGACGCCAGAGGTACCGCTTCTGGCCAACGCGTGGTGCGGTCCAGCATCGTCAAAAGGTGTGTGTGCCCTTGAGACGAGGGAAGCGGGCCCACCAGATCAACATGCACATGATCGAACCGCTTAGCCGGGATGTGAAAAGGCTCCAAAGGAGCCCTCGTGTGCTTGTGTATCTTAGCCCTCTGGCACGCTACACAAGCTGCTGCCCATTCCTTGACCTGTTTGCGCAACCCCGGCCAGACAAATTTCTCCCCCACCATCTTGACCGATGCGCCCACCCCCGGGTGCGGCAGCGAATGGACCGAGTTGAAAACGCGGCGGCGCCACGCGGCTGGAACCACGGGACGAGGCCGACCCGTGGAGACATTGCATATTAAGGGGGGCATACCTATTTGCTGCACCCTGTGCTCCAGCCTTAACCCTGTTGGTCCAGACTGGAGCGCGCGCACATCCGCGTCACCAACCTGCTCCGCAGCCATGTCTGCATAATCCAAACCTACGTGGACCGGGGCTGCGCGCGCTCCCGCGTCACTGCCCTGGCCCACAGCCACCGAGTCTGCCCCCACGTGGCCTGGCGTTGCCACAGCACGTGAGAGACAGTCCGCCACTACATTGTGTTTGCCTGCTACATGCTGGATATCGGTGGTGAACTCCGATATTGCGGCTAGCTGTCTTTGTTGTCGGCCTGACCAAGGTTCTGAGATCTTGGCCATCGCAAAAGTTAACGGTTTGTGGTCCACAAAAGCAGTGAGACGCCGCCCTTCCAGCCAGAACTGGAAATGGCGGATGGCCAAGTGTAGGGCTAAAAGCTCCCTGTCAAACGCGCTGTATTTACGCTCGTTATCGCGCAGGGATTTGCTAAAGAACGCGAGAGGCTGCCAGGTCCCTGCCACACACTGTTCAATGACTGCCCCCACCGCTAGGTCCGAAGCGTCGGTGGTGAGCGCCAAACGGGCTGTTGGAACCGGGTGCGCTAACAAAACGGCGCTTGCAAGGGCTGATTTGACCTGGGAGAAAGCGCGCTCCCGCTCCGGAGACCATTCGACCTTATTAGTGGGTTTTTGTTTTTTTAGTGCCACGTACAGTGGCTACATAAGCCGCGCTGCGCTCGGAAGAAACCGGTTGTAAAAATTAACCATTCCCAGAAACTCCTGCAGCGCTTTTATCGTTTGAGGTCGGGGGAAATCTGTTATCGCGCGCACTTTCTCAGGAAGGGGAACCGCTCCCTGTGGTGAAACGCGGTGCCCCAAAAAAATCGATTTGCGCCACCCCGAACTGGCACTTCGCTGGGTTAATTATCAACCCGTGCTCTGCCAGTCTCCGAAAAACCGCTGTGAGGTGGGTTTCATGTTCGTCCTCGGACATGCTGGCTACCAATATGTCGTCTAAATAGACGAACACGAAAGGCAGGTCGCGTAAAACAGCATCCATCATGCGTTGGAAAGTTTGCGCGGCGCCCTTTAATCCAAACGGCATGCGCAAAAACTCAAAAAGCCCAAACGGAGTTATTACCGCGGTTTTGGGAATATCCTGTGCGCGCACGGGGACTTGGTGGTAGCCGCACACCAAGTCTATTTTAGAAAAAATGCGCGCCCCCGCCAAATGAACTGAGAAATCCTGGATGTGCGGAATCGGGTAGCGGTCGTGTGCTGAGATGTTGTTCAACTTGCGGAAATCGCCACAAGGTCGCCACGAGCCATCAGCCTTTGGGACCATGTGTAACGGTGAAGCCCAGGGGCTGTTCAAGCGTCTAATTATGCCCAGTTTTTCCAGGTTGGCAAATTCCTCGCGCGCTATGGCCAGTTTAGCTGAGTCCAAGCGCCGGGCTTTTGCAAAAACGGGCGGCCCAGTGGTGGTAATAAAATGTTCCACCCCGTGTTTGGCCACTGTCGCCGAAAACTTTGGAACTGTGAGTGCTGGAAAGTGAGTGAGCAGAGCATGAAACTTACCACCCGCAGCTGTGACGTTGGCGTGTGCAGTCGGCGGAGCCACCCGAGCTGTGCAGGGGATAGAATGAAAAGAAAGTGCATTAACCAGACGTCTATTAGCAAGATCAACCAATAAACCATGTGAGCACAAAAAATCAGCCCCTAACATGTTAAAACTGACTGCTGCTACAATAAAGGTCCACTCGAATGAACGGCCCTGTAAGGACAGACGCATGGTCCTCTCACTGAATGTCTTAATCGCTGAGCCATTCGCTGCTGATACTGACACCCAGGGAGCTTTGGACGGCATCAGCCGTTCCGCGTAGGTAGGCGTGACGAAACTCAGCTGGGAGCCCGTGTCCACGAGGAATTGTTTCCCCGAGTGTGCATCTGTCAGGTAAAGCAGCTTATTTTCCTCTCCGAGGGATGCAGCTGCTACCGGCCCCCCCGGTCTTGGCGTTTCCCTGACGCTTGAAGCGACACGGTGGGAGGCATCTGTGCGCCCTCTCCGCAAAACAGCGGTGGTAGAAACACAGGCCGACCTCAGCTCCGCGTCGCCTGACGCCTGTCGCCGCCGTCGTCCGTTCGTCTGGTGCCGCCACCTCTGGCTCCAAACCATCTCCGGGCGCCATCCTCTGCTCAGCTGCCGCGGCCGAAACCGCACTCCGCTTGTGGGCGTCGACGAGTCGCTGTGCTTCCTTGCCGAGGCCATGGTAGTCCCGCTTGGCCAAGCGGGGTGAGTCTGCCAGGGTCACTCTCACTGCTGGCGGCAGAGTCCGGAGGAAAAGGTGGGCGAAGATAAATTCGCCATCCTCGGAGTCTTTCAGTCTCAGCATCTTCACCATCAGGTCTGCCGGTCTGTCGTTCTCCGACTCCGTCAACTCTAGGAGCCCCTCTGCTCGCTGTTGCACCGAGGGGGTGAAATGGCTGATCAGCGCCTCCTTCAATGCGCCGTACTTGTCGGTGTCCGGTGGGTGGTGAACCAGATCTTCCACCCTCTGGACCGTGTGACTGTCCAGCTTCGCCACCACATGGTAGAACCTCGTTTCATCCTTTGAGATTCTCCGGAGGTTGAACTGCGCCTCAACCGCGCTAAACCAGGAGCGTGGGCTGTGCTGCCAGAAATCGGGCAGCTGGAGCGTGGAGGCAGCCATCAGGCTGGCCTCTGATGAGCTCCGCTCGGGAGAATTCTCCCTGCTCATTCTTTGTCGTGGGTCACCAGTGTGGAAGATGTGTTCAATGACGAGACATGAGTGTATTTCTCAGGTTCGGCTTTATTGCAGAACACATTCATCCAACATTCTCAAAAGCAAGAAGAGGCAGAATAATATTACAGCTCACTCTTATACCTCCGGGGGATTAAGAACTCAAGTCACATGGTGCTTCTGCAAACATTCAATCACAATGCAAGTCTCTGAAGATTCACCATTGTCTCTTATTCTCCGGTGTCCCGGGAAACCCCCCAGGGCCTCCTCTGAGACAAGGGCCCGACTTCACACCTCCTCGCCATCACCTGTCGGCCCCCGTCGATCCAATCTCCTGTTCCTCCAAATGTGAAGCCTCAATCCACATAAGCCATACATTTGTGGGAGATATGAACCAGACATATGTGCCACACTCTTGTGGGAAATATGAACCAAACATATGTGCCACACTATATTATTTTCCCCAGAGCAAAGAACTTCCAGGTCATTTCCTGAGTTTAGAGCTGCTATGACTTTACACTAGCATATAAAACAACTGTTGAACTCACGAGGCAGGGAGAAGGGACGAAGTGAGATTGTCAGCAGTTATAAATCCACAGTACATATTCTTTCCTGGTCTGTCACAGTTTTACAGTACCTTTGGTTGACATAAAAGCACACTTCTCCTCTTTGGCTTTTCCTGGTGATCCCTAATGATCATATATACAAGATGACGTGAAATCACGTAAGAATTGTCATATTCAGTCTGTGTTGTGCTGTTGCTTAGTTTTTTTTGTCACGTTTTGTCTTAGCTTTGTTCTGAATTGTAATCGCTCTTGGTTTTTTTTTTCTTTTGAATTCTTAGATGGAATATGGGTGGGCAATATAAGCTGCGGCTTCAGCCATCACCCATTTTGGATAACTTATGTTGAACTGTATAATCAGAGGAGTTATTGTTTAATTTGACCTTGTTAGATTTTTTTTCCCAACTGTTATATTATTCTGTTCTTTTCTTTTAATCTTTACTTTTAATCTATCTGAAATAAAGATTCATTCATTCTAATATTCATTTCTTGATTAAAAAATGTTCACTTATCCAGCCTTGTTTTTGTTTTTATTTGCATTTTTTTTAACATTTATTTTAGCCATTTTCAGTGGTAATGAATGTGGGGGTGTCCTAATTTATTCCTCACTATTTTTTTAGAATTACATTTTTGAAAAAGTCTTTAATTCATTTTTAATTGTTTAGGTGTACTACATCAATCTCCCAGTATTTTTAACATTGATATTAAATATCCATATGTCCAAATATGTTAAAAAACAGTCTTTTACAAGGTGTCCTAATTTTTTTCACATGACTTTACACTAGCATATAAAACAACTGTTGAACTCACGAGGCAGGGAGAAGGGATGAAGTGAGATTGTCAGCAGTTATAAATCCACACTACATATTCTTTCCTGGTCTGCCACAGTTTTACAGTACCTTTGGTTGACATAAAAGCACACTTCTCCTCTTTGGCTTTTCTTGGTGATCCCTAATGACCGATCCAAACGAAGTGGGCTTCCAAACCCAATTATTGTCAGGTTTTCATCCCAGTCATGATTCCGTAAAGGCAAGTAGACAAGTTTCACTGATTTCAGGTTTAAACTGTGCCCATGGTTCTAGTTTGTTGATCTTAGTCCTTATAGACTGTACATTTGACAGCAGGGTAGTAGGAAGTGGGGGTGGATTGTGGCAGTTATTTAACCGGAGATTCTTAAGTCTGTAGCGTAAACCACCTCTTCTTCCTCTTTTTCATGTTGTGATCCGCCTGCACAGCTCCCTTGGGATACTGGCTGGTATCACCCCGGCTGTAGAGGTCCAAAAGGAGAGAATAAAGTCTGGACAGATGCTGTGTCTCATTTGAGGTTCTGCATCCTCCCAAGTGCGCATTTCAAGGCCAGATATGTCACTGTGCTGTGTCAAAGGCTGTCCCATTTTGTGGGCTCCTTCACGTGCGGTCGATAAATGCAGCCCTCAAAACCCCAAAAACGGAGGATGCATGAAGGGTATCCTTGTGGCCCTGACACATCCCAGTATTCAGTGTGTGGCTCAGTTTGGCTTTTATTTCTTGGCTCAGGCAGAAGCGGACCAAAGTCAGAAACGGTTCAAAGTAAATTTTTTTTTGCTTGAATTATAAGGTAAGATAAGCCTTTATTAGTCCCATAATGGGAAAATTACAGGATTGCAAGAGCACAGGGATAGCAACACTCAGAGCAGTAATTTAGAAGATAAGAAAATAAGAGCAGTGAATATACATATGTACACATAAATATATATACACAGTGCGGAGCATTGTAGCTAGATGGAATAAACAGCATAACAGTCTATTTAGTCACCCCACATAGTATGAGTATGTACCCATACATATTGTCGCTCTCCGTAGTGGTTGATATTGTCCTAGTTGTATACTGGACGGGGACCATTATTGTGTAAGTTTTGTTGCGTTTTTTGCATTTCAATACTATTAGGTCGTAATGTAGCCGCCAGGGGGAAAACATAATGCCTCGCATCTTAGATAAGACCAAAGTGCAGAGTTTCCTTGGCGATAACAGGAAGTTGTGAAAGTGTGATCTTTTGTGTGTCAGAGACTGCTTGGAGGATCCTTTGTGTGTCAGAGACTGTGAGGGGGATGTTAAGAGATTAAGGAAGTGAATGCAAGAGATTAAGGAAGTGAATGCAATGTGACCTTTGATGTGAATGCAATGTGACTTTTGAGCTGTAGGGAGACCTGAGTATTTAAGGGACGGGTTTTGTCTGAGATGTCCTTTTTCTACTATGCTCATGTTGGAGGTATGTAATAAACTGCTTGAGACAAACCTGCCTCGTCACTTACACACTCCACACTGGTGACCCAAGACGAAGCATGCAACACGAAGAGAATTCCCCGGAGCCAGTCTCGTTGGGAGCCCCCAGCCAAGCGTATGTCGTTACAATCCAGCTACCGGATTTTTGGCAGCACAATCCGTGCTCCTGGTTCCACCTGGTTGAGGCGCAGTTCATCCTCCGGGGGATATCAGTGGATGACACGTAATTCTACCATGTGGTCACAAAGCTCGACACCCACATGGCTCAGCATGTGGAGAGCCTGCTGGATCAGCCACCAGCCAGCGACAAATACGGCGCGTTGAAGGCTGCACTCATCCAGCACTACACACTCTCGGTTGAGGAGAGAGCAGAGAGACTCCTGGCGCGGACCGGGTTAGGAGATTGCACGGCTATTGACCTGATGGAAAGGATGCTGAGATTGAAAGGCTCGGATGACGACCACTTCATTTTTACCCACCTCTTCCTCAGGAACTTTCCGTCAGCGACGAGAGCAGCCCTGGCCAGTTCGCCGTTGCTGGCCAAGCGGGACTACCGTGCGCTGGCCCGGGAGGCACATCGGATCATCATGGCCAGCAGAGAGCTCGCGACCACGGCAGCAGCGACAGAGCTCGGCGTGACGGCCGGAGATGGCGGGGAGCCATTGACGGCAGTAGCAGAACCACCGACGACGGCGGCGGCGGGGGCCAAGGAACGCGGAGGAGACACCCTTTGTTTCTACCACCGCCGCTTTGCAGAGAAGGCACGCAAATGTATACCACCGTGCCAGTTCAAGCGCTCGGGAAATGCCAAGACCGGGGGTCGGTAGCAGCTGCGGTCCTCGGGGAGGAGAACAAGCTGCTCTACTTGACGGACGCACGCTCGGGGAGGCATTTCCTCGTGGACACCGGCGCCCAGTTGAGTTTCATCATGCCGTCCTACGCTGACCGGCTGGCAGGATCCAGCGGCCCGAGATGGCAGCAGCAAACGGCTCGGAGATTAAGACCTTTGGTGAGAGGACTCTACTTCTGTCGCTACACGGCCGTGCATTTGAGTGGACTTTTGTCATAGCAGCATTGAATTTCAATATATTGGGGGCTGTGCTCACATGGTTTGTTGGTTGATGTCGCTAACAGGCGCCTGGTTAATGCACTGTCTTTTGATTCTATTCCCTGTACAGCTCGAGCGTCCCGGCCAACAGCACAAGCCAACGTCACAGCTGCAAGCGGTAAGTTCCACACACTGCTCACTCAGTTCCTAGCACTCACGGTCCCGACATTTTCGGCAGCCGTCGCTAAACACGGGGTGGAACATTTTATTACCACCACCGGACCGCCTGTTTTTGCAAAACCTCGGCGCTTGGACGCAGCTAAACTGGCCATAGCGCGCGAGGAGTTCGCCAACCTGGAGAGGCTGGGCATCATCAGGCATTCAAACAGCCCATGGGCTTCCCCGCTACACATGGTCCCTAAAGCCAACGGTTCGTGGCGACCTTGCGGGGATTTCCGCAGGTTGAACAACGCCACAGCGCACGACCGCTACCCGATCCCTCATATCCAAGATTTTTCCGTTCACTTGGCAGGAGCGCGTGTTTTTTCTAAAATAGACTTAGTCCGCGGTTACCACCAAGTCCCAGTGCGCGCTGAGGACATACCCAAAACGGCGGTGGTAACTCCGTTTGGTCTATTCGAGTTTTTGCGCATGCCATTCGGGCTTAAAGGGGCTGCACAGACGTTCCAATGCATGATGGATGCGGTGCTGCGCGATCTCCCCTTCGTATTCGTCTACCTGGACGATATCTTGGTAGCCAGCGCGTCCGAAGACGAACACGAAAACCACCGTGTCATAGAATGTCTTCAGCAGCGCCCCTTGTACACCAAAAGACCTGAGTCTCCTCAGCAGGACCTGCCTGCGCTGTCCCTTCTTGTAGAGTGCGTCAGTATTGTGTGACCAGTCTAGTTTATTGTTCAGATGAACACCCAGGTACTTATAGGATGTCACCATCTCGATGTCTGTTCCCTGTATATTTACTGGTGCTGTGAGGGGTTGCCCATGCCTGCAGCAGTCCACCACCAGCTCCTTAGTTTTCCTCGTGTTGATCTGGAGGCAGTTCCGATGGCACCAGTCCACGAAGTCCTGGATAAGCCCTCTGTACTCAGCTTCATCTCCATTGGAGATGAGGCCAACGATCGCAGAGTCATCAGAGAACTTCTGTAGATGGCAGTGTTTTGTGTTGTATGAGAAGTCCGCAGTATAAAGAGTGAACAGGAAGGGAGCCAGCACCGTTCCTTGGGTACCGCGATATCGGTAGTAAACTCCGATATCGCGGCCAGCTGTCTCTGCTGCCGGCCTGACCAAGGTTCTGAAATCTTGGCCATCGCGAAAGTCAGCGGCTTGTGGTCAACGAACGTGGTGAAACGGCGTCCTTCCAGCTAGAACTGGAAGTGGCGAATGGCCAAGTGGAGAGCTAACAACTCCCTGTCGAACGCGCTGTATTTTCGTTTGTTGTCGTACAGGGTCTTACTGAAAAAGGCGAGCGGTTGCCAGGCTCCGGCTACATACTGTTCCACGACCGCCGCTATGGCCACATCTGATGCGTCAGTAGTGAGCGCCATGCGGGCCGCTGGGACTGGATGTGCTAACAATGCAGCGTTTGCCAGGGCTGTTTTGACTTCAGAAAATGCGCGCTCTCGCTCGGGAGACCATTCGACTTTATTTGTGGGTTTTTGTTTTTTTAGTGCAGCATACAATGGTTGCATGAGCTGCGCTGCGTGGGGGAGGAAACGGTTATAAAAATTCACCATTCCCATAAACTCCTATAACGCTTTGACCATTTGTGGCTGGGGAAAATTCGTTACTACGCGCACTTTGTCAGGCAGAGGGACCGCTCCCTCTGGGGAGACGCGATGCCCCAAAAAATCAATCTGCGTCACCCCGAACTGACACTTCGCTGGGTTAATTATTAACCCGTGCTCTGCCAACCTCCGGAAAACTGCCGTGAGGTGGTTTTCGTGTTCGTCTTCGGACGCACTGGCTACCAATATGTCGTCCAGGTAGACGAACACGAAAGGGAGATCGCGCAAAACCACGTCCATCATGCATTGGAACGTCTGCGCCGCGCCTTTAAGCCCAAACAGCATGTGCAAAAACTCGAAAAGCCCGATAAGGAGTTATTACTGCTGTTTTGGGTATGTCCTCAGCGTGCACTGGGACCTGGTGGTAACCGTGCACCAAGTCTATTTTAGAAAAAACGCGCGTCCCCGCCAAATGAACTGAAAAATCTTGGATGTGCGGGATCGGGTAGCAGTCGTGCGCTGTAGCGTTGTTCAGCCTGCAGAAATCACCGCAAGGCCGCCACGAGCCATCAGCTTTAAGGACCATGTGAAGCGGTGAAGCCCATGGGCTCTTCGAACGCCTGATGATGCCTAACCTTTCCAGGTTGGCGAACTCCTCGCGCGCTATGGTCAGTTTAGCTGAACCAAGCGCCGAGCTTTTGCGAAAACGGGCAGTCCAGTGGTAGTAATAAAATGTTCCACCCCGTGTTTAGCCACGGTCGCCGAAAATGTTGGAACCGTGAGTGCTGGGAACTAAGTGAGGAGTGTGTGGAACTTACCACCTGCAGCTGTGACGTTGGCTTGTGCTGTCGGCGGGGCCACTCGAGCTGTACAGGGAATAGAATGAAAAGAGAGTGCATTAACCAGGCGTCTGTTAGCAAGATCGACCAACAAACCTTGTGAGCACAAAAAATCAGCCCCTAACATGTTGAAATTGACTGCCGCTATGACGAAAGTCCACTCGAATGTACGGCCGTGTAAAGACAGAAGCAGAGTCCTCTCACCAAAGGTCTTAATCGCCGAGCCGTTCGCTGCTGACACCCGGGGACCACTGGAAGGCGCCAACCGGTCAGCGTAGGAAGGTGTGATGAAACTCAGCTGGGAGCCCGTGTCCACGAGGAAATGCCTCCACGAGGAAATGCCTCCCCGAGTGCGCATCCGTCAAGTAGAGCAGCTTGTTCTCCTCTCCGACGGCCGCAGCTGCTACCGACCCCCGGTCTTGGCGTTTCCCGAGCGCTTGAAATAGCACGGTGGAATGCACTTGCGTGCCCTCTCTGTGAAGCGGTGATGGTAGAAACAAAGGACGTCATCTGCTCCGTGTTTCCTGGCCCCTGCCACCACCATCATCGGTGAGTCTGGTGCTGCAGCCTCTGGCCCTCTGCCATCTCCGGACGTTGCGCCTAGCTGCGCTGCTGCAGCCGCAGCCGCGCACCGTTTATTGGCGTCGACAAGTCGTTGCGCCTCCTGGCCCAGCTCGTGGTAGTCTTGTCGGGCCAACAGTGGTGAACTGGCCAGGGTCACTCTCACCGCTGACGGTAGGGTCCTGAGGAAAAGGTGGGTGAAGATGAAGTTATCATCTTCGGAGTCTCTCAAACTCAACATCTTCCCCATCAGGTCTGCAGGTCTGTCGCTCTCAAATTCAGTCAGCGCCAGGAGCCTCTCTGCTCGCTCCTCCACTGAGGGGGTGAAGTAATGGATGAGTGCAGCCTTCAACGTGCTGTACTTGTCGCTGTCCGGCGGGTGGTTGATCAGGTTCGCCACCCGCTGGGCTGTGTGGTTGTCCAGCTTTGCAACCACATGGTAGAACTTTGTGGCGTCCACCGAAATCCTCCGGAGGTGGAACTGTGCCTCAACTGCGCTAAACCAGGAGCGCGGATTGTTCGGCCAGAAGTCCAGTAGCTGAACTGTGGCTACGTTCGTTTGGCTGGCTCCTGACGAGTCTGGCTCGGGAGATTTGTCTCCGCTCATGGACATCCTTTTTCATGTAAATTAGAAACATTCTTTTGTAAAAGTGAGAATTTTTCTCATAAATTTGCAGGACTTTCCTGCAGAGTTAGAGCCATTTTACTCAGAAATGTGCAGCTTCTTACTTGAAAATTTACAGTTTTTTATTATTCATAATTTTGCAGCTTTTTCCTCATGAATTTAGAACTTTTCTTACTCTTGAATTTGCAGTTTAAAAAAAAAGCTTAAACTTGCAGCATTTTACTCAAATCTTAGATCTGCAGTGTTTTTAGGTTGTAAACAGTTGGAAATTTACACCTTTTTTTGTCTTTTTGCTAAAGTTGCAGCTTTTTACCCATAAAATTGCACTTTTTTGGTCAGAAGATGGCAGCTTTTAACTGAGACTTACATCCCCCCCCTTTTTTTTTTGTCAGGTCAGGCATTGGCTTGCTTGCTACTGGATAACCATGAAAACCAATACTACCTGTCTCATGGGTTGGGCCGTCGGCGACTCAACTGGCATCCCGGCCCTTCCGAGGGCGTGGAGGGTGAAACAGGGCATCCTGGCAGAACCAAAAACAATATCTGTCACAAGGTCTGTGGTGGACTGTGCCAGTCGGTGCATTGTGACATGCACTACACAAAGAGCAGAGATAAACAAACCTATCATCTGGTCAGTCACTGCAACAGATACTGGAGTCAGTTTGTCTTGGCTTGTCCTTGCCACTGATATTACCTTTATCTGACTTTATTTGACTGGCGCCTAGCGGCTGCCCCGGCCTTGGATGCGCTCTGCAGAGCGTGCCCAAATGCCAAGTCACGTTTCGTTACCTTGTATTCATACATGTGTAATGACAATAAAGTTGAATCTCAATCTCATCTCAATCTCAATCTGCCAAGAATGTGCTGCTAGTCCAGCAAAAGCTAGCAGCACTCAAATACTTTGCAAGCAGTTTCATGAAATGGTCAATCAGAAAGCAACTCATACCGGCTCGGACGCCGCCCGGGCTTACAAGGTCCACGCTGATCTGTTCACACTCCGACAGGCAGTGAAAAGTAAGCTAGGAGCAGGAAGACAAAAGAAGAGGAAAACAGCAACCTTGTGTGTAGCAGAATGGAATGTACGCACTCTGTTAGACAGAACAGCATCACAGCTCCCAGAAAGACAGACCACGCTTGTGGCCCTGGAAATGAACAGGTACAATGTAGACATAGCTGCACTTAGTGAAACAAGATTTCCTGGATATGACAGCTTGGAAGACCACGGGTACATCTTCTTTTGGAGTGGGAGATCAACTCAAGAAAGGAGAGAAGCAGGAGTGGGCTTTGTAGTTAGAAAGGAGATAGCAGCAATGCTTGATGAGGAACCAATGCCAATCAATGACAGGATAATGACTATGAGACTCCCACTACAGCGGAAGATGTATGCCACACTCATCAGTGTATATGCCCCAACAATGACCAACACAGAGGAGGTGAAGGAAGAGTTCTACAGTGATTTATGTGAGACTATCAGGCGTGTACCGACTGATGACAGGCTGATACTCGTTGGAGATTTTAATGCCAGAGTTGGTTCGGACACTGAGAAATGGAAAGGAGTGCTAGGCAGTCATGGAGTAGGCAAGTGCAATGCTAATGGAGAACTTCTACTTGCACTATGTTCAGAGTACAACCTTGTGATAACCAACACTCTATTTAAGCACAAGGACACACACAAGAAGATATGGATGCACCCAAGATCCAAGCACTGGCACTTATTAGACTACATCATAGTCAGGCAGAGAGACATAAGGGATGTATTGGACACCAGAGCAATGAGAGGCGCTGACTGTGGCACTGATCATGTTATGCTGAGATCTAGATTAAGGATTTGCAGACGAAAACAGCACTGCAGGACAGGTGCGAAGCCACCACGGAAGCTAAACGCTAGTGCACTGAAAGGCCAACAGAAGTAGGAAGAACTTACACAGGAAATGGATGAAAACTTGAAAGACTGGGACAGCAACAACTCAGAGAATGACATAGAAGAGAAATGGGCAACACTGAAGGATACGGTGTATCAGACTGCGAGTGATGTATTAGGCTACCCTGAGAGGAAACATCAAGATTGGTTTGATGAGCATGATGAACATCTGAAGAAACTACTAGAAGCGAGGAATACAGCTAGGCAGGAAAACCTACAGTGTAAGACAAGGTTGAAGAAGAAGAAATACTCAAAGGCTCAGAGTGAGCTACAGAAGTACACCAGAGAGATGAAGTCCAACTGGTGGGATGAAAAAGCGGAGAAACTTCAAACTGCAGCAGACAGGAAGGACATGAAAACATTCTTCACATGTTTGAGAGAAATCTACAGCCCTAAACCAAGAGGATTGATCCAACCAAAGGCTATGGATGGTGAAATGGTTTTGCAGGAGAAAGACAAGATCCTGGACAGATTTGCAGACCACTTTGACCAACTACTAAACAACCCTCGAGATCTAACTGAAGAGGCTAAAGAAGCTCTAGTGCAGCGACCAGTTGTATCAAGTCTGGATGAACTGCCAAATTTTGATGAACTAATGGCAGCTATCAGGACAACACAGGATGGTAAAGCTCCAGGAAGGGACGGAATTCCAGCAGAAGTGTGGAAATTTGGTGGTGTTCAGCTGACCAACTGCCTGCACAAGCTCATCCAAGAGATATGGGATGCCCAGAAAGTACCCCAAGACTGGAAGGATGCAAGTATTGTGCCTTTGTTCAAGAAAGGTGACAGGAAGGATTGTGGAAATTACCGAGGTATATCACTATTAGCCACTGTTGGTAAGATTCTCTCACGTGTACTACTTAACAGACTCAGTGAACACATCTTGCAGAATGTGCTACCGGAAACCCAGTGTGGCTTTAGAAGTGGAAGAAGCACAATGGACATGATTTTCTGCTTGAAACAGGTTCAAGAAAAGTGTACCGAACAGAACATGCCGCTTTATGTAGTCTTCATAGACTTCAGTAAAGCCTTCGATACTGTTTTGCGACAAGGACTTTGGCAGGTACTCAAGAAATATGGTTGTACAGAGAAGTTTGTCAGCCTGATCGAGGCACTCCATACAGGTATGCAAGCAAACGTGGCAATGAGTGGTTCAGTATCTAAAGACTTTTCAGTAAGCAACGAGGTGAAACAAGGGTGTGTGCTGGCACCTACACTCTTCTCGATATATCTGGCAGCCATGCTTGAGGTGGCCTTCAAAGACACTTCAGAAGGAGTATACATTCAAACAAGGAAAGAAGCAGACTTGTTCAATGTGGCACAGTTTAAAGCCAAGAGTAAGACATCGATAAAGATAGTAAGAGAAATGCTCTTTGCCGACGACAGTGCTCTAGTTGCACACAGTGTGGAAGATATGCAATCTTTAGTGGAGAAATTTGAAAGAGCAGCTAGCCAATTCAGCCTCCATATCAACATCAAGGAGACAGAGTGCCTTTATCAACCACCAAAGTTCCAATTATCAACATCACTACCAGAAGAGATCAGCATTGGTACAGAGCCACTAGTCAAGTGCAAGACTTTCAAGTACCTAGGGAGTACTGTTTCAGAGAATGCTAGGCTGGAGGATAAACTATCTCTCAGAATGGGAAGAGCAAGCGCTGTGTTTGGAAACTTGAGGGAGAGACTGTGGGACAATCGACATGTGTCAATCCGTGTGAAATACAAAGTGTACAGAGCGACAGTACTGGCTACTCTATTGTACGGTGCTGAAACTTGGACTGTTTACAGAGTGCAGGTGAAGAAACTCCACGCGTACATGATGAGACACCTTCGAGCCATAATGAACATCTCATGGAAAGACAAGATAACCAACATAGAAGTGTTGAAACGAGCTGGTCTACCATCAATGGAGGACATGCTAATACCGTACAGATGAACCTGAGATGGCTCGGACATGTTGAGAGGATGGACCACCAGCGTCTCCCTCGGCAGTTACTCTACTCACAGTTATGCGAGGGCAAATGCAATCAGGGTAGACCAAGGCTCAGATTTAAAGACACTGTAAAAAGAAACTTGAAGAAGTTGGATATAGACAGGAGTTCCTGGCAGCGGAAGGCTAAGGACAGAGCTGTGTTGAGGAATCTGATCAGACCAAAATGAAACAGTCATTGTCACCCATGACAGACTGCTATGATAATGATGATGTTGCACATGCCACCCCAGCCCAATTTCGAGGCATCTGTGGTGACCATTACACGTAAAGAGACTCGGCCCATGGGCATCATGGAACAGAGACGCACTGCATCTGTCCAGGGGAGCAGTGCATGCACACAGGCTGGAGAGACCCGAACCAGACCTGCCGGAGCCTTGGCGAAGGTATGCGCTCTATGAGTGCTTTTCTAGTTTTTCTTTAAAATTTGCAGCTTTTCTCATAAATGTGTAACTTTTTCTCATTAATTTGCTACATTTATTACCTCCACCAAGGAGGTTATGTTTTTACCGGGGTTTGTTTGTCTGTTTTTTTTTAAACTTGAAGAAGTTGGACATAGACAGGAGCTCCTGGCAGCAGAAGGCTAAGGACAGAGCTGTGTGGAGGAATCTGATCAGGCCTAAATGAAACAGTCATTGTCGCCCACGACAGACTGCTATGATGATGATGATGATGTTTGTCTGTTTGTCTGTTTGTCTGTCTGTCTGTTACCAACATAACCCAAAAAGTTATGAATGGATTTTGACGAAATTTTCAGGACAAGTCCGAAATGGGACAAGGAAGAAATGATTAGATTTTGGGAGTGATCCAGATCACCGTCTGGATCCAGGAATGTTTTAAAGGATTCTTTATTATTGTGAGATAGGGCCATTTTGACCATATGTGTGTATAACTCCACAATAAATGGTCAGGCCACTTGCCAGAAAATTACAGGATAACATTCCAATAGCTTCTAGGAAATATCAAAGACTGATCCAGATCCTGCAAAAAATCTGGATACTGTGATCCAGAACAGGAAATAATAGGGGATCTTTGGAATTTTTATCACCGTAAGGTAAGAAATTCAGATATAAACATACAACCTCCTGGACCAGACTTGATAGAGCCTTACTTTTTAAAAATTGCTGCCAATTTTATTGCACAGCCTCTTACAGTACTTTTTAATTTATCAATTGAAAACAAAGAGATTCCTGTAGTATGGAAGTCAGTTTTTGTGGTTCCTTTCTTAAAAGGAGGTTGATTGATTGATTGATTGATTGTTATTTGAACATTTTTAAAGAAAGCAAAAAGAGAGTTCAAAACACAACAAAAAAACAAACCAAAAATAAAATGTTCAAAAGGAGTGGGAAGAAGCCAACGCTTATACAGTCCCACCCCTTCTCCACACCAAACAAATTACAGTATTACTCATAATCATCATTATCCCACAACCACATTAATACACCCATAGTCAAATTATACAACAAAAATGACACAATGACAGTCCATATCCAACAATATTACAACAACAATAAACATACAATTCTAGCATGTTCAATGCAAACACAAACAACACCATCACCTTCACAATCACCATAACACACAACAACCTTCCCTCACTGAAGACACAATGTAACATCACTGCCCTTCATTCTCATACTGCTCAAAAATCATTTCTTTATATGTTGATTTAAATATATGGATATTGGGACATTGCCTGTGTTTCTCCCCCAACCCATTCCACAGTTTTACCCCACACACAGACACACAAAAACTCTTCCGTGTAGATCTTACTAAGTGAATTTTAAATTTTGTATTCCCCCGTAAATTATATTTCCCTTCTCTCTCCCTGAATAGATTCTGTATATTGTGTGGCAAGAGGTTTTTACTAACTTTAAACATTAATTGTGCTGTGTAATAATGAACCAGATCCCATAATTTCAATAACTTCAAATGTAAAAACAATAAATTAGTATGTTCGAGGTACCCGACTTTGTGTATAACACGGACTGCCCTTTTTTGTAATATTAACAATGAATTAAGTTTACTTTTATAACTGTTACCCCAAACTTCTATACAATAAGTCAAGTATGGAAGTACTAATGAACAATACAAAATATGAAGTGATTTATAATCTAGGACCTGTTTAATTTTATTTATAATTGCAATATTTTTTGCAACTTTATTTTGTATGTATCTGACATGTGGTTTCCAACTAATTTTATCATCCAGTACTACACCCAAAAACTTGATCTCCTTAACTTTTTCAATAACTACATTATCTATATGAATGTATATATCTTCTTTATTTTTACAATTACCAAATATCATTACCTTAGTTTTATCTATATTTAGTGATAGTTTATTACAATCCATCCTTTTTTTTAGCTTATTTAATTCATTATTTATAGTATGGATTAGTTGATTATAATTATTTCCAGAATAAAATAAATTAGTATCGATCAGCAAATAATATTATTTTTTTAATAATTTAGAAACTTGGAATATATCATTTATATATATGTTAAATAATTTGGGGCCCAATACTGACCCTTGGGGGACCCCACAGGCAATTCCCATACACCCAGACAGATATTCTCCCATTTTCACAAATTGTTGTCTCTCAGATAGATAACTTGTAACCCATTTCAGAGCAATTCCCCTAATACCATACATTTGCAATTTATTAAGAAGTATTGAATGATTTATTGTATCAAATGCTTTTCTAAAATCTATAAACACACCAATTGCATATTTTCCTTGATCTAATGCATTTATTATTTCCTCTGTTGCATCCATTATCGCCAAAGATGTTGTACTCTTGGCTCTAAACCCATATTGGTTCTGATTCAGCACATCCTGTTTATTTAAAAAGTTTTCTAATCTGTTGTTGAAAAGTTTTTCCAGAATTTTTGAAAATTGTGGGAGAAGTGATACTGGTCTGTAGTTTGTGTATTGGTGTTTATTTCCTTGCTTAAATAATGGAATTACTTTTGCTATTTTCATTTTCTGCGGGAAGGAACCAGTTTGAAATGATAAATTACAAATATATGTGAATGGTTTTAATATACCATCAACAGTTCTTTTTATTAGTGCCATATCAATACCATCACAGTCAGTAGATAATTTATTTTTACACTTTTCAACAACAGATTTTACCTCTAGTTCATCCACCGCTGTAAGAAAAATTGACCGAGGGTTACTTCCAATTAAAGTCTCACTCACAGTGTCTTTTCCTTGATTTGGAATCTTTGCTGCCATCTCTGGCCCAACACTTACGAAAAATTTATTCATTTTATTTACTACCATATTCTTATCATAAATATCACCACAATTATCAGTAAAATACTCTGGATATATCATTTTCTTAGTTCCATTTTTTCTTAATTTGTTTAATATATCCTAGACTCCTTTTATATTATTTTTATTTTCATTTAACATTTTCCTATAATATAATTTTTTACTAGTTCGTATTATATCAGTTAATTTATTTTTATATGTTTTATATCTTTTTTCAGATTCTTTAGTTCTTAATTTAATCAAATTTTTATAGAGATAATTTTTCTTTTTACAAGCATTTTGTAACCCTTTGGTTAACCATGGGCAATTTTTGTATATGTGTTTTTTATTAATTTCTTTAATTGGACAGTTTTTTATCATATAATAATTTAAATATATCAATAAATTTATCATATGCCAAGTCCACATTTTTCTCTCTATAGACAACATCCCAATTCTGTAACATTAAGTCTTCTTTTAAATCACTGATTCTATCTTCTGTTCGTATTCTTTTATAGATAATCTTTTTACATAGTTTATTATTATTCTTACTCTCATTAGCCCCATAATTAACATCTAAAGAAACAAATACAGGCAAGTAGTCACTAATATCATTTATTATTATACCACTCACCATATTATATCCAATAACACTGGTAAAAATGTTGCCTATCAGGGTAAGCACAGTGTGTTGTTATTCTTGTAGGTTTTGTAATCTTTGGAAATAAAGTTAAGCTATACATTGTATCTAAGAAATCTTCAGTTGGTTTGTGTTGTTTTGTTTTCATCAAATCTATATTAAAGTCACCACAAATAAAGATATCCTTTTGTCTTATTTTTGCATACATCTTTTCCATCCCATTTTTAAATTTTTCCATATCAGATCCCAGTGCTCTATATATACAACTTACTATTATATTTTTTCTTTTTTCCATCGTAATCTCAATTGTTAAACATTCCATTCTTTCATTCACTGCTGATGTCATACTACTTTTTTACTTTTTAATTTTCTATCAACATATAGTGCTACCCCACCACCACTTTTACATTTCCTATTTTGTGTGTACATCTCATATCCATCTAGTTCAAAATTTACATCTTTTTCTTCATTAATCCATGTTTCACTTATTGCAATAATCCTAAATGGTGTATTAAATTGATTCAAAAACTCCTTAATACTATCAAAGTTTGCATAGAGAATCCTACTATTAATATGTATTATTGTTAATGTTTGATCCAAATTCATAATTCCATTTAATTGTTGTTCTTCATAAACACACTTATTACCTCCGCCAGGCCGAAAAGGCCAGGAGGAGGTTATGTTTTTGCCGGGGTTTGTCTGTGTGTTTGTCTGTTTGTCTGTCTGTCTGTTTGTCTGTTGGTTAGCAAGATAACTCAAAAAGTCTTGGACAGATTTCCATGAAACTTTCAGGCGTTGTTGGAAATGGTACAAGGAAGAACTGATTAAATTTTGGGGGTGATCCGGTTCACCGTCTGGATACAGGAATTTTTTAAACATTTTTCATTCAACACTGTGACATAGGGCCATTTTCAACATGTGCGCAGGCGCAATGGAGGGCGCTGGTCGTCGTGTCTGCAACACAAACTCTGCGTTCTTCAACGTTTTAGGCACAAAAGCACGCGGAAAACACTGCTGGCCTGGGCCCGCCAGCGTGCCTGTGTTTGCGCGCAACTGCAAAACCTCACACGGGCAGCTGTCCGCCGACGGATTCTTTGGCAGAAATTCCCCGGCCAGCCATAGGAGCTGCGCATTTGGCAGAAATTCACCGGCCAGCCATAGGCGCTGCGCAAAAACGAGCTCTCTGCCGGCGAAGCTTCTAAATTCTCGTTTGCCGCGGAGCGCAACCCCAAAATAATATAATATAAAACCCACGGCAACCTGTCAACCCAATTTGCATCCGTCAGTGGAGGAGATGGACACAACAGCAACACTTCAGTTTATTACCTCCGCCAAGGAGGCAATACTTTTACTACTGAACCACTAATCCTATCACTATCAGATTGATTGTCATTGATTAATTGTGTGTTTATTGCACTGTCCCTGTCAAATAAACAAATAATCATTGTGAATCCAATTGCTAGTCATATGTTTACATGCTCAAGGAATCTGAAAACGTACACACAAACACTGTATGGGGGGAATTGTGGCGCTTGGCGGAGGTCTGCGCTCTCCGAGTGCTTTTCTAGTTATTAATATGACCAAAATAATTGTTGTCTGGGTCAACATCTCCCAAAACGTCCTGTGGTTGCTGTTCAGCACTAACAAAATTTCCAGCTTCAATTTGCCCCACTACACCTCCATCATCAAATGAGGAAGAATGATTGACTAAAGTACTAAACATAATTTATGACAACCATGTACACCAAGAAGAAAAAAGGAAAAGAACACAAAATTTCTACTCATGATTACTGCACCGTTATTCCTGAATCAGGGCTAAGGTTTAAATCTGTCCAATTCCTCCATTTCTCTAATCATCATTACTTTAGTGTCTTCTGGAGTGCCAAGCAGTTTTATCCACACCTTACAGTTTCTTGTCCATGTCGACTGTATTTTTCCTTGTTTTCTGAGGGCCCTGGCTTGTCTAGCTATTTCGGAGTTCTTTTTTGTTAAATGTTCATTTATGTAGACAGCCGTTCCTCTCAGTTTTTTTGCTTGTCGCAGAAGATCAATTTTTGCTTTCCTACTGACGAATCGGATGATAATCGCTGGTTTTAATTTACTGTTTTTATTGGGTAATGTGTGGCAAGCCGAAATAGTCTCATTGTCCACAACAATGTTATTAGAATTGAAAAAGGTCAATACCTGCTGCTCGAGAGTGTGAGACTCAGCCAGTGTCTCATCCTGCCCATCCTGATCACCAACTCCAGCTGCCACACGTGCATAGGAGCGGTGTCTGCTGTTCAGACCGCTCACAATGACGTCATCCATTCTTGTATATTGTTCAAGTTCATCCACACATTTTTCTAAGGATTTAATTTTCTTGTCCTTGTCCACAATTTCAGCCTTTAGCTCGCACACTTGTTCCATAAGGTTAACAAGCAGCGTTTGTTGTTTTGTGGCGTAACATTATGTAGCTCACATATTCCTTGGCAGAGACCCAGACATGAGGGAACTTGGAGCTCGCAGTGTGTATTGACATCACGCCTCAAACGGACATTGAGTCTGGACCCCCTGCGGACTAGAGACGAAGTGAGAAGATCTGAGAGTGGACCTGAAGAGACTGTCTGACTCCTAGGGTCAGACAGAGAAGCCGAGAGGACAATAGGAGGATTAGATATGAATGGAATTCTGTGTTTGATGTGAATGTGATTTATGTCTGATGTAACAGTATAAAGGTATGTGGTTTACCTCAGCTCACCCTCTTCATTCCTTGACTGAGAGAGGAGCTGTAGGACTTGAGATGGAATAAACCAATACTGAAAAATCATTCAGTCTCTTCATTTCGAGTTTCCTACATTGGTGACCCACACGTGAGAAATATGGAAAGGCTAAACTCCATTAGACTCCCCGAGTTCTGGCAAGAGGACCCACACTCATGGTTCCAACACGTGGAATCACGGTTCGTGCTTAACGGGGTATCGGAGGATGACGTTAAGTTCCACAATGTCATTGCAAGACTCAACAGCCGCACAGCCCGGTGTGTGCGGAGCCTGGTGCAGCAGCCGCCCGCTGCAGCAGCCACCCGCTGCTGGCAAATACGACGCCCTGAAAGCCGCCCTCATTTGGAGCTTTGTGCCATCAGCCGAGGTGAGGGCCAGAACACTCCTGGACCTGCGCGACAGAGGAGGACGCAGGCCGACCGTCCTCATGGAGGACATGCTGCAGATGATCGAGGCAGGCAACGATGCATTTTTATTTAAGCACATCTTTTTGAGGACCCTTCCAGCGCACATGAGAGGCTCCCTGTCCAGCATGAGGTGCGTGGACCAGCAGGACTTCCGCGCGCTGGCTTTGGAAGCGGAGCGGCTCCTGGACGCATGCGGCGAGCAGGAGATGGCAGCGGCAGCAGCAGACCTCGGCGCGGCAGCCCAGGGCGACGGAGAACCGGTGGCAGCAGAGCCGACCCCAGCGACAACAGCGGCAGCGCGGTCCCGGAGCAGAGGAGAGGACGAGATGTGCTTCTACCATCGACGATTCGCGCACAAGGCTCACAGATGCGTCCCGCCATGCAACTTCAGGAAGCAGGGAAACGCAAGAGCCGGAGGTCGTTAGCAGCTTCGACCCTTGGCGAACGGAACAAGCTGCTCTACCTGACGGACGCGAGCTCCAGACGGCAATTCCTCGTTGACACCGGAGCACAGAGGAGTTTCATCACCGCAACCTACGCGGACCGGGCGGCCGGTCCCCGCGGAGATGGAGCAACAGCCGCAAACGGCTCGTCGATCAAGACGTTTGGCGAAAGAACTCTGCGCCTGTCCTTGCACGGCCGCAGCTATGAATGGACCTTCAAAGTAGCGGCGATGAGTTTCAACATGTTGGGCGCCGACTTTTTGTGCTCACATTGCTTGTTGGTAGATCTGGCTAATAGACGCTTGGTTAATGCACTCTCATTTTTGTTCTATTCCCTGTGCAGCGCAAGTGTCCCCGCCGTCAGTACAGGCCAACGCCGCCGCAGCAGGAGGTAAGTTCCACACTCTCCTAAACCAGTTCCCAGCACTCACAGTTCCCACGTTTTCAGCTAAGGTGGCGAAGCACGGGGTGGAGCACTTTATAACCACAAGTGGCCCACCGGTTTTTGCGAAGGCTCGGCGCTTGGATGCGGCTAAGCTCTCTATTGCGCGTGAGGAGTTCGCCAACCTGGAAAGGTTGGGCATAATTTGCCGCTCGAAGTCCGCTTGGGCTTCCCCCCTCCACATGGTCCCTAAGGCGGACGGCTCGTGGAGACCGTGCGGCGATTATTGCAGGTTAAACAATGCCACAGCGCAGGACCGCTACCCAATTCCGCATATCCAAGATTTTTCGGTGCATTTGGCCAAGGCGTGAATTTTTTCTAAAATAGACCTGGTCCACGGTTATCATCAGGTCCCGGTCCGACCAGAGGACATTCCCAAGACAGCGGTAATAACCCCTTTCGGGCTTTTTGAATTTTTACGCATGCCTTTTGGCCTTAAAGGCGCTGCGCAAACCTTCCAACACATGATGGATGCCGTTTTGCGCGACCTCCCTTTTGTTTTTGTCTACTTAGATGATATTTTAGTCGCCAGCGCCTCTGAGGAGGAACACGAAAGTCACCTCAGAACTGTTTTTCAGAGGTTGGGAGCGCACGGGTTGATAATCAACCCAGCCAAGTGCCATTTCGGTGCAGCACAGATCGATTTTTTAGGGCACCGCGTCTCCCCAGAGGGTGCAGTTCCGCTGCCCTCCAAAGTACGCGCAGTGGCTGAGTTTCCCCGGCCACAAACGGTAAAAGCGTTGCAGGAATTTTTAGGTATGGTAAACTTTTACAACCGTTTCATACCTCACGCGGCGCAGCTCATGCAACCGTTGTATGTCGCGCTAAAAAAACAAAAGCCCTCCAATGCGATTGAGTGGTCCCCGGAGCGGGAGTGCGCATTCACTGAGGTTAAGAAAGCACTAGCGAACGCAGCACTGCTGGCTCACCAAGACCCGGCAGCCCGAATAGCGCTAACCACAGACGCGTCAGATGTGGCCATAGGAGCCGTGGTAGAACAGCAAGTCGCCGGGGCTTGGCAACCACTCGCTTTTTTTAGCAGATCCCTACGTGATGCTGAGCGAAAATATAGCGCGTTTGACAGGGAACTGCTAGCGCTCCACCTGGCCATTCGCCATTTCCAGTTCTGGTTGGAAGGGCGGCGTTTCACCGCGTTTGTCGACCACAAACCGTTAACCTTTGCAATGTCCAAAGTCTCTGAACCATGGTCAGGCCGACAGCAGAGGCAGCTGGCCGCAATTTCAGAATTCACCACTGATATACAGCACATAGCCGGTAAATTTAATGTGGTAGCGGACTGCCTCTCGCGAGCGGTAACAGCGCCTGTCCGTGCGGATGGGGGCTGTAGCGCCGCAGACGTGGAGCGCGGTAACAGCGCGGACGCGCACGCGGCTCCGGTGCACGTAGGGATAGATTACGCGGCCATGGCAGCAGAGCAGGTTGAGGACACAGACGTGCGCGCGCTCCTGTCTGGACCAACAGGGTTAAGGCTGGAGAACGTAAGTTTACAAACCGGTTCACCCCCGCTTATTTGCGATGTATCCACCGGGCGACCTCGCCCAGTGGTACCGGCCACGTGGCGCCGTCGTGTTTTTGACGTGGTGCACTCCCTAGCACACCCAGGAGTACGCGCTTCGGTGAAAATGGTAGCAGAGAAGTTTGTTTGGCCGAGCCTGCACAAGCACGTGAAGGAGTGGGCGAGAGCCTGCATGTCCTGCCAGCGGGCCAAAGTTCACAGACACACAAAAGCCCCTTTAGAACCTTTCCACATCCTGGCTAAGAGGTTTGATCATGTGCACGTAGATCTAGTGGGACCCATGCCGCCCTTGCAGGGGTTCACACATCTCCTGACAATGGTGGACCGGACCACGCGTTGGCCGGAAGTGGTCTCATTGCAGTCTACCACAGCGGCAGAGGTAACTCGCGTTTTTTTAACAGCCTGGGTAGCGCGGTTCGGAGTCCCGTCGGACATTACGTCCGATAGGGGTCCGCAGTTCATTTCAGAGCTATGGTCAGCCATGGCCAGCGGCTTAGGGGCAACAGCCCATCGCATCACCGCTTATCACCCACAGGCCAACGGTTTATGCGAGCGTTTTCACAGGTCGTTGAAGGCAGCCCTCAGAGCGTCGCTCACGGATACAAATTGGGTAAACAAACTACCATGGGTTTTATTGGGGTTGCGTTCGGCACCCAAGGAGGATTTAGATGCCTCACCTGCTGAATTAGTGTTTACTCAACCTCTCAGGCTGCCAGGAGAATTCCTGCCAGCCCATGCAGCACCCGAGCCCCCCCCCGGTGCGGGGACCTCTACGCGGCACGGAGGCAGAAATGCTCCCGGGCCCCGCTCATCACACTTTTCCGCGGGTTTTTGTTCCCAAGGCTTTGCAAAACGCAGAGGTTTTTTTTGTCAGGCACGACGCCCAGCGTCACAGCCTCCGCCCACCTTATGATGGTCCGTTCCGAGTGCTGGAAACCGGGGAGAAATATTTTGTACTGGACTTGGGGGGCAGGAAAGAGACAATCAGTGTTGACAAATTAAAGCCTGCTTTTGTGTTACGTGACGAACCTGTACGGCCGGCGGGGGCGCCTCGACGCGGCAGGC
The DNA here is from genome assembly GCA_020510985.1 of Pholidichthys leucotaenia. Classification (NCBI taxonomy): domain Eukaryota; kingdom Metazoa; phylum Chordata; class Actinopteri; order Cichliformes; family Pholidichthyidae; genus Pholidichthys; species Pholidichthys leucotaenia. Next base: position 304,506,793 of record CM035836.1, read on the forward strand.
CTCCCAAGGGACAGCCCCTAGTTCCCCAGCAGGGGGCAAATAACCCTTCTCCCCCTCATTCCACAGGCGCACAGCAGGACGGCACAACACAGGCTGCGAAGCCTGCGTTCAGCAGATTCGGGAGGAGATTGAAGCCTAAGCAACGGGCAGAGTGATGTGTATTTTGATCAACCCGTGTAAATTGTGCTGTAGATCCTGCAAAGGGGGGGTTGATGTAAGGGTGTAATGTGTATGACTGCCCATTATGGACATGAAGTCGGTGTGTGTGTGTCCATTCTTGACATAGTGTGTATGACTGTCCATTATTGACTTAAGGTTGGTGTATGTCCGTTCTTGGGCGTTTCGGGGGGAGTGATGTGGCGTAACATTATGTAGCTCACATATTCCTTGGCAGAGACCCAGACATGAGGGAACTTGGAGCTCGCAGTGTGTATTGACATCACGCCTCAAACGGACATTGAGTCTGGATCCCCTGCGGACTAGAGACGAAGTGAGAAGATCTGAGAGTGGACCTGAAGAGACTGTCTGACTCCTAGGGTCAGACAGAGAAGCCGAGAGGACAATAGGAGGATTAGATATGAATGGAATTCTGTGTTTGATGTGAATGTGATTTGTGTCTGATGTAACAGTATAAAGGTATGTGGTTTACCTCAGCTCACCCTCTTCATTCCCTGACTGAGAGAGGAGCTGTAGGACTTGAGATGGAATAAACCAATACTGAAAAATCATTCAGTCTCTTCATTTCGAATTTCCTACAGTTTAGCTATTTTTGATATTTCCTCAGACATAAAGTTTAGGGAGAGTTTAATCTCCTCCAGCTCCTCTCCATGTGTCTGCCTCTTTTTTGGAGGCATAATGACTAGTTGATTTTGATTTGATTTGATTAGAATCAAGGGAGAGGCTCACCTGATGACTAGCAATTGAATAACTGGATCCACCGGTGAAGCCGAGGAGGCCAATGCTCCCTCGGTTGCTAGTGGAGGCCTCCAGCAAGCGCTGTTCCACCAGGCGGCGAATCCGAAGCTCTCCCGGTGGCCAACAGAGACCGCTAGCCTGCGTCGCAGCCCGGCAGCAGGTATCTGCCAGCAAAGCCAAAGCTCTCCCGGTGTATCCCGCAGCCGATGACAGCAGGACAATCTCCGGTGCTACCAGTATCTGGTCCAGCCGACCTCGGATTCAGCCGAAGCCTCAGCCAGCTCCTCCACCGAGCTCCGCCGCCGCAGCCGCCGTCCGATCTGGCCAGAATCCCGGTCAGCCTCTCCACCGTCAGCTCCGCCACCCACCACCGCACGATGAAGGTGTCCCGCAGCCCAGATGATCCGCCGGCCGATGTAGAAGGTGACCCAGCAGTTTTAACTAACTACAGACCAATATCAAATCTGTGTGTCTTGTCCAAGATTCTTGAATCTCTCGTGTGTGATCAACTTAAAGAGTTTTTATACTCAAATGAACTTCTTTCAAAACTGCAATCGGGCTTTAGAAAAAAGCACAGCACTATTACTGCTGCTACAAAAGTGGTCAATGATATACTTGTTGCTCTTGATAAAAAGCAGCACTGTGCTGCACTTTTCATTGATCTGTCAAAGGCTTTTGACACTGTGGACCACACAGTTTTAAAGCAAAGACTCATCAGTTTTGGACTGTCAGAACATGTAGTCTCCTGGTTCGCAAATTATTTGAGTGACAGGACCCAATGTATTAAATATGATGGTTTGTGTTCTGAAATTGTCAGTGTTCACAAGGGGGGGCCACAGGGTTCTGTATTAGGACCCCTCCTATTCATTATGTACATTAATGATCTCGGACAAAATGTGTCTGATGCTAGTTTGCATTTTTATGCTGATGACACAATTATTTACTGCTTTGGCTCTTCCCCTGCTAATGCTGTTGCTTCTCCGCAGAAAGCTTTTAATGTGGTGCAGCACACACTTCTGCAGCTAAAACTAGTCCTTAATGCTGACAAAACTAAACTGATGTGGTTTTCAAATTTTAGGAAGAGTCCACAGATTTTTCCCACAGTGTCCACTTTTGAGGGAAATGAAATTGAGGTGGTTCACTCGTACAAGTATCTTGGTATCTTGCTTGATGACGCTCTGACTTTTAAGCCCCATGTTGAAAATCTTGTGAAGAAACTTAAACTGAAACTGGGTTTTTTATTTCGAAATAAATGTTGTTTTTCTTTTGAGGTTAAAAAGCTTCTTGTTACTGCAACTTTTTTTTTAATCTATTTTAGATTATGGAGACCTCTTGTATATGAACGCTTCAGCTCAGTGTCTGAATAAGATTGACTCTGTATATCATGCTGTTTTGAGGTTTGTTACAAACTGTAGAGCCTTGACCCATCACTGTGAACTGTATTCTAGAGTGGGATGGCCCTCTTTGTCCACCAGGAGGTTGATTCACTGGTACATTTTTATTTACAAGGCCATGCTTGGACTGTTGCCCCCTAACATTTGTAATTTGATCACACTGAGAAGTGTTGATTCTTATGGTTTGCGTTCTAATGATCATTTGTCGCTTTCTGTTCCATTTTCCCGTACTGAGCTGGGAAAAAGAGCTTTCATGTTCTCAGCCCCCTCTACATGGAACATGTTGCAAAAAGACTGGAAACTAACGGAACTTGTTTCATTGAACGACTTTAAATCCAGATTGAGAACACTTGAGATGGCCTCACTAATTTGTAACTGTTTTATATGATTTGTATGTCATTGTAAGTGTATTTGTGATTTTTTTTTGCTGCCTCTTGGCCAGGACTCCCTTGAAAAAGAGGTTTTTAATCTCAACGTTTTTTTTCTTTCCTGGTTAAATAAAGGTAAAATAAATAAATAAAATAAACAACAAACAGCAAAATATAGCCAAGACACTGAGGAACCAGTAGTGTGCCAATGGATTTGTTGTATCTTCAAAAGCTATGGAGCTATATCCAGAAGAAAACTGCCATTACCGAAAAAGTGATTTTTGTCAATAACTACTGAACTAATAAAGATATCAACGTGAATCCAATTGCTAAAGGTATGTTTTCATGGTCAAGGAATCTGAAAATATAGATAAAACTAGAAAAGCACTCATAGAGTGCATACCTCCACCAAGGCTTCTTCCATTTCTCATGGATCACCTCCAAAATGTAATGGGTTTGTGTGTAGGCCTATAGCCACTTGTGGTGAAAACTGCATCACAGTCTGTCCATCAGTTTTGGCGTATTGTTGCTAACACACTGAGAAGATAAGAGCCTTGGCTGAGGTATGCATTCTCAGATCATCACCAAAATATAATGGGTTCCTCTGTAGGCCAAGAACCACCTCTGGTGAAAATTTCATCCAAATCCATCCAGTAGTTTTTGTGTAATCCTGCTGCACAAATACAAACAAAGCCCTTGGTGGAGGTATGCACTCTCAGATCCTCACCAAAATCTAATCATCTGTTCCCCGTGCCATTACACACCTTTCCTGAAAATTTCATCAAAATCCGTTCATACCTTTTTGAGTTATGTTGGTAACAGACAGACAAACAGACAGACAAACAGATAAACAAACCCCGGTAAAAACATTACCTCCTTGGCGGAGGTAGCTAGAAAAGCACTCAGAGAGCGCAGACCTCCACCAAGTACCTCAGTTCCCCCTAATATTGGGATTTTCCCCAAATATAATAGTCCTACATTTATTACCTCCGCCAAGGAGGCTATATTTTCAGGACAATTCCGAAATGGAACAAGGAAGAAATGATTAGATTTTGGGAGTGATCCAGATCACCGTCTGGATCCAGGAATTTTTTAAAGGATTCTTTATTATTGCGAGATAAGGCCATTTTGATCATATGTGTATATAACTCCACAATAAATGGTCAGGATGGTTGTCAAAAAAATACAGGATAACATCCCAATAGCTTCTAGGAAATATCAAAGATTGATCCAGATCCTGCAAAAAATCCGGATACTATGATCCAGAACAGGAAATAAAAGGGGATCTTTGGAATTTTCATCACTGTAAGGTAAGAAATTCAGATATAAACATACAACAAACACCAAAATATAGCCAAGACACTGAGGAATCAGTAGTGTGCCAATGGGTTTGTTGTATATTCAAAAGCTATGACGCTACAGTATATCCAGAAGAAAACCGCCATTACCGAAAAAGTGATTTTTGTCAATAACTACCGAACTAATAAAGATATCAATGTGAATCCAATTGCTAAAGGTATGTTTTCATGGTCAAGGAATCTGAAAATATAGATAAAATAAATGTGGGACTATTATATTTAGGGAAAATCCCAATATTAGGGGGAACTGAGGTACTTGGCGGAGGTCTGCGCTCTCCAAGTGCTTTTCTAGTTTGTGTTCTCATTTTGCCCCGCCATACCTGTATCCCCCTCCTTCCGCCTGATTAGGATATTCTCTGTTTTATTTGAAGGGCCTCTAGAATCCACCCTTGGGGGGTGGGGGCTGTCATATTTGGGCTTGATCATAGGATCAAGCCCACACTTTATGTTCATTTATTGTTTTTTCTGTTTATCTATGATTATCATTTGCATTTATTGCCCTCTGTGTTCCCCTGAGTCCTCTGTCATTGTCTTATGTGTCATCCCGTGTCTGGTCCTGAGGCGTTGTGTGTACCTGTTCACCTGTTGTTCCAGCTCCTCATGTTTTCCGTACCCATAGCCACTGCCCTCTCTGTATTACTCTTGTATTGTTGTCCTGTATGTTCATTGTCATGTTTCTTGTGCATCCCCTGTTTGTGTTTGTCTGTACAGCCCCAGCCATCCTGTGTTCCTCACCTGCAGCCACTTCCCTGCTGCCCTTGATTGTGCCCACCTGTTCTGTGTTGTGTTAATCAGCCCCTGTCTATATATGCTGGGTCCTGTCTGTGCCTGTTGTGGTGTCATTTACACTGTATCATATTTCCCTGCCAGTATTCCTGTCCATGTGTCACCAGTGAGTTTTGTAAGTAATTTTCCAGTCAAGTCTGAGTTAGTTACAGCTCTTGTGCTGTTTTTCATTTCTTTGTTTTTGTTACTTACAAACCATGCTGCACTGGTACACTGCCTGCACTTACCCTGGATTTACACCAACTGTGGATGCAGTACGTTACGATTGCGATCTGGCCTCTGCAGCAAATGGTTCCCATTCTCGTCAATTTTCTAATTCCCACTTGGTCCGGACCACTGCGGAATGAATCCGGCTTGTCAGATTTGATTTGCTAATGAAACGCAACAAGTCTATTTTTGACGGATACCAGATACAATCCGCAAGGAAATGCCGCGGTATCTTGTGGTATTTAATAGCCATTTGATCATTAAAAACGATTTAAGGATCGTCCATTATTTTCTGAGGTCTACTCCTCCACCACTGTGTCAGAGAAGGTAAAAACTTGACATAGCATACAAACGCCTCATAGAATTTAAATTAATGGGCTACTTGTGGCGGTAAAGAATTATAAGCAGCGAACTGAGGGTTTTAAGTAGGTTTATTAAATCATACCGCCATCATAGGAACTTGCTCCAGCCCTTGTGCAGGCAGGCTGGAGCGGGTCCTCAGGCTCTCAGCAGCAGTAGTCAGAAGCAGTGGTAAGAGTGAGAGAGTGAGTTACAGAGCAATGCAGCTTTTATACCCAACTACAGACAATACATGAAAGGCATGGGACATTTACATCACAGTAAGAGCAGGAAGCATGAACACAATGCATGAATGGCACATTAACATCACAGTACTGAGCAGGAAAAAGCTAGACGAAGCGAGGCTGCCTGTTGACATTAATACACACATTTCACTGTAATGTTAATTGCTCCAGATGCGCGCTCTGATTGTCCCAGTCTGTTGTGGGGGTTATCCACACTACTCCCCCCCAGAGGGCTCAGCAGGTGGCTGAGGCCTCGATAGTCCGGCTTTGGCAGCGAGCAGGGAAAGCTCTGTGCAGGCGGAGGGGGGGCGGGGGTAGCAAGTGCCGGCCCGGGACGGAGAAATGTCTGGGCCGCGCAAAAATTGCCTGTGGATCCGCGATGTTGAGGGGCTGTCCCGTTGAACGTGCGGAGGTCCACAGCAGCTGTACGAAGAAAAGTTAGTCACTGACTCCTCTCGCGGTTAAGTCCTGCGAGGATTAACAGCGGCCATGAAGAAAAACAGGAGCGGCGAGGCTGCGTAGCGGCTGTAAGAAAAAAACAAAAGCAGAGGGACTTGGCATGTTGACTTTAGGTGCGGGCGCAACCCTAAAGCCCTCGAGGACCGCAGACTGCTGAATTTCCTTGTGCGCCGTGGCTAAGACCATTAGAAAATCCTGTGAGCGAGCTGCGTGCGTGCCTCAGGTGTGCGAGCAGCCCTGGAGGTTCTGTGTGCAGCGGCGAAGGACGATGGCGGTCTGTGGAGCCGTTATTGTCCCGTGCGTGGTGCGCCGTCCTCATAACCCCCCGGTGCGTGTGCAGGGGTTCCGTGCGTGGGTGGGCCCACTGGAGAGGCGAGTCAGGGTCAGGGAGCTTGCTGGAGATCAGCGTAGTCGGCGCCGATAATCATCCCTGTTCAGTGTGTTGCTGTAGATTGGTCATGGTGCGTTCAGGTCCACGCGCTGCGTTTTCCGTCGGCCCTGGAGGTCGCCGTCGTGGAGAGAGGACGAGGTGCGTGCGCTCTCGTGTGGAGGAGCTGTGAGAGCGTCCGGTCCCAGCGTGGATGTGCAGATCTCAGGCGTGCAGATCTCACCATGAAGCTTTCTGCAGCTTTCCCGGTCGTGGGTGATCTCCGGAGAGTTTCGCCTGGTGGTGGCTCTGCGTCGAGGTCTCCCTGTAGCAGAAGGGAGAGCAGATCATTTGCGCCAGGATGCCGCGTTTGCTTGTCGTCGGAGAATCACCGCCGGGTGCTGCGTTCGTTGTCGTCGGGTCACCAGCGTGGCTGTCCAGACCAGAAGGTTGCGTTGCACAAAGCGTGTGCGTTCTCGGGGTCACCAATGTGGCTGTCCAGACCAGAAGGTTGCGTTGCACAAAGCGTGTGCATTCTCGGGGTCACCAATGTGGCGGTAAAGAATTATAAGCAGCGAACTGAGGGTTTTAAGTAGGTTTATTAAATCATACCGCCATCATAGGAACTCGCTCCAGCCCTTGTGCAGGCAGGCTGGAGCGGGTCCTCAGGCTCTCAGCAGCAGTAGTCAAAAGCAGTGGTAAGAGTGAGAGAGTGAGTTACAGAGCAATGCAGCTTTTATACCCAACTACAGACAATACATGAAAGGCATGGGACATTTACATCACAGTAAGAGCAGGAAGCATGAACACAATACATGAATGGCACATTAACTTCACAGTACTGAGCAGGAAAAAGTTAGATGAAGCGAGGCTGCCTGTTGACATTAATACACATATTTCACTGTAATGTTAATCGCTCCAGATGCGCGCTCTGATTGTCCCAGTCTGTAGTGGGTTTTGCCTGCACTTACCCTGGATTTACACCAACTATGGATGCAGTACGTTACGATTGCGATCTGGCCTCTGCAGCAAATGGTTCCCATTCTCGTCAGTTTTCTAATTCCCACTTGGTCCGGACCACTGCGGAATGAATCCGGCTTGTCAGATTTGATTTGCTAATGAAACGCAACAAGTCTATTTTTGATGGATGCCAGATACAATCCGCAAGGAAATGCCGCGGTATCTTAATAGCCGTTTGATCATTAAAAACGATTTAAGGATCATCCATTATTTTCTGAGGTCTACTCCTCCACCACCGGAGTGGTGGCTCAGTTGGTAGAGCATCCGCCCCACACCCGGGAGGCAGGGGTTCAAATCCCGGCCGGGTCTTACCAAAGACCATATAAAAATGGTGCTTTCTGCCTTCTAGCGTGGTGCTCCGCATAATGGAATGGGGAAAGTAAAGTTACACACAGAGCTACCAGAGGACTGACCCCCCGCTGTAGCTTTCACTACTTACAGTAGCTGTGTGGCCTAGGGTCAGAGAAACGGAGATAGGCGCCGCCCATATACACCTTCAGGTGTGAAGGGATTAACTAACTAACTAACTAACTACTCCTCCACCACTGTGTCAGAGAAGGTAAAAACTTGACATAGCATACAAACGCCTCATAGAATTTAAATTAATGGGCTACTTATGTTTTATTTACAACCCAAAAATCCAGGTGGGGAGCTGCTACGTCACACTTTCTTGTTCTTATCACGTGATCGTGATCGGTTTATCTTGGTCACTCTTGGGTTTTTGAGATCTTGCGTTATTTTGTTTAATTCTCACGTGATCTTGTATTTCAAACTCTGTCTCATCCATGTTGCTGCAAAACGCAAACAGAGTTCGTAGGAATGGACATAAGAGGCATCTGCAACGTATTGCATCTGGAGTCAGTGTAAATCCTGGGTAAGAGTCATCCTTACCTGCCTGCCGTTGGGATTTATGACAAGTACAGGTGGCAGTGTGCCTTTTTTACAGCCCCCCCCCCATGCCTCCCTGCCACAGGCACCGAGGCAACAGCACCTTGGTGCTTTCATTCTGCCAGCTCCTGAATTTTTATGTTTCAGTTAATTTAATCCTTTTTAAAATTTAACAGCTTTCTTTTATAATTTCCCACTTGCTTCCCTTTATTTGTTATGGTCCTTGAGCCATAAATGTTATATATATTCATTTTTATTTCAGTCTTAAGTTTAATCGTGTGTTCTGTAACAGTGTTTTATTTAATCCTTCTCTCTTACTTTATTGTGCACTAGCCTGGTGGCGCACCCCCAATTTCCTTGTGCTGTACAACTGTACAATGACAACAAAGCCTATTATATTGCGTTGTATATATATATATATACTGTATATATATATATATATATACACACACACACACACACACACACACACACACACACAGTGCATCCGGAAAGTATTCACAGCGCTTCACTTTTTCCACATTTTGTTATGTTACAGCCTTATTCCAAAAGGGATTAAATTATTTTTTCCTCAGAATTCTACACACAATATCCCATAATGCCAACATGAAAAAAGTTTTTTTTTTAATTTTTGCAAATTTATTAGAAAATAAAAACTAAGAAATCACAAGTACGTAAGTATTCACAGCCTTTGCTCAACACTTTGTTGAAGCACCTTTGGCAGCAATTACAGCCTCAAGTGTTTTTGAATATGATGCCACAAGCTTGGCACACCTATCTTTGGACAGTTTGGCCCATTCCTCTTTGCAGCACCTCTCAAGCTCCATCAGGTTGGATGGGAAGCATCGGTGCACAGCCATTTTCAGATCTCTCCAGAGATGATCAATTAGAATCAAGTCTGGACTCTGGCTGGGCCACTCAAGGACATTCACAGAGTTGTCCTGAAGCCACTCCTTTGATATCTTGGCTGTGTGCTTAGGGTCGTTGTCCTGCTGAAAGATGAACCGTTGCCCCAGTCTGAGGTCAAGAGTGCTCTGGAGCAGGTTTTCATCCAGGATGTCTCTGTATATTGCTGCATTCATTTTTTCCTCTATCCTGACTAGTCTCCCAGTTCCTGCCACTGAAAAACATCCCCACAGCATCATGATGCCACCACCATTGGCGTGGCTATGAGCAGTGCCTGGTTTCCTCCAAACATGACGCCTGGCATTCACGCCAAAGAGTTCAATCTTTGTCTCATCAGACCAGAGAATTTTGTTTCTCATGGTCTGAGAGTCCTTCAGGTGCCTTTTGGCAAACTCCAGGTGGGCTGCCATGTGCCTTTTACAAAGGAATGGCTTCCATCTGGCCACTCTAGCATACAGGTCTGATTGGTGGATTGTTGCAGAGATGGTTGTCCTTCTGGAAAGTTCTCCTCTCTTCACAGAGCAATGCTGGAGCTATGACATAGTGACCATTGGGTTCTTGGTCACCTCCCTGAGTAAGACCCTTCTCCCCTGATCGCTCAGTTTAGACGGCCATCCAGCTCTAGGAAGAGTCCTGGTGGTTCCGAACTTCTTCCATTTACGGATGATGGAAGCCACTGTGCTCATTGGGACCTTCAAAGCAGCAGATATTTTTCTGTACCCTTCCCCAGATTTGTGCTTCGAGACAATCCTGTCTTGGAGGTCTACAGACAATTCCTTTGACTTCATAATTGGTCCGTGCTCTGACATGCACTGTTAACTGTGGGGCCTTATATAGACAGGTGTTAGGTTATTTTTCAGTATAATTAATCTGAGTCAAAAACCAGGCAGAATATTTAAATGTAAGCAGATTTATTCCTCATGGCCAATGAGGGAGAGGCAGTTTACATGCGGCAGCTTCATGTCCACGCATCCACACATACCTCTGAATCAAACATCCCTTGCTCAAAGTTTATAAAGCTGTTTTATCAATGGGAAGACAGAAGATTAATGTCCAGCAAGACGTACAGTCTTGTCCTTGAGAGTCCATGAAGCGCATAGTCCTTATCAAATGTTCTCAGGAAGCATGGAGCCAGTGTAAATCTCACTCCCACAGACAAGAAAAAGTCACACAGAACTGGACATGATGAATTGAAAAAATCTGCAGTAATTAAGAAATATCTGAACACTGACAACACACTCACTATCCACTGAACAGATTTATAATTGCTAATTCATGCACTCTTACACACAGAATGAAGCTGCCCAAAAGCCATATATAAAATGCACATATGAGAATATAAAAGACATGGAATAATATAAGTATAATATAAGAATAACATGGAATTTCTCTTTCATATCCCCCCTTGATGCTTAATAAAGCATCATAATTTAAAGAAAAGAAATAACCAAAAAGTAAATAATAATGAATAATGATAAAAGGATAGGTATATGTAAGGATGTATGTTTTGTTATGTGTCTTTGCAGACTAGCAGCAATTTTATGAGGTAGTTTCAACTTAAACAAGGCTATGATAAAATGCGTAGCAATAGAGGTGAATATGTGTAGTGATAAGTGTAAACATGTGATCGAATCAATTAAACTGTGCAAAATAAGAATGTAGCGATTAATGATATAATAAGTGCAATGTGATAGAAACAGTAATGTGAGAATGACATGGAAAAACTCAAAACAGATTAAGACAATTTTTCAAACTTCACACACCTTAGGCTAGTATCGCCCCTTTACCATCCTCATCATCATACGACGGACACAAGGAAAGGCACAGGAAAAGATCAAACTTATCAACTAACGTAATCAATTCTGTGCACCAGTGACATTATTCCTGGCCACAGCAGCCTGCAAGGCAATGAGGCTGTGTATAACCAAAGTAATAATATGACCATATGCATTATTTTCAGGGATAAAAGTACAACAATAACGACCTACAATAGTGTACACGCTCCTACTGGTGGCAGTTAATTGATCAAGGACCATTCTATTTTGTGTCATCATAAGCCTCACAGCTGTCATCTTTTCATTTCACCTGACCAAGCAGATAAGGAAAAATTTACAAATGGTTGTAGCCTATAGTTAAGTCTTTCAATCCATAAGGTGTTCTTGCCCACTCCCACCCAAGGAAACAGTGAATGAGGAACCCCTACTGTGGTGCTTTCCATCTGAAATTGCTCTAGTACATCCGTGCCCCAAATGGCATCATGTGGTAGCATTCTGTGATAAGAAAGCATCTCTCTTCACCCTGCCCACCTGGCCTGGCGACATAATGAGGGTACGATCAGTTGCCAAAATGGGGCACACAACCCTGCCCAATTCCTGGCCAGGTGTGGGTACGCCCAAGGACCACATGTCCACCATCCCCCTGTATTGACAATGTAGATCTTGAGGATAACACTTGCCCGCTTCGTTGGTCAAGCAGATAGCAGCACAGGGGAGAGATGCACTGTGAACCGTTGCACACTTAGAGAATAGTAAGCTACCCAAGAGAAGTTCCCTGATGAAATGAACCTCGCCTTCACAGAGTAAGGAGTGCCATTGTGTTTCCGATCAGTGGAGTGATAAGTGTTGTGACAGGTGTGATTTAGAATAATGTTTGTCGTGTTTTTTTCTATCCATAGCCTCTTTAAAAAAAAACAAACAGCCTGTGGTAGCTCCGTTATTTTAGCAGTAACAGAAATCTGCCCAGCTGATAATGTCATTAAGGAACAAACATAACAATTCGAACGATTGGCTGATTTAGCCGTGTAATTAGCATATTTCCATCGGACATTGCCAGCATAAACATGATCATGATGACCTGGAGCTTCCAGCCAGTCCTGATGAGTGTGTAATAAATCCTGCTCTATGGAGTATAGGCAGTGGAACAACTAAGAATAACCAAACCAAAACATTACTACGAGAATGATGAGGAAGAAAAGGCAACAACACCAACCGCTCCCTTCAGTTGCCAACCTTCTTTCTATTGCATTTTACCCCTCCATGATAAACAAACAGTTGCTTCGCTATGTAAGCCATTACTGGACACCAGAGGGTGCCGTCAGCTGACACTTGTATAGCGAAACAGTTAAACAGTCACTTGCTGAGGATTTTTTTTAATGAGTTCATAGTGTGTAGTAAACAGTCTCTTGCTGAGGGTCCCAAGTGGAGTAAGCATTAGATGCACCTAAGAGTCATGTCCTTTGCCTTTCACAGCTGTTGGTGTTGCCGGGATAACCTCGTGTTTTCCTTGCCAGGGAGTATTGGTCCAGTTTTTATCCAGTGGTTTGGCCAAAAGATGGGTGCACCTTCCACGGTTCCTTCGTCACATGGTCCCTCCTGGGAAGGGCAACATGGATAACATCTCTGTCAGCTGTCATTCTTTGCATGTAATCAACCAGAAACCCTTCCTCATCACCTAAGTTAAAGGACTTTGATAGTAGGGTTTGCCATTCATAACTTTCCTATTTTTCTTTGTCACTATTTTCCTAAGCCATCTTTCATAATCCTATTTGTGCATTATGTTAATCCTATAGATTGTTGATGGTAAGCTAAGTGGTTTCCTAGGTAAATGTTGAGTACCGTACCTAAATGTGAAATGATTTGATTTACAAAGTGTATTCCATTAACTGAGTAAATCATTTCAGCTATTTCAAATCTTGATATTGTTTCAGTTAAGGGTTTCAGTGCTACTGTAGCAGTATTTGGATTAGTGCAAGGGAAGGCTTTTGTCTATTTAGTAAGTGTGTCTAAAATCACTAAACAACATTTTGCCTACACACTTATTTAACTCAGTGAAATCCATGCAAAGGTTTTAAAAGGAACAAGTTTATACAGGGAAAGTCAAATTATTTTTGCTTTAAGTTTCCTTAACCCCTTGCACTCCGGTCAATTTTCCTAAAAACGCCAAAAAAAAAAATGTGCCCAAAGTAAATCGAAAGCTGTTCTTCAACCCTTTGCAGCATCTTCATGGGGTTGGTCTCATTTAAAAGAAAACACTTTGAATTTTTTGGCAAAAAAAACCCCATGATCTCTCTAAGTGCTCCGGCCACTGAGTTACAGTCATCTAAACATAGTGAACTTGAAGAAAATAAATTTGGCCTGGGTGTTTTTTTGGATACAAATGCTTGCAAATAATACACAGCTTCAGATCCGGGCTGGAAAATGCAACAGAAATGTAGAACCAAGTGTTATCCAGCTGAGGTCCAAATTTTGTAACAATACCACAAAAAATGAATATTTTACACAGCTTTGTTCTCAGGCTGTTCCCAGGCGTTTTGGAACTGTGCCAAATTGTGCCAAATGGCACAGTTTGGAAAAACGTCTGTAACTTTTGAATAATTCAATGTAGAATCTTCATTTTGGGCTCTAATGAAAGGTCACATTCAGAGCTGTCTGTGTGTGTGTGGGGGGGGGGGGGGGGTTGTCACCCCCCCCGCTCGCTACAGAGGATGGACTTCGGCCATCGCTACACAACGGATTAGCCTCATGTGGTGATGTGGGACAGCAGCGCAATCACTGCGGCTCCCCCCCACTCGCTGCAGAAGAATAGTGGGGGGGGGGGCCTTCACAGTCTGTATGCGGCGAACAACCCCTTGTACAGCGGCGTACGAACTGCGCTGCAAAGCACAGTTGTAATTTACCGATCGGTCAAAAGTCATTTTGGATTACAATTTTCAGGGATAAAAAATAATTTGGCTTATAACACCTTACCTCTTCACAGCCACATTGTCCTGGCCAACTTCTCTTCCTCACTGTCAGACGAACCGACGCTGGTCCACTCTGGTTCTGGTCTTGCGACCCGGTCAAAACATAATTCCATGATTGCGGTTTTGGCGAATGATTTACGACCTTCGTCGTTGGCCTCCATCGGTCTATGATGACCATATAAGAGAATCCTAAACACTCTGCTGGAATTAAAAAAAAAAAAAAAATAAACCACTGCCTGTGGCTGCTGAAGCAGTCTCTCTTCACCCAGCTTTAGACAAAACAGCTCAGTGAACTTCTGTGCTTCAGTTGGCTCGCAGCCGTTGGCAGGTGGGTCCTTCTGGCTAGATTTTCATTCATTGGTTCTTCAAGGTTTCAGAAACCCAATTCAAAGCTCTTATTAGTCGAATGAGAGGTCAATCAGATGAACTAATCTGTTCGCGGCTGTGTCTGCAGCTTTTATTTTCAGTGCGCGCTTGGACGCCATACACCACCTACATCAAAATCTCCATGATGCGTCCTAGAGCGCACGAGAGCGCACGAGGGCGCTCTCGTGCGCTCTAGGATGCAGAGACTTGCCCGTCCGCGGTACAACGGAGCGCAAGAGGTTAAGCATTGTTTTCTTCTTACATAGTTGAGTGAAAATTTGCTTTTGTCTTTGTAGCAAATTTTAAATTGAGTCCCACAGTAAGCTTCATCAGCACAAATTGGACTTTCCTTAGACATTTTGAACTTTTCCCCATGAATTTGCAACTTTTCTTTTTCCTTATTAGTTTATTATTTTTTTTATAAACATGATATTTTCCTTCCTTTATGTGTTTTTTTTAATTGTACTGTATTTCTTATAAAGTCTTAGGACCTTTTTCCACAATGATCTGCAAATATTTTTTCATCACATAATTTTCTTAAATACCTGCAAATTTATTGATGTAAATGTAACTTCTCCCATTGAATGTTGTGACTCCATTACCAAGATGTTTCACCTATATCTTTTCTTTCCTACATTATTGATCATTTATTGATCATTTTTATTCTTTATCCATTTTTATTTTTAGGATTTTTTGCTAATTAATTATTGTGGTAGCCCCCCTTTGATGGATGGGATCCCCATCCATCAAAATGGTGGCTTGCTGAAACAATGTGATAGTTTTTTTCCTTGTTTTTTGTTAGAAGAAGGAGATTTTTTTTAGGCAAGTGTTTTCCTTAGAGATACAGTCTGTGCCATTAACCCCTTGCACTCCGGTCAATTTCCCTAAAAACGCCAAAAAATAACGTTCCCAAAGTAAATCGAAAGCTGTTCTTCAACCCTTTGCAGCATCTTCATGGGGTTGGTCTCATTTAAAAGAAAACACTTTGAATTTTTTGGCAAAACAGTCATAATCTTTCTAAGTGCTCCGGCCACTGAGTTACAGTCATCTAAACATAGTGAACTTGAAGAAAATAAATTTGGCCTGGGTGTTTTTTTGGATACAAATGCTTGCAAATAACACACATCTTCAGATCCGGGCTGGAAAATGCAACAGAAATGTAGAACCAAGTGTTATCCAGCTGAGGTCAAAATTTTGTAACAATACCACAAAAAATGAATATATTACACAGCTTTTTCCTCAGGTAGTTCCCAGGTGTTTTTGAACTGTGCCAAATGGCACAGTTTGGAAAAACGTCTGTAACTTTTGAATGATTCAATATAGAAGCTTCATCTTGGGCTCTAATGAAAGGTGACACTCAGGGCTGTGTGTGTATGTGTGGGGGGGGTTGTCCCCCCCCCCCCGCTACAGAAGACGGACATCGGCCATCGCTACATGACGGAATAGACCCGTGGCGATGTGGCGACCGCAGCGCAGTCACCGCGGCTCCCCCCACCCCTCGCTACAGAAGAGTAGCGGGGGGGGGGGGCGTTCATGGTCCGGACGTGGCGCATGAACCGTGTACCGCGGCGCACGCACTTCGGACTTCGTGCACCGTACAGTTGTAATTTACCGATCGGTCAAAAGTCATTTTGGATTACAATTTTCAGGGATAAAGAATAATTTAGCTTATAACACTTACCTCTTCACAGCAACAGTGTCCTGGCGAACTTCTCTTCCTCATTGTCAGACGAACATGACGCTGGTCCGCTCGTGGTTCCCGGTCAAAACATAATTCCATTATTGCGGTTTTGCGCTTCCATGATTGCGGTTTTGGCGAATGATTTACGACCTTCGTCGTCGGCCTCCGTCGGTCTATGATGACCATGGAAGAGAATCCTAAATGTCTATTCTGCTGGAATAAGTGCAGGTCGCACTTGTGGGTGGTCTCCGTGCTGCTGGGTCTGTAGCAGGTTCTTTCTGCAGGTCCTTTTTTTCGTCTGCTGCAGCAGTCAGTCTCTCTTCACCCAGCCTTACACAAAACAGCTCGCGAACTTCTGTGCTTCAATTGGCTCACTGCATTCACAGCGTTGGTAGGCGGGTCCTTCTTGCTAGGTTTTCAGTCATTGGCTCTTCAAGGTTTCAGAAACCCAATTCAAGGCTCTTATTAGTCGAATGAGATGTTACTCAGATGAACTAATCTGTTCGCGGCTGTGTCTGTAGTGGAAGAACAAATGCAGCTTTTTTTTTTTTCAGTGCACGCTTGGACGCAGCGCCCTCGTGCGTCCTAGAGTGCACGAGGGCGCTCTCGTGTGCCCTCATGCGCTCTGGGACGCAGAGACGTGCCCGTCCGCGGTACACCGGAGTGCAAGAGGCTAATATGTGTGGCACATTTACATATGGCTAATTTAGATTAAATTTTTTGACTAGTATAACACCCTTAAAATGAGGTCTCTGTAATCATGCCTCTTTTGTGTATATTGTGAGTGCTTTCCCTTGGCCTAACTTGCAAATATTTCAATTAGAACAATTAACCCAGCTGTCTGTGCAGATTTAATGTGATTTAGCATTTATTGTAACCAATTCTGAATTATTCATTAAGCCCACATCTGTCTGTCCTGTTGACCACAGACAATTTTGAATTTGTGTTAGTGCATGTTTGTAAAAGGGTATGTCCCACTCCTTCTGTTAATGGAAAAGTGGACATATTGTTTTAATTTCAATTTGGACTTCCTTTTGCAAGGAATGCTTCATTAATCATTTGTTCTCCTAAATTTCGATCTGGCCTGCAGTCGCCAGGCCTGGCTCAGCCAAAAGCCAGGCACCGTGAACACAGTCCAGTTCCTTAGCACACCAAAATCATACAACACAATTATTCCTTAGTCCTGTCACATTTATGCAATGTGATACTGTCATACCACTGTCTGGTGGGAAAATTTATAGAAATGTGTTGGACCTGCAACGCTGTGTTTTTAAAGTCAAAGTCAGGTAAATTGGTATGCGTTATGTCCTTGTCAATGTCATTTTTTTTTTTACTTACCATCGGGTCTGCTTGTCACATTTTGTGGTCCGCCTGTGATGTCCTCCTCCCTCACTCCACCGCTGCCCCCAGCCAATGACCTTGATATTCAGATTGATGAGAAATGTCATGTTCCCTTTGCCAGAGCCAGCCTGCCCCACACCTCTCTCCATCCCCCCATCCACCACCGGCGTTCAGCGTCAGTGCCACCCTGAAAAATAAAATCGGGGAAAGCTGTAGCCCCCCCCCCCCATGTCAGAAATCACACAAACAGGAGTTCAAATTTGTCTTCTCATAAATTTTTGTAAGTGTTACTCTTGTATTCATTCAACTTTGTCCTTTTAAGTTGTCACAGTGTTTATTGTAATGTTGATGAAAATCTTTAGTTTAACTAATGGTTCAGTTTTTGTTTTTGACTGTACATGTAGAAAAATGACCCAAGCTTATTTTCTAATCTTTTTGCTGGAACGGGAGAGATCTTTTCTCTCCTCATTTTAAATGGTGTGAAATCTTCCCAATTATCTGCAGAAGAGATCATGGTGACATGTCAGCCGGTCAGCAGTCCATCTTCTCTGCTTAGACTGCTGTCCCCGTGACTGGATAAGTAGTAAAGGATTGATTGATGGAATTTGAGAGCTTAAATTCCACAAGGTGCCTCCCACGCACTAGCCCTTAAGCTTATTCCATTTCATTAAAGGAAAAAAATTCACAGAATACAGTACATGTTGTTTAAATGGGAAAGTCCGACTGGAACTTTCTGAGTTCCTTTTCTAGGTAAAATTTTAAGCATTATAGTACTTAAGGAGTAACATGAACTTGTTTCTTTTTCATTACTTAATCTAAACTCATTAAAAGCAACATCTATGTTGCTGGATATGTGTCATTTGCTCATAAATGATATTTTTTTTATTTTTAATTTTAGTGATTTATTTTCAGTAGGTTAGAGAATAAATAAAATGGTTCCTTTTACTCAAGCACACCCATAGCAAAACAGGAAAAGTTGATGATTTTAAAATATTCCAGTAGTGATTTACATAGCTGCCTGTCCTCATAAAGTCCCTTAACTGATACATTGTGTATTACAATGTCAACTTTCACACAGTCTGTCATTTATCTAAATTTACAAGACAGTAAACCAACCAATTTGTCATTGTAATGCCCACAGAATCAAATCTAGTCAGAGAACCCAATATTGGGACTTTTTCCTCTTTTTTTTTTGTAAATCCTATAATCCTTCAGAGCTTTGCTGTTTTGTCATGAACAGTAAAAGGATTAAAACTTTAATAATCACATAGTCATTCACTAAGAGCGACTTTTCTATTTCAAAAAGAACAATAGTATGGCAAAGAAGCATTAAAACCTCTGTTTGATAATTAGCAGCCTCAGTTAAATCATATGCATAAACATTGTCATCACCTTGTTTTGTGCTTTGAATCATGTCATATAAGCTGTATTTAAAGCTTTCAATTATTGAGTATTATTTAGTGACAGCATTATTCCAAAATCTTCAGTTTAATTAGTCACACTGATAATGATTGCAGTGATTGATATATGTGCACTTTACTTAACCCCTTGCACTCTGGTCAATTTCCCTAAAAACACCTAAAAATAACGTACCCAAAGTAAATCAAAAGCTGTTCTTCAACCCTTTGCAGCATCTTCATGGGGTTGGTCTCATTTAAAAGAAAACACTTTGAATTTTTTTGGCAAAACAGTCATAATCTCTCTAAGTGCTCCTGGCACTGAGTAACAGTCATCTAAATGTAACCCAGCTGAGAAAATGACCCTTTTTCTGAGATGTAAATTGTATTAATACAATTGTGTGATTTTATTTTGAAAACCGATTCTCTTGGGGAAGAGGAAGTGCGATCCTCGTCATCCAACTTTTGAATTTCCGGTTCATGGTCACGTTGGGTGATCTGGGTCTTTCTATTCTTTAAGAGCAATATTAGCCCCGCCTTCTGAGCAAAGTGCTGAGGCGCTATGCTGGAAATCGTTCTTTTCACGATCTGCGAGCGGAGGAGAGGAACTGTAGGACGATCTGTCCTCACGTTGACACCTCTTCTTGGTAAGCTAATTAAGATAAATACTATAAATGGATCTAAACACTCTCCCAACGCTAATTTGCAACCTTTATTATCCTAAGTTGATGGGAGCACAAGCTTGAGAGGCCGTGAAGCGGTGACTTCTGCTGTGTTCACCCTGAATCTCATCTTTGGTGAGTCAGATACATGCTAATGTTATGCTAACATTAGCGCTATGCTAATGCTAGTCGCGAGTGGATTTTTTTCTGTTTAAAAGCAATGGGAAAGGCTGTCTTTGTGTCTGTATGGTTTCCCTAAATGTGATTTCAGTTCCCAACAGTATGCTGAAGTACTTTTAGCTCGTATGCACCATTTCTGTCGAATGTAATGTGTAGTTTGATGCTAAAAGCACATGGTGTTAGCCCTCTAGGTAAAAGCATAGGTTATGCTAAACCCAGTAGCTCAGACAGGGTTTACTGATTTTAAAAGGGAATATTGGATATGATGGGACAGTATATTCCCTGGTTATGTGATAAATTAATTGTATTTCATTTCATGATTTACAGAGACAAGGTTAGAGAGGATTAATCATAATTTCATGGTTAAATGATGTAGAGATAGGAAGAGGATTTCATTTAACTGGCTACATGGAAAAAGGGTATTTCATGTGCTACTAGAGAGATTGTGAGAAAAGAAAAAGAACACATGCATGTAAGATGCAAGATGTGAGATGTAAGATATTACTATATTGCTGGATCGTGATAATAGTAGTGAGAGAAGAATTTAAACACTAAGCTATGGTGTTATATAAGAAGGGATTGAAAGATGAATTACTCTAGCTGTAAACAATAATACCATTATTGTTGTGCAGGCTAGGTTTTTTTGGTTGCCGACCAAAAACCTTTTGGAACCTGGATTCTCTCCGAATGGAGATGGCGAGCCTGACCCGAGACTGAACCAAGATTGGACTGAGAGCTAACCAAGATCTCGAGTGAAGAGCATCCTTCCCCTCTCCAGTGCCCAGGATTGGAAACCTGAGTCTGGATGATACGAGATATCCTGACTGGTCAAACGACTAACCCGAACGGGCAATCAAACACTGAGCTCAGTGAGACACCTTGGGGTTTTATTTCATGCCGGCCGTTGTTATATTTGTACAGTTGTAAATTATCTGTATATTATGCTCCCTTTATCACTGTAAATAACAACCATTATTGCTCATTTCTTGCCTCCAGCTATTTCATTCCATACTCACTTTAATTCCCTATTGTAACCCTAACGAACCTAGCAACTGGTCTACACTTAATTATTTCCCTTACCTAATTAACATCAGGCAAGGGTTACAATAAAAAGTGGCGAGCCCAGCCAGGAGCCTTTTTTTTCTCTCCTTTATGTTATTTCAAGCCTATACGTACCAAAGGGGATATTGTTGAACGTGAATCTGTGAAAATCCCAAATGCAGTGATAGTGAGTGAAATCGCTGGAGATGAGCAACTTGATGAAGTGACTGAGTTTTTGAAACGGTATGGATCGATTTCAAGAGTCATAAAAGTAACAGATAGTAAATCTGAGTTTTTCCAGAGTGCTATTTTTGAGTATCACTCAGGTATTGCTTTTGAAACTCTTGACCCATTGCCATGTACTCATGTATCTGATAGTGGAGCCAGCTATATTTTACAATCTCTTGCCAGTGTTTATACGCACCGTGTAGGGAGCGAAATGACCAAGCCATTTCTCACTAAAATTAAAAACCTAGCGAAGATGAGGGGCAGAGATTTTGCAGATGTCCTGAAATACGTGCTGTTACAGATGTCTGAGGCAATCAAAGAATCTGAAAATGATCAATCAGAGCAAGTTAAGTTACCTGATAACTTACCTGAAGCTTTCTTAGATGAACCTCAACCTCAGCCTTCTGCAGCTGAGCCCAGTATTCAAGGTGCACAGCCAACTAACCAGTCTTGCCCTTTTACAATGTGCTCAACTACCACACATTGCACTTCTGGGGGATTTAAATCATGTGCAGAAATGGTGGGCATACTTTGAGCTGGGGTGCTCGCCGTGTGATTCAACTGGTTAGTTGGCTGTGCACCTTGAATACTGGGCTCAGCTGCAGAAGGCTGAGGTTGAGGTTAATCTAAGAAAGCTTCAGGTAAGTTATCAGGTAACTTAACCCCTTGCACTCTGGGCAATTTTCCTAAAAATGCCAAAAAATAATGTGCCCAAAGTAAATCGAAAGCTGTTCTTCAACCCTTTGCAGCACCTTCATGGGGTTGGTCTCATTTAAAAGAAAACACTTTGAATTTTTTGGCAAAAAAACCCATAATCTCTCTATGTGCTCCGGCCACTGAGTTACAGTCATCTAAACATACTGAACTTGAAGAAAATAAATTTGGCCACGGTGTTATTTTGGATACAAATGCTTGCAAATAACACACAGCTGTCCGATCCGGCTGGAAAATACAACAGAAATGTAGAACCAAGTGTTATCAAGCTGAGATCCAAATTTGGTAACAATACCACAAAAAATGAATATTTTACACAGCTTTGTTCTCAGGCTGTTCCCAGGCGTTTTGGAACTGTGCCAAATTGTGCCAAATGGCACAGTTTGGAAAAACGTCTGTAACTTTTGAATAATTCAATGTAGAATCTTCATTTTGGGCTCTAATGAAAGGTCACATTCAGGGCTGTGTCTGTGTGTGTGTGTGTGGGGGGGGGGGTTGTCCCCCCCCCTCACTACAAAGGATGGAGTTCGGCCCTCGCTACATGACGGATTACACTCGTTGCATGTTTCCACAGCAACGCTGTCACAGCGGCTTCCCCCCCTCGCTACTGTGTGTGTGTGGGGGGGGGGGTTGTCCCCCCCCTCGCTACAGAGGACGGCCATCGCTACATGACGGAATAGACTCATAGGCTTCCCCCCGCGGACCGGGGGGCGTTCTGACCGTGAACGCACCCCCCCCCCCCCGCTCCTCTTCTGCAGCGGGGGGGGGGGCGTTCACGGTCCGAACACGGCAAATGAACCGTTTATCGAGGCGCACACACTTCGTACTTCGTGCGCCGTACAGTTGTAATTTACCGATCGGTCAAAAGTCATTTTTGGATTACAGTTTTCAGGGAGAAATAATAATTTAGCTTATAACAGCTTACCTCTTCACAGCAGCAGGATCCTGGCGAACTTCTCTTCCCCATTGTCAGACGAACGTGACGCTGGTCCGCTCGTGGATCCCGGTCAAAACATAATTCCATTATTGCCGTTTTGGCGAATGATTTATGACTTTTGTCGTCGGCCTCCGTCGGTCTATGATGACGGAAGAGAATCCTAAATGTCTATTCTGCTGGAATGAGTGCAGGTCCCACTTGTGGGTGTTCTCCATGCTGCTGGATCTGTAGCAGGTTCGTCCAGCGTCCTTTTTTTTTCATCTGCTGCAACAGTAAATCTCTCTTCACCCAGCCCGAACTTCTGTGCTTCAATTGGCTCCTGCATTCACAGTAGGCGGGTCCTCCTTCCTAGGTTTTCATTCATTGGTTCTTCAAGGTTTCAGAAACCCAATTCAAGGCTCTTATTAGTCGAATGAGAGGTCAATCAGATGAACTAATCTGTTCGCGGCTGTGTCTGCAGCTTTTTTTTTCAGTGGCGCTTGGAGGCCACACCACCTACATCACCACCATCAGTATCTCTATCATGCATCATGCGTCCGAGCGCGCACCAGTGCGCTCTCGTGCGCCCTAGGACGCAGAGACTTGCCCGCCCGCGGAACAATGGAGCGCAAGTGGTTAACTTGCTCTGATTGATCATTTTCAGATTCTTTGATTGCCTGATTGTTCGGGTTAGTCGTTTGACCAGTCAGGATATCTCGTATCTCCAGATTCAGGTTTCCAATCCTGGGCACTGGAGAGGGGAAGGATGCTCTTCACTCGAGATCTTAGTTAGATCTCAGTCCAATCTTGGTTCAGTCTCGGGTCAGGCTTGCCATCTCCATTCGGAGAGAATCCAGGTTCCAGAAGGTTTTTGGTTGGCAACCAAAAAAACCTAGCCTGCACAACAATAATGGTATTATTGTTTACAGCTAGAGTAATTCGTCTTCCAATCCCTTCTTATATAACACTATAGCTTAGTGTTTAAATTCTTCTCTCATTACTATTATCACAATCCAGCAATATAGTAATATCTTACATCTCACATCTTGCATCTTACATGCATGTGTTCTTTTTCTTTTCTCACAATCTCTCTAGTAGCACATGAAATACCCTTTTTCCATGTAACCAGTTAAATGAAATCCTCTTCCTATCTCTACATCATTTAACCATGAAATTATGATTAATCCTCTCTAACCTTGTCTCTGTAAATCATGAAATGAAATACAATTAATTTATCACATAACCAGGGAATATACTGTCCCATCATATCCAATATTCCCTTTTAAAATCAGTAAACCCTGTCTGAGCTACTGGGTTTAGCATAACCTATGCTTTTACCTAGAGGGCTAACATCATGTGCTTTTAGCATCAAACTACACATTACATTCGACAGAAATGGTGCATAAGAGCTAAAAGTACTTCAGCATACTGTTGGGAACTGAAATCACATTTAGGGAAACCATACAGACACAAAGACAGCCTTTCCCATTGCTTTTAAACAGAAAAAAATCCACTCGCGACTAGCATTAGCATAGTGCTAATGTTAGCATAACATTAGCATGTATCTGACTCACCAAAGATGAGATTCAGGGTGAACACAGCAGAAGTCACCGCTTCACGGCCTCTCAAACTCATGCTCCCATCAACTTAGGATAATAAAGGTTGCAAATTAGCATTGGGAGAGTGTTTAGATCCATTTATAGTATTTATCTTAATTAGCTTACCAAGAAGAGGTGTCAACGTGAGGACAGATCGTCCTACAGTTCCTCTCCTCCGCTCGCAGATTGTGAAAAGAATGATTTCCAGCATAGCGCCTCAGCACTTTGCTCGGAAGGCGGAGCTAATATTGCTCTTAACAAATAGAAAGACCCAGATCACCCAACGTGACCATGAACCGGAAATTCAAAAGTTGGATGACGAGGATCGCACTTCCTCTTCCCCAAGAGAATCGGTTTTCAAAATAAAATCACACAATTGTATTACAGTGATCCCTCACTTATCGCGGTTAATGGGTTCCAGAACCGACCGCGAAAAGTGAAAAACCGCGAAGTAGCGTCACCCCAATGACGTCATCCATAAACAATACGTACGTTCATTCTCTCACTCTCTCTCTCATATGATACGTGTGTGTGTGTACGTGTACATACATACGTAGATGTAAACAAAGTGTACATAAATATGTTTTTAGAACTCTTTTATTCTTATAACAAGATACGTAACTCAAGATGAAAATGATTTACTGCACAGGTTAATGAGAGCTTTACTGCTCCTCAGGTGACGCCTCATCGTGAGGTGCTGGAGGCGCAGGATCAGCGAGGGCAGCTTCCGATAGAGCTGAAGCTGCAGGAGGCGGCGTAGTGCCTCGACGGGAAGACTATTTCGCACAAAATGGCACAAGAGAACAGCAAAAAGTTCCACGCGGCGAGACTAAGTAACACGAGCGATAAAAAGCAATGAATGCGGTCTTTCTTCCCTTCATGGGTGCTTGGCAGGGAGAGGAGGTGGGTGAGACGTCTCGGCCAATCAGCTTGCAGGGTGAAACGTCTCGGCCAATCAGCTTGCGAGATTTCCGAGCCCAGCCAACACGACAACAGCGTGTGCTGTGCTGTGTGCTGCTCTCCGTGTTGACACCTGATGGTCTAATGTAGTCTCCCTGCCTTCTGCTAGCGCCCGCCCATTATTTCTCAATTTTGAATTTTTGATGAATATTTTTGAAAAATCCGCGATGCACTGAGGGCGCGAAAGGTGAAGCGCGAAGTAGCGAGGGATCACTGTAATACAATTTACATCTGAGAAAAAGGGTCATTTTCTGAGCTGGGTTACATAAACATACTGAACTTGAAGAAAATAAAGTTTGCCTGGGTGTTTTTTTGGATACAAATGCTTGCAAATAACACACAGCTGTCAGATACTGGCTGGAAAATGCAACAGAAATGTAGAACCAAGTGTTATCAAGCTGAGGTCAAAATTTTGTAACAATACCACAAAAAAATGAATATATTACACAGCTTTTTTCTCAGGTTGTTCCCAGGCATTTTTGAACTGTGCCAAATTGTGCCAAATGGTACAGTTTGGAAAAACGTCTATAACTTTTGAATGATTCAACATAGAAGCTTGATCTCGGGCTCTAATGAAAGGTGATACTCAGGGCTGTGTATGTGTGTGTGTGTGGGGGGTTATTAATCCATGAATGAATGAATGAACAAACAAGCCCCTCACACACAAAGAAGCATGCCACATAAAAAATGTGTGGCCTTTTTTACAAGAAAAAATAACCTACAGTGCAATAAAAATTATACTAAAATATCTGCAATGTAGAGGAAAACAACTCCCCCCCCCCGCTACAGAGGAGCTCGGCGCACAAAAAAACGGTCCGTCAACGGTCCGTCATGTGGCGATGACGCACCGTTGTAATTCACCGATCAGTCAAAAGTCATTTTTATTACTATTTTCAGTGATAAAGAATAATTTAGCTTACAACACTTACCTGTCCACAACAGCAGTGTCGTTGGCGAACATCTGTTCCTCATTGTCAGACGAACATAACGCTGGTCCGCTTGTTACGACTCGTGGTTCTGGTCACGCGACCCGGTCAAACCATGATTCCATGAATGCGGTTTTGGCGAACGATTTTTCAAAACAAATAAGAACAGTAGTAATTAAAAAAGACTGGCGAACGCTACCGTTACACACAGCAGCTTACACAAAACAGATTTTACGCACGGGACGCAAGCTTTCAATCGTCGAACTTCTCTGCTTCAATTGGCTCGTAGTATTGGCAGTCGTTGGTAGGCGGGTCCTTCTTGCTAGGTTTTCAGTCATTGGTTCTTCAAGGTTTCAGAAACCCAATTCAAGGCTCTTATTAGTCGAATGAGAGGTCAATCAAATCTAAACCAATCAAAACACTCCTTTGGCTTTCTGTTCGCGGCTGTCTGTACTGGAAGAACGGAAATGCAGCTTTTTTTTTTTTTCAGTGCGCACTGAGACGCACTAGGACGCACGAGGACACAGAGACATGACCGCCCGTGGTATTCCGGAGTGCAAGAAGTTAACTTATTGGTGTTTGACCTAGCCCGGTGTTGACAGGAGGGGTGGGGGTGAGCAGGTGTGGTGACGTCATTCGCTGGACTCCTGGGGTAGGGCCATGGCTGAGCAGCAGAAGAGCGAGAAGAAGAGGGAGGGAGGGACCAAAGTGCGGCCCTCGTTGTCATGTCAGACCATTAATCCGTCGCCCTTTTTCCCAGTAAAGTTCATTGTTGTCCCTCGGTCAGAGAGATGGTGCAACTGAGTTAATAAAGATTACACTGACACTTCAAAAAATTGAATAAAATAGCCCAATGCTGTTTATCTGCCCTCAGGTGTTCCAAAAGATAAAAGTGAAAACCCAAATTTTTTCCCCTGCCCTGCTAGTGGGCAATTCAACCCAAAATAAGGAAGAAAAATTCTGGCAATTCAGAATATTTACCAATTGCACACCATTAGAATGGCCAGCAAAAACCCACAATATATACAGTATATATATATATATTTTTTTCTTCTTCTTCTTTCTTCACTCACTCAGATCAACCATTCAGCAGTAATTTCAGACACACAGGCCCACGACACTTCACCCATACACACACACACGCAGCTCTTTCACACTCCCTGATCCACTCCGAGGTCACTGTCAGACAGTCTGTTTTCACAGTTGTAAGCTTCAGATTAACACACATTGTTAGTAAAACAGTCTGGAAATCACTTAAAGCAAGCTTGAAATGGCAACCTCAGTGGAAAAAGAGCAAATTTGGCAACTTCACACTGTAACATGATCCCTTTTTGTTTTTTCTTCACTGCTGTGAGAACACAATTCGTTTTCTCCCCAAAATTATCATTTGCAAACTCTCGTACCCTGATTCATCACAACTATATAGACAATAATCACATAACCGTGTTTTTACACTTCACAATAACAAGAAAAACAATAGACAAACACGGCTTCCAACCGTCGTGGCACTTGTACTTCCGCCTCCGTGGTCTTGCCAGGACAAACCTTATAATACAAATAAACAATTAGACAAACAAACAAACTGCAGTAATTTTATTTAAACCAGCGCTATTAAAGGTCAACCCTTATCAATCGCCCACTCATGATGACAGAAAATAAGATCTCACGTTGATGGACTCATAGCTCACTCGTGTTGGCAAAAATAAGATCTCACTATGATTTCTGCACATCATAACAATTCCTGGTCCACTTCGTGCGATATAATACATATTATTTTTCGCGGCCTTTAACTGGGACCACTGAGCTTGTACCTCTGTCCACCTGAACTGTTCAGGACCGCCCCGAACTAAACCTCGGGCTGTGGCAAACAGAAACGCACAGACTTCACGGTATCAAACGCCCAGTTTAACATACACAAACATACGCGTAGTTAACTCACTGGGACTCAAACCCAATGTCAATAAGCTTAACAACACATAAATGTACTCACATTCAAATCCCACCTGTAGAGTTCTAGACCTGTCACCCGGTACGCTCCAGCGCCTCAGCTCCAAATGCCTCCACTGCAGTAAGCCTGTCTTTTGTCAGCTGTGCACTCGCTGAAATCGGGTGGAGGCGCCGGACACAGAACGAGATTATCGGATCCCTTGTTCGGAGCACCAAATGTTAGGCTATTTTTCAGTATTATTAATCTGAGTCAAAGACCAGGCAGAATATTTAAATGTAAGC
Source organism: Pholidichthys leucotaenia (assembly GCA_020510985.1). Taxonomy (NCBI): domain Eukaryota; kingdom Metazoa; phylum Chordata; class Actinopteri; order Cichliformes; family Pholidichthyidae; genus Pholidichthys; species Pholidichthys leucotaenia. The sequence continues at coordinate 304,535,025 of CM035836.1, forward strand.
AGATTTATTCCTCGTGGCCAATGAAGGAGAGGCAGTTTACATGCGGCAGCTTCATGTCCACGCATCCACACATACCTCTGAATCAAACATCCCTTGCTCAAAGTTTATAAAGCTGTTTTATCAATGGGAAGACAGAAGATTAATGTCCAGCAAGATGTACAGTCTTGTCCTTGAGAGTCCATGAAGCGCATAGTCCTTATCAAATGTTCTCGGGAAGCACGGAGCCAGTGTAAATCTCATTCCCACAGACAAGAAAAAGTCACACAGAACTGGACATGATGAATTGAAAAAATCTGCAGTCATTAAGAAATATCTGAACACTCACAACGCACTCAGTAACCACAGAACAGATTTATAATCGCTAACTCATGCACTCTTACACACAGAATGAAGCTGCCCAAAAGCCATATATAAAATGCACATATGAGAATATAAAAGACACGGAATAGTAAAAGTATAATATAAGAATAACATGGAATTTCTCTTTCAACAGGTGTGTGCCTTTCCAAATCATGTCCAATCAACTGAATTTACCACAGGTGGACTTCAATTAAGCTGTAGAAACATCTCAAGGATGATCAGTGGAAACAGGATGCACCTGAACTCAGTTTTGAGCTTCATGGCAAAGGCTGTGAATACTTATGTACATGTGATTTCTTAGTTTTTTATTTTTAATAAATTTGCAAAAATCTCAAACAAAAAACTTTTTTCACTTTGACATTATGGGGTATTGTGTGTTGAATTTTGAGGGAAAAAATGAATTTAATCCATTTTGGAATAAGGCTGTAACATAACAAGATGTGGAAAAAGTGAAGCGCTGTGAATACTTTCCGGATGCATTGCATATCGATGGTTTTGGTACACAGCCAGGCCATTGTTCCCACAGCTCAATGGAGGAGGTGTGATGACTCGCTCTCTGCCATTATACTCTACATCTGCACGCACACCTGCTCCCCATCACTCACGGGCTATATAATCTGCTCTGCCTGTAGACCAGCACGGAGCCGTCTGTCTCCCTGGCTACGTGAAGCTCTGCGCTCTTCATTCCAGCCAAACATTCAGCCCTCGTCATCCCTGCCGCTGCGGCCTCAGCCTGGAAAGATTTTCCTCACCTCCAAGTAAGCTCGCCATTCTAGTCACCTGTTCTGCGTTATCCCCTGTGCACAGGCAGAACTCCCAGGCAGCGGAATCTTCTCCTCCAGGCAGCGGTCATCGCCTACCTCTCTCCCTCGCACCGACCTTCGTCAGCAGCGTTGTGTGGCAGACACTGTCTTCCTGGATTGCCTTGGGCCAACTTTTGTTCTCCACCGCAGCTGTAACAGTAAGCCTCAGCTGATTCACCTATACACTCAAGTGTGGAACTGCGCTAACACTGTGCCTCTGCTCTGTTCATAGGGTTGCCAGATTGCATGGCGCTCTGCTCACTCCCAGCTGTTACGAGTCTACGGATCCACGCACTCACATCCACATTCACTACACACACACGCACCCATGCACAAACACTATTACAATAAAGATCATTGAACCTGCTCTTGAGCTTGTGTCTGTTCCCTGGGTCAGCCAGTCATGTCAGGAGGTAAATGTACCAGAATGCAGAGTATGGGTCATATTGAGCTGGGTTTTTTACTTAGTACAGACTTGCATACAATGCATACCTCATCTAGCACACGTTACATAAATACAAAATAAAATGAACAGAATACCAGAAGATACAAAAACTATCTACCACATGGAGAAAGATAAATTTTGCTGCCCAAGTGCTAGACTTCCCAACAAAATAAATATAAACATTTTCACAAACGGAGCAATATTTACAGTTGCAATCAAAAGTATTCAACCCCCATTGCATTTTAAGTTAAAAAAAATTTCAGATGGTTGCAATAAACAAATTGGCTAAGATAAGATAAGCCTTTATTAGTCCCACAATGGGGAAATTCCAGGATTGCAGGAGCACAGGGATAGCAGCAGTTAATAAGATAATAAGATAAGAACTGGTTAGCCAAAGCAGTAAATAAATATACAGTATGTACACAGTTATATACACAGTGCAGGAGCATTGCAGCTAGATGGCATCAACAGCATTACAGTTATTAAAATTACCCGGCAAAATCTAAATATATACCCAGACAGTATATTTCACATTTGAATGAACAGTGATGTTGCCACCCTCAGTAATTGTAATTGTCTTAGTTGTGTATTGGAGGGGACGATCTCTATTGTGTAAAGTTGTGACGTTTAATATAGTCTCTATGAGGAGCACTGGTTAGATTATAAAGTCTGACAGCTGTAGGTAGGAGGGCTTGCGGAACTTCTCCCTTGAGCACTTAGGATGGCACAGCCTACCGCTAAATGAGCTCCTCAGTGCATTCAGTGTGTCCCACATGAGGTGGGCCTCGGCCTCCAGCAGAGATGACAGCTTTGCCACTATCCTCCTCTCTCCTCCACTGGGTCGAGGTGGCACCCCAGAACAGAGCTGGCTTTTTTTGATCAGCCTGTTCAGTCTCTTCCTGTCAGCTACCGTGATGCCGCTGCCCCAGCAGACCACTCCAAACATGATGGCTGATGCCACTGCTGAATCGTAGAAGGTCTTCAGGAGTGCCCTTTGCATTCCAAAAGACCTGAGTCTCCTCAGAAGGAACAGTCTGCGCTGCCCCTTCTTGTAGAGCGCGTTGGTGTTGTGTGACCAGTCCAGTTTATTGTTCAGGTGAACACCCAGGTACTTGTAAGATATCACCATCTCAATGTCTGTTCCCTGCATGTTTACTGGTGCTGTGGGAGGTTGTCCACACCTGCGGCAGTCCACCACCGGTTCCTTGGTTTTCCTCACATTGATCTGGAGGCAGTTCTGCAGGCACCAGTCCATAAAGTCCCGGATAAGTCCCCTGTACTCCACGCCATCCCCATCAGAGATGAGGCCGACAATCGCAGAGTCATCAGAGGACTTCTGTAGATGACAGTGTGGTGTGTTGCGTGAAAAGTCAGCAGTGTAGAGGGTGAACAGGAAGGGAGTTAGGACTGTTCCCTAGGGGGCCCCCGCACTGCAGATGATGGTGTCAAGACACACAGTCCTGGGTTCTTACAAACTGTGGTCGGTCTGTGAGGTAGTCCAGGATCCATGATTACAGGTGCTGGTCTAATCCTGCACACAGCAGCTTGTCCCTGAGGATCACTGGTTGGATGGTGTTTAAAGCACTGGAGAAATCAAAGAACATGATCCTCACAGTGCTCCCAGGCTTCTCCAGGTGGGGCAGGGAACAATGTAGGAGGAAGATCACTGCACCCTCCACCCTGATGCCATGCTGGTAGGCAAACTGAAGTGGATCCATCGCTGGTCCCACCAGGGGGCGGAGGTGGGCGAGGAGTAGCCTCTCCAGGGTCTTCATCAGATGTGATGTGAGGGCCACTGGTCTGTAGCTGTTCAGGTCCTTGGGGTGCGAAGTCTTCAACACGGGCAAATAAATAATCTATTGAAAATAGACGCCTGGTTTCAGTGTAACAAACTTTCTCTTAGTATCAGTAAAACTAATTATATTATATTCCGTTCCAATAAAAAGCCAGACACCAAGGAACTTTGCCCCAAAATTAATGGACAGAATATTACAAGAGTTAGCTCTATAAAATTCTTGGGGGGGTCCTCATTGACGAATTTCTCAATTTCAAATGTCACATCGACGATCTAACCAAGAAATAGAATAAGCTTTATTGTCATTGTCACATAAACAATGAAATTTAAATATGCTGCTTTGTTTTTTAAAGTGAGACATTTTCTACCACTTTCAGCACTTCTCACTCTATATAAAACTTTATTTGCGCCTCACTTACATTACTGCAGTATCATATGGTGTAACACATTTCCAACTCACCTAAAAAAGCTAGAAATTCTCCAAAAGAAAGTCATATGTGCCTTATCATGGCCTGAATATAATTCTCCTACTCATCATCTTTTCCATCGTTATAATCTTCTAAGACTTGCTCAGCATAATTACTGCCTGTATAATGTATCAGGTTGTCCACAAACTCAACTATAAATTAAGTGAACTCATTCCAACCTTCCTTCCCATGCACACCTATACCACTAGAAATAAAAACCAAATTACTGGGAAAAAACGAAGACTAAAATCCATCAGGTTTAGTATTGAGTGCAGAGGACCGCAGATTTGGAATGAGCTTGATGAGAATCTAAAAATGTCACCTTCCATCTTCATCTTCAAGAAAAAACTAAAAATGCAACTCCTATCATTATATAATTAATCTGCTATTTGTTACACAAACTTGCTTACTGATGAGCTGTTTCTCCATTGTAATTTTGTTTTATAAGTTGATTCACTCCAATAGTATTTCATAACTTGACTATGTATCTTGAACTCACCAACTAATTCAATGTAAACAAATGCTGGGATTATGTGCTATATGTCTATCATATGTTTGTTTGTTCCTGTACACAAAGACATCAGACTGATTTCCGTCATAATTTTATTGTAGAAATGGGCTCCCTACTAAAAGCTTTAAATTAGCTTATTTGGGATGATGCTTTCACACCCCAAATCAATGTGAAAAAAAGCCTACTGTATACTGCTACTTATGCTGTTGACAATTCATATTGTAATTCATTCATGCTGTTGATAATGTGTGTGTGTGTGTGTGTGTGTGTGTGTGTGTGTGTGTGTGTGTGTGTGTGTGTGTGTGAAACTGTTAAACTGTACCACGCAGGATGTTTTTCCACAGCTTTGGTACCGCTCCATAATCCTGCACAGCTGGTCTGCACAGGACTTGAGGAGCCTCAAGCTGATGCCGTTTGGACCTGCAGCCTTCTTCACCTTGATCTTCTTCAACACAGCTCTCACCTGGGTCTTAATGAGAGACAGACTGTGTCTGGTGTTCTGACCTTTGTCTACCCTAGAACCCTGAGCCTGCCAGCCCACTTGGATTTGCCTGCCTGCTTGTTATATTGGATTACCGTGCTCTGACCCTTGCCTGCCTGACCCCTGAATCAGCCTTACGAATTGGACAATTTGCCTCCTGGGTTGTGCACATTCCCCTCACTACAAGTAAGTTGACTCACTTCCTTTTTCCCGCAATGCTTCCTCCACTCCTTCCCGCACCCAGGCCTGATCATCCTGCCACGGTTCCCCAGCGGAGGATCCTCACTGACTCATTTCCCCAGGAGTCTCACTCTGCATCCAGCCTCCCTTGATCGGAGAGTCCCTCAACACTGTTCCCCACTGGAGAAGACTGTAAGAGTAATTATTCAATCAATTGCCAGAATTCTGCCAATTAATTCCATTTATGTTCTGTTTTTCTCTTCCCCTTCAGGGTTGCCAGACCACCGTCACATCTATTCACCTGCACAGAATAGTCAATAAATCATTGTTAAAAAACTCTAACGTTCTCATCCGTGTCTGCTCCTGGGCCTGGGGTTTCTTTCAACATGTCATTGTCCTTTGCAGGACCGCAAGTCCTCTCTCCCGTGTGAGTATCTAAAATTTAAAAATTTAATAATAATACCGCCATGATTGTGGAGTGGGATGGCCACATCAACTGCATATCATATGCGGACACATATGCACGCTTTGGCTAAACAACGACTGAGACCAAACAAGAAACAAAAATCCCCAAATAATGAAATAAATCATTTTTATTTAAATATTTACAGACAAATGGCCAACACTGATGAAACATTTGCAGCCAAATGGGTCATTCTGCTGTGTATTATAATGTTGGGTGTTTTGTACTTATAATATTGCTGAAATATAAAAGGATGCACTACAATGGGTCTCAAATACTGTATTTGTAAACATGTCCTGTTATAATACTGCATGAGTTTATTGACGATAGACTATAAACTACACATATAAACTAAAACAATTACAATGGTGACTGAACAACTCCCATTCCCCAAAGAGATACTGTTATGATCTGGACATCGCGTCCACACTTTCTGTTGTTTGTGAACTATCTGCACCATTATTATCTTTATGCTATCATTTGTATTATTTAAGTTCCATGTTTTCCAGCACCAGTGTTTACCCTTGAATGTTTCCTTTATCTTGAGCCGCTCATGTATGTTTTCCCTGTGGTCCCCTATCTTAGTTTTGGTTGATCAGTGTGTTTATTTTTCATTATTATGTCTCTAATCATGTTTTGTAGTTTTGTTCCTGCGTGTATGTTTAGCATCATTCTCTCACTCCCCAGTGTCCATTATTTGCACAGCCCCACCCATCCTGTCACCCTCACCTGCAGCTGATCTGCTGTTATCTGTTGGCCTCTGATTAAATGTCACCTGTTTTGTGTTTAGTAATCACCTGTTTCCTTTATTAGCCATCCTCTTTTGTTCCCTGGTACTGAAACATTGTGTCTCGTGCTGACTGTTGCATGGGTTGCTTCTCGGTGCCCGTTCTTTCTTTATCTTTTGGATAATACCCAGTTTAGTTGTTTGTTTGACAGCTCAGTCTGTCTTTATGTTTTCTTTATAAGGACTTCTAATACAGATTTAAGCTTACTTTTTTTTAATTTTTTTTTTGTTTTACTTCTTTTTCACATGGATTTACTTTCTTTTGCAGATTCAAGAAAAACTTTGAGAGTTTTGGTGATTAACAAAGATGGCCAACCAAGAAGCATGCTCCAGGATTGAACAGCGGTCAGTTATCAAGTTTTTGGTTGCTGAAGGGTGCAAACCAGTTGAAATTCATAGGACAATGTCAACTGTGTATGGTGCCACATGTTTCAGCCGAAAAAATGTCTACAAGTGGGCTAAATTGTTTAAAGAAGGACAGAGAAGTGTTGAGGATGAAGACAGGCCTGGGAGGCCTACAGAAGTGAGGTCTCCTGAGGTGATCGAATCAGTCAATGACCTCATTCAGTCTGACAGAAGAAGAACAGTGGATGACATTGCAAGGACTTTGAGCTTATCTGTTGGGACAGCACACAAAATTGTCCATGATGACCTTGGCTACTCGAAGGTCAGCTGCCGGTGGGTGCCAAAGATGCTTACTGCAGAGCACAAACAGAGGAGGGTCGAGTTGTCCCAGCAGTGTCTCTCCCGCTATGAGAAGGATGGTGATGAGTTGCCCCTTCAGACTTTCATCTGTTTGGTCCCTTGAAAGCGTTCACGAGAGGCACGAAGTTTGAAAGTGACGATGAAAAGAGACAAATTCCTAGTTTGTGTACTACATGAACAATGGCAATAAATCTGATTCTGATTCTGATTCTGAAGTCAAAAGTGTTGTGAGCGACTGGCTGAGACATCAGTCCAAAGATTTTTACACTGAGGGAATACGGAAGCTTGTGCACAGATGGGAAAAGTGTGTGACATTGCTGGGAGACTACATTGAAAAATTAAAAAAAAGTAAGCTTCTATCTGTATTAGAAGTCCTTATACCGAAAAATTCACCTTATTTATTGAATGACCCTCGTACAAGCCACAAATTACATTCAACATAGACACAAACACAGGCACATATGAAGCTGACTATAAACATGATAAAAATACTCAAGGCTCCATCAATCAGGGTATAAAAAGACAAAGAGATGGGAGAAAAACCAGAGGTAAGAGAGAAGGGTCATATTAAAAGTTAAAAACTAGTCAAAGAGGTTAAAAACTCAAAGGTCTAAAACCCAATAAAATATTTAGAACCCAAGTACCATCCTACAAAAATAAGTAAATATAAAATGGAGTTAATAAATAGGTACCTAAATTATGTGCAATATATTTTTACAGCTTGTTCAACTCTTTGACAGCAGCAGGGACAAAACTGTTTTTGTAGCGCTGGGTTCTACTTTTTGGGACAGCAAACCTCCGTCTTGAGGGAAGAAGCTGAAAGTGGCAGTGCAAAGGGTGGGAGTCATCATTTAAAATGGAGGTAGCCATCCTCTGTACTTGTCTGGTGTACAGGGATGTCAGGCTCAACTGTGACTCACCAAGCAAACGACTGGACCATCTAACTACCTGATCCAAGGATTTCCTCTGTTTCAGTTTTATCTGACCAAACCATGACACTAAAGAAAAGGATAAAACAGATTCAATAAAAGCCCGATAAAACATTGTCATTATGGTTCGGTCAACTTGGAAGCGTGCAAGTTTTCTCAAGCAATGCAAATGTTGCTGACCCTTTTTGCACACCCTTTCACAGTTCTCTTCAAACTTTAAATTACTATCAATAATCGTCCCAAGATATTTGTAGGACTGTACACATTCGATGGTCTGGCCTTTTAGTACGGTGACTTTGTGCCTGGGATTTTTCCTCCTAAAGTCAATAATCATGTCTTTAGTTTTTGTCGTATTCAGCTGCAGGTAGGAATCCTCACACCAGTGAACAAAATCATCAACTACTGGGCCATGGCCACTCTCACCATCCTGGAGGAGACTGACAATAACTGAGTCATCAGCATACTTTATAATGTGTCTGTTGTCATGTCTGCTCCGACACATGTTTGTGTACAGGATGAAGAGTAGTGGTGACAACACACACCCCTGAGGAGAGCCAGTAGAAGAGCACTTTAGGTCCGACAATGTACCATTGACCCTTACTCTCTGCGTCCTGTTGGTTAAGAAATCCAGAATCCAACCCACCAGATTATTGCTCAAATCAAATTGCTGCAGGAGCCTTTCAACTAAGATATGAGGTTGGATTGTATTGAAGGCGGAGGAAAAGTCCACAAATAAAAGTCTGGTGTGTGTCCCATTAAAATCCAGATGTTTAAAGTTTAAAGATCAGACAAATAAGTGGCCTGACAAACAAATAAACAAGCTGTTCTTAAACAGTCTCTAATACTGGATGTCCCATTCATTTTCAGTAATTCTGTAATTAATAGTCAAACAATCAAATAAATCTCAGTGGCATTCAGTCCCTTTCATATTTGTTAGAGTCTAACCTGTGTGATTGCCTACATACAGACGTGGACAAAATTGTTGGTACCCCTCTGTTAATGAAAGAAAAAACTACAATGGTCACAGAAATAACTTGAATCTGACAAAAGTGGTAATAAATAAAAATTCGATGAAAATTAACCAATGAAAATCAGACAATGCTTTTGAATTGTGGTTCAACAGAATTACTTTTAAAAAACAAACTCATGAAACAGGCCTGGACAAAAATGATGGTACCCCTAGAAAAGATTGAAAATAATGTGACCATAGGGACATGTTCAACCAAGATGCGTCCTCTAATTAACATCACAGGTGTCTACAAACTTGTAATCAGTCAGTCGGTCTGTTTAAAGGGTGACAAGTAGTCACTGTGCTGTTTGGTGACATGGTGTGTACCACACTAAACATGGACCAGAGGAAGCAAAGGAGAGAGTTGTCTCAGGAGATTAGAAAGAAAATTATAGACAAGCATGTTAAAGGTAAAGGCTGTAAGACCATCTCCAAGCAGCTTGATGTTCCTGTGACTACAGTTGCACATATTATTCAGAAATTTAAGATCCACGGGACTGTAGCCAACCTCCCTGGACGTGGCCGCAGGAGGAGACGGATAATACGAATGGTAACAAAAGAGTCCAGAACAACCTCTAAACACATTCATGGTGAACTCCAAGGTCAAGGTACATCAGTGTCAGATCGCACCATCCGTCGTTGTTTGAGCCAAAGTGGACTTCATGGGAGACGACCAAGGAGGACACCACTGTTGAAAACAAATCATAAAAAAGCCAGACTGCAATTTGCCAAACTGCATGTTGACAAGTCACAAAGCTTCTGGGAGAATGTCCTATGGACAGACGAGACAAAACTGGAACTTTTTGGCAAGGCACACCAGCTCTATGTTCATAGACACAAAAATGAAGCATACCAAGAAAAGAACACTGTCCCTACTGTGAAACATGGAGGAGGTTCTGTTATGTTCTGGGCTGCTTTGCTGCATCTGGCACAGGGTGTCTTGAATCTGTGCAGGGTACAATGAAATCTCAAGACTATCAAGGTATTCTAGAGAGAAATGTGCTGCCCAGTGTCAGACAGCTTGGTCTCAGTCGCAGGTCATGGGTCTTGCAACAGGATAATGACCCAGAACACACAGCTAAACACCCAAGAATGGCTAAAAGCGAAACATTGGACTATTCTAAAGTGGCCTTCTATGAGCCCTGATCTAAATCCTATTGAACATCTGTGGAAGGAGCTGAAACATGCTGTCTGGAGAAGGCACCCTTCAAACCTGAGACAACTGGAGCTGTTTGCTCATGAGGAGTGGGCCAAAATACCTGCTGAGAGGTGCAGAAGTCTCATTGACAGTTACAGAAATCGTTTGATTGCAGTGATTGCCTCAAAAGGTTGTGCAAGAAAATATTAAGTTAAGGGTACCATCATTTTTGTCCAGGCGTGTTTGATGAGTTTGTTTTTTAAAATAATTCTGTTGAACCACAATTCAAAAGCATTGTCTGATTTTCATTGGTTAATTTTCATAGAATTTTTATTTATTACCACTTTTGTCAGATTCAAGTTATTTCTGTGACCATTGTGGGTTTTTCTTTCATTAACAGAGGGGTACCAACAATTTTGTCCACGTCTGTATAACTGCCTAAACAGATCATTCTGTACATGAATATTGTGGTGAATTATGTCTTTAGAGTCCGCTACAGTTCCCTATTATGTACCTGGCAGGTTAAGATGATCAAAATTCACGAAGTCAATGACTTTAATCTGTCAGCAGCCTTCAGACAAATTAAACGTGTCAACATCTGATTCCAAAATAAGGGAGGTTTTTCCTGCTGTCTGGGTGGTGAGGAGATTTCTAAAAAAAAAAAGAAAACTATAAATATAAAGAAATATTATAACAGAAATAATGGCATCCTTGGTCATTTAAGTTAATTGATTTCATTAAGTACAATTTTATTAATATTTTTTTCTTTGTAATTACAGTTAAATTATTGTTCTGTTCTGACTTCAAAATTATGGCCAAAAATGTAAATTGTTATGAGGAAAAAGTAAAAAAAAAATAAAAAAAATACCACAGTCTGTTTCAAATTGATCTAACCCCCCCTCCCAGTAATTTTATTTTAAAAAACAAGACAAAAATTAGTCATAAAATAATCCACAATTTTATAATAAAGTTTCAAATGTACAAGAAAAGTCCATTTTACAAGAGGAAATTACAAATTTGAGGAACATTGTTTCAACTTTAGATTTACAGAGAAAAGTAGAAAACTATAAGAAAATTGTTATAAATTTTTGAGAAAAATCTCAGACCTTCAAGACTGAAATCATTACTCAAGTTTTTAAGTGGGTGCTCTTTGTACCCTTAACTCAATTAGAAATTATTATATTTATAAATAAATTTTAAATTATTATATTCATACTTTTAATTATTAATTTCAAAGCACTGCTTTTACATGAGTAGAATTTCTGGTTACTATACCCACCTGATCATATAATTTAAGTATGTTTGAGTACATTACTATTATGAATGTTTCTTTCCCTTCCCTACTCTCTCAATGGAAAAAAAAGAAACGCTAGAATAAAAATACAAAAAAATACACAAATTTTTGTCATTTATGTAAACCATGACAAAAAAATCCTGCAGGACAAAACATGACACAATATTTTCTAACCTGTTTGTATACCACCATAGACAGAGAGAGAACCTGAATTAGACGGAGCTCAGAGAGGACAAGATGAGACAGAAGAGAGGAGCCAAGGAGAGGAAAGTGTTCAGGCAGAGGAAGAAGAGAAGGATAACGCCACTAAAAGGTCTAAACACAGGATGTCTGGGTGGGACCCCAACTGGCCCAATATTCAAGCCTTGGTTGTACAATACTGCAAATGGTAAGTTCCATATGCAACGTTACTGTGTAAAATTTTAAAAGGAAATAAATAGTATAAAATTAACATATTCTGGTATGTTCCCCCCCCCCCCCCATGGGGAAAAATATATTGCCACCGCGCCAAGGTCTTTAAGCCAGAGGAAACACTGTAAGTGTTATGAAGATCAAGAAATATATTTAGTTTTGTGCATGTCTGGATAGGTGATACTGTGGAGAATTGTGGAAGGACGAGGCTGAGTTTATTTCTCAAGTCCAGTTTTATTCACATTCACATTCTCCAACATCCAAAAACAGAAAGAGAGTGAATCCCCCAACATCTGTCCCTTTTATACCCCAGGACATCAAAGCACACAGTCACATTGTCTTTTAATCCCAAATCACAATGCATCCCCCTCCAGGTCTTCTCGCCTCCACCTAAAGTCCTGGTGGTCAGGAAATCCTTCAAGGCCATCTCTTTGCATACAAAAGGCCAGATTTCACATCCTCCTGTTACCCCTAGGAGGTTCAGTCCTTTTGTTCCTCTGAGACGAGAAGCATACAATAAGCATACAGTAATATACATGTGAAGCATATGAAACCCACATATGTGCACCACAATACTAGCCCATTTCTGTGTGTTTTTTGGCCAGTTTTGCTTTGGAATGAGATAGGGGGCCTGCTTCTCAATTAAAACTAATTTGTCGTCATACTGCTGTCTGTCATTATCAAGTGTTTCATAATAAATTTTGGACATTTTCACCTTTTTTGTTGCATTTTACGACATGATTATCCCCCCAAAATGGCCAGCGATCTCACCGGAAGTCATGTGACCAAAAACTATGAATTGATACTTTAGTATCGATACGCCCATCCCTACTTTCCCGCAGGACTGATGATCATTTTTTGACAGAAGAGTGACAGAAGGGGTGTTTTTCTTCATTTACATACAGTAGTCATTAGTGGGAGGAACCGAGGAAGAGTAAAGAAATCGTGCACCTGCACTGACTTTTTATGTGAGGTGGGACGTATAAAGAAACGGAGTGGAGAATTGTGCATGTGCACAGTTTTATAAATCTGAAAATTTTTGTTGCCACATACTTTTCAAATTTTGTGAGTATGCTGTTGTGTTGGATTTTGTGTTGGATTTTGGGGACATGTTATTTTGTGACACGGGTGGTGGCTCCACCTTTCCAGTTTCGCCGCCACCCGGGGTATAAGAGGGCTGTGAGGGAGAGGGATAGTCTCTTGGCCTCCTCTCCACCTGATGGATGCCCCTGTATTGTGAGAGAGAGTCACAAATAAATCTGTGTCTAGTTCAACACTTGGTCTTGTCCTTGGCTTCCATTACCGACATAACATATGCCATCTTTCAGTATGAAAGCTGCACAATCCTTTATACACGAGGCCCCTGGACTGTTGACGGTGACATTTGATTGCATGTTACAAATATGGTTAAGTCAAGAGAATTGTGCGAAAGGTTCAGCGAAGAGATATAAAAAGATATCAAAGGCACTAAATGTTCCTAGAGATATAGCTGGAAGCATAGTTTGCACATTTAAAGTTAAAGGAAAAGTAGCCATGTAGTATGTAGTAGCCTGGACGTGAACCATACGTCCAACACACATCCAAAGCACGTCATTGTGTGTTGGAATATGTCTGTAATTTTGTGTGTGTGTGTGTGTGTGTGTGTGTCCGTGTCCGTGTGTCCGTGTGTGTGTGTGTGTCGTGTGTCCGTGTGTGTGTGTGTGTGTGTGTGTGTGTGTGTGTGTGTGTGTGTGTGTGTGTGTGTGTGTATTTTTATACATTTCCTGGTGTTAAAAATGGCCATGGATCTTTTTCACTATTAACTCAAGGTCCATAGTTGAAGCAGACAGCAAAAACGTAATACTGATGACAATGAAAAATCACACTAAACAAAGACTCAAACCCACAACCTTCAGCACCAGAGTCCAACATTCTACACATGTGCCACAATGGCATGCTATGTAAAGGCACTAAATTAGAAGGTGTTGTCCAGCTACATTGAATTCATTAGATTTGGAGAGATTACATAGAACACTTAATGTCTCAGACAGAAATTGAAAGAGTTCTTGACTAAAAAAGCTCATCAGAATCGTTTGTGGGTGACAAATATAATTTAAGAAACAAGCTGATAATAAAATCATAGAAAATTGTATCCATGGTAAACACACAGTTTATTTATATGTCCGGTGGACTTTTGCCAGTCGGTGCATCGTGACATGCACTACACAAAGAGCAGAAATAAACAAACCTTTCATCTGGTCAGTCACTGCAACAGATACTGGAGTCAGTTTGTCTTGGCCTGTCCTTGCTAATGATAATACCTCTATCTGCCAAAAACGTGTCGCTAGTCCAGCAAAAGCTAGCGGTACTCAAATGCTTTGCAAGCAGTTTCATGAAATGGTCAGTCAAGAGCAACTCATACCAGCTCGGACGTCGCCCGGGTTAACAAGGTCAGGAGTTCCTGGCAGCGGAAGGGGAATTACAGAGCTGCGTGGAGGAATCTGATCAGACCTAAATGAAACAGTCATTGTCGCCCCCGACAGACGGCTATGATGATGAAGATGATTTAAACGTCATCAATACACACCTCGATACGCGCTTTACAAAATATTTCCTGGATTATTCGGCACACATGTTGAAGTCCCAGCGCTGGAAGTCCCATCATTAAAAAAACACACACACACACACACACACACACACACACACACACACACACACACACACACCAGCATAAATGTCATTATTTATATTACAGCCACCATCAAAACTGGGAAACAGCAGAGAGTAACAACAAATTTCTTCTTACCTTCATGCTTATTAGTGAGGAGATAGAGGGGAAAATCAGGTGATCTTGGCCTGGGAAAAATGTCCTCTCATATTCTGGTGCACTGACCAGAGGTACCTCAGTTCTGCAAGAATAAATTCCCCATTGCTGTCCATCAGTATCTGCTAGCAGATATGCTAACATCAACATCTTCCTCTAGTGCTGCTACCTGTAATCTTATCTCCACTGATGTCTCCACACTGCTGAACCACATCCACAGAAAGGTTTGGCCCCTAAGAGTCCGGCTGATCGGCTGGTTTAAAAGGAACTCCTGTGGTCTATATTAACCATATATTCCATAACCTACATATGTTAGAGCAAGTGGAAATGTTTGGTGATTACATATGTAAGGAACTTCACACCTCTGAAAGGACAAAGGAATCTCACCCGCCAAGTGAAGAACAAAGACGTTCCCGGACGCGGCGGGGGAGACCAGACGAGCCACCCTCACCCCCCAAGGCGAGGAGAGGGATTACCATCACCTCCCAAGACGAGGAGAGGAAATACCAAGACAATGGGGGGATTAAGATAATGAGGGATGTCAGCCTTTGTTATGCATGTCTTTTGTTGTGTGCTTGTATATAATCAGTGAGTTGGCGAGATTCTGTCTCTTTTTCCCTTCTGCTGCTCTCTGCACCAGATGAGACTTGTTAGAAGAGCTGAACATTAAAACTTCGCTTATAAACCAAATCGCCTCTTCATTGCCCAGCTCCTCTACACTGGTGACCTTGACGCGAGTATGGACCGGAGGCGTTCTCCCACAAGCGACTCATCCATGGCGACTCAGGCAGACGCCAGCAGCCACGCAGACGAGGGAGCAGACGGACAGCTGTTCCCCCCGGCAGAAGAGGTTGAGAGGGCTCAACCGAGCACCAGCACCGCCGTGAGAGCCGAGGCAAGGCACTCTCACCCGGCGGGCACAGCAGTGATGGTGTGCACGAACGCCGTCGCTGTCAAGCTGCCAGACTTCTGGCAAGAGGACCCCGCCTCTTGGTTTCAGCAGGCTGAAGCCCAATTTATACTGGCAGGCATCACGGCTGACGATACTAAGTTTTATCATATCGTCTCCAAACTCGACTCCGCCACTTCGAAGTGTGTGCGGAGCATGATCCGGCGACCACTGGCCCGGGACAAATACGAGACGCTCAAAGCAACCATCGTGGCGAACTACGCCCCATCAGCGGAAGAAAGAGCCGAGAAGATCCTGGCGGTCTACGGCCACAGAGGGGGCAATCCGAAGGCCCTCATGGAGGATTTGCTGCAGCTCAAGGAAGAGGATAATGACAACTTCCTCTTCCAGTTTATTTTCCTCAGCACGCTGCCGCCACACATGAGGGGGACACTTGCCAGCATGAAGTGCAACACACACCAAGACTTCCGCACACTGGCCAGCGAAGCTCATCGGCTCGTCAACGCCTGCAAGGAGCTGACACCCACAGCAGCATCCGCAGACCTCAAAGCTGATGCCCCGAGCCACGAGGAACCACGACCCACGGAGCAGACCCAGGCCACGGTGACAGCGATGCGGCCAAAACGTAACAGACAGGGCAACGTCTGTTATTATCATCACCGCTTCGCCGAGAAGGCCCGCAAATGCGTTCCCCCCTGCAAGTTTACGATGTCGGGAAACGTCAAAGCCGAGAGCCATTAACAGCAGCGGTTCTCGGCGAGAAAAATAAGCTGTTGTACGTGACGGATGGACACACAGGCAAGCAGTTCCTCATCGACACAGGAGCTCAGCTGAGTTTCGTCATGCCCTCCCACGCAGATCGAGCCATGGGCACCCGGGGCAACGTAGCAGTGGCAGCCAACGGCTCTAACATCGACACGTTCGGCGAAAAGAGCCTGCACCTCCTCATCCACGGCCGCAGCTACAAATGGACATTTGTTGTAGCGGCGGTGAGTTTTAACTTGTTAGGCGCAGATTTTTTGTGTGCACATGGGTTATTAGTGGATCTAGCAAATAGGCGCCTGGTTAATGCACTGTCTTTTGCTTCTATTCCATGCTCAGCTCGAGTTTCTCCACCACCTGTGCAGGCCAACGTCACCACGGCAGGAGGTAAGTTTGAGCAACTCCTCACCCAATTTCCAGCACTCACAATCCCCAAATTCTCAGCCACTGTGGCTAAACACAGGATTGAACACTTCATTCCCACAACGGGACCTCCCGTTTTTGCCAAAGCTCGCCGCTTAGACGCGGCCAAGCTCAACATAGCACGGGACGAGTTTACAACTCTTGAAAAATTGGGCATTGTTAGACGCTCGAAGAGCCCCTGGGCCTCACCACTTCACATGGTTCCGAAATCCGACGGTTCTTGGAGACCGTGCGGAGATTACCGCAGACTAAACAACGCTACAGTGCATGACCGTTACCCAATCCCTCACATCCAAGATTTTTCACTACATCTAGCGGGTGCGCGCATTTTTTCAAAAATAGACTTAGTCCGCGGTTATCACCAAGTCCCAGTCCGAGCAGAAGACGTTCCTAAAACAGCGGTAATAACCCCTTTCGGCCTTTTTGAATTCCTGCGAATGCCTTTCGGCCTCAAAGGCGCTGCTCAAACTTTTCAACGAATGATGGACGCGGTCCTACGCGACCTCCCCTTTGTTTTCGTCTACCTCAACGACATGCTGGTAGCCAGCTCGTCTGAGGAAGAACACGAGCAGCACCTCACTACGGTTTTTCAGAGGCTAGAAGAGCACGGGCTAATAATCAATCCAGCCAAATGCAAATTCGGCGTATCGCAAATTGATTTTTTGGGACACAAAGTCTCTCCGAAGGGGGCAGTGCCACTTCCAGACAAAGTTCATGCGATAGAAGGTTTTCCACGGCCGCAAACGGTCAAATCGCTACAGGAATTTTTAGGGATGGTTAATTTTTACAACCGCTTCCTCCCCCACGCAGCTCAGCTCATGTAACCCCTATATGACGCGCTCAAAAAAAAGAAAGCTTCCAACGCGGTCGAGTGGACCCCGGCGCACGAACGCGCTTTCGCGGAAGTAAAAAACGCCCTAGCTAACGCCACATTGTTAGTTCATCCAGATCCCTTGGCCCGCATTGCACTAACCACAGATGCTTCAGACCTAGCTATAGGGGCAGTTGTAGAACAACTTGTCAGCGGGGTCTGGCAACCTTTAGCATTCTTTAGCAAATAGCTAAACCAAACTGAACTCAAATACAGCACTTTTGACAGAGAGCTGCTGGCGCTTCATTTATCCATCCGCCACTTCCAGTTCTGGTTAGAAGGGCGGAGTTTCACGGCTTTTGTAGACCATAAACTGCTCACCTTTGCTATGGCTAAAATTTCAGAACCATGGTCAGGCAGGCAACAAAGACAGCTAGCTGCGATTTCAGAGTTCACCACAGACATTCGACACGTGGCAGGCAAACAACGTAGTAGCGGACTGTCTCTCTCGCGCTGTGGCACCACCAGAGCGCGGGGAGACAGATTATACTGCCTCAGCAGCAGAACTCTTCACTAACGCAGACACATACGCAGCACCTATCCATGAAGGGATAGATTATGCAGCCATGGCAGAGGAACAAAACAGAGACGCGGACGTGCGCACACTCCTGTCTGGACCAACAGGGTTAAGGCTGGAGAAAAAGGGTTTACGCGACGGCGTGCCCCCCCTAATATGCGATGTTTCAACCGGCTGACCTCGCCCGTTAGTACCAGCTACATGGCGCCGCCGCATTTTTGACGTAATTCACTCCCTCGCGCACCCAGGTGTGCGCGCCTCGGTTAAAATGGTCGCCGAAAAGTTTGTGTGGCCAGGCCTGCGCAAAAACGTAAAAGAATGGGCAAAAACTTGCATTTCTTGTCAACGCGCCAAAATACACAGACACATAAAAGCCCCTCTGGAGCCTTTTCCAATCCCTGCTAGAAGGTTCGACCACGTTCATGTCGATCTTGTGGGGCCACTACCTTCCTCCCAAGGTTTCACACACCTGTTAACAATGATAGACCGCACCACATGCTGGCCAGAGGCAGTCCCTCTAGCGGCAACCACAGCGGAGGAAGTTGCTCGCGTTTTTTTGACAAACTGGGTGGCACGTTTCGGCGTCCCATCGGACATCACGTCCGATAGGGGGCCTCAATTTGTCTCAGAGCTCTGGTCAGCCATGTCCAACAGCTTAGGGGCAACAATTCATCGCACCACCGCTTATCACCCTCAGGCTAATGGGTTATGCGAGCGTTTTCACAGGTCTCTAAAGGCTGCCCTCAGAGCCTCACTAACGGACACAAATTGGGTAAATAAACTTCCCTGGGTTTTATTGGGGTTGCGTGCTGCGCCTAAAGAGGATCTAGACGCCTCTCCCGCAGAATTAGTTTTTGCACAACCTCTCAGGCTCCCAGGTGAATTTTTGCCAGAAAACCCAGAGCCAGGGCGCCTTCCAGTCCCAAGGTTTTTAGGCAGCAATGGACCGAACTCTCTCCCCGGTCCAGCTCATCACTCCTTCCCACGGGTTTTTGTCCCTCAAACTTTAAAAAACGCTGAGTTTGTTTTTGTTAAGCATGAAGCTCTAAAACCAACTTTACGCCCAGCATTCGATGGGCCATTCAGAGTGCTGGAACATGGTGATAAACACTTTGTGCTTGATTATGGGGATAGAAAAGAAACAGTCAGCATTGACAGACTTAAACCTGCCTTCTTGTTGAAAGACGAACCTGCACAGTTGGCGAGAGCACCTCGGCGAGGTAGACCCCCCCAAGAGAAAAGACTCAGCCCCCAGGCAGGGAACAAATAACCTCTCTCCTTCCCACACTGCAGATTCCTCACAAGAAGGTCCCAGCAGGACGCCTAAACCAACCTACAGCAGTTTTGGGAGAAGAATTAAACCCAGACAGCACAGGGACTGACACCAACCACTCCACAATTATTCACTAATTGTGCTGCAACAGTTTAGGACTGACTTATGATTTTACTATGCTGCTATGTTTACCACTGAACTCTCTTAGGAGCATGGCTGCTGGAAAGTTTCTTCCGTGGCAACAGCTGTAACACGTAGTATGTCGTAATAACTATCCTAGACTGTGAACCTTTCTGTTGTCCTTTCTTAGTTGTTTGGGGGGCCTGTGGTCTATATTAACCATATATTCCATAACCTACATATGTTAGAGCAAGTGGAAATGTTTGGTGATTACATATGTAAGGAACTTCACACCTCTGAAAGGGCAAAGGAATCTCACCCGCCAAGTGAAGAACAAAGACGTTCCCGGACGCGGCGGGGGAGACCAGACGAGCCACCCTCACCCCCCAAGGCGAGGAGAGGAAATACCAAGACAATGGGGGGATTAAGATAATGAGGGATGTCAGCCTTTGTTATGCATGTCTTTTGTTGTGTGCTTGTATATAATCAGTGAGTTGGCGAGATTCTGTCTCTTTTTCCCTTCTGCCACTCTCTGCACCAGATGAGACTTGTTAGAAGAGCTGAACATTAAAACTTCGCTTATAAACCAAATCGCCTCTTCATTGCCCAGCTCCTCTACACTCCGATTATATTGGCATGTTAGTTTTATATGCTTTATTTTGATGTTAGTAACATAACTATAATATAATTTTTTTGAAAATAATTCCCAGTTTTATATATTTTTAAAAAAATTTATTATGATGTAAATCGCCATTTTTGTTTATGTCGCAATGCATTCTGGGTAGTGACGTAGAATGGTTGCAGCCGTTTTTTCGGTCTTATACAAGCCAAGAAGCGAAGCTACGAACTACTGCCATTTGTCAGTGAAAATGCCACATTGCGCGGCTTTTGGATGTAATTTCCAATCAAAGGGAAATAAAGAGAGCGGGGTAAGCCTCCATAGCTTTCCTAAAGAGGGAAAGTTGAGGAAAAAGTGGGGCTGCAGCGGCTCAGGAGGTAGAGCAGGTCGTCTAATAACCCGATGGTTGGCGGTTCGAATCACGCTTTCCCCAGACATCCTGCCATTGTGTCCCTGGGCAAGACACTTCACCCGCATTGCCTCCAGTGCCCATAACACTGGGTATGAATGTGTAAAAATGTTTAAATGCTCAGTGGTGGCCGGAGAGGCCGTTGGCGCGGATTGGCAGCCACTTTTCCGTCACTCTATGAGTGTCTATGATCAAGCGCTATAGCACACGCTTGATAAAGCTGATATTTGTATTTATCACGCTATGATAAAGCGCTATATCGCTCAAAGCGTGCGCTTGAGGAAGCATTATTTTAAGGTGAAACATATATGTTGTTGATTTACTTACAATAGAATGCTCAAGCACAAAAAATTGTCTACAAGCATGATGGGCACTGAACTGATAAACATGGACTCTCAGCAACATAAAGCAATTTCTCTGTTGCTTTCTCAGACTGTGGGTTGAACGTCCATAAGCAGTGCTCCAAAGTCATTCCAAATGACTGCCAGCCAGATCTTCGACATGTCAAGCGTGCACTTTGAGCGATATAGCGCTTTATCATAGCGTGATAAATATATATATATATATCAGCTTTATCAAGCGTGCACTATAGCGCTTTATCATAGACACTCAAAGTGTGTGCTTTGAGTGTCTCAAGCGCACGCTCAAGCGTGCGCTTTGAGCGATATAGCGCTTTATCATAGCGTGATAAATATATATATCAGCTTTATCAAGCGTGCACTATAGCGCTTGATCATAGACACTCAAAGTGTACGCTTTGAGTGTCTCAAGCGCACGCTCAAGCGCCAGGCTGTCAAATGATTTGTGCCATGTGATGACTCTTGGAGAGAACATTATTACTGTGTTCAATACGGCTGCACGGTGGCGCAGTGGTTTAGCACTGTGGCAGCACAGTTTTACCCTCGGCCGGGGGATCGCGGGGATCATGAGATCGTGGGTTCGATCCCAGCCCCCGACCAACAGTGAGCTGTGTGGAGTTTGCATGTTCTCCCCGTGTTGCGCGGGTTTACTCCGGGATTTCTCCGGTTTCCTCCCGCATACCAAAAACATGTAGGTTTAGGGCGCTCGCGCACGCAGCGACCAGCAGCCAGTGGCTTGTCACCAGACTGCAAACCAAGTCTACCTACGGGTACAAATAAGTAACAAAACAAAAAAAACAACAACAACAAAAAAATAACTGCTATCCAGGACGATGTGGCACCGATAAAGACCAAACTCAGCGACACACCTCCTCCAGCTGACGTTGTGGCTGGGGATGATGTGGACGACAGTATCCAGAGTGAGGACGGCATCATCAGCGATGAGGAGATCGAGGTAGCAGCTGACGACCATGCCTTGGTCACCGATGCTGCCCGCGGTCCACCACCTGCTGCCACGGCTGATGGTGAGAATGCGGAAGAGGCCACTAACACTGCAGGGGCCCGTGCTGATGACGCTGATGACGGCAGCCCTGCCGGAGATGCCCCCGCCGCTGAAGTTGCCGAAGAACGCGAGTTCGAGGAAGTTGAGAGTCGTCATACTAAGAAGAAGAAGAAGAGGTCCTACGCCAACGCGCTTCAATCGACTGCTAAGCAAACCACGAACCAGCTACGGGTTGTCAACAAGGTGCGCTCCCACTCACAGCTATGCGTTGTGTCGAAGACTGGTAGGATGTCTGGCGGTCATCATGGTCAAGGTCAAGGTCATCAGAAGCACCAAGTCTTCATCAGTCGGCTTGACCCCACCACCAGACCCCATCATGTACGTTCCTATCTCAAAACTCATTCTAAAATTAATGACAATCTCAAGATTGAGCAATTAGAAACCAAGCATGATGGTTATGCCTCATTCAAAATTACATGTCCTGCCAGTTGTTGCAAGAAGTTGCTTGGAAAAGATGTGTGGCCATCTGGTTTGTACTATAGACAGTTTTTTGAGAAGAAATGAACTATTTGTGATTGTCATTATTGTGTCCATTTAGTAGTAGGACCAACCTAAGAATATGTTCATTCAACTGTCAGAATGTAAAAACTTCAATTAATGAGCTCTCCAGTTTATGTGATAACCATGACATTGCGTTGCTGCAGGAACACTGGTTGTTTAAACATGAATTGTCTATTTTGAGCAGAATACATGGTCATTTTATAGGTCAAGGTGTTTCTTTTATGGATACAGAAGAATGTGTCATTTTAGGTCGCCCCTATGGCGGCGTTGGTATCCTATGGCGGAAGTCACTTGCTGAACGTTGTGTTGTGAAAACTTATGAGTGTGAAAGAGTTACAGGTATTGAAGTTAACCTGGGTGACTTTCACTGTCTTATATTGTGTGTATATTTCCCTTGTGATGGTGTTGAAAACCTGGATGAATATTTGCATTGCATGAGTCTTGTTAAACAATTCACTGAAGATTTTCCAACTCCATATGTGTATATACTTGGTGACTTCAAAGCTAATATGTTATGTTCAAGTAGCTTTGGAAATGAACTGTTGTCTTTTTGTGAGAGATATTCTTTATATATCTCGGACAGGATTATTTTACCCGGTGATACTTTTACTCATGTTAGCATGGCCCATGGTTCTACATCATGGCTTGATCACTGTGTGACTACTTCCTCGGGTCATGATAATGTGTCCAGCATCAGAGTTCTGTATGGTTATGTGAGTTCCGATCATTTACCTTTATCTGTGGATATTGAGGTATCAAGTGTTCTAAGTGGCTCTCGGGGAGCTTCCTCGGCCACAGCAGGTAGTAGGACATACAAATGGTGTGATGCTACAGCGTCAGACTTGTCCAGGTACAAGGAACTTACTCGTAGGAAACTGTAACATCAGTGTTCCTACGGATGCCATTAGGTATCAGGACTGTAATTGTGAGGCCCACAAAGATGATATCGATAGGTTTTATGGTGATATTGTTGGTGTTTTAAATTTTTGTGTGAGTGAATGCATTCCTAGTCACAATGTATCCACCCAATATAATGTCCCAGGGTGGAATGATGTTGTTAGCGAGGCTCATACAGCTGCTTGGGATGCTTTCTTGTGGTGGAGGAGTAATAGCAAACCATGTTACAGTCCAGTATTTGATAACATGAAAAGTTGTAGGGCTAGGTTCAAATATGCTCTGCATGCATGTAGGCGCAATGAAGAAAATATCAAATGTGACCAGTTAGCTAGTCATATGAGTGAACTGAACATGGTAGAATTCTGGAAACAAATGAAGCGTATGAGTTCTTCCCAGTCTGTTAGATCAAACACTATTGATGGTATGACTGGTGATGTTAATATTACTGAAAAGTGGAAATGTCACTATGAAGCTATTTTCAACTCAGTTAAGAATGTTTCTATGAAGGATTCTGTTATGTGTGATGTTCACCTGTATCATGACATGTTTGATATCTTTGATATTTCTGTTGTTATTCCTGCTGAAGTTGTTTCACTGATCAAAGTTCTCAAGAAAGGCAAATCAGCTGGCCCTGATTGTCTCACTAGTGAATGCCTTATCAGTGCTGATTTCAATTTGTGTATTCTGTTGTCATTGTGTTTTAACTGTGTGTTTGTTCATGGTTACATGCCAGATATGTTGATGGATTCTGTTATTATTCTTTTGGTGAAAAACAAGTGTGCTAGTCTGTCTGACATAAACAATTACAGACCTATAGCTGTTCCAAATGTTATATCTAAATTGTTAGAGGGTTTACTCCTGAATAGAATTGAGGATTATATGTGGACAAATGATAATCAGTTTGGTTTTACGTCAGCCCATTCAACTGATAAGGCTGTTTATCTACTCCATGAATTTGCTGACTACTTCAGAAGTCAATCCACTAGTGTTTATGTTACGTTTTTAGATGTTAGCAAAGCCTTTGATAAGATTAACCACTGGTGTTGGTTTAGAAAATGGATCGATCGAGGTATTCCTATTTATATTGTTAGCATCTTGTTATATTGGTACAGAAGGCAGTCTATGGTTGTTAGGTGGGGCAATGTTACCTCATCTAAATTTTGTGTGACCAATGGTGTTAAACAAGGTGGTATACTGTCACCTTTGTTGTTTAATGTCTATGTTGATGATCTCAGTGTACTGTTGAACAATACTAATGTTGGTGGCTCCATCGATGGTGCACTGTTAAATCACATTTTCTACGCTGATGATCTTTGTCTGTTAAGTTTGTCTACTGCAGCTATGCAACATCTCCTCTCGGTATGTGAGAAATTTGGTGAAAAAAATGACATCTTGTTCATCTTGTTCAACCGGGCTGCACGGTGGCGCAGTGGTTTAGCACTGTGGCAGCACAGTTTTACCCTCGGCCAGGGGACCGCGGGGATCATGAGATCGTGGGTTCGATCCCAGCCCCCCACCAACAGTGAGCTGTGTGGAGTTTGCATGTTCTCCCCGTGTTGCGCGGGTTTACTCCGGGATTTTCTCCGGTTTCCTCCCGCACACCAAAAAAAAACATGTAGGTTTAGGGCGCTCGCGCACGCAGCGACCAGCAGCCGGTGGCTTGTCACCAAAACTGCAAACCAAGTCTACCTACGGGTACAAATAAGTAACAAAACAAAAAAAACAACAACAACAAAAAAATAACTGCTATCCAGGACGATGTGGCACCGATAAAGACCAAACTCAGTGACACACCTCCTCCAGCTGACGTTGTGGCTGGGGATGATGTGGACGACAGTATCCAGAGTGAGGACGGCATCATCAGCGATGAGGAGATCGAGGTAGCAGCTGACGACCATGCCTTGGTCACCGATGCTGCCCGCGGTCCACCACCTGCTGCCACGGCTGATGGTGAGAATGCGGAAGAGGCCACTAACACTGCAGGGGCCCGTGCTGATGACGCTGATGACAGCAGCCCTGCCGGAGATGCCCCCGCCGCTGAAGTTGCCGAAGAACGCGAGTTCGAGGAAGTTGAGAGTCATCATACTAAGAAGAAGAAGAAGAGGTCCTACGCCAACGCGCTTCAATCGACTGCTAAGCAAACCACGAACCAGCTACGGGTTGTCAACAAGGTGCGCTCCCACTCACAGCTATGCGTTGTGTCGAAGACTGGTAGGATGTCTGGCGGTCATCATGGTCAAGGTCAAGGTCATCAGAAGCACCAAGTCTTCATCAGTCGGCTTGACCCCACCACCAGACCCCATCATGTACGTTCCTATCTCAAAACTCATTCTAAAATTAATGACAATCTCAAGATTGAGCAATTAGAAACCAAGCATGATGGTTATGCCTCATTCAAAATTACATGTCCTGCCAGTTGTTGCAAGAAGTTGCTTGGAAAAGATGTGTGGCCATCTGGTTTGTACTATAGACAGTTTTTTGAGGAGAAATGAACTATTTGTGATTGTCATTATTGTGTCCATTTAGTAGTAGGACCAACCTAAGAATATGTTCATTCAACTGTCAGAATGTAAAAACTTCAATTAATGAGCTCTCCAGTTTATGTGATAACCATGACATTGCGTTGCTGCAGGAACACTGGTTGTTTAAACATGAATTGTCTATTTTGAGCAGAATACATGGTCATTTTATAGGTCAAGGTGTTTCTTTTATGGATACAGAAGAATGTGTCATTTTAGGTCGCCCCTATGGCGGCGTTGGTATCCTATGGCGGAAGTCACTTGCTGAACGTTGTGTTGTGAAAACTTATGAGTGTGAAAGAGTTACAGGTATTGAAGTTAACCTGGGTGACTTTCACTGTCTTATATTGTGTGTATATTTCCCTTGTGATGGTGTTGAAAACCTGGATGAATATTTGCATTGCATGAGTCTTGTTAAACAATTCACTGAAGATTTTCCAACTCCATATGTGTATATACTTGGTGACTTCAAAGCTAATATGTTATGTTCAAGTAGCTTTGGAAATGAACTGTTGTCTTTTTGTGAGAGATATTCTTTATATATCTCGGACAGGATTATTTTACCCGGTGATACTTTTACTCATGTTAGCATGGCCCATGGTTCTACATCATGGCTTGATCACTGTGTGACTACTTCCTCGGGTCATGATAATGTGTCCAGCATCAGAGTTCTGTATGGTTATGTGAGTTCCGATCATTTACCTTTATCTGTGGATATTGAGGTATCAAGTGTTCTAAGTGGCTCTCGGGGAGCTTCCTCGGCCACAGCAGGTAGTAGGACATACAAATGGTGTGATGCTACAGCGTCAGACTTGTCCAGGTACAAGGAACTTACTCGTAGGAAACTGTAACATCAGTGTTCCTACGGATGCCATTAGGTATCAGGACTGTAATTGTGAGGCCCACAAAGATGATATCGATAGGTTTTATGGTGATATTGTTGGTGTTTTAAATTTTTGTGTGAGTGAATGCATTCCTAGTCACAATGTATCCACCCAATATAATGTCCCAGGGTGGAATGATGTTGTTAGCGAGGCTCATACAGCTGCTTGGGATGCTTTCTTGTGGTGGAGGAGTAATAGCAAACCATGTTACAGTCCAGTATTTGATAACATGAAAAGTTGTAGGGCTAGGTTCAAATATGCTCTGCATGCATGTAGGCGCAATGAAGAAAATATCAAATGTGACCAGTTAGCTAGTCATATGAGTGAACTGAACATGGTAGAATTCTGGAAACAAATGAAGCGTATGAGTTCTTCCCAGTCTGTTAGATCAAACACTATTGATGGTATGACTGGTGATGTTAATATTACTGAAAAGTGGAAATGTCACTATGAAGCTATTTTCAACTCAGTTAAGAATGTTTCTATGAAGGATTCTGTTATGTGTGATGTTCACCTGTATCATGACATGTTTGATATCTTTGATATTTCTGTTGTTATTCCTGCTGAAGTTGTTTCACTGATCAAAGTTCTCAAGAAAGGCAAATCAGCTGGCCCTGATTGTCTCACTAGTGAATGCCTTATCAGTGCTGATTTCAATTTGTGTATTCTGTTGTCATTGTGTTTTAACTGTGTGTTTGTTCATGGTTACATGCCAGATATGTTGATGGATTCTGTTATTATTCTTTTGGTGAAAAACAAGTGTGCTAGTCTGTCTGACATAAACAATTACAGACCTATAGCTGTTCCAAATGTTATATCTAAATTGTTAGAGGGTTTACTCCTGAATAGAATTGAGGATTATATGTGGACAAATGATAATCAGTTTGGTTTTACGTCAGCCCATTCAACTGATAAGGCTGTTTATCTACTCCATGAATTTGCTGACTACTTCAGAAGTCAATCCACTAGTGTTTATGTTACGTTTTTAGATGCTAGCAAAGCCTTTGATAAGATTAACCACTGGTGTTGGTTTAGAAAATGGATCGATCGAGGTATTCCTATTTATATTGTTAGCATCTTGTTATATTGGTACAGAAGGCAGTCTATGGTTGTTAGGTGGGGCAATGTTACCTCATCTAAATTTTGTGTGACCAATGGTGTTAAACAAGGTGGTATACTGTCACCTTTGTTGTTTAATGTCTATGTTGATGATCTCAGTGTACTGTTGAACAATACTAATGTTGGTGGCTCCATCGATGGTGCACTGTTAAATCACATTTTCTACGCTGATGATCTTTGTCTGTTAAGTTTGTCTACTGCAGCTATGCAACATCTCCTCTCGGTATGTGAGAAATTTGGTGAAAAAAATGACATCTTGTTCATCTTGTTCAACCGGGCTGCACGGTGGCGCAGTGGTTTAGCACTGTGGCAGCACAGTTTTACCCTCGGCCGGGGGACCGCGGGGATCATGAGATCGTGGGTTCGATCCCAGCCCCCCACCAACAGTGAGCTGTGTGGAGTTTGCATGTTCTCCCCGTGTTGCGCGGGTTTACTCCGGGATTTTCTCCGGTTTCCTCCCGCACACCAAAAAAAACCATGTAGGTTTAGGGCGCTCGCGCACGCAGCGACCAGCAGCCGGTGGCTTGTCACCAAAACTGCAAACCAAGTCTACCTACGGGTACAAATAAGTAACAAAACAAAAAAAACAACAACAACAAAAAAATAACTGCTATCCAGGACGATGTGGCACCGATAAAGACCAAACTCAGCGACACACCTCCTCCAGCTGACGTTGTGGCTGGGGATGATGTGGACGACAGTATCCAGAGTGAGGACGGCATCATCAGCGATGAGGAGATCGAGGTAGCAGCTGACGACCATGCCTTGGTCACCGATGCTGCCCGCGGTCCACCACCTGCTGCCACGGCTGATGGTGAGAATGCGGAAGAGGCCACTAACACTGCAGGGGCCCGTGCTGATGACGCTGATGACAGCAGCCCTGCCGGAGATGCCCCCGCCGCTGAAGTTGCCGAAGAACGCGAGTTCGAGGAAGTTGAGAGTCGTCATACTAAGAAGAAGAAGAAGAGGTCCTACGCCAACGCGCTTCAATCGACTGCTAAGCAAACCACGAACCAGCTACGGGTTGTCAACAAGGTGCGCTCCCACTCACAGCTATGCGTTGTGTCGAAGACTGGTAGGATGTCTGGCGGTCATCATGGTCAAGGTCAAGGTCATCAGAAGCACCAAGTCTTCATCAGTCGGCTTGACCCCACCACCAGACCCCATCATGTACGTTCCTATCTCAAAACTCATTCTAAAATTAATGACAATCTCAAGATTGAGCAATTAGAAACCAAGCATGATGGTTATGCCTCATTCAAAATTACATGTCCTGCCAGTTGTTGCAAGAAGTTGCTTGGAAAAGATGTGTGGCCATCTGGTTTGTACTATAGACAGTTTTTTGAGGAGAAATGAACTATTTGTGATTGTCATTATTGTGTCCATTTAGTAGTAGGACCAACCTAAGAATATGTTCATTCAACTGTCAGAATGTAAAAACTTCAATTAATGAGCTCTCCAGTTTATGTGATAACCATGACATTGCGTTGCTGCAGGAACACTGGTTGTTTAAACATGAATTGTCTATTTTGAGCAGAATACATGGTCATTTTATAGGTCAAGGTGTTTCTTTTATGGATACAGAAGAATGTGTCATTTTAGGTCGCCCCTATGGCGGTGTTGGTATCCTATGGCGGAAGTCACTTGCTGAACGTTGTGTTGTGAAAACTTATGAGTGTGAAAGAGTTACAGGTATTGAAGTTAACCTGGGTGACTTTCACTGTCTTATATTGTGTGTATATTTCCCTTGTGATGGTGTTGAAAACCTGGATGAATATTTGCATTGCATGAGTCTTGTTAAACAATTCACTGAAGATTTTCCAACTCCATATGTGTATATACTTGGTGACTTCAAAGCTAATATGTTATGTTCAAGTAGCTTTGGAAATGAACTGTTGTCTTTTTGTGAGAGATATTCTTTATATATCTCGGACAGGATTATTTTACCAGGTGATACTTTTACTCATGTTAGCATGGCCCATGGTTCTACATCATGGCTTGATCACTGTGTGACTACTTCCTCGGGTCATGATAATGTGTCCAGCATCAGAGTTCTGTATGGTTATGTGAGTTCCGATCATTTACCTTTATCTGTGGATATTGAGGTATCAAGTGTTCTAAGTGGCTCTCGGGGAGCTTCCTCGGCCACAGCAGGTAGTAGGACATACAAATGGTGTGATGCTACAGCGTCAGACTTGTCCAGGTACAAGGAACTTACTCGTAGGAAACTGTAACATCAGTGTTCCTACGGATGCCATTAGGTATCAGGACTGTAATTGTGAGGCCCACAAAGATGATATCGATAGGTTTTATGGTGATATTGTTGGTGTTTTAAATTTTTGTGTGAGTGAATGCATTCCTAGTCACAATGTATCCACCCAATATAATGTCCCAGGGTGGAATGATGTTGTTAGCGAGGCTCATACAGCTGCTTGGGATGCTTTCTTGTGGTGGAGGAGTAATAGCAAACCATGTTACAGTCCAGTATTTGATAACATGAAAAGTTGTAGGGCTAGGTTCAAATATGCTCTGCATGCATGTAGGCGCAATGAAGAAAATATCAAATGTGACCAGTTAGCTAGTCATATGAGTGAACTGAACATGGTAGAATTCTGGAAACAAATGAAGCGTATGAGTTCTTCCCAGTCTGTTAGATCAAACACTATTGATGGTATGACTGGTGATGTTAATATTGCTGAAAAGTGGAAATGTCACTATGAAGCTATTTTCAACTCAGTTAAGAATGTTTCTATGAAGGATTCTGTTATGTGTGATGTTCACCTGTATCATGACATGTTTGATATCTTTGATATTTCTGTTGTTATTCCTGCTGAAGTTGTTTCACTGATCAAAGTTCTCAAGAAAGGCAAATCAGCTGGCCCTGATTGTCTCACTAGTGAATGCCTTATCAGTGCTGATTTCAATTTGTGTATTCTGTTGTCATTGTGTTTTAACTGTGTGTTTGTTCATGGTTACATGCCAGATATGTTGATGGATTCTGTTATTATT
Source organism: Pholidichthys leucotaenia (assembly GCA_020510985.1). NCBI lineage: Eukaryota > Metazoa > Chordata > Actinopteri > Cichliformes > Pholidichthyidae > Pholidichthys > Pholidichthys leucotaenia. Next base: position 304,565,861 of record CM035836.1, read on the forward strand.
CTTTTGGTGAAAAACAAGTGTGCTAGTCTGTCTGACATAAACAATTACAGACCTATAGCTGTTCCAAATGTTATATCTAAATTGTTAGAGGGTTTACTCCTGAATAGAATTGAGGATTATATGTGGACAAATGATAATCAGTTTGGTTTTACGTCAGCCCATTCAACTGATAAGGCTGTTTATCTACTCCATGAATTTGCTGACTACTTCAGAAGTCAATCCACTAGTGTTTATGTTACGTTTTTAGATGCTAGCAAAGCCTTTGATAAGATTAACCACTGGTGTTGGTTTAGAAAATGGATCGATCGAGGTATTCCTATTTATATTGTTAGCATCTTGTTATATTGGTACAGAAGGCAGTCTATGGTTGTTAGGTGGGGCAATGTTACCTCATCTAAATTTTGTGTGACCAATGGTGTTAAACAAGGTGGTATACTGTCACCTTTGTTGTTTAATGTCTATGTTGATGATCTCAGTGTACTGTTGAACAATACTAATGTTGGTGGCTCCATCGATGGTGCACTGTTAAATCACATTTTCTACGCTGATGATCTTTGTCTGTTAAGTTTGTCTACTGCAGCTATGCAACATCTCCTCTCGGTATGTGAGAAATTTGGTGAAAAAAATGACATCTTGTTCATCTTGTTCAACCGGGCTGCACGGTGGCGCAGTGGTTTAGCACTGTGGCAGCACAGTTTTACCCTCGGCCGGGGGACCGCGGGGATCATGAGATCGTGGGTTCGATCCCAGCCCCCCACCAACAGTGAGCTGTGTGGAGTTTGCATGTTCTCCCCGTGTTGCGCGGGTTTACTCCGGGATTTTCTCCGGTTTCCTCCCGCACACCAAAAAAAACCATGTAGGTTTAGGGCGCTCGCGCATGCAGCGACCAGCAGCCGGTGGCTTGTCACCAAAACTGCAAACCAAGTCTACCTACGGGTACAAATAAGTAACAAAAAAAAAAAAAAAAAAAAAACTGTACTAAATCTATGTGTATGGCATTCAAACCGAAGGGTGTCAAAACTTCGGATCCTGTTATGCCACTTTGTGGTAATAGTTTGAACTTTGTTGAAAAAGCCAAATACCTCGGTGTGTGGATTGAATGTGATACGACCAATGTTGATTGTAATAGGCAACTCAGGAAACTCTATGCTCAAACAAATTTACTGTTGCGGAATTTCCATAGGTGTTCTCCTGATGTTAAATGTATGTTGTTCAAGACTTTCTGTACTTCAATGTATTGCTTGCCTCTTTGGTTTAATAGCAATGTTGCTGTTAGGAACAAAATCCGCATTGCATATGATAATTCCCTAAGAAGGATGTTAGCTATACCTCGTAGGTCGAGTGCAAGCGAGATGTTTGTGTCCTTGAATATTCCGTCTTTTGGCAAGTTGTTACGAAAGAATGTTTATAGTTTTATGAGAAGGTTGCTGGCATGTAACAACTATTTTATATCCGTAATTGTTAATTCGTCACTCACACTTTACTCCAGCATTTGGAAGTTGTGGCGTTCTATTTTATATTGAGTTCATTATTGTATTTTATTGTTGTTATATGAGCGCTGTGTGATTGCTGAATCTTATACATTTTTATTTTTTATTTTTTTTATTTTGCACATGTTTTGTATATACTATGAACCCTGAGTTCGAAATAAATGTTTGAATTTGAATTGAATTGAATTGAATTGAATATGTCATTGACTGGTAGCTCTCCTAGCCTTCTACAGCTTTTTACAGCCTCGCAAACCTGGAGCTCCGGAAGGAGCTACTTTTATTAGACAAGTCATTCACAAAAGGCTCCTCCTGCCTGGCCTGCAGGAACCAGGAAGTAACAATGGATGGATTCAACACAACGCACAGCATGAATCCAAGCCGCCTTGCCTGCTGCTTTCTTCAGCAGCCTCTCACACGTTGTCAGTACACAGTGTTGCCAGATGTGAAATGAAGAAATATTGTACTGTCGCTTTAAAATTATTGTATTTTGACCCAAACTATCATATATACTAAAATAACTTGAAATATCACAGGCTAGGACAGTGCATTTAAAAACAAAGCTATTCTATATGTATGGAAATGCAGTAACCTAAGTAATAAACGCAGAGGCTCGGCCATTTGAATGAATTATGCATTGTGACACTTAAGCACACTCACCCACATAGTGAATTTCACCTCTTTGCACAACCACTGCTTCTTTCCTTAGGGTCTAACTCCCAGGCAGGGTGATAAAGCTATTGTGCCTGGTGGAGTTGCTTTGTTTTCTTCCTGGTGTCTGTGCTTGTGCTGCTGGACTCTTTTCTTTTAGTACTTTTTTCCTCCTCCGAGTCCAAACTCATGTTCACTGATTTTTTTTTTTTAATTTGTTGTGGTGTCAGTGCAGCTGCACGCTGCTGATGTGATTGGCACATTTGGCAGTGAGGAGGAGCCAGCCTGGCATGAGCTGATCAGCTATGAGCATCAGTTTCTGGTGATGTGTGGGTGTTCACAGAAATCAAAATGACATTTTTGGAGGGAGTGCAGAAAAATGACAAAACTATTGTATATTTGGCTTTTTTTTTTAAAAAAACAACAACATTGGTTGTATATCGTATAGGACCTCAAACTATCGTACAAATAGAATTATACAATTGCAAGGAATTTAAGGATTTCATCATCTATCATCCATTATATCTATATCATCAAAAGATTCAGAGACTGAAGAAATTTCTGCAAGTGGTAAGGCTGAAAACCATCATTGACTGACTTGTGTCTTCAATCCCTCAGGCAGCACTGCATTAAAAACCAACTTCACTCTGTGAAGCAGTGTTTTCCAACCAGGGTGCCCTGGTACATTAAGGCTTTTGTGAGAAATTATCTATTTTCATGTGTTAATTGGTCCAAAAACTTGCAAATAATTTACCATTGTTGTGCATGGGTGCCTACAGAAACCCACGCACAACGGCAAATTATTTGCAATTTTTTGACCAATTAACAAGTGAAAATAGATAATTTCTCACAAAAACCTTAAAGTATCAGGGCACCCTGTCATGATCAAGGGCACGGCTAGGACCGTGCCCACAATTTATGTTCACTTTGTGCTTGCTTTCCACAGTATTATTATTACTCTGATTATTGCTGTGATTATTATTTAGTGCCCCTGTGTTCCCTGATTATTGTTTTCCATGTCGTCCTCTGTTGTCTGTATTTTATGGCTGCCTTTTTGTATTTTAGTTACACTGTATGATCTTTGCTTATTTTTGCTGTTTAGTATTATTGTTCTGTGTCTTTAGTCATGTTGTGTCATCCCCTGTCTGCCCTCATTGTCTTCATTTCAGTCTTGTGTGCATATTTGTTTGACTAGTGTCCGCAGCTCAGTGTTGCCAGATGGGAAATGTTGAAGTATCGTACCAGTGGCTTAAAATTATCGTATTTTGAGGAAAATTATCGTACACACCCAGTTTTCATTCTGACGTACAGTAGCTCAGGACCATCTGCTTCAGTAACACATTATCACAGATCATAAATATTACAGTTTATAACGCAGTTTTACCTTTAAATAATCTAACAGATTGGTTGAAAAAAACAGTGCTTCTACCTGTGTGGAGTACAGGATGAGCTCCTTGCCTGGACTGAACAGCCCAGAATGTCAGTCATACTTATCTTCGATATGCCTTCTGTTGAATCATCATATTTTAAGGTCTTGCCTCATAAATATTTTGAGAAGTACTCTGTTTTTACATAAGGAATAAATATCAATCAATCCGCCTAAACTACTACTAAAATGCCTCTGATAACACAGGGTTACAAAAATAATTTTTTTGTAAGTTGTCTGTGTTTTTTCAACTGATTTAAGACAATTTTGCACCGCTGAATCCGAAAATGACATCCGTTTCTCTCGATCAGGTGCTAAATAAAAACCTGTACTTACTTAGTACTGTGCATGTACTTACCTTTATATAAAGGCAAGTACATGTAAATTGAATGCTACGTCATCGTTGTTCAAAATTCAGAGAATTTCTCAAGACAAAAAATAATTTTGCGTCATATAAAGTGAAAATACCCATACATGTAAACAAAAACATATAAAACAACATGTGGCCATAATTCAAAAAGTTGACCTGATTGAGCAAAATCAATGTGATTTTTGGATTCAGCACATCAAAATTGTCCTAAATCATCTAAAAAAAAAGTTAGACAATAAATTTGGTGTTGACCAGTGTAGTTGAAGCAGAAACCTGTTCACAGTTTTATTGAGAACCACAATTCAATTCAACTTTATTTATATAGCGCCATTTCACAACAACAGTCATCTCATAGCACTTTCAACTGTAGGGGAAACCCCCACAATTGCAGAAAGGTCCCAGCAATCAGACGATCCCCTGTGAGCAAGTGCTTGGTGATGGTGGAGAGGAAAAACTCCCTTTTAACAGGAAGAAACCTCCAGCAGAACCAGGCTCAGGGAGGGGCAGTCATCTGCTGGGACTGGCTGGGGGGTGAGGGGATAGAGAAGAAGAAGAAAAGAACAGACATGTAGAGAGCAAACAGCACAACGGGGACTCAATCTATGGGAGAGAACAAACAGATGTTAATGACCAGCAAAAATATTTCATTAAGTGTGGAGAAAGGAGTGAAGCCCAGTGCATTGTTGGAGGTCCCCCGGCTGTCTAAACCTATTAGCAGCATAACTAAGGGAGGGTTCAGGGGCACATGATCCCTCCCTAATTATAGGATACTGTATATCAAAAGGGAAGGTTTTAACCCTATTCTTAAAAACAGAGACTGAGTCTGACTACTGAATCCAGATTGCCAGCTGGTTCCACAGGAGAGGAGCTTGATAACTGAAGGCTCTGCCTTCCATTGTACTTTTGGAGATTCCAGGTATTACAAGTAATCCTGCATTTTGGGAGCGTAGTGCTCAGTTAGGATAATAGGGTAATATCAGATCTTTTAAATAAAAAGGGGCCTGGTTATTTAGAGCTTTATAAATAAGAAGAAGGATTTTAAACTTAATTCTAAACTCTCTGGGAAGCCAATGAAGGGAGGCCAGAACCGGAGAGATATGATCTCTCTTTCTAGTACCTGTTAAAACTCTTGCTGCAGCATTTTGGATCAGCTGAAGACTTTTTAGAGATGTCTTAGGATAACCTGATAATAAAGAGTGTGGAGGAATAAGATCAGGCGAGATGCGACGAGCTGGAAGGTTGCAGAGTTTTATTTTCTTCCAACATACTGAGACGCACTTTGTAGCTCAGTGCGCTACTGTGTTATTAAGACATTTCACACAAGCTCTTTTATACAGTGATCAGGAAGAGAGAATGCATGGCACATTAACATATCAGTCAATACACATGATTAGCATAACCAACTGGTGCCCGGACGTCCTCCCCCTAATCCGGGGATGTATAAACAACAGTCCATTGTTCTGGTTGTCCCCCAGGGGCTCTCTGTCCGTCCGTATGTGAATGGTCCTCTGCTTCCTCCAGACCTGCTGAGTGTGAGGAATGAATGTCCATGTAGAGTGTGGTGGGTCACCACAAGAGTTACAATAATCTAATCTAGAGCTAACAAAAGCGTGGATTAGTTTCTCAGCATCACTCTGAGACAAGATGCTCCTAATTTTGGCAATATTACGCAAATGATAGAAGGCAGGCTTAGAAACAGGTTTAATATGTGAATTAAAAAACAGATCTTGATCAAAAATAACTCCAAGGCTCCTCACAGAACTATTAAGAGAAAGAGTAACTGCATCCAAACTAAGAGTTTGATTTGGAAAGGTATTTCTAAGGTTTTTTGGACCAGCTACAATGACTTCAGTCTTATCTGTGTCATATGCAGGTGAGCGCTCGCCCCCTCCGTCATGTTAAGCTTTCCCCAGCTCCGCAGGCAATCAGCTCACCTGCGGGATTGGACACACCTGCCGCCTCTTCCTTGCCAAGTGAAAGCTTCAGCCCTGGCTAGTTGGGTAAACTGCCTGCAAACAGTGAGTAAGTGTATTGTTCTTTGAGAGAAAAATAATTACTTAACGTTTTCTCTCTCCTCCTCCTTTTCCAGGTTGCTGCCATCAGTACGGTGTGTTTCCAGGGATTATTGTACACTCATCTGCTCCATCATCCTGACCCCACCTCAGCTTCCTCTCTCCACCCGGTCAGACTCCACTTTACCTATTCCCTGACCAGTTTCATCCTGCTGGTTCGTCTATTCCTGTTGGTGCTCTGTCGGGTTCTCTGCTTGGTTCATGTAAGTAGCTATCTGGCTTTCCACTTCACCGTCTCCCAGCTCTCATTACTTACTCTTGTCCTCCCCACAGGCTTGCGTCTTCCTCTGGCGAGTGACGTTTTCCCTACGAGTGCTCCTCTTTTGAAAATTATTAATAAACCATTTAAACTTGCTTCTCTCTGTCTTGAGTGTTCTCTCTGGTGTTACTCCCTGCACGTGAGCTGTTCATTCTATCGACATGACAGAACGAGCCAGCTACAGCCAAGCTCAGCAGGAGCTGCATCAGTGGAACACTCCGCTCTCCACTGTTTGAACGCTACAGAGAGGCAGGTGGCTGTGCTCACGCAGCAGCTGGAAACAATTACGCAGCAGCTGAGCACGGTCACTGAACATTTGACCCATTTATCTCGCTCGGGTTCTCCTGCCCCATCTGCGGCCCCCATTTCTTCCACCGCACGCCGCACAACCTCAGTTCCCTCACCTGCCCCGTATGCGGGAGAGGTGTGGAAATGCAGGGATTTTCTTTGCCAAGTGCGACTTAATTTGGGCCAGGTGGGGGGAAGAGTACCCGGACGACATAGCCAAAATTAATTTTACGACCCTCCTGCTGCGTGACCGGGCTCTTAGCTGGGCTCGGTCAGTTCTCGACAGTCCGGAGGGTCTGTACTACACATTCGATCACTTTGTTACAGAATTCACCCGTACTTTTGACCGTACAGAAAGCGAGGGCAACATAATGAGCTGCCTCTTGTCTCTCTGCCAAGGTAGTCAGTCTGTAGCTGACTACTCGGTGGAGTTTCGGGTCGAAGTGGCGGACTCTGGATGGAATGACGTTTCGCTACGAAGTGCCTTCCTCCAGGGTTTAAACTCCAACTTCCGCGACAACTTAGCGGTCCATGCTGTTCCCTCCTCCTTGGACGGTCTAACTGATCCGGCTGTTGGCTTGGATAATCGGTACCGCCAGTGTGCGAAGGAGTGCAAATCCTCATCTCACCCGCCCTTCGCACATGCGCCCTCTCAGGCTACTGACACAGGTGGAGCAAACTCCTCCTCCGAACTGATGGTGCTCGGCCGGTCTCGATTGACTCCGGAAGAGCACCAGTGGCGGAGGAGGGCCGGTGCGTGCTTATGCTGTGGTTCACTTAAACATAGATTAGAGGACTGCCACCTGAAGCTAAAAGACGCGGCCCGTCAGTAGCCATGGGGGGGGGGGCTGATGGGCGGGACTCATTCTCATCCCCCCGGTAATCTCGTAATTTCGGCCCTCATTCAATTACCGGGGGTCAAGAAGAGGGTTACGGCACTAATTGACTCAGGGGCTGAGCGGAATTTCATCTCCTCCCAACTCGTGCAGGAAATGGCTATTCCCACTACCAAATTGTCCATCACTCTGAACGTCACCGCTCTTTCTGGCCAGAGGGTGGCGTCTGTCTCGGAAAGTACGGTGCCAATTTCCGTCCTTCTTTCCGGGAACCACCGGGAGGAAATATTGTTCCTAGTTTTCCCAAATTCTTCCTCCCTGGTGGTGTTGGGGTACCCGTGGCTCTGGAGGTATTGCCCTATAATCAATTGGGCACATAATTCCATTTCCTTCTGGAGTACGTACTGTTTGGCTTCCTGCCTAAGTTCGGCCAAGTGTTCACCATCTCTATCCGTCTCCTCCCCTCCGGTAGAGCCGTCGGACGTCACCCTCGTACCCGAGGTCTATCACAACCTTGGGGAGGTCTTTAGCAAGTCGAGAGCACTCTCTTTACCACCTCATCGCTCATACGAGTGTGCTATAGAGCTCCTCCTGGTTGCGTGGCTGCCGTCCAGCCGGCTTTACAGCATTTCTGGTCCGGAGAGGGAGGCAATGGAGAGATACATTAAAGACTATTTGAATGCCGGCCTCATAGGGCCTTCCTCAGCTCCGCTTGGGGCAGGGTTCTATTTTGTTGGTAAGAAGGACGAAACTTTGCGCCCATGCATCGACTACCGGGAGCTTAACGCCATTACCATCAAAGATAAATATCCTCTGCCCCTGATAAACTCCTTGTTCGAGCTCCTTCAGCGAGTGCGTGTGTTTACCAAGCTCGATTTGCGTAATGTGTATCATCTTATCTGTATCTGCGAGGGCAATGAATGAAAGATGGCATTTAAAACACACCTGGGGCAGTTTGAATATCTGGTTATGCCCTTTGGGCTGACCAAAGCCCCCGCCGTCTTCCAGCGTCTTATTAATGACGTCCTCTGGGATATGGTAAACCAATTTGTCTTCGTATATTTAGACGACATCCTCATTTTTTCTCGCTCGCCGGAGGAACACAAGGTCCATGTCAGGGCCGTGTTACAACGGCTCCTGGAAAACCAACTTTTTGTGAAGGCAGAAAAGTGTGAGTTTTCCACCAGCTCCACTTCGTTCCTTGGATTCATTGTCACAGAGGGGGAGCTGAGAGCTGACCCAGCTAAGGTGAAGGCTGTGCTGGATTGGCCTACACCCCACTCCCGCAAGGAGCTCCAGCGCTTCTTGGGGTTTACAAACTTTTATTGCCGGTTCATGCACAGCCTCTCACACAGCTGACCTCAGTTAAGGTGCCATGTTTGTGGTCCGAGGCAGCCGGGCAGGCCTTTTCCAAATTAAAAAGCCTGTTCTCCAAAACGCCCATCTTGGCGCAGGTCGACCCTCACCTCCAATTTACCCTTGTGGTGGATGTTTCTGATTCGGGGGTGGGTGCTGTCCTTTCACAGCACTCAACCTCCGATCAGAGGCTCCACCCATGCGTGCTTTTCTCTCTGCGGCTCACCCCAGCCAAGAGAAATTACGACGTAGGGGATTGAGAGCTCTTAGCCATTAAGTTGGCGTTAGAGGAATGGAGACACTGGTTGGAGGGAGCTGTCCATCCTATAGTCGTGTGGACCGACCACAAGAATTTAGAATCCTTCCGGTTGGCCCACTGACTTAATGCCAGGCAGGCCCGTTGGGCCTTATTCTTCCTCAGATTTAATTTTACCATCACTTATAGGCCTGACTCACGTAACATCAAACCGGACGCTCTGTCCAGGCAATTCTGTGCCGACCAGTCAGCGCCCCCGCCCCTCTCCCAGCCTATTGTCTCACCTTCTTGTATCCTAGGAGCTCTTACATGGGAAATCGAGCAGAGGGTCTGACAGGCCCAGTCTCTGGAGCGTGAACCAGCAGGGTGCCCCAAGGACTGCTTGTTTGTTCCTGTCACCCTCCACAGTGATGTCATCCAATGGGGCCATTCCAGCCACTTTGCCTGCCACCCGGGAGTGATTCGGACAGTAGACCTGGTCCAACGAGTGTTCTGGTGGCCCACCCTGCGGAGGGACGTGCAGGAGTTTGTGAAAGCATGTCAGAACTGCACCTGGAATAAGTCCAGTTCATCACCCCCTTCTGGTCTGCTCCATCCCCTACCCATCCCCAGTCGACCTTGGTCCCATATTGCCCTAGATCAGGGGTGTCAAACTCATTTTAGTTCAGGGGCCGCATACAGCCTAATTTGATGCCAAGTGGGCCGGACCATTAAAATTATAGCACAGCTCATCATAGCTATAAATAACAATAAATTCATGTTTTCCCCTTTGTTTTAGTGGAAAGAAGTACAATTACATTAGGATATATTTTAATTTAATGAACTATCCTTTTACAAAACATGTTATGAACAACTTCAGATTTCTCAAGAAAAACGTGCAGTTTGCTTCAGTTTATCATTTACACGTGTGCATTACAACTGATCACAGTGTTTGTACAAAGGCACAAAACTTTAAGTCACAGGTATTTAGAACTGAAAAATATGGTAGCCTATTGCACTTTAAGATTAAATCAACTTATCAAGATATAGGAATTATTTTTACTCCATTTTCCACATGTGTAATAATTCTCAAAACTTAAATTGACTCCCCACATCTTACAAACCAAAGTGGTGGCCATTTTAAATGTCTAAGAAAGAAAGTAATCACCCGGCCTGTAAATATAAGATTTATACATGAAACATACATAAAAAATGCATACATAAAATTTATGACCAAACTGTTTTGTAGTGAAGCTGGTGACTAACAAATTGCACAATTTTTAGCTGTTACTACAGCAAGGATTCATTTTCACAGAACTATATTTTTTGAGTGCAAAATATTTCTGATGCAGCATTTTACAAGAATTAGTCTAGTTTAGACTACTTTGTTTTTGCTCCTGAAACTTGGCATCTTTTAGCCTGCACAAGTGCATCAGTGTCAGGCGTCAGGTCCTGAGTAGCAGCCAGTTTCAGAATGTCATTTAAGTGTTGGTGTGTGAGCCTTGAGCGCAGTTTTGTTTTATTGATGTTCATTACAGAGAAAACCTGTTCACAAAGGTAGGTAGTCCCAAACATGCACAAAATTTTTGCAGCTAGGGCTGTTAATTTGGGGTACCCTGGCAGGAGATACTGATAAAATGTGTCCAAGTCCACTGAGGCAAATGTGTTCTTCAAATTTGTATCACATTGCAAATCAATTATTTCTAATTGGATGTCGACGGGCACATCAGAAGCTTTGACTGTGAAGGGTGAGCGAAAAACTGCAAATTCTGTCTCGAGTTCACCAAAGACCTGAAACCGTTTCTCAAACTCCCACAGCAATCCTGAAATCTTGTCTTTGTACCGTTTCATGTCAGCATTAACGACAGTCGCACTTACATCTCTTAGACAGGGGAAATGAGCAGGGTCACCACATGCCAGCTGTGTCTCCCACAAAGTCAGCTTCAACTTGAACGCACGTATGCTGTCATAATACTGTGTGACAACTTTTTTACGGCCTTGCAACATTTTGTTCAAATTATTGAGGTGCTCTTTTTCATTAGCAATTATGTAGCTGGCTTTTACTGCTGCATCACTGACCCCTCGGCTCCGAGTGAAAACAGACTGCTGTTTCTTCAGACCCACCAGCAACTCATTTATCTTCTCTCGTCTCAGTTGTCCTTGCAGGCTGTCGTATTTTTCACCATGCTGAGTCTCATAGTGGCGCCGAATATTATATTCATTAAACACCGACACGTGTTGCATACACACCAAGCACACAGGTTTCCCATTCACCTCTGTGACTCTGTGAATAAATAGGAAGCTTGTAGGAAACTCGAAATGAAGAGACTGAATGATTTTTCAGTATTGGTTTATTCCATATCAAGTCCTACAGCTCCTCTCTCAGTCAGGGAATGAAGAGGGCGAGCTGAGATAAACCACATACCTTTATACTGTTACAACAGACACAAATCACATTCACATCAAACACAGAATTCCATTCATATCTAATCCTCCCATTGTCCTCTCGGCTTCTCTGTCTGACCCTAGGAGTCAGGCAGTCTCTTCAGGTTCACTCTCAGATCTTCTCACTTCTCCTCTAGTCCGCAGGGGGTCCAGACTCAATGTCCATCTGGGGCGTGATGTCAATACACACTGTGAGCTCAAAGTTCCCTCATGTCTGGGTCTCTGCCAAGGAATATGTGAGCTACATAATGTTACGCCACATCACTCCCCCTGAAACGCCCAAGAACGGACATACACCAACCTTAAGTCAATAATGGACAGTCATACACACTATGTCAAGAAAGGACACACACACACACACCGCCCTCATGTCCATAATGGGCAGTCATACACATTACACCCTTACAGCCCCCCCCCCTTTGCAGGATCTACAGCACAATTTACACGGGTTGATCCAAATACACATCACTCTGCCCGTTGCTTAGGCTTCAATCTCCTCCCGAATCTGCTGAACGCAGGCTTCGCAGCCTGTGTTGTGCCGTCCTGCGGTGCGCCTGTGGAATGAGGGGGAGAAGGGTTATTTGCCCCCTGCTGGGGAACTAGGGGCTGTCCCTTGGGAGGCCTGCCGCGTAGAGGTGCCCCCGCCGGCCGTACAGGTTCGTCACGTAACACAAAAGCAGGCTTTAATCTGTCAACACTGATTGTCTCTTTCCTGCCCCCCAAGTCCAGTACAAAATATTTCTCCCCGGTTTCCAGCACTCGGAACGGACCATCGTAAGGTGAGCGGAGACTGTGACGCTGGGCGTCGTGCCTGACAAAAACAAACTCTGCGTTTTGCAAAGCCTTGGGAACAAAAACCCGCGGAAAAGTGTGATGAGCGGGGCCCGGGAGCATTTCTGCCCCCGTGCCACTTAGAGGTCCCCACACCGGGGGGCGCTCGGGTGCTGCACGGGCCGGCAGGAACTCTCCTGGCAGCCTGAGAGGTTGAGTAAACACTAATTCAGCAGGTGAGGCATCTAAATCCTCCTTGGGTGCCGAACGCAACCCCAATAAAACCCATGGTAGTTTGTTTACCCAATTTGTATCCATGAGCGACGCTCTGAGGGCTGCCTTCAACGACCTGTGAAAACGCTCGCATAAACCGTTGGCCTGTGGGTGATAAGCGGTGGTGCGATGAGCTGTTGCCCCTAAGCCGCTGGCCATGGCTGACCATAGCTCTGAAACGAACTGCGGACCCCTATCGGACGTAATGACCGACGGGACTCCGAACCGCGCTACCTAGGCTGTTAAAAAAACGCGAGTTACCTCTGCCGCTGTGGTAGACTGCAATGGGACCACTTCCGGCCAACGCGTGGTCCGGTCCACCATTGTCAGGAGATGTGTGAACCCCTGCGAGGGCGGCAGGGGTCCCACTAGATCTACATGCACATGATCAAACCTCTTAGCCGGGACGTGGAAAGGCTCTAAAGGGGCTTTTGTGTGTCTGTGAACTTTGGCCCGCTGGCAGGACATGCAGGCTCTCACCCACTCCTTCACGTGCTTGCGCAGGCTCGGCCAAACAAACTTCTCTGCTACCATTTTCACCGAAGCGCGTACTCCCGGGTGTGCCAGGGAGTGCACCGCATCAAAAACACGACGGTGCCACGTGGCCGGCACCACTGGGCGAGGTCGCCCGGTGGATACATCGCAAATAAGTGGGGGTGAACTGGTTTGTAAACTTACGTTCTCCAGCCTTAACCCTGTTGGTCCAGACAGGAGCGCGCGCACGTCTGTGTCCTCACCCTGCTCTGCTGCCATGGCCGCGTAATCTATCCCTACGTGCACCGGAGCCGCGTGCGCGTCCGCGCTGTTACCGTGCTCCGCGTCTGCGGCGCTACAGCCCCCATCCGCGCGGACAGGTGCTGTTACCGCTCGCGAGAGGCAGTCCGCTACCACATTAAATTTACCGGCTACATGCTGTGTATCGGTGGTGAATTCTGAAATTGCGGCCAGCTGCCTCTGCTGTCGGCCTGACCATGGTTCAGAGACTTTGGACATTGCAAAAGTTAACGGTTTGTGGTCGACAAAAGCGGTGAAACGCCGCCCTTCCAACCAGAACTGGAAATGGCGAATGGCCAGGTGGAGCGCTAGCAGTTCCCTGTCAAATGCGCTATATTTTCGCTCAGCATCGCGTAGGGTTCTGCTAAAAAAGGCGAGTGGTTGCCAAGCTCCGGCGACTTGCTGTTCTACCACGGCTCCTATGGCCACATCTGACGCGTCTGTGGTTAGCGCTATTCGGGCTGCCGGGTCTGGGTGAGCCAGCAGTGCTGCGTTCGCTAGTGCTTTCTTAACCTCAGTGAATGCGCGCTCCCGCTCAGGGGACCACTCAATCGCATTTGAGGGCTTCTGTTTTTTTAGCGCGACATACAACGGTTGCATGAGCTGCGCCACGTGAGGTATGAAACGGTTGTAAAAGTTTACCATACCTAAAAATTCCTGCAACGCTTTTACCGTTCGTGGCTGGGGAAACTCAGCCACTGCGCGTACTTTGGAGGGCAGCGGAACTGCACCCTCTGGGGAGACGCGGTGCCCTAAAAAATCGATATGTGCAGCGCCGAAATGGCACTTGGCTGGGTTGATTATCAACCCGTGCGCTCCCAACCTCTGAAAAACAGTTCTGAGGTGACTTTCGTGTTCCTCCTCAGAGGCGCTGGCAACTAAAATATCGTCTAAGTAGACAAAAACGAAAGGGAGGTCGCACAAAACGGCATCCATCATGCGTTGGAAGGTTTGCGCAGCGCCTTTAAGGCCAAAAGGCATGCGTAAAAATTCAAAAAGCCCAAAAGGGGTTATTACCGCTGTCTTGGGAATGTCCTCTGATCGGACCGGAACCTGATGATAACCGCGGACCAGGTCTATTTTAGAAAAAATTCGCGCCTTGGCCAAATGCACCGAAAAATCTTGGATATGTGGAATTGGGTAGCGGTCCTGCGCTGTGGCATTGTTTAACCTGCGATAATCGCCGCACGGTCTCCACGAGCCGTTCGCCTTAGGGACCATGTGGAGGGGGGAAGCTCAAGCGGACTTCAAGCGGCGAATTATGCCCAACCTTTCCAGGTTGGCGAACTCCTCACGCGCAATAGAGAGCTTAGCTGCATCCAAGCGCCGAGCCTTCGCAAAAACTGGTGGGCCACTTGTGGTTATAAAGTGCTCCACCCCTTGCTTCGCCACCTTAGCTGAAAACGTGGGAACTGTGAGTGCTGGGAACTGGTTTAGGAGAATGTGGAACTTACCTCCTGCTGCGGCGGCGTTGGCCTGTACTGACGGTGGGGACACTCGCGCTGCACAGGGAATAGAACAAAAAGAGAGTGCATTAACCAAGCGTCTATTAGCCAGATCTACCAACAAGCCATGTGAACACAAAAAGTCGGCGTCCAACATGTTGAAACTCACCGCCGCTACTATGAAGGTCCATTCATAGCTGCGGCCGTGCAAGGACAGGCGCAGAGTTCTTTCGCCAAACGTCTTGATCGACGAGCCATTTGCGGCTGTTGCTCCATCTCTGCGGGGACCGGCCGCCCAATCCGCGTAGGTCGCGGTTATGAAACTCCTCTGTGCTCCGGTGTCAATGAGGAATTGCCGTCCGGAGCTCGCATCCGTCAGGTAGAGCAGCTTGTTCCGTTCGCCGAGGGTCGAAGCTGCTAACGACCTCCGGCTCTTGCATTTCCCTGCTCCCTGAAGTTGCATGGCGGGACGCATCTGTGAGCCTTGTGCGCGAAATGTCGATGGTAGAAACACATCTCGTCCTCTCCTCTGCTCTGGGACCGCGCTGCCGCTGTTGTCGCTGGGGTCGGCTCTGCTTCCAAAGCCAGCGCGCGGAAGTCCTGCCGGTCCAAACACCTCATGCTGGACAGGGAGCCTCTTATGTGTGCTGGAAGGGTCCTCAAAAAGATGTGCTTAAATAAAAACGCATCATTGTCTGCCCCGATCATCTGCAGCATGTCCTCCATGAGGACGGTCGGCCTGCGTCCTCCTCTGTCGCGCAGGTCCAGGAGTGTTCTGGCCCTCACCTCGACCGATGGTACAAAGCTCCGAATGAGGGCAGCTTTCAGGGCGTCGTATTTGCCAGCAGCGGGCGGCTGCTGCACCAGGCTCCGCACACACCGGGCTGTGCGGCTGTCGAGTCTTGCGATGACATTGTGGAATTTAATGTCATCCTCTGATACCCCGTAAAGCACGAACCGTGATTCCACGTGTTGGAACCATGAGTGCGGGTCCTCTTGCCAGAACTCGGGGAGTCTAATGGAGTTTACGCCGGTGCGGGCAGTCTCCGGTGAGTCAGGTTCGGAGTCGGAGAGACGACCTCCAAGTCTTTCCATTTTTCTCACGTGTGGGTCACCAATGTAGGAAACTTGAAATGAAGAGACTGAATGATTTTTCAGTATTGGTTTATTCCATATCAAGTCCTACAGCTCCTCTCTCAGTCAGGGAATGAAGAGGGCGAGCTGAGATAAACCACATACCTTTATACTGTTACAACAGACACAAATCACATCCACATCAAACACAGAATTCCATTCATAACTAATCCTCCCATTGTCCTCTCGGCTTCTCTGTCTGACCCTAGGAGTCAGGCAGTCTCTTCAGGTTCACTCTCAGATCTTCTCACTTCTCCTCTAGTCCGCAGGGGGTCCAGACTCAATGTCCATCTGGGGCGTGATGTCAATACACACTGTGAGCTCAAAGTTCCCTCATGTCTGGGACTCTGCCAAGGAATATGTGAGCTACATAATGTTACGCCACAAGCTGTCCATTTTTCTTGGAAAACTCTACACTCAGTATCCACTTTTCTCCTTTTTGACAAAGACATTTTGGCTAATGAGGGTGTAAAGGCAAGTACAAAAGTAAGTAGATGTATCGTAGTAATCACTGAACATTAGCTGTGTCTATCTCAGCACTGTTTTGTCTTTTTCTTCTTCTTCTTTCAGCTGCTCCATGTCTAAAACAGTGCGCCCCTAGTGGACAATTTAGGAATAGCAGTTTATTTTAAAAAATTCTAGTTCATGTCTCATTGCATTTTTTCACTTTCAGATTTATCCTGTGGGCCGGATTGAACCCCTTGGCGGGCCGTATGTTTGACACCCCTGCCCTAGATTTTGTCACAGGACTTCCCCCATCTCATGGCAAAACTGTCATTCTCACCATCGTTGACCGATTTTCCAAGTCCATTCACCTGGTCCCTCTCCCCAAATTACCCTCTGCCTCTGAAACCGCCAATCTCCTCACCATTCATGTGATCCGCCTTCATGGTATTCCTATGGACATTGTGTCTGACTGGGGCCCTCAATTCACGTCTCAAGTTTGGAAATCCTTCTGCCGATCTCTTGGAACCACTGTGAGCCTCATGTCTGGTTATCATCCCCAGAGCAACAGGCAGGCTGAGCGTACCAACCAGTCCCTGGAGGCCACCCTTAGATCTGTAGCAGCCAAAAACCCCACTACCTGGAGCACGTATCTGACCTGGGTGGAATACGCTCACAACTCCACTGTCTCTGCTCCTACGGGGCTCACACCGTTTGAGGCATCCATGGGTTACACCCCACCCCTTTTGCCCATGGCGGAGAGGGAAGTTGTGGTGCCGTCCGTGGGGGCTCACGCACGCCACTGCCGCCGGATTTGGAAGGCCACCGAGCCACCCTTCTTCACTCTGCATAATGCAGGCACAAGTACGTGAACCAGAAGCGGATCCCAGCTCCAGAGTACAAGATCGGGCAGCGCGTGTAGTTATCAGTGGACCAGATACCTCTGAAAGCAGAAACAAGTAAGTTATCACCCCGCTTCTTGAGGCCTTTCTCCATCACTCAGATCTTCAACGATGTCCCAGTCTCTGCCTCCAGCTACCATGGGCCCTCTGTGTACCCCTGACTTTCCACGTTTGTCAACTCAAACCCCTCTCCACCAGTCCACTCTGCCCCCCCCCCGAAGCTGTCTCCGCCCCCCTCGGATCGACAGCCAGACCACCTACACCATTTGGAAGATTCTGGACATTTGCCACTGAGGGTTACAATACCTAGTCCACTGGGAGGGCTACGGCCCTGAAGAGAGGTCCTGGATCCCTAAATCCTATTTTCACGATAAAAGGATGGTCCAGGCCTTCCACCAAGCCCATCCGGACAAGCCCAGTGGACTGCCAGGAGGCGTTCCTTGAGGGGGGGCACTGTCATAAGCAGGTGAGCGCTTGCCCCCTCTGTCCTGTTAAGCTTTCCCCAGCTCTGCAGGCAATCAGCTCACCTGCGGGATTGAACACACCTGCCGCCTCTTCCTTGCCAGTGCTCGTAAGGACCATCTAGTGAAAGCTTCAGCACTGGCTCATTGGGTAAACTGCCTGCAAACAGCGAGTAAGTGTATTGTTCTTTGAGAGAGAAATAATTACTTACATTTTTTTCTCTCCTCCTCCTTTTCCAGGTTGCTGCCATCAGTGTGGTGTGTTTCCAGGGATTGTTGTACACTCACCTGCTCCATCATCCTGACCCCGCCTCAGCTTCCTCTCTCCGCCCAGTCAGACTCCACTTTACCTATTCCCCAACCAGCTTCATCCTGCTGGTTCATCTATTCCTGTTGGTGCTCTGTCAGGTTCTCTGCTTGGTTCATGTAAGTAGCTATTTGGCTTTCCACTTCACCGTCTCCCAGCTCTCATTACTTACTCTTGTCCTCCCCACAGGCTGCGTCTTCCTCTGGCGAGTGACGTTTTCCCTACAAGTGCTCCTCTTTTGAAAATTGTTAATAAACCATTTAAACTTGCTTCTCTGTGTCTTGAGTGTTCTCTCTGGTGTTACTCCCTGCACGTGAGCTGTTCATTCTATCGACATGACAATCTGAATTTAGTAGCAGGAAATTACAAGTCATCCAAACTTTGATTTCCTTAAGACAGGCCTCTAATTTGGCTAATTGATTGCCATCATCTGGCTTCATTGACAGGTATAATTGTGTGTCATCTGCATAACAATGAAAATGTACACAGTGCTTTCTAATAATGTTGCCTAGTGGAAGCATATATAAACTAAAAAGAATAGGGCCAAGCACAGATCCCTGTGGAACTCCGTGACTGAGCTTTGAATTGGAAGAAAACTCATTATTGACATAAACAAACTGGAACCTATCAGATAAATAAGATCTAAACCACTGCAACAAAGTTCCATTAAGTCCAACATGGTGTTCTAATCTACAAGCAAAATATTATGATTGATAGTAGTGATGGGTCCATGAGGCGTCATGATGCGTTTCGACACATTGCAAAACTGTATTGATACTGTGTTGAAACTGTGTTGCTGAATACTGACACCTGCTGGACCTTAAAAATCCCTACAGTCAACCTAGTTGACAGACTCAACTGACACTGATTTGATGACCTAGTATATACAATAATATACTGCTAAAAAAAAACAAAACTGTCCACTTAGGAAGCAGCACTGACAATCAATTTCACCTGCTGTTGTGTGATTTTGTTGTCAGCACATTCAACTATGTAAAGAACAAAGTATTTAATAAGAATATTTCATTCAAATCTAGGATGTTTAGTCCATCCATCCAGCTTCTACCACTTTTCTGGAGGTCCGGGTCGCGGAGGCAGCAGTTCAAGCAGAGAAGCCCAGACTTCCCTCTCCCCAGCTACCTGCTCCAGCTCTTCAGAGGGGATACCAAGGCGTTCCCAGACCAGCTGGGAGAAAAACTTGACCCCGGGGCAGACCCAGGATGTTTAGTGTTTCCTTTAATTTTTTTGAGCAGTATATAATTTAAGTCATTGTATTTTATATTGTATTATTTCATATCTTCATTTTAATTTCAAATATCATTGATATTTTTAGATACAGTCAATAAATAATGTGAACATGTATCATAACGTGAAAATCTAAGTGAACATGTTGTGAATGAGGATGCTTGTGGACTGGGATTTTTTTTTTTTTTTTACAAATTTTTATTAAAAACAAAAAAGCTTTTCCAACGTTTTGAAATTGAGTCTGTTACGCTTTTTTGATACAACTTCTCCAGCTGTAGAAAACACCCGCTCACACGACACAGATGAGGCTGGAGTGCAGAGAAATTGTAAGGCAAGCTGAAAGAGATTTGGATAGATGGTCTTTTGTTTGTCCCAGTATCTCAGAGGATCCTGGGACCTGGCAATATTGCCCTCTGCCAGGTATCTCTGCATCTCCTGGATGGCATCAGCTGTGGCACTTTTGGTCTGCCTGCCCACTTCAATGTTGAGATGTTGCCAAAGGTTATCTAAAAAACAACAAAATGGTATTTTAGTACAGGATTTCCAAACAACAACAAACAAATAATGCTGAATAACATGCCTGAAGTGGGTGCAGACAGCTGTTGTGAAGATGGTCCCGTCTAAATTGAGACTATGTGCAATGCAAATTGAGAGCCAAATTTGGAGCGGTCTAGTGGATGCAATCATGTTTGGTGCTGCGTCGGTCACAAAACACTTTACTTTATTGGTTATGGCCCAGTCCTCCATTATGCCCCTCTTGACTTGGGCCAAATTGTCAGCAGTGTGACTTTGTGGAAAGTACTGCACACCCAACACAGACGTACACAACTGCAAATTCTCATTAATGTAGTGACAGGTAAAAGCCAAGTAAGCCTCCATGTTCACAGATGTCCACATGTCAGCTGTTATACTCACTGCCACAGCTTGCTGTACTTCCTTTTTCACTCGTTCCTGTTCCTCCTCGTACTTTTTGGCCACCATTTGTTTGATGGTCTGAAAATTACACCAAGTCAAACCAAAAGCAAATCTATATATTTAAATTAACGATTAAATAAATTGGATATATCAGCTACTACTTTAGATAATTTCCACAAACCTTTCTGGTTGGCAAAACATGAGGACTGAAGGGCGTGAACCAGTTCCCTGAACCCTTCACTCTCCACAATGCTGAGGGGCTGGCAGTCCTTCAGGATGAAACTGAGCAGAGCCTCATCCAGCATTTGCTTCCTGGAAGCTTGATGGTTAAAAATGAAGTAAAGAATAAATTAATAGGAATTAATTATCAATAAAGAAACTGAGCAAGTTATAGAATGGCTGTATACCTGAGTCTATCCTGGGTGTATCCGGGACTTCATTTTCATGCCTGGCCCTATAATGTCTCAGCATTGAGGAGGTGCTTTTGTTTAAATACGACAGCTCTGTTGAACAAATGTGACATTTAGCCTGCAGAAAATATGAAGAGTAAACTAAGAGTCACTTTCAAATGAATTTGAATTCAGATAAATTAAGTGGAAACTCTGAGAGGAACAGGATGAAACAACAAGGAAATTAAAACAAAGAAAATAGTATTTTAAAAATACTATTTTTAAATACCTTATTTTCCGATATCAGATCAAAATGGTCCCACACGGTGGAAACCTCTCTTTTTCCTTGAGGCTGCTTGTGCTCCATAATTTGTGATAAATTTGCACAAGGACCGTCCACAACACATATGAGAATCTTTGGCAAATGCATCCCGTTGACAGATGCGCTTCCTTATAAACGCTGGCCCGTCAGTGTTTCGACGCGCTAGCGTCACGTGACCGATACAGTCCCTGTATCGGTCACGTGACTTTCTTAACGCGAGACGCACCGACACGCACCAAAACTGGGTTTTGCTGTATGAGTCTGATGCATGCGCCGACGCATCGGTGTTGCCGGACCCATCACTAATTGATAGTATCTAAAGCTGCACTAAGGTCTAAAAGGACAAGTACAGACACAAATCCATTATCAGATCCAATAAGGAAGTCATTAGTGACCTTCACTAAAGCTGTTTCAGTACTATGATGGATTCTAAACCCAGATTGAAACTTTAAATAAACCATTACCCTGCAAGTGGTCAAATAATTGTGTAGCAAAAACTCTTTGTAAGATTTTTGAAATGAAAGGCAAATTAGAGATTGGTCTATAGTTAGCTAAAACTCCTGGATCCAGTGTTGGCTTTTTGAGTTAGGGTTTAATTACAGCAGTTTTAAAAGCCTGCGGTACATGGCCTAATGTTAATGAAGAATTGATTATATGAAGAATAGAGCTACCAATAAATGGGAAGACTTCTTCAAATAACCTGGTAGGAAAAGGGTCTAAAAGACAGGTTGAAGGCTTGGATGAGGAAATTATTTTATCTAACTCTAAAAGGTCAGTTGGAGTAAACTCATCCAAACGGATATCAGTTGAAGGAGTTGTAGTAGTTATTGTATTTGAGTTAACGGTGGGAAGAATCTGACTGATTTTATAGATGAAATTTTAATATTGAAAAAGTTCATAAAGTCCTGACTAGTAAGCTCTAGGGGAATGCTAGGATTGACAGCATCCTGACTCTTTGTCAGCCTGGCTACAGTGTGAAAAGAAACCTGGGATTATTCTTGTTCTCTTCTATTAATGCAGAATAATAACTTGTTCTAGCTTTCCTAAGAGATTTTTTTTTTATATAAATTAGAAGATGATTTCTCCAAGCTAAATAGATTTCATCTAATTTAGTGGAGCACCATTTTCTTTCTAATTGACGAGTCTTCCGTTTTAAGCCACGAGTTTCTGTGCTGAACCAAGGAGTTAGAAATCTCTGATTAGACTTTTTCTTTTTTAAAGGGGCCACCATGTCTAGAGTCTGATGCAGAGAAGCTGTAACACTACCTACCATGCTACCAATTACAGAAGGAGCAAGCTCTCCATAACTTATCTCCGTTGTGTTGACACATGGCATTGAGGAAACAATCTGCTTAAATTTGGTAATTGTTGTGTTGGGTTCTTTTATAAATAAAGACTGCTGCTTTGGGTGAACACGGAGCCTCCTTTATTGACTGGCTGCAACACATTAACACACGAACTCCGCCATATTATTCTCCGTCCTGTTGTACACCTGACAACATCCGGTCTGTGTCGCCCCCTAGTGGCTCCACATATGTAATACTTAAGATTACACCACATCCCCCTTACTGAAGCCAAGTTGACCCCTTTTAGCTGAAAACACAAAATACATTCTTATTTCCGTTCCCTTTTGTCAGCTAACTATGACAGCATAAATGTAACACATCACCCCCTTTTACAAATCTATAACATTTCTTTTTTTTTTTCCTCAACACTGTTGCCATGTAAGAACATATTATGCAAAGGCCTCTTATTTTCTATTTAAAGAAGGCATTTTCAGAACTCAACTCTGCTTTCACAAATATTAACATGCATCTCTACAGATCCAGTCTCTTTGGTTTAATCACTTCTCTACCAGACATGGTTCTAACAACACCTGGTGTTTCCTGTACATTGGGCTCAGAAACAGTTTCTGTAGGAGTGTCTTTTCCATTTGACTGGGTCCGTTGTGGTTCCATCTCAGTCTTTGGTATCGACATAGGCACAAGATGAGTGCGATTCCTCCTGATTGTCCCTTGTGGTCCACTGATGACATAGGACCGTGGAGTTTTGTGGACAGATGTCACTGTGCCCTGTGCTTTCGCATCTGTAATCCAAACAGAGTTTCCGGGTAACAGTTTATCCAAATCTCTCGTTCTGTGTCTTTTGTTGAAGCATTCTGTTTGCCTCATCCGTCTCTCTTTTTCCACGTGACGAATTTGTTGCAGATTCGGCATGCATGGCTGCAAGGCCTCTGGAAGCATTGGCAGGGTGGTGCGAAGCCTACGCCCCATGAGAAGCTGTGCTGGGCTGTAGCCATTTGCCAACGCTGTGGTTCTGTAGGCTAACAGTGCTCGGTATGGATCACTGGCTTTCTTGATAAGGTTTTTGACTGTTTGGACAGCTCTTTCTGCCTCACCGTTACTTTGGGGGTACCTGGGACTACTGGTCACGTGCTCAAAACAGTACTCCTTTGCAAAGTCTTCCATTTCCTGACTTGCGAACTGCGGGCCGTTATCCGTGATCAGTATCTCCGGTATTCCGTGACGTGCAAACATTGATTTTAAATGCACAATGACATTGGCAGAGCGAGTTGGGCTGAGCTGGGCAATCTCTATATACCTAGAGAAGTAGTCCACTAATAACAGATAGTTTTTGTCTTGTAGCGTGAACAAATCAGCTCCCAACTTCTGCCATGGCCTTTCTGGTAAATCTGTGGGCATTAAAGGCTCTCTCACATTAACTCTTTCCTGTATGCACTTTCTGCATTTGAGTACAATTTCACTAATCTGGTTGCTTAAACCTGGCCACCATACAGCCTGACGGGTGTGCTCTCTGCATTTAACCACCCCCTGGTGGCCCTCATGTATCTTATCCAAAACTGCATTTCTCATGTTAGCAGGGATAACTAACCTCATGCCTCTCAGTAGTAGTCCGTTATGCACACTCAAAACGGCTCTCTCAGACCAGTAGTGCTTCACCGCTCCCTGTAGCTGGTTACGATCCGGCCAGCCTTCTGTGCAGTATTTCATGACTTGTGAACAGACGCTGTCGGACTGCAGTTGCTCTTGGAGATCTGCAAGATATTTGCTGCTTCTAGGGAGTCCCTCTAGCACAGAGTCAACATAAATGTTAGTGTCCTCCATAAGATCTGTGTCTGTGTGAGTAACACTGTTTGTGAGCGGTAAGCGTGAGAGCGTGTTGGCAGTGGTTAGACTTTTGCCCGGGATGTGCTTTATAGTGTATGAGTACCTCATTAGGCGCATACGAAATCTCTGTATACGCGGTGGAAGCGCATCCAAAGCTTGTCCTCCCAGCAGACTCACTAGTGGCTTATGATCAGTTTCTAGTTCAAAGTGCAGACCCAGGATAAAGTCATTGAATCTTTCGCAGGCCCACGTGAGAGCCAGCGCTTCTTTTTCCAGCTGTGCGTAGCGCTGCTCTGTAGGTGTCAATGATCGGGAAGCGTAAGCAACTGGTGACCACACGTCTCTCTCCTTCTGTAGCATGACTGCCCCCAGTCCGTATGAAGAGGCATCTGCAGATATTTTCTGTGGTTTGTTTGGGTCATAGAGCTGCAATACAGGAGCAGAGGACAGTTCTTGTTTGAGGTTACAAAACGCATTTTGTTGTTCATGCCCCCAGTACCACATGTTCTTTGTTGAAAGCAAGTCTCTCAATGGTTTGTCCTTTTCAGAAAGGTTCGGAATGAACTTCCCCAACTGGTTCACCATTCCGAGAAAGCTCCTGAGCTCACTCACGTTGCTTGGCTCTTTCATGTCCTGAACAGCTTGGGTTTTGTCTGGATCTGGCCTCATTCCTTCTGCTGAAACAATAAACCCAAGAAATTTAACCTCTCTTTTGCCAAACTCACATTTTGACATATTCAATGTAACGCCTGCTTTCTCCGCGCGCTTCAAGACAGTGTGCAGTCTTGCGTCGTGCTGCTCCTTGGTGGATCCCCAGACCAGGATATCGTCCATGTGACAGACGACTCCGTTGAGACCCGATGTAACCTCTGTCACCATCATGTTTTGGAAATGTTCAGGAGCACTGGAAATACCAAATGGCAAACGGTTGAAGTGGTATCTGCCAAATGGCGTAATGAATGTGGTGAGAAAGGCCGACTCTTTAGACAGTGGTATTTGCCAAAATCCCATATTTGCATCACGTTTTGAAAAATACTGAGCACCTGTGAGCATGCCTAGCGTTTGGTCCACAGACGGGAGGATGTATCTTTCGCGACACACTGACTCGTTTAAAGGTGTCATGTCCACACAGATACGCACCTTTTCTTTGTCCTTTTTGGGAGCTACAACCATGCCACAGCACCAATCTGTTGGCTGCTCCACGCGACTGATGACTCCCAACTTTTCCATCCTCTCGGGCTCTTCTTTCACTTTACCCATGAGCGGCAGTGGCACACGCCTTGGCACCTTGAGCGAAAAGGGCTTAGCATCAGGTTTCAGTTTAATTGTGTATGGCTTTTGAACAAGCCCAAGTCCACTGCATAACTTGGGGTACGCTTTTCTCACTGTCTCTTGGTCTATAGTGTCAACTCTGGCAATTAGTTTCAGTCTCACGGAAGCTGTTCTACTCAGTAGTGCCATGCGCAGATTTTTGACAATATAGATTTTCTCAGTAGCACTCTTGTTACCGTATGTAATAGTCTCTGTCATAGACCCCAACACGGTTAGTGCAGTTCCACCTGGTCCGTAGAGTGGTTTTTGTGCCTTTTCCAACTGTTCATTTTTCTTCTTGAAGATTTCAAATGTTTGGTCAGAAACCGCTGTGACGTCCGCTCCGGAATCTAACTTGAAAGTCACTTTATTTCCTCTCACATTTATGTCTGCCAGCCATGGATCCTCCCCTAGATCCACTTCACCCAGAAAAAGTCTGTCTGCATTGTTAGCGACCTCATTCACAGTTGGGTTGGACCTACAGACTCTAATATAGTGTCCACGTTTTTTACAGTTATGGTATTCCGCGTTTTTAGCTGGGCACTGTACTGCTGCATGTGCTGGTGCTTTGCCACACTTGGAACAAACTTTATTGTCTTGTTTTGTCTGTTGTGGCCTTGGGGACTTAATCTGTTTTTGTTCCTTGATTATGAACTTGTTTGGCTTGGCTTTTCTGATATGTACCGCATCCACGGCTGTTCTGTTAATGCTAGTTTCACCTCTTAGGTCAGTTTGTTGTCGTTTTATTTCTTCAGATTGTCTTGCCATTGTTATAGCTTTAGCTAGGGTAAGATCTTTGTCAAGCTGCATTCTTTCTGACAGCGACGAATCTTTTAGACCCACTACAAGCCTGTCTCTCAAGAGGTCATCATGAAGTGCACCGTACTCACAGTTTTCTGCCAGTGCATAGAGTGCTGTTATGAACGAGTCTACTGGTTCTGCCAGCTGTTGCACTCGCTTGTTGAATTTTGCTCGTTCATAAATCACGTTCTTTCTGGGAACGAAATGTCTATCAAAGGCTGTTTTAACGGCCTCGTTCTGCTGGCGCTGCACACTCGTTAGCTCGAGCCCTCTTAGCACGTCATCAGCCTCATCTCCCATGCAATAAACCAGCGTATTTACTTGGTTCGCCTCAGATGAGTTATTCAGGTTACTTGCCAGTCTAAAACGCTCAAAACGTCTTATCCACTTTTCCCACTCTTGGGGTCTCGCAAAGTCGAAGGGCTCCGGTGGTTTAATGGTGAAGGTTGCCGCTGGAGTAGCCGCCGCCATTACTGGATCAATTGGCGCAGCTGCAGCTCTTTGAACTTCGTCTGACATAGCCGCTAGCCGGTTGCAAAGCTGACTTTTCTCACCTCAAAGCGCACCAACTTCTGACACTATGTTGTGTTGGGTTCTTTTATAAATAAAGACTGCTGCTTTGGGTGAACACGGAGCCTCCTTTATTGACTGGCTGCAACACATTAACACACGAACTCCGCCATATTATTCTCCGTCCTGTTGTACACCTGACAACATCCGGTCTGTGTCGCCCCCTAGTGGCTCCACATATGTAATACTTAAGATTACACCACAGTAATGGCATCATCTGAGAAGCATCTACTGTAGTAATATTTTTCTTTAGGAGCCAAATAGTCAGAAATAGTAAAATCAAAAGTTAACAGATAATGGTCTGACAGTACAGGGTTATGAGGAGATACTACCAGATTTTCTATTTCTTTGCCATATGTCAGAACAAGGTCCAACGTGTGCTGGAGGTAATGGGTAGAATTTCCTACTTTGAGAAAACCTCATCGATTCTAATATTGAATTAAATGCCATATTAAGGCAATCACTATCTACATCTACATGTGTATTAAAGTCCCCTACTATAATTATTCTATCTGATTTCAGCACTAAATCCACTAAGAATTCAGTAAATTTGGATAAAAACTCTGAGTAGGCTGAGGGAGGACGATAAACTATGGCAAATAAAATTAGGTTTAACCTAAAATTGCTAACATGCCCAACACTGAGGACCAGGCCCTCAAAGGAATTATAGCATGTTTTTTGCTTTACATGAACTTGTCATGATGAAAGAATAGTCAGCTCACGTGCAGGGTGCCACACCAGAGAAAACACACACAACACAGAGAAGCTACGTTTAACCAATTTATTAATCCAAAAAGGGAAAGCACAGTTAGGAAAAGACGCCACTCGCCAGAGGAGGATTCAGCCTGTAAAGAGGAGATGAGAGCTGGTTAATAGGAGGAGGGAGGTCGGGGAAGGGGAAAGACAAATTACCACTTACGGGAGCTGAACAGAGAACCTGACAGAGAGACCCAGCAGGAATAGACGAACCAGCGGGATGAAGCTGGCAGGGAGTAGGGAAGGAGAGGAGCTGGGTGAGGAGTCTGACCGGTTGGAGATAGGCAGCTGAAGCAGTGCTGAGGATGATGGAGCAGGTGAGCACACAACGATCCCCGGAGATGCCCCACACAGATCGCAGCAACCTGAGAAGAGGAAAAGAAGAGGAATTAAACCGTGTATCCTCAAAGTATTAATACAAACACACTTGCTTGTTGAGGAGGCAGTATACCCAACGAGCCAGTGCTGAAGCATTCACAGATTGGTCCTTATAAGCACTGGCAAGGCAGAGACAGCAGGTGCGTCTACTCATGCAGGTGTGATGATTACCTGTGGAGTCAGGGAACCTCTTGCAGGAAGGGAGGAAGGCACGCGCTCACCTGATCATGACAGTGCCCCTCCCCTCATGGGGCACCTCCTGGCGGTCCACTGGGTTTGTTGGGATGGGCTTTGTGAAAGGCCCAGACCATCCCTTTGTCATAGAAGTAGGACCCAGGGATCCATGATCTTCCTTCGGGGCCGTAGCCCTTCCAGTGGATGAGGTATTGCAGGCTCCGGCCCCAACGGTGAACGTCCAGAATCCTCTGGACGGTGTAGGTGGTCTGGCCGTCAAGGATCCGGGGAGGAGGAGGTAGCTTCAGGGGAGGGGGGAGGCAGAGAGAGCTGGCGGAGTAGGGTTTGATTTTGGAGACGTGGAATGTAGGGTGGATGCGAAGCATCTGTGGAAGCTCCAGGCAGACCGTCACGTCATTCACAATCTAGGAGATGGTAAACCGGCCCAAGAAGCGAGGTGATAGCTTTCTGGACTCCGTCTACAAGGGCACCTGGTCCACCGACAGCCACATGTGCTGCCTGACTGTATACTCGGGTGCTGGGACCCATCTGCAGACCGTATACTGGCGATTCCGTGCCGTAGAGTGGAGGAAGGTGGCTTGGGTGGCCCTCCAGAGCCAACGGCAGCGGGGGGTATGGGCCCCCACGGATGGCACAGTGACTTCCTTCTCCGCCATGGGCAACGGGGGGTATACCCCATGGAGGCCTCGAAGGGCATGAGTCCTGTAGCGGAAGAGACTGCCGAGTTGTGGGCGTACTCCACCCAGGTCAGATGGGTGCTCCATGTGGAGGGATTACCGGATGCCACGTATCTGAGGATGGCCTCCAGGGACTGGTTGGTGTGCTCAGCCTGCCCGTTGCTCTGAGGATGGTATCCAGATGTGAGGCTGACTGTGGTGCCCAGTGATCAACAGAAGGACTTCCAAATATGGGAGGTGAATTGTGGATCCCTTCAGACACAATGTCCAAGGGAATCCCGTGCAGACGGATGACGTTTGTAGTAAGCAGGTCAGCAGTCTCAGAGGCAGAGGGTAGCTTGGGGAGGGGCACCAGATGGATTGCCTTGGAGAAGTAGTCAACTATGGTAAGAATCACGATGTTACCTCGTGAAGGGGGAAGTCCCGTGACAAAATCCAGGGCGATGTGAGAGCAAGGTCAGCTGGGAACTGGTAGTGGATGAAGCAGGCCAACAGGAGGTGAGGAGTCGGATTTGTTGCAGGCGCACACCTGGCATGCTTTCACGTAGTCCTGGATGTCTGTCCACAGGGTGGGCCACCAGAACACTCGTTGGATCAGATTTATTGTCCGGGAAACCCCAGGGTGGCAGGCAAAGTGGCTGGAGTGGCCCCACCTGATGACATCGCTGCAGTGGCCGGCCGGGACAAACAGATGATCACTAGGTCCCTCCTCTTGTCTGGGCTCCATGGACTGGGCCTGCCAGACCCTCTGCTCAGTCTCCCAGGTAAGGGCTCCTAGAATGCACAAACATTGTACAATGGGTTGGGAGAGGGACGGGGGGCTGGAAGGTTAGGGTTGAATTGGCGGGAGAGAGCGTCCGATTTGATGTTACGAGAGCCAGGCCTGTAGGTGATGGTAAGATTGAACCTAAGAAAAAATAAGGCCCAGCGGGCCTGCCTGGCATTAAGTCTGTGGGCCAACCAAAGATAATCTAAATTTTTATGGTCAGTCCACACGACAATGGGATGGACCGCTCCCTCCAACCAGTGCCTCCACTCCTCTAGGGCTAATTTAATGACTAGGAGCTCTCAATCCCCTACGTCGTAATTTCTCTCGCCTGAGGTGAGCCACCGAGAGAAATGTGTGCATGGGTGGAGCTTCTGGTCGGAGGCAGAGCACTATGAGAGGACAGCGCCTACCCCTGGATCAGAAGCGTCCACCTCCAGGATGAACTGGAGCTGAGGGTCGATCTGGGCCAAGATGGAGATATTAGAGAACAGGCTTTTTAATTTGGAAAAGGCCTGCTTGGCTGCCTCGGACCAGAGGAAAGGCACCTTGGCAGAGGTCAGATGCATGAGAGGCTGTGCTACCCCACTGTAATTCCTGATGAATCTGCGATAAAAGTTCACAAACCCCAAGAAGCATTGAAGCTCCTTGCGGGAATGAGGCGTAGGCCAATCCAGCACAGCCTTCACCTTGGCCGGGTTGGCTCTCAACTCCCCTTCAGCCACAATAAACCCCAGGAAGGAAGTGGAGTGGGTGGAAAACTCGCACTTCTCGGACTTCACAAAGAGCTGATTTTCTAGGAGCTGCTGTAACACAGCCCTGACATGGACTGTGTGCTCCTCTGGCGTGTGGGAAAAGATCAAAATGTCGTCCAAGTAGACAAAATCAAACTGATTTACCATATCGCGGAGGATGTCATTAATGAGGCACTGGAAGATGGCGGGGGTGTTGGTGAGCCCAAAAGGCATCACTAGGTATTCAAATTGCCCCAAGTGTGCTTTAAAGGCCGTCTTCCTCTCATCCCCCTCATGAATACGGACCAAATCGTACGCGTTGCGTAGGTCCAATTTGGAGAATACCCGCACGCGCTGAAGGAGCTCAAACGTGGAGTTGATTAGGGGCAGAGGATATTTATCTTTCACAGATATGGCGTTCAATTACCGGTAGTCAATACATGGACGCAGAGACAAAAAAAAAGTCTGCCCCAAGAGGAGCCGAAGAAGGCCGAATGAGGCTGACGTTCAGAGAGTCCTTAATATAACTCTCCATCCTCTCCCTCTCCAGCTCGGAGATGTTATAGAGCCGACTGGATGGCAGTCGCGCACCCGGGAGATCGATGGCACAGTCGTACGAGCGATGAGGAGGTAAAGAGAGCACTTTCGACTTGCTAAAGACCTCCCCTAGGTCATCATGGACCTCGGGTACAAGGCTGAGGTCCGGCAGCTCCACCAGAGGGGAGGAGATGGGTAAGGAATGGTGAACACTCGGCCAAACTGAGACAAGATGCCAAACAAAAGGGGCTCCAGGAAGAGATAGAGTTTTGCGCCCAATTAATAATAGGGTTGTGCTTCCAGAGCCAAGGGTACCCCAGAACCACCGGGGAGGATGAATTTAGGAGAATAAAGAACGATAAAATCTCCCAGTGGTTCCCGGAAAGAAAGACGGGGATCGGCACCGTGCAGTCGGTGATAGAAGCCACGTTACTGCCAGATAAGGTTGTGACATTTAACGGGGTGGATAATTTGGTGATGGGAATGCCTATTTCCCACACGAGCTGTGAAGAAATTAAATTTTCTTCCACCCCTGAATCAATTAAAACCATAACCCTCCTCTCGACCCCCAGCGAATGAATGAGGGCCAAAATAGAAAAGTTTCTGGGGGGATGAATAGGAGTCCCGCCAATCAGACCCCCCACGGCTACTAACGGGCCATGTCTTTTTGGCTTCAGGTGGCAGTTGTTCAGCTTGTGCTCTAAAGAACCACAGTACATGCATGCGCTGGCTCTCCTCCGTTGCTGGTGCTCTTCCAGACCCAGATGGGCCCGGCTGAGCACCATCGCTTCAGAGGAAGAGTCGGCTCCACCTGTGTCCATAGCTGGGGGAGTCACACACGCAATGGGTGGGTGAAAGGAGGATTTGCGCTCCTTCGCAAGCTTGCGGTATCGGTTGTCCAAACTGACAGCCCGATCGATTATACCATCCAGAGAGGAGGGAACGGCATGAACCGCCAGGTCGTCGTGGAGGTTGGCATTTAAACCCTGGAGGAAGACGCTGCGTAACACAACGTCATTCCAGCCAGAGTCCGCTGCGATGACCCAAAACTTCACAGAGAAGTCGGCGGCAGACCGGCTCCCCTGATGGAATGACATAAGACGGCTCATGATATTGCCCTCACTCTCTGTTTGGTCAAATGTACGAGAGAATTCGCCAATGAATCTATCAAATGTTTAACTAGGACCCTCCGGACTGTCGAGAACGGGCTGAGCCCAACTAAGGGCTCAATTTCACAGCAGGAGGGTCATGAAATTAATTTTGGATGTATCGTCCGGATACTCCCCTCCCACCTGGCCCAAATAAAGCCGAACATGACAAAGGAATCCCTTACATTTTCCCACCTCTCCCGCATACAGGGCCGGTGAGAGAACATAGGTTGTTCGGCGAATGGTGGAAGAAACGGGGGCAGCAGGTAGAGAGGAAGGACCCGAATGAGACATGTGAGCCAAATGATGGGTGACCGTGCTCAACTGCTGCGTAATCATCTGCAGCTGCTGCATGAGCACGGCCACCTGCCTCTCTGTGACATCGAGGCGGTGTAAAACGGAGTGTTCCGCTGATGCAGCCCCCGCTGAGCTCACGTTCTGGCTAGCTCGTTCTGTCATGATGAAAGAATGGTCAGCTCACATGCAGGGTGCCACACCAGAGAAAACACACACGACACAGAGAAGCTATGTTTAACCAATTTATTAATCCAAAAAGGAAAAGCACAGTTAGGAAAAGATGCCACTCGCCAGAGGAGGATTCAGCCTGTAAGGAGGAGATGAGAGCTGGTTAATAGGAGGAGGGAGGTCGGGGAAGGGGGAAAGACAAATTATCACTTACGGGAGCTGAGCAGAGAACCTGACAGAGAGACCCAGCAGGAATAGACGAACCAGCGGAATGAAGCTGGCAGGGAGTAGGGAAGGAGAGGAGCTGGGTGAGGAGTCTGACCGGTTGGAGATAGGCAGCTGAAGCAGTGAGGATGACGGAGCAGGTGAGCACACAATGATCCCCGGAGATGCCCCACACAGATCGCAGCAACCTGAGAAGAGGAAAGGAAGAGGAATTAAACCGTGTATCCTCAAAGTATTAATACAAACACACTTGCTTGTTGAGGAGGCAGTATACCCAACGAGCCAGCGCTGAAGCATTCACAGATTGGTCCTTATAAGCGCTGGCAAGGCAGAGACAGCAGTTGTGTCCACTCACGCAGGTGTGATGATTACCTGTGGAGCCGGGGAACCTCTTGCAGGAAGGGAAGAGGGCTCACGCTTACCTGATCATGACATAAATAGTAGTTTGGAATGGTAAATTGTTGCTGCTCCTCCTCCACGACCAGAACTTATAGGATTTTGACAGTTTAAATAACCAGAGGGAGTTTATTCATTTAAACCAACATAATCCTCTTGCCCTAACCAAGTCTCTGTAAGGGATATTAAATCATTCTGATGATCAATTAACAGATCATGAACTAGCAGAGACTTAGAGTTAGAGACCTAATATTTAACAAACCACATTTAATTTTTAAATTATGAGGAGGAACAGAGGCCAAGTCATTAAATTTAGAGGCTTCATGTTTAATTTGAGTTTTACCAACTTTTTGTTTAATCACTTTGGGATGCTTATACATTATAAGCATCCCATATAAGCACAGTATTGAAATACTGTATGACTGTATATTTTTTTCATATATTTCTGCAAAGTGTGGATAGTCTGAGTAAATAACTGCATATATTCCTGTATATAAGATAAGATAAGATAAGCCTTTATTAGTCCCACAACGGGGAAATTCCAGGATTGCAACAGCACAGGGATAGCAACACTCAGAGCAACAATCAGAAGGCAAGAAAAAAAGCAAGCAAGCAAGAGCAGCTAATATACATATGTACATATTACTATATATATATATATATATATATATATACAGTATATATATATATATATATATATATATACACAGACACACAGTGCAGAGCATCCTTTTATAGAAACGTGGACAGACTGTAATTTACTGTACATACTCTGTTGTCATTGAATCCTTATTTAAATCTTATTTAAATCCTCCACCTGAACAGCGAGAGCAAGTTTTTAGCCAAAGTCAAATTCCTTGTATGTGTTGTGCATACTTGGCCAATAAAGCTGATTCTGATTCTGATTCTGATTTACTTTGGAGGGAGCAGACAATGATTCTCTGATGGGGAAGATGGGGGCTAAGTTGAGGGTCCGGTGACATTTTTGCACAAACATCTACACATTGCACCAACAGAACACTTTAGTGCTAATGCCAACAAGTTTGAACCACCTAGTAAAACTGGGATCTGTTTCCTCCCATTCATTTCTTAACCTGCTGGTAAAGTTGCTTACTTGTTGAGTCTGCCGTGCCTGCACTGGTGCTGTAACGTATGCGAATGATTCAATCAAGTGTACTAGTTTTTATTTGTGAATGGACTGTACTGAGTCACTCACCAGAACTGTAGTGAAAGCCAGGGATCACCAGCTGAATTCCCCACCTGAGCAGCAAACGAGCCCCGCCTGCTCCATTCAGCCGACTCTCATGGTAGACAGTTGGAGCTCCTGCACAGCACTGAGTGATTTGGTGTACCACTATTTCTCATGGAACTTTTTAGCTTAACTCAGTATGTTTTAGTGTACTGTACAGCCTATCAGTAGCCTCCATCTCTGCTAACGCCACCGATTCTTCTGTCTCCTTCCACGCAGCCCGCATGTGTGAAACGATAAATAGGAACAGTGTAGTATGTGTTATGTATAGTAAAATACTGTAACGTCGGGGCCATTTTAAGGGAGCCAGGGATTTCCCAGCATGCTTTGCCAGTTTGAAACGTTACTGTGTGTGTGTTAAATGTGTTACTTCTGAGTTATACTGCTGTGTCATTATAACTGCATTATAATGGCCCAGCAGTGTTTAGCAGGATTAGGGCAAGATGTATCATGTGTGTGTAACCGTGATGTAAACAGAGGTCTGTGAGAATGACCTCCGCTCCTGTCTGTGCTGAGAAGCAGGTTGGGGGTCGGGGTGTGTGTAAAATAAATCTGGTTGATCACAGCCATCTGCTCCATGGTCTTTTTGTGTGAACCCCTGCAAACGTCACACTGGTGTCAGAAGTGGGATATGGAGCGAGATGAGGATCCAGGCGGAGGTACAGCGGCCGGAGCGATTCATCGCTCAGCCGGGAACGGAGTGTAGAGCTGAGACGCCGGCCCCTGGAGAGCTTCGTCGCGATGGACGGAGCAGAGCAAACCAGCCCCGCTTCCCGCCCTTTTCAGGGCAGGACGGGCTGGCGATTCCAGAGCGACTAGGAGCGGCAATCGACCGGGAGATGACAGTGTCATCCATCCAGCAGCGGGCCAAGATTCCCCGCTACAACGGCGAGAACCTGTTGGATGACCGCCTGGCCCAGGTCGAGCTGGCTGCTGCGCTGATCATCAGAGGAAACCACCGTGCTGAGAGCGAGTGGAGGAGGAGCTACGGCACATCACAGCAGCACGTGCACGAAGGAGACAGCCGTGGCGACGCGAGGAAGGACGGCTTCCGCTGCACAGAGCCAGGGTACATGGCATGGTACTGCCCCGCACACAGCGCACGACAAACTGGCCCCTCGCCGACGCTAAATTAGAGCGAGGTGGCATGGACGGGAAAAAAAAGCCGCCTCCTGCAGATGCTTCCCACGGCAGATGACGTCACAGAGGCGCAGGAGCGACGCAGCGGAGCGAGCAGGACGAAGATGCGCCACTTTCCAGGCGCGGCAAAGGCTGGACGCATGGGAGAACTGGCAGCGGTGGGAGTCGGCCGGAGCGGGCCTGGGACTCCCGCTGCCAGGGAAGGGACTGTGCGTGGTCCTACAGAGGCTGTCAGATGTGTCCATCCGCCCGCTGATGGCCAAACCGGAACCCTACCCCAACCAGATGCTCTGACCGAGACTCAGATGGCCCGTGCATGCCGCCCTGGCACCGGGCTGACTCGCGTTGGATTTCTGAAAGTGGACTTTGAGTTTTCTGGGGACAGAAACCAGTCCAGGGGGGGGCAGTGTAACGTCGGGGCCATTTTAAGGGAGCCAGGGATTTCCCAGCATGCTTTGCCAGTTTGAACTCGCTTTCAGCGCGGCGGCCAGCTCGACCTGGGACAGGTGGTCATCAAACAGGTTCTCGCCGTTGTAGCAGGGAATCTTGGCCCGCTGCCGGATGAATGGGACGGTCACGTGCCGGTCGATCACCGCTCCTGATCGCCCTGGAATCGCCAGCCCCTCCTGCCCTGAAAAGGGCGGGAAACGGGGCTGGTTTGCTCTCCTCGGCCCGTGGGGTCCGCTGCTCCGTCCCTCACGGCGAATCTCTCCGGGGGCCGGCGCTTCAGCTCTACGCTCCGTCCCCAGCCGAGCGATGAATCGCTCCGGCCGCTGTACCTCCGCCTGGATCCTCATCTCGCTCCATATCCCACTTCTGACACCAGTGTGACGTTTGCAAGGGTTCACACAAAGACAATGGAGCAAGATGGTTGTGATGAATAGGCTTTATTTACACACCCCCGACCCCAACTTGCTTCTCAGCACAGACGGCAGCGGGGGTCATTCCCCCAGACCCCTGTTTGAATCATGGTTACACACACATGATACATCTTGCCCTAATCCTGCTAAACACTGCTGGGTCATTATAATGCAGTTATAATGACACAGCAGTATAACTCAGAAATAACACATTTAACACACACAGTAACGTTTCAAACTGGCAAAGCATGCTGGGAAATCACTGGCCCCCTTAAAATGGCCCCGACGTTACAATACCTTTATAAAGGATGAGGCCAGACGACTGGATGAACACAGCTTTATTGAAGGTAGATGGAACAGTGGACAGACAGTAGGCACGAAGGAGAGGGCACTGGTCGAAGAGGCCATAATGTGGCTGCCCTCTGCTATTTATAGGGTGGTGCAGTGGTGGAACAGGAAATGCCCGCCAAAACACTGCACTTCACAATAAGGTGCCAAATACCAACTCCACATTTCCTCCCCCCCTTAGAAAAGTCCAAAACCATACACACAACCAAAACCCACCCCAATTTCGGACCTGAATCACGCACTAACAAAATAGAAACTAATGTATTTAAATGGCCTACCACATCCACACAACAAAATCTAAAATAGGACAGACGGGTAGACTACCGACCTGCCCACAGGGCACAGTGGATTATTCTGCCACCTGATAAATTAAAAAAGTCCATTAATAAACTAAAAATTACTGCCGTATTCATCTTCATTCATTCATTCATCTTCTTCCGCTTAATCCTTTTCGGGTCGCAGTCGGGCTGGAGCCTATATCAGCATCTTTGGGCAAGAGGCAGGGTACACCCTGGACAGATCGCCAGTCCATCACAGGGCCAACACAGAGAGACAGACAACCATTCACTCTCACAGTCATACCTAAGGACAATTTAGAATCCCCAGTTTGATGCCAATTAACCTAACTTGCATGTTTTTGGCATGTGGGAGGAAACCAGAGAAATCCCGGAGTAAACCCACGCAGACACGGGGAGAACATGCAAACTCCACACAGATCACTGTTGGATGGGGGCTGGGATCAAACCCAGGATCCCCCGGCCAAGAGTGAGTTGCTGTGCTGCCGCAGTACTAACCACTCCGCCACCGCGCCACCTAAACTAAATAAAATACACAAAACAATCCCATTTTACACCAAACTATATGTAAGCACAAGAACATCAGAACTATTAACACGAAAATTTACAGCACTGTTCCTTGGGCAGGAGGAGCAGAACCAGCATGGGGGCCCAGGGCACCTCCTCAGCAAGCGCGCCCCTGGAAGCAACAGACCCTCGGGATGATGACTGATCTCCCGGATGAAAGCGCCTCTCTTCATCACCACCGACTCCCACACTCGTCCAGCTCCGTCACCAGAAGCCTCTTCCTCAGCACGCCGATGCTGATTAGCGTGCCTCGCCAAACCATCCAACAGCTTGAAGTACGTTGCGCCCAGCTTAGCCACTATGCGCAGGCACTCCTGGTGTTTTGCTGGCTGTCGTCTAGCCCATCTTCGCTGTGGACGTTCCTCTCCTCGAGCCCGAACCAAGTCCATAACCCTCAAAGGGGCTTGGCTAGGCCTGACGTGGTGCTGCTGAGCATGCGGTTTTCCCGTGCTCGTCAGTCTGGCCCCGACCTCTTCTGAAGCCGTCATAGTGGGCACCATCGTAGCTGCAGACCCTCCATCCCTCTGCGGCCAAGCTCTGGAGGAATCTGGTGCTAGTACATCAGTCTCACTCACCATCGCAGGCGCCTCGCTACCACGCTCAGTACCCCCCTCTACCATTTCCCGAGTGCCAGCACTGAGACCCTCCTGTGCCAAATCTGAGTGAGGCTAGTCCTGCTTGACCACCGTGGTGTCCATTAGTTTTTCGTCCCACACAACGTCTTCATCGGCCACTGGAACTGGAGGGTTCCACTGGCCACAACCCGACCATTCTTCCCCAGAGT
Source organism: Pholidichthys leucotaenia (assembly GCA_020510985.1). Taxonomy (NCBI): domain Eukaryota; kingdom Metazoa; phylum Chordata; class Actinopteri; order Cichliformes; family Pholidichthyidae; genus Pholidichthys; species Pholidichthys leucotaenia. The sequence goes on from CM035836.1 coordinate 304,603,999, forward strand.
CATCTTTAATGGTGAAACCCACTCTGTAGAACAAGTCACAGCCCATGATGTTATCGCCTTGGGCCATCACATGAAACATGAAGTCAACCATCGTCGCAGACTTGTACCGAACCGTTAACTCCAAAGTCCCAACTGTGCACAGCCTGCCACCTCCATAACTATAAAGTGGCGCTAGGTTACCTTTTATCCTGTAGTGGGGGAAAAACTTCCTCACCGTGGCTCAATTCAGCAACGACCCCTCTGCCCTCATGTCGAGCAGCAGCAGTACCTCCATGCCGTCCAGTTCCACTGCGTAGAATGCCAACATCGTCGCCTGGATCAACGGAGTCCTGGACGGTGGTGGAGCTTGAGCTCAGGCAAGTGCTCTTCTTTGTTTTCACTGTCTCCATTTTGGAGAGATCTTGACTGGCTCTTGGTGGGGAGAGTCAAGTGCAGCTGTCATCTGCACCTGAGCTCACCTCGCTGGACTCCATTGCTGCCGGTGACCCTGACCCTGTGTCTCTGTCCCTCTTATCTGAGCCTTTCCCCAGGGTCACTGAGATTCATCCAACTTCACCTGAGGTCTCCGTGGATCCAGCTCCTCCTGCTGAGGTTATCACAGGTGCTCCATCCCAGCCCGTGGCCTCTGTGGGTGCTGCTCCCCCTTCAGCTGAGGTTGTCGCGGGTGCGCCATCCCAGCCCGGGACCTCCATGGGTGCTGCTTCCTCATCAGCTAAGGTCATCGTGGGTGCTCTATCCCAGCCCGGGAACTCCGTGGGTGCAGCTCCTCTTCAGTCCGGGTCTCCGTGGGTGTGGTGTCCTAGTTGGGGACCATCATGGGTGCTGCGCCCTACCCTGAAACCAACGTGAGTGCTGCACTCCAGTGTGGGTCTGCTGTGGGCGTTACGTACCAGCCCGGGGGCCACTGTGGGTGCAGCTCTGGCCCAGTCTGGGTCCATCGCGGGTGCAGCCTCGCTCCAGCCTGGAGCCACCGTGGGTGCAGCCTCGCTCCAGCCCGGAGCCACCGTGGGTGCTGCTGTACTCCAGTCCGGGACCACCGAGGGTGCTGCAGGGCAGTCTGGGGGTGTCGGGGTTCCCTCTTCTCTGTCTGATGCCGTCGTGGTCCACTCTCCTCTGCCAGACACTGTCGTAGTCCCCTCTCCTTTGACAGATGCGGTCATGGTCCCCTCTCCTCTGCCAGATGCCGTCGTGGTTCTCTCTCCTCTGGCTGAGGCCGTCATGGTTCCCATTCCGCCATCGTTCTCATCACCGGTTGACCCTGTTGGGCAGCCACCCCCTGGGCCACCTTTTCTGTTTAGGTGATTGAAGAACTGGGTTGGGTGGCCCACGTTTTCTGGTAGGCCACCCGACTCTTTCCATCATGCCGTCTGCCAGGTCTGGGACTTTAGCCGGCCACCTGAGCTGTCCAGCTCTCCGGTCCAGGGGCCCTAAGTGCCTAGGTTTTGTGTGGGTGTGGGTTCTGAGTGGGTTTTTTTGTTTTGTTCCCTCCTAGCCTGTTCCCCCCACCACCCACCCGGGGTGATTTATTGTTATACTACTTTTTTTGGGGGGGGGGGAATTTTCTTTGATGTTTCCCTGGGTGTCTGGTGTCTACCCCTTGAGAGGGGGGCTCTGTCATGAGCTGAGCACTGGGGGTTTCCGCCGTGCTAAGTCTCATGGCCTCTCTTCATATTTGTATATTTGTTGTATCTTGGGTTCTTGGTTCCTGTCATTTTATCCGTGGTTGGTTTTGGTATATCTGACATTGTTTCTTATTCTTCTTATCCCCCTGTTTATATTATCATAGTTTTGCTGCTCTCTTATTTTGTATTTGTTTGTATTTATCCCTCAGTCCTTATTTGTTGGTATTTAGTTCTTTATTACTGTACTGTTGTGTTCTCTCTCTCATTCTCTCTGGGGCTGCAACTGTCAGTGGCACTTCCGGATTTTTGCTCTGATGTAGGCAGTGATCCTGTCAGCTGTCAGTCCCGCCTTCTCCCCTCTCATTGCTCCCAGTTGACCCCAGTTTGTAATCACTGTTTTCTCCTGCCTGCTCATGTGATCCACATCTGCATTCATTTGTGTTCATTGGCTCCATGTTCTATTTAAGATCTTTGTGTGTGCATCATCTGCCTCAGCTGTGCACGCACCTGGGAATAATCAGCCCCGGGCTATATAGCCCGTCCTGTCTGGAGCTTCGGCATGGAGCCATCTGCTATGCAATGCTCGTCGTCCTGCGCATGTCTGATTCCTCTCAGCCCCGTGCATCTCCGCTGGACTCTTCGTTGGCACGTAAGCTCAACATCCTCCACTTACCTTTTTCCCAGGCTCTCCCCTGTGCACAGGTGGATCCCAAAGGCGGCGGTTCTCTCCCCCGCGGCGGCGGAATCGCCCTTCTCTCCACGCCGCACTCCACAGCGCTTCACCAGGTACTCTCGCCAGACGCTGTCTCCCTGGCAGGAAGCCAAGGCCAAGCCAATATTGCCTATAAGAACATCAACAAGTACATCTGTTAATTCTCCGGTCATTATTACTCGGCTGAGGTCTAACATCTGTGTTTGGCTCTGTCTCTAGGGTTGCCAGGCTGTACGGCGCTCAGTGTCACTCCCGGCTGCAGCTCATTAAACCCACAACACATTAACATATCGCACACACGCGTCCACGCACCTGCTGGTATTCAATAAAGATTATTGTATTGAACTTGAGCCTGTGTGTGCATGTTCCATGGGTCCAACATTATGACACTTTGTTTCTGTCATTCATTGTTGGAGCCTCTGCTAATCTGTCGTCGTGCATCAGAACCCTTTCCCTGTTTTGGTGCAGTATCTTGTGTTATCCTGCCTACTCCTTTACCATCTCAGCCTGTAAGTTACTTTGTGTACTGTTTGGATTTTTGTGTTTGTGCACTGTTTGAACCTTTATATTTCACTGAATAAATATCACTACTACAGTCCAGCGTTTGGGTCTTTGTTCCTGCCCCGAGGGGCAAATCGTGACACATTTAGCTACCATGGTCTTAAACATCAGACAAAAGGCTCTTATTATGGAATGCTTTAAACATACAATCATTAATCTTGGACTCTAGTGAAAGGTTGAAGCTTATTGAGACTTGAAGTTAATAATTACAGGCCATAAAATGCATGAATTTCATATGTGATCATACACTGTAGAAGAAAAGTAAGTAAATGTTTCATCCAAAAGGTGTAACTTGCCTTAGCATGTTCAGTCATCATAGAATTTTAAGGCAACCTGGACAATAATTTTTTTTTTTTTAAGTTTAAAGAACTTTTTTTTGCAGTGTTGCAAATGAGAAATCCTTTACTATACCTGCTGTTATGAATGTGTGTTGAAATAGCCTGGATAATTCAAATCCTCAGTAAATTAGCTTTCTAACCATTTATAATATGTGTAGACAAATAAAGGCTGTTGCTGTATATTATCCATATTGTAGTAATAAATCTTGGCCCTGTCAAGGGAACATCACCTGATAGAAAAGGGAATTGCAATAAGAGAGGAAAGTAAAATTTCCAGAGCTTTTTTTTTTTTTTTTCAATCATCCACACTGAAACATTTCTACAAAGGAGCGTTAGGGCCACATTGCAGAAAAAAAACTTACATTTTGAGAATAAAACTGGAATTTCGAGAAAAAAGTCAAAGGAGTATTATGAGAAAAAATTCAGAATTTTGAGAAAAGAAGTTGAAATTATGAGAAAAAAGTAAAAACTTTGAGAAAAAAAAGATGAAATTTTGAGAAAAAATTCAAAATTTTGAGGGAAAAATGTGTGCTTGTTGTGTGCAGAGTGCACACATGTTGACCATTGGAGGTGCATCCAGATGCCTCGCCATCCTTACTGAAGTGTGTTATGTAATAACACCAATACATGGCACGGATGTGATGGCGCAGGCACAGGTGACGTCATCATGCCATGCCTATAATAGGAGGCTCACGGTGGCAGCCGCGTCTTTGGCGCTCCGCCTCTAGCCTACACACAACCTGTATTCATACACGGTTAGCTTATTATTAGCTTGTTCCTGTCATGATCAGGTGAGCGCATCTCCCCCCTCCCGTCCTGTCTCTGTTTTCCCGGCTCCGGACCTCATCAAGCGCACCTGCGTGACTACACACCTGCTGCCTGATTCACCAGCTTATTTAAGGGCCAGAGTGTGAGGAGCTCTCCGCTGGATCGCTGGGTTTGTGCCCGCCATTCAACAGCAGTTCTTGTTGTTTGGCAAAATTATTATTCCCATCCGTTGTCTTACCTTTTTGTCCTCCTTTTCCCTCAGGTTTGCTGCTGCCTCCTGTGGTGCGTCTCCGGGGCTGCGTTTGCTCGCTCGCCTGAATCATCCTCCTCCTCGACAACGGCTTCTCCACCCAGGTCCTCCAGTCACTCCTCCTCCTCACCGGCCATCATCAACTCTTCCTCTCTTCTCCCTGGCTGGAGTCACCGCCGGGCGCTCTGCCAGTACCGTCAGATCCATTCCCTCAGCAGTATTTACCCTGTACTCCTTATCTATTATTAATCCTTCCTCTCCTCTCCTTTTCCCTAGAACTTATGTGGCTCCAATGTGGAACTGTTTTCTTGTACATAGTGTGGAGTTTTGGTTGTGGGTTTCTTTAATTGTGGTGTGTGTGTTTATTATCTAAGTTGGTGTGTTTTGTATAAGGTTTGGGCTTTTCATTAAAGTGGTATTGTGGAGAATGTGCTCAAGGATGAGACTGAGTTTATTCCTCAGATTCAGCTTTATTCACAGATCACATACTCCAACAATCTCAAAGCCAGAAAAGAGGAAGTATAATCTCACAACTGGGTTTTATACCCCGGACACGAAACAGCAGTCACATGGTGTTTAATCAAACATACAGTCACATGGTACTTAATCCCAATCACAAAGTAACCCCTTTGATCTCACACCATTGTTCTTTAGTCTCTGGTGGTCCGGAAATCTCTCCAGGTCATCTCCCTGAAACAAAGGCCGAATCTCACACTCTTCCGTTGTCTCTCAGAGGCTCAGTCTTTTTGTTCCATGAGACGTGTAGCACACAATAAACATACAGCGATATATTTGTGGAGAATATGTAACCAACATATGTGCCCACATAACCCCCCCAAACATCTAAAATGGGACAAACATAACCAGAGATACATGACATAATAACATTACTACATATCAATCCACCAGTTGCCTAGCTCTAAGTCTCCTGCCGTATCTGCTGAAAGCCGGCTTTGCTGCTTCTGCAGCGTCCTCCTGCTCCTGTGGATTAGAACTGTTAGTCAATCTCTGTGGGTGTTCTGTAGAATGCCCTCAAGGGGGTCTGCCGCGACAGGGGGCTCTCGCCAACTGCACTGCTTCATCCGCCAAAACAAAAGCAGGTTTGGGTCTGTTTATACAAATCAACTCCTTTCTGTCTCCCAAATCTAGCAAAAAATGCTTCTCTCCTGTTTCCAGCACCCTGAACGGCCCATCGTAAGGCGGGCGCAAGTTGGGGCGATAAGCATCATGTCTAACAAAAAGAAACTCCGCATTTTTTAAAGCCTTCAGCACAAAAACACGTGGGAAACTGTGATGAGCCGGGCCAGGAAGCGTGTTTGATCCTGTGTCGCTCTGCAACAGCTGAGCGGGGGGGGGGGGGCAATTTGGCGCAGGATTATCGGGGAGAAATTCCCCGGGCAGACGGAGAGGCTGTGCAAAAACTAACTCAGCTGGGGAGGCTTGCAAATCCTCCTTAGGTGCAGAACGCAACCCCAATAAGACCCATGGTAGTTTGTCAACCCAATTTGTATCTGTAAGCGACGCTCTGAGGGCCGCTTTCAATGACCTATGAAAACGCTCGCATAAACTGTTAGCCTGGGGGTTGTATGCGGTAGTGCGGTGGATCTTTACCCCTAGGCTGCGGGCCATCGATGACCAGAGTTCGGAAACAAATTGAGGACCTCTGTCAGACGTTATGTCCGACGGAACTCCAAAACGCGCTACCCAAGCTGTTAAAAACGCGTGCGCCACTTCCTCCGCTGTGGTTGATGCCAGAGGGACCGCTTCTGGCCAACGCGTGGTGCGGTCCACCATCGTCAAAAGGTGTGTGTACCCCTGTGACGACGGAAGGGGGCCTACCAAGTCTACATGCACATGATCAAAGCGCTTAGCCGGATTGTGAAAAGGCTCCAAAGGAGCTCTAGTGTGTTTGTGTATTTTGGCTCGCTGACATGCTACGCAGGCAGTCGCCCATTCCTTGACCTGTTTACATAAGCCCGGCCATACAAATTTCTCTCCCACCATTTTGACCGATGCGCGCACCCCCGGGTGCGCCAGAGAATGGATCAAGTCAAAAACGTGGCGGCGCCACGCAGCTGGTACGCGGCCGTCCCGTGGAGACATCGCAGATTAGGGGAGGCATACCCATTTGCAGCACCCTGTCCTCCAGCCTTAACCCTGTTGGTCCAGACTGGAGCGCGCGCACGTCCGCATCGCTAACCTGCTCCGTGGCCATGGCTGCATAATCTAACCCTACGCGGACGGGGGCCGCGCGCGCTTCCGCGTCGCTACCCTGGCCCGCGGCCATGGCTCCAGAGTCTGCCCCCACGGGGCCTGGCGCTGGCACAGCACGCGAGAGGCAGTCTGCCACTACGTTATGTTTACCTGCGACATGCTGGATATCGGTGGTGAACTCTGATATCGCGGCCAGCTGTCTTTGCTGCCGGCCCGACCAAGGTTCCGAAATCTTGGCCATCGCAAAAGTCAGCGGTTTGTGGTCCACGAACGCGGTGAAACGCCACCCTTCCAGCCAGAACTGGAAATGGCGGCTGGCCAAGTGTAGGGCCGACAACTCCCTGTCGAACGCGCTGTATTTTCGCTCGCTATCGCGCAAGGTTTTGCTGAAAAGCGCGAGCGGTTGCCAGGTCCCCGCTACAAACTGTTCAACGACCGCCTCTACCGCTAAATCGGACGCATCAGTGGTGAGGGCCATGCAGGCCGTTGGAACTGGATGTGCCAACAAAGCCGCATTTGCCAGGGCTGTTTTGACTTGAGAGAATGCGCGCTCCCGCTCAGGAGACCATTCGATTTTATTTGTGGGTTTTTGTTTTTTTAGTGCAGTGTACAATGGTTGCATGAGCTGTGCTGCGCTTGGGAGGAAATGGTTATAAAAATTAACCATTCCCAAAAACTCCTGTAACGCTTTGACCGTTTGAGGTTGGGGAAAATTTATTATTGTGCGCACTTTATCTGGCAGAGGGACCGCTCCTTCTGGCGAAACACGATGCCCCAAAAAATCAATCTGCGCTACCCCAAACTGACACTTCGCTGGGTTAATTATTAACCAGTGCTCTGCCAGCCTCCGGAAAACTGCTGTGAGGTGGCTTTCATGTTTGTCTTCAGATGTGCTGGCTACCAAAATGTCATCCAAGTAGACGAACACGAAAGGGAGGTCGCGTAGCACCGCGTCCATCATGCGCTGGAACGTCTGCGCGGCCCCCTTGAGTCCAAAAGGCATGCGCAAAAACTCAAAAAGCCCGAAAGGAGTTATTACCGCTGTTTTGGGTATGTCCTGGGGGCGCACTGGAACCTGATGGTAGCCACGCACTAAATCTATTTTAGAAAAAATGCGCGCCCCCGCCAAATGAACCGAAAAATCTTGGATGTGTGGGATCGGGTAGCGGTCGTGTGCAGTGGCGTTATTCAACCTGCGGAAATCACCGCAAGGTCGCCACGAGCCATCAGTCTTTGGGACCATGTGCAATGGTGAAGCCCAGGGGCTTTTCGAACGTCTGATGATGCCCAGTTTTTCCAGGTTGGCAAACTCCTCGCGCGCTATGGTCAGTTTAGCTGAGTGCAGGCACCGAGCTTTTGCAAAAACGGGCGGGCCGGTGGTAGTGATATAATGCTCCACCCCATGTTTGGCCACTGTCGCCGAAAACGTTGGGACTGTTAGTGCTGGGAACTGAGTGAGGAGTGCGTGGAACTTAACACCGGCAGCTGTGACGTTGGCTTGTGCAGTTGGCGGTGCCACTCGTGCTGTGCAGGGAATAGAGTGAAAAGACAGTGAATTAACCAGACGTCTGTTAGCAAGATCAACCAATAGCCATGTGAGCACAAGAAATCAGCTCCTAACATGTTGAAATTGACTGCAGCTACAACAAAAGTCCACTCAAATGAATGGCCCTGCAAAGACAGAAGCAGAGTCCTCTCACCAAAGGTCTTAAAAGCTGAGCCATTCGCTGCTGACACTGACACCCGGGGAACCTTGGATGGCATCAGCTGGTCCGCATAGGAAGGCGTGATGAAGCTCAGCTGGGAGCCTGTGTCCACGAGGAAGTGTCTCCCCGAACGTGCATCCGTCAGGTAGAGCAGCTTGTTCTCCTCCCCGAGGGTCACGGCTGCTACCGACCCTCGGTCTTGGCGTTTCCCGAATGCTTGAAGTGGCACGGTGGGAGGCACTTGTGTGCCCTCTCTGTGAAGCGGTGATGATAGAAGCAAAGGACGTCATCCGCTCCGTGACGCCTGGTCCTTGCTGCTGCCGTCGTCGGCGCGTCTGGCGCTGCAACCACTGGCCCCATGCCGTCTCCGAGCGTCGCTCCTAGCTCCACTGCTGCAGCCGAAACTGCGCTCCGCTTGTGGGTGTCGACGAGTCGCTGCGCCTCCTTGCTCAGCCCATGGTAGTCTCGCTTGGCCAACCGGGGTGAATCTGCCAGGGTAACTCTCACCGCTGGCGGCAGGGTCCGGAGGAAAAGGTGGGCGAAGATAAATTCGCAGTCTTCGGAGTCTTTCAGCCTCAGCATTTTCACCATCAGGTCTACGGGTCTGTCATTCCCCGACTCCGTCAACGCTAGGAGCCCCTCTGCTCGCTGTTGCACCGAGGGGGTGAAATGGCTGATAAGCGCGGCTTTCAATGCGCTGTATTTGTCGCTGTCCGGTGGGTGATTGACCAGGTCTTCCACCCTCTGGACTGTGTGGCTGTCCAGCTTCGCCACCACATGGTAGAATTTCGTGTTGTCCTTCGAGATTCTCCGGAGGTTGAACTGCGCCTCGACCGCGCTAAACCAGGAGCGCGGACTATGCTGCCAGAAGTCGGGCAGCCAGAGTGTGGAGGCAGCCATCAGGCTGGCTTCTGCCGAGCCCCGCTCGGGAGAATTATCTCTGCTCATTTTTCGTCGTAAGGTCACCAGTGTGGAGAATGTGCTCAAGGATGAGACTGAGTTTATTCCTCAGATTCAGCTTTATTCACAGATCACATACTCCAACAATCTCAAAGCCAGAAAAGAGGAAGTATAATCTCACAACTGGGTTTTATACCCCGGACATGAAACAGCAGTCACATGGTGTTTAATCAAACATACAGTCACACGGTACTTAATCCCAATCACAAAGTAACCCCTTTGATCTCACACCATTGTCCTTTAGTCTCTGGTGGTCCGGAAATCTCTCCAGGTCGTCTCCCTGAAACAAAGGCCGAATCTCACACTCTTCCGTTGTCTCTCAGAGGCTCAGTCTTTTTGTTCCATGAGACGTGTAGCAAACAATAAACATACAGCGATATATTTGTGGAGAATATGTAACCAACATATGTGCCCACAGTATAAACTTTTCATCTGTGTCTGAGTGTTCTTCCGAAGTGGTTGTCCTGCACTTAAGCCTCCTCAAATTATCCCAAAATCGTGACAGTTCCACGTGTTACCAGCTCCTTTAATAAAGCTACTGTTCAGCACAGCCACCGCCTTCGTTGTCCCTCATTTAAAGACATAATAATAGCGACAAGGAGAAAAATTGGTCTTCTGGAGGAAAATATAATGTTTTTCCTGAAGATGGAAGCGTGTCTGGTACCCTGGCTGGAGAGTGTGGTGGCTAGATGACTCAAGTTTCACCAGCGCCAACAGCGAGTGGGTGAGTCGGTCCAGCAGTTTGTCGCCAACCTCCGCTGTTTGGCTAGTGCATGTGGGTTTGGAGACATGGAAGAGGGCTTGGTACGAGACAAGTTGGCGGAGCACACTACAAATACGAAGCTGCGGGAGAAGTTGGTGATGGCTCTGAATAGCCTGACGCCGGCTGAAGCACTGGAGATAGCGTCCCAGCTAGATCTAGAAAATGCTGCCCAGTTAGCATTGCAGCTAACGGGCCTCGGCCCATGCTTCCCACAGTCAGCTCCACTGGTGCAGAAGGTTGACCCGGCTGCTGAGCCTGTCAACCCCACGCCTTCCCAGGAGGGCCCCGAGGTAGACGCCATGGGACAGCAGGGCACCACAGTGTGCCGACCCAGTGGTAAACTTAGTTTGGCCGATGATGGCACATGTCTGCTGCACTCAGACGTAGCCGCAGGCATTCCCCACCTCGCAACACACGCCGAGCAGAACCCAGTAGAAACAAAGCAGCCGCAGAAGCCCCAGACTGCATTCATGCAGGACACAGAGCCGCCACAAGAGCTCCAGACTGCAGCCACATGGGACCTGGAGCTGGTCCTTACACAACATGAGCGTTCTCGAGCTGCTGCCTCATCGCAGGAGAGAGAGCATAATCCGGACTTGTCTCCAATCCTCGCCCGGCATAAGCCTCATGGAGCCACCGTACAGCTTAAGGAGAGAGAGTTCGTGGCCAAGCAGGACCCAGGTGAACGACAACAACCCAGAGCGCGTCTTGCTGCACACAAGGACGATATGCCGCTGCAACCACAACCAGCATCAGAGGAGAGAGGGCATTAATCAGACTCGTCTCAGATCCTCGCCCAGCATAAGCCTCATGGAGCCGCTGCAGTGCTGCAGGAGGGAGAGTTCATGGCCAAGCAGGATCACGGTGAACAACGACAACCCGGTGTGCATCCTGTCACCGGCGAGAGCAACACACTACCGCGGCCACAGCCAACACCAGAAGAGAGAGGGCGTACATCGGACTTGTCTTGGATCCTCGCCTAGCATAAGCCTCAGGGCGCTGCTGCAGCGCTGCAGGAGACAGAGTCTGTGGCCAAGCAGGACCCAGCAGAATAACGCCAATCCAGAGCGCGTCCTGCCACTGGCGTGAACCGCACACAACCACAACAGCAACCAACATCGGGCACAAGAGAGCAGCGCCGAGTGCAGCCGAACAGATTGCCACTTGCAGTATTTGATTGGGTTTGAGTACGCCAATCCGAATGCCTGGACCTGCAAATGCTCCAGTCGTTGCTGATGATGATCACCGCGCAGTTGGGGCCAGCCACCTTCCACATGGCTGATGGCATGCCAGCCGTCTGCAGAGGGTAAGATCAGCAGCTGCCCCAGTTGGAGACACGTTGCTAGAACTGACCCAGCCAGTGTGAGACCCGGACTGGGACTTTGCTGACAAGTGAGCCATGACTCCAGGAGATGGCATCCAGGTCCGCTACGGCTGGTGTTTCCAGGGCCACACCCACCGCAGGCTCGCCTGAGGCCCCTGAGGTTGGACAGTAAGAAAATTACTCTGTTTTTGAAATGTTTAGCCAGGGTGTGGCTGGAACACAGTGGTAGAATAACCCACTCAACCATGCAGGGCCTACCGGTAGTCCACCCGGTTGCCCAGGTTCATATCTGTTTTATAATGTTAATAATGGTTTTGGTTTTTCCCAGGGGGGAGGTGAATGTTATGTTATGTAATAACACCAATACACGGTGCTGACGTGATGGTGCAGGCATGGGTGACGTCATCACGCTGTGCCTATAATAGGAGGCTCACAGTGGCAGCCCGGGTCTTTGGCGCTCCACCTCTAGCCTACACACAGCCTGTATCCCTACACTGTTACCTTATTAGCCTGTCCCATGTGTTACCAGCTCCTTTAATAAAGCTACTGTTCAGCACAGCCACTGCCTCCACTGTCCCTCATATACAGACATAGCAAAGTGGTCAGACTGTAGTGATAATTACACAAGTAGGGCAAGACAGCAGCCCCCCCAACAGCACACATGTCGGGCCAACATCGGCAAGTTTACATTGGGAATACATCTTATAGAGGTTGTTTGCACAATGGTAAGACATTGCCTAGCTGACGTGTAAACAACCTCTATAAGATGCATTCCTGCTGTAAACTTGGTACATCAGGCTGATGTTGGTGGGTGTGCTGTTGGGGCCTCTTCTTAATGGCTCATGTAAACATTTGATTGCTTTAGTTCTGACTATAACGTTTCTCCACATTTTGACTTTTTTCTCAAAATCTCACATTTTTTTTTCTAAAACTTTTTAGTTTGAAATTTTCTTTTTTCTCAAAATTTTGACTTTTTTCTTGAAATTTCTACTGTTTTTTGCAAAATACTCTTGACTACTTATTCTCAAAATGTCAACTTTTATCCTCAAAATACTATACTGTATCACCTTTTTTTCATTTTCAGCTTTTTTTCTCAAAATTTTGACTTTTTTCTCAAAATTCTAGTTTGACTTTTTTCTTGAAATTTCACTTTTTTTCTCAAAATACTATTTCGACTTTTTCAGCTTCAACTTTTTTCTTGAAATTTCACCTTTTTTCCTCAAAATACTATTTTGACTTTTTTCAGTTTCAAATTTTTTTATTGAAATTTCATTTTTTCTCAAAATTTCGATTTTTCCTAAAATTTCAACTTTTTTCTCAAAATACTCTTGACTTTTTTCTCAAAATTTCACCTTTTTTCCTCAAAACTTTTGACTTTTGTCTCAAAATCTGATTTTGCTTTTTTTCATCAACATTTTGACTTTTTCTCAGAATTTTAACTCAAAGTTTCAACTTTTTCTCAAAATTTAGTGTTTTTCCTCAAAATACTATTTGACTTTTTTTTTTCTCAAAATGCTAAACTGTTCTTGTTATTTTTAATGTGACCCTAATGTTATGTCTGAAATTAGAGACTGGAGTCTTCTTATGCCATGCAGTGAACAGCAACACTTTATTGAGGGAACACAGACCTATATATACTGTGGCCACAGCCCGCCTGATGTCACCACACCAGGGCGGGTACGGCAAGAGCCAAAGGCCGAGCACACACACATAACATCCACACAACATTCTCCCCCCCTTTAGTAAAGTCCAAAACCGCACACACAATTGAAAACCTCCCAAATTTAGGACCCGAATCACGCACTAAAATAACAGGGAACAATGTATCATAATGGCCTAACATATTCACACAAAACATAACTAAAATAGAGTTGGTGGGTGGACAGCCACACAACCTGCATGGTACAGTGGATTATTCTGCCACTATTAACCCCTTGCACTCTGGTCAATTTCCCTAAAAACGCCAAAAAATAACGTACCCAAAGTAAATCAAAAGCTGTTCTTCAACCCTTTGCAGCATCTTCATGGGGCTGGTCTCATTTAAAAGAAAACACTTTGAATTCTTTGGCAAAACAGTCATAATCTCTCTAAGTGCTCCTGCCACTGAGTAACAGTCATCTAAACATACTGAACTTGAAGAAAATAAATTTCGCCTGGGTGTTTTTTTGGATACAAATGCTTGCAAATAACACACAGCTTCAGATCCGGGCTGGAAAATGCAACAGAAATGTAGAACCAAGTGTTATCCAGCTGAGGTCAAAATTTTCTAACAATACCACAAAAAATGAATATATTACACAGCTTTTTTCTTAGGTTGTTCCCATTCGTTTTTGAACTGTGCCAAATTGTGCCAAATGGCACAGCTTGGAAAAACGTCTGCAACTTTTGAATGATTCAATATAGAAGCTTCATCTTGGGCTCTAATGAAAGGTGAAGGGCTGTGTGTGTGTGTGTGTGGGGGGGGGGTTGTTTATTCATTCATGAATGAATGAATGAACAAACAAGCCCCCACACACAAAGAAGCATGCCACGTAAAAAATGTGTGGCTTTTTTTTTACAAGAAAAAATAACCAACAGTGCACTAAAAATTACACTAGAATATTTGTAATGTAGAAGATAACAACTCCCACCCCCCCACCCCACCCCCGCTACAGAGGACGGACATCGCCCATCGTTACATGACGGAAAGCGGTGACGGTGCGCTGCGGTCTAATACGCACAGTTGGACTAAAATATCTGAAATCCGCTACAGAACAGTAGCGGGGGGGGGGGGGCGTTCACAACATGATGGGGGTGCCGTTCGCAACACTGAACCGTGTCCAGTCCGTGCGCCGCGGTACACGCTCTGTGCGCCGTGGTCTAATACACACAGTTGGACTAAAATATCTGCAATATATCTGCAATCCGCTACAGAAGAGTAGCGGGGGGGGGGGGTGGCGTTCACAACATGACGGGGGTGCCGTTCTCAACATGACGGTAATTTACTGATCGGTCAAAAGTCATTTGGATTACAATTTTCAGGGATAAAGAATAATTTAGCTTATAACACTTACCTGTCCACAACAGCAGCGTAGGTGGCGAACTTCTCTTCCTCATTGTCAGACGAACATGAAGCTGGTCCGCTTGTTACGGACTCGTGGTTCTGGTCACGCGACCCGGTCAAACCATGATTCCATTATTGCGGTTTTGCGCTTCAATGATTGCGGTTTTGGCGAACGATTTTTCAAAACAAATAAAAACAGTAGTAAGAAAAAAAGACTGGCGAACGCCTGTGTGTCACCCAGCCTTACACAAAACAGCTTTCGAACTTCTGTGCTTCAATTGGCTGGCTGTATTCGCAGCCGTTGGTAGGCGGGTCCTTCTTGCTAGGTTTTCAGTCATTGGATCTTCAAGGTTTCAGAAACCCAATTCAAGGCTCTTATTAGTCGAATGAGAGGTCAATCACATCTAAACCAATCAAAGCACTCCTTTGGCTTTCTGTTCGCGGCTGTGTCTGTAGTGGAAGAACGGAAATGCAGCTTTTTTTTCTTCAGTGCGCCCTAGGACGCACAGTGTGCGTACTAGGTCGCCCTCGTGCGCTCTAGGACGCAGAGACGTGCCCGCCCGCGGTACACCGAAGTGCAACAGGTTAAACTAAAAAGAAGTCCATTAATAACTAAAATGACCGCCGTGTTCCTAAACTAAACCAAACACATAAATTAATCCCGAAACGACAAATTCATGTGTACAACACATGCTCTCATTTTTAAAAACACATGCAAGCCTATATACATTCATTATTATTTAACACCACATGCACGTATGAACTATTTAAACTATTATTTTCAACACCACATAAACATATTTACATTTCAGTTTATCAAGTTATACCACTGTCCACAGGCAGCAAAAGGTAGAGCCGACTCAGGTGCCCAGGGCAGCCTCTCAGTATGCGCGCCCCTGGAAGTAGCCTGCCCCTGGGGTCGAAGCCGACCCCACAGGCGAGAGCGTCTCTTCTCCCCATCATCAACCGCTTCTCTCATCCAGACCCGCCATCCAGCATCTCCTCCCAGGCACACCACAGCTCGTTGGTGTGCCTCCTCGAGCCATCCGACCGCTGGAAACAAGCTGCACCTCGTTTCACCCACCTTCGCCGTTGCTTCTTGACACGCTGTCTCTCCGTGCCTGTCAGTCTGTCCGCTTTCAAACCCGCTGCAGCCGTCGCCGTTGTAGCCCCAGACACTCCGGCCCCCTGTGGCCGAGCTCCGGGGAAAACTGTAGCCCACTTATCGGCGTCGCTCGTCAACCCAGGTGCCTCGCTGTTATGCCCAGCACCCTCATCCAAGGCTCTCCGCTGAGCTGTTGCCGTTGTAGTCCCAGACTCTCCGGCCCCCTGTGACCAAGCTTCGGGGAAAACTGTAGCCAGCTTATCGGCGTCGCTCGTCAACCCAGGTGCCTCGCTGTTATGCCCAGCACCCTCATCCAAGGCGCTCCGCTGCGCTGTTGCCGTTGTAGTCCCAGACTCTCCGGCCCCGTGTGGCCGAGTTCCGGGGCCAACTGTAGCTTGCTCGTCGGTGTCACTCGTCGACTCGGGCGCCTCACCGTTACGCCCAGCACCCTTGTTCAAGGCGCTCCACTGCACTGCCTCTGCGCCCGGCTGTCACTGCTGTTTCCCAGGGCTCTCAGTATGCTCGTGCTCCTCCTCCCACTGCCCCGACTCCAGCTGCGGGGAAAACTGAGCCGAGTCTGGTCGCTGTTCTCCCTCCACGCTGTCTCCGCTCACTGCACTGTCTTCACCATCAGCGGTATGGTCACGCACCGTGCTGAGCTCCTCGGCTGGCTTGCCATCTTCGGTGACCGGGGGCTCCCTCACTTGTGGCTCCAGTCCCACCTCGATATCTAGCTGGTAGCTTGTAGCTTGTTTTTGGCATGCACCTAGCTTCGTGGCTAACTTCGCCATTGCCACTAACTGGGCTGCTAGCTTCCCCGAGCTAGCTAACTTAGCTTCTTTTGGCGCCAACAGCTTCACCACCCACAGCTTCGTGCTTCTCGTATGTTCGACAAAATATTTGGCCAGCCACCGACAGTATCCTCATAAGACTCCATCTCTCCTAACATGCAGAGAATTTTCTGACCTTCTATGCTGAGATGGTGGACCGGGAGTGCTCGTCTCCGTGCTGTGTCGAGTCTACTGAGGCCCAACGCTGCGATGTATCCCTCAAACATGGCCAACCAGTTAGGCCACAGGATCGCTGGCTCTCCCGGGTACTGTAGGAACGGTGGTTGAGGTGGAGGTAGCCCATACGCCTCCATAGTTTCTCCTCGTAGCCAAATAAATGTTATGTCTGAAATCAGAGACTGGAGTCTTCTTATGCCGTGCAGCGAACAGCAACTATATATACTGTGGCCACAGCCTGCCTGATGTCGCCACAACAGGGCAGGTACGGCAAGCGCCAAAGGCCAAGCACACACACGTAACATCCACACAACACCTAATACTCCTTTTCTGACGTTTCGGACAAGTTGAAAGAAGTTAGGAACTTGAAAAATAAATACAGGGCCAAAAAGCCTCCAGTTATTCTTTATATTTGTGTTTCTTCTTTCAGAAATGTCTCCCTTTTGGAGACAGCGTGTACTGGCATTGGTGTGAAGAGCAGTGCTTATTGTTCACACCGCAACAAGGCTGGGCTCAGATGTACGATAAACACAGTTTTCCCTTCCTGTATCCATTTTCAGAGAGCTTATCAGGTGACAGTCTTGGCCAAGGAACACCCAGAGGGAAGATGTTCTCCGCAGCAAAAAAAAAAAAAAAAAAAAAAAACACCCCTGTTTACTCCCAGCGCATTAGAGGAGGCGGAGCTCGACACCCGCTTCAATAAAGCAGGTTCTTAAGGGTTCACGAGGTGGTGAGGAGAGACGGATCCAGAGCACAGCAGACATCGGCTGATCAGCGCTGGACTCTCACGGGTACGCAGCGCGTTCATGCGAGCACATCGATTGTTTGCCGGAAGTTTGAGTTTGTGTACGACTTGCACAGCCGACTACTTTTTTTTTTTTTCTGTCATTTAATGTTACCCTTTATTCACCTGTTATTTTACTCTTCTTCCACGGCTACCCCGATATTTTTCTTGAACTGATGTAAATGTAAAAAGTAAATTAATTTTAATATGACTATCAGGGTTGAAATCGGATTACAGCCACTAGAAGTAGTTTAGGTGACTTTGTGAAGTAGTAATGGGTGGATGCAAAAAAAAAAAAAAAAAAGGGCAACTGAAATGAATTCAGATCTTTTTCTCTTGTTTTAGCCAGCATGGATTTAAATCACTCAGAGATCTGCGGTCATGAGCTGGTGCTGCATAAAGGCTTCAGCCTGATCAGGGGCATTCACGATGCAGAGGATGTGGACCAGATTTCCAGGCTGGAGATCAGAGATTCTGATGTGTTTGTCGTCACGTATCCCAAATCAGGTGAGAAAAAAAAAAAATCAAGATGTTCACAGCAGGGTCTTTTGTGTCCAGTAGCCCGCTAAGAGCAGAGGTGGGTCACAACCACAGGCATAAATCAAGGGAGCGGTGGTGGTACTTGGGGGGGGAACAGAATCGCTCCCCCAATATCAGTTGTAAATTAATCTGACAGCAACATGTCAGCCACATTTAGCCCTGCACAGCATTAAAAATGCGGTGTGAATATTTCACTTTATTACCAGATTTACAGCTATATTTGGATTTTTTTTTTTCCAAATTAGATGAACACAGACTGCATGAGAATCATTGGTAAAGCTGCTGGAACTGCTCTGGCAATAGACTGACACACATCTACCGAGCACACGCAGTGCATTTATCAGAAAAGTGTGATTACTTGGCAGATTCTTACTGAAATCATCTTCACGTTTGCTTTCAGTGGGTTTATTGTCGCATAAGGTCATAGTCATACTGGCAGACATTTGGAAAACTGCACTCACATGTGTGTGGTATTGTGGGCACCAACTGGCCACTTTTGGTATTGCTGTTTGAATGAGCAAACAAATGTCTCTACACGTACAGGCTAGTCAGCTGACGTGTAAGACATGTTGGCGCTGCTCGAAGCTGCATGCCCGTAAATTCTCCAGTCAGTACAATGCAGATGCAGTAAGTGTTTCATCTGTTTACATTTGGTACAATGATAGTTTTATGTTGTATTGTAGGGTACTTTTTACTCTTACTTCAGTACATTTTTTTGGAAGAAAAAAAACTACTCTTACTCAAGTACATTGGTTAACTATATTAAAAATCTGAAATTACAGGAACAAAATGTAACTGAGGGGGAAAAAATTCAATTTACATGAAAAAAGTTACATTTACAAAAAATAAGTTGATTTTTTTAAAATAAAAAAAGTCAAATTTCAGGGAATAACTTCACAAATTGGTAAGAGCAGTCCTCACTGCTCAAGTAACTTTTTTAGTAGATGCCTTCTTACTCGAGTCATTTTTTGACTGACTCCTCTTACTTGTGCTTGAGTTATTCATGTCACGAGGTAATGTGTAGTTTCTGGCTTCTGTACCCACCTCTGAATAAGAGTGCCCTTAAGGTCGGTGTGGTCGTTGGAGCTCTGAGGAGAGGGGAAGGAGGCTGATTAGTATGTACGGCATTTCCAGATGAGCGCTCCACTCCTCTGTGTTGCAGATTGATCTAAGCAGAGAGCCGGGTTTCAAATGATCAACTCTGCAAATGTGTCTTGTGGAGGAATTGGGACGGAGGTTCACTGAGAGGAGAGGCGTGGTGTCTGCGTACACTGAGGGAGATGTGGTGATGCCTGACCTCTCTGTTTGACAGGGACCATCTGGATGCAGCAGATCCTGCTGCTAGTTGAGGCTAAAGGAGATGTGTCAGTGATCAGTAAGCTCAGCAACCCCTCCAATGCTGATCTCATGCCTTGGATCGAGGTAAATGGCAACAGAGAGGCCTTCATCACAGCTCTGTCACCCAGGATGAGGGTGACCCATCTGGCGTACCAGTTCCTGCCTGCCGCTCTGAGCCAGAAGAAGGGAAAGGTCAGTTTGCTCTCCTTCATCTTCAGTGCTTTGAAAATTAGCTGGTTACCTCCACCAAGGAGGTAATCGGGGTGGTTTGTCTGTCTATCCATCCATCTGTTAGCAGGGTTACGCAGAAACTACTGGATGGATTTTGATGACATTTTCACCAGAGGTAGCCCTTGGGCCAAGGATGAAACCATTAAACTTTGGTAATGAGCTGAGACTGCATACCTCCACCAAGGACCTTGTTTGTGTTTGTGCAGCAGGATTACACAAAAACTACTGAATGGATTTGGATGAAATTTTTACCAGAGGTGGTCCTTGGGCTAGAGAGGAACCCATAACATTTTGGTGATGACCCCAGAATGCATACCTCCACCAAGGCCCTTATCTTCTCACACTGTGTAAGCAAGAATCCTCCAAAACAAACCTATTACATTTTGGAGGTGATCCATGAGGGACAGAAGGAGCCTTGGTGGAGGTATACGCTCTCCGAGTGGTTTTCTAGTTTAAAGTGTAATAATTCAGAGGATCTTTTGGCAATTCTTAGTTCTTCTGTGGGGGGGCATGTTTTATGTTGCAGCTCAGTCCTAATTGTCTTGGGCCTCATTCAGACTGCAGGTCTTAATACTCACTTCTGATGTGCATAAGAATATTAACAAGACGTCACATGCATAGGCAGCACACTGTGTATATGAAAGTAAATGACAAAGGTCTGACTTTTTACCCCTCAGCCTCTAAAGGCTGAAGGGGTATTGTCATCACCCCGCTGGGTGGCAGCATCAACACCTACCTTGTCAACATGATAACTAGAGAAAGAAATGATGTACAGTTTTCATATCAATGTCATGGGTTTATCTATGAAAAATATCACAAGTTTGAATTTGGGTGACCTCTGACCTTTAGGTCGTGGTCAGAAGTCAGTTTTCCCAAACTCTTGTGAACTTGATAACTAGAGAAAGAAATGACATGGACTGTTCAAACTGATACCATGGATGTATCTATGAAAATCTCGGACTGTGGAGTGTGTAAAATAAGAGACATATTCACGATAGACGGTTTATTACACACTTCACATCTTTCAAGCACAGAACAGAATGACACATTTCAGCAGGCACTCTTCTTTTACCCAAATCACTCCTCACAAGTTTCGTGGCATTTCTCCACACACAACATGACATTTGCATTACACTGCATTCAACCCCCTACGTCCTTGACTCCTTCCTGCTATCTCGCCAGGAACCTCCTGAGCATTGTTTCTCCCATGCTTATCCACTGTCTCTTGTCTGAGATGCTAAATAATCTGACTCCCCCAAGGTGCTACACTGCCCCCCCCCCCCCAGCATCTTAGATAGAACAATAGAACATCAGTCCACACGCCGTTTGGGCTTCCGTCTCCTCCCGTATCTGCTGTAACTGGGGTTTACTGCCTCCGTGGCGCTGCTGTGCCGGTGGGGGGCTGCTGGGAGTGGGTCTGACTGCGGGTGGGCCGTGACAAGAGGGGGGGTCACTTCAGTCTGTCCGTGTGGCTGCTCTGGTGAATCGTTTCCCTGGGGAGCTCTCCGTGGGGGTCTTCCACGCCGAGGGGCCCTAGCCAACAGCACTTGCTCGTCCGCCACAATGAAAGCAGGTTTGAGTCTGTCTATGCCAATTTTCTCCCGCCTACCCCCCAAGTCTAGCAAAAAATGCTTATCCCCTGTTTCCAACACTCTGAACGGTCCATCATAGGGTGGGCGCAATGGAGGGCGGTGGGCGTCGTGTCTGACGAACACAAACTCTGCACTATTCAAAGTTTTAGGCACGAAAACACGCGGAAAACTGTGGTGGGCAGGGCCCGGCAGCGTGCCTGTGTTTGCGCTACACTGCAAAAGCTGAGACGGGCAGCTGCCCGGCGCGGGATTATCTGGTAGAAATTCCCCGGGCAGCCGTAGGGGCTGTGCAAAAACCAGCTCTGCCGGGGAAGCTTCCAAATCCTCTTTTGGCGCGGAGCGCAACCCCAATAAAACCCACGGCAGCCTGTCTACCCAATTTGCATCCATCAGTGAAGCCCTGAGCGCTGCTTTCAGTGATCTATGAAAACGCTCGCATAAACCATTGGCCTGTGGGTTGTATGTGGTTGTGCGGTGAATTGAAACACCCAGGCTGCGGGCCATCGCAGACCAGAGTTCGGAAACAAATTGAGGGCCCCTGTCGGACGTAATGTCCGACGGGACTCCAAAACGCGCCACCCATGCTGTTAAAAAAGCACGTGCTACGTCCGCGGACGTGGTTGCCGCCAGCGGGACTGCTTCTGGCCAGCGCATGGTGCGGTCCACTACTGTCAGGAGGTGCGTACACCCTTGTGATGGCGGGAGGGGGCCCATGAGGTCCACGTGAACATGGTCGAACCTCTTAGCCGGTACCTGAAACGGCTCCAAGGAAGCCTTCGTGTGTCTGTGTACCTTGGCTTGTTGGCACGCCACGCAGGCTGCAGCCCACTCTTTTACTTGTTTGCGTAGGCTCAGCCACACAAACTTCTCTCCCACCATTTTGACCGACGCGCGCACTCTTGGGTGCGCCAGATTGTGAACCGACTCAAACACGCGGCGGCGCCACGCGACCGGGACCACCAGACGCGGGCGTCCCATGGAGACATCGCAGTGCCATCTTGCAGCACCCTGCTCTCCAGCCTTAACCCTGTTGGTCCAGACTGGAGCGCGTGCACGTCTGCATCGCTAATCTGCTCCGCAGCCATGGCTGCGTAATCTATCCCCACACAGACCGGGGCCACCACGGCGCACGAGAGGCAGTCCGCCACCACATTCAGTTTATCTGACACATGCTGAATATCGGTAGTAAACTCTGAAATCGCGGACAGCTGTCTCCGCTGCCGGCCCGACCATGGTTCTGAAACCTTGGCCATCGCGAATGTTAGCGGCTTGTGGTCCACGAATGCGGTGAAGCTGCGCCCTTCCAGCCAGAACTGGAAGTGGCGTATGGCCAGGTGGAGAGCCAGTAACTCCCTGTCAAACGCGCTGTATTTACATTCGCTGTTGTGCAAAGTTCTGCTGAAAAAGGCGAGCAGCTGCCAAGCCCCAGCGACGTGCTGCTCTATGACAGCCCCTATGGCCACGTCTGAAGCGTCGGTGGTGAACGCTATCCGGGCCGCCGGGTCCGGATGCGCCAGCAGTGCGGCGTTTGCCAGGGCTGCTTTAACCTCCGAGAACGCCCGCTTTCGCTCCGGGGTCCATTCGACCCTATCCGTGGGTTTCTGTCTCTTGAGCGCAGCGTACAATGGTTGCATGAGCTGCGCCGTGCGGGGAAGGAAACGGTTATAAAAGTTCACCATCCCCAAAAATTCCTGCAGCGCCCTGACCGTCTGAGGCTGGGGAAAATCCGCCACGGCGCGCACTTTGTCGGGCAGCAGGATCTCTCCTTCCCGAGAGACGCGGTGCCCCAAAAAATCAATCTCCGTCACGCCGAACTGGCATTTCGCCGGGTTGATTATTAAACCGTTCTCCTCCAACCTCCGGAAAACCGTCGTGAGGTGGGTTTCGTGTTCGTCTTCGGACGCACTGGCTACCAGGATATCGTCCAGGTAGACAAACACGAACGGGAGATCACGCAGCACTGCATCCATCATGCGCTGGAATGTCTGTGCCGCGCCTTTTAACCTGAATGGCACGCGCAGGAACTCGAATAGACCGGAGTTATTACCGCTGTTTTGGGTACGTCCTCCGCGTGCACTGGGACTTGGTGGTAACCGCGGACCAGGTCTATTTTGAAAAAAATGCGCGCTCCGGCGAGGTGAACGGAAAAATCCTGTATGTGGGGAATTGGGTAGCGGTCGTACGCTGTGGCGTTGTTCAACCTGCGGAAATCACCACACGGTCGCCACGATCCCTCAGCCTTAGGGATCATGTGTAGCGGGGATGCCCATGGGCTGTTCGAACGCCTGATGACGCCCAACCTTTCCAGGTTGGCGAACTCCTCGCACGCTATGGCCAGTTTAGCTGCGTCCAAGTACCGAGGTCTTGCAAAAATGGGCAGTCCGGTGGTGGTGATAAAGTGCTCCACCCCGTGTTTAGCGATGGCCGCCGAAAACGTCGGGACCGTGAGTGCTGGGAACTGAGTGAGCAGTGTGTGGAACTTACCGCCTGGAGCTGTGACGTTGGCTTGTGCTGTTGGCCGGGTCACTCGAGCTATACAGGGGAGAGAATCAAAGGACAGTACATTAGCCAGGCGCCTGTTAGCAACATCGACCAGTAAACCATGTGCACACAGAAAATCAGCTCCCAGGATATGGTAATTCAGTGCTGCTACGACAAAAGTCCACTCGTATGTACAGCCGTGTAGAGATAAGATCAGTGTCCTCTCACCAAAGGTCTTAATTTCCGAGCCGTTTGCTGCCAACATCTCGGGGCCGCTAGGTCCTGCCAGCCAGTCGGCGTAGGTCGGCAGGATGAAGCTCTTCTGGGCTCCGGTGTCCACGAGGAAACGCCTCCCCGAGCGCGCGTCCGTCATGTAGAGCAGCTTGTTCTCTTCACCGAGGGTCGCAGCTGCTACCGACCGTCGACCTCGGCGTTTTACCGAATGCTTGAATTGACACGGTGGCGCAGATCTGCGTGCGTTCTCTCCGAAGCGGCGGTGGTAGAAGCAGAGCGTGTCTCTGTGGCGCTCCTTGGCCCCCGCTGCTGCTACCGTCAGTGGCTCCTCGCCTCGTCTGGTCGTCTCGCTGGGCTCCGCCGCCGCCGCGTTGACTGTAATCGCCCTGGTGGTGATGATGATCCGGTCTGCCTCCTGGGCTAGGGCACGGTAGTCCCACGCGGCCAGCAACGGCGAATTGGCCAGAACCGCTCTCGCCACCGTTGGAAGGTTCCGGAGGAAAAGTTGGGCAAACAGAAAGTGCTCGTCGTCCGTGCCCATTAACGCCAGCATCTTCTCCATCAGGTCGACGGCCGAACTATCTCCTAACTCGGTCCGTCTCAGGAGCCTCTCCGCTCTCTCACATTCCGAGAGCGTGTAGCGCTGGATGAGCACAGCCTTGAGCGCCTCATATTTGTTGCGGGCTGGCGGCTGATCGAGCAGGCTCGCTACCTGCTGAGCTGTGTGGGCATCCAGCGCTGCGACCGCATGGTAGAATCTGGTGTCGTCTGCCGTTACTCCCCGGAGGGCGAACTGGGCCTCGGTGTGGTGGAATCAAGAGCGCGGGTTGTGCTGCCAGAAGTCCGGTAGCTTGACTGAAACCGCACACGCGTGGCTGGGGGTTCCAGTCCGGGCTGTCTCCGGGGTTCTTGCCTCGTGTTCCATAATACGTCTTGGGTCACCAGTGTGGAGTGTGTAAAATAAGAGACATATTCACGACAGACGGTTTATTACACACTTCACGTCTTTCAAGCACAGAACAGAATGACACATTTCAGCAGGCACTCTTCTTTTACCCAAATCACTCCTCACAAGTTTCATGGCATTTCTCCACACACAACATAACATTTGCATTACACTGCATTCAACCCCCTACGTCCTTGACTCCTTCCTGCTATCTCGCCAGGAACCTCCTGAGCATTGTTCTCCCATGCTTATCCACTGTCTCTTGTCTGAGATGCTAAATAATCTGACTCCCCCAAGGTGCTACAGGACGAGTTAAAATTTGGGTAATTTTCCCTACATCTTGTAAATACGATAACTACAGAAAGAAATTATGTAGCCTTTTCAAATCAATATCATTGTGTCTAAGACAAATCATGGACAGCATAATCTGTGACCCCTGACTGTGAGTTTGGGGTCAAAAGGTCAAAGGTCAATGCTGACTTTCCCTTTGCACTATTACTATGGAACGAGTAAAGCGAGGGTCACCAAACTTGGTACACATGTTCACCCTGAGACTATGATCTCTGACTATGGGTTTGGGATTGCAAGGTCAAAGGTCAAGGTCAAAATGTCATTTAAACTACAAAGTAAGTGAGGGTCACCAAACTTGTTACACAAGTTCACCTTTGGAACCTGACCTACAGCTATGGGTTTGGGGTCAAAATAGGTCAAAGGTTAAGGTCAACATGCCATTTAAACTGTATCTCAACAGCAATGAAACCTAGGGTCACCAAACTTTGTACACATGTTCACCCTGAGACCCTGACCTCTGACTGTGGGTTTGGGGTCAAAAGGTCAAAAGTTAGTGTTAACTTTCCCTATACCTTGTTGCTATAAGATTGCTATTGCTATCCATATCAATGGCATAGCTGTTGAATGTGTCCCCAGCTTCAAATTCCTGGGGACCCACATCTCGGAGGACCTGTCCTGGTCAGTTAACACCACCAGCCTGATCAAGAAGGCCCATCAGCGCCTCTTCTTCTTGAGGACACTGAAGAAGAACCATCTGTCAACTGGCATCCTGAGCAACTTCTACCGCTGCGTGATAGAAAGCACCCTGACCAACTGTGTCACAGTCTTGTATGGGAGCTGCTCTGTCGCTGACCGTAAGGCGCTGCAGTGGGTGGTGAAAACCGCCCAACGCATCACAGGGACTCCACTTCCAGTTATAGAGGACGTCTACAGGAAAAGATGTCTGCGCCGGGCATGCAGCATTCTTAGGGACTCCAACCATCCTGCTCATGGACTGTTCCAGCTTCTCCCCTCCAGAAGGCGTTTCAGAAGCCTTCGGACTAGAACCAGCAGGTTTAGGAACAGTTTCTTTCCAACAGCTGTCACGTTATTGAACTTAGTTCCCCGCTGACTCTCTTACCATCATCTCTTATCATCCTCACTTGTACATAACTGCCCACCTAACTTATTGTACATTATTTGCACATAACGGTACTCAACTTTCTGCACTGCTGCATATATTTGCATATATTTGCTTGAATTGCACATACTGTCAATTACTGTATATACTGCACTGCTGTCCTTTGCACTTCTGATTGGATGCTAAACTGTGTTTCGTTACCTTGTATTCATACATGTGTAATGACAATAAAGTTGAATCTAATCTAATCTAATCTAATCTATAGAACAAGTGAAGCTAGGGTCATCAAACTTTGTACACAGGTTCATCCTGTGACCATTACCTCTGGCTATGGTTTTGGGATTGCAAACTCATAGGTAAAGGTTAAATGTCCATATGAGCTACATCTCAGTGAAGATAACAATTGATAGATAAATACAAGGAACACGTGTGTGTGTGTGTGTTCGTTCGTGTTCCTCACATACAGTATCTCTTGAACCATTCGTCAGACTAACCTAATTTTTTTTTTTTTTTTTTTTTTTTTTTTTAATGGCGCTGGAGACAGGGCGGCCGTACCAGTAGCAACTCTCTTGTGCCTTTGTGTTTCTATCTGCTTATTCCTGTATATAGTGTGTCTCTTACTGACCAGGGCTCAGTAGGAAGATTCGGATTAGTACTGGACCAAGTGTTTTTTTTAATTTTAGCCTCTTCTTTCTGTTAGTTTTTTCTCTTCCTTGGGCAATGGAAATCAACAGAAAGGGGGGGGACTCATTGTTTACACACGTGACCAGCTGATTGCGCTGAGGAGGCCAGCACTGCTGCCCGGAGCGAAGCCCCTCATCTCAGATGAGCTAAAGCGGAGACGCCGCAGGTGAAGGGCTGGAACTAAGGTGAGGAGGAGGAGGAGGAGGAAGCATAAGCTGGCTGTACCGATGGTCATCACCGGGACGTGTGATCGCTCAGAAACAAAACAGATGAGCTTACAGCGCTGGTCAGGATGCAAAAGGAGTATCGTGAGTGTAATATCATGTGTTTCACAGAGATGTGGGTACACTCACAGATCCCGGATGTTAATGTAGCAATACCTGGCTTCAAGACTATGCGGAGGGACAGAGATGTGATAAGTAGCAAGAAAAAAAGAGGGGAGGAGGAGTGGCACTTCTTGTGAATGAAAGGTGGTGTAATCCTGGACACATTTATGTGAAGGAAAGGCGCTGCAACCCGGACATTGAACTGCTGGTTGTGAGTATGTGACCTTATTATGTGCCACGAGAAATGACGTGTGCCTTAGTAATTATCGTCTACAATCCCTCCGTCAGCTGACGCAGTGGTGGCCTGTGATGTCATCAGTTCCACTGCGGCCACATTACTGGAGAAGCACCCAGATGCATTTATGGCAATCACAGGTGATTTTAATCATGTCTCACTGGGAAAAACATTACCAAACTTTCACCAGTTTGTTGACTTCTCACGAGAGAAAACAAAACACTGGATTTACTGTATGCCATTGTCAGAGATGCATATAATGCCACAGCCCCGCCCCCCCCATTGGCAAAACAGATCACTGCATGGTCATGTTATCGCCCAAGTACATTCCCCTTATGTGATTCCCCTGTGGAATCAGCTGCCAATCTGGATTCGGGAGTCAGACTCGATCTCTGTTTGTAAGAATAGGGCTAAAACCTACCTTTTTGATATAGCCTACAATTAGGGAGGGATCATGTGTTTCTGAACCCTCCCTTAGTTATGCTGCTAATAGGTTTAGTCAGCCGGGGGACCTCCAGTAATGCACTGGGCCTCACTCCTTTCCTCACTCTCAATGAAATATTTTTTTTGCTGGTCATTAACATTTGTTTGTTCTCTCCCATAGATTGAGTCCCCATCGTGCTGTTTGCTCTCTACATGTCTGTTCTTTTCTTCTTCTCTATCCCCTCACCCCCCAGCCAGTCGCAGCAGATGACTGCCCCTCCCTGAGCCTGGTTCTGCTGGAGGCTTCTTCCTGTTAAAAGGGAGTTTTTCCTCTCCACTGTCGCCAAGTGCTTGCTCACAGGGGATCGCCTGATTGCTGGGGTCTTTCTGCAACTGTGGGAGTTCCCCCTACAGTTGATAGTGCTATGAGATGACTGTTGTTGTGAAATGGCGCTATATAAATAAAGTTGAATTGAATTGAATTATGCAAAGGCAGCCTGCTTATACATGGACTGTGAGGAGGTGGACACAGGAGGTTGCTGATGCACTGCAGGACTGCTTCGAGATGACAGACTGGGGCGTACTCTGTGAACCACATGGGGTGGACATAGACAACATGACCGACTGCATCACAGAATACATCAGATTCTGTGAAGACACAACCATGCCAGCTCAGACTGTACACTGCTTCTCCAACAACAGACCATGGGTCACCAGTGACCTGAAAGCACTTCTGAACAAAAAGAAAAGAGCTTTTAGGTCCGGAGACAAGGAGAAGCTGAGGGGAGTGCAGCATGAGCTGAGAGAGATGCTGAGGAGGTGCAAGGACAATTATAGGAGGAAGTTGGAGAATAAACTCAGGCAAAACAACACTAAAGATGTGTGGGTGGGATTGAAACAAATAACTGGGTGCAAGGGGAGAGTCAGGCAGCCATCTGGGAGCCAGGAGAGAGCTGATGAACTGAATCTGTTTTTTAATAGGTTCAACTCACAGTCTGTCACCCCAGCAACACAGCCAGACCCCCCCACCCCCCCACCCCCACCCCCACCCTCCTGTGCAGCATCTCTCTCCATCTCCCCCCTCACCCCCCTGCTCCTCCTTGGGGGACACCAGGCCCCTCCCTCACATCACTGTGACTACAGACCAGGTTAAGAAGCAGCTGGAGAGACTCCATCAGCGGAAGGCGGCGGGCCCTGATGGCATCTCCGCTAGGATCCTGAGGACCTGTGCCAACCAGCTAGCTGCGGTACTGAAACACCTGTACAACCTGAGCCTGAGTCTGGAGAGAGTACCAGTGCTGTGGAAGACATCCTGCCTGGTTCCTGTCCCCAAGAAGTCATCTCCATCGGACCTGAACGACTACTGACCAGTTGCCCTCACGTCTCATGTGATGAAGGTCCTGGAGAGACTGGTCTTAGCCCACCTGAGGCTGCAGGTGAAGACGTGGCTGGACCATCTGCAGTTTGCATATCAGCCCCATTTAGGAGTTGAAGACACTGTCATCTATCTGCTGCAACGAGCCCATCTGCACCTGGATGGTGGAGGAGACGCTGTGAGAATCACGTTTTTTGATTTCTCCAGTGCCTTTAACACCATCCAGCCACTGCTGCTGGGTGAGAAGCTGCGAGTGATGGGGGTTGACAGCTCTGTGATCTCCCGGATTACTGACTATCTGACAGGCAGGCCACAGTTTGTCCGGCTGGGCAGTGTCTTGTCTGGCGTGGTGGTTAGTGATATGGGAGCTCCACAGGGGACTGTGCTCTCTCCTTGTCTCTTCACCTTATACACCACTGACTTTCAGTACAACACTGAGTCATGCCACCTGCAGAAATTCTCTGATGACTCAGCTGTTGTGGGTGTATAAGAGGGGGAGAGGAGGGGGAGTACAGGGCACTGGTAGACAGATTTGTGGAGTGGACAGAGCAGAATCACCTGAGGCTGAATGTCAGCAAGACCAGAGAGATGGTGATTGACTTCAGGAAGAAGAGGACGCCTTCTCAGCCATTGCAGATTAGAGGGGAGGATGTGGTGGTTGTTGAGGACTACAAATATCTGGGTGTCAGGATCAGCAAAGGGCTGGACTGGCCAAGTATTGAGTCCATGCCCACACTCAATACTTGGTCAGGGCTCCTTTTTCATGAATTAATATTGTATCACTGTGGCATGGCATGAAGATGATCAGCCTGTGTTACTGCTGAGGTATAATGAAGGCCCAGGTTGCTTTGATAGCGGCCTTCAGCTCATCTGTGTTGTTGGGTCTGGTGTCTCTCATCTCCCTGCTGACAATACTTCATCGATTCTGTATGGGATTTAGGTTATGAGAGTTTGCTGGCCAGTAAAATATGGTGATACCATGATCATTAAACCAGGCTTTGGTACTTTTGGCAGCAGTGTGGGCAGGTGCCAAGTCCTGTTGGAAAATGAAATCAGCATCTCCATAAACCTTGTCAGCAGAGGGAAGCATGAAGTGCTCTAAAATGTCCTGGTAGACAGCTGCATTGACTTTGGACTTGATAAAACACAGTGGACTAACACCAGCAGATGACATGGCTCCCCAAATCAGGTACCAAGTCCTGTCACTTGGAAATCAAGGTCCCAGGGTCTGGAGGAAGAGTGACCAGGCACAGAATCAAAGTTGCTTGAGGTCCAGTGTGAAGTTTCCACAGTCAATGATGATATGTGGAGCCATACCATCTGCTGGCGTTTTTCCACTGTGTTTAATGAAGTCCAATGTCAGTGCAGCCATCTAACAGGAAATTTTAGAGCACTTCATGCTTCCCTCTGCTGACACGCTTTAGGGAGATGCTGATTTCATATTCCAGCAGGACATGGCACCTGCCCATACTGCCAAAAGTACAAATACCTAGTTTAATGACCATGATATCACTGTGCTTGATTAGCCAGCAAACTCTCCTGACCTAAATCCCATAGAGAATCTATGATGTATTGTCAAGAGGAAGATGAAATACTCCAGATCCAACAATGCAGACGAGCTGAAGGGTGCTATCAAAGCAACCTGGGCTTCGATAACACCTCAGCAGTAACACAGGCTGATCGCCTCCATGCCATGCTGCATTGATGCAGTAATTATGCAAAAGGAGCCCCGACCAAGTGTTGAGTACATGGACATACTTTTCAGTCGGCCAACATTTCTGTGCAATGAATCTATATAATACAGGAGTTTAACTTTTTGAATTGAATTATTGAAATAAATCAACTTTTCTATGACATTCTATTTTATTGAGATGCACCTGTAGACAGATTTACAAAGAGAAGAAAAAGGGGAATATATCTGGAGGGGGAAAAAGGAGTAATGAGAAGGTTCTGACTGCAGATTCATGGAGAATTGGAGCTCCACTACTCATGTGATTTCCATTTCTGGTAGACTGAAATGTCTATGGTGAAGCACTCTCTGCATTAAAAAAAATGCACAATTAAATGATACAAATTTATAGGGCTGCAGCTAACGACAATTTTATGGCTCGGGTACCAAACACTCAATAACACAGGTACACATGTGTTCCAGTGCTTATTGCATGCAATATATTGCAATATTGCATTATAATTACAGAATGTAACTTTAAATGTTATGTTATACCCAGGGCCGGATTAAGGAGGTTGTGGGCCACTAGGCTAGAGCAGTTTTTGGGGTCCTCCCACATATTTATGGAAGTGTGATATGCAAAATGGCTATGTTTACATGCACAGTAATAATGCCAAAAATCTAATTATAAATGGTTTATCTGATTATTAAAATAGTCATGTAAAAACAATAATCATAAAAGGCAATCATTGCGTTAAATAAAGTGAAATTACATTAATACACGTAGTTTATTGTCCAATAATCCATTTATTCAGTGCATGTAAACATGTCAAATCCGATTATTACCATTATCTGATTATCCCTAGTTAACAGATTATTGTGGCCATGTAGCCGGGGTCACTGATGGATCGGCTTGACCTTCAAGGTCCTAAATTACTAAGGCAGTGGCTATGGATACGGAACTGGATCCATAGAATTCTTGTTACAGATACGGCTCAAATCTGTTTGGCCAGTATGTTCTATTAATATGTATCTTAAAAACAGCAGGCTACAGGTACGGAAATCTGAAGCATTTATTGTTTCACAATTTTAATCAGTATCTATTTTCTACCTTTTTAACCTTACCCACTTCCAAATCCTAAGGCTAACCTCTTAATTTTAAGTCTAAATTTCATCTCATAGTAAAATGGTTTGGAGAAGGTGCTGATGGCAAGATGCAAACCAGCAACCTTCTGATCACAGGCCCAACGTACTATCTACCTATGGCGGAGACAAGATGGCGCCGGTGTATGGGGCTGACCGTCTGTTTCTGACAGCTTTGCTTGTTTTTATACTGTTTTTAACCGTTTGCATTCAAGAAATCAAGTCTCTACTGGTGTACGACCGCCAAACATTGTTGGATCTTAGACTTCCTCACGAGGATCTTATTTCGTTTGATTATGGTGGACAGAGGTCCTTGCCTCCGCTCCTGTCAGGTATCCTGCCTCACCTGTACCAGGCCTCGGCACCGATCTCCAACTGTAGGTGGAGGCGTTACTGTCGCACTGGGAAATGTAGTGGTCGGGTGGTGAAACCAAAGGCCCCCCTGGCACATACCTTCACTGTTCCCCAGATTCCAGATGGATTATATCCCCGTGTCTCTGTGTCCTGGTATTCCCTGGATCCTGTCAATGTCTGCCTGGTCCCTGTGACTAACCTTGGTGAGGTGATCTGGCCCCGGCGCCGCTGCTTTCCCCGGCCTCACCAGCGTGGGGTAAACCCTGGCACCTGAGACCACTGCGCCATGTCTCCTGTTCTGCTGAGGCCCAGGCTCCAGCTCCAGCCAGGATTGGCCTGGCTAACGCCAGATCGCTGGCAAATAAAACCTACATCCTGAGGAATTTCATCAGCTGCCGGGATCTGGATTTCATTTTTGTGATGGAGACATGGCAGACTGTGGGTGAATTCACTGCTCTGTCCAAAGTTTTACCCCCAGGTTACTGTTATTTTAATTCTCCACGGACATCAGGACAAGGAGGAGGAATGGCAACGGTCTACAAAAATTACTATAAATGTAAGCGGCGCTTTTTACCTTCTCCAGCTTTGAAATGACTTTCTTCGAGGTGGGTCGCTCTAACCTGGTACTGTGTGCTGTCATATACAGACCACACAAATACAATAAGGACTTTTTAAAAGACTTTGCCAATTTCTTGGCTGGTATTGTTACAAATTATGATCGTGTTCTTATCGTTGGCGATTTTAATATACATGTATGTTGTCCTGATAAGCCGCTGGTGAAAGACTTAAATATCATTGATTCCTTTAATCAGGTGCAGTCCGTGACTGGTAGTGCTACTCACGGACACACGTTAGATCTTGTCCTCTCGTATGGCCTGCCTGTTTTTAATTTAGAAATTTGTGACACTGTATTGTCCGACCATATGCCTGTATTATTTGAGGCTGATCTGTCATGCACTGCAGATAAAACTGGTGCTCCTGCTCAGCACTGCCGGATTCTTAACCCTTCCATTGCCATTCGGTTCTCAGCTGCCTTTGACCAGCTCTGTGTCTGTCCTGGCTCTGTCTCATCTGTGAAGTAGCTCAGCTCCTGGTTTCACTCTTCCTGCCAAACCACCTTGGATTCCGTGCCTCAACTGAAAATGAAGCAGCCTCAATCCAAACCTGAGCAGTGGTTCAATGACAGAACTCATGCAGTCAGACAGGAGTGCCGCAAAGCTGAACGCAGGTGTAAAAAGGACAAACTGTGGGTGTCATTCCAGATTTTAAAAGATTGCTGGCATCAGTATTAAAATACGCCAGTGTCAGCCACTTATCTCTTTTGCGTCTGCAGCTAGTACAAAACGCCGCTGTCCGTCTTTTAACAGGTACACGTATGGGAGATCACATCACACCCATTTTAACTTCACTCCACTGGCTGCCCGTGCGTTTTAGATTTCATTTTAAAATTCTTTTATTTGTTTTTAAATCCTTGAACGGTCTTGCTCCATCTTATCTCTCTGAGCTTCTGCATCCCAACACTCCCACACGGTCCCTCAGGTCAGCTGAACAGCTGCTCCTGAGGGTACCAAAGGCAAAGCAGAAGCTTGGAGGGGACAAGCGGAAGCTCAGAGGGGACAGAGCCTTTTCGATCAACCCAGTGTGAGACATGGATGTTATTGAATGAAGTGCATGCATGCCTCCATCCATCTTCTACCGCTTTTCCGGAGGTCCGGGTCGCGGAGGCAGCAGTTCAAGCAGAGAAGCCCAGACTTCCTTCTCCCCAGTCACCTAGTCCAGCTCTTCAGAGAGGATACCAAGGCGTTCCCAGACCAGCTGGGAGACATAGTCTCTCCAGCGAGTCCTGGGTCTGCCCCAGGGTCTCCTCCCAGTGGGACGTGCCCAAAACACCTCAAGTGAGAGGCATCCAGGAGGCATCCTGATCAGATGCCCATACCACCTCAACTGGCTCCTTTCGATGTGGAGGGGCAGCGGTTCTACTCTGAGCCTCTCCCGGATGACTGAGCTCCTCACCCTATCTCTGAGGGTGAGTCCAGCAATCCTACGAAGAAAACTCATTTCAGCCACTTGTATCCGTGATATCATTCTTTTGGTCATTACTCAAAGTTCATGACCACAGGTGAGGGTAGGAACGTAGATTGACTGGTAAATCGACAGCTTTGCCTTAGAGCTCAGCTACCTCTTCACCACAGCAGACTTGCAATGTCCGCATCACTGCAGATGTTGCTCTGATCCGTCTGTTAATCTCTCGTTCCATTTTCCCCACACTCGTGAATAAGACCCCAAGTTTCCGGGTGAGGACCATGGACTTGGAGGTATTGATTCTCATCCCAGCCGCTTCACACTCGGCGGCAAACCGTCCCAGTAAGACCTGTAGGTCATTGCTCTATGAAGCCAGCAGGACAACATCATCTGCAAACAACAGAGATGAGATCCTGTGGTCACCAAGCATGACACCCTCTGTTCCCTGGCTGCGCCTAGAAATCCTGTCCATAAAAATTATGAACAGGATCGGTGACAAAGGGCAGCCCTGGTGGAGTCCAACTCTCACTGGGAATGACTCCGACAGAGTGTTGGCAATACGAACCAAACTCTCACAATGGTCGTACAGAGACCAGATAGCTCGTAACAACAATCCCAATACCCCATACTCCCGAAGCACCCCCCACAAAAAAACCACGAGGGACACGGTCAAATGCCTTCTCCAAGTCCACAAAACACATGTAAACTGGTTGGGAAAACTCCCACGAACTCTCGAGGATTCTCGAGAGGGTAAAGAGCTGGTCCGATGTGCCATGGCCAGGACAAAAACCACATTGCTCATCCTGAATCCGAGGTTTGACCAATGGCCGGACTCTACTCTCCAGTACCTTGGCATAGACCTTCCCAGGGAGGCTGAGGAGTGTGATCCCTCTAAAGTTGGAGCACATTCTCCGGTCCCCTTTTTTGAAGAGAGGAACCACCACCCCGGTTTGCCATGCCAAAGGCACTTCCCCCATCCTCCACACAATGTTGCAGAGGCGTGTCAACCATGACAGCCCTACAACATCCAGGGCCTTGAGGTACTCAGGGCGAATCTTGTCCACTCCTGGGGCCCGGCCACCAAAGAGATTTTTAACCACCTTGGCGACCTCAGCCCCTGTGATAGGCGAGTCGTCCCCCTCGTCCACAAGCCCTGCTTCCTCTGTGGAAGGCGTGTCTGTGGGATTGAGGAGACCCTGGAAGTATTCCTTCCACTGCCCGACGATATCCCCTGTCGAAGTCAGCAGCGCCCCATCCACACCATACACAGTGTGGACAGGGAGCTGCTTCCCCCTCCTGAGCCACCGGACAGGTTGCCAGAATCTCTTCAAGGCCGACCAAAAGTCTTGTTCCACGGCCTCATTGAACTCCTCCCATACCCGAGTTTTTGTTTCAGCAACCACCCGAGCTGCACTCCGCTTGGCCTGCCAGTACACCTCAGGTGCTTCGGGAGTCCCACAAGCCAACCAAGCTTGATAGGCCTCCTTCTTCAGCTTACTGTAATAGCGGAGCATGAAAGAAATGGTGACTGGTGAATGAAATGGATTTTTATTTTTTTTTTAATTTACTTCCTACTGTCATGCCTGGCCCTCACGAGCCAGTATAAGACGCTACAAGTCACCAGTGAGTTTTGCAATGATGTTTTATTAGCAAAACAAGACAAGACACAAGGCTATGAGCCGCTAAGGGCAAAAACACACACTAAGCGATACAAGGGCTCGTAGGGCTAACCTCAGCCACTACGAGCTAAACTATGACAAGACAAGAATGAAAACGAACCTGACATGAAGGTCTAACGAGGCCTCACGAGGATTGTTTGACGATTGTTGACTTAAGGTCAACTTATGCTCCCGCAATCTAACTGCCGTCAGTGCCCGCCTTATAAAGGCGAACACTAACGAGCAGTGATGACAGAGAGCTGACCAACCTTGACAGGCGGAAGCCCCACTGAGCGCCTTCACAATAAGAGCCCGGTGAGGCCAGAATACAACCCACAGCTGTCAAGGCTGGCAGCGAACTGTGCATGGCCCGAGTGCGGACAGAACCCAGCGCTCAGGTCGTAACAGTACCCTCCCTCCAAGGGCGGGCTCAGAACGCCCACGGACCACCCTGCCCACCCCACCCCATCCAGGGTGGGTGTTGGGGGTAGGTCCGGAGGGAGAGAGACCAAACCCAGAATCAATGCAATAACCAGAAAAAACTAAACACAGGACAATGACAAGAAAAACCAAATGCTCAACGACAAGAAATACCAAATCCACAGATTAAATTAAACACTCAACTAACGATTACAGAAAATTGCACAGGATGTCATGGAGAAACAAAAAAACAGAATTACTGGGTCAGAAAAACTAAATACAGGACAATGACAAAATACTGAATACTCAGATTAAATTAAATGCTCAACTAACTACAGCAACAGCACAGGACAGAAAATTAATTCCTTGCCTACATGTCTCACAAGAAAATGGTTTCTCACCTGTGTGAATGCTCAAGAGACACTTCAAATAACCAAGTACAAGAAAACAGAACAATTGACTCATACTTAACTATGCGCAAAACAAAATAGAGCAACTGCAAGACATGGAGGAATACAGAATATCAAGAAAAACAAAACCGGACAATAACTGGATCAGGACATCACCAGAAAATAACCACTACCCTCCCCGACAGTTTATGCCGACCGGTGGATACCAGGTGCCATAGGAACAGTTCAGGTGGTCTCCCCGCGTCCAACGGCCGGCGGGTGGTCATGGGAGGCAGAACATGACCAGGCGGCTCACCACAGTCCAATGCCCAGCACGTCCTCTCCTCTGGTGGCCGAACCAGGTCGCCCAACGAAACACATAACACGTCGGGTGGCCGACCCGGGGCGCCGAACCGGCGAAGCAGTCCCTCAGGCGGCTGACCCGTGTCCCTCAGCCACCAGTCCCGGGGAAAAACAGCCCGCGGCGGCCTCCCTGACGAGGACAAAACTCTGGAGAGCCGAGGCAAGCGAACAGGGGCCCCCACGGCCCCCGGCAATGATGCGCAGGGGCGATGACCGAGTAGAGGGACAAGACCAGGATGAGCCCGTAATCCGTCCGACGGCGAAAGGTCTGCAGCTCCTCCCCCGTCTGCGGACCACACCGGCGCTGCACCTCCGCTGGACCCTGATTGAGTTTCGGCTGCACCCACGTCAGGCCCCGATTGGGCCAGAACCACACCTGCGGTGGACCCCAATCGAGCCTCTGGCGCACCCACGTTGGACCCCGATTGGGCCAGAACCACACCTGCGGTGGACCCCGATTGGTCCTCTGACGCACCCACGTCGGACCCCGATTGGGCCAAAGCAGCTCCCGCGATGGACCCCGATTGGGCCACAGCAGCCTCCACAACGGACCCCGACTGGGTCAGTGCAGCTCCGCTGACGATCTCCACCCCCGAACCTGGGACCTCCAACCCAGTGACTCCGACTGGTTCCATGCCGGCGACACCTCAACGAGGCTCACAAACAGCAAGAAAACCGGGATCAGGATCACCGGTAGCAACAGAACCCAGCGAGACGAGCTCGGGCGCAGCAGGCGGCTGCTCCTCACTTGCCTCCCCTAGAGGCAGGCAAAAATGCTCCAAAACAGGGGACAGAGACACAAGAGGGAGCACTTGCCTACACTCAGGTTCTGTTGCCACCCAGGACTTCGACGATCCAGGTTCAGGGCGGCGACTCTCATCAGCAGGCTCCAACTCAGCTGCGTCGGGCTCCGCAGCTGGCAAGATGTCGTCTGCAGCCTGAGGTTCCTCCCGTGCTGCTGTCCACACCGATGACCCGTATGGCGTGGGGGCAGAGGACACTCGACCCACTGGCTCGGACCGCTCCAGCAAGGAGACCCGGGGACGCTTCATCGTCGGCTCAGGCTCCAGGCCGCAGTCCGCTCTTCTCCTCCATCCATGACGTGGCTGCAGGGCCGGATCCAGGCTTTCCAGCACTGCAGGCCCCCTCTTCATCCGACAATGTTGGCCTGGCGTCGCGAACCGCTCAACGAGGGGGACACAGAGGCAGCAGGTTTAGTCATTATCTCTACAGCAGGTGGAGGGAGCTCGGGGGGCTGCGAACCCCGAATTCCGCCCCCAGGAGTCAGACAAGGCAGGTTACAAACATGATGTAATAAATTAACATGCCCTTGCCTTTCTTCTGGAGGAGGGATGGTTCCTGATGTAGGGGACGTTGTTCCTCCTTCTCCCCGCTGGATGGCAACAGAGGGCCCCCTGGAAGGACGAGGTGGAGTCGCTCTCAGAAGTTCGCTGACGGGCTTCGCCGGCAGCGGGTCCAGCCGGGGATTCTGCTGAGGATTGCCTGGGCCGCGGCACCAACGTCGTTGTCGGCCCCCAGATGGCGCGAACTCCTGGACCGGGTCAAGGGCAGGAGCGGGATCCCAGCACAGGGAGCAAGGATGCCTCCTCCGCTGCTTCCTGCCGTAGTCCTCCTCCACCATATGGAGTATCTCGCGCTGTGCGACGATGTCATCCCTCCTCGCGCCGACTTCAGGGTGGTCAGCGTAGCGGGGAGAAAGATGATTACGCGCATCCTCAGCGCAGTCCAGGTACCAGCGTACATCGCTGTCGTAGTCAAGGAGGGAAGCAGAGATGAGCATTTCATCCACGTATTCTAGGACGTCCGCCAGCTCGTGGCTCGGACTCCGAGCGCGGCCCCTCCGCGATGGCATTCCCCCAGCACACCGTACCCAGACAGGAAAAGAACAAACGTCCAAAAAGCAAAAGCTCACGGTGAAAAAGGCGTCTCGGTGTGGCGTCTCCGTTTAGACATCTGGCGGGAGCATACTGTCATGCCTGGCCCTCACGAGCCAGTATAAGACACCACAAGTCACCAGTGAGTTTTGCAATGATGTTTTATTAGCAAAACAAGACAAGACACAAGGCTATGAGCCGCTAAGGGCAAAAACACACACTAAGCAATACAAGGGCTCGTAGGGCTAACCCCAGCCACTACGAGCTAAACTATGACAAGACAAGAATGAAAACAAACCTGACATGAAGGTCTAACGAGGCCTCACGAGGATTGTTTAACGATTGTTGACTTAAGGTCGACTTATGCTTCCGCAATCTAACTGCCGTCAGTGCCCGCTTTATAAAGGCGAACACTAACGAGCAGTGATGACAGACAGCTGACCAACCTTGACAGGCGGAAGCCCCACCGAGCGCCTTCACAATAAGAGCCCGGTGAGGCCAGAATACAACCCACAGCTGTCAAGGCCAGCAGCGAACTGTGCGTGGCCCAAGCACGGACAGAACCCAGCGCTCGGGTCGTAACACCTTCTTTTATTTTATT
The DNA here is from genome assembly GCA_020510985.1 of Pholidichthys leucotaenia. Classification (NCBI taxonomy): domain Eukaryota; kingdom Metazoa; phylum Chordata; class Actinopteri; order Cichliformes; family Pholidichthyidae; genus Pholidichthys; species Pholidichthys leucotaenia. The sequence continues at coordinate 304,643,486 of CM035836.1, forward strand.
GATTCTATTGACTGTGGTTTCTACTCGTGCTGAGTTTTATATTGTTTTTGTGTTAGTGTCCTGCTCCTTGCTTTTATGTTTTTATGTGTGTTCTTGTTGTGCAGCACTTTGTGTCGTGAGTGATGCTTTTTAAAGTGCTTCATAAATAAAGTTGTTTGACTGATTGACCTAAGCCACAGCGGCAGCTGGCTTGGAGCTGATCTGAAAAGGTTTTGTTGGATTGTCAACTCTTCCGTACCAATAGACATTTTGTATAGGGATACAGCTTCTGTATCCATAGCCACTGCCAATTACTAAATAAAGTGAATGACTACAAAGTTCTAGGTTTAGCATGAATAGCAGAAAAATATAGAGCCATCAGGACTAACGACCGACAAATATCTTGTGTTGACTCACAACTTTAATTATGACAGTGAAAAATCACACTGAGTGGTGTTTCCTCTTCAAGGGTTAAATATTTACTATTTGAAGCCAGAACAGGGTTTCTCACTACAGAGGAAAAAAAAAAAACATTGACCAGTCTGCCCTACTGGAAAAACAGCTGCTTTTCTCCATGACTGCAGAAAAGAGCAGGTTATGTGTGCAAAAACCCGATATTCATTATCTAATGATGACAGTTTTTACAATGTTTACCTCATACTTTTAAAAGAATGATTCAAAATGAAAATATCCCGATAGTTGTTTTGAATTAAATCTACAATTTTTCATTCATCACAGCAGATTAATAGAACTCTGGCTGAGATGAACGATAATACAACTGAAGGAAATTTTACAACTACTGGACAAAGAGAAAGACTGGCATCATCTCTGAATTGTAGTGGACAGCTCTCATTCATGGCCAAGCAAGGCTGTGGAGTTAAAAAGCTCCTTTAAAATTTGTAAAGTTAAAAGTTAAATTTGTAAAGTTAAACTGGATTAAAAAAAACTGCTGATGAACGTAATTTCACGACATTTGGGCTAATTTGTCTAATTTTTCAAAACGTCTGTGTGACGATGGAGTGTCGCCGCTGGTGTGGACCTCTGGGAAGGGAATTTATAACTTTCAAATATTAAAATATATTCTAATTTTTAAAAATACACACAGCTGGAAATTGTAAATGGTATTTATTTGTGGGCTGGATATCAGTTTTCTTGGCGAGTTGAAGTCCACCTGTGAGATAAAGAGTTAACGTTAATAATTAAATCAATTGTGTGAGGCAAATAAAAAAAACACCTTTGCCTACATACTTCCTGGTGGTGTCTCGGGCAAAAGATTCCCTGGGGGCTCGAACGCCTTATAAAGGGTGCCAGGAGGGAAAGTATGCAGTAGATGAGTAGAGGGGGAAGTTGGTGGTAGATTGTAATGTAAGTAATGGTTTATGCTATTTATGGGTGTTTATTTATTGTGTATGAGTTTGTAAATGTTGTGTAGATATTATTTAAATGTTTAATGAGTATTTTAAAGTATTGTTGGCTATATGTAAAATGTGTACACTACTGTTCAAAAGTTTGGGGTCACTTAGAAATTTCCTTATTTTTGAAAGAAAAGCACTTTTTTTCAATGAAGATAACTTTAAACTAATCAGAAATACACTCTATACATTGCTAATGTGGTAAATGACTATTCTAGCTGCAAATGTCTGGTTTTTGGTGCAATATCTACATAGGTGTATAGAGGCCCATTTCCAGCAACTATCACTCCAGTTGGGGAGAATGTGCACAATGATGAGACTGAGTTATTCCTCAGGTTCAGCTTTATTAACAGATCACATACTCCAACAATCTCAAAGCAGGAAAAGAGGAAGAATCATCTCACAACTCCTTTTTATACCCCGGACATCGAAACTCAAGTCACATGGTGTTTAAGCAAACATACAGTCACATGGTATTTAATCCCAGTCACAATGTAACCCCTTTGATCTTCCACACCATTGTCCTTTAGTCTCTGGTGGTCAGGAAATCTCCCCAGGTCATCTCACTGGAAACAAAGGCCAAATCTCACACTCCCTCATTGTCCCTTGGAGACTCAGTCCTTTTGTTCCTTGAGATGTGCAGCACACAATAAACACACAGCAATATATATTTGTGGAGCATATATAACCAACATATGTGCCCATATGTGCCCACACAGTGTTCTAATGGTACAATGTGTTTGCTCATTGCGTCAGAAGGCTAATGGATGATTAGAAAACCCTTGTGCAATCATGTAAGGTCTGCAATGCTGTAATTGCTGCAAATAGAGGATTCTTTGACGAAAGCAAAGTTTGAAGGAAAAAATTATTATTTCAAATACAAATCATTATTTCTAACCTTGTCAATGTCTTGACTATATTTTCTATTCATTTTACAACTCATGGTGGTAAATAAGTGTGACTTTTCATGGAAAACACAAAATAATTGTCTGGGTGACCCGAAACTTTTGAATGGTAGTGTATATTTATTGCCTTATCCGTGGATAATGGTACAGTATGTTCTATCCAGGCTAATTATCTCACTGGGTATATGAGCAGGTGATTTTCTTTTGGAGGTTGTTGAGTGTCGGCCGTTTTAAATTGGAGTTGTTTGCCTGCACAGTGTCTAAATAAATGGAAAATGCTTGTTGCAAATTCTTGAAGTCCAGCTCTTCTGTGAAACACGCCTTGACCGCTCGAGCCGAATGACAGTCTGTAAAAGTCGGTCCAAATGCTACAATGTGAACCCATCTTGGTGGGGAAAAAAAATTGCTGTATATGCGGCAGACAAAACAATACAAACAGTCATGGAAGAAGAAAATAGAAGCCAGTGTCTTGAAACGTACTCACTATTTGGAAGTTTGCGATTGAAATGGCACTTGGAGAAAACATGTTTCTGCCGTTTGTAGGAACGCTCAGATGCTCTGATATCAGCGTCCTTATTCTGGCAGCGCTTCGTCCTTTTCTGGATCAATATTTCTGGTGTGTATGGCTGATGGATCTTCAGACAGCGGCTCCACCGGTGCGTCCCGTGTTAACAGTTGTAATGCTAACAGTATGACAAACATCTTGTTGTGACTGTAAAGTTGACACTGTCCGGCTGTATCACAACTTAAAAAAAATCCTGTCAATTTAGGAGTTTTTTTTTTAAAACCTCCTTCTCACCTTCCTGTTTTTCTTTCTTCTTTTTTCTCTTTTGAATGCCACTATCGTACAGTACATTCATTCATTCGTCCACGTATTCACTACCGACCCACATCCAACCTTAACCAGGTCAAATGTCAACTCTTTACCAATTAAATTAAGCAGGTGGGACAGACACACACCTCAACAAATAAAAAGTTGATTCACCAAAACAAACCCTCCAATAAACGTTGGGCAAGGCAGAATTGGCAAAAGAGAGAAGTGTTTCTTTCGGAGCCCCAAACAAGTCGGGGTCCCAAGGCTCCTGACCCAGTAAGCCCTCTTGATAATCCGGGGCAGGTTACACCATAAAGTTCTGTTCCGAAGATGCTAGCAGCTAGCGACGGTGGCTATATCAGTCCCTCCAGGATTTCGCGGCATGTTTTTATGATTGTTGTGGCCCCAAAAGCCTGAATTCGTGGGATCTTTTTTAAAAAAGTTGCAATAAAAGTTGCAATGTTTTGAGAGTTTTTTTCCCCCACTAAAAGTTGTGGGAAGAATTACAAATTTTAAAGCAGATGCTTTTTTCCATAGTTTACTGCAATGATATTCTATAACACCACAAGAAAAGCGCAGGATTGTCAAAAATTTCCTATTAAACAGTGATTTGTAAATTAAGCAGAAACCTCTGCTATACAGAAAAACTCTTGTGAAACAGCAAATACAGACTTTAACACAATATCCATTACAACAGCTAAATTGCATTGAATGCATGTTAGAGTATAGATTTGGAAATTACTGGCAACACCTTGAAAACTCCCTAACTACAGCGGTCCCTACTCACTCAGTACTGAGCGCAGAGAAAAGAATTTATTCTCTTGCTCTGTATTGTCTATCAGAGTCTGTGTTTTTCTGAAATTTTTTTTTTACAGACAATATTCTCTTTCTTTCCGTGCCTGACTCCTACCTGTCTATCTGCTGCGCGTCTTGACACACACCTGTCTTATCTGATACTCAGCTTTCATTTACTGAGAGTCCTACCGGGGGGTGGGGGGTTGTAGATGTGTGTCCACACCGGAGATTCACAGCTTTAAAGCTTATTGACAAGATGTAGTAATGATTTTACCTCTAAAGATGTATGAAATGTTCAAACATTGGCTGTAGTGTTAGATTTGCTCGTTTGTGGTTTTAGGGAATCTGTCCTCACACGTGCTCCCACGAAGGGCTGCTTTTCAGGGAGGCAGAGGTTTTTCAACACACAGTATTTCATACACGCGGTCAGGACAGAGAAGTGGTGAGATATCCACCGGCGGGCCGGGGGAGATGAATGAAGGAGCGGTGTGGGGAAATCTCGCAGGTGAGTGGGTTTTTTTTATCACACACTTTGTTTTTTGCTGATGTGTTCCATTAATATTGACTGTAAACACGGAAGTGAGCCCAGTGCAGCGACGCATTTTATTGGTTAGACTGAGTGTTTGAGCGCTACTGAGGGACAAATTTGATTGGCGAAATTGGCGGAAGTTTACAAGGACTGACCAAAATTGTGGGAAAGTTGCAGTGATTGGACAAAGTTGCAAGGTCGCGCAAAAGGCACAGCCAATCAGTGATTTCACATGAATTGACACGATTGCAACATCGTGAAATCCTGGAGGGACTGCTATATGTTCTTTGGTCATATAAGCATAATTGGCATAGCTGACTACATTCTATTCATCTTAATTTAAATTCTCAATCATGTACCTTGTCTCAGATGTGCTGACTGTGCATAGTGTGGGATGCTTTCTGCCAAGACACTGTAACATCGACGTTGTAACATGTAGCTCGCTGCTCGGCTTTACCATGGACACGCTGCACAATGTTTTCCTTCAATTTCAGCTTGAAATGATTCCAGACTTGAGATACTTTTGTCATTTTTTTTCTGACTCTCTTGCTTTTTGCTGGGCCACTACTACGTCGCTGTGACAGGCGCCATTAAACAAAGCTGTGTCTTGTTTATGTAGCATGACTGGAAGAAGTTCATATAGACCGAAAGTGCTACATTAAATGACATGTTGACACAAATTTTGAATCAAGGAATTTTTGTAATCGCATTATTAGAGTAATTGTTGTAGCCCTACAAATTTACCATAAAAATGGTGTAAATTTAGGACAAGAAATTTAATGTATAAAAGGAAAAAAGTCAAATCAAATTTACATAAAAATGTTGTGCACTTGAAAAGAAAAAATCTAAATTTAGCAGGAAAATTATACAAACTTGAGATGAACAATATTTAGAAAAAAAATTTAAATGTAAAGTTATCAAGAAAAAGTCACACATTTACTATAATAAAGTTAAGTGTCCCCTCCGTGGACTGTCACCTTATCATGGGGGTGGGGGGTGATTGTGTGTCCTAATGATCCCAGGAGTTATGTTGTTGGGAGGCAACTTGCTTCTGGTAGGGTCTCCCAAGACAAATTGGTCCTGGGTGAAGGACTAGACCAAGAGTTATCCAGTTTACCCCCATGAAGAAGTTACAAGAATGATCCAGTGTACCCCATCCATTTTGGGGTAGCCAGGGCTTGAGGGCAAGCACCTGGCAATCGGGTTTCTGTCCATAGGACCCAGCCGGGTTCAGTGCGAGCGAGCCGCATGGGTCCGACCCCCAGTGGGCTCACCACCTGCAGGAGGGATTATGGGGATCATGGTGCTATGTGAACTGAGGGGCAGTCTGGGCATCTCTGCTTAGACTGCTGCCCCCGTGACCTGGATCCTTGGATAAGCAGTAGAAGATGGATGGATGTTACCAGTCTGTGAGGAAAAATTGCAAATTTACGAGAAAAAAGTTCAAAATTTATAAAAAGAACCCCAAATTGTACGTGAAAGTAGCCACAAATTTATGACTGTCACGCTAGAGTGACGTGAAAGTCAAGTGAATTGTGACTGTTCAGACTGACGTCATGCTGCAAAACGTGGACCTGTGTCTGACTTGGGTCAGAATATGAAAGTGGCGTGGTCTGATTTTAAATAATCAGATTTCATGTCCTACTTATAATATAGCAACGGTACACTACCACACTGAGGCACAACATGAAGAAGACTAAAAAACAAAAATTGGGATGTACAGTACACAGATGGGGAAAAACAGTCACTAATTTCTGCAGTTTGTTTTTTTTTTTTTTTTATCAGTGAGTGCTGACACACCCATTCTTAGAAAATATGTCTCTCCACTCTGCATTCTTGTGCTGTTTTTATCATCTGTTATTGTAATTTCTTGTCCTGCAACTTGCAGAAATGGTACACACCCAGAAAGCCTCATCAGGAGGGATATGTCATACCCCCGGGGGAGGGAGGGCAGGAAAAGGCATTTGCAGCAATTCATTGACAGTTAATTTTTTTTCTGTAGTTATTTATACTTGGATTACATTACATAGCTTGAGCAATGATGTGCGGTCTAGTTAGGCACTGATTGTACGGCAAGCCGTTTTATCATTTCTCCGAGGGGCAGATTTTAAGGTAGCTCAAAGGCGTGGAAGTCAGAAATTTTAATTATGACTAGACAAAACAAAGATATATTTATGTTAATATAATTTTGAAAATTAAGTTGTAATTAAGTGCATCCCAAATATTCAAATTTACTAGTCACTATTTAAGATATCTAATAATGATTTGTACATACATATTTAAAAAAAGAAAAATAGTTCACCTAAGATCTACCTTAAATTTTTCCCCTTATTAAATTATAAACAGTCAACACAGTGGATCTTCCCCGTTCAGATCTTTTGAAGTAACCCTAGAGGTGGATCACGATCCATATCACTCACTATCTATGGACTGTTCTTGTGCTACACCCCACTCCTGCAAAAATTGTCATCATGATGTGCTACTTTTTGGGTAATCCTAACAACAAAACATTATTTTTATCATAATTATAACCCCTATGTATAACCCCTACATCATCCTAGGTGCGCCACCCAGAGGTTTCGCAGGTCCTTCCTACCTACGGCTGTCAGACTGTATAACCTAAGTAGGGCTGCTCGCAGAGATAGCAAAAAAAACGTGACGACCTAATAGTATTGAATGCAAAAGACGCAACAGACTTACACAGTGGTCCCCTCCAGTATATACAACTAGGACAATATCAGTCGCTATGGAGGGTGACAATATGTATGGGTACATATTCATACCATGTAGGGTGACTAAATAGACGGTTATGCTGTTTATTCCATCTAGCTACAATGCCCTGCACTGTGTATATACATTTATATATTTATGTGTACATATGTATATTCACTGCTCTTATTTTCTTATCTTCTAAATTATTGCTCTGAGTGTTGCTATCCCTGTGCTGTTGCAATCCTGGAATTTCCCCATTGTGGGACTAATAAAGGCTTATCTTATCTTATCTTATGACTCAATGACAGCAGTTCATTCTTTCAGTCCATCTGCATGCAGCTGTTAGTTTCCATCCTGGAGTCATCTTTTTCTGTTGTTTAAATAGGTATTTTAGTAGGGCCGTTTTAATAAATGTGCTGACTGAGGACCCATGATGTGAAGTCTCCACTTCTTTAATAATAGTACATCACTTCATGGATTAATAATTTTGCCTCTCTCTGTGTGCGTGTGTGTGTGTGTGTGTGTGTACTATGAATAACTAAGCTAGCAGACAGTCTGGGTAAAGTAGAGCTGTGTTAATAGCTTTATCTTCACATCAAAGCTAAAGAAAATTAACTGTATGTCAGTGGATAAAAACAAAGCCAAATAACACTGCTCTGGTCTGAAAGGGGGAAACAAAATCACTGATGAACTTTCACATAGGGCTGGGCAATAAATCTGTGTGAAATCAAAATACAAATTTTTTTGGTTTGGAGAATGTTAAAAAATGCAAAAGAATATCATGAAAATCAATTTTCCCGTTCACAAGAGTAAATATGGTAATCTCAAGCTCTAACCCCTTTTCCCACCCTTAAAAGTTAATTTTTATAAAAGTCGGCAGTTTATCAGTCAGAAATGTGTGGATTTGTGTTTGTTCAATCAAACCTTTTTTATAAAAAAAAACTTTACTTTGGTTAAAGCCAGGTTTGTGGGCCATTCCACCGAATGGGTGCCATTTGTATGTCATAACTCTTACAACTTCAGCTTTATTTTTCATATTTTCCAAATACTGAACACAATAACACACATGTTTAATGACTCAAAAAGTGTATTGAGCCGGCTCAGGCAATTTGATTTTATTTTTTACAAGCTGATAGTTGCAGAGTAGTATAGCGTATAGATAAGGCATTAATGTGTGCTTTTCACTTTTAACCACAGACTGTATGTTGAGTGGCGTCTGTCAGAGCCGGCTGCATGGCTGGTGTGTGGATGCCGTGCACAGAGAAGGCGTGGTGGGATGCTGTCAGTGTACAAACCTCTCTTCTGTGACGGAGCATTCTGTCCACATACCAGTCTGTCACATCTGTCATCATGTCAGAGAGCTGAGGAGAGCTAAATCTGTGTATTCTGAGAGACTCCAGCAGCAGTTCACTGCTAATGACTCGGCTTCTGTGTGGAGAGGACTGAGGCAAATCACCAATTATCGGCCTCAGGCTCCTAAAGGTCAGGATGACAAAGCCCTTTGTCAAAGATTGTCCCAACACTATGCCCGTTTTGACACCCCGTCATCTGTGTCCAACTCCCCCCCTCCCTCCAGCTCCACAGCCTCCACGATCCCTACTTCAAAGGCGCCCCCCCCCCTCCTCCCCCCCTGCCCTTGTCATCAGTGAGCAGGACGTGCTCAAACAGTTCTCCAGACTGAACCCGCGCAAGGCCCCCGGTCCGGACGGCGTGTCTCCCTCCACCCTGAGACACTGTGCGAAAGAGCTGGCTCCTGTCTTTACAGACATTTTTAACACCTCCCTTAAGCTATGCCACGTGCCGTCCTGCCTCAAATCCTCCACCATCATCCCTGTCCCCAAGAAGCCACGGATCACTGGACTTAACGACTACAGACCTGTAGAGCTCACCTCTGTAGTCATGAAGTCCTTTGAGCGCCTGGTCCTGCCCCACCTCAAGTCCATCACCACCACCCCCCTCCTGGACCCGCTGCAGTTTGCCTACCGAGCCAACAGGTCTGTAGACAACGCAGTCAACCTGGCCCTCCACTCCATCCTGCAGCACCTGGACTCCCCAGGAACCTACGCCAGGATCCTGTTTGTGGACTTCAGCTCCGCATTCAACACCATCTGCCCCGATCTGCTCCGGGACAAGCTGTCCCTGCTCAACATGCCTGACTCCCTCTGCAGGTGGATCACCGACTTCCTGACGGACCGGAGGCAGCATGTGCGGCTGGGAAAGACTGTCTCAGACTCTGCTAGCATCAGCACCGGATCACCCCAGGGCTGTGTACTTTCCCCCCTACTCTTCTCCCTTTATACCAACTCCTGCACCTCCAGCCACCAGTCTGTCAAGTTGATCAAGTTTGCGGACGACACCACCCTCATCGGGCTCATCTCCAACGGCGACGAGTCCGCCTACAGGAGAGCGGTGGCCCAGCTGGCGTCCTGGTGCAACAACAACAACCTGCAGCTGAACGCTCTGAAGACAGTGGAGATGATTGTGGACTTCAGGAAAGTCACAACCCCTCTGCCCCCCCTCACCCTCACAGGCTCTCCCATCACCACTGCTGATTCCTTCCGCTTCTTAGGCACCACCATCACCAGGGACCTCAAGTGGGAGCCAACCATCAGCTCCCTCATCAAAAAGGCCCAGCAGAGGATGTTCTTCCTGCGGCAGCTGAGGAAGCTCAAGCTACCCACCAAGATGTTAGTGCAGTTCTACACAGCCATCATCGAGTCCATCCTCACCACCTCCATAACCGTGTGGTACGCAGGAGCCACTGCCAGGGACAGACTAAGGCTGCAGCGCGTCGTGCGCACTGCTGAGAAGGTGATCGGCTGCAAGCTCCCATCTCTCCAGGATCTGTACATCTCCAGGACCCGGAGGCGTGCTGGCCGGATCATAGCCGATCCCTCACACCCTGGTCACGTACTGTTTGCCCCTCTCCCCTCAGGTAGAAGACTTCGGTCCATCCAGACTAAAACCTCCCGTCACATGAACAGCTTCTTCCCCTCTGCCATCAGACTGCTGAACACTAAGTGACTTATTGACTCTCGTGCACTATGTACAGCAGCTCAACCAGACTCATGTCAATCATCACGGTTTTCTTCCTGCATTACCGACTGCATTATATGGTTCTCCACATTATCTGCTGCTCGCTAATATATTTAAACTGCTGACTAGTATTACTCACTCTTATTCTACACTTTATTGCTTGTATAGTTCAGGTCTGTACTTCAGGTCGGGGAACAGGGAGATGCTGAAGTCTGTACAGAGGGAGCTGAGGAGAAAGATCAGAGAAGGCAAGGACAGCTTCAGGAGGGAGATGGAGGACAAGCTGCAACAGAGCGACATCAGCGGGGTCTGGAGAAACCTCAAAACCATCTCTGGGCTCCAGAATACCTCCCCCCAGGCCACGGGGGGCAGGGAGTGGGCGAACAATCTGAATTTGTTTTTCAATAGGTTTGACCAACCGCCCTCCCCACTGACTGCACAACAACCACTGCTGCCTGTAAAGACATCAAGTCCTGCTGCCCACTTCCCACTCCACCAACACCCCCCCACTCCCAACACACAGCCCCCCATCCTGACCCTGACCAGGACCCAGGTGAGGACGGAGCTGAGGAAGATCAAGGTGAGGAAGGCGTCGGGACCGGACGGCATCAGCGCAAAGCTCCTCAAGTCCTGTGCAGACCAGCTGTGTGGGATTGTGACGTACATCTTCAACCTGAGCCTGAAGCTGGGGAGGGTACCACAGCTGTGGAAAACATCTTGTGTGGTACCTGTACCAAAAACTTCCCACCCCAAAGACCTGAACAGCTACAGACCGGTGGCCTTGACGTCCCACTTGATGAAGACCCTGGAGAGACTGCTCCTTGCTCACCTCCGCCCCCTGGTGGAACCAGCGATGGATCCACCCCAGTTCGCCTACCAGCATGGCATTGGGGTGGAGGATGCGGTGATCTTCCTCCTTCACCGTTCTCTGTCCCACCTGGAGAAGCCTGGGAATGTGGTGAGGATCATGTTCTTTGACTTCTCCAGTGCTTTCAACACCATCCAACCGATGATCCTGAAGGACAAGCTGCTGCGCACAGGGGTGGACCAGCACCCGTCATCATGGATCCTGGACTACCTCACGAACCGGCCTCAGTTTGTGAGAACCCGGGACTGTGTGTCCGACACGATCATCAGTAGCACGGGGGCCCCCCAGGGAACGGTGTTGGTTCCCTTCCTGTTCACTCTTTATACTGCGGACTACTCACACAACACAGCACACTGCCATCTACAGAAGTTCTCTGATGACTCTGCGATCGTTGGCCTCATCTCCAATGGAGATGAAGCTGAGTACAGAGGGCTTATCCAGGACTTCGTGGACTGGTGCCATCAGAACTGCCTCCAGATCAACGCGAGGAAAACTAAGGAGCTGGTGGTGGACTGCCGCAGGCAAGGACAACCCCTCACAGCACCAGTAAATATACAGGGAACAGACATTGAGATGGTGACATCCTACAAGTACCTGGGTGTTCATCTGAACAATAAACTAGACTGGTCACACAATACTGATGCACTCTACAAGAAGGGACAGCGCAGGCTGTTCCTACTGAGGAGACTCAGGTCTTTTGGTGTACAAGGGGCGCTGCTGAAGTCATTCTATGACACGGTGGTGGCATCAGCCATCACTTTTGGAGTGGTCTGCTGGGGCAGTGGCATTACTGCAGCCGATAGGAAGAGACTGAACAAACTGATTAAGAAAGCTAGCTCTGTCCTGGGGCAGCGCCTTGATCCGGTGGAGGAGATAGGAGAGAGAAGGACGGTGGCTAAACTGTCATCTCTGCTGGAGTCCGAGTTCCACCCTATGCAGGACATACTGAATGCACTGAGGAGCTCATTTAGCAGCAGACTACATCATCCCAGGTGCACAACCGAGAGGTTTCGCAGGTCCTTCCTACCAACGGCTGTCAGACTGTACAACCTAAGCAGGGCTGCTCGCAGAGATAGCAAAAAGATGTAACAACCTAATAGTTTTTTGAATGCAAAAGATGCAATAGACTTACACAATGGTCCCCTCCGGCATACAACTAGGAAAATACCGGTAGCTACGGAGGGTGAGAATATGTATGGGCACATAATCATACCATGTAGGATAACTAAGTAGACGGTTGTGCCGTTTCATCCCATCTAGCAACAATGCTCTGCACTGTGTGTGTTTATACATTTACATATTTATTCCATCTAGCTACAATGCTCCGCACTGGGTGTGTTTATGTTTATGTTTATATTTATATATCTATATATTCATTCCATCTAGCTACAATGTTCCGCACTGTGTGTTTATATATCTACATATTATTCCATCTAGCTACATTGCTCCGCACTGTGTTTATATATTTACATATTTATTCCATCTAGCTGCAATGCTCCATACTGTGTGTTTATATACTCATATATTTATCCCATCCAGCTACAATGCTCTACACTGTGTGTCTGTGTGTATGTATATATATATACAGTATATATATATGTACATATGTATATTAGCTGCTCTTGCTTGCTTTTTTTTTTTTTTTTTTTTTTCCCCCTCTTGCCTTCTGATTATTGCTCTGAGTGTTGCTATCCCTGTGCTGTTGCAATCCTGGAATTTCCCCGTTGTGGGACTAATAAAGGCTTATCTTATCTTATCTTAGTTTATTTCTTTTATTTTATCATGTTTAATGTTGCAGCATTGCACCGAGACAAATTCCTAGTTTGTGTACTACATGAACAATGGCAATAAATCTGATTCTGATCATGTCACATCATCACATCTCATGTCCGTTCGCACGCGCACCGTCTTGTGGTTAATGAAAAACACAGTCATGTCCACCTTACTTTTCACCGCAGACTGTACCTTCAGGGGAGGTGTTAAAGTGACACTCCAGTGAAAATCAAGTTTGTTTTTCTTGTTCACATGTTTTTATCTGGAGCTAAATCACTCTTATGTGTCATGTCTGTGTTTTCTGCTGTGAAAGTTCAGTTAAGCTCCTCCCCTTGGAAAAAGGCAATTTTAGACAGAGTGTTTTAGGAATGTCACTGTAACATGTGAACCAATCAGGACTAAGCACTGGCTGTTCAAATTTGCCAGCTTGCAGACTTCTGGGTGCTGTGGTCTTGGAGGAGAGGTGGTGCATCAGCGTCCTCGTGGGCAGGGTGTGGGTGGGCCTAATTAGATCCTGGCATTTGAAAGAGGAGGAAAAGGGCAAAAATTTTCACAAGCAACTGTAAGACAATGAAAGCCTTTTTGTGGAAAAATGGGCCTAAGATACCATTTTAGACCACTTTGCCGTCCAGCTTGGTGCTCAGCAAAAATGGAATGGAGGAGGGAAATGTTTGTGGCAGTGTCTCAGGAGGTAGAGCAGGTCATCTAATAACTGGAGGGTTGCTGGTGCGAATCCTACCCAGTCTTCCTGCCATTGTGTCCCTGGGCAAGGCACTTTACCCACCTTGCCTCCAGTGTCCATGACACTGAGTATGAATCTATATAAATGATTGTTAGTGGTCAGAGAAGCCGTTGGCGCAGATTGGCAGCCACGTTTCCATCAGTCTTCTCCAGGGTAGCTGTGGCTACAGTCGTAGCTTACCACTACTATTGTCTGTGGAGTCAATGAATAATGCATCCATTGTAAAGCGTCTTTGAGTGTCTATGAAAAGCGCTATATAAATCTGATGCATTATTATTATTATTATTAATGTAGAGTCGTTGTTTTTTTTTTTAATTTAAGTTTTTGTAAAGGGTATACAGGTCGTTACAGCAATGCATTGTTTACATTTTCATCACGTTCCCTTATTTTCTGATATCTGACAACATTGGAAGATTAATTCTTACAACACCCCCTTTTTTTTTTTTTTTTTAAAGTGAAAGAAAAAGTGAAATTAAAGAGAAAAAAAACAAAAAAACAAACAAACCAGTAAAAAACAAACAAAAAGAAAAAGTAAGTAAATAAAGATAAAAGAGCATCTGAGTAGCGATGGAACAAAGAGCGGAACCATTATTGAAATGGTATTTGTCAAAGATTAGATCTAATGGAAGACACATATGCGGTCCAGGGTTGCCAAAAGTTCATGAATCCATCCATGTCCTGTCTCAGTGCGAATGTCAACTTTTCCATCGAGTAAATGTCTTGGATCACGTTAGTCCAATCTTCAGGTGTAGGACAGTCCTTCAACATCCATTTTTTAGTTAGAGCTTTTTTGCTTGCCAATATTAAAACATTGAATAAGTATTTTTCTCCTCGTCTTTCCAGTGAGTCCGGTAGTAAACCCAAATACAAAGTTACAAAAGAAAAGGGAACTGTAATTTTGAATATTTTCCCCAATATTGTCTGTACCTTGGTCCAATATTGGTGGATAACTGGGCATGACCAAAACACATGAAAATGATTTGCAGTCTTTTCACCACACAAGCGCCAACAGTTCAATCCCTTATGGGTAAATTTGTTTTGTGCAGGTGTTCTGAAAAATCTTGCCAAGTTTTTCCATCCAAATTCTCTCCACTGCAGGGATGAGGTACTTTTCCATTGCTGTTTATTTAGCTTTTCCCATATTTCCAGTTGTAAAGTGAAATTCCCCTCTTTTTCCCATCTCTCTTTTATATAAGATGTGTTGTCTCCTTTTAAGTCTTGAAGACCTTGGTATATTTTAGAAATGTATCTGATCCCTGGGATCCCTTTATATGCCATTAAGAAGACCTTCAGAACACCTGACTGGGCCCTTTCCAAAACCTCCTTTTTAAGTATATTGTTTATGTGGTGTCTAAGCAGGAAGAACCTGTAAAGGTCTTGATTTATTAGGCCTTGTTTTTTCAAATCTTCAAAACTTCTTAAGATTTGCCCTTTAAAAAAATCGTAATATTTTATCAGCCCTTTCTCCTTCCACTTTTTAAATCTGGTGTCTGTTTTATTAGGAGTAAAGTCCTGATCATAGGCAATCCATTGCAGAAGTCGATAGGGCTCTTTAGTTTGATTCTCTCTGACTATCTTAAACCAAATTTTTAGCGGGGTCTCTATCCACGGGTTAGTGTTATTCAAAAGCTTAGGTAAGGCATTGTTCCCTATTATCGCCTGTAGGGGGATGTCACTTGTTATTTGGCATTCGATCTCCTTCCATTGTGCAGTGTAGACTGGGTTACATATCTCTACTAAAGTTTTAATTTGTGCGGCTTTAAAGTAGTCCCTGATATTTGGCAGCACGAGCCCACCTTTGTCTTTGTTTAGCTGTAGGGTTCTATATCTGATTCTAGGTCTCTTGCCCTGCCATATGAATCTTGAGATCCTTCTGTCCAGCTCCTGCCATGTTTTTTTGGGAGGTTCTACCGGTATTGTTTGGAAAAGGTATAGAAGACGTGGAAGTATATTCATTTTGACTGCTTCAATTCTTTGTGCAGTACCCAAGAATGGTATCATATTCCATCTTGCTAGGTCAGATTTTATTTTTGTCACCAGTGGATCATAGTTTAGTGATATAATTTTGTTGAGTTGTTTCGGGATATTGACCCCCAGATATTTCATAGATTCCGACTCCCAGTTAGTTTTGAGTTTGCTTAGTGAATAATGATTTGGGTCATAGTTGAATGTTAAAACTTGGGTTTTATGCATGTTTAATTTGTACCCCGATAAATCTCCATACTCTGAAAAAACTGAGGTTAGTTCTGGTAAAGAAGTGTTCGGCTGCCCTAGGTATATTAAAATGTCATCAGCAAAGAGTGCTATTTTATGTTCCTTCTGACCAAGTGTAATACCTTGAATTTTTTGGTTTTGTCTTATCCAATGGCTCAGAGGTTCTATGAAGATTGCAAAGAGCAGTGGAGACAGGGGGCAGCCCTGACGACATCCTCTTTCCAGTTCAAAAGATGATGATAAATTACCGTTAATCCTTATTTTAGCTGTTGGTTTTTTATATAATGCCTGTATAGTTCTAATGAAGTTGTTATGAAAATTGAAACTGGATAAGATTCTATATAGAAAAGACCAGTCAACCGAATCGAATGCTTTTTCAGCATCTAATCCCAATATGACTGCATTTAAGTTATATTTTTTTATATGATGAATTATGTGTAAAGTGCGTCGAATGTTGTCTTGTGTCTGTCTTTGTCTTATAAAACCTGTTTGGTCTAAATGAATTAGGTCTGTCAGTATATTTTCTAACCTTTTGGCAAGGATAATGGTAAAAAGCTTATAGTCCTGATTTAGTACACTGATTGGTCTGTAGTTGGAGCACTCTAGTTTATCCTTTTCAGGTTTAGGTATAACTGCAATGACCCCTTCTCTCCAGGAGGGGGGGATTTCCCCTGTGTGGAGGACATAATTAAATGTTTTCAGGAGGAGAGGAGATAGTTGCTGTTTAAAGGTTTTGTACCACTCTGCTGTATAGCCATCAGCTCCTGGGGATTTGTTAGCTTTAAGTTTCATAATTGCTTTTTCCAATTCTTTAGGATGTATTTCTGACAGTAGTGTTTTATTTTGTGACTCCGTAAGTTGGGGAAGGTTTAATGTGTTTAGGAATGCCTCGGATGCGTTTTTATGTTTTTTGTGGGAGTATAAGTTCTTATAGTAATTCTCGAAGCTTTTAAGAATATCCTGAATTCTGAATTTTATTTCCTTTGATACTGGGTCTCTGATTTTGTAGACTGCTCTTTCTGTTTGATGTTTCCTCAATTTATAGGCTAGCAATTTTGCCGATTTACTGCCTGCTTCATAGTATTTTTGTTTCAGAAATGTAAGTTTCTTCTGGATTTCTATTGTGTAGATCTCATTTATTTGGTTTTTAATTTCCTTAATCTTGAGCGAGTCAGTAGAATGAGTGTTGCCTTTGTGTTCTTTTTCTAGGTTCCTAAGTTCTGACTCTAATGTGGATAGTTTTTCTTGTCTTAGTTTCTTTTGGGTTGCCAGTTTTGCAATAATCTTTCCTCTTATTACAGCTTTGCATGCATCCCACTGTATTAAAGGGGATACTTCTCCATTATCGTTATCTTCCAAATATCTGAGAATATCTGATTCCAATTCATCTTTCAATGGTCCTTTCAGGACATTTGAATTTAACCTCCAAGAAAATGTATTATTTGTGTATTTTTGGATATTTAAGTCCATGTAGATCGGACTGTGGTCGGAGAGATCCATCAGTCCTATTTTACATGTTTTTACTCTTCCAATGTCTCTATTAAACATAAAAAAATAGTCAATCCTTGAGTAAGATGAATGTGGAGTTGAGTAAAATGTATAGTCTTTTGACTTCCGGTTATGGCTGCCACGTAGGACGGACGTGTCTCGCTCTGCTCTGCTCCTGGAGAAAAAAAAATCGGCAAATAACTCTCTCATTTGGGACAGAACGTATCCCAGCATTTGGGCGAGGATATGTCGGCGAAGCCTAAGGCTGGAAAACCAGGAAAAGGAAAAAGCGAGCCGCCGAAACAGTCCAAATTAACGGACTTTCAGGTCTGTGACGCAGCAAACAAAACTCCATATATGGCGGAGGAGGCTGGCAGCGGTGCGATAAATGCGGGGAATGGCGCAGATGCGCTGATGGCTGCCATGAGTTCAATGAGAGCGGACTTTTCCTCTAGATTTGATGGGATTATGACAGCGTTGGAAGGAATAAGAAAGGAATTGGGTGACTGTGTAGAACGAACGGCGCAGATGGAGCTCCGTCTCGCTAGTGCTGAAGATGACGTCACCCGTCTTCAATTAAAGGTGCGCACTTTGGAAAAAAAAAAATAAATCTCTGGAAGATAATATTTTGGATTTGGAATCTCGGTCGAGACAGAATAATTTGAGGCTGGTGGGTCTTCCAGAGGAATTAGAAGGTCGGGACGTATGTTCCTTTCTGGAAAAGTGGATTCCGGAGGTGCTGGGCAGCGAGGAGTTGCAATCAGCAGTGGTTCCGGAAAAAGCACATCGTATTGGCCCACGGAGAGATAAGGGACCGCCGAGGACCTTAATTATGAAGTTTCTTAGCAACAGAGACAGGATGAAGATCTTCAACGCTGCACGTGCTAAAGGAGAGATTAAACACCAGGACCAGCAGGTGCGGTTCTACCCAGATTTGGCCACAGGAATCCAGCAATTGAGGAAGCAGTTTGATCCCATACGTAAGGAGCTGCGCAACCTTGGGATTCGTCATGGTGTAATCTATCCTGCGAGACTGCTGACCACGTATGAGGGCAGAACCCACATCTTCAAGACCCCAGAGGAGGCGCAGGAGTTCATCAAGAAGATCAAAGAAGAAGAAGAGACTGGTGGGAGCTAAGCATGAACAAAATATAAGGTAGAATAATTAAGCATTTGCACAGGCATCTGACTGACTTGAAGTAAATAGTAAGTTTACAAAATATAGATTGTATTATATATTAAAAAAACAAAACAAAAACAAAACAAACAAAAAAAAAAAACTATGATGTACAAAGTTGTTAAAAATTTTGGAGTTAAGTTGGAAAACTACAGAGGAGAGTTAATGTTACGTCATTAAAAGCAGTAGAGTTAGGGTGATTGGGAGGATGAAGAAGGAGTGGCTTAGGCTGTTCCCCGTGGGTGTGGAACGGTCGATGGCTATATCGGGAGACAGAATTTTTCTTTTGATTTTGGGGGGTTTGCCACAAGTGTGGGAAGGGGAAATTTGTTTGTGTGTAGTTTGTAGGATGAATGTTCAACCACTCATGTTTTTGCTTCTCTGTATGAGCATGTTTACACTGCAAGGTAATCCCAAACTCTCTATTGATCATGGACCAAAGTGTTAATCTTAATTTAACTTCATGGAATTGCAGAGGTCTACAAAATTTAAAAAAACTTAAACAAGTTATGAATAAAATAAAGGACATGGGTTCAAGAATTGTGTTTTTACAAGAAACTCATCTGATAGAGGAGGATGTTAAAAGAATTAGGAGTAGATGGCAGGGAAGTGTATTCACCTCTTCATTTTCATCCCGAGCCAGGGGAGTTATGACTCTCATACATAAATCAGTTCCTTTTCAAGTGAAAAATGTAATTGGAGACAAATTTGGAAGATATGTAATCATTCAAGGTTCTTTGCTATTAGAAAATATAAATCTTGTGAACTTATATGGTCCCAATATAGATGATCAGAAGTTCTTTGCTAATTTATTTCTCATCTTATCATCACTTACAGGGCAACATATAATAGCAGGGGATTTTAATTGTACATTGAATCCAGGTGTGGATAGATCAACAGGACTGGATTGTACGCACATTGGATGTAGGATGACTATTAATCATTTTATGAAAGAATTGAGATTGTTAGATATATGGAGAGAAATGAAACCACAAGTTAAAGCCTATTCTTGTTATTCCAGTACCTACAAGACATTCTCACGTATTGATTATTTTTTGATTTCCACAGAATTAAGGTCCAAGATTCAAAACTGCTTTTATGATAACATCGTGATCTCTGATCATGCACCCTGTTGTCTAATATATGTAGATAAAAAATTGACAAAGGAATCAGGTAGTTGGCAATTTCAGCATAAATGGCTTCAGGATGAGGAATTTGTCAAGTATATAGAAAAACAGATAGACGAGTTCTTTGACATCAATACTACACAAACATCAGCATGTGTTGGGCAGCACGGTGGTGCAGTGGTTAGCACTGTTGCCTTACAGCTAGAAGGTTCCTGGTTCAAATCCCCAGGTTGGCAGGGGTTGGAACCTTTCTGTGTGGAGTTTGCATGTTCTCCCTGTGCTGCGTGGGTTTACTCCGGGGGCTCCGGTTTCCTCCCACAATCCAAAGACATGCATGTTAGGTTAATTGGCTGTTCTAAATTGTCCCTAGATATCTGTTTCCTATAGGCCCTTAGAATAGAGGGTTAGTATTAGTGAAAGCGCTTTGAGTGGTCTTTGTGACTAGAAAAGCGCTATATAAGTGCAGGTTAGTTAGTTAGTTAGTTAGTAAAGTGGGAGGCTTTCAAAGCTTTTATTAGGGGACATATTATTAGTTATACAGGATCAAAATCTAAGAAGACTCGAGAGGAGAGAGCTAAATTGGAACATAAAATAAAAAGTCTTCAGGAAAAAGTGTATGCAGGAAGTGACCCAAGGTTGGAGAATGAATTACTGATTTTGAGAGCTGAATACGACAAAAAATCAGCGAATAGAGCTGCCTCGAGTCTTCTAAGATTGAAACAATCTTTTTATGAACAAGGTGAAAAATCAGGAAAATTATTAGCATGGCAGATTAAACAATTGGAAATTAAAACACCAATTACCAGTATTATAAGTAACGGACAGGTAGTTATAGATCCTTTAGAAATTAATAGAGCCTTTAGAGATTACTATGAAAAATTATATGATACCAAAAATGAACCTGATTTAACAAAACTAAATGGGTTTTTGAACGAACTATCTATACCGTGTATACCAAATGAAAACAGGGAGATATTGGAGTCTAAAATTAGTCAAGAAGAAGTTGGGCTAGCCATTGATAATATGAAATCAGGAAAAAGTGCAGGACCAGATGGTCTTCCAGTTGACCTTTATAAAAAATTTAAGAATAAATTAATAAAACCTTTTTTGGAAATGGTTTTAGAAGCATTTCAAAATAATAATTTACCATCATACATAAATAATGCCTTAATTATACTACTGCCAAAACCAGGTAAGCCCTCTAATAAATGTGAAAATATGAGACCAATAAGCCTATTAAACGCCGACCTTAAGATAATCTGTAAAATTTTAGCAAGACGAATACAAGAAATTTTACCAAATATTATTAATCGAGATCAGAATGGCTTTATAAAGGGTAGACAAGGCTTCCATAATGTAAGAAGACTATTTAATATTATTTATTTTAATAAAGAAGCACCGGATACAGCTCTCCTATCATTGGACGCCGAAAAGGCCTTTGATAGAGTTGAATGGCCCTTTCTTTTTGAAGTCCTACAAAGGTTTGGACTTGGAAATAATTTCATAAAATGGGTTCAAATAATATACAATAATGCTACAGCAGAAATCCTAACAAATAACAATATTTCAAAACCAATAAAAATCAATAGAGGATGTCGACAAGGCTGTCCACTTTCACCTTTACTGTTTACTATGGCAATTGAACCTTTAGCGATAGCGATACGTTTACATTCACAAATATATGGAATTAAAGTTGGACCAACAGAACATAAAATCTCCCTGTACGCCGATGATATAATTTTGTTTATGTCGAATCTAAAAAAATCAATTCCAACCTTGTTGAATTTAATAAAGAATTTTGGGGAAATATCAGGATATAAAATAAATAAAACTAAATCTTCAATATTAATGCTAAATGAGACCCAGAGAAATTACCCAGCCCCTGAGGTAAATCAATTCAATGTTGTAAATCAGTTTAAATATTTAGGAATCCAAATTATGCCTAAGCTAGAATCAGTCGCCAGTGTCAACTATGAAGCCTTAATGTCAGATATCAATGAGTTAACTCAGAGATGGATGTCACTACCAATGTCGATGATCGGGAGAATCAATATACTTAAAAGTAATATTTTACCTAAAATACTTTATTTATTTCAATACATTCCCTTATCACCACCTTTAGATCTATTCTCAAGAATAAAAAAAAAGTTAGTGGAATTTATATGGAACAACAGGAGGGCTAGATTACGTTTGTCTTTATTATATTTACCATTTGATCGTGGAGGTCTGAAATGTCCAAATTTTATGTTGTATTATTGGTCGGCACAACTGAGGTCTATGACATATTATTTTTCATCAAATGATCTCCCTCACTGGACTGAAATGGAATCATACAATTTACCTTTACCTCTTCCCATATTCATATACTCAGATTCGGCAAAAAAATTACAAAAACAAGTTAAAAATCCATTTGTAAAGCATATGATCAAAATATGGTGTGAAGCTAAAAACTATTTAAAAGAACCACAGTTATTGTCACAATTTAGTCCAATATGGGGTAATCAATATTTTAAACCAGGGAGAGCGGACGCTGTATTTAAAGTATGGAATTTAAAAGGGATACAAAAGATTCAGGATTTATATTTGCCATGTGCAGACAACATAATGTCTTTTGAAGAGCTGAGGATCAAATTTAATCTCAATAGAACACATTTTTTTAAATATCTTCAACTTAGAAACTTTATTCGATCAAATCAAAATAAAGCTCTCACTCGACCTATTTATTCATCCTTGGAAAAAATGATGATGAAAGATAGTAAAAGAAAGGGTATTATTTCAGAGTTTTATAACTCATTGACACTATCTTCAAGTGAAAATTCACTGAAAAGATTAAACTACTGGAAAGAAGATCTGCAAATTGAAATTTCAGAGGAACAATGGGAATTGGCTTGTACAGAAGCTCAAACCAAATCAATAAATGCACGCCTTAAATTGATACATTTCAAATGGTTAATGCGGATGTATGTTACACCGGAGGAGTTAAATAGATATAACAAAAATATACCAGATACATGCACAAAATGCATGGAAAGTAAAGGAACCCTATTTCATTGTTTATGGGAATGTAGATTAATAAGAATGTTTTGGGAAGAGGTGAGGGTAACAATTGAAAAAATAATCTCAAAACAAATCATATTGAATCCTAAACTGTTTTTGTTGGGTCTGTACCCAGAAAAGCATAATTTTAATAAAAGTGAAAGAACATTCATAGACCTCAGTTTGCTTAATGCCAAAAAATGTATTGCACTATTATGGAAAAAGACTCATAGACCAGATGTGACTCAGTGGTTAAGACAGATGTTAACAAACCTTCCATTAGAAAGAATAACATATATACTGAAATCAAAGGAAATTGTGTTTGAGAATATATGGAGACCTTTTATTGATTATGTAAAAAATTTAAACATAACTCTTGAAGAAGAAGGTGAATGATGTGTGTGGACCTTGTAAATTCCAAACTGGTGAACATAATATGTATACTTATGTATTGGATTGTCTAGACTAAACAGAGGAGCATTGTTGAAGACTTGATTTTGTTGGTGGTTGTTGGTGTTTTTAGTGCATTTTTTTTTTTGTAGTACTTTAGTGTTAGTGTTTGATTGTTTGTATCATGTTTGTTAAAAAAAAAAAAGGTTCAATAAAGATATTGTGGAAAAAAAAAATGTATAGTCTTTTACACTGGGGTTGAGTTCCCTCCACACGTCACAGATTCCCATTTCTTTTAGTAGCATCCGAGTCTTCCTGTTTTGGGTGTTATTTTGATGTGGGGAATTACCAGAAGCATCCCAGTATGGATTCAGTCTAAGATTGAAGTCCCCACCACATATCACTAAACCTTGAGCTTTAGTTATCATTAGGTCGAATACATTTTTATAAAATTTCCAGTTAGCCCCTGGGGGAGCATACACATTCAGCAGGGTGATATCTTCTCCCTCTAGCCGCCCAGTTACCAAACTGTATCTCCCTTCTTTATCTTTGTGTTCTGATTTTTTTTCAAATGTAATTTTGGTTGATATCAATGTCGCTACTCCCCTCCTCCTCCCTGATTTATATGAAGATGAAGAGATCATTTTAAACCCTTGTCTACTGAGTTTATTGTGTTCCACGTCTGTTAGGTGGGTTTCTTGTAAAAATATTATTCCTGCTTTGTCTTTTTTCATTTTGCCTAGAATCTTGGATCTTTTAACTGGATTCAGGATTCCTTTTACATTATATGAAATTATTTTGGTTACACCCTGTTTCTCCATTGTGTTGTTTTGTTTAGTATAACTGTGTGGTGGCCCTCATTTGTGCTACTCAGAAACTGAAAGAACATTAAAAACAAGAAAAACATTAAGAACATAGTGTAAAAAACTTTAAAACAAAAAGCTGTCATAAGAACTTCCTGAGCTGAGGTCTTTTTAAAGACCCTGGAAGAGCCTTGATGGAGTGAAGGCCCTGAGGGAAATTCCTCAAACTCTGTTACGTGTTGAGGGCCCTCTCTTACCACTGAAAGTAGTCCCATGCTTTTAACGTGAGTTTCAGAACCCAATCCAAACTTGTAATGATTTTTTTTTTTCCTTTTATGCCTAAACCCTGTGAAATTGTGTGCACCCTCCCACCCCCATCACATCAAACATTCACGCAAAAACAGTATTTGTTAGTATGAGGAGAACATGTGGATTATTGTCACATTTCTATTTTAACAAGTTTTTTATTTTTATTTTTTATTTTTTATTACAAAGACTTATTTGTTTCAAATAATATGATTGTTCCATGAAATGTTTCACCACATGCTGAATATGCATCTCCTTTAATGTTTGTTACCTTGTATGAGGGGGGTTGGATGTGCGGATTGATTCAAGAGAAAGGAAAAAAAAAAAAAAAAAGGCCGCTATTCCAACCTGAAAACGGATAGTTTATCCGCGACGCTCTGGCGCTGGGTTTCCCGCTGCTGGTCCGTGGATTTTGAGGGTCTTTGTGTTGTCCATGTTTGCACTTTGATCTTCTCACTCGGGTCTGCTGCGGGTTTAAATACCGTTACCGGGAGCCCTCTTTTCGCTATGTCAGCTGTTGCTTCTTCCGCCGAATTATAGAGACACGTTTCATCGCCGTAGAATAGTAGTAGATTAGTTTATTTGACAGGGACAGTGCAATAAACAGACAATTAATCAAAGACAATCAATCTGATGTGTTGCACATAGAGTGTATAGCTATTAGCTAATTTGCAACTCTTGTCCCTGGATGGGCTTTAGAAAAAAGAATCAAGATAAAAAATATACACAATAACCACATACATCAATGCAGAAAAATTATAAATACACAATTATAAATATTATAAATATTATAAATACACAAATATAACAGCCTGACTCACATTTAACATAAATATTATAAATATTATAAATACACAAATATAACAGCCTGACTCACATTTAACACATATAACATAACTCACATTTGCCTATTTCAGGCCTTCCTCCCTCCGTCACTCACTATAAACAAACACATTTATTCCTTCCCTTCATTCACTCTCACTTTGCAGACAATTAATTCATACATGAGTACACTCTTGTTTATTTTTCAGCCAGTTTTTAACATTTTTAGTGAATGTTTTAAAGTCCGTTATTATTTTAATTTCGTTTGGCATTGTGTTCCAGATGTGACTGCCCTTTATAGAGAAAGCTGTTTGTCCAAATGTGGTTCTGCGGTGGAATATTTTACAGTTATTGTTAACAGAACTCCTGGTGGCTCTGCTGCTGTCCTGTCTTTGGACGAAACCAGCAAGTGGCTCGGGTGCTGATTTATGGAAACATTTGAACGTTAATTTCAGAAGACAGAGGTCAATGAAGCTCTCAAAACTCAATAGGTTGTATTTTTTTAAAACATTACAGTGATGCCACCTAATGGGCTTTTTGTCCAAGATTTTTAGGGTTTGATTATATAATGAACCTATATGTCTTATTGTGGAAGGGGCTGCTTGAGCCCAGACTGTCAAACAGTATGATATATGAGAAAAAACCATAGAATGCATATACAGTGCAGCTGCTTCGTAAGGTATGTAATATCTAATTAATTTAAAGCAGTTCAGATTTTTTTTTACTGTTTTTGAAATTTTCTTTATATGAAGATTAAATTTGAGTTGAGGATCTAGTACAATGCCAAGGTATTTGAATTCTGTAGCTAAACTGATGTCATGATCATGTATATTAACTTTAAAATGTTGCAGGTTACATTTTTTGATTGAAAAGCACATTGAGACTGTTTTCTGAAGGTTCAGCAATAGATGGTTCTTGAGGAGCCACTCTTGGACATCAACCATACTTGTAGACAGTACATCTGCAGCCTGTGCTGGAGTCTTGGCAGCTGTGTAAATAACTGCATCATCTGCATAAAGCTGGCATGTTGCAGCTGAGCAGTGTAATGGCAAGTCATTAATAAAAATGCTGAAAAGTAAAGGACCAAGAATGGACCCTTGTGGGATACCCATGCGGTTGTTTAAAAATGAGGATTTATCCTGGTGAACTTTTACACACTGTTCTCTATTCTGGAGATAAGATGCAAACCATTCTAATGTATTTGGGGAGAAGTTAAAAGATACCATTTTGGATAAAAGCAAACTGTGGTTTACAGTATCGAAAGCCTTTTTGAGATCTAGAAAAACAGCTCCTACCACATTACCCCTGTCCAAGGACTGTTTGACGTTTTCAATAAGGCAAGAAGACCCTTAACTTCGCAGGAAATGGAGTCTGAAAGCGCAATTTCTTCTCTCTTAACACCTTTTTCGCGTCATTGTATTCCCTGCGCTTTTTAAGGACCTCCGGGGCGTAATCGTGTTCCACGTAGACTTTTCTCTCCTGGTGCATAAATCCTTTTTTCTGCCAGGCCAGTCTTACAACCTCTTGTTTTATTTTGAAATTGGAAAATCTTACCAACACCGAACGTGGGGGCGCTTCCGCCGCCGGCCTAGCGGCTAATGAACGATGTGCCTTTTCTATCTTCAAGTCGGTGGTTTGTGGAATATCCAATTTCTCTCTTAGTAAGGATTCCACGCATTCTGCCATTGAGTTAAAACCATTTTCGGTTCCTTCTATCAGACCATGAATTCTTATGTTGTCTCTTCTTTGTTTTCCTTCTTGGTCGGTTAGCTTAGCCTCTATAGCTGCTTGTCTTTTGCGTAGGTCTAGCACAGAATCTTCGAGCACTTTTATTCGATCCTCTGTTTCCAAGATTCGGTTCTCGGCCTGGTCCACTCTGCTGTTTGTCCTTTTCAATTCTTCTCTGAATTCCCGAAATTCGGCCGTAACTTCTCGGCGAAATCGTCGTAGCTCCTCAAATAGTGATTTCAGGCTAACCCTTTTGTTAGCTATCACCAGTTCCTCGTCTTCTGAACGGAGATCTTCCAGTTCAGATTCTCCGGCCGATACGTGTCCTGGCCTGGAGAATTTCAGTTTCTTCTGTTTTCCTTTAGACATGATGATTTTGTCTTTTGATTTTCACTCCTCCAAAAATCCGTTAAGTTTGATTTTCAAGGTGTTATCCTGGATTGGGTCTGAGAGCTTCAGTGTTAAGCTGCAGTCGCCATGGCGTCCAGACCGGAAGTCCCCAATGTAGAGTTGTTTTTAAGGGGATCTGTATCACTGCAGTGTGTCTTTAAGAATTTTGCTGCCCATATCATTACCAGAATGTGTACTTCTGACCTTCTTCACACTCATACTCCAACCCAGACTCTCAAGTCTGCCTCTTAAAGCCCTGTCACACCTTGCCGATTTAGGCAGCGTTTGCCGACATATCCAAAATTTCTCAAACGCTGGCATACAGTCAGAATTTTCAATTTTGGGTGTATGCATCGCATATCCATAATGAGTTGGACGTATACATACACTACCGTTCAAAAGTTTGGGGTCACTTAGAAATTTCCTTATTTTTGAAAGAAAAGCACTTTTTTTCAATGAAGATAACTTTAAACTAATCAGAAATACACTCTATACATTGCTAATGTGGTAAATGACTATTCTAGCTACAAATGTCTGGTTTTTGGTGCAATATCTACATAGGTGTATAGAGGCCCATTTCCAGCAACTATCACTCCAGTGTTCTAATGGTACAATGTGTTTGCTCATTGCGTCAGAAGGCTAACGGATGATTAGAAAACCCTTGTGCAATCATGTTAGGTCTGCAATGCTGTAATTGCTGCAAATGGAGGATTCTTTGACGAAAGCAAAGTTTGAAGGGAAAAATTATTATTTCAAATACAAATCATTATTTCTAACCTTGTCAATGTCTTGACTATATTTTTTTATTCATTTTACAACTCATGGTGGTAAATAAAAGTGTGACTTTTCATGGAAAACACAAAATTGTCTGAGGTGACCCCAAACTTTTGAACAGTAATGTAATGTATGGGTAACTTATATAGAATATGTCGATAATTTATACCAACAAATGCTTAGCATGTTGCTGGCGTTCACAACTTATGCCCAATGACGGTCTAACTTATGCATAACTTATCTTATGCATAGCACAATCATGCCAAACTGCTGTCGCCTCTCGATCCATTAATCCTAGGTGTGCGAGAGCATGAAGGCTCCGATTCTCTCTTCCAAAGACCATCGCATGGCGGGGGGTGTGACCAACCTGGCAGATCTGTCAAATCTGTCAGGTCAGTCATGCCTACAGAAAGGATAAAACAGCTGATGTGACACGGCACGAACGTCAGATGACAGTTGAAACATGTCAAGATATGAAACATCTTTGTCTGAATAAAAGAACAAGACCAGTTTGACATGGACTTCTGCTCACCATGGAGTACTGACGGATTCCTCCTGTGAACCAACGCTTTCAATATGCCATTATATGGTAGCTGTAAGTTAGAAACCCGTTCAGTAAGTTACACATAGGTTCAAAGCACGTTACTCATAGGTTGGAAATAAGTTTCGAGTACGCTAGGCATTATCTCAACGTGTTTCAACTTATGAGTAATTTACAAGTAACGTGTGAACGATCACATACCTTATAACATGGCCCGCGTATGCAGGACATATGAGCCATATACTGGATATATCTAAAAATTTTGTGCAAATTTTATGGATGCACAAAATTTTTCGATGACCTTGCAGTACTACGACATATACCAGAGTGCTTTTGCGTGCTCTTAACTTACACAAAACTTACCCTTAACGTATTAGACGTACGCCATCATATTCGCCAATTTTTAATCCCCTGCCAGTCGAAGCCCAAAGGAGTCGAAGAGCCCTTTGGGCGAAGACCGAAAGGGGATTATGTAACGGGTCAGTCTGTCAGTCCGTCTGGCCCACTTTTGCGATATCAACTCCTCCTACAGTTTTGGTCCGATTGTTTTGAAACTTGGTACTGTGGTTTAATATACTTTGATTATGCACATATTGCAATTTCATTCTCATCAGATGACCTTGAGGTCAAAGGTCAGATTTTTCCCTAAATCTTCTAAACACAATAACTACTGAAAGAAATGATGTAGGCTTTTCAAATCAATACAGTAATTGTATCTAATACACATCTTGGATGACTTATACCCTCACCCAACTATGGGTTTGGGGTCAAGGGGTCAAAGTTAGCATTGCAGTTGCACTATGGTAAATGCTACATTTACTATAAAACAAGTAAAGCTAGGGTCACCAAACCTGGTATACACGTTCACCTTGGGATCCTGACCTCTGACTATGGGTTTGGGATCAAAAGGTGAAAGGTTAAGGTTAACATTCCTTTGCCTTATTACTGTACAACGAGTAAAGTTAGCGTCACCAAACTTGGTACACAGGTTCAACCCATGACCACGAAGTTTGACTATAGTTTTTGGATTGCAAGGTCAAAGGTCAACATCAAAATGGCCTATAAACTATAGCGCAACAACAAAGAAAGCTAGGATCACCAAACTTGCTACACAGGTTCACCTTGGGATCCTGACCTCTGACTATTGGTTTGGGGTCAACTATGGGTTGTATACTTTGTTGTATATTGGTGGATGATGGGCATATCATAATTTGGTTCTGCCACAGTAATTATATTGAAAAGTTGAAAACTGCTCTCCGTCAGTAAGTACTGGGATCTTCAAAGAAAATGGAGGCGGGGGATATTGCACTCACTTCAGAGTGCTCTTGTTTTAAACATCAGTATACACTGTCTAAATCGTCAAGGTGTGACAGGGGTTTTACATCAGTTTCAGTGCCTCGGGCCCCGCCTCACTACTATGGGGACCAGAGCCTGCAGCTGCTCTGCCCCTCGCCTCTGGAACTCCATCCCACCTGACATTTGAGCAGTTAACTCCATTTCAATTTTCATATCCTGTCTGAAAACCTACCTCTTTAAACAGGCCTGTTCACTGTGACTGTCATTCTGCTGCAAACTGTAATTTTTGATTTAATTTAATTTTGTGTATGGTGTTAATGTGTCTTTTATCTGTCCTCTTACCTATCGCTGTATGGTGACCTTGGTTGTCTTAAAAAGCAACTTTAAATAAAATGTATTAATAACTTGTGAATACAATGAACTAGGCTTTTCATATTGATCCCATAATTGCATCTATGACAAATCTGGGACAGTTTTATTTTTGTGTGACTTCACACTAAAATTTAGCCATCCAGTGCTCTTAATGCCAGCAGGCTGAGGGGCAAAACTGGCAGCCGCCGGTATTGCTTCTTATTGGCCACAGCTCCTTCAAAGTGTGTGTGTCTTGGATTTTATTTGCATACCTTATCATGAAAGTCATTCATTTCCCGGTAAATTGTCTGTAATAACCTCCCGTCATTTCTTCTAGGTAATCTATGTGGCAAGAAATCCCAAAGATGTGCTTGTGTCTTACTTCCACTTCCATAAGCTTGCAAACATGTTGGAAACACCCAAAGATTTTAACGAGTTCTTTGAGAAATTTCTTAATGGACAGGGTAAGAAGACTCCCTTTTAATGGCTCCAAATGCCCGCTCAGTCACACTGTGCCATTGTCTCTAACGTGGTGCTGACAGTGTGTGGTGTTTGTTTCAGTGTTTGGCTGCAGTTGGTTTGAGCACATTAAGACTTGGTACTCTCACAAGGATGATATAAACATGCTGTTCATCACATATGAAGAAATGATTCAAGTAAGGTTTTATCACAGTGTTACACAGCACATACAGTAGTAATAAAGAGTTTTGTGTTAAGAAGTTTTAACTTGAATAAATGCCTTTACAAAACTGATGTTTAGATCCTAACTTATTTTCACTCAGGACTTGAAGTCTGCAGTGGAGAAGATCATCTCATTCCTGGGTAAAGAGCTGACTGATGAGCAGCTGGCCAGTGTGGTGGAGCACAGTACCTTCAAAAACATGAAGAAGATCCCTCAGGCCAACTATGAGCAGGTGCCATATGACTTGCTCAACCACCACATGGGAAGATTCATGAGGAAAGGTAAGCTGGTTGGGAACCTGAGGAAATACTGACTTCAGGCAAGTCCTGGAACACAGCATTACTGTAGATCTGTTCCTGATGGAATAAATATGATGACAGTATATATTTTTCTTTCTGTCAGGCACCATTGGCGACTGGAAGAATCACTTCACTGTGGCTCAGAATGAGAGGTTTGATGAAGTCTTCCACAGAGAGATGAAGGACTTTCCTATGTCATTTGTTTGGGACATTCAGTGATCCGTGGTAAGAGGTCAGGACAACATAAAGATCATTCATAGTTGCAGCTACGTAAAAACCATGGCACACTGAGCCAGAGGTTGCACTAGGATTTATTGCTGTCCGTCAAGATGACGGAGAGTAAACATTCCGTCCTCACCCAT
This sequence comes from Pholidichthys leucotaenia, assembly GCA_020510985.1. NCBI lineage: Eukaryota > Metazoa > Chordata > Actinopteri > Cichliformes > Pholidichthyidae > Pholidichthys > Pholidichthys leucotaenia. The sequence continues at coordinate 304,674,837 of CM035836.1, forward strand.
TATAGTCAGTTATAAAAAAATAAATAAATTATATACAGTAAGTCCTTATTATACTCAAAGCTGCCAACTAGAAAAATGAACAGAATGCTGTATTTAACAAAATACTTATTTTTGGTGTATTTTTAAAAGAAAATGTGCTGTAAATCACCACAGGAGCACAACATTTGAATTACAACTACATCCGGCTGTTTAATAAAATGATAATATCTGATACAAATGAAATTATTTAATAATTTCTGTTTCCCTATTGTTATTTAATTATAGTTTCATTTTAATATATTTTTTCTAACGAAGAAATACTTAAAAATAGGAAAAAAAATTGTTCTGAAAACACACAGGACTCACCTGGATTGGGGATTAATCACTACTAAAAATTATTCATCAGTGAAGGAGAATTCTCGATTAACACAGCCACTACACTGAACAACTTTGTTGATCTACATTCTGACAAAATTTTTCCACCTGTAATACTGGTGTCTTTCCACATTTGAATGCATAATGAGGTTAAACAATATTTTACTGTTTTCAAAGCGGTCTACTCACTTTAACAAAGCACATAGTTGATAATAATAATAATAATAATGGATTACATTTATATAGCGCCTTTCTAGATACCCAAAGCGCTTTACAGTGATTCCATTATTCATTCACTCCACAGACAGACAATGGTAGTGGTAAGCTACTACTGCAGCCACAGCTGCCCCGGGGCAGACTGATGGAAACGTGGCTGTCAATCCACGCCAACGGCCTCGCCAACCACTACCAAACATTTATGCACATTCATACCCAGTGTCATGGACACTGGAGGCAAGGTGGGTAAAGTGTCTTGCCCAGAGACAACGGTAGGATGACTGGCGAGAGCAGGATTCGATCCGCCAACCCTCTGGTTATTGGACAACCCACTCTACCTCCTGAGCCACTACCACCCATATTTCCCTTCTCTGTTCCATTTATGCTGAGCACCAAGCTGGACGGCAAGAAGTTCCATTTTTATATGGTCTTTGGCATGACCCGGCTGGGACTTGAACCTTAACCTCCCAGTTGTGGGGGGGATGCTCTACCTCTAGGCCACCACTCTGGTGTGTTGAGTCTTTCATTGGATAATTATTGCAGTTATTAAGTTTATTAGTTAAGCTATTAGTTATTTGATTAAGTTATTAGTTTTAGCTGACAACTTTCCAACTATGTTGGTAGTCATATCCCTTGGTTGTGGAAATTATGTTACGCTGAGTGAGGAGGGTCAAATTACTGGTCCGCATCAAACAAAGAGAGCAACTAAGCAGACTACTGAATCTAATATAATTATGCCTCGGTGAAATGAGGCATACGGTAGTCTGTGTGTGTGTGTGTGTGTGTGTGTGTGTGTGTGTGTGTGTGTGTGTGTGTGTGTGCGCGCGCGTGCGTTTGCACCTGTCCGCAGACACATTGAGGCATCAGCAGCCCCTGGTGCTTTTATTTGGCTAAGGCCTGTTAAGTGCATCATTAGAACCTTGAGGAATAGAGGTGAACCATTATCTTTGAGGAACAAATGTGGTTGGAAAAAAATACAAGAACAATGATGGTGAAAATTGAATTCAACTCTGGACAGAAATAAATATTGTGATATTGGATAAATCTGCTGACACTACCACAATAAGATAAGCCTTTATTTAACACAATTAACTCTTTTATAAACCCACGCACTCAGACTGTGACAGATGATTCGTTTACAACATGTGAGACTTTTCTTCACTTTTTTGTTGATAAAGTGGACTCTGTCAGAGGAGCTATTAATAACAGTTTTAATGGGACCTCATCTGTTGTCCCGGGTTACTCTGCTGTGCTTGAACAGTGAGTTGGTTTCTTTATCATCACTTGCTGATATAGTAAGGTCTCTGAAGCCTACAGATTGCTCACTGGATGTTGTTCCCGCTGGAATCCTGAAAAGGGTTTTTAATACTGTTGGGCCTGGTCTTTTGGTTTTTATTAATTCCTGCCTTAGTTCAGGATTTGTCCCACCTGCTTTTAAACATGCTGTGGTTAGTCCCCTTCTTAAAAAACCTCACCTTGACCCTTCAGTTTTATCTAATGTTAGACCCATTTCTCATTTGCCCTTTTTATCTAAGGTTTTAGAAAAAGCTGTTTTTATACAGTTGCAGTCTTTTTTAGAAGACAATTCTATTTTTGAGAAGTTTCAATCTGGGTTTAGCTCTCGTCACAGCACTGAGTCTGCCCTGCTTAAGGTGCACAATGATATTATGATGTCTGTTGATGCCAAATGTCCTGTGGTCTTAGTGCTGCTAGATCTTACAGCAGCCTTTGACACTGTGGACCACACTATCCTTTTGTCACGCCTGAATCACTATGTTGGCATTCATGGCACTGCACTTAAGTGGTTTGAATCCTACCTTTCTAATAGAACTTTTTCTGTAATGATTGGTGACATGTCCTCTTCTAGTGCCTCTGTCCTGTGGGGTCCCACAGGGCTCTATCCTTGGCCCTATTCTGTTTTCATTATATATGCTGCCACTCAGGTCAATAATAGCCAGGCATAACATGTCTTTCCACTGTTATGCAGACGATTTGCAGCTTTATTTACCTTTGAACCCAGAACAAACTAACTCACAAAGTGTTCTATTGGACTGCATCATTGATATTAAGTTGTGGTTAAGCCAAAATTTTCTCCACTTAAATGAAGAAAAAACAGAATGTATTGTGTTTGGGGATACTGTAACGGCTGGCTTTGGTACCCTCTCTTTAAGGCTCAGTTCAGCTGTCAGAAATTTTGGGGGGATTTTTGACAGCCATTTAAAATTTGATAAACAGATTGACAATGTAGTCAAGATGAGCTTTTATCAATTACGTTTGTTATCCAAAGCCAAACCTTTCCTGAGCCGTCATGATCTTGAGATAGCCATCCATGCTTTAGTCACGTCTTGACTTGATTACTGCAATGCACTTTATGTTGGCATCTCTCAGTCTTCTCTCGGCCGCCTTCAACTTGTACAAAATGCAGCGGCCCGTCTTTTGACCAACACACCTAGGCGAGAGCACATTACTCCGATCCTTTATTCACTTCATTGGCTTCCAGTCCATTTTAGAATTAATTTTAAACTTTTGCTTTTTGTTTTTAAAGCTCTAAATGGCCTTGCTCCGGTTTATATGTCTGAGACTTTGACTGTCCGTGACCAAGGCAGGGCTTTCAGGTCATCCAATCAGCTTTTGCTGGATGTGCCCAGGTCAAGGTATAAACATTGGGGTGACCGAGCCTTTTCTGTTGCCGCCCCCAGGCTCTGGAATAATCTCCCCCCTGACCTACGTGCTATCTCTGACCTGGCCCTTTAAATCAGAACTTAAGACATATTTGTTTAGGATGGCTTTTAATACCCAGTAGTGGTGATATTTGTTTTGGCATTTGTTTTTATTTTATTTTTAGTTTGTTTTTTTTTGTTTATGTTATTTGTTTTTAATGCTCTGTGTGTTTTTAATGCTGTTTATTTTCTGTAAAGCACTTTGGTCACCTATGGGTTGTTTTAAATGGCTATATAAATAAAGTACATTACATTACATTACATTTATTAGTCCCACAATGGGGAAATTCCAGTTATGTGTAACTACAAATTGTAAAAGGATGGTCAAAACAGAATTCATACAGTGTTTTCCCTCTGTGTATGGGTAGGGCACTGGCGTGATCAGTCAGCACTACTGTTAGCATCAATGTTAGCAGATGCTGCTAAAACAGCTCACGGTGCAGCCGCGTGGCTTTCTTGCTTTCTTCCTTCCTCTGTGCCTCATAGCTGACTGTTTGCTGTCCTCCAGAGTAAAAACCTAAGCATATCTTTACTAAAAATTCATACGTTTTCTCTGTTTAAAGTGAGCTGGAGGTCGCACAGTTATAACTATTTGTTATTGATGATGTATTGGCATACAGTGGATATAAAAAGTTGACACACCCCTTTTCAAATGCCGGGTTTTGTGATGTAAAAAAAAAAAAAAAAAATGAGACCAAGATAAATCATTTCAAAAAACTTTTTCCACCAATAATGTGACCTATAACCTGTACAATCCAATTGAAAAACAAACTGAAATCTTTTAAGGGGAAAAATAGAAGTTACAATAACCTGTCATGGGCAATGAGACCGTGCCCCTCCCGTCCTGCCGGGTATTTACCAACTCATCACTGCACCTGAGGCAGAAGACACACCTGCACCCGCTCAGCCAGCGTATTTAAGGAGGCTCTCTCTGCGCAGTCAGCGCTGGCTCGTCTGGGTATACTGCCCTAAATTCAGGCAAGCAGGTCATTTTCGCCAACCTTAGACACGTCGTCTGAACTTGGCTCTCCCTCCTCTTTTACAGGTTGCTGCCATCGTGCGGGTGTGTCTCGGGTCTGCGTGCACTCTCCTGCCACCTCATCACCTCCACAGCAACTATCTCCACCCGGTCAGGCACTACTAGCTCATTTCCACCTACCCTACTGGTTCGTCTATTCCCTGCTGGAGTCCTGCCGGTCCTTCCTTGGAACCCTGAGTAAGTGGCAATTTGGCTCGCCCATTTTCCCTACGCCGTTCCTCCACTGACAGCTCTCGTTTTCCCTCCACAGGTGGATTGTTTCCTCTGGCGAGTGGCTGTTTAATTAACTGTGCGCTGTTTTGATATTTAATAAACTGTTGAACATTACCCCCTTGTGTGGTTCCTTCCTGCGCTAGCATTGTGCACGTGAGCTGTCAAACTTAACCATGACAATAACCTGGTTGCATAAATGTGCACACCTTTAAACTAATACTTTGTTGCAGCACCTTTGGCTTTTATTACAGCAGTCAGTCTTTTTGGGTAGGAGTCTATCAGCATGGCACACCTTGATGTGGCAATATTTGCCCACTCTGCAAAAACACTCCAAATCTGTCAGATTGTGAGCGCATCTCCCTCTTCAGATCACCCCACCGATGTTTGATTGGATTCAGGTCTGGACTCTGGCTGGGCCATTCCAAAACCTTAATCTTCTTTGGTGAAGCCATTCTTTTGTTGATTTGGATGTGTGCTTTGGGTCATTGTCATGCTGAAAGATGAAGTTCCTCTTCATCTTAAGCTTTCTAGCAGAAGTCTGAAGGTTTTGTGCCAACACTGACTGGTATTTGGAACTGTTCATGTTGTTTGGTGATGAGCAGTGCTGTGTTTGCGCCAAATATACCTTTTGGAATTATAGCCAAAAAGGTCAACCGTGGTTTCATCAGACCATAACACATTTTCCTACATGTGTTTGGGAGATTTCAAGTGTTTTTGGAAAATGTAGCTGGGCGTGGATGTTTTTCTTCATAAGATAAGGCTTCCATCTTGCCACCCTAGATGGGAGATTGTTGTCACATGTACAAAGCAGCCAGTACTTACCAGAAATTCCTGCAGCTCCTTCAATGTTGCTGTCGGCCTCTTGGTAGCCTCCCTGGCCAGTTTTCTTCTTGTCTTTTCATCAATTTTGGAGGCACATCCAGTTCTTGGTAATGTCACTGTTGTGCCATATTTTCTCTACTTGATGATGACTGTCTTCACTGTGTTCCATGGTATATTTAATGCCTTGGAAATTCTTTTGTACCCTTCTCCTGACTGATACCTTTGAACAATGAGTTCCCTCTGATGCTTTGGAAGCTCTCTGCAGACCATGGCTTGTGCTGTAAGATGTGACTACAAAACTGTCAGGAAAAGCCTACTAGAACAGCTGAACTTTATTTGGGGTTAATCAGAGGCACTTTAAATGGTGGCAGGTGTGTGCTGACTCCCATTTAACATGAGTCTGAATGTGATTGGTTAATTCTGAACACAGCCACATCCCCAGTTATAACAGGGTGTATATATTTATGCAAACAGTTTATTATAGGTTTTTTATTTTTCCCTTTAAAAGATTCCAGTTAGTTTTTCAATTGGGTTGTACAGGTTATAGGTCACACTAATGGTGGAAAAAGTTTTGAAGTGATTTTTCTTGGTCTCATTTTTTTACATCACAAAAACCTGGCATTTGAACAGGGGTGTGTAGGTTTTTTATATCCACTGTAATTACAGGTGCATGTCATTAAATTAGAATATCAAAAAGTTGATTTATTTCAGTAATTCGATTCATAAAATGAAACTCATATTTTATATAGATTCATTACAGACAGAGTGATATATTTCAAGTGTTTATTTCTTTTAATTTTGATGGTTATAGCTTGCAGCTTATGAAAACCCAAAAATCAGTTTCTCAAAAAAATTAGAATATTACATAAGCTCAATTTTAAAAAAAAATTATTTTTTTTTTTAATAGAAATGTTGGCCGACTAAAAGTATTTCCATGCACACACTCAATACTTGATCAGGGCTCCTTTTTCATGAATTAATATTGCATCACTGTGGCATGGCATGAAGGTGATCAGCCTGTGTTACTGCTGAGGTGTAATGAAGGCCCAGGTTGCTTTGATAGCGGCCTTCAGCTCATCTGCATTGTTGGGTCTGGTGTCTCTCATCTCCCTGTTGACGATACTTCATAGATTCTGTATGGGGTTTAGGTCAGGAGAGTTTGCTGGCCAGTAAAATATGGTGATACCATGATCATTAAACCAGGCTTTGGTACTTTTGGCAGCAGTGTGGGCAGGTGCCAAGTCCTGCTGGAAAATGAAATCAGCATCTCCATAAACCTTGTCAGCAGAGGGAAGCATGAAGTGCTCCGAAAATGTCCTGGAAGACAGCTGCATTGACTTTGGACTTGATAAAACACAGTGGACTAACACCAGCAGATGACATGGCTCCCCAAATCAGGTGCCAAGTCCTGTCACTTGGAAATCAAGGTCCCAGGGTCTGGAGGAAGAGTGAACAGGCACGGAATCAAAGTTGCTTGAGGTCCAGTGTGAAGTTTCCACAGTCAATGATGCTATGTGGAGCCATACCATCTGCTGGTGTTTTTCCACTGTGTTTAATCAGGTCCAAAGTCAGTGCAGCCATCTAGCGGAAAATTTTAGAGCACTTCATGCTTCCCTCTGCTGACAAGATTTATGGAGATGCTGATTTCTTTTTCCAGCAGGACATGGCACCTGCCCACACTGCCACAAGTACAAATACCTGGTTTAATGACCATGATATCACTGTGCTTGATTAGCCAGCAAACTCTCCTGACCTAAATCCCATAGAGAATCTATGGTGTATTGTCAAGAGGAAGATGAAATACTCCAGATCCAACAATGCAGACAAGCTGAAGGGTGCTATCAAAGCAACCTGGGCTTCCATAACACCTCAGCAATAACACAGGCTGATCGCCTCCATGCCATGCTGCATTGATGCAGCAATTATGCAAAAGGAGCCCCGACCAAGTGTTGAGTACATGGATATACTTTTCAATCGGACATTTCTATTAAAAATCTTTTTTTAAAATTAATTTTATATAATACCATAATTTTTTGAGAAACTGAATATAGGGTTTTCATTTGCTGCAAGCCATAACCATCAAAATAAAAAGAAATAAACACTTGAAATATATCACTCCGTGTGCAATGAATCTATATGAGTTTAACTTTTTTTTTTTCCACAATATCTTTATTGAACCTTTTTTTTTTTTTAACAAACATGATACAAACAATCAAACACTAACACTAAAGTACTACAAAAAAAAAATGCACTAAAAACACCAACAACCACCAACAAAATCAAGTCTTCAACAATGCTCCTCTGTTTAGTCTAGACAATCCAATACATAAGTATACATATTATGTTCACCAGTTTGGAATTTACAAGGTCCACACATATCATTCACCTTCTTCTTCAAGAGTTATGTTTAAATTTTTTACATAATCAATAAAAGGTCTCCATATATTCTCAAACACAATTTCCTTTGATTTTAGTATATATGTTATTCTTTCTAATGGAAGGTTTGTTAACATCTGTCTTAACCACTGAGTCACATCTGGTCTATGAGTCTTTTTCCATAATAGTGCAATACATTTTTTGGCATTAAGCAAACTGAGGTCTATGAATGTTCTTTCACTTTTATTAAAATTATGCTTTTCTGGGTACAGACCCAACAAAAACAGTTTAGGATTCAATATGATTTGTTTTGAGATTATTTTTTCAATTGTTACCCTCACCTCTTCCCAAAACATTCTTATTAATCTACATTCCCATAAACAATGAAATAGGGTTCCTTTACTTTCCATGCATTTTGTGCATGTATCTGGTATATTTTTGTTATATCTATTTAACTCCTCCGGTGTAACATACATCCGCATTAACCATTTGAAATGTATCAATTTAAGGCGTGCATTTATTGATTTGGTTTGAGCTTCTGTACAAGCCAATTCCCATTGTTCCTCTGAAATTTCAATTTGCAGATCTTCTTTCCAGTAGTTTAATCTTTTCAGTGAATTTTCACTTGAAGATAGTGTCAATGAGTTATAAAACTCTGAAATAATACCCTTTCTTTTACTATCTTTCATCATCATTTTTTCCAAGGATGAATAAATAGGTCGAGTGAGAGCTTTATTTTGATTTGATCGAATAAAGTTTCTAAGTTGAAGATATTTAAAAAAATGTGTTCTATTGAGATTAAATTTGATCCTCAGCTCTTCAAAAGACATTATGTTGTCTGCACATGGCAAATATAAATCCTGAATCTTTTGTATCCCTTTTAAATTCCATACTTTAAATACAGCGTCCGCTCTCCCTGGTTTAAAATATTGATTACCCCATATTGGACTAAATTGTGACAATAACTGTGGTTCTTTTAAATAGTTTTTAGCTTCACACCATATTTTGATCATATGCTTTACAAATGGATTTTTAACTTGTTTTTGTAATTTTTTTGCCGAATCTGAGTATATGAATATGGGAAGAGGTAAAGGTAAATTGTATGATTCCATTTCAGTCCAGTGAGGGAGATCATTTGATGAAAAATAATATGTCATAGACCTCAGTTGTGCCGACCAATAATACAACATAAAATTTGGACATTTCAGACCTCCACGATCAAATGGTAAATATAATAAAGACAAACGTAATCTAGCCCTCCTGTTGTTCCATATAAATTCCACTAACTTTTTTTTTATTCTTGAGAATAGATCTAAAGGTGGTGATAAGGGAATGTATTGAAATAAATAAAGTATTTTAGGTAAAATATTACTTTTAAGTATATTGATTCTCCCGATCATCGACATTGGTAGTGACATCCATCTCTGAGTTAACTCATTGATATCTGACATTAAGGCTTCATAGTTGACGCTGGCGACTGATTCTAGCTTAGGCATAATTTGGATTCCTAAATATTTAAACTGATTTACAACATTGAATTGATTTGCCTCAGGGGCTGGGTAATTTCTCTGGGTCTCATTTAGCATTAATATTGAAGATTTAGTTTTATTTATTTTATATCCTGATATTTCCCCAAAATTCTTTATTAAATTCAACAAGGTTGGAATTGATTTTTTTAGATTCGACATAAACAAAATTATATCATCGGCGTACAGAGAGATTTTATGTTCTGTTGGTCCAACTTTAATTCCATATATTTGTGAATGTAAACGTATCGCTATCGCTAAAGGTTCAATTGCCATAGTAAACAGTAAAGGTGAAAGTGGACAGCCTTGTCGACATCCTCTATTGATTTTTATTGGTTTTGAAATATTGTTATTTGTTAGGATTTCTGCTGTAGCATTATTGTATATCATTTGAACCCATTTTATGAAATTATTTCCAAGTCCAAACCTTTGTAGGACTTCAAAAAGAAAGGGCCATTCAACTCTATCAAAGGCCTTTTCGGCGTCCAATGATAGGAGAGCTGTATCCGGTGCTTCTTTATTAAAATAAATAATATTAAATAGTCTTCTTACATTATGGAAGCCTTGTCTACCCTTTATAAAGCCATTCTGATCTCGATTAATAATATTTGGTAAAATTTCTTGTATTCGTCTTGCTAAAATTTTACAGATTATCTTAAGGTCGGCGTTTAATAGGCTTATTGGTCTCATATTTTCACATTTATTAGAGGGCTTACCTGGTTTTGGCAGCAGTATAATTAAGGCATTATTTATGTATGATGGTAAATTATTATTTTGAAATGCTTCTAAAACCATTTCCAAAAAAGGTTTTATTAATTTATTCTTAAATTTTTTATAAAGGTCAACTGGAAGACCATCTGGTCCTGCACTTTTTCCTGATTTCATATTATCAATGGCTAGCCCAACTTCTTCTTGACTAATTTTAGACTCCAATATCTCCCTGTTTTCATTTGGAATACACGGTATAGATAGTTCGTTCAAAAACCCATTTAGTTTTGTTAAATCAGGTTCATTTTTGGTATCATATAATTTTTCATAGTAATCTCTAAAGGCTCTATTAATTTCTAAAGGATCTATAACTACCTGTCCTTTACTTATAATACTGGTAATTGGTGTTTTAATTTCCAATTGTTTAATCTGCCATGCTAATAATTTTCCTGATTTTTCACCTTGTTCATAAAAAGATTGTTTCAATCTTAGAAGACTCGAGGCAGCTCTATTCGCTGATTTTTTGTCGTATTCAGCTCTCAAAATCAGTAATTCATTCTCCAACCTTGGGTCACTTCCTGCATACACTTTTTCCTGAAGACTTTTTATTTTATGTTCCAATTTAGCTCTCTCCTCTCGAGTCTTCTTAGATTTTGATCCTGTATAACTAATAATATGTCCCCTAATAAAAGCTTTGAAAGCCTCCCACTTTACACATGCTGATGTTTGTGTAGTATTGATGTCAAAGAACTCGTCTATCTGTTTTTCTATATACTTGACAAATTCCTCATCCTGAAGCCATTTATGCTGACATTGCCATCTACCTGATTCCTTTGTCAATTTTTTATCTACATATATTAGACAACAGGGTGCATGATCAGAGATCACGATGTTATCATAAAAGCAGTTTTGAATCTTGGACCTTAATTCTGTGGAAATCAAAAAATAATCAATACGTGAGAATGTCTTGTAGGTACTGGAATAACAAGAATAGGCTTTAACTTGTGGTTTCATTTCTCTCCATATATCTAACAATCTCAATTCTTTCATAAAATGATTAATAGTCATCCTACATCCAATGTGCGTACAATCCAGTCCTGTTGATCTATCCACACCTGGATTCAATGTACAATTAAAATCCCCTGCTATTATATGTTGCCCTGTAAGTGATGATAAGATGAGAAATAAATTAGCAAAGAACTTCTGATCATCTATATTGGGACCATATAAGTTCACAAGATTTATATTTTCTAATAGCAAAGAACCTTGAATGATTACATATCTTCCAAATTTGTCTCCAATTACATTTTTCACTTGAAAAGGAACTGATTTATGTATGAGAGTCATAACTCCCCTGGCTCGGGATGAAAATGAAGAGGTGAATACACTTCCCTGCCATCTACTCCTAATTCTTTTAACATCCTCCTCTATCAGATGAGTTTCTTGTAAAAACACAATTCTTGAACCCATGTCCTTTATTTTATTCATAACTTGTTTAAGTTTTTTTAAATTTTGTAGACCTCTGCAATTCCATGAAGTTAAATTAAGATTAACACTTTGGTCCATGATCAATAGAGAGTTTGGGATTACCTTGCAGTGTAAACATGCTCATCCAGAGAAGCAAAAACATGAGTGGTTGAACATTCATCCTACAAACTACACACAAACAAATTTCCCCTTCCCACACTTGTGGCAAACCCCCCAAAATCAAAAGAAAAATTCTGTCTCCCGATATAGCCATCGACCGTTCCACACCCACGGGGAACAGCCTAAGCCACTCCTTCTTCATCCTCCCAATCACCCTAACTCTACTGCTTTTAATGACGTAACATTAACTCTCCTCTGTAGTTTTCCAACTTAACTCCAAAATTTTTAACAACTTTGTACATCATAGTTTTTGTTTGTTTGTTTTGTTTTTGTTTTGTTTTTTTAATATATAATACAATCTATATTTTGTAAACTTACTATTTACTTCAAGTCAGTCAGATGCCTGTGCAAATGCTTAATTATTCTACCTTATATTTTGTTCATGCTTAGCTCCCACCAGTCTCTTCTTCTTCTTTGATCTTCTTGATGAACTCCTGCGCCTCCTCTGGGGTCTTGAAGATGTGGGTTCTGCCCTCATACGTGGTCAGCAGTCTCGCAGGATAGATTACACCATGACGAATCCCAAGGTTGCGCAGCTCCTTACGTACGGGATCAAACTGCTTCCTCAATTGCTGGATTCCTGTGGCCAAATCTGGGTAGAACCGCACCTGCTGGTCCTGGTGTTTAATCTCTCCTTTAGCACGTGCAGCGTTGAAGATCTTCATCCTGTCTCTGTTGCTAAGAAACTTCATAATTAAGGTCCTCGGCGGTCCCTTATCTCTCCGTGGGCCAATACGATGTGCTTTTTCCAGAACCACTGCTGATTGCAACTCCTCGCTGCCCAGCACCTCCGGAATCCACTTTTCCAGAAAGGAACATACGTCCCGACCTTCTGATTCCTCTGGAAGACCCACCAGCCTCAAATTATTCTGTCTCGACCGAGATTCCAAATCCAAAATATTATCTTCCAGAGATTTATTTTTTTTTCCCAAAGTGCGCACCTTTAATTGAAGACGGGTGACGTCATCTTCAGCACTAGCGAGACGGAGCTCCATCTGCGCCGTTCGTTCTACACAGTCACCTAATTCCTTTCTTATTCCTTCCAACGCTGTCATAATCCCATCAAATCTAGAGGAAAAGTCCGCTCTCATTGAACTCATGGCAGCCATCAGCGCATCTGCGCCATTCCCCGCAGATATCGCACTGTTGCCAGCCTCCTCCGCCATATATGGAGTTTTGTTTGCTGCGTCACAGACCTGAAAGTCCGTTAATTTGGACTGTTTCGGCGGCTCGCTTTTTCCTTTTCCTGGTTTTCCAGCCTTAGGCTTCGCCGACATATCCTCGCCCAAATGCTGGGATACGTTCTGTCCCAAATGAGAGAGTTATTTGCCGATTTTTTTTCTCCAGGAGCAGAGCAGAGCGAGACACGTCCGTCCTACGTGGCAGCCATAACCGGAAGTCGAGTTTAACTTTTTGAATTGAATTATTGAAATAAATCAACTTTTCTGGCATTCTAATTTATTGAGATGCACCTGTATGTGCTCATGCGTGCCGTGCCCTTATAAGTACTTCTAGCTGTGATTTTTTTTTTTCTGTGCCCATGCACGATGCATCAACAGTAGTGAAAATCATACTGATAGTTACCTATCTGTGGCAGCTCCTGACAACTTCCACAAGGAGTAACTAGAAAAGCACTCTGAGAGCGCAGACCTCCGCCAAGCGCCGCAGTTCCCCCCATACAGTCTTCAGATTCCTTGATCATGAAAACATATGACAAGCAGTGGTTCAGTAGTTATTCACGAAAATGGCATTTTCCGTAATGGCGGCCACAGTTCCTCCCATACAGTGTTTGTGTGTACGTTTTCAGATTCCTTGACCATGAAAACATATGACTAGCAATTGGATTGACAATGATAGGATTAGTGGTTCAGTAGTTATTCTGGAAAATGGCATTTTCCATAATGGCGGCCACAGTTCCTCCCATACAGTGTTTGTGTGTACGTTTTCAGATTCCTTGACCATGAAAACATATGACTAGCAATTGGATTGACAATGATAGGATTATTGGTTCAGTAGTTATTCACGAAAATGGCATTTTCCGTAATGACGGCCACAGTTCCCCCCATACAGTGTTTGTGTGTACGTTTTCAGATTCCTTGACCATGAAAACATATGACAAGCAATTGTATTCACAATGATAGGATTAGTGGTTCAGTAGTTATTGACGAAAATGACATTTTCCGTAATGGCAGTTTAGCGCCACAGTTCCCCCCATACAGTGTTTGTGTGTACGTTTTCAGATTCCTTGACCATGTAAACATATGACTAGCAATTGGATTGACAATGATACGACTAGTGGTTCAGTAGTTATTCTGGAAAATGGCATTTTCCATAATGGCGGCCACAGTTCCTCCCATACAGTGTTTGTGTGTACGTTTTCAGATTCCTTGACCATGAAAACATATGACAAGCAATTGGATTGACGATGATAGGATTAGTGGTTTAGTAGTTATTGACGAAAATGGCATTTTCCGTAATGGTGGTTTAGCGCCACAGTTCCCCCCATACATGTTTGTGTGTATATTTTCAGATTCCTTGACCATTTAAACATATGACTAGCAATTGGATTCACAACAATTGGATTGACAATGATAGGATTAGTGGTTTAGTAGTTATTCCCGAAAATGGCATTTTGCGTAATGGCAGTTTTCTTGTGGACGGTGATCCGGATCACCACCAAAATCTAATCATCTGTAGGATACCCCATTTCTGACAATCTGTGAAAATTTCATGAAAATCTGTCCATAACTTTTTGAGTTATCTTGCTAACAGACAAACAAACAAACAGACAAACAGACAAACCAACGCCGATGATCACATAACCTCCCCCTTTGGCAGAGGTAATTATTGCAAAAGCAGCCAAGGTGTTCCTTTCTATCATGTCATATAGGAAACAAAAAAAAAAAAAAAAAAAGCCAATGGATAGTAACATAACACAAATACTTTTACTCAAACAACAAAGTGAAAAACAGCATTCATCACACTTCAGTGTCCTAAATAAATTGTTTGGCTCTATAATGAACTAAGTTTGTATATGAGTCATCAAGCACCCAAAATAAACCTTCGGATATAAAGACAAATACAGTGATCCCTCACTTATCGCGGTTAATGGGTTCCAGAACCGACCGCGAAAAGTGAAAAACCGCGAAGTAGCGTCACCCCTAATGACGTCATCCATAAATAATACGTACGTTCATTCTCTCACTCTCTCTCTCTCATATGATACGTGTGTGTGTGTGTACGTGTACATACATACGTAGATGTAAATAAAGTGTACATAAATATGTTTTTAGCACTCTTTTATTCTTATAACATGATACGTACAGTAACTCAAGATGAAGATGATTTACTTCACAGGTTAATGAGAGCTTTACTGCTCCTCAGGTGACGCCTCATCGTCAGGTGCTAGAAGCGCAGGATCATCAAGGGCAGCTTCCGATAGAGCTGGAGAAGCTGCAGGAGGCAGCGTGGTGGCTTGACGGGAAGATTATTTCGCACAAAATGGCACAAGAGAACAGCAAAAAGTTCCACGCTGCGAGACTACGTAACACGAGCGATAAAGAACAATGAATGCGGTCTTCCTTCCCCTTCATGGGCGCTCGGCAGGGAGAGGAGGTGGGTGAAACGTCTCGGCCAATCAGCTTGCGGGGTGAAACGTCTCGGCCAATCAGCTTGCGAGATTTCCGAGCCGAGCCAACACGAGAACAGCGAACAGAGAGGTGGATTTTTTGAGTTGTGCGGCTCTCCGTGTTGATACCTGATGGTCTAATGTAGTCTCCCTGCCTTCTGCTAGCGCCCGCCCATTATTTCTCAATTTTGAATTTTTGATGAATATTTTTGAAAAATCCGCGATGCACTGAGGGCGCGACAGGTGAAGCGCGAAGTAGCGAGGGATCACTGTATCTCAATATTACTGAAATCACATGGATTCACATGGCCGTTTTGCAAGGACATGGCCAGTCATCAGTTGTCTCAGGTGGCGGGCATGTTTATGAGGGTTTCAAAGTTCATTTTCTTATCAAAGCAATGCAAAAACAAATTTTCTGCAAGGTACGAAAAGGCTGGTCTAATTTAGAGGTGTGTTTTGGATGATCCAATTCAAAGAGCTCCTGCCCATCCCTTTAATGCACAGAGGCGCATTATCTAAAGTGAACTCTGATCATGACGGCTTATTTAATTAAGACTGGTTTTGCACTGACCAAAGGGTGTGCATGGGTGCAAAAATGCACACGATGGTAACATTGCTTGGCATTGAGCAGGCATTAAAGCTGATGCCCAGTTAGTTATTTTAGCGAGGACAAACAGTGAAGAGATGATGCTCTGCTGAAAAATCGAGCCAAATGGTTTAACATAGTGTGCACAAATGCCACATGCAGACAGGAATGGGTTTGAAACTTCAGAAAAAGAGGATGATGCCTGTGCAAATTTTCATCAGCTTTCATAAAACGGAAGGCTCATTAACCTTGGCGCAGAAGTTGTTCATGGTTCCCTGGGGAGCTGGGACTGGGAGCAGCTTCCCCTCTCACCCCTCCCGGGTGAGAGGGGAAGAGAGCTGGCGTGGTGTCCCATCCACCGCCAGCCCCCACCATGAAGTGAGCCCACTCTCGGCGCAGGGACAGGGGTATGCTTCCCACTGTATTACATCACCTTTCCTTTTAACAACACTCAGTAAGCATTTAGGAACTGAGGACACTAATTACTGAAGCTTTGTAGGTGGAATTCTTTCCCATTCTTGCTTGATGTACACTACCGTTCAAAAGTTTGGGGTCACCCAGACAATTATTTTGTGTTTTCCATGAAAAGTCACACTTATTTACCACCATGAGTTGTAAAATGAATAGAAAATATAGTCAAGACATTGACAAGGTTAGAAATAATGATTTGTATTTGAAATAATAATTTTTTCCTTCAAACTTTGCTTTCATCAAAGAATCCTCCATTTGCAGCAATTACAGCATTGCAGACCTAACATGATTGCACAAGGGTTTTCTAATCATCCATTAGCCTTCTGACGCAATGAGCAAACACATTGTACCATTAGAACACTGGAGTGATAGCTGCTGGAAATGGGCCTCTATACACCTATGTAGATATTGCACCAAAAACCAGACATTTGCAGCTAGAATAGTCATTTACCACATTAGCAATGTATAGAGTGTATTTCTGATTAGTTTAAAGTTATCTTCATTGAAAAAAAGTGCTTTTCTTTCAAAAATAAGGACATTTCTAAGTGACCCCAAACTTTTGAACAGTAGTGTATGACTTAAATTGCTGAACAATCCAGGGTCTCTGATGTATTTTGCACTTCGTAATGCGCCAGACATTTTCAGTGGGAGACAGTGTTATGTTTGGGAATAACAAGCTGACAACCAATGTTGTTGCCATTCTTCTAACTATATACTAAGGGGTGGCGCCGTATCATGCCACAGCCAGTTCGCCACATGGTGACGTCACCTGCGTGAACGTCCCCATGTCCAAACACCACATTTATCCCCCCGTCCTTTGAAAAACCAAAGAACTTATAACTAATCAAAACTACTACTACTAACTGGGCACCCGGATAGACTGCCAGTATGCCGCCATGACCAAGTGGATTATTCTGCCACTTGATCAGTCATGTCCTAACTATCAACAAACAGTTCAAAAGTTAGTTATAAAGTCCTCCAGGCGATGTGGTCTCTGTCAAACGAGTGGCATTTGGGCTGTGCTGCCGCTGCACGCTCCGGTGGTCGTCCTTCAGAAGCTGCGAGTCCTGCACCGCCAAAGTCCCAGTCCAGTCCCCTCAGATCGGTCGCCGTCTCCTGATCCGGGACCGAGGTCGATGTCACCTTCCTGAGGCGGCTTGTGTGCCACCATGACCCATCAGTGAGACAAAAGGTGGCTGGCCCCAACCGAGCTGTGATTTGCATCGGCGTTGTCCAGAATAACTGCAGTTTGTGTGCACGGTTGGGGCTTCGGATCTGGACCCAGTCGTGCGTCGTGAGTCGGGGCCACTTCGCTTGGCGTTTCTTGTCAGACCTTTCCTTCATGCACCACTGTTGTTCGACCACTCTTTCCCTAGGTGAGGGCATTTCTGTCAGGGTGTTGTCCAGTGTGGGGGCACAGTCAGTCCAGGGGAAGGTGCATCTCCCATCCCAGCATCAGAAGGGCCGGAGAACTACCCGTTGTGGTGTGTGGCGTCGCTCTCTAGTGTAACAGGGTACCCTGGAGTATGGCTGAAAACGGGAGTCCGTCTGCTAGATGTGCCCTGAAACAGTTCTTGAGGGTCTCATTGAACCTCTCCACCCCCCATTTGCCTGAGGGTGGTTGCTTTGAGAGCAGCCTTCAGCTCATCCGCATTGTTGAGTCTGGTGTCTCATCTTCCTCTTGACAATACTCCATAGATTCTCTACGGGGTTTAGGTCAGGAGAGTTTGCTGGCCAATCAAGCACAGTGATACAGCAGGGAAAATAACTATAGAATATGTCAACATTTTTCTCATTAAACATATTTCTGATAGAGCCATTGACCTGAGATTTTCACCAGATACCAGTAACAACCCAAGTAATCCATACATACAAAGAAATCAAGGCAGCTGTGTTGACAAAACAAGTTATATTTAATAAAGTGGAATGACACAGGGAATAAGTATTGAACACAGATGCGAATTAGCAGTATTGCTAAATCTGTCATACTTACATTTGTATTAATATTCATTAGTATGTAATGTCCCTTTCAAATAAACATTAAACTAAACTAAACTAAACATGAAGAAAAAGAGGTGCACAAAGACATAGAAAGCCAAGAAACCAGCCGAAATCCATCAGAATTTAGGAAGCCACCCCATCCCCCATCAGTGCAAATTAATTTCAGCTGGTTATGTCCTGACTGATAGCCTTTAAGAAGGTCTGTGAATATCAGATTGTCACACCACAAAGAATTCATGATGGGTAGAAGCAAAGAGCTCTCTCTAGACCAGGGATGGGTAACTGGCAGTCCACGGGTTGCATGCGGCCCACCCCCTCATCCATTATGGCCCGCCAGTCCATTTCCAAAAATCAGTTATTTATTTACAGTATATCACATATTTGCAACTGCATTCTTAAATGCAATTATAGAGTCCACCAGCAGAGGGAGCACTAATTGAAACCTAGGTGCCACTTTATGCAAGTAGTCAAGGAGAGAACGAGTGTGTGAGGGAGCCAGAGGGAAAAGTGCACCAGCAGAGAACGTGTTTTAAGGTATGTTGCCTGCTAAGACCGTATTAATAGGCTGTAAACAGCAATAAATGTACAAAGTAGGCTGCTTTTAAACAAAAATAACTAGTGAGGAGCTGTAGCATTTATTCTTGTTTGGCAAGTGAAGCCTCATGGAGCTCGGAGGCTTTTCTCCTATTTGTACAGAAAAATGGTAAATGGCGTTCACTTATATAGTGCTTTTTCTCATCTCTAGATGACCAAAGCGCTTTACAGATCCTGCTATCCACCCATTCACACACACATTCACACACTGATGGTGGCAGAGCTGCCATGCACAGGCGCTGGCCTGACCCACCAGGAGCAACTGGGGGTTCAGTGTCTTGCTCAAGGACACTTTGACATGCAGATTGCAGACAGAGCAGGAATCGAACCCCTGACCCTCCGGTCAGTAGTTAGCCACACCTGCACCACAGCCACCCTATTCTATTCAAAGCATTGAGGTTTCTTTCTAAAGAGCATGACTGAAGCACTGACAGTTTCAATTCCATGTTAGCAGTAAAAGTTCAGAGACTGTGGTGGTTGTAATCTGCTGATTTTTTTTTTCATTTATACCAGTGGCTCTTAAACTTTTTTTAATTCCCCATTTTGGGGAGCCATTAACAAGCCCACCTACCCACAGCTATTTCTCTGCCCCTCCACACCCACAATGAATCCAAGAGCAAGCTAAGCCTCATCATATTTCCTATTCTTCTTGGCATTTTTTGTTAATTATCGTCTGGAATTTCTCTTTGGTCATCCATCCAGGTGGATGCCCTCAATTTCCCCTCTGGGGATCAATAAAGTGCACAAAATCAAAAATCAAATCAAAATTTTGATGGAGAGAATTTTAAAAATGAGGTCATGATATAATCCAACCATCCATCCATCTTCTACTGCTTAATCCTTTCCAGGTCGGGGGGAATGGAGCTTATCCTAGCATCTTTGGGTGAGAGGCAGGGTACACACTGGACAGATCGCCAGTCCACTGCAGGGCAGCTATGATTTCATCAGTAATTTTAATTCTAATATGATAAAACACTGAGTAGCTTTGATTTTTTTTTTGTAACTTAGATTTTATTCATTTTTCATCATACATATTACATTCAGATCACCGTCTACATTTAAAAAAAAGGAGGTAGAGTAAGAAAGAAAAAAAAAAAGAAAAAGGGGGGGGGACAAATGTTGGAGCATCAAGTTTTTAGTTTCCATCTCTTAATTCTTCTGGTTTTTCCAGTGTCTTTGGTTATTCTTTCAATTTCTGTCTCGTTGTTGCACTTTGTAGTGTGTCCATTTCCGCCATTTTTTTTCATGTAGTCCTTCTTGTATTCTTTGTCGATATGTTAGTTTTTCCATCATACATATGTCCTCAACAATGTCAGTCCATTGTTCTTGGTCAGGAAGAACTTCTGATCGCCATTTTTTGTGATTGTTTTTTACATGCAATCAACAAGATTTTAACTAGATATCTGTCCTCAGCCTGTATTACATTGTCTCTTTTAAGATCACATAAGTACATCAGGTTACAGTTCATTGGTATATTATATCCTAATATCCTCTGTATTGTCACATGTATAGATTTCCAGAATGATGAGATTTTGCAGCATTTCCAAAACATATGTGAGTGGTCTGCATTTTGAGCCCCACAGCCCCTCCAGCATAAAGATTGGGTATTTGTATATTTTCTTTGAATCTGTGGTGTAATGAAAAAGCGAATCAGGTTTTTCTATCCAAATTCCCTCCATGTCCTTGAATTTGTTGATGTGTGTTGTGTTTTCCATATTTCCTGCCAGCTTTCTTCTGTTATGCTTAAATTTAGCTCTTTCTCCCATTTCTCCTTTATATAGTTACTTGAATGTTTGTTTGCCATAAGTTTCTGATATAGCTTTGAAATAATTCTTATTTTATTTCCTGCATATGAGCTTAAAATGAATTGTATAATCTCGCTCACATCTGTTTGGAGGTTATGCCTAATCTTCTTCATATAATAGTCTCTCATCTGCAGATATCTGAAGAATTCCGATTTTTCTAGTTTAAATTTTCTTCTGATGTTTACAAAGCTCCCGAGATCTTTTTTTCCGATATTGCCCCATGCTGTGATTCCCTTGTTCACCAGATTTTTGTATCCCCCATCTTGCTTTGACGGTTCAAATGGACTGTCAAAAATGTCTTCCTTTATATTATACTTTTGTACTATTTTATACCACAGTTCCAAAGTAAATTTAGTGATTGGGTCTATTTGTTTGATTTGCTTATATGCATCTTTATCTCCTATTATGCTTTGTACTGGGAGTCCCTCAATTTCCTTTTCCATTTCTTTCCATTTTGCCTCATATCCTCCGTCGCACCAACATATGATATATTATGGCGCACATTTAGGGCGCATATATGGCATGCTTGTATGGTACGCATTTTCTCTCACATGTATTTAGTAGGCATGACGGTGCATACTCTAGAGACTTCAAACGTCCAAAAGGACCTGACCCGGCAGAGACCTCGGCAGGTGTGAAGTGGTTTCTGGAGAGACGGGAAGTCAGAGAGAATGTCCCAGCAGGAGCCCCCGAGGCGGAAGAGACAATAGAGATGCCAACGAGCTTCGGAGGCTATATGTTTACTGAAGGACTGTGGGTTGAGGGTGTGATATTTGATGTTGGGGGTTTTGTGTCTCTGGGGGTATAAGAGCTGTGAGGAAAGATTGTCCTGTCTCTTTTGTTGAGATACTTGCTGTTAGAGGATGAGACTGCAAATAAACCTTTCCTGAGAAATAAACTCAGTCTCGTTTGTGAAGGCATCCTCTACACTGGTGACCTACGACAAACCATGGCCGGTGACGGCGAGCTTTCCGCACCGGACTCTTCAGGAGCCAACCGGGTTAACGCAGCTACCACACTACAGCTGCCCGATTTCTGGCAACATAACCCGCGCTCCTGGTTTACCACTGTGGAGGCGCAGTTCCACCTTCGGGGAATCTCAGCGGATGCAACAAGGTTCTACCATGTCGTCGCGAAGCTGGACAGCCTCACAGTGCAGCGGGTGGAGAGCCTGACCAACCACCCGCCCCGAGACGACAAGTATGGCGCACTGAAAGCCGCCCTCATTCGAGCCTTCACTCCCTCGCTGGGGGAGCGAGCAGAGAAGCTCCTGGCGCTGACAGAAGGGGAAGCAGACAGGCCGGCAGATCTGATGGCGAAGATGATGAGCCTGAGAGGCGAGGATGACGACAGCTTTATCTTCGCCCACCTCTTCCTCAGAACGCTCCCGCCAGCAGTGAGAGTCACCCTGGCCAGCTCACAGCTACTCAACAACCATGACTACCACGAGCTGGGCCAGGAGGCGCAGCGGCTCGTCGACGCCCATAGACGGCACGCAGCCACGACGGCAGCGGCAGAGCTGAACGCCCCCCCGCGAGACGAGGGGAGACCAGAGGCTGCGGCACCGGATCCACTGACGGCAGCAGCGGCAGAGGCCAGGAGAAGCAGGGCTGACAACACCCTCTGTTTCTACCATCGGCGCTTCGCCGAGAGAGCGCGCAGATGCGTCCCACCGTGCCGGTACCAGCGCCAGGGAAACGCCAAGACCGGGAGCCGGTAGCAGCTGTGACTCTCGGCACGAAGAACAAGCTGCTTTTCGTGACAGACGCGAATTCAGGGAAAGAATTCCTGGTGGACACAGGCTCCTAGCTAAGTTTTGTCAAGCCTGCCTACGCGGACATGCTGACGCCTGCCAGCGGACCCCTGGTGTTAGTGGCGAACGGCTCCACAATCAAAACCTATGGGGAGAAGACGCTCCTCCTGTCCCTCCACGGGCGCACCTTCAAGTGGACCTTCGTTGTAGCTGCAGTTAACAACAACATGCTAGGTGCTGACTTTTTATGCTCAAACAGTTTGTTAGTTGATCTTGCTAATAGACGTATTGTAAATGCACTGTCTTTCTACTCTATCTCCTGCACAGCTCGGGTGGCCCTGCCTTCTGCACATCCCAATGTCACAGCTGCGGGTGGTAAGTTTCATGCATTACTCAACCAGTTCCCAACACTCACGGTCCCAACATTTTCAGCGTCAGTTGCCAAACACGGGGTCGAGCATTTCATAACTACCTCTGGCCCCCGTTTTTGCAAAAGCTCGGCGCTTGGACCCAGCTAAACTGGCCATCGCGCACGAGGAATTCGCCAACTTGGAAAAACTGGGCATTGTTAGGCGCTCGAACAGCTCTTGGTCGTCACCCCTGCACATGGTGCCCAAGGCTGACGGCTCGTGGCGCCCTTGCGGTGATTTCCGCAGATTAAATAATGCTTCAGCACACGACCGCTACCCGATTCCGCACATCCAGGATTTTTCGGCACATTTGGCGGGGGCGCGCATCTTTTCCAAAATACATTTGGTGCGCGGTTATCACCAAGTTCCAGTCCGCGCGCAAGACATACCCAAAACGGCAGTTATAACCCCTTTCGGGCTTTTCGAGTTTTTGCACATGCCTTTCGGCCTCAAAGGCGCAGACGTTCCAACGCATGATGGATGCAGTGCTGCGTGGCCTCCCTTTCGTGTTCGCTTATTTGGATGATATTTTGGTAGCCAGTGCATCCGAAGCCGAGCACGAATGCCACCTCACAGCCGTTTTTCAGAGGCTGACAGAGCACGGGCTGATCATTAACCCAGCGAAGTGCCAATTCGGGGTAGCGCAAATCAATTTTTTGGGACACCGCGTGTCTCCAGAGGGCGCGGTCCCGCTGCCGGATAAAGTGCGCGCGATAACGGATTTCCCCCAACCGCAGACAGTTAAGGCACTGCAAGAATTTTTGGGGATGGTCAATTTTTATAACCGTTTCCTCCTCAACGCGGCATGGCTCATGCACCCATTGTACGCGGCATTAAAGAAACAAAAACCTGCATCTAAGGTCGAGTGGTCCTCGGACCGGGAGCGCGCTTTCTCACAGGTCAAATCGGCCCTCGCGAACGCTGCGTTATTGGCACACCCGGTGCCAGCAGCTCGCATGGCACTAACCACGGACGTTTCCGACGTGGCAGTGGGAGCGGTTGTCGAGCAACTGGTAGTAGGGAGCTGGCAACCACTTGCGTTTTTCAGCAAAACATTGCGCGATAACGAGCGTAAATACAGCGCGTTTGATAGGGAGCTTTTAGCCCTGCATTTGGCCATCCGCCACTTCCAGTTCTGGTTGGAAGGGCACCGTTTCACCGCGTTTGTAGACCATAAACCATTAACTTTTGCAATGGCTAAAATTTCAGAGCCTTGGTCGGGCCGACAACAGAGACAGCTGGCCGCAATTTCGGAGTTTACCACCGACATTCAACACGTGGCGGGTAAACACAATGTAGTAGCAGATTGTCTCTCGCGCGCAATTGCACTGCCAGGCCCCCAGGGGGCAGACTCGGCGGCTGTAGACTCGGGCCAGGCTTGCGGCGCAGAAGCGCTCACAGCCCCGGTCTGCGTTGGGTTAGATTATGCAGCCATGGCCGCCGAGCAGGTTAACGATGCGGACGTGCGCACGCTCCAGTCTGGGCCAACAGGGCTAAGGCTGGAGCACAGGGTGCATCAAAGAGGTATGCCCCCCCTAATCTGTGATATCTCCATGGGGCGCCCCCGCCCCGTGGTCCCGGCTGCATGGCGTCGCCGTGTTTTTGACTTAATACATTCGCTGGCACACCCGGGCATTCGCGCGTCGATCAAAATGGTGGGAGAGAAGTTTGTTTGGCCGGGGCTGCGTAAACAGGTCAAAGAATGGGTCGCAGCCTGCGCAGCGTGTCAAAGAGCAAAGGTACACAAGCACACGCGGGCCCCTCTAGAACCTTTTCACATCCCAGCCAAACGCTTCGACCACGTGCATGTCGACTTGGTGGGACCCCTCCCGCTGTCACAGGGGTTCACACACCTTCTAACTATGGTGGACCGCACTACGCGCTGGCCAGAGGCGATTCCCCTGGCGTCAACCACAGCAGCAGACATTGCGCGCGCTTTTTTAACGGTTTGGGTCGCGCGCTTTGGAGTCCCGTCAGACATAACGTCTGACAGAGGACCCCAATTTGTTTCCGAGCTCTGGTCATCCATGGCACTCAGCCTGGGGGTGAAAATTCATCGCACAACTGCGTATAACCCCCAGGCCAACGGTTTGTGCGAACGCTTTCACCGGTCATTGAAAGCAGCCCTCAGAGCGGCTCTCACGGACACAAATTGGGTTGATAAGCTTCCATGGGTTTTATTAGGGTTGCGTTCAGCACCTAAAGAAGATTTGCAATCCTCTCCGGCCGAACTTGTCTTCGCCCAACCTCTCCGGTTACCGGGAGAATTCCTTCCTGAGAACCCCGCACCAGATCACCCCCCCACTCAGCTGCTGCAGAGCGACGCGGGATCAAACACCCTCCCCGGTCCAGTTCATCACAGTTTTCCACGCGTTTTTGTGCCTAAAGCCTTAAAGAATGCAAAATTCGTCTTTGTTAGACACGACACACAGAGGTTAGGTTTAAGACCACCTTATGATGGACCGTTCAGAGTGTTAGAAACCGGGGAAAAGCATTTTTTTCTCGATTTGGGAGACAGGAGGGAATTAGTCTGCATTAACCGACTCAAACCTGCTTTTGTGTTAGCTGATGAACAGGTCCAGTTGGCCAGGGCCCCCCGCCACGGCAGGCCGCCGGGGAGACATTCTGCTAAGCTTTCACAACGATGTGCTAATGACTCTGATCCACAGATGCAAGAGACAGCCACAGGCAGAGCGAGACCTGCTCACAGCAGATATGGCAGGAAGTTGAAGCCCAAGCAGTTGGATGTATGATCTGTTATGCCAATTTTTTTCTCGTTCTGTGTGATATGTCATGATTCTATGCATTTGAGGTGTAACTTGTCCTTATTTAGACGTTTGGGGGGGGTTATATGGCGCACATTTAGGGCGCATATATGGCATGCTTGTATGGTACGCATTTTCTCTCACATGTATTTAGTAGGCATGACGGTGCATACTCTAGAGACTTCAAACGTCCAAAAGGACCTGACCCGGCAGAGACCTCGGCAGGTGTGAAGTGGTTTCTGGAGAGACGGGAAGTCAGAGAGAATGTCCCAGCAGGAGCCCCCGAGGCGGAAGAGACAATAGAGACGCCAAGGAGCCTCGGAGGCTATATGTTTACTGAAGGACTGTGGGTTGAGGGTGTGATATTTGATGTTGGGGGTTTTGTGTCTCTGGGGGTATAAGAGCTGTGAGGAAAGATTGTCCTGTCTCTTTTGTTGAGATACTTGCTGTTAGAGCAGGGGTGGGCAGTGAGGGCCATTCCACTGCAGGTTTTTTGTTCCACCCAGTCTCTTCAGCAGGTGTGTGCTCTGACCAGCTTCAAGGATTGCTAATCATTGAAAACACCTGCTGAAGAGACTGGGTGGAACAGAAAACCTGCAGTAGAATGGCCCTCCATGGCACATGATTGCCCACCCCTGTGTTAGAGGATGAGACTGCAAATAAACCTTTCCTGAGAAATAAACTCAGTCTCGTTTGTGAAGGCATCCTCTACAACACATGTGTCAAAGTCAAGGCCCGCGGGCCAAATCCGGCCCGCGAATAAATTATCTATGGCCCCCAGAATGATATTTGATTAGTATTAGTACCGGCCCGCAGGCCGCAGCCGCCTGCTGGCGTTTTGAATGCATCAATACTTCATTTCCCACAATGCAACAATAGCCCGCGAACTCACTGCAGTGCTGCAAGTGGGCCTCGGCTTCATTATTCATCATCGGGCTACCTTGGGAAAAACTCGTGGGATTGACAACAGACGGAGCACCCGTGATGTGTGGATACGGGAGTGGATTGGTGGCAAGAATGCGTGAGAGGATGCGGGACGAAAAGGTCTCAGGTGAGCTGACAGCTTATCACTGCATAATACACCAGGAGTCGTTGTGTGGTAAAGCCTTGAAAATGGAGCATGTAATGAGCGTCATAACGCGTGCAGTTAACTTCATCAGAGCCAAAGGTTTAAATCACCGCCAGTTTCTGGGCGAGTTAGACACAGAGTATGGTGACGTGCCCTATCACAGATGTGCGATGGCTAAGCCAGGGAAAGGTACTGCAAAGATGTTTCGAGCTGCGTGAGGAGAACTGTCTGTTCATGGAAAGCAAAGGAAAAGACACAACAGAGCTCCGAGATGAAACATTTATGTGTGAAATGGCGTTTCTGTGCGACATCACAAGCCATTTGAATGTGTTGAACCTGCAGCTGCAGGGACGGGGGCGTGTCATCTCTGATATGTACAGTACGGTGAAGGCGTTTAAAACCAAGCTGAGTCTGTGGGAGGCGCAGATGAGGAAAAAAACTTGAGCCACTTTTCCAGCTGTAAGATCATGAAAGAGAAGCTGTCTACCGCTGTGTTTCCGAGTGCACAGTTTGCTGATAAACTCAACATACTCGGCGGCGATTTGCTGACTTTGAAGCCCAAAAAAGCAGGTTTGAACTGCTCTCCAATCCTTTTGGAGTTGACGTGGAAAGCGCACCACCAAACCTACAAATGGAGTTGATTGAGCTCCAGTGCAATGACACACTGAGGGAAAAGTATGAGAGTGTGGGTGCTGCTGAGTTTGCACGCTTCATCCCCGACACAATGCCTCAGCTGCGCATTCAAGTTGCTCAGACGCTGTCTATGTTTGGCAGCACATACCTGTGTGAACAACTGTTCTCTTTGATGAAGCTAAACAAAACATCACACAGGAGCCGTCTTACTGATGAACACCTTCATTCAATCCTGAGGATTTCCTCAGCTCAGAGCCTGACCCCGAACATTAATGAACTTGTACAAAAGAGGAGACACTACCAAGTATCAGGCTTAGCCTCAGACAAGTGAGCATCACAGAACATTAACGTCTTTCTAGTTTTTAATTCAGTTAAATTTTTACATTTGTTTCTACAAGACGTGATTTTTCTTTGAAGAAAGTATTATTTTGTCTGTGTGCCATAGATTTTGTATTTTATCTTATTGTATTTTATTTATTTATATTCATTTTTCAGTTAATGGACTCAGAGAAAATTGCAGATAGGAGCCATGAGAAAGAATGGAACTGATTTGATTTATTTTTTTTATTTTCTCATTTTACTATTTGAAAGCAGTAATTGCTAGGATCAGAGCAGCACAATATTGCATTTTCAGTTTTTAATCCTGCAATTTTATTTCTGCATTAATCTTGATATTAAGAAACATTTTATTTTTGAAGGACATTTACTTTTTTGCTGTTTGCCTGTTGAAAATGTTTTCCCTTGAAATAACTGACAGAACCATAAGAAAATATTTCTTTATTCATTTAATGTACAGGACATGCAATTTTTCTTTGAAGAAAGTTTGTTTTTGTCTGTGAGCCTGTTAAAAAATGTTTTCACTTGAAATTACTGACAGAGCCATAAAAATATTGGATTATTCATTCAGTCATTAAATAATATACAGTACACTGTGTTAGGTCTTGGTTCAAAAGGCTATTTGTAATCATTTCAATATGTTTTAATAAACATTCAACCATTTCGGCCCTCGGCTTGTAACAGATTTGGTTTTTTGGCCCTCTGTGTATTTGACTTTGACATCCCTGCTCTACAATATCTTATTTGTGCTGAGTAGTAATATTCCTTTAGACTCGGTAGACCCATGCCTCCTTTCTCTTTTGGTAACTGGAGAGTTTTATATTTCACTCTTGGTTTTTTACCTCCCCAAACAAATCTCGATATCATCCTGTCCCACTTTGGGAACTGGGCATCTGGAATCTTTGTTGGTAGAGCCTGGAAGAGGTAAAGTAATCTAGGTTGTATGCTGATTTTGACTGTCTCAATTTTTGAATTCAGATCCATATTTAAGATTGACCATCTATCAATATCTTTTTTTATTTCTTGTTCCAACCTATCATAGTTTGCTTTATAAATTTTGCTTAGATCTTTAGGTATGCTCACTCCAAGGTATTTTATTTCTTTTTGTTTCCAGTTTAGTTTGATCTTATCAGTTATCTGGTTTAGAGGGTTATAGTGGAATGTCAGTATTTGTGTTTTTGTTATGTTTATCTTGTATCCTGATAATTTTCCAAAATTTTCTATCAAGTTCATCATTTCCATTATTGAGTCATCTGGTTGTTCAAGGTAAACTATAATATTGTCTGCAAATAGCCCAATCTTGTGTTCCGCTCCCTTTATTGTTACACCTTTTAATTTCTTATTTTGTCGTATCGCTTGAGCCAGTGGCTTTATGAACAGAGCAAACAAGGTGGGCGATAGGCAGCATCCCTGCCTGGTTGATCGTTGTATATTTACTTTGTCTGTTAAGCTACCGTTTATCTTGATTCTTGCCACAGGTTTTTGATACAGCGTCTTTATGCATTGTACTGATTTTTCGTTAAATCCAAAGCGTTCCAGCACACTATATAGGAATTTCCAGTTAACCCTATCAAATGTTTTTCTGCGTCTAAACTCATTATTACTGCACTTTTCTTTTCTTTATGTATTTGATTAATTATATGTATTGTTCTCCTGATATTGTCGTGTGTTTGGCGTCCCTCTATGAAACCAGTTTGATCATCTTCTATCAATTCCATCAAGAATGTCTTTATTCGTTTACATATACAGTAATTGTTGTATATATTTTATAATCCACATTTAATAAAGAGATTGGCCTATAGTTTCCGCATTGTTCTCTATCTTTCCCTGGCTTTAAAATAACTGAAATAATGGCTTCGTTCCATGATGGAGGTATTTTGTTGTTGTTCAATGTCCAATTAAATGACTTTAGGAGCTGTGGCGTGAGTTCTTCTATAAACAGTTTATAAAACTCAGAAGGGTACCCATCACTACCTGGTGATTTACCGTTTTTAAGTGACTTAATCACATCTCTAATCTCTTGTGTTGTTATTTCTGCTGTTAGCTTTTCATTTTGTTGATTTCCTATTGATGGCAAGTCCAATGTGCATAGAAATTTTTTTAATATCCTTAGAATTTGTTTCTTCAGGTTGCGAGTATAGTTCTTGATAGAAATTATGGAATATTTCTTCGATGTTTTCTGGGTTAACTGTGGTTTTATTTGTGATGGGGTCTTTAATCTTATATACATTATTCACTGTTTGTTGTTTTCTTAACCTTTTTGCCAGCAGTTTTGTGGCTTTTGGCCCTGTTTCATAATATTTTTGCTTTAGATATCTATTTTTCCTTTCAATTTCATCTGTTTGTGCTTCTTTTATCTTTATTTTTTCTTCTTTAATTTCTTGGTATATTTTTGGGTCATTTGTGCTTTGATGTTTACGTTCTAGTTCCCTCAGTCTCTCACATCTTTGTTCATATGTTTCCAGTTTAGACTTCTTTGCTTTTCCTGTTTCAACAATTAATTTACCTCTTAACACGGCTTTTAGTGCATCCCATAGTATTGTTGGGTCCACTTCTTCATTGTCATTCTCTTGGATATACTCGTTTATGTTTACTTTTATTCTTTCTTTCATTTTCTCATCATTTAACAGTCCTACATTAAGTTTCCATGTTGTTTGTCGTTTTCTATTGTTTAAATATATTTCCATGTATATAGGATTATGATCTGATATTTCTGCCCCTCCAATCCGACAATTTCTCACCCTGTGTCTGTCACCTTCATTCATAAGGAAGTAATCTATTCTAGAGTGTACTTTATGGACTGCTGAATAATGTGTATAGTCTTTTTCGAGTGGGTGCAGGTCCCTCCATATGTCTATCATACCCATTTCTGCCAGTGAGGTTCTTATGAACTTTGTTATATGCTTTTTTGTCTTCTTAACACTTGTTGTGTCAACTTCATGATCCATGACAGCATTTAAGTCTCCTCCACAAATTAGGACTCCTTCACTGTGTGTTGCTATGAGATCAAACAGATGTTGAAAAAAACCCTTGTCACTTTCTGGTGGGGCATAGATGTTCACTAATGTGATCTGCATACCATCTATTCTTCCCTTTATTATTACATATCTGCCTTCTTTATCCTGGATTTCTTGTTCACATTCAAATTGTATTTTATTTGAAATTAGTATCATAACCCCCCTTTTAGTTCCTCCCTTAAATGAACTGTAGTAGGAGTTCTTATAGCCAAATCTCTTTAGTTTCTCATGTTCTGTCTTGCTCAAATGTGTCTCTTGCATAAATATAATTTCGGCTTTTTCCTTCTTGAATTTTCTTATTATTCTTTCCCTTTTAACAGGTGAGCTCAGACCATTCACGTTTAGTGTCATTATCTTAAGATTTTTACCCATATTCATGTTTTTCCATTTTTTTAACTTGTGCTCCTAACCCCCTTAACAACAAAACTAACACATATTTATATAAAAACACATTAACAAATCTCGACCTCCGTACTTTGGGCCTTTCTTCTGCCCACTGGTCCCTGTTGGTGGGTGGAGGGAATGTCCTCACCGAGTGAGGGGCCCTCCCTAGACCTGTATTTACTATCCAAATAATAGTCATTAGTCTAGAAATGTCCAACAAAAATCACTTAAACCTCTCCTAGCTGTTTTTTTCTCTTTTACCTTGTCTTCTTGGCCTTCATTTCTTCTGTGTCTTTCTTAATCTTTGTTATGATCTAGGCTTTCAGTTGAAAGCCTTGCAGCTTTTCCTGGGCCCGTCTTCTGCCGCTCACTTGTCTCCACTCCGGCTGTCGTGATGCGTTCAGTGTCGCCGCTGCTTCAGCTCCTTCCTCGGGTACGTTCACCACAAAGCCTCGCTCCGTCAAGTCCCGCGCTGCCTCTCTGGCTGTGTTGTACGTTTTTACGCCGTCATCCCAAAGAATCCTCATCTTCGTTAGCGGCGTTTGGAATCTATTTTTTTTTCTCTTTCAGCGTTTTTTTAATGTTGGCATATTTCTTTCGCTGCTGCACAATTTCTGCCGGGTAGTCATGATCAAAGAATATCTGTTTGTCGCCAATTCGTATCTTTTTTTCCACGCTTGTGTCAGGATTCTTTCCTTTATGTCATATTTCAGAAAGTTCACCACAACTGACCTGGGTGTAGAGTTTGGATTCGGGTTCTGTGCCGAGGCTCTGTGCGCTCGTTGAATCTGCAGATCCGCTTCACCGGGCAGCTCCAGCTCTTTTTTTAAGAAATGATCCATGAATTTCGTCATCGAGTTGCCTTCAATGCCCTCCGGGATCCCGAAGATGCGTATATTGCTCCGTCTGGACCTGCTCTCCAGGTCGGTTATTTTTTCCTGCATCCTCTGTGTTTGCGTCGTCAGGGTCTGCAGCCGCTCGTTTGCCTCGGTCTTCCAGTCTTCCAACTCCGATATTCGGGCCTGTGCTTCTGTCATACACGCCCGTTGAGAGCGCAGCTCCTCCATGTTTTCTGATAGTTTGCGCTCCATTTCTCTTCGGAGGCCCATAATTTCCTCCTTCATCTCTTTTTTCAGCTCTTCCTTAAGAGCCGCTAAATCCTGTTGGAGTTGCCGCTTAAAGTCTTCCAAGTCTTTTTTTAATTCTTTACCTAAATTGGCGATGCCAGTGTTCATAGCCTCGAGTTTGGCGTCCTCCATTTTCTCTGCTGTTGTTGTCTCGTTTCCCCGGGCCTCGTGCACAGCGATTTCTCCTGTGTTGTTGAAGAGGGATTTCTCAGTTTTACCCTGCTTTTGTCCGTGTGCCCGGCTTCTTCGTGTTTTCATCCCTTGGTTTAGTGGTTCATTTATGTCGAGTTGGCCATTTACCAATGATTTTTAATCCGACTAGGGAGAGCTCTCTGTTTAAGCGTTATGTCTCTCCGCCATCTTCCCGGAAGTGAGTAGCTTTGATTTTAATTTTCAGTTTTAATTGTGAAACTTTTGACTTTGCAGGAAATAATACCCCCCCCCCCCCCCACACACACACACACACACTCCCCGGAAGGTTTACATGTAAATCTGGTCCTCGAGAAGTGAGGAAAAAATTTTGTGGCCCTCACTACCACCAAAGTTGCCCATCCCCACTCTAGACCTTTGCAACCTTATTGTTGCAAAACATAATGATGGGATTGGCTATTAACACCCCCCGCCCTTGTCCTGCCAAGCAGCTACGTGAGCAGAACAGAAATCTGCTTCCCTTATTGTGCCAAACAGCTTCACCAAAAGGAGCTTTATACAGTACATATACAGTGGTGTGAAAAAGTGTCTGCCCCTTCCTGATTTCTCATTTTTTTGTATGTTTGTCACACTTAAATATTTCAGATCATCAAACAAATTTAAATGTTAGACAAAGATAACACAAGTAAACACAAAATGCAGTTTTTAAATGAAGGCATTTATTATTAAGGGGAAAAAAAAAATTCCAAACCTACATGGTCCTGTGTGAAAAAATGATTCCCCCCCGTTAAAACATAAATTAGCTGTGGCCTGTACTGGCAAAATGAGTCAGAATGTGCACCGCGTCATTACGAGCTACAGGCAAGAGAAGTCATAAATCATGACTCTTTCTTTGTTTGCTAGCGGCAAGTCCCGATAAAACCCCTGTGAGTGCCGTAACTCCCGACCGATCGAACGCGAGTTTTATACCTAGCCAAAACATAAACAAATCGGCTTTTTTTGGGTCCGTTTTTGCGCACTTCCTACAAATTAAATATCATTTTAGTAGTAGTAGATTAGTTTATTTGACAGGGACAGTGCAATAAACATAGACAATTAATCAAAGACAATCAATCTGATGTGTTGCACATAGAGTGTATAGCTATTAGCTAATTTGCAACTCTTGTCCCTGGATGGGCTTTAGAAAAAAGAATCAAGATAAAAATATACACAATAACCACATACATCAATGCAGAAAAATTATAAATACACAATTATAAATATTATAAATATTATAAATACACAAATATAACAGCCTGACTCACCTTTAACATAAATATTATAAATACACAAATATAACAGCCTGACTCACATTTAACACATATAACATAACTCACATTTGCCTATTTCAGGCCTTCCTCCCTCCGTCACTCACTATAAACAAACACATTTATTCCTTCCCTTCATTCACTCTCACTTTGCAGACAAATAATTCATACATGAGTACATTCTTGTTTATTTTTCAGCCAGTTTTTAACATTTTTAGTGAATGTTTTAAAGTCCGTTATTATTTTAATTTCATTTGGCATTGTGTTCCAGATGTGACTGCCCTTTATAGAGAAAGCTGTTTGTCCAAATGTTGTTCTGCGGTGGAATATTTTACAGTTATTGTTAACAGAACTCCTGGTGGCTCTGCTGCTGTCCTGTCTTTGGACGAAACCAGCAAGTGGCTCGGGTGCTGATTTATGGAAACATTTGAACGTTAATTTCAGAAGACAGAGGTCAATGAAGCTCTCAAAACTCAATAGGTTGTATTTTTTTAAAACATTACAGTGATGCCACCTAATGGGCTTTTTGTCCAAGATTTTTAGGGTTTGATTATATAATGAACCTATATGTCTTATTGTGGAAGGGGCTGCTTGAGCCCAGACTGTCAAACAGTATGATATATGAGAAAAAACCATAGAATGCATATACAGTGCAGCTGCTTCGTAAGGTATGTAATATCTAATTAATTTAAAGCAGTTCAGATTTTTTTTTACTGTTTTTGAAATTTTCTTTATATGAAGATTAAATTTGAGTTGAGGATCTAGTACAATGCCAAGGTATTTGAATTCTGTAGCTAAACTGATGTCATGATCATGTATATTAACTTTAAAATGTTGCAGGTTACATTTTTTGATTGAAAAGCACATTGAGACTGTTTTCTGAAGGTTCAGCAATAGATGGTTCTTGAGGAGCCACTCTTGGACATCAACCATACTTGTAGACAGTACATCTGCAGCCTGTGCTGGAGTCTTGGCAGCTGTGTAAATAACTGCATCATCTGCATAAAGTTGGCATGTTGCAGCTGAGCAGTGTAACGGCAAGTCATTAATAAAAATGCTGAAAAGTAAAGGACCAAGAATGGACCCTTGTGGGATACCCATGCGGTTGTTTAAAAATGAGGATTTATCCTGGTGAACTTTTACACACTGTTCTCTATTCTGGAGATAAGATGCAAACCATTCTAATGTATTTGGGGAGAAGTTAAAAGATACCATTTTGGATAAAAGCAAACTGTGGTTTACAGTATCGAAAGCCTTTTTGAGATCTAGAAAAACAGCTCCTACCACATTACCCCTGTCCAAGGACTGTTTGACGTTTTCAATAAGGCAACAATTTGCTGTTTCTGTTGAGTATCCTGGTCTAAAACCAAATTGATGTGGATGAAGAAGTTGACTGTCTTGTAAGTAGTCTATCAGCTGTGTAGCTACAACTTTTTCAAGAACCTTAGATAGGACTGGTAAGATAGAGATTGGGCGGTAATTGCATATATCGTCTTTACTGCCTGATTTATGAACTGGTATGACGACAGCTTTTTTCCAGCCAGATGGAAATGTACTAGACCTAATGGAGAGATTAATGAGATGAGTCAGTGGTTTGATTAATATTTTGCTGTGCATTTTGAGAAAGGAGGTGCTCATATTATAGATATCACTAGTTTTTGAGTTTGACAGTGTTTTAACAATACCAGCAATTAACTTCTCATTTACCTCATCGATGTGAAAAGTATCTGTTGGGAGTATGGAATTTGTGTTGTTGAGCACATTTGGCAGCACAAAAATTTTTGTTAAGTCTTCCACAGAGCCCACAAAGTGTGAATTAAATTCATTTGCCAAAGTAGCCTTGTCACTGACGGTCTTGCCATTGATTCTAAGTTCCTTTACCCCCTTCTGATCGTTTTTTTTATTAGTTAAGTTATTTAAATGCCTCCATAGGGAACTGTTGTTACCCTTTGCATGATCTATCAGTTTATTGTAATAAGATATTTTTGATTTTCGCAGCTCATGTACCACTTTATTTCTTAAACTTTTGTACACAAGGTGATCATTTTGTAGTTTGGAGGTTAGTGATGTTTTCAGTGCATAGTCTCGCCTCTTCATAAGTTTTCTTATTTCATTATTTAACCATGGTAGGCTAATCTTCTGTTGTCTACTTTTAATTTGCTTTGAAAATTTTTCTATAGACTTTGTGATTGTTGCAGTTATAAAATTACAACAATCATCTACTTCACATGTTGCCATGAGCTGCTCCCAATTTTGATTCTCTAAGTAATGTTCAAACTCCTCATTTTTTGATTTGGGGATAATAAAATTTGATTTGTCAATATCGACTCCCCCAAAATACTGTAGTCGCTTTTTAGTAAGTTTCCTGACAGCAAGAACCATGTTATGATCTGAGAGACCAGTTACAAGATTATAGGTTCTGGTTATTCGTTCTGGTTTATTAGTAAATACCATGTCAATAAGTGTTCTGGATTGTTTGGTTATCCTGGTGGGTCCTTTGATGATTTGCTGGTAATTAAATTTAGTCATGAGGCTTTTCAGTTTTTGTTTGTCTTTTTTATCAGACCAGTTGATATTAAAGTCACCATGAATTATTGTTTCTCTGTTCTTCTCAAGTTGTTTAACCAGATCACTTAATTCATTATAAAAGGAAGAGTTGTGTGACGGTGGGTTGTACACTACTGCAATGTTGAAATTCATTACCGGAGAGAGACATACATTAACAGCTAAACATTCAAGTGAAGTATTCAAATCAACCAGTTGACATTTATATTTCTCTTTGATGTAAATTAAAACACCTCCTCCCCTCCCTACCTGCCTGTCTTTTCTAAAACACTGGTAGCCCACAATATCGATCATATTAGTGTCTATGTTACTGTGTAGCCAGCTTTCTGAGAGACAAAGGTAGTCCAGATTTGAGTCCAACAGCAACACCGAAATCTCATCTCTTTTGGGGATTATGCTCTGTATGTTTAAATGACCGCCGAGGATCCCCTTTGGTTTAGCCTTGGTGTCCCAAAGAACTCGTGCATGATTAACAGTTTGGAAAAATAAATGTTGTTTTTGCTTTTGTACAGCTCGGTTTTGTGCTAACCCAGTGGTCTGCTGTTTAATAGTGGCAGGTCCAGGGTTAAGGTGAATAGCTCCTGCCAGAAGTAGCAGAACTAACAGAACTTTAACTGTATATCCTCTGCCATATTGTGATTTTTGCTTAACAGCCATGTTTGCCTTAATTTGGAAGTTTTTGCTCAGGGCTTTTAAAGACCACATAGAGTGTAGGGTGAGATGTCCAAGCCCAAATCCATACAGATAAAACTTTTTAACTTCACCTTTGGTTGAGTTTGTCGGAAAATCCTTCTTGTTGCAGGTCCAGACACACAAAGACAAAACGAAGAGGAAGTAGAGAAGTAGAGAAGGCTTATTAGTGGTGCCCATCAGCCCACTTTTTAATCCGGTGGCAGCCATCTTCAGTCCTTCTTGGAAAGAAGGAAAAGGAAAATCTGTGGATAGTAAAATAAATTCTGCTTATATCGCCAGAATCTGATCCGATCGTCCTCGAATCCAGCTGGGCCTCAGCTAGCCAACTAGCCCCTTCCGTTGCTGGTCTCGTTGCTCATAGTCGCCATAACTGGTCTCCCGTCCCGCTCCTCCAACCGAGTCTCGTCACACACCGCCGCTGCCACCGAGCTCCGCTGAGGTCACGGTAAATCCTCCGCTAGGCACCGCCACCTACCGTCGTCTGCCTGGGTGAAATCTCTGCTGAGCCCCGTCAACAAATAGCCGCTTGCCTGGTAGTATCTCCGCTGGGCCTCGCAGCTGGGCTTCGATTCAGGCTGGTGTAAGGTGGAATGACTGGCGCCAGCATTAAGCTAACTAGCGTTAGCTTAGCAATCGCTTCGGGTAGTCTCGTCGCACACCGCCGCTGCAGTCACGGTAAGTCCTCCGCTGGGCACCGCCGCCTACCGCCGTCTGCCTGGGTGAAACCTCTGCTGAGCCCCGTCAAACAAATAGCCGCCTGCCTGGTAGTATCCCCGCTGGGCCTCGCAGCTGGGCTTTGATTCAGGCTGGTGTTAGGTGGAATGGCTGGCGCCAGCATTAAGCTAACTAGCGTTAGCTTAGCAATCGCTTCAGGTAGGGCACATCAGTGAATCACAAGGAAGCGCTGGAATCGTTGGTCAGTTTACTCACAGTGGCCGGATAAAAGCGATCAAAGGGGTAATCCACCGGAGGTATATCCGATCGCTGTAGGTAGTTATTTAGAGACTGGCGCCAGCATTAAGCTAACTAGTGTTAGCTTAGCAATCGCTTCAGGTAGCATTAAGCTAACTAGTGTTAGCTGAGCAATCGCTTCAGGAAGGCGCAGGAAGTCGCTGGAGAAAGGCGATTAAAGGGCAATCCAACGGAGGTGGCAATTCAGCCCGTGCGTGTTCGCCACGAGCGCCGATCGCTGCAGGCCAGCCACTTTTAATGGCAAAATCAGTGACTTTGTCTCAGCACTGAAAAAGTGTGACCATCCCGGTCGCCATCTCTGATCTGAGTTGGAGTAAATAAGTGCTCACTTCTTCCTTCTCCCTTTTGAGCATTGTATCGAATTTGAAGGTGTTTCAATACAGAATATGTAAAAAACGTTACCTTAGTTTTGATAATTTCCTCAAAGTGACTCATTTTGCCAGTATGGGTCACATTCTTCCTTTTGCCTTCAGTGAGAGCAGTCGCATTTTTTTTTCCTCCCTCCTCCTATCCTGCCTTCCTGACCTAATCCCAGCTTGCTGCGTCTGAGTGAGTGTCTGTGCCGTCTCACCATCTTGCTGATCTCAACCCAAATGGAAAATACGGAAAATGGATATAAGCTGGGCTTTAAACGCAATTGACACCACCTTTTCAAACAGAAAATTGGGCCCGGGGGAGCCCAAATGTGGAGAGACCCATGGATTGGAACTCATGTGTCTGTGTGATTTGACTGAGGATGTGGAAAAACATCTACCTGTTTTGGCTACGATCACAGGATTTCTGCCGATTGGGCTTTGGAGTTCTCCTGGTGTATCGAAAATTTAACTGGAGGAGCTAATCAAAATGCGGACCCGGCGGAGCTGCTTCTCAATAATTCGACCAGATGGGGAGTGCACGAAGTAGCGGCAAATGACCAACATGGAATTTACCATCTGCATGCATTGTAGAGAGATGGACTCTCTCGGACATGTTCATCTGTGTTTAGAAGGGGAAACATCTGGAGTCGCTTCGTGCTCTCCAGGGAATGATATGAATTTAAAGCCAGTGAATGTTAATTTGAATTGTAAGCTCAGAATATGACAATAGGGAAATCCTATACTCCTATACTCTGTCTGAGCAGATTCAGCCTTGATCGGCGCCCCTGGATAACTCACTCCTCCAGAGTTGAGATAAGCAGATGTGTCAGCTGGCTCGCTAACCCAAACACCGCTGCTGTGCAATAAACAGAACTCTTCAGGGACAGCGTTCATGAACTATAACATCTATCGTTGCCTAGGAGACTATTTGTTGTGCTCCAGTAACTGATACACTCAACACTGCACACACACTGATATCATCATACTGATATACATACACTGCTCTCTCCCTGCTGTGTGATTTGTCTACTAAATGTCTGCTAAATAAGCATTGAGGGTTTTTTTGCCTGCAATCAAAATTTCGCTTACTTACTTAAGTGTCAATTTGATAAAACATGTTTTTTTTCTCTCGCCTACTGTGTGATATCCACTCTTTTTCTTTTTTTTCTCCTTTCTTCTTTATGACTGGCACCTAGCGGCTGCCCCGGCCTTGGATGCGCTCTGCAGAGCGTGCCCAAATGCCACGTCACGTTTCGTTACCTTGTATTCATACATGTGTAATGACAATAAAGTTGAATCTCATCTCATCTCATCTCATGTGGTTTATCACATCTTTGGAAAGCGGAGTTCAATTTCTCTAGCCACACCCAGGCCTGATTACTGCCACGCCTGTTCTCAATCAACAAATCACTTAAATAGGACCTGCCTGACAAAGTGAAGTAGACCAAAAGATCCTCAAAAGCTAGACATCATGCTGCAAGCCAAAGAAATTCAGGAACAAATGAGAAACAAAGTAATTGAGATCTGTCAGTCTGGAAAAGGTTATAAAGCCATTTCTAAAGCTTTGGGACTCCAGCGAACCACAGTGAGAGCCATTATCCACAAATGACAAAAACATGGAACAGTGGTGAACCTTACCAGGAGTGGCTGACCGACCAAAATTACCCCAAGAGTGCAGCGACGACTCATCCAAGAGGTCACAAAAGACCCCACAACAACATCCAAAGAATTGCAGGCCTCACTTGCCTCAGTTAAGGTCAGTGTTCATGACTCCACCATAAGAAAGAGACTGGGCAAAAATGCCCTGCATGGCAGAGTTTCAAGATGAAAACCACTGCTGAGAAAAAACAACATCAAGGCTTGTCTCAGTTTTGCCAGAAAACATCTTGATGATCCCCAAAACTTTTGGGAAAATACTCTGTGGACTGACGAGACAAAAGTTGAACTTTTTGGAAGGTGTGTATGTCATTAAATCCGGTGTAAAAGTAACACAGCATTTCAGAAAAGGAACATCATACCAGCAGTAAAATATGGTAGTGGTAGTGTGATGGTCTGGGGCTGTTTTGCTGCTTCAGGACGTGGAAGACTTGCTGTAGTAAATGGAACCATGAATTCTGCTGTCTACCAAAAAGTCCTGAAGGAGATTGTCCGGCCATCTGGCCATCTGTTCATGACCTCAAGCTGAAGCACATTTGGGTTCTACAGCAGGACAATGATCCAAAACACACCAGCAAGTCCACCTCTGATTGGCTTAAGAAAAACAAAATGAAGACTTTGGAGTGGCGTAGTCAAAGTCCTGACCTGAATCTGATTGAGATGCTGTGGCATGACCTTAAAATGGCGGTTCATGCTCGAAAACCCTCCAATATGGCTGAATTACAACAATTCTGTAAAGATGAATGGGCCAAAATTCCTCCACAGTGCTGTAAAAGACTCATTGCCAGTTATCGCAAATGCTTGATTGCAGTTGTTGCTGCTAAGGGTGGCCCAACCAGTTATTAGGTTTAGGGGGCAATCACTTTTTCATACATAGATTTGGATTTTTTTTCCCCTTATTAGTAAACATCTTCATTTAAAAACTGCATTTTGTGTTTACTTACCTTTGTCGAATATTTAAATTTGTTTGATGATCTGAAACATTTAAGTGTGACATCCATACAAAAAAAATGAGAAATCAGGAAGGGGGGGAAACACTTTCACACCACTGTATATGTATTGTATTGTGGAGGGTACGAATAAGGGTCACCAGTGTGGAGGCAAGGATCAAATAAGTGCAGGCGGACACGGCGAACTGAAGGTTAAAAGGGTGCTTTATTCTTCCTCCATCACGAGGCTCACTCAGCGCTGTGGCAGCACGCTGGTGTGAGCCCTGCGTCTCTAGAGTGTCAGAATGCGAGTGAGAGTGAGACATATAGAGTCAGCTCTTTTATACTGAGATACAGACAGTGCATGCATGGCATATTAGCATAACAGTCAAGCAGGAATGCATGGACATTTACATGAGAGTCACACATATCAATAGCTGGACTACTGGCTCCGGAATTCCTCTCTGCTCCGGGGCTGTAGGACAAAAGAGGCTGCAAGGCACATCTACATATTGATATCAGTCCATACATCTCATTGTTCTGTTAATTGCTCAAGCTGAGTGCTCTGTCTGTCCCGTAGAGTGTGGTGGGTCACCCACAGTATATTATTTATAGACTCCCCTTGTAATAACCTTTTATACTTTATTTAAAGAGTATAAAATTTTAATATAAAGTATAAAAACGTAGTGAATTTTAATCAAAAGCTATTTCAAAGGATCAAATGTGATACTAGTGGTTCCATTCAGTAATTTTGGTTCATCCAGTAATTTTGGTCATGATTTCTTTTATAGGCTCCAGCCCCCCCGCGACCCAAAAAGGATTAAGCGGAAGAAGATGGATGGATGGATGGATGGATGGATGGATGGATTTCTTTTCAAATTCGTCCGAGTTTCAAGTCACTGCTCTCTGTCAGTCATGGTCAGCGACATTTTGCCTCCTTCACGGCCAGTTTCAGCACAGTAGTGACGCACAGTCGTTGCTTTGTGCGAATGACTGGGCTGCAGCATAGCAGTCAAAGTTTTAACATCAGAATTTTATGTAATTTTTTACAACCATGTACAAGCAAATCTACCCGCATATAATTTAATGAAATAAAATTCTAGTATATCAAGATTTATTCAACGTGTTCTGAAGTTACTTGACTGGGAACTTGCTTGTTTATCAGGTTTCCTTTAGCTGCCGGTCCCCAGAGGTAACTGCAGATCATGCCGTCAATGAAGGCCATTTCCAAGAACTGTTTGTGCAGTATACTGTATATCCATGCAGATTTTGTGCCATTTTCAACTCGGATCTTGACCCACTGAGCATCTGCTGAATGCATTTACTCGTTCACAGTAAACTCGTTACTCTTCTGCGGTAAAGCCGGAAACAAAGATTGTACGTCACTTCCGGTCAGCAATGACTGCTTCCCATTGGTTTTGACAGAGCGGTTTTCATGGGATAAAATTATTCAGTATATTGACTCTAGGGTCTTATTAGGGCCTGAGCCACTGACAACGTCAGTCGGCGAAAGCCCTATTCAAGTCATTTAGTCAAGGTGACTCTCTTCCTTAGTTCTGTATCGGTCTGCAACATGTACTTAAAATGTTAAGTGTTACAATGGACACATGTCCAAGTTTACCTTATCACCATACGTTGGACAGTTCTAAATTGGACAAAACTGTGTCGGATTTTCACTGTAATTGCCATGATGGACTTTAGTCCAACTCTGCATGCACCTAGATAAGAATATTTGATAAAAGTTATAGCACCACTTACTACTCAAAGGAAGTTCTTGCCAAATGGTTTACTTTATTATTCCCGCAGCCCTTGCAGTGACAATGGGAAATTTTCCGAGACAGCAAGGTACGACGGGTGCTGGGTTGCGCGGGTGCGTTGGGGGTGAAGGCCCATTTACACCTGCTTGCAGGTTTAATTAGGGCCCGAGCCACTGACAACGTCAGTCAGCGAAAGCCCTATTGTAATTGCTCAGCTTGAAGAAATTCTTCCACCTAAATGAATGAATTTTTCACCCTCTGAACGTTAACCAAAACGCAGTTTTTTTCTGGCAGACCCCTCAGACCCGGTGAAAAATTCGATAAACTGGAAAACATACTGTATGTGCACCCCCACCCCTAATTTTTGTCGGTGGGGCCAATTGTACAAGGTCTA
Organism: Pholidichthys leucotaenia; assembly: GCA_020510985.1. Taxonomy (NCBI): domain Eukaryota; kingdom Metazoa; phylum Chordata; class Actinopteri; order Cichliformes; family Pholidichthyidae; genus Pholidichthys; species Pholidichthys leucotaenia. The sequence goes on from CM035836.1 coordinate 304,717,816, forward strand.
TGGAGACTGGAGACCATAAACTTTGCTGTACAGACATAAAATTTGTGTGAGATGTGCATCACCTCAAGACATGCGAAAAACATAATTGTGGCCCATACCCACCACCAACAGGAAGGCCGCCATCTTGCCTCAAAGTCGGCCAACCTCCAGTTCGGAAAAAAGCTACACCTCACATTTGAACGAACTAGTCCTAGGGACCTGCTCCGATTGAGCTCATTTTTACATGGTGGCATCTATAGGCATTGGCCATTAAAAACTGTATAAATTAAGTCAAAATCTCAAAAGGTGTGGCCAGGGCGCCATGGCAAAGTTTGACTCCTCCCCTTACAACTTCAAACAGCTGTCACTCGGGCAAAAATTGTCCGATGTCCCCCAAACTTTCCATGATGGAAAATAGTCCCACCCCAAACGTGTCAACCTTAAAATACCTGACAAAAGATATAGCGCCACATAGTGGTTAACAAAAGAATTGCTGAAAACTGTCTTATTTATTATTCATGTGTCACTTGCCAGACTGATGTGAAATTTTCTGAGATTAATCACAACACAGGGATGATCATAACTGCACATCAACTTTAGCATGACGTCAAACGTGTAACCATGGACACGCCCTCCTCGCCATTCAATCCTTGATCTTTTTTACAGAATTAGGAATGACCTGGAGTCATGAAATCTTGAACATAGGTTGAGGTGACTGTAGTATATAGTTCTATATGGGTGGACAACACATAACTGATAGGTAAGTGTTGCCATGGCGACATGGCATACGCTGACTCCTTGCCATGGAATATCAAAAACTTGCAAATTGGACAAACTTCATCTGATTTCCACCAAATTTTTGACAATGGATATGACTCCCGCCCCGAACGCATCTATGTAAAAATAATAAACAAAAGATACAGTGCCACCTTGTGGTTAGAGCAACAGACACTTGTAAATTGGACACACTTTGTACGATTTTCACATAATTTTGCACATTCGATATTAGTCCCACTGCAAACACACGTATATAAAAATAATAAACACAAGTTATAGAGCCCCCGGGTGGTTAAAGGAAGAATTGCTGAAAACTCTTTTAGTTATTACTCATGCGCTGCTGGCCAGAATAATGTGAAATTTTCTGAGATTCATCAGACCAAAGGGATAATCATAACTGCACATCAACTTTAGCATGATGTCACACGTGTTACCATGGACACGCCCTCCTCGCCATTCAATCCATGAGCTTATGGGGAGGGGTGGGAAGGTCCCAGAGTCATGAAATTTGGAACATACGTTGACATGACTGTCATATATAGTCCTATATGGGTGGACCACACATAACTGACAGGGAAGTGTTGCCATGGCGAAGTTTGACTCCTCCCCTTACAAAATCAAGCAGCTGTAACTAGGGCAAAACTTGTCCGATGTGCACCAAAGTTTCCATGACGGAAAATATTCCCGCCCAGAACGCGTCTACATCAAAATACCTGACAAATTATTTCAAAGCTATATCAGAAACTTATGGCAAACAATCATTCAAGTAACTATATAAAGGAGAAATGGGAGAAAGAGCTCAATTTAAACATAACAGAAGAAAGCTGGCAGGAAATATGGAAAACACAACACACGTCAACAAATTCAAGAACATGGAGGGAATTTGGATGGAAAAACCTGATTCGCTTTTTCATTACACCACAGATTCAAGGAAAGTATACAAATACCCAATCTATATGCTGGAGGGGATGTGGGGCTCAAAATGCAGACCACTCGCATATGTTTTGGAAATGCTGCAAAATCTCATCATTCTGGAAATCTATACATGTGACAATACAGAGGATATTAGGATATAATATACCAATGAACTGTAACTTGATGTACCTATGTGATCTTAAAAGAGACAATGTTATACAGGCTGAGGACAGATATCTAGTTAAAATCTTGTTGATTGCATGTAAAAAAACAATCACAAAAAAATGGCGATCAGAAGTTCTTCCTGACCAAGAGCAATGGACTGACATTATTGAGGACATACGTATGATGGAAAAACTAACATATCGACAAAGAATGCAAGAAGGACTATGGGAAAAAAAATGGCGGAAATGGACACACTACAAAGTGCAACAACGAGACAGATATTGAAAGAATAACCAAAGACGCTGGAAAAACCAGAAGAATTAAGAGATGGAAACTAAAAACTTGATGCTCCAACATTTGTCCCCCCCCCCTTTTTTTTTTTTTCTCCTTTTTCTTTTTTACTCTAGCCCCTTTGTTTTTTTTAAATGTAGACTGTGATCTGAATGCAATATATATAATGAAAAATGAATAAAAATCTTAAGTTACAAAAAAAAAATACCTGACAAAAGATATAGAGCCACTTACTGGTTAATGAAAGAATTGCTGAAAACTGTTTTATTTATTACTCACGCGCCACTGGCAAGAATGACATTAAATTTTCTGAGATTCATCAGACCAAAGCAATGATCATAACTGCACATCAACTTTAGCATGACATCACACATGTTACCATGGACACACCCTCCTTGCCATTCAATCCTTGAACTTGGTTGTAGGATTAGGAACGACCTGGAGTCATGAAATGTTGAACAATGGTTGAGGTGACTGTCATATATAGTCCTATATGGGTGGACAACACATAACTGACAGGGAAGTGTTGCCATGGCGACATGGCGAAGGTTGATTCCTCACCATAAAACATCTGAAAGTTATATCTTGGACAAACTTTGTCTGTCACTAAATTTTCAATAATGGATACTAGTCCCACCCTGAACGCTCCTATATAAAAATAACAAAAGTAACAAAAATAACAAAAATAACAAAAAAAAAACACCCACATCTGTAACCTGTCATTTCAAACTGGTACATTTCCAGACAAAATGAAAATAGCAAAAGTAATACCTCTATACAAAACAGGAGACAGTCATCGCTTCACAAATTACAGGCCAGTCTCTTTACTCTCACAATTCTCCAAAATACTTGAAAAAATCTTCACTAAGAGACTGGATGATTTCACTGAAAAACACAACCTCCTTACAGATAGCCAGTATGGTTTTAGAGCAGATAAATCTACATCTTTGGCACTGATCGAACTTATAGAAGAAATTACTAGTTGTATAGATAAAAAAAAGGTTGCTGTAGGAGTATTTATAGATTTAAAGAAAGCTTTTGACACCATTGACCACAGAATACTACTAAGGAAACTGGAAAGGTATGGGATAAGAGGGGTCGGACTGAGTTGGGTGGAAAGTTATTTAAGTAACAGACAACAATTTGTACAAATTGGTGAGCACAAATCACCCTTCATGAACATCACTTGTGGTGTGCCCCAGGGGTCAGTTTTGGGATCTAAACTCTTTATTTTGTATATAAATGACATATGCCAAGTATCAAAAATTCTGAAATTTATTTTGTTTGCGGATGACACAAATATCCTTTGCACTGGTGAGAATTTGCAGCAGGTTTTAGAGGTGGTCACAACTGAAATGGAAAAATTAACGCAGTGGTTCAACAAAAATAAATTATCTCTAAATCTAAAAAAAACAAAGATTATGTTGTTTGGAAATTATAAAATAAATCATGAAATAATGGTAACGATAGATGATACCAGAATAGAAACAGCACAGGAAAATAAGTTTCTGGGGGTGACGCTAGACAATAAAATCTGCTGGAAACCTCACATCAGTCACATCCGGGCCAAGTTAGCAAAATGTATAAGCATACTGGGGAAGACAAGACACATCTTGGACTATAAATCATTGGTCTTATTGTACAATTCACTGTTTTTACCTTATCTTAACTATTGTGTAGAAGTCTGGGGAAACACCTACAAGACCAACCTACAGTCAATATGCACATTACAAAAAAGAGCTATAAGGATAATAAACAATGTAGGATATAGAGACCACACCAATTCGTTGTTTTTAAAGTCACATGTCATAAAGTTCATCGATTTAGTTAAATTTAAGACAGCACAAGTAATGTACAGGGCAATTAATAATCAACTCCCAACTAATATACAAAAAATATTTAAAAAAAGAGACAATGAACATAATTTGAGAGGAGACTTAAACTTTACAAAACCCAAGATACGAACAACCAAGAAAAGTATGTGCATATCTGTCTGTGGGGTGGGTTTGTGGAACAGTCTGGAGCCGGAACTGAAACTATGTACAAGCAGAAATCAATTCAAAAAGAGGTATAAACACCATTTGCTGAAAGGATATATGTTAGAAGGGTAGTATTTATATGTACGATTCATTATGTTCACTCTGGGACATTATGGGACACTATGGAATGGTGGGTGGGACAGGACTATGTATATCTGTGTTGTTTGAGGCTGGTTTTGATGTATGGACATCAATGTATGTTAGGATGGATGGGTGTTAATGTTGATTTGTAAAAAATACAGTAAATTGTTTACTTGGGGTCTTAAAGGTGGTAATTTGTATAAAATTCACATGGGTGTATTTATGGAAAAGAGGAGATGGAATTAATAAGTGTTCACTTCTTCCTTCTCCCTTTCGAACAGTGTATACTGTTACTTTATTGCATTTGCCATTTGTTTGTTTTTGTTATTTTTTTTGTTCGAAATAAACTATCACAATCACAAAAGTTAGAGTGCCCCCTAGTGGTTACAACATTGTACCCTTGTAAACTGGACAAACTTTGAACGATTTGCACCAAATTTTCTACGATCAATATTCGTCCTGCCGCGAACGTGTCTATATAAAAATAATACACCAAAGTTTTAGCATCCTTATTGATTAAAGGAAGAATTGCTGAAAACTGTTTTCTTTCTTTTTCTCTCACCAGCAGAAAAAATGACGTGAAGGAATGACTAGGGCTCATTGACAGTACATGTACATAGTACAGAACTGTTTCCATGGCGACCAGCATGCTTCAATGGCTTTCTCGCAATGCAAAACATGACAGTTACAGCTCAGACAATCCTCGTCTGATTTGGAACAAACTTTGCACAAATCATACTGATCCCATTCTGAACACGTCTGTATATCAATATTCACAAAACTGTCATACCAGCACCTACTGCTGACATGAGGTACTGCACAAAATTCTTTGAAATTTTGTGCAAAGACCAGTAGTCACAATGACATGACATTTTCAGTGGTTTCTCAGAGTGCATTGGACTACCCTCAGTGAAAGTCACTTTTGTCCTGCAATAAGCACAGTTGCCATGGAAAGCCACTCCTTGCCTTTCGACAATGGACACTTGTAAATTGGACAAACTTTGTATGAATTCCACCAAATTTTCGATGATCGATAATAGTCCCGCACCGAACGTGTCTATATAAACATAATAAACAAAATTTTTAGTACCCCTATTGATTAAAGGAAGAATTGCTGAAAACTGTTTTCTTTCTTTTTCTCTTAGCACCCCTATTGATTAAAGGAAGAATTGCTGAAAACTATTTTCTTTCTTTTTCTCTCACCAGCAGAAAAAAATACATGAAGGAATGACTAGGGCTCATTGACAGTACATGTACATAGTACAGAACTGTTTCCATGGCAACCGGCGTGCTTCAATGACTTTCTTGCCATGCAAAACATGACAGTTACAGCTCAGACAGTCCTCGTCTGATTTGGACCAAACTTTGCACAAATCATACTAATCCCACTCTGAACACGTCTGTATATCAATATTCACAAAACTATCACACCCGCACCTACTGCTGACATTAGGTACTGCACAAAATTGTTTCAAATTTTGCGCCAAGACAGTAGTCACAATGACATGACATTTTCAGTGGTTTCTTGGAGTGCGTTGGACTACCCTCAGTGATGAAGTCACTTTTGTCCTGTGATAAGCACAGTTGCCATGGAAACCCACTCCTTGCCTTTCAATAACGGACACTTGGACATTGGACAAACTTTGAACAATTTGCACCAAATTTTCTATGATAAATATTAGTCCCGCACTGAACGTGTCTATAAAAAAACAAAAGTTTTAGCACCCCTATTGATTAAAGGAAGAATTGCTGAAAACTGTTTTGTTTATTGTTGTCTCACCAGCAGAAAAAATGACTTAAAGGAATGACTAGGGCTCATTGACAGTACGTGTACATAGTACAGAACTTTTTCCCTGGTGACCGGCGTGCTTCAGTGGCTTTCTCACCATGCAAAACATGACAGTTACAGCTCAGATAATCCTCATCTGATTTGGACCAAACTTTGCACAAATCATACTGATCCCACTCCGACCATGTCTGCATATCAATATTCACAAAACTGTCACACCAGCACCTACTGCTGACATGAGGTACTGCACAAAATTGTATCAAATTTTGCTCAAAGACAAGTAGTCACAATGACATGACATTTTCAGTGGTTTCTCAGAGTGCATTGGACTACCCTCAGTGGAAGTCACTTTTGTCCTGTGATAAACACAGTTGCCATGGAAACCCATTCCTTGACATTCAAGATGTATTTTACTTTGGAGGCTTGGGGAAGTCCAAGGGTCGCCAAATGTGGAACGTAAGTCAAGGTGACTCTCTTTAGTTCTGTATCGGTCAGCAACATGTACTTAAAATGTTAAGTGTTACAATGGACACATGTCCAAGTTTACCTTATCACCATACGTTGGACAGTTCTAAATTGGACAAACTGTGTCGGATTTTCACTGTAATTGCCATGATAGACTTTAGTCCAACTCTGCATGCACCTACATAAGAATATTTGGTAAAAGTTATAGTACCACTTATTACTCAAAGGAAGTTCTTGCCAAATGGTTTACTTTATTATTCCCGCAGCCCTTGCAGTGACAATGGGAAATTTTCCGAGACAGCAAGGTACGACGGGCGCTGGGTTGCGCGGGTGCATTGGGGGCAAAGGTCCGCTTACACCCGCTTGCAGGTTTAATTTTAACCTCTTGCGCTCCGTTGTCCCACGGGTGGGCAAGTCTCTGCGTCCTAGAGCGCACAAGAGCGCACGAGGGCGCTCTCATGCGCTCTAGGACGCATGATGGAGATTGTGATGTAGGTGGTGTATGGCGTCCAAGCGCGCACTGAAAATAAAAGCTGCAGACACAGCCGCGAACAGATTAATTCATCTGATTGACCTCTCATTCGACTAATAAGAGCCTTGAATTGGGTTTCTGAAACCTTGAAGAACCAATGACTGAAAACTTGGCAAGAAGGACCCGCCTACCAACGCAGCGAGCCAATTGAAGCACAGAAGTTCGCTGAGCTGTTTTGTCTACAAAGGCTGGGTGAAGAGAGACTGCTTCAGCAGCCACAGGCAGTGCTTTATTATTATTTTTTTTTAATTCCAGCAGAGTGTTTAGGATTCTCTTATATGGTCATCATAGACCAACGGAGGCCGACGACGAAGGCCGTAAATCATTCGCCAAAACCGCAATCATGGAATTATGTTTTGACCGGGTCGCGAGACCAGAACCACGAGCAGACCAGCGTCGCATTTGTCTGACAATGAGGAAGAGAAGTTGGCCAGGACAATGCGGCTGTGAAGAGGTAAGGTGTTATAAGCCAAATTATTTTTTATCCCTGAAAATTGTTATCAAAAATGACTTTTGACCGATCGGTAAATTACAACTGTGCGGCGCACGATGTCTGAAGTGCGTGCGCCGCGTTACATGGTTCGTTCGTCGCCTCCGGACCATGAACCCCCCCCCCCCCCCCCGCCGCTACGATTCTGTAGCAGGGGGGTGGGGGGAGCTGCGGTGACAGCGTTGCTGTGGAAACATGCCACATCTGAGTGTAATCCGTCATGTAGCGAGGGCCGATCTCCATCCTCTGTAGCGGGGGGGGGGACAACCCCCCCCCCCCACACACACAGACACAGCCCTGAATGTGACCTTTCATTTGAGCCCAAGATGAAGCTTCTGTGTTCAATCATTCAAAAGTTATAGACGTTTTTCCAAACTGTGCCATTTGGCACAATTTGGCACAGTTCCAAAACGCCTGGGAACAGCCTGAGAAAAAAGCTGTGTAATATATTCATTTTTTGTGGTATTGCTACCAAATTTGGACCTCAGCTGGATAACACTTGGTTCTACATTTCTGTTGCATTTTCCAGCCCGGATCTGAAGCTGTGTGTTATTTGTAAGCATTTGTATCCAAAAAAACACCCAGGCCAAATTTATTTTCTTCAAGTTCACTATGTTTAGATGACTGTAACTCAGTGGCCGGAGCACTTAGAGAGATCATGTTTTTTTTTGCCAAAAAATTCAAAGTGTTTTCTTTTAAATGAGACCAACCCCATGAAGATGCTGCAAAGGGTTGAATAACAGCTTTCGATTTACTTTGGGCATATTATTTTTTGGCATTTTTAGGAAAATTGACCGGAGTGCAAGAGGTTAATTTTATTTTAATACCTAAAGCAGGATTAATGTTGTTATAATGACCAGTACAGGTTTCCTTTAAATTGTTTTACCCATGATAGACCCGACAGGGGGGGAATAGGGAAGGGAGGGGTGGGGAGGGGGAAAGAAGAGAGAGGAACAAACAGGAAAAAAAACAAACTGACACAACTGAAACAAACAGAAGACAAACTGTTTCTTCTTCTGAAAAGGTCTCATGAGTCTGGTATCTGCACCCGTAAAAGAACAGAGATATACAGTGTGTGTGTGTGTGTGTGTGTGTGTGTGTGTGTGTGTGTGTGTGTGTGTGTGTGTGTGTGTGTGTGTGTGTGTGTGTGTATGAGAGCGTGTGCAAAGTGAGTGCGTGCATGTGAGTGGTTTGCCAGGAAACATACAAAGAGGGTGCCAGGTCACAGCAACCCCCCCCCCCCCCCCCCCCCCGAAACCCAGAACAAGCAAGACAGCACCACAAACCCCCACACAGCACAAATGTCCCAAAGCCAGCAAGCCCCAAGACAGCCAGGCAACCACCCCAGGAGGGACGGCCGAGGGAGACTGGGCTGCCAAGTTGCTGGCACGGCACGGCCCCGCCTTCAGACCGTCCCCCCCGCACCTCTCAGCACATACACTCACTGTCACGCACTCACACCCTCATGCTGTCACATGCACTCGCTCACTCACTCTTACTTGCACTCCCACACTCGGACTCATTCACTCGCACCCACTCCCATACTTGTTCAGTCTCACTCCCATTCCCACTCGCCCTCACAATCACTCGCACTCACACATGCTTCCTTCCACTCACGCTCACTCATACGCATATACTACCGTTCAAAAGTTTGGGGTCACTTGGAAATTTCCTTATTTTTGAAAGAAAAGCACTTTTTTCAATGAAGATAACTTTAAACTAATCAGAAATACACTCTATACATTGCTAATGTGGTAAATGACTATTCTAGCTGCAAATGTCTGGTTTTTGGTGCAATATCTACATAGGTGAATAGAGGCCCATTTCCAGCAACTATCACTCCAGTGTTCTAATGGTACAATGTGTTTGCTCATTGCGTCAGAAGGCTAATGGATGATTAGAAACCCCTTGTGCAATCATGTTAGGTCTGCAATGCTGTAATTGCTGCAAATGGAGGATTCTTTGACGAAAGCAAAGTTTGAAGGAAAAAATTATTATTTCAAATACAAATCATTATTTCTAACCTTGTCAATGTCTTGACTATATTTTCTATTCATTTTACAACTCATGGTGGTAAATAAGTGTGACTTTTCATGGAAAACACAAAATAATTTTCTGGGTGACCCCAAACTTTTGAACGGTAGTGTATGTACTCTCATTCGCGCTCTGACTCACGCACATTTACTCGTGTTCTCTCTTACACACTCACACTTATTCACCCTTAACACTTGGGGCGGCCACGGCACAGATGCAATGAGCATGAACGTGCACCAATGCCCGGCAGTGGCTGGGAAGGCCACCGGCACGGGCCAGCAGCCACAACCCCGCCAATGCCCGCCCGGAGCGAACAATCAATGGACCCACCACAAGTGTTCCAAAATACTACCCGACATGCAAAGCACCACACAAATCCGACCCACCATCACTATTCATCAATTAGTCACTCTCACTTACTCACTTGCTCTCACACTCTCTCACTCACTCCCTTGCTTGCACTTATTCACTTGCGGTAGCGCCTTGGGATGATGACAACATGGTAGGCCCCAGGTCACCAGCCAGGCCCCCAGCAGAAGGAGGGCAGCAGGGGTGGAGGAAGACCCCCACCCCCCATGCACGAATCATGATGGGTGAGTGTTATTTGTTTGGTGTCATTAGGTGCAGGTGTCTGAACTACCAAAGTGCAGTTAAAATTGGGAGGATAGTGTGATAGGGCACCACTACCCATTGCTATGGGCAGCAGAGCTCCCATCCCCCAAAGCCCTCAGTGTCTACAGTGCAATTAAAAGTGAGATGAGGGCGGCCCCACGGCACAGTAGACAGAGGGATCCTCTTCACCGACACTGTACGGCACACCCCCAGCCCAAAACCCTAAGTGTATCTAACAAGATGTATGATCCACCCAGAATTGGAGGGGAGTTGAAGGAGGGCGATCCTAGAGAGAATTCCCCCTCCCCCCCTCCTACCCCAAAGCCAGCTCCCAAACTGGCTCTGGAAGCCACCCACTACCCCCAGAGCCCATCCCAGGGTGAGGGGCATGCAACCCAGGACCCACCAATGTCGTACCCCAGCGCTCACCAGCACCACAGGCACGATGGGGCAGCCACACTCACACTTACTCTCACGCATCTTGTACACCCTGTATGCACGTACACAAACAAATCTAATAATAATGCGGCGATCCACAAGCAACATCCCAAAGCGCCCACCGTGAGCCCATCCACAATCCACCCCAGACAGACATCGTTGGCAGTAGCCTACCCTTGCAGCCACAGCCGCCCCGGGGCAAACTGACAGAAACGTGGCCATCATTCAGAAGTGGAAAGAACATCATTTTACCATAAACCGCCCACAACCAGGAGCTCCTCCCCACATTTCTGACAGAGGAGTCAAAGGAATTATCACAAGAGTTATCCAAGAGCCAAAGACCACTCATGGAGAGCTCCAGAAAGACCAGGAGTTAGCAGGTACTGCTGTTTCAAAGAAAACAATAAGTAATGCGCTCAACTGGCATGGGCTCTATGCCCACTCACCTCGCAAGATTCCATTGCTGAAGAAAAAGCATGTTGAAGCTCATTTAAAGTCTGCTGCACGACATTTGGGTAAGCTAGTAAAATACTGGGAGAATACTGGGAGTCTGGTCAGATGAGTTTAAGTTTAATGTTTATTTGAAAGGGACATTACATACTAATAAACATTAACACAAATGTAAGTATGCCAGATTTAGCAATACTGCTAATTTGCATCTTTAGTCCCCTGGCAGGTCACAAAAACACACAAACAAGCAATCATACATGAGAAGAACAACTGCAATGAAACTGTACAAAGTTGATATTCTAAAGTGCAAGAGTTAAGGTGCTACAAAATAAAACATTCAAATGTCACATGAGTGATGTGCTGTGCATGTGTACATACACACATGCACCCAAGCACCTCACAGCAACAGCAAACAAGAGGTGGGGCATATGTGGCATATGTGTGTGACACACAGGCACACACACACACACGTACACATATGCATATGCTGCAGAGCAACCACTAGTTATGGGTACAGTTTTGGTTGTTTAAAAGTCAATGTTTACAATGCGTCTTTAAAGTGTTTAGTGTGGTACATTCTTTGATTGCAGGTGGTATATTATTCCAGATCTTGGTGCCCCTCACTGACAGCACAGATTGAGCAAATATGGGGGACCTCACGGTCTCCTCTAGTGATTGCTCTGGTGGTTGTACCAGTGACAGTCCTCAGTTTTACATATTCTCCCGGGGGGTGCATAGCCATTTAATATTTTATAAATTGAACAGGCAAATTTGAGAGTTTTGTAATTTTCAAGTGAGACCAAAATTGAACTTTGTGAATGCCACAACACACAGCATGTTTGGAGGAGAAATAGCACTGAACATCAGCTCCAAAACACCATACCAATAGTGAAGTTTGGAGATGGGAGCATCATGGTGTGGGGGTGTTTTCAGCACATGGTACAGGCAAACTTCATATAATTGAAGGAAAGATGAATGGACACATGTGCAGAGACATCCTTGATAAGAACCTGTTGCCATCTGCCAAGATGCTGAAGATGAAACAAGGGTGGACATTTCAGCAAGACAATGATCCCAAACACACAGCCAAGGAAACTCTGAACTGGCTCCAGAGAAGAAAAATAAAGTTGCTGGAATGGCTCAGTCAGTCACCTGACCTGAATCCAATTGAAAATCTCTGGAATGAACTGAAGATCAGAGTTCATAGAAGACACCCACAAATCCTCAAGATTTGAAAACAGTTTGTGTGGAAGAGTGGGTTAAAATCAATCCTGAGCAATGCCTGTGCCTAGTTTCTTCATACAGGAGGCATCTGGAAGCTGTTATTACCAACAAAGGCTTTTCTACTAAATATTAAATGAATTTCACCAAGTGTATTCAATACTTATTCCTTGTGTCATTCCACTTTATTAAATACAACTTGTTTTGTGAACACAGTTGCTTTGATTTCTTTGTATGCATGGATTACTTGGGTTGTTACTGATATCTGGTGAAAATCTCAGGTCAATGGCTCCATCAGAAATATGTTTAATGAGAAAAATGAGAGAGTATTAAATGTGTTTAATACTTATTTTCCCTGCTGTACATGACAGGGAAAAAAGACCTTGCTGGCCCTGATGGCCCACTACTGTTAAGTGAAGGTAGCCATAGCAAATGGTTTTAATTGTTATTCCTTGTCATTGTGTAAGATAGGCATTCCTCTGCACTGATGAGGTCACCTTTACCTTTCACACAGATGCAGCTCAGATTATTCCAGGACGTTGTTTCAGATGATCTACACGGATTGTCACTGTGAATCAACAACGGTTGCCTCAGAAATAATCAATTCTACCTGTGGACAACCATGCTAACTCATGTTAGAATGTCTTTTTAAATGTTTATATAGAGGAAGCACTGTAAAGACAGATCATAAAACATATATATTGTTTTTATACAATATTATATTTTGATGTTAATTTTGAAACTGTAAAATTATTCATTACTAACTTTAGTGAACGCTGCATGATGTTTGGGACTTTTCAGTGGAATTATTGTGATATAAATGCCGTGGTGCATTAATTATACAATAGTTTCATGTGAAACACAGTGAAACAGTGGTTAGCACTGTTGCCTCGCAGCTAGAAAGTTCATGGTTTGATTCCATAGGCTGGCAGGAGTAGGATCCTTTCTGTGTAGAGTATGCATGTTTTCCTTGTGCTGTGTGGGTTTAACTTGGGTGCGCCACATTCCAAAGATATGCATGTCATGCTAATTGTTGATTCTAATGTGGCCCTGTCTCTGATAAGCCTGTAGAATAGCGGGTTAATGTGGTAACTAATTAAGTGCATTGAAGGTCTTTGAGTTTGGAAAAACGTTATATAAATACAGGCCCTTCTTGTGATGCAAGCAGTCAGCGTAAAGCCCTTAACAGAATCAAGGAATTCTCCCTCTTTCTACATTTGCATTTAAGTAATAGCTATATTAATGTATCTCCATATGTCAAACTTTTTGTGTACATGTTTTCCAAGAATATGTTGTGGTGAAGAAGTACTTCATCAGTGGTTTGTGGTGTGATAAAGGGCTTGATACGATAACACTGAAAGTGTTGATAAAAACGTTGTTTCCTGCATTGGTCACATTATGTACTTCCACATGTAAAATATATTTGTGTGTATGTACAGTGTGTATATACTATATATTCTGTACTTATTCATTTCCTGTATATTTTGACTTTTCTTCTTTGCCCTTCAGTGTCTGTTCTTATGTATATTACCTGTACCATGTTCCTTTAATAAACTGTTCACTGTAGTACATTGGAATTGTAACTACTACCTAACAGAATTGGCTTTGGCGAATGGGACTGACACCTTTTTATTGTGCACAGCAATGATGTGTGGCGAGGTTCATGGCTGGTGAGGCACTGATGCTGATTTACAAATATAGTATGACCCCAACAGATTCCCACACAGCAAAATTGTTCTGGCCCACACAGTGCACTTACACTCGGCCCACATGCCATGAAGACTGACGGCCCTTTGGTGGCCCAGATCTGGTTTGCCAGCCACTTCTGTCAGTTTTGTTATGTGGGTTATGCTTAAATTCAACATGAAGTTGAAAGCTTGCGTGGTTTTATAATCTGCTAATCTTACATTTTAAAAATTGGATTTTATAAATAATTGTATCAAAACAAGTGGAAGGTATTTTAGTGAATTACCTCTTAATGGAATACACAGAAAAGGCAGTAATAAAAGTCCATGTTTTCATTTTACAACTCTCTGTGCATATAGCCAACATGCAGCCTGGCTTTTTAATTAACTATGTGTTGATTGTATTTTTATGTGCTTTTACTGTCTACTTTGTTCTTTTACAGCTTTATGTGCCTGTATTTTTATTTGCTTTGTTATTTACCATGTTAAGCACTTTGTGACTCTGTGAAAAGTGCTCTATAAATAAACTTATTATTATTATTATTATGCAAAGACCCTCGGTTACACAACTATAATGTATGAAGTTATTTTACAAATAAGTATTTTTGGGCACAAGATTCATTATACTTTGTTTTTGGCCAAGGAAGAACATAAATTAGTGGCTCAGAGAGCTGCATCTCTGTGTTGCAGCTCCACAATTTACTTGTTTATTACAAATTCAAGTATTTACAACAATTATGCATGCATGGTCTTACCTTTACTTGTAAATGAAGTGAATTTGCCTATCCTGGGAAAAAAAATCATTTGACTTTGTTAAAAAATATCCTCCTTTTAGGTTTAAAACATCCTGTGCTTACAGTGTGAGCTATCTGGTCTCTCTACAACCATTGTGAGAGTTTGGGTCATATTGCCAACAGTCAGTCAAACCCGTTCTCAGTGAGTTGGACTCCACCAGGGCTGCCCTTTGTCACCGATGTTGTTCCTAATTTTTATGGAAGGGATTTCTAGATGCAGCCAAGGATCAGCAGATGTCATGTTTCGTGACCACAGGATCTCATCTCTTTTGTTTGCAGATGATGTTGTACTGTTGGAGTCATCGAGCAATGACCTACAGGTCTTACTGGGATCGTTTCTTACCGAGTGTAAAGTTGCAGGGATGAGAATCAGCACCTCCAAGTCCGAGTCCAGGGTGCTCAGCCAGAAAAGGGTGGATTGTCCTCTCTGGGTTGGGGGACGAGGTCCTGCCCCAAAGAGAGGAATTCAAGTATCTCGGGTTCTTATTCACAAGTGAAGGGAAAATTGAGCAGGAGATTGTCAGATGAATTGGATCAGTGTCTGTAGTGATGATGTACCAGTCTGTCATGGTGAAGAAGGCGCTGAGCTCTAAAGCAAAGCTATCGAGTTACTGCTCAATCTATGTTCTGACCCTCACCTATGGTCCTGGACTTTTGCTAATGACTGAAATAATGAGATCATGGATGCAAACGGCTGAAATGGGCTTTCTCCATAGGATTGCTGAACTCACCCTTAAGAGAGTCCCACTGGGGGGAGACGCCGGGGCAGACCCAGGACACGCTGGAGAGACTGTCTCCCAGCTGGCCTGGGAGCGCCTTGGTGTTTCCTCTGAAGAGCTGGGGGAGGTGGCTGGGGAGAGGGAAGTCTGGGCTTCCCAGCTTGGACTGCTGCTTCCATGACCTGGATCCCCGGAAAAACGGTAGCAAATGGAATGGATGGAAGAAAATCATAGGGGTGTTAAGAGTACCACTATTTGTATTTATGTTTGTTAAGGTAAACAATATATTGGTATTCAATTAAAGTGAAAATAGGCACAGTCACGTCTTAAAAATAGAGATGTTGCAATTATGTTTTGGCAAGAGCCAGTGTGGAGACTGTGTCTACAGGGATTAAAGCAAAACAAATAAAATAAAAAAAATCTGACATTTTTTTCTTCAGGCCAAATCACATCCCCTGGTCTTATGTCAAGAACCATTTCCCTGTAAGCTCTGTTACTTCTTCACCTCTGCCCCAAAATAACTGAAGAAGAACATGCTTGTAGTGCCGCATCAATTAGTCATAATACAGAAAATTCATCTACAATTTGATAATTGACTATTGCCAAAGCACTCTTTTCCAGTAAAAATTCTAAAAAAATATGATTGTTTCAGGTTCTTCAACATGAAAATTTGCCACTTTTATTGTTTTTGCATTATGAGTTGAAAAATATTTGGTTTTGTACTATTTCTTTGACAAAGACATTTGATAAGGTCCCCTTGAGCTTTGCAATACTGTGACGGGCATTTCTGACCTTTTTATTATATTTTATAGATCAAATGTGGAGCATTAAGGCTATAATTATGATTATTATTAATAACTGGAATTAATAATGACTAGTACATGCCCATAGAACCAACTATTCCTGTCTCAAACAGGTATCCCAATCAGGCTTTACAGGCCCAAATGTAGGCTGTGTTTGAAAGTGGAATACAGAGGTGTAGCCTATATGTAGGCAAACACATGTTAGACTTTGACAAATATAAAAGGGACTAAATGGCACTAAGATTTATTTGACTGTGTGAATATTAATCACAGAATACCTAATTATTGAAAATGAATGGGACATCCAATATTAGGGACTATTTCAGATCCCTTGTTTATCTGTTTGTCAGATCACTTATTTGTCTGATCTTTTATCACTTATATTCATAATAGTGTATCTTGTACTTTGGGGAATGGGAGTTGTTCAGTCATCATTATAATTATTTTAGTTTATATCACTGTTCAGTGATGGAGTTCAGTGGAATATTGAATTTCTTCTGTGTATCATCAATAAACCCATGCAGTACTATAACAGGACATGTTTAAAAATATTTGAGACCCATCGTAGTGCAACATTTTATATTTTAGCAATATTTTGTTATTAAAAGTTTTTTTAAAAAACTGTAATCAACTGAATTAACTACAAAAACACCCAACATCAATGAAGTACATCTATCTATTATTATTTACAGCAGAAGGACCCATCTGACTGCAACCGTTGCATCAGTGTTGCCCATTTGTCAGTAAATATTCAACTAAAAATGATTTATTTTGTTATTTGGGTGTTTTTGTGTCCTGCGTTTGGTCGTTAAGTCATTCCGGCCATTCCGCTCCACAATCATGGCGGTATTAAGTTTTTAATTTTAGATACTCCCACGGGGGGGGGGGGGGGGGGGGACTCGCAGTCCTGCAAAGTACACTGGTACCACACAGGTGAAGCAGAAGCCAGTACTCCCGTCTACCACTGACTGGACAGGCTGGGTGTGCCTCCCCGCCAAGGACCGTGGTCCGCCCGGTTAGGCTGCTGCTTCTCCCGGCATGTTCTGTGTTGATACACTGGTATTCTTTGTCAGACCCAGTTCCCCAATGATGCTCCACCCAGTCTGCTCGCGCACCTCATGTTCTCCACACATGCCGAATTATCCTTTAGATCTACGCAATCACAGCAACTTCAGTATTATCTTTTTCTAGTCAAATTCGTCATTTTTCACTTCCTTGTTTTGTCCAGGTAACACTGTAGTGACTGACAGGTTTGCAGCACCATGGGTCCCCGGCAGCCCCCCCCCCCATACACCTTTTCCGCACCTCATGTTCTCTATGCCGAGTGCCCCCCCCCCCCCCCCCCGCACCTCATGTTCTCTATGGCGAATATATCCATTAGACCTACGCATTCACAGAAACTTTATGGTCTAGATTTTCACTGAGCGGCTGCATACTCATGGATACACACCTCAGCAGCGAAGCACTTCTAAAATCTTTGTTTGCGAAGCGTTGTGGTGACTGACAGGTTGTGGTGACTGACAGGTTGTGATGCTGTGTTATCCAATCAGCATGGTCGTCATGCGGCATATTCTCCAATGAGCACTGAGTCAATCCCAAACCCCGCCCACACTCCTTGAAGCCAGGGGGGTGAAGACAGAGCGGTCACACAGCAGTGGCTAAACTTTTATTGATAAAAATTACATATTTTGACCGAGTGACTCCATATTCGGGGATGCACATCCTTGTAACTTCAGAAAAGCACGTTTAAAATCGTAGGTCAGTGTGACAAATGGTTTGAGGGATATCTGAGGAACACACAGACAGCAATACCTTGATTTTATAGATAGATAACTATTGCCTTACTTGGTTGTAACACTAGGGGGCACCACACACATTTTTGATAGACGTGGGAACTCTATGAATAAATAACTGAGCTTAAGAATTTGGTAATTTAGCAAAGTTAAATGATTATTTAATTAATTAATATTACACAAGAGGGAGTGCAGTATCAATGAACCTAGTAACTGTAGTGATTTGTCATAAGCCCGATGCAAAGCTTTATACAACGGTTCCACTGTGGTGCACATATGTGGGTTTCATATGCTTCACATGTATATTACTGTATGCTTATTGTATGCTTCACGTCTCAGAGGAACAAAAGGACTGAACCTCCTAGGGGTAACAGGAGGATGTGAAATCTGGCCTTTTGTATGCAAAGAGATGGCCTTGAAGGATTTCCTGACCACCAGGACTTTAGGTGGAGGCGAGAAGACCTGGAGGGGGATGCATTGTGATTTGGGATTAAAAGACAATGTGACTGTGTGCTTGATGTCCTGGGGAATAAAAGGGACAGATGTTGGGGGATTCCCTCTCTTCTGTTTTTGGATGTTGGAGAATGTGAATGTGAATAAAACTGGACGAGAAATAAACTCAGCCTCGTCCTTCCACACTTCTCCACACCACAAGCACAGTTTATAAAATGACAGCAGTACAGGACACTATATTATGATTTGTTTGTATAACCAATTTTTTGCTGTGGCAAGGAAAACAGTCCCTTCTAAATATACTCAGTTAACTGTTGCCAAGCATCTCAATTGGCTTCATACAGAAAGGAATAGGCCTTTCACACATGTAAACAAATGAAAATTGTCCAGTGCAAAAGTCAGTGTTTATAATACATACAGTGGGGTAAAAAAGTATTTAGTCAGCCACCAATTGTGCAAGTTCTCCCACTTAAAAGATGAATTAATTGGTAAATTCCTCGGTAAAATAAGTATTTGGTCAATAACAAAAGTTCATCTCAATACTTTGTTATATGCCCTTTGTTGGCAATGACAGAGGTCAAATATTTTCTGTAAGTTTTCACAAGGTTTTCACACACTGTTGCTGGTATTTTGGCCCATTCCTCCATGCAGATCTCCTCTAGAGCAGTGATGTTTTGGGGCTGTCGCTGGGCAACACAGACTTTCATCTCCCTCCAAAGATTTTCTATGGGGTTGGAGACTGGCTAGGCCACTCCAGGACCTTGAAATGCTTCTTACGAAGCCAGTCCTTTGTTGCCCGGGTGCTGTGTTTGGGATCATTGTCATGCTGAAAGACCCAGCCACGTTTCATCTTCAATGCCCTTGCTGGTGGAAGGAGGTTTTCACTCAAAATCTCACGATACATGGCCCCATTCATTCTTTCCTTTACACGGATCAGTCGTCCTGGTCCCTTTGCAGAAACAGCCCCAAAGTATGATGTTTCCACCCCCATGCTTCACAGTAGGTATGGTGTTCTTTCTCCTCCAAACACGACAAGTTGAGTTTTTACCAAAAAGTTCTATTTTGGTTTCATCTGACCATATGACATTCTCCCAATCCTCTTCTGGATCATCCAAATGCTCTCTAGCAAACTTCAGACGGGACTGGACATGTACTGGCTTAAGCAGGGGGACACGTCTGGCACTGCAGGATTTGAGTCCCTAGCGGCGTAGTATGTTTCTGATGTAGCCTTTGTTACTTTGGTCCCAGCTCTCTGCAGGTCATTCACTAGGTCCCCCCATGTGGTTCTGGGATTTTTGCTCACCGTTCTCGTGATAATTTTGACCCCACGGGGTGAGATCTTGCGTGGAGCCCCAGATCAAGGGAGATTATCAGTGGTCTTGTACGTCTTCCATTTTCTAATAATTGCTCCCACAGTTGATTTTTTCACACCAAGCTGCTTGCCTATTGCAGATTCAGTCTTTCCAGCCTGGTACAGGTGTACAATTTTGTTTCTGGTGTCCTTTGACAGCTCTTTGGTCTTGGCCATAGTGGAGTTTGGAGTCTGGCTGTTTGAGGTTGTGGACAGGTGTCTTTTATACTGATAAAGAGTCAAACAGGCGCCATTAATACAGGTAACGAGTGGAGGACAGAGGAGCCTCTTAAAGAAGAAGTTACAGGTCTGTGAGAGCCAGAAATCTTGCTTGTTTGTAGGTGACCAAATACTTATTTTACTGAGGAATTTACCAATTAATTCATTAAAAATCCTTCAATGTGATTTTCTGGATTTTTTTTTTCTCATTTTGTCTCTCATAGTTGAGGTATACCTATGATGAAAATTGGAGACCTCTCTCATCTTTTAAGTGGGAGAACTTGCACAATTGGTGGCTGACTAAATACTTTTTTGCCCCACTGTACCAGTCACCTGTTGAGTATGTTTGTGGTCACTGCAAGATCGCACGGTGGCTAATTAGCATGCTAGCGATTTGGCGCCGGTGTATGTAGCACACTTTCTCGAGCTGCCAGATCTGCTCAGAGGCCTGCGCCTGCTTATGACATTGCAGAATATGATTGGCCGGATTGTTGTTTTGATGATGTGGCACGTTGTGATTGGTTCGTGTTTGTAGTTTAAAAAAATACATCTTTAAATATTTTTCTTTTATTTCTACAAGGATCAGAACTTTTGTGTTTTCATCATTTACAAATAAAATATTATCTAACCATTCATTTATGGCCAAACATACAGTTCACCGGCGTTTTTTTTTTTTCAAACATTGCTTTTTATACGTGGGTTTCACTGTTTATCCACACACAAAACACACTTTTTCAGGTACTAAAAAGGACTTTTTAAAAACTCCTTTCAGGGTGAAAATTTTCAGACTCTCACTTGGACTGGATAAATGTTTGTTTCCATGGCAGCGGCTGACGCAGTGTTTTGTGCTGCTGTTTTAACTTTAACAGTACTTTTTACGTGTTTGCACATACTAGTGAATCTCAGTAACGTTATATTATTGTGTTAAAGCCGGTACATTTTTAACAATATAATTTAAAAAGAAAAACTTTAACTGTAAAGTCAAGAGCAGGGACCCAAGCAGATTTAATTTTGATTGGTATTAGTTTCTGAAATCAAACAATTTCTTAAATCTATATAATATCCCAAACAAGAACATTGTGGAGTGTGTAAATGAAGAGGCAGCTTCATGTCAGACGATTTATTACACACTCACATCTCACAAGCACAGAACAGACTGACTGGTTACAGCAAGCACTCCTCTCTATATATCAAGTCACCTTCACAAGCTTCAAGGCACTTCCTCATACACAGCATGATATTTACACTACACTTCATTCAACCCCCTCTCACCCTCTTGGGCATTGTTCTCCCATGTGTATTCATTGTCTCTGTCTGAGGTGCGAAATAACCTAACCTCCATATCGCCCCCCCCCCCCCAGCATCTTAGATAGAACAATAGAATATCAGTCCACATGCTGTTTCGGCTTCAGTCTCCTCCCATATCTACTGTAACTGGGGTTTACTGCCTCCGTGGCGCTGCTGTGCCGGTGGGGGGCTGCTGGGAGTGTGTCCAACTGCGGGTGGGCCATGGCGAGGTGGGGGGGACTTCGCCCTGTCCGTGTGGCTGCTCTGTTGCATCGCTTCCCTGGGGAGCTCTCCGTGGGGGTCTTCCACGCCGAGGGGCCTTAACCAACAGCACCTGCTCGTCCGCTGCTACAAAGGTGGGTTTAAATCTGTCTATGCCAATTTTCTCCTGTCTACCTCCCAAGTCTAGCACAAAATGCTTATCCCCTGTTTCCAACACTCTGAACGGTCCATCATAGGGTGGGCGCAATGGAGGGCGGTGGGCGTCGTGTCTGACGAACACGAACTCCGCGTTCTTCAAAGTTTTAGGCACGAAAACACACAGAAAACTGTGGTGGGCAGGGCCCGGCAGCGTGCCTGTGTTCGCGCTATGCTGCCAAAGCTGAGACGGGCAGCTGTCCGGCGCGGGATTATCTGGCAGAAATTCCCCGGGCAGCCGTAGGGGCTGCACAAAAACCAGCTCTGCCGGGAAAGCTTCCAGATCCTCTTTTGGCGCGGAGTGCAACCCCAATAAAACCCACGGCAGCCTGTCTACCCAATTTGCATCCATCAGTGAAGCCCTGAGCGCTGCTTTCAGTGATCTATGAAAACGCTCGCATAACCCATTGGCCTGTGGGTTAAGATAAGATAAGATAAGCCTTTATTAGTCCCACAACGGGGAAATTCCAGGATTGCAACAGCACAGGGATAGCAACACTCAGAGCAACAATCAGAAGACAAGAAAAAAACAAGCAAGCAAGAGCAGCTAATATACATATGTACATATTACTATAAAATATATATATACACACACACACACACAGACACACAGTGCAGAGCATTGTAGCTGGATGGAATAAATATATGAATATATGAACACACAGTGCAGAGCATTGTAGCTAGATGGAATAAATATGTAAATATATAAACACCCACAGTACGGAGCATTGCAGCTAGGTGGAATAAATATGCAAGTATATAAACACACACAGTGCGGAGCAATGTAGCTAGATGGAATAATATGTAGATATATAAAAACACAGTGCGGAGCATTGTAGCTAGATGGAATAAATATATAGATATATAAATATAAACACACTCAGTGCTGAGCATTGTAGCTAGATGGAATAAATATATAGATATATAAATATAAACACACCCAGTGCTGAGCATTGTAGCTAGATGGAATAAATATGTAAATATATAAACACACACAGTGCAGAGCATTGTTGCTAGATGGGATGAAACAGCATAACCGTCTACTTAGTTATCCTACATGGTATGATTATGTGCCCATACATATTCTCACCCTCCATAGCGACCGGTATGTTCCTAGTTGTATGCCGGAGGGGACCATTGTGTAAGTCTATTGCATCTTTTGCATTCAAAAAACTATTAGTTTGTTACGTCTTTTTGCTATCTCTGCGAGCAGCCCTGCTTAGGTTGTACAGTCTGACAGCCGTTGGTAGGAAGGACCTACGAAACCTCTCGGTTGTGCACCTGGGATGATGTAGTCTGCTGCTAAATGAGCTCCTCAGTGCATCCAGTATGTCCTGCATAGGGTGGAACTCGGACTCCAGCAGAGATGACAGTTTAGCCACCGTCCTTCTCTCTCCTATCTCCTCCATCGGATCAAGGCGCTGCCCCAGGACAGAGCTAGCTTTCTTAATCAGTTTGTTCAGTCTCTTCCTATCGGCTGCAGTAATGCCACTGCCCCAGCAGACCACTCCAAAAGTGATGGCTGATGCCACCACCGTGTCATAGAATGACTTCAGCAGCGCCCCTTGTACACCAAAAGACCTGAGTCTCCTCAGCAGGAACAGCCTGCGCTGTCCCTTCTTGTAGAGTGCGTCAGTATTGTGTGACCAGTCTAGTTTATTGTTCAGATGAACACCCAGGTACTTATAGGATGTCACCATCTCAATGTCTGTTCCCTGTATATTTACTGGGTTGTACGCGGTTGTGCGGTGAATTGTAACACCCAGGCTGAGGGCCATCGCGGACCAGAGGTCGGAAACAAATTGAGGGCCTCAATTTGAGGGACTCCAAAACGCACCACCCATGCTGTTAAAAAAGCGCGTGCTACGTCCGCGGACGTGGTTGCCGCCAGTGGGACTGCTTCTGGCCAGCTCATGGTGCGGTCCATCACTCTCAGGAGGTGCGTGCACCCCTGTGATGGCGGGAGGGGGCCCACGAGGTCCACGTGAACATGGTCAAACCTCTTAGCTGGAACCCGAAACGGCTCCAAAGGAGCCTTCGTGTGTCTACATACCTTGGCTCGTTGGCACGCCATGCAGGCTGCAGCCCACTCTTTTACTTGTTTGCGTAGGCTCGGCCACACAAACTTCTCTCCCACCATTTTGACCGATGCGCGCACTCCTGGGTGCGCCAGAGTGTGAACCGACTCAAACACACGGCGGCGCCACGCGACCGGGACCACCGGACGCGGGCGACCCGTGGAGACATCACAGATTAGGGGGGGATGCCATCTTGCAGCACCCTGCTCTCCAGCCTTAACCCTGTTGCTCCAGACTGGAGCGCGTGCACGTCTGCATCGCTAATCTGCTCCGCTGCCATGGCTGCATAATCTATCCCCACGTAGACCGGGGCCACCACGGCGCACGAGAGGCAGTCCACCACCACATTCAGTTTACCTGACACATGCTGAATATCGGTAGTAAACTCTGAGATTGCGGCCAGCTGTCTCTGCTGCCGGCCCGACCATGGTTCTGAAACCTTGGCCATCGCGAACGTTAGTGGCTTGTGATCCACAAACGCAGTGAAGCTGCGCCCTTCCAGCCAGAACTGGAAGTGGCGTATGGGCAGGTGGAGAGCCAGCAACTCCCTGTCGAATGCGGTGTATTTATGTTCGCTGTCACGCAAAGTTCTGCTGAAAAAAGCGAGCGGCTGCCAAGCCCCGGCGACGCGCTGCTCTATGACAGCCCCTATGGCCACGTCTGAAGCGTCGGTGGTGAGTGCTATCCGGGCCGCTGGGTCCGGATGCGCCAGCAGTGCGGCGTTTGCCAGGGCTGCTTTAACCTCTGAGAACACCCTCTCTTGCTCCGGGGTCCATTCGACCCTATCCGCGGGTTTCTGTCTCTTGAGTGCGGCGTACAATGGTTGCATGAGCTGCGCCGCGCAGGGAAGGAAACAGTTATAAAAATTCACCATCCCCAAAAATTCCTGCAGCGCCCTGACCGTCTGAGGCCGGGGAAAATCCGCCACGGCGCGCACTTTGTCTGGCAGCGGGATCGCTCCTTCCGGAGAGACACGGTGCCCCCAAAAAATCAATCTGCGTCACGCCGAACTGGCATTTCGCCGGGTTGATTATTAACCCGTGCTCCTCCAACCTCCGGAAAACCGTTCTGAGGTGGGTTTCGTGTTCGTCTTCGGATGCACTGGCTACCAGGATATTGTCCAGGTAGACGAACACGAACGGGAGATCACGCAGCACTGCATCCATCATGCGCTGGAACGTCTGTGCCCCGCCTTTTAACCCGAATGGCATGCGCAGGAACTCAAATAGACCGAACAGAGTTATTACCGCTGTTTTGGGTACGTCCTCAGCACGCACTGGGACTTGATGGTAACCTCGGACCAGGTCTATTTTGGAAAAAATGCGTGCTGCAGGCTTACCGCCTGGAGCTGTGACGTTGGCTTGTGCTGTTGGCTGGGTCACTCGAGCTATACAGGGGAGAGAGTCAAAGGACAGTGCATTAACCAGGCGCCTGTTAGCAACATCGACCAGTAAACCATGTGCACACAGAAAATCAGCCCCCAGGATATGGTAATTCAGTGCTGCTACGACAAAAGTCCACTCGTATGTACGGTCGTGCAGAGATAAGATCAGTGTCCTCTCACCAGAGGTCTTAATTTCCCAGCCGTTTGCTGCCAACACCTTGGGGCCGCTAGGTCCTGCCAGCTGGTCGGCATAGGTCGGCAGGATGAAGCTCTTCTGGGCTCCGGTGTCCACAAGGAAACGCCTCCCCGAGCGCGCGTCCGTCAAGTAGAGCAGCTTGTTCTCTTCACTGAGGGTCGCAGCTGCTACCAACCGCCAGCCTCGGTGTTTTCCCAAGCGCTTGAATTGGCACGGTGGCGCACATCTGCGTGCGTTCTCTCCGAAGCGGCGGTGGTAGAAACAGAGCGTGTCTCTCTGGCGCTCCTTGGCCCCCGCTGCTGCTACCGTCGGTGGCTCCTCGCCTCCTCTCGTCGTCTCGCTGGGCTCCGCCGCTGCTGTGTTGACTGTGATCGCCCTGGTGGTGAGGATGATCCGGTCCACCTCCTGGGCTAGCGCATGGTAGTCCCGTGTGGCCAGCAACGGTGAATTGGCCAGAACCGCTCTCGCCACTGTTGGAAGGTTCCGGAGGAAAAGGTGGGCAAACAGAAAGTGCCTGTCGTCTGTGCCCATTAACGCCAGCATCTTCTCCATCAGGTCTACGGCCGACCCATCTCCTAACTCGGTCCGCGCCAGGAGCCTCTCCGCTCTCTCACATTCTGAGAGCGTGTAGCGCCGGGTGAGCGCAGTCTTGAGCGCCTCATATTTGTTGCTGGCTGGTGGCTCATCGAGCAGGCTCGCTACCTGCTGGGCTGTGCGGGAGTCCAGCGCTGTTACCACATGGTAGAACTTGGTGTCGTCTGCCATTACTCCCCGGAGGGCGAACTGGGCCTCGGTGTGGTGGAACCAAGAGCGCGGGTTGTGCTGCCAGAAATCCGGTAGCTTGACTGAAACTGCACATGCGTTGCTGGGGGTTCCAGTCCTGGCTGTCTGTGGAATG
Source organism: Pholidichthys leucotaenia (assembly GCA_020510985.1). Taxonomy (NCBI): domain Eukaryota; kingdom Metazoa; phylum Chordata; class Actinopteri; order Cichliformes; family Pholidichthyidae; genus Pholidichthys; species Pholidichthys leucotaenia. The sequence continues at coordinate 304,744,171 of CM035836.1, forward strand.
GCTGCTGCGTCTCTGGGGCTTCCCGACCGGGCCGACTCCAGGGTTCTCACCTCGTGTTCCATAATACGTCTTGGGTCACCAGTGTGGAGTGTGTAAATGAAGAGGCAGCTTCATGTCAGACAATTTATTACACACTCACATCTCACAAGCACAGAACAGACTGACTGGTTACAGCAAGCACTCCTCTCTATATCCCAAGTCACTTTCACAAGCTTCAAGGCACTTCCTCATACACAGCATGATATTTACACTACACTTCATTCAATCCCCTCTCACCCTCTTGGGCATTGTTCTCCCATGTGTATTCATTGTCTCTGTCTGAGGTGCGAAATAACCTAACCTTATTTGCTGCCACAGTCCAAAGACATGCATGTTAGGTTAATTGGCATCAGCTGGGGATAAATTGTCCTTAGGTGTGAAAGTGAGAGTGAATGCTGTCTGTCTCGCTGTGCTGGCTCTGCGATGGACTGGCAATCTGTCTAGGGCACTGTTGCCAACTCCTCAGTAAGGAAAGTAGCTATTGGCTGTCCTAGAAATCGCTAGAAGTCGCTAGATGACGTCATTGCCTAATTTGCATGATTGGTCATTTGCATGTAACTGTAATGGGCACTGTAGGACAGAAGAATGTCGTGGGAGAGACAAAAAGTGAGTAAAAAACACCCTAAATAGATTTAGAACTCCAAATGAACTTTCTTCTATTGATTCTTGGTTTGTTTGTTTTAATTTGGCATTTAAATAGGCCATCTCTTCTGTATTGTCTCCAATAAACGGCTTCAGCCAGCCTTTGAATTCAGGGTTTGATTCCCACTCCTTTCTGTATTTTTGAGTGTATAGTTTAGACTGTGACATGACGAGCTAGCTGCTAGATGTTTAGCTTGTCACACACACACACACACAGTGGACGAAGTGAGTACATGACTGAGGCTGCTAGTTAAATGCAGTGATTTATTAGTGTGACACTGACAGTGAAGAAACATTTACATCAATTGACGGGGGGGGGATGCAGGCACAATTCATTTGCAGTCTGGACATGAGTGGCATGGGCATGGGTCTCCTCTCTGACTGCAACTAACTGCTGCATGAGGCTACTGTGAAACTGACCGCTTGTGAGTGCCTTGGGATGGGGAGAAGCTCACGGTAGCACCCGCTGCTTGTTGAGGACAGTAACTGCAGACCAGTAGTGCTTTCATGTCAGCAGGCACTGTGGCTAGTGATTTTCCAAAGTTACTAGCCACTCAGCCTTTTCACTAACCACAATTTTGTAGTTGGAAAATTATGTTTAATATGATCAAATCTGATTATCGCATGCTAAAATGTAGTTGAATTAAATGTAAAACCTTGAAATCAAGGGCCCTTTGTTCTCATCAGAAAAAAGAAAAAAGAAAGAAAACTGATGAGAAAAGTCTCACCTTACAGAGAAAAAATGTCTCAAATTTAAACAAACTATTCTAGGCAGTAGAAAGTCAGAAATTTACTAGAAATAAAGCTAAAAATTCAAAGAAAATTTTGGACCCAATGGTGGGCTGGTTTTGGCCCAAAGACCATATATTTGACACCCCTGGACCAGCCCATTAAAAACACATATTTAGAGGATTTACTTCCATGAAATAGTTGCAGATCACAACAGCATGTAAATGAATAAGATAAAATAAAATACAAAGCACAGATAAATGAAAGTTTAAGTATCTCGGGGTCTCATTCACAAGTGAGGGGAGAATGGAGCAAGAGACTGACAGATGGGTCACAGCAGCATCTGCAGTGATGAGGACGTTATACTGGTCCGTTGTGGTGAAGACGGTGCTGAGCTCTAAGGCAAAGCTGTTGATTTACCGGTCAATCTACGTTCCTACCCTCACCTATGGTCACGAGCTTTGGGTAATGACCGAAAGAATGAGGTTGCGGATACAAGTGGCTGAAATGAGCTTTCTTCATAGGATTGATGGACTCACCCTCAGAGATAGTGTGAGGAACTCAGTCATCCGGGAGAGGCTCAGAGTAGAACCGCTGCTCCTCCACATTGAAAGGAGCCAGCTGAAGTGGTTTGGGCATCTGATGAAGATACCTCCTGGACGCCTCCCACTTGAGGTGTTTCGGGCACGTTCCACTGGGAGGAGACCCCGGGGCAGACCCAGGACTCGCTGGAAAGACTATGTCTCCCAGTTGGTCTGGGAACGCCTTGGTATCCTCTCTGAAGAGCTGGAGCAGGTGGCTGGGGAGAGGGAAATCTGGGCTCCTCTGCTTTAACTGCTGCCTCCACGATCCAGATCTCTGGAAAAGTGCAAGAAGATGGATGGATAAATAAAAGTTCACCTTAGAAGAAGCTTCATTTGTTCTTTACTGCAACAAATCACAGTCACTTTTTCTTTGTGTGGTAAGAAAACTTACATTTGCACAACTGCAGACATTAAATGCGAGCTTCTTGCTCAAAAAATACTCATGTTTAAGCACAGAGGTAGGTGCTGATGTTGGGGGCCACTCACTGCTCAGACATAGCATTTCTTCCCACTGGGTTGCGGTGTGAACTGGGGCAGGACAGGAGACTGACCCGCAAAGCAGCCTGACTGCGTAAAGCAGACGGGGGTCCAGGTGACAGTGGACCAATGAGCACACACTATGTGCAGATAGTACTTCTGGGAGATGTAGTTTTGTAGTCTCATTACAGATAGGTTTTATTTTAGATGCCGTCTAAGGAAACTACAACCCGCCGAGCCCTGCACGTCAGAGTCTACAAAACACCAGAAAAGTCTCTGATAACACCAGGAAATGTTGCTAGATTTGACGCTAGTCACTTTTGACAAAAAAAAAGTCACCAAGAGGGTTTGAAAAGTCACCAGATTTAGCGAGAAAGTTGCCAAGTTGGCAACACTGGTCTAGGGTGTACCCTGCCTCTTGCCCAGAGATGCTGGGATAGGCTCCAGCCCCCCCGCCCCCCTCCAAAAAAAAAGTATTAAGTGGTAGAAGATGGATGGATAAACACCATATTCACATCAATAAATGGAAAAACATTTACCCTCCTTAGCTGGGTTTAAAATTAAATAAAAATATTTCTTTAAAGATCTTCACACAAGAAAATCACTTCATCATGGATTTATTTGATACATTAAATATCTTTTGTTGTGATTTATACTATAGCCTATTGGAGAACAATATTTAATCTCCTCCTTTCGTTTATGTTGTTATTTTTTATTTGTTTTATGAAAAACCCCCCATCTCTAACCATTAGGCCATCACTGCCCAAAATTCAGGGGCAGGCCCCCGAGCAGATCTGGCTGCCTGAGCAAATGTGGTACCTAGACCAGCACACTTCTCATGTTTTTTTCTGCATATTCAGATGAAATAAAAAGTCAAGTCCATCACCACAACGGTGTTATGGTTTGCTGATTAAATCCAACTCTAACTTGTCTATTTTTTTTAAAACAGATGTGAAATATCTTGCAGATGTTTACAAGGGTAAGGCTTTTGGGTCACAGAGGTACAGGTTCTTTTCAAACATCACCTCACTGTGTAAATTAAGGTATCCAACACAGTATTACAATTCTCATCTAAAAGAAGCCACAGACTTGACTGAAAATTACTGTAATAATTAACAGTGACTAGAACACCTTTGAAGTGATACAAATCCAGTGAAATGTCGGAGTGCAATTATCGTGGAACATAGTAACTCCTGGAATCCCTATTGGCCAATCAGATTGCTCAATTGGAATCAACTGTTGTATAATAACAGTACAATAATAATCACTACGACGGGCGAATGGTCATCTGTGTGTGATGAAATAGATACTGGTGTCGTCTACCGTTATTCCCCGGAGGGCGAACTGATCCGCAGTGAGGTGGAACCAAGAGCGCGTGTGTATTAATTCACACAAGAGCGCAATTATTGAATCTATCACGCTAATGCTAAGCTAACGCTAATGCTAAGCTAACGCTAAGGCTAAGCTAACGTTAGACCTGTGGTATACTGTATATCACTCATATATTCCATACCTACATTTGTTAGAGCATGTGGAAATGTTTGGGACAGAATATACAAAGGAACTTCACACCTCTGAAAGAACAAAGGAATCTCACCGCCGTGTGAAGACCCATGACGTCACAGGACGCCATGGCAACAGACTCGACACCTTCACCCCTGAGGGAGGAGAGGTTTTCCCATCACCTCCCAAGGCGAAGGGAGGAGTTAACAGGACTAATAGGGGATTTAGATAACGGGGGATTTCAGCTTGTGTTTTGCATGTCTTTGATGTGTGCCTGTATTTAACCAGCGAGCTGGGCAGAATTCTTCCTCTTTGCCTTCTGCCAAGCTCTGCACCAGATGAGACAAGATAGAAGAGTTTGTTCATTAAAGACTCTACTTTTGTGATACAAAACCGCCTCGTTATTTCCAGCTCTTCTACACTGGTGACCTTGACGCGAGTATGGACCTGAGGCGTTCTTCAAGCGACTCATCCGCGGCGAATCTGACTTACGCCAGCGACAACGCAGACGAGGGAACAAGCAGACAGCTGTTCCCCCCAGCAGAGGGTACCGAGAGAGCTCAACCGAGCTCCAGCACCGCCGTGAGAGCCGAGGTAAGGCCCTCTCACCCGGCGGGCACAACAGTGATGGTGTACACGAACGCCGTCGCTGTCCAGCTGCCAGACTTCTGGCGAGAAGACCCCGCCTCTTGGTTTCTACAGGCTGAAGCCCAGTTCATACTGGCGGGCATCACAGCAGACGATACAAAATTCTACCATATCGTCTCCAAGCTCGACTCCGCCACTTCGAGGTGCGTGCGGAGCTTGATCCGGCGACCACCGCTCAAGGCGACCATCATGGTGAACTATGTCCCACCAGCGGAGGAAAGAGCCGAGAGGATCCTGGCGGTCTACGGCCACAAAGGGGGCAATCCGAAGGCCCTCATGGAGGATTTGCTGCAGCTTAAGGAGGAGGACAACGACACCCACCAAGACTTCCGCACACTGGCCAGCGAGGCTTATCGGCTCGTCAACGCCTGCAAGGAGCGGACACCTACAGCGGCATCCGCGGACCTCAAAACTGACGCCCCAAGCCACGGAGAGCCACAGCCCACGGTGACAGCGGCACGGCCCAAGCGTAACAAACAGATCGACGTCTGTTATTATCACCACCACTTCGCCGAGAAAGCCCACAAATGCGTTCCCCCCTGCAAGTTCACGATGTCGGGAAAACGCCCAAGCCGAGGGCCGTTAACGGCAGCGGTTCTCGGCGAGAAAAACAAGCTGTTATACGTGACGGATGGACACACAGGCAAGCAGTTCCTCATCGACATGGGAGCTCAGCTGAGTTTCATCATGCCCTCCCACGCAGATCGAGCCATGGGCACCCGGGGCAATGGAGCAGTGGCAGCCAACGGTTCTGACATCGACACGTTCGGGGAAAAGAACCTGCACCTCCTCATTCATGGCCGCAGCTACAGATGGACATTTGTTGTAGCGGCGGTGAGTTTTAACTTGTTAGGCGCAGATTTTCTGTGTGCACACGGGTTATTAGTTGATCTAGCAAATAGGCGCCTGGTTAATGCACTGTCTTTTGTTTCTATTCCTTGCTCAGCTCGAGTCTCCCCACCACCTGTGCAGGCCAATGTCTCTACGGCAGGAGGTAAGTTTGAGCAACTCCTCACCCAATTTCCAGCACTCACAACCCCCAAATTCTCAGCCACTGTAGCCAAACACGGGGTTAAACACTTCATTCCAACAATGGGACCTCCCGTTTTTGCCAAAGCTCGCCGCTTAGACGCGGCCAAGCTCAACATAGCAAGGGACGAATTTGCAGCTCTTGAAAAATTAGGCATTTGCCGACGTTCAAAGAGCCCTTGGGCTTCACCACTTCACATGGTTCCGAAATCCGACGGTTCTTGGAGACCGTGCGGAGATTACCGCAGATTAAACAACGCCACAGCACATGACCGCTACCCCATCCCTCATATACAGGATTTTTCACTGCATTTAGCGGGCGCGCGCATTTTTTCAAAGATAGACTTAGTCCGCGGTTATCACCAAGTCCCAGTCCGAGCTGAAGACATTCCTAAAACAGCGGTTATAACCCCTTTCGGCTTTTTTGAATTTCTGCGAATGCCTTTCGGCCTCAAAGGTGCTGCTCAGACTTTTCAACGTATGATGGACGCAGTCTTACGCGACCTCCCCTTTGTTTTCGTCTACCTTGACGACATGCTGGTAGCCAGCTCATCGGAGGAAGAGCACGAGCAGCATCTCACTACCGTTTTTCAGAGGCTAGAAGAGTACGGATTAATAATTAATCCAGCCAAATGCAAATTCGGCGTATTGCAAATTGATTTTTTGGGACACAGAGTCTCCCCGAAAGGGGCAGCTCCGCTTCCAGACAAAATTCATGCGATAGAAGGTTTTCCACGGCCCCAAACGGTCAAATCGCTACAGGAATTTTTGGGGATGGTTAATTTTTACAACCGTTTCCTCCCTCATGCAGCTCAGCTCATGCAGCCCCTGTATGACGCGCTCAAAAAAAAGAAAGCTTCCAACGCGGTCGAATGGACCCCGGAATGCGAACGCGCTTTTGCAGAAGTTAAAGACGCCCTAGCTAACGCCACAATGTTAGTCCATCCAGATCCCTCGGCCCGCATTGCTCTAACCACAGATGCTTCAGACTTGGCCATAGGGGCAGTTGTAGAACAACTTGTCAAGGGGGTCTGGCAACCTTTAGCATTTTTTAGCAAATCGCTAAACCCGACGGAACGCAAATACAGCACTTTTGACAGGGAGCTGCTGGCGCTCCATTTATCCATCCGCCACTTCCAGTTTTGGTTAGAAGGGCGGAGTTTCACGGCTTTTGTGGACCATAAACCGCTCACTTTTGCTATGGCTAAAATTTCAGAACCTTGGTCGGGCAGACAACAAAGACAGCTAGCTGCGATTTCAGAGTTCACCACAGACATTCGACATGTAGCGGGCAAACTTAACGTAGTAGCGGACTGTCTCTCTCGCGCTGTGGCACCGCCAGAGCACGAGGAGACAGATTACACTGCTTCAGCAGCTGAGCTTTTCTCTAACGCAAACACATATGCAGCACCTATCCATGAAGGGATAGATTATGCAGCCATGGCGGAAGAGCAAGGTAGTGATGCGGACGTGCGCGCCCTCCTGTCTGGACCAACAGGGTTAAGGCTGGAGGAAAAAGGGTTGCGCAACGGCGTGCCCCCCCTAATATGCGATGTTTCAACTGGCCGACCTCGCCCGTTAGTACCAGCTGCTTGGCGCCGCCGCATTTTCGACGCAATTCACTCCCTCGCGCACCCAGGTGTGCGCGCCTCGGTCAAAATGGTTGCCGAAAAGTTTGTATGGCCAGGCCTGCGCAAAAACGTAAAAGAATGGGCAAAAACTTGCATTCCCTGTCAGCGCGCCAAAGTACACAAACACACAAAAGCCCCTCTGGAGCCTTTTCCAATCCCTGCTAGAAAGTTCGACCACATTCATGTCGACCTCGTGGGGCCGCTGCCTTCCTCCCAGGGTTTCACACACCTGCTAACAATGATAGACCGCACCACACGCTGGCCAGAGGCAGTCCCTCTAGCGGTAACTACAGCGGAGGAAGTCGCTCGCGTTTTTCTAACAAATTGGGTGGCACGTTTCGGCGTCCCATCAGACATCACGTCAGATAGGGGGCCTCAATTTGTCTCAGAGCTCTGGTCAGCCATGTCCAACAGTTTAGGGGCAACAATTCACTGTACCACCGCTTATCACCCTCAGGCTAATGGGTTATGCGAGCGTTTTCACAGGTCCTTAAAGGCCGCCCTCAGGGCCTCATTAACGGACACAAATTGGGTAAATAAACTTCCCTGGGTTTTATTGGGGTTGCGTGCGGCACCTAAAGAGGATTTAGACGCTTCCCCTGCAGAATTAGTCTTTGCTCAGCCTATTAGACTACCAGGTGAATTTTTACCAGAAAACCCGGAACCAGGGCACCTCCCAGTCCCAAGGTTTTTAGGCAGTAACAGTCCGGACTCTCTCCACGGTCCAGCTCATCACTCCTTTCCACGAGTTTTTGTTCCTCAAACTTTAAAAAACGCTGAGTTTGTTTTTGTTAAGCATGAAGCTCTAAAACCAACGTTACGCCCAGTATACGATGGCCCGTTCAGAGTGCTGGAAAATGGTGACAAACACTTTGTGCTTGATTATGGGGATAGAAATGAAACGGTCAGCATTGACAGACTCAAACCTGCCTTCTTGTTGAGAGACGAACCTGCACAGCTGGCTCGAGCACCTCGGCGAGGTAGACCCCCCAAGGAAAAAGTCTCAGCCCCCAGGCAGGGAACAGATAATCTCTCTCCTTCCCACACTGCAGATTCCTCACAACAAGGTCCCAGCAGGACGCCTAAACTGACCTACAGCAGCTTTGGGAGAAGATTGAAACCCAGACTACACAGGGACTGATTACACCACTCTGCAAATTTTCGCTAATTGTGCCGCAACAGTTTAGGACTGATTTATGATTATACTATGCTGTTATGTTTTCACTGAACTCTCTTAGGAGCATGGCTGCTTGAAAGTTTCTTCTGTGGCAACAGCTGTAACACGTAGTATGTCTTAGTAATTACCCTAGACTGTGAATCTTTCTGTGTACTTTCATAGTTGTTTGGGGGGCCTGTGGTATATATCACTCATATATTCCATACCTACATTTGTTAGAGCATGTGGAAATGTTTGGGACAGAATATACAAAGGAACTTCACACCTCTGAAAGAACAAAGGAATCTCACCGCCGTGTGAAGACCCATGACGTCACAGGACGCCATGGCAACAGACTCGACACCTTCACCCCTGAGGGAGGAGAGGTTTTCCCATCACCTCCCAAGGCGAAGGGAGGAGTTAACAGGACTAATAGGGGATTTAGATAACGGGGGATTTCAGCTTGTGTTTTGCATGTCTTTGATGTGTGCCTGTATTTAACCAGCGAGCTGGGCAGAATTCTTCCTCTTTGCCTTCTGCCAAGCTCTGCACCAGATGAGACAAGATAGAAGAGTTTGTTCATTAAAGACTCTACTTTTGTGATACAAAACCGCCTCGTTATTTCCAGCTCTTCTACAGACCCGCCAATCTAATGATCAGCCCCGCTGAACATTACTCCTGTTGGGCTTCAAAGCTATCCAAGCTAACAAAGCTATCTCGTTAAACCTATGTTGGTGTGCTAAATACATGTCAGTATCTTGTTAGATAACTGTCTGAATTGTCTTCTGGACTAAATGAACTAACGCCAGATATGGTTGGTGACAACTATGGTAACGACCCTCCCCTGCATGGGCCAACTACAGCATCCCCACGTCAGATGTCCGTCTGCGAGCTGCTGTGCTTTATGCAGAACAAGATGGGTGTTGTCCCGATGGACTATCTTGTGAAATGGGTTAGCGACTTCTATGATGAGAACCAGGTTGAAGGAGCAAAGAAGTTGCTGTTCGAGCAGTGTCCAGTGGGAAAATTGCGGAAGAAGAAGAGGATCGGCCCCAGCCAGAAGAAAGACAACATCGCCGACATCTACCACAAGCTGAATGAGGTTGGTCAGCTGGCACCACAATACGTTGCCCTGAACCTCAAGGATTTGCCACCAGCTTCATTGGAGTCATTTGACCTTGCCAGGCTGTCTAAGGATGTGTGCCGTGTGATGTCCCTTGGAGAGAGCATGGCTACCGTGTTCAAAACGATATCTGCTATCCAGGACGACATGGCGGCAATAAAGTCCAAACTCGGCGACACACCCCCTCCAGCTAACGTCCTGGTCGTGGAAGATGACGATGAGGCTGTCAGTACCCTGAATGCTGTCAACATCACCAGCGATGAGGAGACCGTGGTAGTAGCTGTCGACCACGCCCCGGTCGCCAATGCAGCCCGTGGTCCTCCACCTACCGCCACGGCCGACGGGGAGAATGCGGACGAGGCCGCCAACTCTACAGAGGCCTGTTCTGTTGACGTTGTCGGCAGCAACCCTTCTGGGGTTGCCAAAGCTGCCAAAGTTGCTGTAATTGCTGAAGAACGCGAGTGTGAGTTCGAGGAAGTTGAGAGTCGCCGTTCCAAGAAGAAGAAGAGGTCCTACACTAATGCTCTTCAATCGTCTGACAACCAACCGTCTGCTAAGCAGACCACAAACCAGCTACAGGCTGTCAACAAGACACGCCCCCACTCACAGTTACGCGTTGTACCAAAGTCTGGTAGGAGGTCTGGCGGACATCAGGGTCAAGGTCAAGGTCATAAGAAGCACCAAGTCTTCATCAGTCGACTTGACCCCACCACCAGACCCCATCATGTACGCTCCTACATCAAAACCCATGTTAAATTAAATGACAATCTCAAGATTGAGCAACTAGAAACCAAGTATGATGGTTATGCCTCTTTTAAGATTACATGTCCTGCCAGTTGCAGCAAGAAGTTGCTTGACAAAAACGTGTGGCCATCTGGTTTATACCTTCGACAGTTTTTTGAGAGGAAATGATCTACATGTGATTGTCATTATTGTGTTTGTCATTATACTCATTCAATAGTAGGACCAACCTTAGAATATGTTCATTCAACTGCCAGAATGTAAAAACTTCATCTAATGAGATCTCCAGTTTATGTGATAACCATGACATTGTGTTGTTGCAGGAACACTGGTTGTTCGAAAACGAATTGTCTATTCTGAGCAGATTACATGGTGACTTTATAGGACAAGGTGTTTCTTTTATGGATACGGAAGAACGTGTTATCTTAGGTCGCCCCTATGGCGGCGTCGGTATCCTATGGTGGAAGTCACTTGCGAACAGTTGTGTTGTGAAAACTTACGATTGCTTAAGAGTTACAGGTATTGAAGTCAACCTGGGTGACTTTCACTGTCTTATATTATGTGTATATTTCCCCTATGACAGTGTTGAAAACTTGGATGAATACTTGCACTGCCTGAGTCTTGTTAAACGTATCACCGAGGACTTTCCAACTCCATATGTGTTCACAATTGGTGACTTCAACGCTAATACAGCACGTTCAAGTTGTTTTGGAGACGAACTGGTGTCTTTTTGTGAGAGTTACTCCTTACACATCTCGGACAGGATTATCTTACCAGGTGATACCTTTACTCATGTTAGCATGGCTCATAGCTCTACATCATGGCTTGATCACTGTGTGACTACATCCTCAGGCCATGATAACGTGTCCAATATCAAAGTTCTGTATGACTATGTGAGTTCTGATCATGTACCTTTATCTATAGATATTGAGGTATCTAGTGCTGTAAGTGGCCGCCGGGAAGCTCCCTCAGCCACAACGGGCAGTAGAACATACAAATGGCATGATGCCACAGCGTCAGACCTGTCCAGATATAAGAAACTTACTCGTAGGAAACTCTGTGACATCCGTGCTCCTATGGACGCCATCAGGTGTCACGACCGTAATTGTGCGGCACACAGGGACGATATCGACAGGTTCTACAGTGATATTGTTGATGCTCTAAATTACTGTGTGAGTGAATGCATTCCTAGTCACAGTGTGGCCACCCAATATAACGTCCCAGGCTGGAATGATGTCGTTAGCGAGGCTCACACAGCTGCTCGGGATGCTTTTTTGTGGTGGAGGAGTAATAGCAAACCACGTTCTGGTCCAATATTTGAAAACATGAAAAATTGCAGGGCTAGGTTCAAATATGCTCTACGAGCATGCAGGCGCAATGAAGAAAGTATCAAATGTGACCAGCTAGCTAATCACATGAGTGAACTGAACATGGTAGAATTCTGGAAACAAATGAAGGCTATGAGCTCCCACCGGTCTGTCAGATCAAACACTATTGATGGTGTGACTGGTGACGTTAATATTGCTGGAAAGTGGAAATGTCATTATGAAGCTATTTTCAACTCAGTCAAGAATGTTTCAATGAAGGATTCTGTTATGCATGATATTCGTCTGTATAACGACATGTTTGATGCCTCTGATATTTCTGCTGTTACTCCTGTTGAAGTTGATTCACTGATCACAAGAAAGGCAAATCAGCTGGCCCTGACTGTCTCACCAGTGAATGCCTCATCAATGCTGATTTCAATTTGTGTATTCTGTTGTCATTGTGTTTTAACTGTATGTTTGTTCATGGTTACATGCCAGATATGTTGATGGACTCTGTTATTATTCCTTTGGTGAAAAACAAGTGTGCCAGTCTTTCTGATATGAACAACTACAGACCTATAGCTATTGCAAATGTTATATCTAAACTGTTAGAGGGTTTATTCCTGAACAGAACTGAGGATTATCTGTGGACAAACGACAATCAGTTTGGTTTCAAATCAGCTCTTTCAACTGACAAGGCTGTTTACCTACTCCATGAATTTGTTGACTACTTCAGAAGCCATTCCACTAGTGTCTATGCTACGTTCCTAGATGCTAGCAAAGCATTTGACAGGATTAACCACTGGTGTTTGTTCAGAAAATTGATCGATCGAGGTATTCCTATTTACATTGTTAGCATCCTGTTATACTGGTACAGAAGGCAGTCTATGGTTGTTAGATGGGGCAATGTCACCTCATCCAAATTTCATGTGACCAACGGTGTTAAACAAGGTGGTATACTGTCACCCTTGTTGTTTAATGTCTATGTTGATGATCTCAGTGTACTGTTGAACAATACTAATGTGGGCGGCTCCTTTAACGGTGCACTGTTAAATCACATTTTCTACGCTGATGACCTCTGTTTATTAAGTTTGTCTACTGCAGTGATGCAACATCTCCTTTCGGTATGTGAAAAATTTGGTGAAAAAAATGACATCCTGTTCAACTGTACTAAATCTATGTGTATGGCTTTCAAACCAAAGGGTGTCAATACGTCGAATCCTGTTATGCCACTTTGTGGTAATAGCTTGAACTTTGTTGAAAAAGTCAAATACCTAGGTGTGTGGATTGAATCTGATAAGACCAATGTTGATTGTAACAGGCATCTCAGGAAACTGTATGCTCAAACAAATTTACTGTTGCGAAATTTCCATAGATGTTCTCCTGATGTCAAATGTATGTTGTTCAAGACCTTCTGTACCTCAATGTACTGCTCGCCTTTATGGTTTAATAGCAATGTTGCTGTTAGGAACAAAATCCGCATTGCATATAATAACTCCCTAAGAAGGTTGTTAGATGTACCACGAAGGTCGAGTGCAAGCAAGATGTTTGTGTCTGTGAACATTCCGTCTTTTGGCGAATTGATACGTAAGAATGTTTACAGTTTTTTGAGAAGGTTGCTGGCATGTAACAATCATCTTATATCAGCAATTGTCAACTCGTCACTCACACTTCATTCCAGCATTTGGAAGTGGTGGCGTTCCATTTTATACTGAGCCCATTATTGTATGTTACTGTTGTTACAAGAGCGCCGAGTGTCTGCTGATCTGTATATACTTTTATCTATTTATTTATTTATTTATTTTCTACTCGTTTTAGTTTTGCTCTTAATATGAACCCTGAGTTTGAAATAAACGTTTGAATTTGAATTTGAATAACAGTGGAAATTTTGCATATATGAAGAAAGGGCAATATTTACATATTTACAGGTCTTGCATGTGTGAAATAAGGCTGGGATGTGACTGTGTATGTGAATGGAGTGTTAGCAAAACCACTGTAGGAGAATTGAGGGTAACGCAAGGCTAATGAAAAGGGAATTCTTGGAAAAATGTTTTGGAAAAGTGAGGAAAAAAACAGATTAACTTTACATTAGGTTCAAAAAAGGAATGGCAGTTATAGAAAAGGCTATGGACAATGTAAGCAAAAGTTTATCTCTAAAAATGCTACTCTTGGGCTGTTCTTGCAAGTGGATCCTTCCCTAGTGTCCAGCCGTATACAACTCATTTCCCTAGTGTACTGTACAACTCACTTTGCCACCTCTCTTTGCCATATGTTTAAACTCCAAGTACTCCTTTGTGCTTTCGTCATCCCCCTAACTACTATATTCATCATGTTTATTAGACCCAATTCCCATTAAACAGCACAAACAAATCTTACCATTCATTAGTATACCACTTCTTCAAATTGTTACTTATCCTTACCCACACACTATGTACTCTAGGCCTTTAAGATCGCTGTAATTAAGCCAATACTTAAAAAACAACAACAACGGATCCACTTAATTTAGCTGAAACTTGGGAAAAAAAGTTAAACTTTTGGAGTGCCGCAGTGCTTATCAGCAGCACACCTCTCTTATCAGTTGATCAGAATCTGACTGAAAGGATACCATGATCAATACTTAACAGCAAAAGCTTGGAGTGATGCATGTTTTCTTACCTGTTTGATCCGGTTTAGTGTAGGCAGAGAGCTTCAGGGCAAGGTGTGAACCCCAAAGGCAAACTTTGACAGGTCAAGCAGTTGCTAGGATACAGGGTGGAGACCTTTTTTTTTTTTTTAAGAGTGCCTGTGAAGCTCCAAGAAAATGGGTTTACAGTGTTTTAATGAGCTTGGTGGACAAGCAGCCTAAAGTAAGTTGTCAGGCAACTCCTGTAACATGATACCCACAGTGGTAAATAAACAGTCATGTGAGAGGTGACACCACATGAATGGGGTCCATAAAATCCATAAACAAAATTAAAATCCTCCTCCTGATGTAAAACCATACATAATCTGTCCCCATGTTATCTGAAAGACTTGATTGTACCTATTTATCATAACAGAACATTATGTTCTCAGAATGCAGGGCTTCTAGTAATCAGTAGGGTCTCTAAAAGTACCATGTCTACTGCTACACTGTTGGTTCGTGTGTGTAGTGTTCGGGCAATGCATCATTAGGGTCCAGCTGCACATGCATCTGCTTGTAGTGTTAGCTGTGAGTACGCTGGCGTAATCAAAGCGTTTGGCTCAACATTGCACATGTTGTATCTGTACCAGTGTTGTTCTATCTGTATTGTCTCTTCTTTCATTTCTTCTCTCCCCTCACCCCCCAACCAGTTGTGGCAGATGACTGTCCCTTCCTGAGCCTGATTCTGCCAGAGGTTTCTTCCTATAAGGGAGCTGCACTGCAGTTAAACCAGTTTAAAAGTGAGACTGCCACTCAACTGCAGACAGATGGACTGGATCTCTGTAGAGTTGAAACGAAGTGTCAGGATAAACGAGGGCTACAAGCGTAAACAAACTGCAGTCTCCTGTCTTTGTAGAAGCAAGTAATACTCTCCCAGCTGACCTCTGGTGGATAAATTTTGCAAACCTAAACATGGATGGCTTTTTGGGGATTTCCACAACAGGTATAATTTATTTTCTATTGTTAGGGAGTCCTGCCAATGTGCAGTGAAGATGGAGCATCTAGTGGGTAGTTACAAATGTCAATAAATGTTTCTGGCCACTCTGCTGGATCATTCTTCCACATACTGGCTGGTAGACAGTAGGGACACTTTTCAAGATCACATATTTCAAGTTTTTGATAATATCTGATCCGATCGGGGGGGGGCCTCGTCATAATATTGATATGCTATAATGTTTCAATGGTAAATAATTTTTAGTATGTCCGCGTGTTTTTCCCGTGGGAGCGTGCCCACCAGGTACCGGGATGTGTAGACAGCTCTATAGCGAACACATAATAATGGACAGAAGTCAAAACACATCCGCAGACTCCACACCATATAGGCTGCAGACTGCTCGTTCGAGCCACTTGGGCTCCTGATTGGTCAGGCCACCAGGAAATGTCCCATCACTCCTTATTCTCAGTCCACACCTGCCTGGTCCTGTTTGTCATGGGAGCACCTACCAGGGGCAAGGTGCCCCTGACAACTTAGCTCCTGGGATCACAAGGGCACGCAACCCTCCGCCAAAACAACACTTTAAAAAAAAAGATATTTACAAGGCTGCAGTTTTACTCTGCTTTTCAGGATTTCCCATCCACTCAGCAGACTCTTCATGGGTCACGTCCATGGCATCACGCCTGTTGCTAAAGCTGCATTTGTTGGGTGTGAGCTTAACAATTTCTTGGAATCGGGCGTCGACAACACGTTCAAAGATCTTCATAATGTGGCAAAGGAGGCAGATTGGGCAGTAGTTTGGGTCATTCCATCATGTTACCCTTGCCTTTCCTTTCCAGATGGGTGCCGTGATGCTGGTCAGCCAAGCCTTTGAGTCAACTTCATCTTTGATTATACAGTTAAATAGGCTGGTAGGGAGTAAAGCACCTTTGCACTCCATTATTTTCCAGGCCGCTGGAATAGCAGATTGGATTGACTACACCAGGGGTGTCCAATCATGTGCCATGGATGGCTAAGACCCTGCAGGCTTTACCTCCAACCAGTGTCTTCAACAGCAGATTTCACTGAATTTCTTCCCACTGATTGCTGACAAGTGAAAACACCTGCTGAAGAGACTTGGTAGAAGAGAAAATCTGCAGGGTCTTGGCCCTCCATGGCACATGATTGGACACCACTGGACTAGACACACCTGCCCAGACTGTAACACCACCACCACCAAAGGCTCATCTGGTGACAACAGTGGCTGACGCATAGCGCTCTCCTTGATGTCTCCAACATTGTTGGCGGCCATCATTTCTGCTCAAAGGGAATCGACTTTCATCAGAAAACGGCACTGAGGCCCACTGGTCCCTTGTCCCGCGCAAATGCTTCCTGGCCCATGCAAGATGATGTCTGTGCCTGGTGGTGTGGTCAGGTACCCTTGCAGGTCGTCTACCACGCAGACCACACTGATGTAAATTTTCAAATGGTCTGACATGACACTTGAGTGCATCTCACCTCCCTTAAATGTGCCTGGAGTTTAGTGGCATTCATCATAGAGTTCTGCAGGGCACTGTTCACAATGAAGTGGTCATCAGCGTGGGATGTGGCCAAAGGACGTTCACTTCTATGCCTTTCTGTGACTCTTCCAGTCTCTCTGTTGTAACCTGCTGATGATACTGTGACACTCTAAGCTCAGTGGCCACTTCCCTCTGAGAACATCCTGTTTGAAGCCTCACAATGTCGAGGTACTGTTGATCATTTGTTAGGTGTTGTCTTGGTCTCATGATGTCAAAATCTGAACAGCATGATGAAGAGGACTGTTTTAATACCAATTCTAATTGAATCAGAAAATTTATTGGTCGATTCATGGATCAAACACCTGTTGTGAATTTTGTTGTTAAGCACCTTGTTAGAGAACAGCAAGTTATGCAAAAAGTACTGTCAGTGAACAGCTGGACATGTGCATTCAAAAGGTTAGAGTGCATATTGGATGCATCCTGAAATTTCACCCAAAAGCCGAAAATCCCTAACTTTTTGTGAGTAGTGCATGTATATATCCAAGTTGTTTAATCTCCTTTTTTATTACTATGCTGCACTGATTTCTTGAGCTACTACATACATTTTGTTGTACTTTGCACAATGACAAAGCCTCTTTTCTCATCTTGCTGCATGACCCACTTTCTCTTGAGATTCAATTCATGGACAGATGTCTTGACATTTTCTCTTAGTATTTGCTGGTATAATTCAGAATTCATTGTTCCATCAATGGTGTTAAGTAGTCCTGGCCCATATGCAGCCAAACAAGCCCAAACCATAATGCTACCATCACCATGTTTCACAGATGGAATAAGGTTCTTATGCTGGAATTCAGTGTCTTCCTTTCTGCAAACATAACACTTGTCAAACCAAAAAGTTTTATTTTGGTCTCATCCATCCACAAGACATTTTTCCAATAGCCTTCAGGCTTGTCCACATGGTCTTTAGCAAACTTCAGGTGAGCAGCAATGTTCTTTTTGGAGAGCAGCGGCCTTCTCCTTGCAACCCTGACATCACGCCATTGTTGTTCAGTGTTCTCCTGATGATGGACTCATGAACATTAACAAATGCAAGCGAGGCCTTCAGTTGCTTAGAAGTTACTCTGGGGTCCTTTGTGATCTTTTAGTGGGTCAACCACTCCTGGGGATGGTAACAATGGTCTTAAATTTCCTACATTTGTTTACATCCTGAAATTTCACCTGAAAGCCTAATATCCCTAACTTTTTGTGAGTTGTGTAAATCACTAGCTGCAGTCAATTGTAATTTAGCACTCCCTAGATTGACAGATCAATTCAAGTTGCCATATTTTTGACCCAGCAGTTTTTGTCATGTCTTCAAAAGAACTAAAACAAATTTATGAAAAGCAAAATAGTTGTCAAATTACAATATCAGTCTTGGCAATTATATAATACCCATACAAAATGCTAGAATTTAAATTTAACTGTTATTTTGTAAACTTGAACACTTTATTTCAACTCAGTTCACTCTCCATTTTCCTTGATAACAATCCAAAAATATAACTGAAATCGCATCACAAATCACAGTATCTAGGGCCATAATCACAACTGCATTTTTCTCAAATCATTCAACCTTCATTGTTTTTGATCATCCCATCAGAGAGAATTCAGACTTCTAGGATTCACATCATGCTCAAGACTGCGACGACATACCTGCTCTGTAGTATATTCAGCAATGTTTGACCTCAATTCTGTGTCTGTGTATACAAGAACTGCACAATTATTCAAATCGCATTCAAGATGCTGGTCTCTGCAATTACATAATAGCACAAAATTTTGATTTAATGTAATTTTGTACACAGTACTGTACAAAATAAAATTTTTCTATTTTTAAGTCAACTTCATGTTTGAATTGAGAAATAAACATTTCAAAAATAATTTACTCTGCATTTTCCTTGACAAAGCAAGTAAACTCACGAAAGCATTCATTTAAAAAAATCAAACCATTAATAATCTAAAAAAGTGGGTATTGCAAAGAACCACCCCCTTCCAAATAATCACATTCTGTTTCTTTGCAGCCTGAAATGAAGACTGACAATTTTTATTTTATCCAACTTTATTACACAGTGCAACATCCAACTGAAAGACGTAACAGCAACAGGTCAAGGAAAAGAGCTGGATAAAAGATCACACACACCCCTCTTAAAAATGATATGTAAATTCAGCAAAGTGTAGCTAATCACTGTCTGAATGGTACACCACACCTTTTCACTTCCACCTGTTTTCAACTGTGGCCATGTTGATTAGCTCAGCATAAAAACAGCTATTTTTTTCAGAACGTTTCAGTCATTGGGGATGTAACTGAAGAACAAAAATAACTACCCTCAGAGCTTTAGATGTGCCATCTGTGTAAAGTTGTGGACAGGCACAATAAAACCAGGAGTTAAATACATTTTTTTTTTTAAATTACAGGCATTATTAATCCCGAGAAGCACAATCAAGTCTATTATTAAGAAAGAGAAGGTGTCTGGCACAACTGAGACTCTCCCTGGATCATGACTTCCCTCCAAACTGGAGGAAAGAGTGAGGAGCAAACCAGTTAGAGAGGCCAACAAGTGCCCAGCAGCTAAGAAGCAGTTGCAGAAATTTATGACAGAGTGGTCATTGTATGCATGTGACAACAATATCAGAAATTCTCCCCAAATGTGGCACCTCCTGAGATGGACAAAGGTGATATGGTCAGATGAGAGTAATGTCAAACTATATGGCCTCAACACCAACTGATGTCTGGTGGAAAGTCAACACAGCTCACCATACAAATTACATCATTCCTAAAGTAAAGCATGGAGGTGGTAACATCATGTTGTGGGGTGTTTCTCTGTAGTAAGGACTGCAGCAGGGTAGAAGGAAAAAAGGATAAGGCAAAATACTGTCAACTTCTTGAGGAAAACCTGCTGCCCTTAGCCAGAAAGTTGTCAATGAAAAGAAGGTTCACTTTCAAACAAGACAAAGACCCAAAACCCAAAAGGACACAGAAAAATACACCACACTGGATGAAGGAGAAAAAGGTGAATGTTCTTGCATGGCCAAGTCACGAGCCCAGACTTAAACCACCTATGGTCACCATAAAGTTTAAATGAACTTGAGCAGTTATGATAAGGCATAAGGACCTGTACTTAGTGCATTTTCTAGTCTCAAAGACCACTCAAAGAACTTCGGTAGTACTAACCCTCCATTCTAAGGGGCCTATAGGAGACCGATACCTCGGGACAATTTAGAACAAGCAATTAACCTAACATGCATGTCTTTGGATTGTGGGAGGAAACCCACACAGCACAGGGCGAACATGCAAACTCCACACAGGAAGGTTCCTACCTCTGCCAGTCTGAGGATTAGAATCTGGAATTTTTTAGCTGTTAGGCAACAGTGCTAACCATTGTACCACCGTGCTGCCCAGTTCTGCAAAGAAGAGTGGACAAGATTGGAAAGTCTCGATTGGCAAAGATGGTAAAGATGTATCCCAAGAGACTAAAAACTAACTTCATACTCAGGGATGGAGTTGTTCAGATAAAATATGCCATTATCATTAACAAGTTTAGCCATTGCTCTGTCTTCTCGTGTCACATGCCCAGACTTTTAGAAGTATGGGTTGAGTTTAGGATTGACTTGGTGCTGATTGGATAAAACTCGGCATCACAGCGACAGCGCTCCGTGACCAAGACTAGGAAATGAAAAGTGGCAGATTTGACTAGAAAGATATAATAGTAGAGATCTAATGCATGAAAAATTGAAATATAATCCTGCTGTCAATGCGTAGGGTCTAAACGATAATTCAGCATATGTGGAGATCACAAGCATTGCAGCAGTGGAGCACACAGCACCAGCCGTACCGCTGTCCTTCGCAGGGATGCAAGCACATAGCCCAGCCAAAGGGAGATGGAGTCCTCGCTGGCTTCTCCCCATGTGCTTGTGTGGTTATGACAACATCTAAAAATTTAAAAGTTAATACCACCAAAATTGTGGAGTGGAATGGCAAGCTATATGTGGCCACACGTGCATCGGAGCAGCAGAAACAATGGAGAAGCAAGGTACAGACCCGGTGGCTCGGGCTGTTTGTAGCAGGAGAGTGCTGGTTCACACAGTTGGCTGGGTGGAGGTGGGATGCCCGCTACTGCTACTCGCACAGTTTATGCCATTTAATCGATCAATTCCTCTTAGAATTACTAGACGATGGTGGCAAGTTGGTCCCATGCACTCATTTATTTTAAGCAATCATTTCTGTACTACTTTAACACATTTTACTTTGCTGCACTGCGTTGGCTCAAACTATCATTTTCTGTCTTAATCGTTTGTGACCATTACATCACCAACAAATCCTTCAGAAAAAGATGATTCCCACCCCCATAATGGAGACACGACAGGTGAGAGGCCAAACACAAGAATGACCTTAGAAATTTCTGGCCCCTCAATTGGTTCCTGGTAGTGGAAAAAGGGTTATCGCCTACATACAGTATATACCTCTTTGTAGCCCATTTTCAAAGACAGCCTACATTTGGGCATGCAAAGGCTAACTGGGCTTCCGGTTTTCTACAGAATACTAGCTTTTTACTGGCAATGCACTAGTTAAAGCAAAAGGCAGTTCAAAAAAATACTGACCCAAAGGGGCGGTCCTTTATCCAACTCAGTGATTCAGTCTTTTTTTTCCCCTGACCTGTTGCTGTTATATCTTTCATTTGGATGTTATAAACTGCACCGAGTAAACACAGCTCGGCAGCAGTAGTGATGAAAGACTGAGGGGTACAAATTCTGTCCATCTTAATTTCAGGATGGAAAGCAAAAGTATTTTGGGGAGGGGCGGGTTCTTCTCGATACCCATTGTACATTGTCCCTGAAACAGATGACAATGGGTACAAACAAAGCATGGCTACAAAGTCAGAAAAGATATGCACATACACAGTTCCATCTCTTGTTTCAGTGGGAAGGAAAATCTTCCTTATCACAAAAACACGAGGATGAACTTTTGGATCCATACTGATACTGATGTTGAAAATGTTTGCCAATAACCAATGCACACACTGTCGTTTTTGTTTTCCTCTATTCCATCTACATTGCCAGGGAGACAAAGAAATATGCAACATTTCAGCATAAATACTTGAAAATGGCTCAGCCGAGTGTTTTCTGAATTTACAGCTGCAGCCTACCATTTTCTATTTCAGTCCAAAATCAAAGCCACACAACTGGGACACAGCAGAACAATATTGGCCACCACTATAATCCCATTTGTTGATAGCCAATTTAAGTCAAAGGTGAATGTCGGCCAATATATGCATGCAACGCTACTTATTACACAGAAATCCCTGTTACAATTTATATTTCCCTCTTCTAACATTCATCACATGACAAACAGAATCAGGAATATTTTTCAGATAAATTTTCAGAGAAAACTACTGGCTGTGTGAGTATTGTATTCACAAAGATTTCCTCTTGATCTCCAGCAAGTCTTTTAAAAATATAACAAATTCTTTGTTCATAAGGAGAAGTGGTCCTTTTGGTCTTCAAAACTTGCTTTAGTCTTCATCGCTGCCCATCTCTAATGGGTCGAAGTCAGGGTCGTCCTCATCCAAATCCAAGTCCTCAATATCTTGGAATAACGATTCATCCACTTCTACATTGTTTCCAGCTGCAGAAGAAACCAGGTGTTACAGGAAATTTTGAGACAGAGCAAGATTCAGCTGTTCTGTTTCAACAGTCTATGAATTTCCGGCATCGCCCCTACATGCTTTATTCTTCTGGTCATACAAGTGCACCATTCACTCCAAGAAACAGTAATCATGATTTTTCCTAAATGCACAAAGAACTGAAAACTATTTTTAGCTCCTAAATCATACATTCTAACACACACTACTCATTTACATTTCAATATTTATTGCTTTAGTATTATTTCGGAAATTTCAGTTGCTACTCAGGCTATACTGGCTGTTCCACTTTTGTGATAATTGGTGTCTTGTAAACTCATTTGGGTTGTGCGTGAAAATAATCACGTTCAGTTAGCTTATACAGTAATGTAAGCAATATCACATGAGAGGGAGAGATGTTCTAAGTGAAAATCAGCACAGCTGTGATGTATAGTAGACCTGATGCAAGAAGTATGCCAACTTCTCCTGAGCCAGGAAGAAAATCAGCGGACACATCTGGGTTGTGAGGACTGTTTGTTGTCAAACAGCTCCCCACTGTGGAAGATGAATTACACTTAAACAGCTTTATCTTTGTGTTTCTCACATTATAGGAAACCGTCAACTATTACTGTAATCAGTGATTATTATACAACAGTTAGTTCTGACTGAGCAATCTGATTAAACAATAGTGGTTGCAGGAGTGACTCCCTGATGACGGCACTAGGACGTTTCACTGGATATAGATCACTCTGTTTTAGAGTGTTCTAACAGTCTTTAAATTAAAGTAGCCGTCGTGGCTTCTCACAATATGTGAGAATTGTAATGTGAAATGTATTGTATAACTTAATTTTCAGTGAGGCGCTGTTTGAAAGGAGGCAGTCCTCAAAATCCAGACCTCCATGACCCGGATGTGCTAGCACCGTGTGCCTTAAAAACATCCAGGTGAAATCAAGCCAGCACACTGGGTTCTTATTTAAAATAACATCTGTTTCCGACAACAGATAAGCTGGTGTTAGATTTATTATCTTGATTGGACAAACATAACAGCTATGGCGTGATAGACTCTTTATTTCACCTGACGATGCCAACAAGAACTGCCTGAAGTGTGTGGAAACTAACAAGGAAATGGAGCAAGCTAAAACAGTGCGAAGGGCCCCCCACACTACGATAAAGAAAACAATATTAATTAACAACTATAACAACAAAGATGTGAGCGTCCACATTGACCATGTTTACATGTACACGAATAAACCGGTTATAAGTGAATCAATCATTTGTGCATTGTTTGTACACATGTGCACTGGAGTGTTCTGTTTGTGCTTTTACATTTTTTTGAAATAATAAAAATATATTTTATAGGTCATTCAGATTGTGAGTGGCTGATGACATCCACTGAAAATAAATGATCTACACAAATAAAAATTCTGAGTGCACAAACAATACACAAATGATTGAGACTATTTCCTCCTAGTTTCAGAACAGTTTCTCCTGCTGCAGAATGAGACCGTCTGTGCTGCTGGAATCAGAGCCAAAATGGATTTTATTTAATTTTTTTTACTAGACCTGTAAATTGGTCAGAGAAAAAAAGAAGCAAAGCAGAAGAGTGTGTGGGATCATGAAGTTATTCAGGGGATACTTCTCTCTGCACCAAAGTCTTCTTGGACTAGGGATGGGAATTGGGAACTGGTTCTAAATTTTTCGAGCTACCAAAATTGTACATCGCTAATGTTATAAACTCCTCTTATCGATACCGCAGGTTTAAACACTTGCGTGCTTGTGCTTTTTTTTTTTTTTTTTTTTTTTTTTTTAAATGGCATGAGTCATGACGTCACACACCGTCATTACCAAGCAACACCATGGAGCCGTCACTATCGCGGGATAATGGTGGAAGTGTATGTAACCACTAGCAGCGTGGCGTATGATAAACATGAGTTGAAACATCTCTTGATGCGGCAGCATGGGATAAAATGAAACACTCATTAGAAAAATCAAAGAAGATCTTCACACTGAAAAGCTCTCATGAGTTACTTATTTATTAGTAATGTTTTGGGTTGAACCAGAGTGGTGGCCTAGTTGGTAGAGCATCCACCCCACAACCAGGAGGTCGTGGATTCAAATCCCGGCCGGATCATACCAAAGATCATATAAAAATGGTACTTTACGCCTTCTAGCTTGGTGCTCAGCATAATCGAATGGGGAAAGGAAAGTTAATGCACAGAGCTACCAGAGGACTGAACCCCCACTGTAGCTTTCACTACT
Source organism: Pholidichthys leucotaenia (assembly GCA_020510985.1). Lineage (NCBI taxonomy): Eukaryota > Metazoa > Chordata > Actinopteri > Cichliformes > Pholidichthyidae > Pholidichthys > Pholidichthys leucotaenia. Next base: position 304,768,785 of record CM035836.1, read on the forward strand.
TACACTAGCTGTGTGGCCTAGGGTCAGAGAAACGGAGATAGGCGCTGCCCCATACACCACATGGTGTCCCACATGATGTGGAAGGGATTAACTAACGTTTTGGGCCACCTGCCCTTCCTCAGACTTCTATCAACATACCAAAGGATAGTCGCCATCTTAAATACCCACAATCCCGGTCTAATTAATCACATGATTAAATAGCATAAAATTCTCAAAATGACAAAATAACATCAAAACAATTCACAGATTGACAAAATCATCAAACATTCACAGATAGAAAAACAATTATCTGAAAGAGGATATAAAGAGACCTTCACAACAATACAGACATCATCATAATATCCCCTACAGAAAACATCTCATAACATTGAAATATCAAAAATATCAAATGAATAATAATAGACATCAAACAATAAAAACTAGGAATATTTAAAGTATCACAAATGCTTAAAAACTATCATCCAAAAAGGTTCAAATGATTACACAGGGTTACAAAAATAATGCTTTTGTAAGTTGTCTGTGTTTTTTCAACTGATTTAAGACAATTTTGCACCGCTGAATTCGAAAATGACATCCGTTTCTCTCGATCAGGTGATAAGTAAAAACCTGTACTTATACATGTAAACAAAAACGTATAAAACAACATGTGGCCATAGTTCAAAAAGTTGACCTGATTGAGCAAAACCAATGTGATTTTTGGATTCAGCACATCAAAATTGTCCTACATAAATCAGCTAAAAAAAAATAAATTTGGCGCTGACCAGTGTTATCAAACCCACAAAGGTATTAAAATGTCACGAGCGACATCTCCATAATACGAGCGGTTAAACTTCCATGTAGAGGGGGGTGATCTGAACTCTTTACTCTTAAACAGGAATCTTTTGGGATTCATACCCTGCGTACACTGGCTCCCAAGGGTTTAAATGAAGAGTTTGATATTAGGTCTTTTTTATGAAGCTCCTCATTTCAGCTACTATATATATGCATTTTGACAGAGCAATGTGATATATTATTGCCTAGTTTCAGTTGTAGAGGGATCCATATGTATTTGTAATTATTATAAGGGTTCCTCATATTATAAGATAAGATAAGATAAGATAAGATAAGCCTTTATTAGTCCCACAACGGGGAAATTCCAGGATTGCAACAGCACAGGGATAGCAACACTCAGAGCAACAATCAGAAGGCAAGAAAAAAACAAGCAAGCAAGAGCAGCTAATATACATATGTACGTATTACTATAAAATATATATATATACACACACACACAGACACAGTGCAGAGCATTGTAGCTGGATGGAATAAATATATGAATATATGAACACACAGTGCAGAGCATTGTAGCTAGATGGAATAAATATGTAAATATATAAACACCCACAGTACGGAGCATTGCAGCTAGGTGGAATAAATATGCAAGTATATAAACACACACAGTGCGGAGCAATGTAGCTAGATGGAATAATATGTAGATATATAAAAACACAGTGCGGAGCAATGTAGCTAGATGGAATAATATGTAGATATATAAAAACACAGTGCGGAGCAATGTAGCTAGATGGAATAATATGTAGATATATAAATATATAAACACACCCAGTGCTGAGCATTGTAGCTAGATGGAATGAAACAGCATAACCGTCTACTTAGTTATCCTACATGGTATGATTATGTGCCCATACATATTCTCACCCTCCATAGCGACCGGTATGTTCCTAGTTGTATGCCGGAGGGGACCATTGTGTAAGTCTATTGCATCTTTTGCATTCAAAAAACTATTAGTTTGTTACGTCTTTTTGCTATCTCTGCGAGCAGCCCTGCTTAGGTTGTACAGTCTGACAGCCGTTGGTAGGAAGGACCTACGAAACCTCTCGGTTGTGCACCTGGGATGATGTAGTCTGCTGCTAAATGAGCTCCTCAGTGCATTCAGTATGTCCTGCATAGGGTGGAACTCGGACTCCAGCAGAGATGACAGTTTAGCCACCGTCCTTCTCTCTCCTATCTCCTCCATCGGATCAAGGCGCTGCCCCAGGACAGAGCTAGCTTTCTTAATCAGTTTGTTCAGTCTCTTCCTATCGGCTGCAGTAATGCCACTGCCCCAGCAGACCATTCCAAAAGTGATGGCTGATGCCACCACCGTGTCATAGAATGACTTCAGCAGCTCCCCTTGTACACCAAAAGACCTGAGTCTCCTCAGCAGGAACAGCCTGCGCTGTCCCTTCTTGTAGAGTGCATCAGTATTGTGTGACCAGTCTAGTTTATTGTTCAGATGAATACCCAGGTACTTATAGGATGTCACCATCTCGATGTCTGTTCCCTGTATATTTACTGGTACTGTGAGGGGCTGCCCATGCCTGCGGCAGTCCACCATTATGGAGTCCACCATTATAGTCCAACATTATGGAGATGTTGCTTGTGACATTCTAATAATACCTTTGTGGTTTTGATAACACTGGTCAACACCAAATTTATTTAAGTTTTTGTAGCTGATTTAGGACAATTCTGATGTGCTGAATCCAAAAATCACATTGGTTTTGCTCAATCAGGTCAACTTTCTGAACTATGGCCACGTTTTTTACATTTTTGTTTACATGTATGGGTATTTTCGCTTTATATGATGCAAAATTCTTTTTTATTTCTTGAAATTCTCTGAATTTTGAACAATGATGATGTAACATTTTACATGCACTTACCTTTATCAATGTCTACTGTTCAATTTACAGTACCACTGCTGTACAACTGCTTACAACTTAGCATAAAAACCTGACCTGACTGAGAGAAACGGATGTCATTTTCGGATTCAGCAGTGCAAAATTGTCTTAAATCAGCTGAAAAAACACAGACAACTTACAAAAAAGTTATTTTTGTGATGTTGTGTAATCATTTCAACCTTTTTGAATGATAATTTTTAAGGATTTGTGATACTCTAAAGCCCATGGAGAATCTCTGGAAGATCCTTGGTGACAAAGTAATGGCTAAGAAACCCACTACAGTTACTGAACTGTGGAAGGGACTGAAGAAGAATGGACCAAGATCAAACCACAGCAGTGTGAGAAACCAGTGATGTCCTGTGGGCGCAGATGTGCTGAAGTCAATTCAAAGCAAGGACCTCTACACTTCCTATTAATTTTTGAATCCTATAGCGCTAAAAAAAAAAAACAACAACAAAATAACATTGTTTAAATCTTATCTTCTGACACAGTGGTCAATGTTCTCTAATTGTGCTCACTTTTTTTTTTTTTTTTTTTTTCCACAAAATAAATGTTTGTGCTGAAGTGCCTTGATTATTTAAAAAGCATGCTAGTACAGCAGTGGTATAGCCACAGCTGATATTCTGTCAGATTCTGAACAATGAAGAATAACATGTTAGCATAAATCCAGTATTAATACATTGTTCTCTAATTTTGATCGACACTGTATATAACGCCAAGTGTAGTCATCTTCAATATTTATCATCCTTTAAAACACTGTCAGTTCAATATTCTTTATCTTATTCTGTTGAGAAACAATGAGAAAGAAAAAATATATATTTTTTTAAATCACTTGCATATACAGGAGACGATCTTTAAAAGTTGATACTTATTTGTCCATCCTTCCATCCATCCATCTTCTACCGCTTTTCCAGAGGTCTGGGTCACGGAGGCAACAGTTGAAGCAGAGAAGCCCAGACTTCCCTCTCCCCGGCCACCTGCTTCAGCTCTTCAGAGAGGATATCAAGGCATTCCCAGACCAACTGGGAGACAGTCTTGCCAGCGAGTCCTGGGTCTGCCCCGGGGTCTCCTCCCAGTGGGACGTGCCCAAAACACCTCAAGTGGGAGGCGTCCAGGAGGCATCCTGATCAGATGCCCAAACCACCTTAACTGGCTCCTTTCAATGTGGAGGAGCAGTGGTTCTACTCTGAGCCTCTCCCGGATGACTGAGCTCCTCACCCTATCTCTGAGGGTGAGTCCAGCAATCCTACGAAGAAAGCTCATTTCAGCCACTTGTATCCGCGATCTCATTCTTTCGGTCATTATCCAAAGCTCATGACAATAGGTGAGGGTAGGAACGTAGACTGACCGGTCCCATAGTAAATCGACAGCTTTGCCTTAGAGCTTGGCTCCCTCTTCACCACAACGGGCCACCACACAATAATATTTGTTATTGTTTTTATTACTACTACTACATTAACAATTATTAGTATTATTATTATTGTTATAATTATTAATAATAGTAGTAGTAACATTATTAAATCTCATTAAAAATAAGCTCTTCTCAAATTACCTACTCTGTCTGTTTGGACTTGCCATCCTCACAATTACAATTCTGTGAATGAGCATCACTATAAAAAGCATATGAATATAAGAAAAAAAACCAAAAATCACTTGCATGCAGAGACACTCTAGATATGTTGGATACTTGCATGCTGAAAATAGTCACATCAGTGTTTAAATCAATTGATAATGTTGTTAAAACCAAGCATCTTTTATTTTCCTGCATTTTTTTTTTTTTTTTTAACCATGCTCAGGCATTGTACCTGACAACAAGTGATGTTTATTTCATGTACTCATAATATTCAACCTCTTGCGCAAAAATGAAGAAATTGCAGTACATACCTATGTGGCTCTATGGCGTGTTTGTGTGGTTTTTGTTTTTTTAAATCAGCACCAATATGGTGTCCATGCTTGACCACCTAAAACTAGCCTGGTGGCTAGCAATGAGCACTCTATTCCATCTCTGTGGTCAGGATCCCAAGGTGAACCTGTGTAGCGAGTTTCGGTGACCCCAGCTTTCTTTGTTGTTAAGATATAGTTTATAACTCATTTTGATGTTGACCTTTGACCTTGCAACCTCAAAACCATAGTCACACTTAAGGGTCACGGGGTGAATAGTGGCTAGTACTACATTATCAGAATAAATCCTGTGATAAAAGACTTACTGGTTGAAGGGCATGCCCAGACGTATGCATAGTGGCCCAGGATAACGACTGAAACAGCATCAGTCCATAAAAGCAGTTTAATTGTCATCTTAATTTGGATCAAGTTTTCAAAGTGGTTAGCCCAAAAATGCTAACTGGCCCTGGAGGCTAACTTCATTCAGGCCAGGGAGTCTTGATTGGCTCAACACCACAGACGTGCCAGTTGCTGTACATAGCAACGTCACCAAAAACACTTCACCTAAACTCGCCTTTTTTCAGGGGGCACAGCTTAAGTGAAACTTTAAAGCAAAAAAACAGACATATGAGACATTTGAGTGATTTCACTCCTAATATGTATGTAACATGCTTTTTATGATTATAAGACATATTAACAAGAAAAAAAAACAACTTGATTTTGGGCAGAGCGTCACTTTAAAAGTAGCTCAGAAGCCTATGGACTATAAAATGAATTCAAAATAATAATAAAAATTTTTGCTTTAATGGCACAGTAAAACGTAACAAATTAATGTGTTAAAAAGTGAACACCTATATGTATTTTTAAATAAATATACATTAAATCTAATTGATTTTTACTGTATTAATAAATTAAAAATTAAAATCCCCTCTGTGGAGCACCACCTTATGGTGGAGGGGTCTCTGTGCCTTAATGGGCCCAGGAGCTACTGTATGTTGTCAGGGGCAGTTCCCATGACTAAAATCTTTACCAATGGAAATATTTATGCAAATGAGCTGTAGGGCACCCACGGGCGACTCAGCACAACACAGTACAGTTTTCGACCACTCCGTACCCAAATGCTTTCCGCTGCGTTTCCAATACACAATGAATGGGAAGTAGAAAAACGACGGAACCAGTGGACACATAGCTTTACTGTCTCTGCCCATTTCTTTGATCCACGCCCAGCGCCATTTGTTTTTAAGTCATTTGTCAATTAGGACATCTTTCCCAGTCTTCAAAAACTTACTCTCCAACCTACAGAATGTAGGAAAGGTTTTGTGTATGATGAAGGATGAAACTGTCAGTATCCTGATACTTTAAGTTTATTTTGGTTATTTTCTGTATTTTCCTCAGCTCAGCTTAGTTTGGTTTTTGCATTTATGTTCATGGTCATGTCTTTAATTATGTTCTCTTGAGTTTGTCATTTGTTTCTGTTTGCTATGTTTATCTTCTGAGTTCTGTCTTGTTATCTTAGTCTTAGTTTAGTCATTATTCAATTCAATTCATCCATCCATCCATCTTCTACCACTCTTCCGGAGGTCCGGGTCACAGAGGCAGCAGTTCACGCAGAGAAGTCCAGACTTCCCTCTCCCCAGCCACCTGCTCCAGCTCTTCAGAGCTTTTAATGGTGCCGGAGGCAGGGCGGCCGTACCAGCAGCAACTCTCTCTTGTCTTTGTGTTTCTATCTGTTTATTCCTGTATATAATGTGTCTCTTATTAACCAGGGCTCTGTAGGAATACTCGGACTAAGACTGGACCAACTTTTTTCTCTATTTTAGCCAGTCTTTTTCTAGTTTTTTCTTTTCTTTTTCTCTTCCTCGGACAATGGAGATCAACAGAGGTGGGGGTGGACGCATTGTTTACACACGCGAACAGCTGATTGCGCTGAGGAGGCCGGAGCCTGGAGCGCTGCGGCCGGCAGTGAAGCCCCTCATCCCGGATGAGCTGAAGAGGAGACACTGCGGGTGAAGGGCTGGAGCAAAGGTGAGGAGGAGGAGGAGGAAGCATAAGCCGGCTGTACCAATGGTCATCACCAGGAACATACGATCACTGGGAAATAAAACAGACGAGCTTACAGCGCTGGTCAGGACGCAAAAGGAGTATCGTGAGTGTAGTTTCATGTGTTTTACGGAGATATGGTTACACTAACAGATCCCGGATGTAAACGTAGAGATACCTGGCTTCAAGACTATACGGGGGGGACAGAGACGTGAAAAACAGCAGGAAAAAGAGGAGAGGAGGAGTGGCACATCTTGTTAATGAACGGTGGTGTCATCCCAGACACATTTATGTGAAGGAAAAGTGCTGCAGTCCGGACATTGAACTGCTGGCTGTTAGTATGAGACCTTATGACCTTATTATATGCCGCGAGAAATGAAGAGCGCTTTAACTGTTATCGTCTACGTCCCTCCGTCAGCTGACGCAGCGGTGGCCTGTGATGTCATCAGCTCCACTGTGGCCACATTACTGGAGAAGCACCCGGATGCATTCATGGCCATCACAGGTGATTTTAACCATGTCTCAGTGGGAAAAACATTACCAAACTTTCACCAGTTTGTTGACTGTCCCACCAGAGAGAACAAAACACTGGATTTACTGTATGCCAATGTCAGAGATGCATATAGTGCCACAGTTCTACCTCCCATTGGTAAATCAGATCACTGCATGGTCATGTTAACACCCAAGTATGTCCCCCTTGTGCAAAGGCAGCCTGCTTATACACGGACTGTGAGGAGGTGGACACAGGAGGCTGCTGATGCACTGCAGGACTGCTTTGAGACGATGGACTGGAGCGTACTCTGTGAACCACATGGGGTGGACATAGACAATATGACCGACTGCATCACAGAATACATTAGATTCTGTGAAGACATGATCATGCCAGCTCAGACTGTACACTGCTTCTCCAACAACAGACCATGGGTCACCAGTGACCTGAAAGCACTTCTGAACAAAAAGAAGAGAGCTTTTAGGGCTGGAGACAAGGAGAAGCTGAGGGGAGTGCAACATAAGCTGAGAGAGATACTGAGGAGGTGCAAGGACAATTATAGGAGGAAGTTGGAAAAGAAACTGAGGAAAAACAACACTAAAGATGTGTGGGAGAGAATGAAACAAATAACTGGGTGCAAGGGGAGAGTCAGGCAGCCATCTGGGAGCCAGGAGAGAACTGATGAACTGAATCTGTTTTTTAATAGGTTCAACTCACAGTCTGTCACCCCAGCAACACAACCAGACCCCCACCCACCCCTCCCCACCCACCCTCCTGTGCAGAACCTCTCTCCATCTCCCCCCTGCTCCTCTTCAGGGGGCACCAGGACCCTCCCTCATTTCACGGTGACTACAGATCAGGTGGAGAAACAGCTGAAGAGACTCCGTCAACAGAAGGCTTCGGGCCCTGATGGCATCTCCGCAAGGACCCTGAGGACCTGCGCCAACCAACTAGCTCCGGTACTGAAACACCTGTACAACCTGAGCCTGAGTCTGGAGAGAGTACCGGTGCTGTGGAAGACATCCTGCCTGGTTCCTGACCCCAAGAAATCATCTCCATCGGATCTGAATGACTACCGGCCAGTTGCCCTCACATCTCATGTGATGAAGGTCCTGGAGAGACTGGTCTTAGCCCACCTGAGGCCGCAGGTGAAGACGTGGCTGGACCCTCTGCAGTTTGCATATCAGCCCCATTTAGGAGTTGAAGATGCTGTCATCTACCTGCTGCAACGAGCCCATCTGCACCTGGATAGTGGAGGAGATACTGTGAGAATCACTTTTTTTGATTTCTCCAGTGCCTTTAACACCATCCAGCCACTGCTGCTGGGTGAGAAGCTGCGGGGGATGGGGGTTGACAGCTCTGTGATCTCCTGGATTACTGACTACCTGACAGGCAGACCACAGTTTGTCAGGCTGGGCAGTGTCTTGTCTGGAGTGGTGGCTAGTGGTACGGGAGCTCCACAGGGGACTGTGCTCTCTCCTTTTCTTTTTACCTTATACACCACTGACTTTCAGTACAACACTGAGTCATGCCACCTGCAAAAATTCTCTGATGACTCAGCTGTTGTGGGATGTATAAGAGGAGGAGAGGAGGGGGAGTACAGGGCACTGGTAGACAGATTTGTGGAGTGGACGGAGCAGAATCACCTGAGGTTGAATGTCAGCAAGACCAGAGAGATGGTGATTGACTTCAGGAAGAGGAAAGCTCCTTCTCAGCCACTGCAGATTAGGGGGGAGATGTGGGAGTGGTTGAGGACTACAAATATCTGGGTGTCAGGATCAGCAGCGGGTTGGACTGGAGATCCTACACCGATGCTGCGCACAAGAAGGGGATGAGCAGACTCTACTTCCTGAGAAAGCTGAAATCCTTCAACGTGTGCAGCAGGATACTGGAGCTTTTCTACCAGACTGCTGTCACCAGCGCCATCTTTTTTGCTGCTGTCTGTTGGGGTAGCAGTATCAGGGCCAGAGATACCAACAGGCTTGACAAGATTATCAAGAGGGCTGGCTCTGTAATTGGTCTCAGACCTTTGAGACAGTGATGGAGAGGAGAACACTAAATAAACTACGATCCATCATGGACAATCCTGATCACCCCCTCCACCACACACTAGATAGACAGCGAAGCACTTTCTCCAGTAGACTACTACAGCTTCGTTGTCGAACGGCCAGGTACAAGAAATCTTTCCTGCCACATGCAATTTCACTGTACAATAACTCACTATGATGTTGTATTCTGGCATAGCTATGCTGCCACAATGCACCTTACAGACTAACTGGTACATCACTTTTTCACTCTGTTCCTGATAGTCCCTCTTTGTGCAATGGAATGATTCATGTGTTTATACGGGTCATCATATATTAAGCTTTGATGTATATAGGTTTTATAGTTGTGTTAGTTTTTACTTTCCATGAGTAATCCCTTTGTCTGTCATGTGTGTGTTTCTGTTTGGTTGTCAACTGTCATGCTGCTGTTACACTGTAATTTCCCAGTTTGGGATCAATAAAGTACATCTATCTATCTATACCAAGGCGTTCCCACACCAGCTGGGAGACATAGTCTCTCCACCGAGTCCTGGGTCTGCCCCGGGGTCTCCTCCCAGTGGGACGTGCCTGAAACACCTGAAGTGGGAGGCGTCCAGGAGGCATCCTAATCAGATGCCCATACCACCTCAACTGACTCCTTTCAATGTGGAGGAGCAGCGGTTCTACTCTGAGCCTCTCCCGGATGACTGAGCTCCTCACCCTATCTCTGAGGGTGAGTCCAGCAATCCTACGGAGAAAACTCATTTCAGCCGCTTGTATCCACGATCTTGTTCTTTCGGTCATTACCCAAAGCTCGTGACCATAGGTGAGAGTAGAAACGTAGATTGACTGGTAAATCGACAGCTTTGCCTTAGAACTCAGCTCCCTCTTCACCACAACAGACCGGTACAACGTCCGCATCACTGCAGATGCTGCTCCGATCCGTCTGTCAATCTCTCGCTCCATTTTCCCCTCACTCGTGAATAAGACCCCAAGATACTTAAACTCCTCCACTTGGGGCAGGAGCCTGTCCCCAACCCTGAGGACAATCCACCTTTTTCCGGCTGAGGACCATGGACTCGGACTTGGAGGTGCTGATTCTCATCCCAGCCGCTTCACACTCAGTGGCAAACCGTCCCAGCAAGAGCTGTAGGTTATTACTGGATGAAGCCAAAAGGACAACATCATCTGCAAACAACAGAGATGAGATCCTGTGGTCACCAAGCATGACACCCTCCATCCCCTGGCTGCGCCAAGAAATCCTGTCCATAAAAATTATGAACAGGATCGGTGACAAAGGGCAGCCCTGGCGGAATCCAACTCTCACTGGGAATAGTCCGACCAAGTGTTGGCAATACGAACCAAATTCTCATAATGGTCGTACAGAGACCGAATAGCTCGTAACAACAAGCCCGATACCCCATGCTTCCGAAGCACCCCCCACAAAAAAACATGAGGGACGCAGTCAAATGCCTTCTCCAAGTCCACAAAACACATGTAAACTGGTTGGGCAAACTCCCACGAACCCTCGAGAATTCTCGAGACGGTAAAGAGCTGGTCCGATGTGCCACGGCCAGGACGAAAACCACATTGCTCCTCCTGAATCCGAGGTTCGACCAACGGCCGGACTCTCCTCTCTAGTACTTTGGCATAGACCTTTCCAGGGAGGCTAAGGAGTGTGATCCCTCTAAAGTTGGAGCACACCCTCCAGTCCCCTTTTTTGAAGAGAGGAACCACCACCCCAGTTTGCCATGGCAAAGGCACTGCCCCGACCTCCATGCAATGTTGTAGAGGCATGTCAACTATGACAGCCCTACAACATCCAGGGCCTTGAGGTACTCAGGGCGAATCTCGTCCACCCTCGGGGCCTGGCCACCAAGGAGATCTTTAACCATCTTGGCGACCTCAGCCCCTGTGATAGGCGAGTCATCCCCCTCGTCCACAAACCCTGCTTCCTCTGTGGAAGGCCTATCAGTGGGATTGAGGAGATCCTTGAAGTATTCCTTCCACCGCCCGACGATATCCCTAGTCGAAGTCAACAGCGCCCCATCCGCACCATACACAGTGTGGACAGGGAGCTGCTTTCCCCTCCTGAGCTGCCAGACAGTTTGCCAGAATCTCTTCGAGGCCGACCGAAAGTCTTGTTCCATGGCCTCAACGAACTCCTCCCATACCTGGGTTTTTGCTTCAGCAAACCAATTGGGGCCCCACCCTGGAGCCAGGCCTGAGGGAGGGGCTCGATGGTTAGCATCTGGTGGCCGGGTTTCCACCCATGGGACCCAGCCGGGCTCAGCCCGAAGGAGTTAAATGGGTTGAATTGTATTGAATTCAATTCAACTTTATTTATTTTGATTTTTTTTTTTTGATTTTGTATACTTTATTGATCCCCAGAGGGGAAATTGAGGGCATCTACCTGGATGGATGAAGCAGCCACACTACGGCGCTATCCCTTAACCATTCACGCACACATTCACACCTAGGGCCACTTTAGAGTCTCCAATTAACCTAACCTGCATGTTTTTGGCATGTGGGAGGAAACCGGAGAAATCCCGGAGTAAACCCACGCAGATACAGGGAGAACATGCAAACTCCACACAGATCACTGTTGGTCAGGGGCTGGGATCAAACCAGAGATCCCATGGCCAAGGGTGAGTTACTGTGCTGGTGCAGTGCTAACCACCGCGCCACCGCACTGCCCATATACAGCGCCATTTCACAACAATAGTCATCTCATAGCACTCTCAAATGTAGGGGGAACCCCCACAATTGCAGAAAGACCCCAGCAATCAGGCGATCCCCTGTGAGCAAGCGCTTGGTGACGGTGGAAAGGAAAAATTCCCTTTTAATAGGAAGAAACCTCTAGCGGAACCAGGCTCAGGAAGGGGCAGTCATCTGCTGCGACTGGCTGGCGGGTGAGGGGATAGAGAAGATGAAAAGAACAGACAAATAGAGAGCAAACATTAAAGGAGTGAAGCCAAGTATATTATTGGAGGTCCCCCCGCAGTCTAAATCTATTAGCAGCAGAACTAAGGGAGGGTTTAGAGACACATGATCCCTCCCTAATCGTAGGCTAGATTGAAAAGGAAGGTTTTTACCCTATTTTTATAAACAGACATCAAGTCTGACTCTCGAATCCAGATTGGTAACTGGTTCCACAGGAAAGGAGCTTGATAGCTTAAGGCTCTGCCTCCCATTGTACTTTTGGAGATTCTATGTATTACAAGTAATCCAGCATTTTGGGAGCGTAATGCTCTGTTAGGATGACAGGTTAGTATCAGATCTTTAAAATGAAAAGGGGCCTGATTGTTTAGGGATTTGTAAATGAGAAGAAGGATTTTAAACTTGATTCTAAACTCTATGGGAAGCCAATGAAGGGAGGCCAAAACCGGAGAGATATGATCTCTCTTTCTAGTACCTGTTAAAACTCTTGCAGCAGCATTTTGGATCAACTGAAGACTTTTTAAAGATATTTTAGGACAACCTGATAATAAAGAGTTACCATAATCTAATCTAGAGCTAACAAAAGCGGGGATCAGTTTCTCAGCATCACTCTGAGACAAGATGCTCCTAATCTTGGCAATATTATGCAAATGATAGAAGGCAGTCTTAGAAACAAATTTAATATGTGACTTGAAGAACAGATCTTGATCAAAAATAACTCCAAGGTTCCTCACAGAACTATTCAGAGAAAGAGTAGCTGCATCCAAATTAAGAGTTTGATTTGGAAAGGTATCTCTAAGGTTTTTTGGACCAACAAGAATGACTTCAGTCTTATCTGAATTTAATGGCAGAAAATTAAAGTCATCCAAGCTTTGATTTCCTTAAGACAGGCGTCTAACTTGGCTAATTGATTACTATCATCTGGCTTCATTGACAAGTATAACTGTGTGTCATCTGCATAACAATGAAAATGTATACAGTACTTTCTAATGATGTTGCCTAATGGAAGCATATATAAACTAAAAAGAGTAGGGCCTAACACAGATCCCTGTGGAACTCCATAACTGAGCTTAGAGTTGGAAGAAAACTCATTATTGATATGAACAAACTGAAGTCTATCAGACAAATAAGATCTAAACCACTGCAGCAAAGTTTCATTAAGTCCAACATAGTGTTCTAATCTATCAAGTAGAATATCATGGTCGATAGTATCAAAGGCTGCACTAAGGTCTAAAAGGACAAGTACAGAAACAAGTCCATTATCAGATGCGATAAGGAGGTCATTAGTGACCTTCACTAAGGCTGTTTCAGTACTATGATGGATTCTGAACCCAGATTGAAACTCTTCAAATAAACCGTTTCCCTGCAAGTGGTCAAATAATTGTGTAGCAACAACTCTTTCTAAGATTTTTGAAATGAAAGGCAGATTAGAGATTGGTTGATAGTTAGCTTAAACTCCTGGATCGAGCGTTGCCTTTTTGAGTAAGGGTTTAATTACAGCAGTTTTAAAAGCCTGCGGTACATGGCCTAATGTTGAAGAAGAATTGATTATTTGAAGAATACGGCTACCAATAAATGGGAAGACTTTTTAAATAGCCTGGTAGGAATAGGGTCTAAAAGACAAGTCGAAGGCTTGGATGAGGAAATTACTTTATCTAACTCTAAAAGGTCAATTGGAGTAAACTTATCCAAACAGATATCAATTGAAGGAGTTGTAGTAGTTACTGTATTTAAGTTTACAGTGGGAAGAATCTGACTGATTTTATCTCTAATAGATGAAATTTTATGAATGAAAAGGTTCATAAAGTCCTGACTAGTAAGCTCTAGGGGGATGCGAGGATTGACAGAGTCCTGACTCTTTGTCAGCCTGGCTACAGTGGTGAAAAGAAACCTGGGATTATTCTTATTCTCGTCTATTAATGCAGAGTAATAACTTGTTCTAGCTTTTCTCAGAGATTTTTTTTATAAACTAAAAGATGATTTCTCCAAGCTGAATAATTTCATCTAAATTAGTGAAACGCCATTTTCTTTCTAATTGACCAGTCTTCTGTTTTAAGCTACGAGTTTCTGTGTTAAACCAAGGGGTTAGAAATCTCTGATTGAACTTTTTCTTTTTTAAAGGGGCCAGTAACTCTAGAGCAGGGGTGTCCAACCATGTGCCATGGAGAGCCAAGACCCTGCAGGTTTTACCTCCAACCAGTGTCTTCAACAGCAGATTTCAGTGAACTTCTTCCCACTGATTGCTGATAAGTGAAAACACCTGCTGAAGAGACTGGGTAGAAGAGAAAACCTGCAGGGTCTTGGCTCTCCATGGCACATGGTTGGACACCCCTGCTCTAGAGTCTGATGCACAGAAGCTGTAACACTATCTACCATGCTATCAATTACAGAAGGAGCAAGCTCTCCATTGCTTATTTCCGTTGTGATGACACATGGCATAGAGGAGATAATCTGCATAAATTTGGTAACATCATCTGAAAGACATCTGCTGTAGTAATATTTTTCTTTAGGAATCAAATAATCAGGAATAGTGAAATCAAAGGTTAACAGACAATGGTTTGACAGTACAGGATTATGAGGAGACACTACCAGATTTTCTATTTCTATTCCATATGTCAGAACAAGGTCCAATGTGTGGTGGAGATAATGGGTAGAATTTTCTACTTTCTGGGAAAACTCCATCAAGTCTAATATTGAATTAAATGCCTTATTAAGACAGTCACTATCTACTGTACATCAACATGTATATTAAAACCCCCTACTATAATTATTCTATCTGATTTCAGCACTAAATCAGCTAAGAATTCGGTAAATTCGGATAAAAACTCTGAGAAGGCTGAGGGAGGACGGAAAACTATGGCAAAGAAAATTGGGTTTAAGCTAAGATTGCTAACATGCCCAATACTGAGGACCAGGCCCTCAAAGGAATTAAAACATGTTTTTTGCTTTACATTAACTAGTAATTTGGAATGGTAAATTGCCGCTACTCCTCCTCCACGACCAGAACTTCTGGGATTTTGATAGTTTAGTTAACCAGAGGGAGTTGATTCATTTAAACCAACATAATCATCTTGCCCTAACCAAGTCTCTGTAAGGGATATTAAATCAATCTGATGATCAATTAACAGATCATGGACTAGCAGAGACTTGGGAGTTTGAGACCTAATGTTTAACAAACCACATTTAATTTCTAAATTATGAGGAGGAAGAGAGGTCAAATCATTAAATTTAGAGACTTAATGGATAATTTGAGTTTTATCAGCTTTTTGTTTCATCACTTTGGGATGCTTATACATTATATTTTTATTAACTTTGGGGGGAGCAGACAAAGATTCTCTGACGGGGAAGACAGGGGCTAAGTTGAGGGGTTGTTGAGCCATGGGCCTTTGCTGCGAGTCCGTCGCTGACGCCGATGTCCGGCCAAAAATAATAGTATCTAGGTGGTCTTCAGCCTCCCGAATCTTAGAGAGGTTGGAGAGTCTCAATTCCAACTCAGAAACCTTCTTTAGACTTAGACTTAACTTTATTAATCCCTTTGGGATGACTCCCTCTGGGAAATTTAAAATTTCCAGCAGCACATAAAAGGAGCGTACAGATCAGAAAAGCAAAAAAGAAAAAAAATAAACACTTAATATACACAATATAAATGAAAGGCTAAATATAGCTTGTACAAGTGTCGTTAAGTTAAGGTGATTGCACTATGAATGCCCTACTGTCCTCTGTACTCTATGTCCCCCCCCCCCCCCAAGTGAGGAGTTATAGAGTGTGATGGCATGTTGGACAAAAGAGTTCTTGAGCCTGTTGGTCCGACACTTGGGAAGGAGCAGTCTTTCACTGAACAGGCTCCTCTGGTCACTGATGACGGTGTGCAGAGGGTGGCTGACGTTGTCCATTATATCCAACAGTTTATCCAGAGTCCTCATCTCTGCCACCATCACCAGGGTGTCCAGCTTCACGCCGACCACAGAGCTGGCCCGCCTGATCAGTTTATCCAGTCTGGACGCATCCTTCTTGGATATACTGCCCCCCCCCCCCCCCCCAGCACACCACGGAGTAAAAGAGGATGCTGGCAACCACAGACTGGTAAAACATCCGCAGAAGTTTGCTGCAGATGTTGAAGGACCGCAATCTCCTTAGGAAGTACATCCTACTTTGTGTCTTCCCATACAAATGGCTAATGTATGTTGTCCAATCCAATTTATTATCCAACCACAACCCGAGATATTTGTATGAATCCACAACCTCCACCTCAGCTCCCTCTAACAGGACTGGTTGAGGTCTTGGTCTAGACCTCCCAAAATCAATAACCAGCTCCTTCGTCTTAGAGGTGTTGAGCTGTAGGTGGTTAGTGTGGCACCATGCAGCAAAGTCCCCTACCAGTCTCCGATACTCCTCCTCTCTGTCATCCCTGATACACCCAACAATGGCTGTGTCATCGGCATACTTCTGAATATGACACAGCTTCGAGTTGTAGCAGAAGTCCGAGGTGTACAGGGTGAAGAGAAGAGGGGCCAATACTGTGCCCTGGGGGGCTCCAGTGCTGCAGACAACGGTGTCAGACGTAAAATCCTTCAGCCCGACACATTGTGGTCTGCCAGTGAGGTAGTCGGAGATCCAGTCCACCAGGTGGGAGTCCACTCCCATCTTGCTTAATTTATCCCGACGCAAGGGGGGCCAAATGGTATTGAAGGCACTGGAGAAATCCAAAAAGAGGATCCTCACTGTGCCACTTCCCTTATCCAGATGGAAGTGGGCCCGATGAAGCAGGTAGAGGATAAGAGGGACACAAAGCTGACACACGTCTGGGATGGAGCCATGGCTTTCCAGGTGAGAAGTGGCTAGCTAGCTAGCTAAAACAGGTTAGCCTAACCTGGTGAAGAGCCCTGCTCGGGGTCTGATTCACCTGTGTGCCTGTTCGGGCTTTTGTATTTACTAAGCTAACACTAAGTAAAAAGTTAATATCAGTAAAAGAGAGATAAAAAATTAAAAACGGAGTTAATAAAACAAACAAAAACAGACAAGATAACGCTTTGACAGTGACGTCACATTTACAGATGCCGACACGATGCAGACTTAGAGATTAAGACCAGGAGCTCTGAAAAATTATAGTCCTGTTTATTAGGGCCTGAGCCACTGACAGCGTCAGTTGGTGAAAGCCTTATTGTAATTGCTCTGTTTATTATAATTCTTCTTCCACCAAAACGATCGCATTTTTCACCCTCAGAACGTTAACCAAACCGTGATTTTTTTTTGGCAAACCCCTCAGACCCGGTGAAAAATTCGATAAACTGGAAAAGATATGTGCCCCCCCCCCACCCCTAATTTTTGTGGGCGGGGCCAAACGTACAAGGTCAAAGGACACTGGTGACTGTAAACTTTGCCGTAGAGACATAAAATTTGGGTGAGGTGTGCATCACCTCAAGACATCCAAAAAACATAATCGTGGCCCTTACCCACCGCCAACAGGAAGGCCGCCATCTTGCCTCAAAGTCGCCCCACCTTCAATTTGGCCAAAAACCACCCCTCGCATTTGAACGAACTCCTCCTAGGGGCCTGCTCCGATTGAGTTCATTTTCACATGGCGGTATCTATAGGTATTGGCCATTAAAATTATCCAATTTAAGTCAAAATATCAAAAGGTGTGGCCAGGGCGCCATGGCAAAGTTTGATTCCTCCCCTTACAACATCAAACAGCTGTAACTTGAGCAAAACTTGTCCAATGTCCATCAAAGTTTCCATGATGGAAAATAGTCCCGCCCCGAACGCATCTATATAAAAATGCCTGACAAAACATTTGCGCCACCTAGTGGTTAAAGGAAGAATTGCTGACAACTTTTATTTATCACTCACGGCCCACTTGCCAGAATGAGATGAAAGTTTCTGAGTTTCATCAGACAACAGGGATGATCATAACTGCACATCAACTTTAGCATGGCGTTGCTGCAGTTACCGTGGAAACGCCCTCCTCACCATTCAATCCGTGATCCGTTCATCTGTAGTCCTATATGGATCAGCAACACATAACTGATAAGTAAGTGTTACCATGGTGACATGACGAAAGTTGATTCCTCACCATGGAACATCGAAAATTTGCAACTTGGACAAACTTCATCCGATTTTCACTAAATTTTCTACGATGGATATTAGTCTGACCCCGTACGCTCCTACATAAAAATGGTTGACAAAGCTTATAGCACCACCTACTGCTCACGGGAAGTACTGCGCCACTCGCATTTGAACCAACTCCTCCTAGGGGCCTGCTCCGATTGAGCTCATTTTCACATGGCGGCATCTATAGGCATTGGCCAATAAAAGTTATCAAATGTAAATCGCAATCTCGAAAGGTGTGGCCAGGTGCCATGGCCAAGTTTGATTCCTCCCCTTACAATATCAAACAGCTGTAACTCGAGCAAAACTTGTCCAATGTCCACCAAAGTTTCCATGATGGAAAATAGTCTCGACCCGAATGTGTCTACATAAAAATACCTGACAAAAGATATAGTGCCACCTAGTGGTTAAACGAAGAATTGCTGAAAACTTTTATTACTCACGCGCCACTTGCCAGAATGATGTGAAATTTTCTGAGATTCATCAGACCACAGGGATAATCATATGTGCACATCAACTTTACCATGGCGTTGCTGCAGTTACCATGGACACGCCCTCCTCCCCATTCAATCCGTGACCTTGTTGGGAGGGTTGGGAATGTCCTGCAGTCATGAAATTTGGAACATAGGTAGAGATGACTGTCATCTGTAGTCCTATATGGGTCAGCAACACATAACTGATAGGAAATTGTTACCATGGGGACATGGCAAAGGTTGGCTCCTCGCCATGGAACATCCAAAAGTTGCAACTTGGACAAACTTCATCCGATTTTCACCAAATTTTCTACGATGGATATTAGTCCGACCCCGGACGCTCCTACGTAAAAATGATTGACAAAATTTATAGCACCACCTACTGCTCATGGGAGAACGAACTCCTCCTAGGGGCCTACTCCCACTGAACTCATTTTCACATGGCAGCATCTACAGACATTGGCCAATAAAAGTTATCAAATGTGAGTCGCAATCTCAAAAGGTGTGGCCATGACACCATGGCGAATTTGACTCCGCCCCTTACAGCAGCAGACAGTTGTAACTTGAGCAAATCTTGTCCGATGTCCAACAAAGTTTTCATGATGGATAATAGTCCCGCCCTAAACGTGTCTATATAAAAATAATTAAAAAATGATATAGCACCACCGAGTGGTTAAATGAAGAATTGCTGAAAACTCTTACTTATTACCAGAATGCTGTGAAATTTTCTGAGGGTTATCAGACCACCTGGTTGATCATAACTGCACATCACCTTTAGCATGGCGTCACTGCTGTTACCATGGACACACCCTGCTCACCATTCAATCTGTGATCTTATCTGTGATCCATAGATCGAGCGAGTCTGTGGTCGTTGGGAGTACAAGTGAAGACGGTTTGTCCCAAGCTGTCCCCAGTGAGTGTAGGCGAGATGAGCATGGGGTTTGGTGATGGTGCAGAGGTTTAAGTGCTTGACTGAACATCTCTTTCACTTTGATCTGGTTGTCGCATGGCTGGAGATGACTTGTACGCCCATTCTCTAGGATGGCTGTTTTGTAGCTTTTCACCTCCGGTGATTTATGAGCACCTCCAAGACACACATCGTCGATGACGACCCATCCTAGGTCAAGCCTTTGAGCGACCGGTGCGTTTCCTGGACCATTTATCTGCTCTCGGACCTTGTGGATCTGTAAGATGTCTCTGCCCAGTAGAAGGAGTATCTTGGTGTTTGGATCTAGAGGTGGTATCTGGTCAGCGATGTGTTTCAGGTGAGCATGGTGGAGCGCTGCATCTGGTGTAGGGATTTCAGTGCGCACGTTTGGAATTTGATTGCACTCAAGGAGTGTGGGCATGGGAACGCTTACTTTCCTGTCCACTGATTGGATGGTGTAGCCACTGGCTCTCCTCTCAGTTGCCTCTGTGTGGCCGGTGCAGGTCTTGAGCATGTTAAGAGTAGGAGCCGCTGAAGATTTTGAAGACAAAGAATTCCGACTGTGCAAGGGAACAATTGCTCTGGTCATTCAGTATGGCATGCATTCTCTGAGACTCCTTCCTGCATCTGTTCGGGAACACGCGGACGAAGCAGATCTTAGCACATGCTCTGGCACTCAAACCTTCTCCGCAGACTTGTGTGCATGCTGACTTGACTTTCTGGTTGTCCGCTTTGTCCTCCTCCCTGCCGTCCTCTGAAGAGGGAGGGGTCAACTTGGATTTCCAGGTGGGCGTGCTGGGGTGAAGCGCTGATGCGTGTGCAGTACTATCACACTACATTTTATCTCAGCGGTGCAGTTCTTTGCCAGATGTTGTGTGGAGGAGTAACAGCGGAAGCAGATGAAATGTTCTCTCAAGAGTTGTTTGTGATCCTCTATGCTCTTTTCACGGAAGCCTCTGCATTTCCTCAGAGGGTGAGGTTTCTTATGCAGGAGGCAGAACTTATTTGGGTCAATTTGTTCTTTGGCTTCCTTAGACTCAAACTTTGCGTTTCTTGAGACCTCTGTCTTCTGAACATACACTGATGTCTTTGTGGGTCTCTCCCATTTGCTCTCTCTCTCTGCTGGGGCTTGCGTGTAGAGGTTAAAGTGCTGATGACATGTTTTTGACATTTTTTAGCATGTTGCGTAAACCCAAAAGTCGTTGTCTATGATCAATATAATATTTACAACAGCGGCTATATTTTATATTTTACAACAGCGCCTGTATAAACTAGTTATCAAAAAACCGCAGCCACTGACTGGACTGTGGTGCCGCCCACCGAATTAAGGGCAGCACACCAATGATGTAATCGACAGAACGGACTCCGGTGTTAACTAGAATGACAGCAGCTTTGTAGCTCACAGTTTCTCTGGTTTCTTGTTTTAATTTTACGACTATGCCTTCACATTGTGTCTCAGGCTTAGATAAACACAGGACCACATCACATGCTTCAGCTCCTACTGTCATAAGCCTCCTGGTGCGCTTTTAGGCAGGAGGAGTGCACGGAGAAGGGGAAGGATTAATGGATTTTCGCGCAGCTTTGACCTACTTTCTGTGATCGCATGCTTACAGTACATCTCACTGGTCCGGACACGTCCCCTCTATCATTATCACCAGCTGATTGAAACTCCCGCTGATCATGTTTCCCGGTCCTCGCCCAGGTGCGTCCTTGAAGCGATGTCAGCTCTGGGGCGCACCTGTGGCTAACACGTCTCCTCTCATTCGTTCTCTGGGCGATGTCTGCCCCCGAACGCCATCAGTAAGTGTGTTTTTTGTACGTCTTCACTTTTTGGGAATTGTCTGTCATTCTATATTAAATGTGCTGTGGTGAACCCTACACGTAAATCCTCGTTATTTCATGCGCCCTCTCCCTGCCCTGTGTAAGAGCGCATGGAGAGGGAGGATTTACGCGTAAATAGCGAGGATTTAAGCGCAGGATTCACCACAGCACATGTATGAACATAAAAACTGATCTCAACAGGTGAAGACTTACAAAAATACACAGAAACACAAACAGTAGGCGTTCAGGGCCGACATCGCCCAGCAAACATGAAGAGGAGACGTGTTAACCACGGTTGGGCCCCAGAGCCGACATCGCTACAAGGGTCGCAACAGAACCATGGCTGTGTGGAGTGGCTAACACATCGTGATAGTGTTGGCAATATTGGCTGGCTGACAACACAGCAGATGATGCCCAGAAAACATGAACACCTGACTGTCACTGAGTCTGACTCGCTAGGTCACAATGCCCGCTTGGCACAGCTCAAACCTATACAGTTTGATGCCCCCAGATTCTTCATTGTCATCTCATTCTTCGGAACTATAATCGTCTGAAGATTGGACAACACAAACCAATTCCAGACTACAAGTGCTGGAACCATGGTCGATGTTTTCAACCACTTCCATCCTGTGTGCACAAAGGGCAGCCAAGCGCTGTGTTCCCTCAATGACGTTACAACATAGCCGGGGGGTTTTCAAGCCACTGACGCAATAGGTGACGTGCTCATGAAAACGTCGGATGTTTGCATGAAAAAAGCCTGTTTGACTTAGAACTGCACAGACCAACCTATTTCGTAATATTGTATTATGTGTTGAAAAATTAGAGGAAGTCAAGAACGTGTCATCAGCACTTTAAAGCTTGGGTCTGTGTGAGCCTTTGCCTCTGCGTGGATGAAGTTTACCAATGCAGAGAAAGGTGGAAAGCTGACAAAATGTTCATTCTTGTATCTTGCTCCGTAATACAGCCACTTTTCTTGTATGCTGTGTGGGAGTTTTCCAATGATGGGCTTGGTCCCTTTGGAGGTGTCCAAGTATGACAAGCCTGCAAGGTAGCTGTCCTCCGTGGCGGCTAGCAGCTCTGACAACAGGTCCGCTAGATCTCGGAGTTTCTGTGGGTCCTTCGTTGTGATCTTTGGAAAGTCCTCCAGTTTGTTGAAGAGGGCCTGCTTGACTAAAGTATACTTTGTCAAGGCGCTCCCATATACACAGTCCTTTATGCAGGCTCTTGATGTTGACCATTTTTATTCTTCTTGCCTATTCTGCTGACTCTTTTCCCAGATACTTAGTCAAGAGGTCAAGTTCTTCTGCAGCAGATGGGTCCAGGTCAGCAATGGCATTTCAGAATGATGACTTCCAGGCCCAATAGTTCATTGGCTGGTCATCATACGTGGCGAGACCTGAAGTTACCAGGTGGTTGCAGGCAAGATATTTGATGAGGTCTCCGGTGGTTGTGGAGTCATTGTGGCTAGCTCGATGTGGCGTCCTGGGAGCAGGCTGGTAACCAGGAGATGAGGGATCTTGCCTGAAGTTCTGCCGTGGAAGCGTTCTGTTAAGCTGAGGAGTTTGGGGGAAATAGGGAGACTGGTTGAAGCTTTGTTGCAGTGGTGCCTCGCTATGCCTCGGCTTTAGGAACGTGGTGAGGCATAGCAGCATTGGATGCAGCATGTGGGTTTTGGTTTGTGTCAGGCAGACGGATTCTTAGTGGAGTAACTTTGGTTGATTGAGGGTGTGAAGGATGAAATGCTGGAGGAGCTTCGTCGACTTCTATCAAAGCAGGCAAGTTTCTGCCATGCAGGCTAGCTTGTTCTGCCACGAAGGCTGCGGTGCGCTGGTCTTTGACGGACTGAGGGACTGCGCTGTTAGCTTCACTGTGTAGTCCAATGCCCATATCTTGTAAGCCAGCGATGAGGGCATTTGCCTCTGCTATGGCAGCATCTTTTTCTTTTTCATCTTTTAATGCCTCAAGGCTGGCTTGGATGCGTGTCTGTTCCATTTGGATGCGTGCCTGCTCCACTTTAAGTTCAATTTCCCTCTTTGAGTGCGCTGCTCTAGTTTGTGATGCTTCAGCTTTCGCCTTTGCCTTGGCGATGGCCATGCTAATGCTCACGCTGGATGATGTACTAGACGAGTGGCTTTTCTTTGAGTGTGCATACTCTGACTGCTTATCTTAATTTGCTCTGCTGTTGTTGCTGTGCTGCGACATAGCAGTTTAACATGGTTGTGATATCGGGAGAAGGAGGCTAGCGTGAAGCTGTCTGGATGCTGTTGTGTTAGCCACCCATTTCTTGATAGTAGGGAGTTCCGTATGATAGCAGTCTTGGAGTCCCTTGTTGCTAATGCCACAAATTTATAGTTATCATTCTCTTTATCGTGCTTGGCGTGGATGACCCTTTAGCCTCCAATCAATATCTGCATCAGCTCAACCACAAACAGCTGATGAGCCAATAAAAAAATGGACGAGCTAAGGCTGGATTTAAAATGTTAGTCAGAGACTCGCAATGCCAATTTGTTGACAATATAATTATGGCTTCAGAAAGAACTTCTTCTGTGTAGCCACTAAACTAGCAGCCAGCAAGATGGTCACATGACCTAAATTATTTTTTTCCTAGTACATTTACTACATTTTTTACAAATTTATCATTTTTTACCCCTCAAAAAATCTGAGCCTTCTTTTCCACAGCAGGACTGGTTATAAAACACACTTTTAAACCAGTGATGTGTTGTCGTTTCCATTTTTTTAAAGACACACTGCAGTGGATATAAATTCCCTTAAAAACAAATCTACATCATCTAAAATGGTATCTTATGCCCTTTTTAAAAAACAAAACAAAAAAACATTTCATTATCTTACAGTTGCTTGTGAAAATTTTTGCCCTTTTCCTCCTCTAGATGCCACACTCTAATAAGGCCCCCCTCACATCCTGCGCATGAGGAAACAGAAGTCTGTAAGCTGGCAAATTTGTACAGCCAGTGCTTAGTTATAGTGACATCACAAATATGTTCCGTCTATACTTGTCTTTCCCCCAAGGGAAGGATCTTAACTGAACTTTCACAGCAGACAAACACAGATATGACACATAAGTGTGATTTAGCTCTGGATAAGTCTTGTAAGTCATAAAAAAAATGTAACAGACATGTTAAAAAGAAAAAAAAAAAACTTGATTTTTCACTGGTGTGTAACTGGTGTGTAATTTTTCGTGCACGTGTAACTTTAAAGCTGGATTATATGCGTCGATGCAATATCCCCCTACATGTACATCGGTGACACAGACCGTAAGAGCTGTGATTGGTCCACTTCCTCTCCTCTTTCACATTTCCTGATTCTCGTTGCGACTCCATTCTGCCCAATCACAAAGGCACAACTTCCAAAGTGAGAAGATTAAACAACAGTCGAAATTCAAAAGAATATTGAGGAAGTAAGCACATACAGAACATTTTCCATCACTATTTCATAAACAAAAACACATGACAAACACCATCGGCTAAAACCCGTTTTGGCAATGGAACAACACATTTCACCCAACACACAAGAAAAAAATTGCTGATCACTGCGTCGGTGACAGATGTCGGTAATGGCGTCGGCTTCTTCACTTCATAATCTGCGCGCGTGCGCGCGCGCACACACACACACGTACAGTATCTCACAAAAGTGAGTATACCCCTGACATTTTTGTAAATATTTATTATATCTTTTCATGAGACAACACTGAAGATATGACACTTTGATACAATGTCAAGTAGTCAGTGTACAGCTTGCGTAACTGTAAATTTGAAGTCCCCTCAAAATAACAACACAGCCATTAATGTCTAAACCGCTGGCAACAAAAGTGAGTACACCCCTAAGTGAAACTATCCAAATTGTACCCAATAAGCCATTTTCCCTCCCTGGTGTCATGTAACTCGTTAGTGTTACAGAGTCTCAGGTGTGAATGGGGAGCACGTGTATTAAATTTGGTGTTATTGCTCTCACATTCTCTCATACTGATCAAGGGAAGTTCAACATGGCACCTCATGGCAAAGAACTCTCTGAGGATCTGAAAAAAGAATTGTTGCTCTACATAAAGATGGCCTAGGCTATAAAAAGATTGCCATCACCCTGAAACTGAGTTGCAGCACAGTGGCCAAGACCATATACTGTAGCGGTTTAACAGGACAGGTTCCACTCAGAACAGGCCTCACCATGGTCGGCCAAAGAAGTTGAGTGCACGCACTCAGCGTCATATCCAGAGGTTGTCTTTTGAAAATAGACGTATGAGTGCTGCCAGCATTGCTGCAGAGGTTGAAGGGGTGGGGGGGTCACCTGTCAGTGCTCAAGACTATACACCGCACACTGCATCAAATTGGTCTGCATGGCTGTCATCCCAGAAGGAAGCCCCCTTTAAAGATGATGCACAAGAAAGCCCGCAAATAGTTTGCTGAAGACAAGCAGACTAAGGACATGGATTACTGGAACCATGTTCTTAAAGCTTAAAGCCCAAGCTTATTTGGTTCAGATGGTGTCAAACGTGTGTGGCGGCAACTGGGTGAGGAGTACAAAGACAAGTGCAGTCAAGCATGGTGGTGGGAGTGTCATGGTTTGGAGCTGCATGAGTGCTGCCGGCACTGGGGAGCTACAGGTCATTGAGAGAACCATGAATGCCAACATGTTCTGTGACATACTGAAGCTGAGTATGATCCCCTCCCTTTGGAATTGGGCCGCAGGGCAGTATTCCAACATGATAACGACCCCAAATACACCTCCAAGATGACCACTGCCTTGCTAAAGAAACTGAGGGTAAAGATGACTGACTGGCCAAGCATGTCTCCAGACCTATTCCCTATTGAGCATCTGTGGGGCATCCTCAAACAAAAGGTAGAGGAGCGCAAGGTCTCCAACATCCACCAGCTCCGTGATATCATCATGGAGGAGTGAAAGAGGAGTCCAGTGGCAACCTGTGAAGCTCTAGTCAACTCCATGCCCAAAAGAGTTGAAGGGCCTATATCATGATATTTTAAGCCTTTCAGAGTAAACTATATGCATGTATGTGATAGTATATTACCTTTGGTACACTGGAGAATGAATTTCTTATGAAATATGAGTTATTTTCGCAAGCTACTTTTCCAACCCGGAAGTAAGATACCTCGATCTCTGAGGCTCCACCTCTCCTTCTTGTGGCTGCCGCCCATTTCATGACGTAACCCCTGAGTCGGCTGCTGCAACATGTCGCTGAGTTCCACCCACGAAAACAACATCTACAGTAAACAGTTGTTGTCACTGAGCAGATTAGGTGTGAGAGGAACTACTTCTTCACAGCGTCAATGCTAAAGTGAAAGAGTTTTTTTTTTTTGTTACTTATTTGTACCCGTAGGTAGACTTGGTTTGCAGTCTGGTGACAAGCCACCGGCTGCTGGTCGCTGCGTGCGCGAGCGCCCTAAACCTACATGTTTTGTTTTGGTGTGCGGGAGGAAACCGGAGAAATCCCGGAGTAAACCCGCGCAACACGGGGAGAACATGCAAACTCCACACAGCTCACTGTTGGTCGGGGGCTGGGATCGAACCCACGATCTCATGATCCCCGCGGTCCCCCGGCCGAGGGTAAAACTGTGCTGCTACAGTGCTAAACCACTGCGCCACCGTGCAGCCGAGTTTTGCCGATCACCGCTCCGTTAGCTGCGCGGAGAAAGTGGGTGTGTGCGTTAGCCTGGGGGTGGTGCTGGCAGCACAGGCACTTCCTGGAGTGGGTGGCTCACCCACGTTCATACATATGAACGTGGGGACCCAATCATTATCAGGGACAGGGCGGAGCAGCAGCTCAGAGAGCAGGATTGAGGAGGAATACTCAGAGATGCGTGAATGGAGCAAAATACCACTTTGGGTGTGTTTTTGGTGAGGAATTAACATTATAACATGCTTAAAAGCTCAAAAAAGTCGATTTTGCATGATACAGGCCCTTTAAGGCAGTGCTAGAAAATAGTGGTGGCCACACAAAATATTAACGCTTTGGGCACAATTTGGACATTTTCACTTAGGGGTGTACTCACTTTTGTTGCCAGCGGTTTAGACATTAATGGCTGTGTGTTGAGTTATTTTGAGGGGACAGCAAATTTACACGGTTATACAAGCTGTACACTGACTACTTTACATTGTATCAAAGTGTCATACCTTCAGTGTTGTCCCATGAAAAGATATAATAAAATATTTACAAAAATGTGAGGGATGTACTCACTTTTGTGAGATACACACTTTAGTTATTTTTTTGAACGGGGATATTAAGCAGGAAGCTAAATATAAAAATAGATCATTTATGCCGTGATGGGGAAAGGGGGTGGGAATAAATACTCTAAAGTCTATGACTTCCTCCCACTCCTTTTTGAACATGAAATAGAAACATTACATGTGTGGAGTTTGCATGTTCTCCCCGTGTCTGCGTGGGTTTACTCCGGGATTTCTCCGCCTCCCACATGCCAAAAACATGCAAGTTGGGTTAATTGGCATCAAACTGGGGATTCTAAATTGTCCTTAGGTATGGATGTGAGAGTGAATGGCTGTCTGTCTCTCTGCGTTGGCCCTGCGATGGACTGGCGATTTGTCCAGGGTGTACCCTGCCTCTCGCCCAAAGATGCTGGGATAGGCTCCAGCCCCCCGCGACCCGAAAAGGATTAAGCGGAAGAAGATGGATGGATGATGGACATGTGCTGATATTGGTTTTTTTTTTTCTTGTGTATTTCATTGTGTTTGTGGTGAAATGCTCACCTGCTTTGCTTTTTTTTTCCTTTGTGTTTCACATGTTCAAAATAAACTTTAACTAACTACAGTGGATATAAAAAGTCTACAGACCCCATTTCAAATGCCAGGTTTTTGTGATGTAAAAAACAAGCCCAAGAAAAATCATTTCAAAACTTTTTCCACCACTAATGTGACCTACAACCTGTACAACCCAACTGAAAAACAATAAAATTACAATAACCTGGTTGCATAAATGTGCACACCCTTAAACAAATACTTTGTTGCAGCACCTTTGGCTTTTATTGCAGTACTCAGTCTTTTTGGGTAGGAGTCTATCAGCGTGGCACATCTTGATGTGGCAATATTTGCTCACTCTTCTTTGCAAAAATGCTCCAAATCTGTCAGACTGCGAGGGCATCTCCTGTGCGCACAGCCCCCTTCAGATCACCCCACAGATATTCGATTGGATTCAGGTCTGGATTTTGGCTGGGCCATTCCAAAACCTTAATCTTCATCTGGTGAAGTCATTCTTTTGTTGATTTGGATGTGTGCTCTGGGTCATTGTCATGCTGAAAGATGAAGTTCCTCTTCATCTCCAGCTTTCTAGCAGAAGCCTGAAGGTTTTGTGCCAACACTGACTGGTATTTGGAACAGTTCATAATTCCCTCCACCTTGACTAAGGCCCCAGCTCCAGCTGAAGAAAAACAGCCCCAAAGCATGATGCTGCCACCACCATGCTTCACTGTAGGCATGGTGTGATGAGCAGTGTTGTGTTTGCGCCAAATATACTGTTTGGAATTACGGCCAAAAAGTTCAACCTTGGTTTCATCGGACCATAACATATTTTCCCACATGCGTTTGGGAGATTTCAAATGTGTTTTTACAAACTGTAGCCAGGCTTCGATGTTTTTCTTCCTAAGAAAAGGCTTCTGTCTTGCCACCTAGACAGGAGATTGGTGTCACATGTACTAAACAGCCAGTACTTGCCAGAAATTCCTGCAGCTCCTTCAATGTTGCTGTTGGCCTCTTGGTAGCCTCCCTGACCAGTTTTCTTCTTGTCTTTTCATCAATTTTGGAGGGATGTCTAGTTTTTGGTAATGTCACTGTTGTGCCATATTTTTCTCCACTTGATGATGACTGTCTTCACTGTGTTCCATGGTACAGTATATTTAATGCCTTGGAAATTCTTTTGTACCCTTCTCCTGACTGATACCTTTGAACAATGAGATCCCTCTGACGCTTTGGAAGCTCTCTGTGGACCACGGCTTGTGCCGTAAGATGTGACTACAAAAATGTCTGGAAAAGTCTACTAGAGCAGCTCAACTTTATTTGGGGTTAATCAGAGGCACTTTAAATGGTGGCAGATGTGTGCTGACTCCCATTTAACATGAGTTTGAATGTGATTGGTTAATTCTGAACACAGCCACATCCCCAGTTATAACAGGGTGTGCATATTTATGAAACCAGGTTATTTTAAGTTTTTTTTTATTTTCCCTTTAAAAGATTTCAGTTTGTTTTTCAGTTGGGTTATACAGGTTATAGGTCACATTAACGGTGGAAAAAGTTTTGAAATGATTTATCTTGGTCTCATTTTGTTACATCATAAAAACCTGATATCCACTGTAACTAGGTGTGCAGTAACAGTTCAGCCCACTTGACCATGTACTGTTACTTGTCACATGACTTTCCATATAGTTTTTTATTAGGGCCTCAGTTCTGCATTCCATTGCAAAGTTAAGTGGTGCCTTGACTGGTAAAGTTGTGTAACTATTTGTCTCGAAGGGACCAAATAAAGAAAACCATCTTTTGATGCTTACTTCAACAAATAAATGCTTTTATATTGCTGTATAACAACAACAGCAACATATGGCTGTGATGTGGTTATGGACATCAGCACTGCTACACTTCGTATCTACAACATTGGTGCTCATGTCTCACTAACAATGGCCCTCCCTCATGTGTGATATTGCTTAGTTATTAGAACACTTACAAGTAAAATATCAGCAATCCCGATATGTCCTTTATCTATTCAAACTGCTCCATTGTAACTGGTGTGTTATTCAACAAAACTAACAGGTCAGAAGAATCTTTTTGTTTGTGTTTCCATGTTTTCAGTCTGAACTTCCATTAACTGATGATCCAGAAAAAGACAACAATATATATAATATCAATAATAACTGAACACCAAAAATCATGTTTGCACCACATTAACACAACTAATGTGGAAATGTTATAATGACCATAAAATATTGTGTTGACTGTCAAACATCTATATGCTTGATCACACAGTGTTTCATCAAACTATCAGGTGGATTTCCACGATTTTTCTTTTTTTATCCACAGGTGCAGACAGCACCAAATCAAAAGTAGCAGTTGATTCATGTCACACTACTATTCAGGATTTATTTAAATTGAAATACAGGTGCATCTCAAAATATCTGAATATCTGGGAAAATTTCAGCTGTTTATGATCAATTCCAAAAATAATCTTTCATTTATTTTATATTCCTTAACAAAACAGATGAGCTGAAAGCCATATTAAAGCAACTCAGTAACATACACATCCAACTTCCATGCCATGCCACACTGATGCAGTAATTCATAAAGTCAAGCAGCACCAACCAAGTACTGAGTGTATAAATTAACATACTTTTCAGAAATTGGACATTTCTCTATTGCAAATCTTTATTTTGGATTGATCTTAAAGAATATTCTAAGAATTTGACATACGAGATTTCAGATTTTAATAAGCAATAAATCATCATCACTCTATTAAAGCAAGAAATCTGTCTGTGTGCCTGTCACGTTTATAGGACATCATAGGACGGCCTATGATCGCTGCCTGATCATCATAGGATGTCCTATGAACTCAGGCATCAAAGGACTCGCGATGCCGTCAAAGATATGATGTCTATATGACGGCACATAAGACAAATGTGTCTTTATGATGTCACATAGACCATCACGCACGATGCCTAGACTAATGTGTCTTTATGATGTCATATGGCTCAAAATTGGCAAGGTGAATAAGTCACAGGGCCAGTCTTTACAGCGCGTTCGTGTTTTCTGCACAACAGATTTCTGCAGCCATGGCCAATTCTACGTTGCTGCGAGCAGAGTTGCCAGATCAAGCAGTCTTCATATTGTTGCTCAAGATGAAGAAACTAAGCAAAAGCGTCGCTTTCTCAGCAATGTCGTTTTTAAAGAGGTGCTGACACAGTAAAAATGTGTAATCTTGAAGAATGCCAGTCTACACTACAAATGTGTAAAATGCCAAGCAAAGTGCTGATTTTCTCCGGGTGCTCTGGTTTCTTGGTTTCTACAGGCATGCACGGCCCTTCCTGAACAGGGTTGAAAGCCACCTTTTGCTCAGATATATTTTCATGATCCTCCCCATGAACTGGAATTATGACGCACCTATGCCTCAACCAGTGGTCTGAATGAAGAAGAAGACCCACCAGATGGAGAGCAATAGAATGAGAACTGCTGCACGTCAGAAAAGATGCTGTGAACCTGAAACACCTCAAGTTCCAGTAGTACGCCGCAGGCATGACTGTGAACAACACAGCCGTCTGAGACAGGAGGAGACCCTTCAGCAACGGGCATGCAGAAATACTTGCTTATACTTGGTTTCTACAGGCATGGACGGGTATGCACAGGTACGTACTAGTAATCATCAAAAGTAAAGCAAAAAGGGCTGGAATATATACTTACTTCTACAAAATATAAAATATATAAATGTTTATTTCTACAATTGAATTATGAAAAATACATTTTTCAAGATATTTTTTTTTTTTTTTTTTTTTTTTTTTTACATACATCTGTATATTCTTAATGTTAAAAGTCTTGTGAGCCCTTTTGACTCCATCTGCTGGTACAACATGGCACCACACCTTAAAGTACTACCAGAGACATTCATGATAGTAATGCAGTGTTTTTCAACCAGGGTGTCCAGGTACGTTCAGCTTTCTGTGGGAAATTATCTAATTTTACTTCTTAACTGGTCAAAAAAAATTATTTGCCATTGTTGTCCATGGATGCCTGCAGAACACATGCACAACAGGAAATTTATATTTTTTTGAACCAATTAAGAAGTGAAATTAGATCATTTCCCACAGAAATCTGAACATACCAGGGCACTATGGTTGAAAAACACTGCAGTAATATGCAGTCCGACTACTCTTGTTCATATATTACAAAAATGTCAGTAATATTAACAGTAACTTCTGTTAGTTTTTGCACCTGTTGGCCAAATGAATTACCTTCTTGGATTTAAAAAGTTAACCTGACTGACCTTAGCAACACTGAGAAGCATGCTTACCGTCTTCAAGGAACTGAATGTCAGATGTGTCCAGGTTGTGATCTTGCTCAAACAGCTGTTTACCTGGTGAGGAACACATTTCACTGTACTGTACATCACTGCAATGAAGTGTGAGTGATGACATTTGTTTGAGTGCAACGGCATCATGCTTTACCTGTGAGTTTGGGTTTTCCAGCCTGCTCTTCTTCTTTCTGTCTTTTTCTTCTCAGTTCATCCATCTCCCCATCAAATGTGGCTTTCCATGCCAGAAAATTCTCAATGGTCACCACTGTGCCCTGGAATGCCACCTGTTTCACACATGTAAATCACACACACTCCATTAATCCTACAACTATACTAGCCAGAACCTACATCAGTACTTAAGCATAAGGCTGTGATGTCTGACCTTCTCTGCCTCCTCAGCCTCCCTCTCTTTCCTTCGTTTTTCCTCTTCTCGCCTGTTTTTCATCATGTCCACTATTTCATTGAGTTTCTCCTGAACAGCTGACACCAAGGTAAAAATCATCACCATGCCCAAGTTTTCTTCTGCCTGAACAAGAAGCACACCCACAGTTTATACAAAAGCCTTTTTTTTTTTAATACTGTTACTACTACTGGACAAGAGCTAGCTAGCTTTTGCTGCCAAATCCATCCATCCATCCATCCATCCATGGATCTGTATTGCAGAGAAAGGAGTCTAAGTAGGCCAGTCTTCCCTCTCCCAGGCTACCATTTCCAGCTCTTCAGGAAGGATGAAAAGGCATTCCCAAGCCAGCTGGGAGAGATAGTCTTGCAAGTGTGTCTTGAGTACGCAACTGGATCTCCTCTCTGTGGGGCATGCTTGAAAGACCTCAGGTGAGAGGCGCCCAGAAGGCATCCTAATCAGATGCCCCAAACACCTCAACTGACTCCTTTGGATGTGGAGGAGCAGCGGCTCTACTCTGAGCCTCTCCTGGATGACTGAACTCTTCACTCTAAGGGTGCGTTCAGACCAAACACGAACGGGCAAATTTTTTTTCACTTGGCACGATTACATTTTAACAAGTGTAAACACGGGAATAGAAATTCACTGTCTACGTGTGCTGCAGACAGTTATAAATTGCCTTTATAACTTCTGCAGCTGTGTTCAACTGCTGTGGAAATTCCTGAAACACCTTCATGCTTAGATTTACATTATCCAACAGGGATCTCACCTGGAAAAATTGTCCCTGCCTACAAAATTTCACCTGGATGATGGGCTGTTTACATTGCTAGCCTATTAGCCTTGATAACACGTCCATGGTTGGAGTTCGTGGATAAAAAAAAACTGACACACCGATTCAGCTGTAGTGCTTCCAGTCCAGCCATCTCCATCTGTGTCCGGTGATGGCAGAATCTCAAGGCCATTACTACCTAGCACTATCCCTCAGACGTGAACGCGCAAACGTGTGAGATTCACGTAACCTCAGCAGCAAGCGTTGTGGTGACTGACAGGTTATGATACTGTGTTATCTGATCAGCATGGTCATGATGCCTCATACTGTCCTATCACCATGGCCGTGATGTGGCGTATTCTCCAATGAGCACGGAGTCGATCCAAAACCCCGCCCACACTTCTTGAAGCTAAGGGACGAAGACAGAGCGGTCACACAGCAGTGGCTAAACTTTTATTGACAAAAATTACATATTTTGACTGAGAGACTCCATATTCGGGGATGCACACCCTTGTAGCTTCAGCAAAGCACGTTTAAAATCTCAGGTCAGTGTGACGAACGGTTGGAGAGATATCTGATGAACACACACACACAGACATAAGTCTTGAATTTATAGACAGATGATCTGAAATATTTAAGTGTGACAAACATACAAAAAAATGAGAAATCAGGAAGGGGGCAAACACTTTTTCATACCACTGTATAGACGGGTAAACTCCCACAAACCCTTCAAGATCTTTGAGAGTGAGTAGGTCGCTCACATTCATATATTTCGCCAAGTTAGAGGGTTCCTGACATTGGGTCTCCGAGAAATTCTTCATATGCAAGGAAAATAGTTACTTGGGGATTCCCCATACACTGACTAAAGCATGACGGCCCGCCACAGTTTCATAATGAGCTGACCATATTGTTACACTTCTCATTTTAGCAAAAACCGCAGTATTTTCACAATTCTTTAGTAAAGCTACTCTCACACTCCCGGTCAGTGCCCCGGCCCTCTCCCCGCTGAACCGTGAGCACAGTGCACACCTCAGCTCCGGTGTGTTGGATGAAATTGGCTTCTCCATCCATCCATCCATCCATCTTCTACCGCTTTTCCGGAGGTCCGGGTCGCGGAGGCAGCAGTTCAAGCAGAGAAGCCCAGACTTCCCTCTCCCCAGCCACCTGCTCCAGCTCTTCAGAGGGGATACCAAGGCGTTCCCAGACTAGCTGGGAGACATAGTCTCTCCACCGAGTCCTGGGTCTGCCCCGGGGTCTCCTCCCAGTGGGACGTGCCTGAAACACCTCAAGTGGGAGGCGTCCAGGAGGCATCCTAATCAGATGCCCATACCACCTCAACTGACTCCTTTCAATGTGGAGGAGCAGCGGTTCTACTCTGAGCCTCTCCCGGATGACTGAGCTCCTCACCCTATCTCTGAGGGTGAGTCCAGCAATCCTACGGAGAAAGCTCATTTCAGCCGCTTGTATCCGCGATCTCGTTCTTTCGGTCATTACCCAAAGCTCGTGACCATAGGTGAGAGTAGGAACGTAGATTGACTGGTAAATCGACAGCTTTGCCTTAGAACTAAGCTCCCTCTTCACCACAACAGACCGGTACAACGTCCGCATCACTGCAGATGCTGCTCCAATCCGTCTGTCGATCTCTCGCTCCATTTTCCCCTCACTCGTGAACAAGACCCCAAGATACTTAAACTCCTCCACTTGGGGCAGGAGCCTGTCCCCAACCCGGAGAGGACAATCCACCTTTTTCCGGCTGAGGACCATGGACTCGGACTTGGAGGTGCTGATTCTCATCCCAGCCGCTTCACACTCAGCGGCAAACCGTCCCAGCAAGAGCTGTAGGTCATTGCTGGATGAAGCCAACAGGACAACATCATCTGCAAACAACAGAGATGAGATCCTGTGGTCACCAAGCATGACACCCTCCATTCCCTGGCTGCGCCTAGAAATCCTGTCCATAAAAATTATGAACAGGACCGGTGACAAAGGGCAGCCCTGGCGGAGTCCAACTCTCACTGGGAATGACTCCGACCGAGTGTTGGCAATGCGAACTAAACTCTCACAACGGTCGTACAGAGACCGAATAGCTCGTAACAACAAGCCCGATACCCCATACTCCCGAAGCACCCCCCACAAAAATCCACGAGGGACGCGGTCAAATGCCTTCTCCAAGTCCACAAAACACATGTAAACTGGTTGGGCAAACTCCCACGAACCCTCAAGAATTCTCGAGAGGGTAAAGAGCTGGTCCGATGTGCCACGGCCAGGACGAAAACCACATTGCTCCTCCTGAATCCGAGGTTCGACCAACGGCCGGACTCTCCTCTCCAGTACCTTGGCATAGACCTTCCCAGGGAGGCTGAGGAGTGTGATCCCTCTAAAGTTGGAGCACACCCTCCGGTCCCCTTTTTTGAAGAGAGGAACCACCACCCCGGTTTGCCATGCCAAAGGCACTGCTCCCGACCTCCACGCAATATTGCAGAGGCGTGTCAACCATGACAACCCAACAACATCCAGGGCCTTGAGGTACTCGGGGCGAATCTCGTCCACCCCCGGGGCCCGGCCACCAAGGAGATTTTTAACCACCTTGGCGACCTCAGCCCCTGTGATAGGCGAGTCATCCCCCTCGTCCCCAAACCCTGCTTCCTCTGTGGAAGGCGTATCAGTGGGATTGAGGAGATCCTCGAAGTATTCCTTCCACCGCCCGACGATATCCCCAGTTGAAGTCAACAGTGTCCCATCCGCACCATACACAGTGTGGACGGGGAGCTGCTTTCCCCTCCTGAGCCGCCGAACAGTTTGCCAGAATCTCTTTGAAGCCGACCGAAAGTCTTGTTCCATGGCCTCACCGAACTCCTCCCATACCCGGGTTTTTGCTTCAGCAACCACCCGAGCTGCACTCCGCTTGGCCTGCCGGTACACCTCAGCTGCTTCGGGAGTCCCACAAGCCAACCAAGCTTGATAGGACTCCTTCTTCAGCTTAATGGCCCCCCTCACCACTGGTGTCCACCACTTGGTTCGGGGGTTGCCACCACGAGATGCACCGACCACCTTGCGGCCGCAGCTCTGGGCTGCCGCTTCA
Source organism: Pholidichthys leucotaenia (assembly GCA_020510985.1). NCBI lineage: Eukaryota > Metazoa > Chordata > Actinopteri > Cichliformes > Pholidichthyidae > Pholidichthys > Pholidichthys leucotaenia. Next base: position 304,805,481 of record CM035836.1, read on the forward strand.
ACAACAGAGGTGGAGAACATGGCCCATTCAGACTCCATGTCTCCAGACTCCCTCGGAATGTGGTTGAAGTTCTTCCGGAGGTGGGAGTTGAAGACCTCCCGGACAGGGGCCTCAGCCAGACGCTCCCAGCACACCCTCACTATACGTTTGGGTCTACCAGGTCTGAATGGCTTCCTCCCCTGCCATCGGATCCAACTCACCACCAGGTGGTGATCAGTTGACAGCTCTGCACCTCTCTTTACTCGGGTGTCCAAGACATACGGTCGCAGGTCTGATGATACGATAACAAAATCGATCATCGACCTGCGGCCTAGGGTGTCCTGGTGCCAGGTGCACATATGGACACCCTTATGCTTGAACATGGTGTTCGTTATAGACAGACTGTGGTTAGCACAGAAGTCCAATAACTGAACACCACTCGGGTTCAGATCGGGCAGGCCGTTCCTCCCAATCACCCCCCTCCAGGTTTCACTGTCGTTGCCCACGTGCGCATTGAAGTCCCCCAGTAGGACAATGGAGTCTCCAGGAGGAGCACCCTCCAGCACCCCAGTCACAGACTCCAAAAAGGGTGGGTACTCTGAAACATCATTTGGTGCATAGGCACAAATGATGGTCAGGACCCGTTTCCCAACCCGAAGGCGCAGGGAAGCAACCCTTTCGTCCACCGGGGAAAACTCCAATATAGAGGCAGCAAGGTGGGGCGATACAAGAATACCTACCCCTGCTCGTCGCCTCTCGCCCGGGGCAACTCCAGAAAATTTCTCCAACTTTCTGGAGTTGGAGAAATTGGCTTCTCATCTAACTTAAAGCGGAGAAAATAATTATTGAACACATCAACATTTTTCTCATTAAACATATTTCTAATGGAGCCAATGACCTGAGATTTTCACGAGATATCAGTGACAACCTAAGTAATCCATCCATACAAAGAAATCAAGGCAACTGTGTTCACAAAACAAGTTATATTTAATAAAGTGGAATGACACTGGGAATAAGTATTAAACATGCTTGGTGAAATTTGTTTAATGTTTAATAGAAAAGCCTTTGTTGGTAATAACAGCTTCGAGATTCCTCCGGTATAGAGAAACTAGGCACAGGATTGCTCAGGAGTGGTTTTAGCCCATTCTTCCACACACACTGTCTTCAAATCTTGAAGGTTTCGTGGGTGTCTTCTATGAACTCTAATCTTCAGTTCATTCCAGAGATTTTCAATTGGATTCAGGTCAAGTGACTGACTAGGCCATTCTAGCAGCTTTATTTTTCTTCTCGGGGGCCAGTTGAGAGTTTCCTTGGCTGTGTGTTTGGATCATTGTATTGCTGAAATGTCCACCCTAGTTTCATCTTCAGCATCTTGGCAGATGGCAACAGGTTCTTTTCGAGGATGTCGCTGTACAGTGCATCCAGAAAGTCTTCACAGCGCTTCACTTTTTCCACATTTTGTTATGTTACAGCCTTATTACAAAATGGATGAAATTCATTTTTTCCTCAAAATTCTACACACAATACCCCATAATGACAACATGAAAAAAGTTTTGATATTTTTGAAAATTTATTAAAAATAAAACTAATAAATCACATGTACGTAAGTATTCACAGCCTTTGTTCAGTACTTTGTTCATGCACCTTTGGCAGCAATTACAGCCTCAAGTCTTTTTTGAATATGATGCCACAAGCTTGGCACACCTATCTTTGGGCAGTTTCACCCATTCCTCTTTGCAGCACCTCTCAAGCTCCATCAGGTTCGATGGGAAGCATCGGTGCACAGCCATTTTAAGATCTCTCCAGAGATATTCAATTGGATTCAAGTCTGGGCTCTAGCTGGGCTACTCAAGGACATTCAGAGTTGTCCTGAAGCCACTCCTTTGAGATCTTGGCTGTGTGCTTAGGTCGTTGTCCTGCTGAAAGATGAACCGTCGCCCCAGTCTGAGGTCAAGAGTACTCTGGGGCAGGTTTTCATCCAGGATGTCCCTGTATATTGCTGCATTCATCTTTCCATCTATCCTGACTAGTCTCCCAACTCCTGCCACTGAAAAACATCCCCACAGCATGATGCTGCTGCCACCACCATGCTTCACTGAAGGGATGGCATTAGCCTGGTGATGAGCGGTGCTTGGTTTCCTCCAAACATGATGCCTGGCATTCACGCTAAAGAGTTTAATCTTTGTCTTATCAGACAAAAGAATTTTGTTTCTCATGGTCTGAGAGTCCTTCAGGTGCCTTGTGGCAAACTCCAGGCAGGCTGCCATTTGCTTTTTACTAAGGAATGGCTTCCATCTGGCCACTCTACCATACATGCCTGACTGATGGGATTGCTGCAGAGATGGCTGTCCTTCTAGAAGGTTCTCCTCTCTCTACAGAGGAACACTGGAGCTCTGACAGAGTGACCACCGGGTTCTCGGTCACCTCCCTGACTTAAGGCCCTTCTCCCCTGATTGCTCAGCTTAGATGAATGACCAGCTCTAGAAAGAGTCCTGGTGGTTCCGAACTTCTTCCACTTACGGATGATGGAGGCCACTGTGCTCATTGGGACCTTCAAAGCAGCAGAAATTTTTCTGTACCCTTCCCCAGATTTGTGCCTCGAGACAATCCTGTCTCAGAGGTCTACAGACAATTCCTTTGATTTCATGCTTGATTTGTGCTGACATGCACTGTCAACTGTGGGGCCTTATATAGACAGGTGTGTGCCTTTCCAAATCATGTCCAATCAACTGAATTTACCACAGATGGATTCCAATTAAGCTGTAGAAACATCTCAAGGATGATCAGTGGAAACGGGATACACCTGAGCTCAATTTTGAGTTTCATGGCAAAGGCTGGGAATACTTATGTATATGTGATTTCTTAAGTTTTTTATTTTGAATAAATTTGCAAAAATCTAAAAAAAAAAATTTTTTCACATTGTCATAAGGTATTGTGTGTAGAATTTTTTTTTTTTTTTATTTAAGTTTTTGTAAAGGGTATACAGGTCGTTACAGCAATGCAGTGTTTACATTTTCATCACATGTTCCCTTATTTTCTGATATCTGACAACATTGGAAGATTAATTCTTACAACACCCCTTTTTTTTTTTTTTAAAGTGAAAGAAAAAGTGAAATTAAAGAGAAAAAACAAAACAAAAAACAAATAAAAAAAAACAAACAAACCAGTAAAAAACAAACAAAAAGAAAAAGTAAGTAAATAAAGATAAAAGAGCATCTGAGTAGCGTTGGAACAAAGAGCGGAACCATTATTGAAATGGTATTTGTCAAAGATTAGATCTAATGGAAGACACATATGCGGTCCAGGGTTGCCAAAAGTTCATGAACACATCCATGTCCTGTCTCAGTGCGAATGTCAACTTTTCCATCGAGTAAATGTCTTGGATCACGTTAGTCCAATCTTCAGGTGTAGGACAGTCCTTCAACATCCATTTTTTAGTTAGAGCTTTTTTGCTTGCCAATATTAAAACATTGAATAAGTATTTTTCTCCTCGTCTTTCCAGTGAGTCCGGTAGTAAACCCAAATACAAAGTTACAAAAGAAAAGGGAACTGTAATTTTGAATATTTTCCCCAATATTGTCTGTACCTTGGTCCAATATTGGTGGATAACTGGGCATGACCAAAACACATGAAAATGATTTGCAGTCTTTTCACCACACAAGCGCCAACAGTTCAATCCCTTATGGGTAAATTTGTTTTGTGCAGGTGTTCTGAAAAATCTTGCCAAGTTTTTCCATCCAAATTCTCTCCACTGCAGGGATGAGGTACTTTTCCATTGCTGTTTATTTAGCTTTTCCCATATTTCCAGTTGTAAAGTGAAATTCCCCTCTTTTTCCCATCTCTCTTTTATATAAGATGTGTTGTCTCCTTTTAAGTCTTGAAGACCTTGGTATATTTTAGAAATGTATCTGATCCCTGGGATCCCTTTATATGCCATTAAGAAGACCTTCAGAACACCTGACTGGGCCCTTTCCAAAACCTCCTTTTTAAGTATATTGTTTATGTGGTGTCTAAGCTGGAAGAACCTGTAAAGGTCTTGATTTATTAGGCCTTGTTTTTTCAAATCTTCAAAACTTCTTAAGATTTGCCCTTTAAAAAAATCGCAATATTTTATCAGCCCTTTCTCCTTCCACTTTTTAAATCTGGTGTCTGTTTTATTAGGAGTAAAGTCCTGATCATAGGCGATCCATTGCAGAAGTCGATAGGGCTCTTTAGTTTGATTCTCTCTGACTATCTTAAACCAAATTTTTAGCGGGGTCTCTATCCACGGGTTAGTGTTATTCAAAAGCTTAGGTAAGACATTGTTCCCTATTATCGCCTGTAGGGGGATGTCACTTGTTATTTGGCATTCGATCTCCTTCCATTGTGCAGTGTAGACTGGGTTACATATCTCTACTAAAGTTTTAATTTGTGCGGCTTTAAAGTAGTCCCTGATATTTGGCAGCGCGAGCCCACCTTTGTCTTTGTTTAGCTGTAGGGTTCTATATCTGATTCTAGGTCTCTTGCCCTGCCATATGAATCTTGAGATCCTTCTGTCCAGCTCCTGCCATGTTTTTTTGGGAGGTTCTACCGGTATTGTTTGGAAAAGGTATAGAAGACGTGGAAGTATATTCATTTTGACTGCTTCAATTCTTTGTGCAGTACCCAAGAATGGTATCATATTCCATCTTGCTAGGTCAGATTTTATTTTTGTCACCAGTGGATCATAGTTTAGTGATATAATTTTGTTGAGTTGTTTCGGGATATTGACCCCCAGATATTTCATAGATTCCGACTCCCAGTTAGTTTTGAGTTTGCTTAGTTAATAATGATTTGGGTCATAGTTGAATGTTAAAACTTGGGTTTTATGCATATTTAATTTGTACCCCGATAAATCTCCATACTCTGAAAAAACTGAGGTTAGTTCTGGTAAAGAAGTGTCCGGCTGCCCTAGGTATATTAAAATGTCATCAGCAAAGAGTGCTATTTTATGTTCCTTCTGACCAAGTGTAATACCTTGAATTTTTTGGTTTTGTCTTATCCATTGGCTCAGAGGTTCTATGAAGATTGCAAAGAGCAGTGGAGACAGGGGGCAGCCCTGACGACATCCTCTTTCCAGTTCAAAAGATGATGATAAATTACCGTTAATCCTTATTTTAGCTGTTGGTTTTTTATATAATGCCTGTATAGTTCTAATGAAGTTGTTATGAAAATTGAAACTGGATAAGATTCTATATAGAAAAGACCAGTCAACCGAATCGAATGCTTTTTCAGCATCTAATCCCAATATGACTGCATTTAAGTTATATTTTTTTATATGATGAATTATGTGTAAAGTGCGTCGAATGTTGTCTTGTGTCTGTCTTTGTCTTATAAAACCTGTTTGGTCTAAATGAATTAGGTCTGTCAGTATATTTTCTAACCTTTTGGCAAGGATAATGGTAAAAAGCTTATAGTCCTGATTTAGTACACTGATTGGTCTGTAGTTGGAGCACTCTAGTTTATCCTTTTCAGGTTTAGGTATAACTGCAATGACCCCTTCTCTCCAGGAGGGGGGGATTTCCCCTGTGTGGAGGACATAATTAAATGTTTTCAGGAGGAGAGGAGATAGTTGCTGTTTAAAGGTTTTGTACCACTCTGCTGTATAGCCATCAGCTCCTGGGGATTTGTTAGCTTTAAGTTTCATAATTGCTTTTTCCAATTCTTTAGGATGTATTTCTGACAGTAGTGTTTTATTTTGTGACTCCGTAAGTTGGGGAAGGTTTAATGTGTTTAGGAATGCCTCGGATGCGTTTTTATGTTTTTTGTGGGAGTATAAGTTCTTATAGTAATTCTCGAAGTTTTTAAGAATATCCTGAATTCTGAATTTTATTTCCTTTGATACTGGGTCTCTGATTTTGTAGATTGCTCTTTCTGTTTGACGTTTCCTCAATTTATAGGCTAGCAATTTTGCCGATTTACTGCCTGCTTCATAGTATTTTTGTTTCAGAAATGTAAGTTTCTTCTGGATTTCTATTGTGTAGATCTCATTTATTTGGTTTTTAATTTCCTTAATCTTGAGCGAGTCAGTAGAATGAGTGTTGCCTTTGTGTTCTTTTTCTAGGTTCCTAAGTTCTGACTCTAATGTGGATAGTTTTTCTTGTCTTAGTTTCTTTTGGGTTGCCAGTTTTGCAATAATCTTTCCTCTTATTACAGCTTTACATGCATCCCACAGTATTAAAGGGGATACTTCTCCATTATCGTTATCTTCCAAATATCTGAGAATATCTGATTCCAATTCATCTTTCAATGGTCCTTTCAGGACATTTGAATTTAACCTCCAAGAAAATGTATTATTTGTGTATTTTTGGATATTTAAGTCCATGTAGATCGGACTGTGGTCGGAGAGATCCATCAGTCCTATTTTACATGTTTTTACTCTTCCAATGTCTCTATTAAACATAAAAAAATAGTCAATCCTTGAGTAAGATGAATGTGGAGTTGAGTAAAATGTATAGTCTTTTACACTGGGGTTGAGTTCCCTCCACACGTCACAGATTCCCAATTCTTTTAGTAGCATCCGAGTCTTCCTGTTTTGGGTGTTATTTTGATGTGGGGAATTACCAGAAGCATCCCAGTATGGATTCAGTCTAAGATTGAAGTCCCCACCACATATCACTAAACCTTGAGCTTTAGTTATCATTAGGTCGAATACATTTTTATAAAATTTCCAGTTAGCCCCTGGGGGAGCATACACATTCAGCAGGGTGATATCTTCTCCCTCTAGCCGCCCAGTTACCAAACTGTATCTCCCTTCTTTATCTTTGTGTTCTGATTTTTTTTCAAATGTAATTTTGGTTGATATCAATGTCGCTACTCCCCTCCTCCTCCCTGATTTATATGAAGATGAAGAGATCATTTTAAACCCTTGTCTACTGAGTTTATTGTGTTCCACGTCTGTTAGGTGGGTTTCTTGTAAAAGTATTATTCCTGCTTTGTCTTTTTTCATTTTGCCTAGAATCTTGGATCTTTTAACTGGATTCAGGATTCCTTTTACATTATATGAAATTATTTTGGTTACACCCTGTTTCTCCATTGTGTTGTTTTGTTTAGTATAACTGTGTGGTGGCCCTCTTTTGTGCTACTCAGAAACTGAAAGAACATTAAAAACAAGAAAAACATTAAGAACATAGTGTAAAAAACTTTAAAACAAAAAGCTGTCATAAGAACTTCCTGAGCTGAGGTCTTTTTAAAGACCCTGTAAGAGCCTTGATGGAGTGAAGGCTCTGAGGGAAATTCCTCAAACTCTGTTACGTGTTGAGGGCCCTCTCTTACCACTGAAAGTAGTCCCATGCTTTTAACGTGAGTTTCAGAACCCAATCCAAACTTGTAATGATTTTTTTTTTTTTTTCCTTTTATGCCTAAACCCTGTGAAATTATGTGCACCCTCCCACCCCCATCACATCAAACATTTACGCAAAAACAGTATTTGTTAGTATGAGGAGAACATGTGGATTATTGTCACATTTCTATTTTAACAAGTTTTTTTTTTTTTTTTTTTTTTTTTTATTACAAAGACTTATTTGTTTCAAATAATATGATTGTTCCATGAAATGTTTTACCACATGCTGAATATGCATCTCCTTTAATGTTTGTTACCTTGTATGAGGGGGGTTGGATGTGCGGATTGATTCAAGAGAAAGGAAAAAAAAAAAAAAAAGGTCGCTATTCCAACCTGAAAACGGATAGTTTATCCGCGACGCTCTGGTGCTGGGTTTCCCGCTGCTGGTCCGTGGATTTTGAAGGTCTTTGTGTTGTCCATGTTTGCGCTTTGATCTTCTCACTCGGGTCTGCTGCGGGTTTAAATACCGTTACCGGGAGGCCTCTTTTCGCCATGTCAGCTGTTGCTTCTTCCGCCGAATTATAGAGACACGTTTCATCGCCGTAGAAGACCCTTAACTTCGCAGGAAATGGTGTCTGAAAGCGCAATTTCTTCTCTCTTAACACCTTTTTCGCGTCATTGTATTCCCTGCGCTTTTTAAGGACCTCCGGGGCGTAATCGTGTTCCACGTAGACTTTTCTCTCCTGGTGCATAAAACCTTTTTTCTGCCAGGCCAGTCTTACAACCTCTTGTTTTATTTTGAAATTGGAAAATCTTACCAACACCGAACGTGGGGGCGCTTCCGCCGCCGGCCTAGCGGCTAATGAACGATGTGCCTTTTCTATCTTCAAGTCGGTGGTTTGTGGAATATCCAATTTCTCTCTTAGTAAGGATTCCACGCATTCTGCCATTGAGTTAAAACCATTTTCGGTTCCTTCTATCAGACCATGAATTCTTATGTTGTCTCTTCTTTGTTTTCCTTCTTGGTCGGTTAGCTTAGCCTCTATAGCTGCTTGTCTTTTGCGTAGGTCTAGCACAGAATCTTCGAGCACTTTTATTCGATCCTCTGTTTCCAAGATTCGGTTCTCGGCCTGGTCCACTCTGCTGTTTGTCCTTTTCAATTCTTCTCTGAATTCCCGAAATTCGGCCGTAACATCTCGGCGAAATCGTCGTAGCTCCTCAAATAGTGATTTCAGGCTAACCCTTTTGTTAGCTATCACCAGTTCCTCGTCTTCTGAACGGAGATCTTCCAGTTCGGATTCTCCGGCCGATACGTGTCCTGGCCTGGAGAATTTCAGTTTCTTCTGTTTTCCTTTAGACATGATGATTTTGTCTTTTGATTTTCACTCCTCCAAAAATCCGTTAAGTTTGATTTTCAAGGTGTTATCCTGGATTGGGTCTGAGAACTTCAGTGTTAAGCTGCAGTCGCCATGGCGTCCAGACCGGAAGTCTGTGTGTAGAATTTTGAGGAAAAATTTAATTTAATCCATTTTGGAATAAGGCTGTAACATAACAAAATGTGGAAAAAGTGAAGCGCTGTGAATACTTTCCAGATTCACAGTACATTTGTCCATTCATCTGTCTTTCAATTATATGAAGTCTGCCTGTATCATGTGCTGAAAAACACCCCCACACCATGATGCTCCCACCTCCAAACTTCACTGCTGCTTTGGTATTTTTGGGCTGATGTGCAGTGCCATTTCTCTTCCAAACATGCTGTACGTTGTGGCATCCAAAAAGTTCAATTTTGGTGTCATCTGACCAGACTACATTCTCCCAGTATTTTACTGGCTTGCCCAAATATTGTGCAGCAAACTTTAAGTGAGCTTCAACATGCTTTTTCTTCAGCAATGAAGTCTTGCGAGGTTAGCGAGCATAGAGCCCATGTTGGTTGAGTGCATTACTTATTGTTTTCTTTGAAATAGCAGTACCTGCTAACTCCAGGTCTTTCTGCAGCTAGCCACAAGTAGTTTTTGGCTCTTGAATAACTCTAATAATTCTTTTGACTCCTCTGTCACAAATCTTGTGAGGAGCTCCTGGCCGTGGCCAGTTTATGGCAAAATGATGTTCTTTCCACTTCCTAATGATGGCTCCAACAGTGCTCACTGCAACATTCAGCAGTTCAGAAATGTGCCTGTAACCAATGCCATCATTGTTTTGCAACAATAAGGCTGTGAAGGGCTAGATAGAGCCCTTTGCTTCTACCCATCACAAGGTCTTTGTGGTTGATAGAATAATTTTCAGCATAATCATTCTGAGTCAAAAATCAGGCAGAATATTTGAGTGTAAGTATATTTATGGCCACTGGGGGAGAGATTACATGAGCATGGCCTTCAGTCCACACACAAGCAAATCTCTGACCATACATTTTCTGAGTCTGGTATTTATAGCCCTTCAGGATAGATAAACAAAGGGGAAGATGTCCTTGGCATCTTGGAAACATCTCCTGAAGACAGTCTAAGTGTCTATAAATCTAATCTATAGCACATTCCTGGTCACAGAAACTTAGCAAAGCAGGTTAACAAAACGAAAAGCGATTATCTAGGTCATCCTTTACGTCTCCGCATTCTTAGCACTCACATGCACATCCACTGAAGGCCACAGATAGAGAATAATTGCTCACAGAAACACACCAAAAATATATCAGACATGAAAGAATAATATAAAGGAATATATGACCTTATTCTACATGGAATGCACATATAAACATCAGAATGAAAAAGGAAAGTCATGGAATAATATAATAATAATAATATAATAATAATATAGATAATCTGGAATTTTTCTATCAGTGGTGTGACAATCTGATGATCACAGACCTTTTCAAAGGCCATCAGTCAGGACTTAACCAGCTGAAATTAATTTGCACTGATGTGGGATGGGATGGCTTCCTAAATTCTGATTGATTTCAGCTGGTTTCTTGGCTTTCTATACCTTTTTGCACCTTTTTCTTCATGTGTTCAATACTTATTCCCTGTGTCATCCCACTTTATTAAATATAACTTATTTTGTGAACACAGCTGCCTTGATTTCTTTGTATGTATGGATTACTTGGGTTGTGACTGATATCTGGTGAAAATCTCAGGTCAATGGCTCCATCAGAAATATGTTTAATGAGAAAAAAGTTGACGTGATCAATACTTATTTTCCCCGCTGTAGGTGGCTTGTAATAAAATGTGAACTTCATTACATTGCCTTTTCTGTCCCTGACTGGCGGAGTGGTTAGCACTGCGGCAGCACAGTAACTTACCCTTGGCCGGGGGATCCTGAGTTCGATCCCAGCCCCCGACCAACAGTGATCTGTGTGGAGTTTGCATGTTCTCCCCGTGTCTGCGTGGGTTTACTCCGGGATTTCTCTGGTTTCCTCCCACATGCCAAAAAAACATGCAAGTTAGGTTAATTGGCATCAAAACTGGGGATTCTAAATTGTCCTTAGGTATGACTGTGAGAGTGAATGGTTGTCTGTCTCTCTGTGTTGGCCCTGCGATGGACTGGCGATCTGTCCAGGGTGTACCCTGCCTCTCGCCCAAAGATGCTGGGATAGGCTCCAGCCCCCCCGCCACCCGAAAAGGATTAAGCAGAAGAAGATGAATGAATGAATGAATCTGAAATATTTCATGAAGAAGGAACTCCAGTAGATGTGGAAGAAATCAGTTAACAGATAAGACCAATGTGACAGTCTTCATGTTGCGGAGCTTCAATTATTTCCATCATTTTCATTTTTAATTTATTAGCTTCAACATCTTTCTTCTTGATATTTTTGCAGAGACATGATTAATAAAGATAATAGTACTGAATTACTTTAATTTACTTTTGAGTAGTGTTATTATAGGTCACTTTTACTCCTACATGACATTTATGAAGAAAACAATTACTCAAGTGCCATTTTACTTAAGTTGTACTATTGAGATACTTTGGATTTCACTCATTTTAATTTATGTTCAATATTTTGCTCATTTTCAGACTGACTTTTCTAAGTCAACGCTTTTCTGCTGTGGCTCAGGAAATATTTCATTTATTAATGCTTACTTTTTATTCTTATGATATAATTAAATTATATTAGAGGGTACATTTGGATAGTTTATTTTATTCGGTAAAGTCACGTGTTAAAAAAATTGCAAATGTAAAATGTAAATTTATTAGAAAAATTTCTAAAATTTAGGAGAAAACGCTTAAATTTATGAGAAACGACTCAAATGCAAAAATATACAAATTTACACAAAAAATATGAGAAAAAAGTTGTAAAAATAAGAGAAATTATTCAATTTGGTGAAATTAAAATCATTACTCAAGTAACTTTTTAAGCTGTTATTTTCTTATTCAAGTTATTTTTTGGTAACTAGTACTACCCCTTTACTTGAGTAAATAATATTGTAAGGTAACACTACTTTTACTTGAGTACTAAGTCTGGCGACTCTACCCAGCTGTGGTCCATGGACAGGTAAAATGTAGCTGATTAGATGAAGACAATGACAGTTAGTAGACCTAGTTCATGGGCTTATTTCAGCCATTATGCTTTTTATTTTTATGCACTGCTGCCATAATTTCCTTTTCACATTCTGCCCATGTCCTGTCCACTAGGAGTTCCCGTGATGCCAGTCAGCTACTTCAGTCCTCCGTACATGTGTAGATATTTTTGGAAAAGGGGAGAAAAATAAACCAGAATTTTGATGTATGCCAGAATTGTTTCGATAATTCAAACCATTTACCTCTTGTGAAATTAGTGGTGCAGCATTACCATTCATATAACCAGGGCTGACTAAATCACAAAAACACAAAGTTCTGAATAGATTTAACCACATAATCTTGTTCTTTATGTCTACAATTAGTTGTATTGTATTGTATTATGCCCGTCCAGCGCCTGGTGAGGGAGATCGCTCAGGACTTCAAGACCGTCCTGCGTTTCCTGAGCTTCGCCGTCATGGCTCTGCAGGAGACCAGCGAGGCCCACCTGGTGGGTCTCTTCTTCGCCAAGAGGGTCACCATCATGCCCAAAGACTTCCAGCTGGCCCGCCGCATCCGCGGAGAGAGAGCTTAGACTTTCTGCTGCACATTCACCAGCCATAATGCTCTGCACTGTGTGTCTATATACAGTATATATACAGTACATTTATAGTAATATGGACATATGTTTACTAGATGTTTTTTCTTGCCTTCTGATTGTTGCTCTGAGTGTTGCTATCCCTGTGCTGTTGCAATCCTGGAATTTCCCCATTGTGGGACTAATAAAGGCTTATCTTATCTTAAATCTTATCTTATTCACTTTAGAAATCTACAAGATTCTTTTCTGGGCTACTTTTGGGTACTATGTCCTGGAGGGTCTGAACATGGTCCAGCCATCATGGTTTCAAACACTCCTGTGGGAAACACTGAGTTATGGGTCAGTCCATGTGAAATTATTGAAGGCCTCCTGACCAACCAACTCCAATTTGCTTCATATTTTTACAAAATAATGCTATTAGTCTCAGTAACCACCATGCTAAATTTGAGCCTTGTATCTTCATTAGTTTTTGAGATATTAGGGTTCTGAAAATGGGGCATAACGTTGAAATTGAGTAGTACAGAAAAAGATGCATAGCTAGCTTGCAAGATAAGTAGTTAGCTAGCTAGCTAGATAGACTTTATTGATCCCAAACTGGGAAATTAGTTCAGTAAGGTATTACTTTTGAACTATTCCTGACAGGTGCATGAAATGCTCAGGAGTTGTTCTCAGGTACAAGATGTCTTACGGGATCCTAGTGAGAACTGTGATCAACATAAATTGACTGGGGAAAAAAAAAAAAGTCCCCCAAAATGGAACCCTCATCTGAGTCAAAGCTTCTGTATAAACAGGAAGTCAATCTCATCAGAAATGTCGAAGCTATAATGATGACAACATAAAATGTCAAACGTGTCAAAAACATTACAATAAATCGTTTTACTGGAGAATGTGTTTAGTGACAGAGTGTGAAGAGTCCAAGAACAGACAGACCTGTTGTTGCAGTAATGTGAGGATGTCCTCCACGTTAGTTTCCTCCAGGTTCTCCTGGGAGTGGATCTCCCACAGTGGAGGTTCATCTGGGTATCTTTCTACATAAGTGAACTTCAGTGCTGCTTCCACAGCTGCAATAAAACATCAGAGTGACGACTTATTTTAAAACCCTGAAACTCGCTTCCAGTTTTACAGTTATTTACTTACATGTCTGTGTCACAGTCAATCCAGATTGTTGACTGCACCAAATCCCGTGAATTCAACCAATCCCTTTGAATTTTGCACGATCTTGCAAAACTTTGTCCAATCACCGCAACTTTCCAATTTTGGCCAATCGTCACTTTCTGCAAATTTCGCCAATCAAATTTGTCCCCAAGCAGCATTGAAACACGTACAGTTAGGTCCAAAAATATTTGAACAGTGACACAAGTTTTGTTATTTTAGCTGTTTACGAAAACATATTCAGGATACAATTATATAATCAGTATGGGCTTAAAGTGCAGACTCTCCGCTGTAATTTGAGAGTATTCACATCCAAATTGGAGCAAGGGTTTAGGAATTACAGCTCTTTAATACATAGCCGCCTCTTTTTCAAGGGACTAAAAGTAATTGGACAATTGACTCAGAAGGCTGCAAAAAAAAAAAATAACAAGGCTGCATGGGCTCTTCCCTCGTTAACCTGTCATCAATTAAGCAGTTAAAACGTCTGGAGTTGATTCCAGGTGTGGCATTTGCATTTGGAAGCTCTTGCTGTGAACACACAACATGAGGTCAAAGGAGCTCTCAATGGAGGTGAAATAGACCATCCTGAGGCTGAAAAAAAGAAGAAATCCATCAGAGAGATAGCAGAAATGTTAGGAGTGGCCAAATCAACAGTTTGGTACATTCTGAGAAAAAAAGAGTGCACTGGTGAGCTTGGGAACTCAAAAAGGCCTGGACGTCCACGGAAGACAACAGTGGTGGATGATCGCAGAATCCTTTCCATGGTGAAGAACAACCCCTTCACAACATCCACTCAAGTGAAGAACACTCTCCAGGAAGTAGGTGTATCAGTATCTAAGTCTACCATAAAGAGAAGACTTCATGAGAGTAAATACAAAGGATTCACCACAAGGTGCAAAGCATTAATCAGCCTCAAAATTAGAAAGGCCAGAATTGACTTTGCCAAAAAACACCTGAAGAAGCCAGCCCAGTTCTGGAACAGCATTCTTTGGGCAGATGAGACTAAGATCAATCTGTACCAGAATGATGGGAAGAAGAAAGTTTGGAGAAGAATTGGAACAGCTCATGATCCAAAGCACACCACATCTTCTGTAAAACATGGTGGAGGCAGTGTGATGGCATGGGCATGCATGGCTTCCAATGGCACTGGGTCACTTGTGTTTATTGATGATGTGACAAAAGACAGAAGCAGCCGGATGAATTCTGAAGTGTATAGGGATATACTTTCTGCTCAGATTCAGCCAAATGCAGCAAAGTTGATTGGACGGCGCTTCACAGTACAGATGGACAATGATCCAAAACATACTGCAAAAGCAACCCAGGAGTTTTTTAAAGCAAAGCAGTGGAATATTCTGCAATGGCCGAGTCAATCACCAGATCTCAACCCAATCGAGCATGCATTTCACTTGCTCAAGACAAAACTTAAGGCAGAAAGACCCACAAACAAGAAACAACTGAAGACAGCTGCAGTAAAGGCCTGGCAAAGCATCACAAAGGAGGAAACCCAGCGTTTGGTGATGTCCATGGGTTCCAGACTTCAGGCAGTCATTGCCTGCAAAGGATTCTCAACAAAATATTGAAAAGTAACATTTTACTTAGGGTTATGTTTATTTGTCCAATTACTTTTGAGCCCGTGAAATGAGGAGCGTTTGTATAAAAATAGCTACAATTCCTACATGTTTAATCATATATTTTTGTTCAACGCCTTGAATTAAACCTTAAAGTCTGCACTTCAATTCCATTGTAGTTGTTTCATTTCAAATCCAATGTGGTGGCATGTGGAGCCCAAATCATGAAGATTGTGTCACTGTCCAAATATTTCTGGGCCTAACTGTATGTCATCAGTCTAACCAATCAAATGTGTTCCTGCACTGCACTCACTTTCTGCTTACACTGATGCTGAAATGTGTGATAACGTCTCTCATTCACCAACAAAAACCACCACTGAAGACTATGTTTAACATTTTCAGAATATTCCTCATCAAAGTGGGGATTAACTAATTATGTACAATGTTGAGTTGGAACATAAATGAAACAAAAATTGATGGCTCTATCCAAGACAGTTAGGGTAAATAAAATATATATTTTTTTAAACATTTGTCATAAACTATAATGCAACCTTCATGGTGGTTTGTTTTAAAAAAAAAAAAAAACCTATGCATGCATGTGTGTGAATTCCCCACGTGTTTGTATAGTTTAGGAATTTACAACATAATAAAAATGTTCTTAATAGGCGTATGTATCTAGTAGGTTTTCATGACCAAGGCAGCTGCCTTCAAGTAACATTTTTATTGAATCAGACAGATGTTCTATACAATAGCGTTGCTGTAAACTATGGAAAGTGTGATTTAAAATTGTACTTCTAATCCTCCCACAATTTTTGGTGCAAAAAAACCCCTCTAAAACACGGGAACTTTTATCACAACATTTTAGAAAAGCTGCCACAAATTCAAGCTTTTTGGACCACAACAATCATAAAAACAGCCCACAAAATCCTGGAGGACTGATCAGTATACTCACTTTCACCATTCTCTCCCACATCCGATGTCACAGTGATGGTGAAGCTGGTGGGATCTTCTGAGAGCACTGTAAATGCATATACAGTTGAGCCAGTGGATAAAATGGGTTTACCTTTATTAACCACATTCAAATTTAAAGGGGTCATCGACTGCACTTCTTCCACATTTTAACAGCTCACAAGTGTCTTGATGAAATGTTTGTGATGTATTTTGTTCGCATTTTCTTTAATTATTGCAGCAAATTTCTTCTTTATCCAACCTTTCGGAAAAACACTTCATTTTATTCCCGCCACTAAGAAAAAGCCCTAACCCATTCAACTTTGCCCTCCCTCTTACGTCACTTAGCCATTAGCTGGTCATCTCCTAGCCTTTAGCTCATATCAGCGGGGCACTAGCTCCAGTGCATCCTTAGTTGAATGCAAGTCAAGTCATCCCTGGGATCCCTAAGGGTTGTGTCTGGTGAAGCGATGGGGGGAGAGAGGTGTTGGCAAGCACTGGATTTGCAAGGGGGCTCATGCTGCGGCTCGCCACAAGCACCGACGGAGCCCCTCGGGTTACTTCTCCACAGGACATGGGGATAATGGTGCAAGCAGAGAATTTATGTAAAACTGTTAAACATTTTTTTTCGGTTGCCAACAAATGTACAGAATATTGTGAGAGGTTCTCCGCTCGAGGCACCAAGGATCCCAATGTTGACCTCAGGAGCCAGAGAAAGAGCAAGCTCTATTTATGGCTCTGGCTACTGCCACAAGCAAGCAGCAGCCGCAAATGGAGCTGGCTCCTGCTCAGGAGCCAAATGGGCTGATGCAACATGTTTCCCCTGAGCTGTGAACATTCGTCTTAAAAAAATAAATGAAATGATGCATCACAGGTGGGCAGGGGTGCGTGGTTTTAGTGGTCGATAGGATATGACTGGTCTTGGGAGTACAATAAGCTCAAAAACATACAGTATGTGAATGAGTGACTAAACTCCTTGCTTCTGCTGGCAGCCTTGGATCCGGGTTTGAGAAAATAAAACTTTAATTAAGCTAAATAATGTCTAAGAATGAAATATATGGTCAAGAGTTGTTACATGGGCAAGGATTCCAGTAGGGGTGAATTGAATTTATAGAAAATAGTTATCAAAAAACAGGATCGACAGTCAAGCTAATGCTAGGCAGCATGTCCGTCACCTCCTCCTGACTGAGGTGAGCTGTATCGGGTTATAATGATTGCCTCCGATGGGAAGAGGTCAAGTGGACTCCTGACCATGTGAGCACCCCAAGTGGACCCCGGGGTCCAATCTGTACAAGTATATTTTCAACCCAGTGATTTACAAACTGATTCTGAGCTTTCTAAAGCCTCATTCAGAACATTACAGTCACACATATCTATTCTGTGGATTTTCATCTGGGGGCAGCCAGCGGTGACAAGCAGCAGTGGTGAAGAAAAGCCTTTTGAAAGCAGAAACAGAGCCAAAACCTTCTCCGGGTCAGTTTAGTTGTCATCTTACATATATATATTTTTAACACTTCTTGGTGACCGGGAAAAGTCTTTCCAACAGTTTACACAAGTTCTTGTTGTTGTTGTCCTCCTTCGTGCTTACAAATCACTGGACTGAGAATGTACTTGTTCATGTACAGATTGGATCCCGGGGTCCACTTGGGGTGCTCACTTGGGAGTGCTCACTTGGTCAGGGGTCCACTTGACCTGTATCCCCTCCGATTGCCCAGCACGCTAATACTAATCGTTCAATATAGCACCAAAGCAAAAATATAACAAGTCAGAATGATGGGATATACAGTATATTATCAACTGTAGATTAGTGAAACAGGTGGAAGCAGGGATGTTTATTAGTGTGACTGTAATCTCAAGAAAATAAAAATATAAACTGTGTTTGGTGCAAGCTTCCTAGGCTAAAGCTAGTATCACAGCTCGGAAGCTAACGCCTTTGGCTCCCCACCCATCTACAGAACAGAGAGGCTGGCCAATAAAAGAGGAGTGGGCAGGTATCAAGATCGCCTCTTAGTGAAGTTTCCAAATTCTTGATGTACAGGAATAACCCTGGTAGAGTCAAAAATGTTTCTCGGAGAGAAAAGAGGAAAAACAAGAAAGGCTGTGGGGGTTTTTTTTAAGAGAAGTGAGTGTTTTGATATTTTTTCAATTATCAAGTGACCAACAAGACACATTTCGGACAGTCAAAACCTACAAACACACCATTATCAGTCAATGACCCCTTTAAATAATCTGATAGTCAATGATATCATTACAGAACATGGTATCAGGCCCCATGCTGGGTAGTATCTTACTGGCCTGTGACATCGTGCGACTAGTTGGGGAAACGGGATATGGGAGGGAGTTTCCAAAATCTCTACAAATGTTGGTGGGGGTTCGCAATTTCCTCTCACGAGTCACAGTTATTTTATGTGTACCCTTTTGTACAATGAACCTGTGGGACAGGTGCATTATAAGGTCCTGATTGTGCAATTGGCACGGATACCTGTCGTACGAGTGTTGGGCAGCTGTCACAGGAATGTGGTGAGAACCAAAAAAAATTCTAAATTTTGTCTTGTGCATGTTGCAAGAATGACATGCAACACTCACATACCATGTATGTGAACTCCCAGCGAACTTTGGCCTAAAATTCACCAGGAGTTTGTGCAGCGTTAGTGCAAAATGCGTGATCACACATTCATACTTAAGGACAATTTAGAATCCCCAGTCGATGCCAGTTAACCTAATCTGCATGTCTTTGGACTGTGGAAAGAAACCGGAGTACCTGGAGAAAATCCATGCAAACACAAGCAGAACATGTAAACTCCATACAGAAGGGTTACTGATGGTCAAGGATGGATCAAACCTGTGACTTTCTTACTGTGCTGCCACAGTGTTAACCACTGCGCCACCAAGCTGCCCTTGGATAAGAAACTGTACCTGCAGAATTCTTGCTACAGATACGGTTCGAATCTGATTGGCCAGTATGTTCTATTAATGTGTATCTTAAAGGCAGCAGGCCACAGGTATAGAAATGAGGCATGTTTTTGTTTCAGTTTTTTAATTAATATCTATTTACAAGGGGCGGGGGGAAAAAAATAATTTTTCCAATGCATCTCGATTCGGACATGAACAATTCTGAGTCGATGCACCAATGCCAATATTCCAATTCTTAAGTATTAATTTAAAATGTAATTAATTTTGACGGAATGAAAAAAGTGAAACCGGAAAGGCAAAACTGTAGCATCAGACAGTTTATGGTATAACATTTCTGGCCAGGCACTGAATATGACTGCAAGCAAGCTGATCCAAAACTCCAAAAACATGAAACCACACTGGACGCCCCCCCACCTTCAGTGTCCTCTGGACTGGTTCCACCGGCTGCTGCTTGCAGTGTCCCGACTTCAGCAGGCAATCCAGTGGTTCATCTGGTTGTGAGGAGGATGAAGGACAAACGGTTGAGCCGGTGACGGAGTGGTTCTCAGCACTCTGCCGAGCTTTGCCTTACCTTCCTCGGAGATTGCGGTGGAATCCAGGGCCCAGTAGAAACCAGCCGTTGGGATGCTTTTGCAGTCTGGGGGGACTACTCCCAATGACAACGATCACGGGTGAGTTGAGCATATGTGCTGAAGATGGGTATAACTGATTATATGTACTGTATATACACACTGACTGACAATGTAGCTAACTGCTAACTTAGCCTGTTTGGCCAATTTTCTCCTGGTTGCACCAAAAACTGCAAATATGCTGCTCCAGGTGCTCTTTTCATGCTGGTTTTTTGTAGTGGAATAAGCTGGAAAATGCTGCATTCCATGTGACTTGCTACTAGGGCTGTGCAATATGACGATATATATTGGTGACGCGATTAAAAAAAATGTCTACTGTTTCATATAAAACTATCTCGGGATTTAAAAAAAACATATACCCCATTTCTACTTGTCACAGCCCTGCCACTCTCCCGCAGTGTGCCAGGTGTGTGGCTTCCGATGGTTAGCACAGCCGCTCACAGCAAGCTAATGTTATGGTCAAAAAGCCACTACTCCTGTTTGCCAGGGATATGGGACTGTTTCCCACGGTGCTGCATCAGAGAGGATAATTCTCCAACATCATTTTAATTGGAGGCAAGTAATGTTAACACCATCTCTCTCCAATTATAAAATAGCAGATGCTAAATGATGATGCTAATGTGTTGGTAATAGGAAACATAGTATATCAGACCATCGTTTCTTTGGTTTAAATTACTGTCAAGTTTCTTAATTTTGTCTGAAAAAAATATGACTAAAGCTGCAAAAGTGCGTGACAGCGGCCGCATACACACTAAATAAATTAATTAATTAAAAAGTGTCGAAACAACAAACTGGCTCTTAATGTAACTTGATTTTTAATCATTTTTAATTAGTCAAGTAGCAAAAATGAATAAAGTTGAAGTCATCTCAAAAGCACATTAAAAACAATTTTATAACAACACTCCAAAATTAAGAGGGGGAAAAAGGTGCATAAAATTAATGACATGAATTTGTACAATTGATTTTTTTTCAGTATGTAACTTTAAAAAAAATCGGAAAAAAAGACGGCCCTTTTAATTGGCAATTCAGTCCCTCCAGGATTTCGCGGGATGTTTTTGTGATTGTTGCGGGCCAAAAAGCCTGAATTCATTCATCTTCTTCCGCTTAATCCTTTTTCGGGTCGCGGGGGGGCTGGAGCCTATCCCAGCATCTTAGGGTGAGAGGCAGGGTACACCCTGGACAGATCACCAGTCCATCGCAGGACCAACACAGAGAGACAGACAACCATTCACTCTCACAGTCATACCTAAGGACAATTTAGAATCCCCAGTTTGATGCCAACTAACCTAACTTGCATGTTTTTGGCATGTGGGAGGAAACCGGAGAAATCTCGGAGTAAACCCACACAGACTCGGGGAGAACATGCAAACTCCACACAGTTCACTGTTGGTCAGGGGCTGGGATCGAACCCAGGATCCCCCAGCCAAGGGTGAGTTGCTGTGCTGCCGCAGTGCTAACCACTCCGCCACCGTGCCGCGGGAGTTTTTTAAAAAAGCTGCGGGAAAATTTGCAATGTTTTTAGAGTGTTTTGTGCACTAAAAGGTGTGGGAAGAATTCCAAATTTTAAAGCAGATGTTTTTTTCCAGTTTACTGCAGTGATATTCTATATAACAATACAAGAAAAGCACAGGATGGTCAAAAAATTCAGATAATAGTGATTTGTAAATTAAGCAGAAACTTCTGCTATACAGAAAAACTCTTGCATGTTAAAGAGTATAGATTTGGAAATTATTGGCAGCACCTTCATTTGAAAACTCCCTATGGTTCCCAACCACTCGGTACTGAGCGGAGAGGAAAAAATAAGTTATTATATTGCACTGTATTGGCTATTGGAGTCTGCGTTTTTTGGGGAAAAAAAAATACAGAGAATATTCTCCGTTTTTCCATGCCTACCCGTCTGCTGCATGTCGGGCTTCAAGCGCACACACACACAGACACACGCACCTTTCATTTACAACGGGACGGCGAGGGGGAGGGGGGATGGATGGGTGGGTGCATTTGTCTGTCCACAATGGAGATTCAGTTTTAAAGCTCATTGACCAGATGTAGTAATGAGTTTACCTCTAAAGATGTTCAAACACTCGCTGTAATGTAGTGTACTCTCCTCACACGCGCTCCCGCGATTGTTTTTCAACACAAACCCAGCACTTTGCACACACTGTCAGAATGGAGACGTGGCGAGGCATCCATGGGCAGGCTGGGAGAGACAGAGGCAGGGACCATGGTGTTTGTGTGAATTGGTGCGATCGCAACATCGCAAAATCCTGGAGGGACTGGTTATTATATATAAACTACAGAATTTACAGAAAATGTCTATCGTGATATTTATATCGTTATCATCAAATAAGATTACTTATACCGTGATATGAAATTTTGGTCATATCGCACAACCCTACTTGCGATTTCCGTTCCATTTCCCTCCATCCATCTTCTTCCGCTTAATCCTTTTCGGGTCGCAGGGGGGCTGGAGCCTATCCGTTCCATTTGTTTTATTAAATATATTGGAAATAAATGCATGAGTCATTGCAAATATGCTGCTTTAAAAGTACAGCATTGTCACATATAGAAGGCCAGAAGTGATAAAATGAAATAAATTCATACACTATCAGGTTGGCAGATAAAATACGTAAATCCATGAACACAGTGAAGCACAGGAACCATGAAATAATTAATTATGTAGTGAAATAAATAACTGTGCATTTAAATGAATTAAACAATAATTTAAATAATATATATATACACTACTCACAAAAAGTTAGGGATTTTCGGCTTTCTGGTGAAATTTCAGGATGCACCTAAAATGCACTATAACCTTTACAGGTGAACTTAATTTGACCTTCTCTAACCTTTTGAATGCACATGTCCAACTATTCAATGTTTCAGTACTTTATGCATAACTTGCTGTTCTCTAACAAGGTGCTTAGTGACAAAATTCACAACAGGTGTTTGATCCATGAATTGACCAATAAATTTTCTGGTTCAATTAGAATTGGTATTTACACAGTCCTCTTCATCATGCTGTTCACATTTTGACATCATGAAACCAAGACAACACCTAACAATTGATCAATGGTACCTCGCCATTGTGAGGCTTCAAACAGGATGCTCTCAGAGGGAAGTGGCCACTGAGCGGCATCAGCAGGTTGCAACAGAGATATAGAGGGAATGGACGAGTCAAAGAAAGGCATACAAGTGGATGTCCTTTGGCCACATCCACATGCCACTCAACTCCAGGAACATTTAAGGAAGGTGACAGACACAAAAGAGTCACGTCAGACCATTCGAAACCATCCACATCAGCGTGGTCTGTGTGCTAGACAACCTGCAAGGGTACCTGACCACACCACCAGGTACAGGCATCACTGTCTTGCATGGGCCAGGGAGCATTTATGCTGTACAAGGGGCCAGTGGGCCTCAGTGCTGTTCTCTGATGAAAATCGATTCACATTGAGCAGAAATGATGGCCACCAACAATGTTGGAGACATCAAGGAGAGCGCTGTCCATCAGCCACTGTTGTCACCAGACGAGCCTTTGGTGTGGTGGTGTTTCAGGCTGGGCAAGTGTGTCTAGTCAATACAGAGCTGTCCTACACCTTGTGAATGGTACAGTGACAAGCCGATACTACCTGAATAACATCATTGTGCCCCTACATGAACAGCACAGGCCTAATTTCATCTTCATGGACAACAATGCTCCAGCTCATCGAGGTCACATCATTAGGGAATGGCTGCTGGAGGCTGGGGTACTTCCAATGGAGTGGCCTGCACTTTCTCCAGACCTGAATCCTGTAGGAAACCTATGGGATTAGTTGAGTCACTGTGTAGAGACTCATAACCCTGCACCCCACAACCTCAATGACCTGAGGGCCACCCTTCAAGAAGAGTGGAATGCCATGCCTCAGCAGACAATAAGTCGAATTGTGAATAGCATGGGACATCGTTGTCAAGCTGTAATTGATGCTCAAGAGCACATGACAAGTTATTGAGACACTGACATTTTTTGTTGTGGTATACCCACCACTGTTGTTGACTTTGATTTCAATAAATTGTTTGAGATGAGGAAATCACCACTGCATGCTTCAACTTAAATGCCCTACTTTCATGATATAATATCACTGTAGCATGAACTTTTTACATTTTTCATAAATTTCATCCAAAAGCCAAATATCCCTAACTTTTTGTGAGTAGTGTATATACACTACCGTTCAAAAGTTTGGGGTCACCCAGACAATTATTTTGTGTTTTCCATGAAAAGTCACACTTATTTACCACCATGAGTTGTAAAATGAATAGAAAATATAGTCAAGACATTGACAAGGTTAGAAATAATGATTTGTATTTGAAATAATAATTTTTTCCAGATACTCAACCTGCTCAAAGGAAGGTCAGTTTTATAGCTTCTCTAACCAGCTAAACTGTTTTCAGCTGTGCTAACATGATTGCACAAGGGTTTTCTAATCATCCATTAGCCTTCTGACGCAATGAGCAAACACATTGTACCATTAGAACACTGGAGTGATAGTTGCTGGAAATGGGCCTCTATACACCTATGTAGATATTACACCAAAAACCAGACATTTGCAGCTAGAATAGTCATTTACCACATTAGCAATATATATTAGATATTAGAGTGTATTTCTGATTAGTTTAAAGTTATCTTCATTGAAAAAAACAGTGCTTTTCTTTCAAAAATAAGGAAATTTCTAAGTGACCCCAAACTTTTGAACGGTAGTGTACATGTTTAATAAATGATATACTTATTTCCAATTTTAAATAAGACACTTGTTTAATGAAAGATCTTTCCATTTCCAATTATAAATATTTCATTACACATTTATTTAATAGTATTTTATTTATTTATTTCATTTAGTCATTGCTGATCCCCAATAGTCTCACAGTGGGAGGAAAAAAAATTCAGAATAGAAAAAAAGATGTATCAAGAATCATAATCGGCTCGAAGAAGAGCCCCCTGCATGTAATTGGATTGAATCGTGAGGTGTCTAAAGAATTAAACCTCTGCTATTTACAACCTTTTTAACCTTGCCCACTCTCAAATCCTAAGGCTACGCTATTAATTTTAAATTCCCCCTTATGTCAAGTAAAACGCTGTACACATGGCGGTGAGAGGAGGACGCGAATAGCAACCTTCCGATCACAGGTTGGCCACACTATTCACCTAAGCCACTGTGATGATCCGGCGAGCGAACTCCCCCTCCCCTCCTGTTCCTGTTGGCTCCAGAGGATCAGACACACTTCTGTGACTACACACCTGCTGCGTCCTGATTACCCAGCGTATTTAAGAGCCAGCGTGTGGAGCATCCATCGCTGGATTGTTAGGTTTGCTACCGTGAAAACGTTCAGGCACTTAAAATGTTATTCTTACCGGCTGGTCTGTGTTTTGACTCCTGTGTCCTTCTGTCTCCCAGGTTTGCTGCCACCCATAGGTGTGTAATCCGGAGCTGATCACGCTCGCCTGACCAAGAAGACGCTGGACGTCCACCCAGGTCACTGTCCTTTCCCCTGTTTCCCTGGTCCCCACAGGAGTTACCTGGGCTCCTCTGCTCTCCGAGTAAGAGTACTTTCCCGTTATTATTCTCCCCTTCGGGAGATTCTGTCCCTAATGACCTCTGTCTGCTCTTTCCTTGTAGGCTACGTGCGCTCCAGTGGGCACCAGTTTGTGTAAATTTAAGCGTGCGTTTTTGTGTTGCGCTTTTCTTTAGCTGAGCACCTTTAGTTAGAGTTGTGTGTTAGTTTTATTTTTACAATAAACTGGTGAACTTTTTACACCTGTGTCCCAGTGTTCTTTCTGGCAGCTCTGCGTTTGAGCCTCACTTGCCCTGAATCATAACAGAATGATCCAGCCAAGATCGAGGCTCAGCGAGTGCTCAGCCAGGCGAACAGTCGGCACTCTGGCGCTTGGAGGCCATGGAACGTCGGGTCATGTTTCTTTTTGACCAGTTCGCAACAATTAACCAGCAACTGGCCACCATCACCGAGCACTTAGGGGGGTCTTTAGCAAGTCCAGGGCCCTTTCTTTACCACCTCATAAGGCCTACGATTGCGCTATCGACCTCCTCCCGGGCGCGCGGCTGCCATCCAGCCAGCTCTACAGTTTATCTGGGCCGGAGAGAGAGGTAATTGAGACCTACTGTACATAAAAGACTCCCTCAGCATTGGCATTATTCATCTGTCATCCACCCCTCTCGGCACTGGGTTCTTTTTTGTAGGGAAAAAGGACAGGACATTGCAGCCATGCATTGATTACCGCGAGTTTAGCACGATTCAGAATCAGAATCAGATTTATTGCCATTGTTCATGTAGTACACAAACTAGGAATTTGTCTCGGTGCCATGCTGCAACATTAAAAACATGATGAGATAAAGAGATAAACTAAAAAACTAAAAGACTAAAAACATGCAATAAGTGTAGAATAATAAGTAATAATAATAATAATAATAATAATAATGAGTAATACTAGTCAAGGCAGTTTTAAATAAATTAGCAAGTAGCAGATAATATGGGGTACCACAGTGCAGTCGATAATGCAACAGAAAAACAGTGATGAATGACATGAGTCTGGTTGAGCTGCTGTATATAGTGCACGAGAGACAATAAGTCACTTAATGTTCAGCAGTCTGATGGCAGAGGGGAAAAAGCTGTTCATGTGCCAGGAGGTTTTAGACTGAATGGACCGAAGTCTTCTACCTGAGGGGAGGGGGGGCAAACAGTACGTGACCAGGGTGTGAAGGATCGGCTATGATCCGGCCTGCACGCCTCCGGGTCCTGGAGATGTACAGGTCCTGGAGAGATGGGAGCTTGCAGCCGATCACCTTCTCAGCAGTGCACACGACGCGCTGCAGCCTTAGTCTGTCCCTGGCAGTGGCTCCTGCGTACCACACAGTTATGGAGGAGGTGAGGATGGACTTGATGATGGCCGTGTAGAACTGCACTAACATCTTGGTGGGTAGCTTGAGCTTCCTCAGCTGCCGCAGAAAGAACATCCTCTGCTGGGCCTTTTTGATGAGGGAGCTGATGGTTGGCTCCCATATGATTACCCGTAAGGATAAATATCCGCTGCCCCTTCTTAACTCAGCGTTTGAGCTACACCAACGGGTGCGTTTTTTCACCAAGCTCAACCTCCGTAATGTGTTCCACTTGGTCCGTATTCGTGAGGGAGACGAGTGAAAGACGGCATTTAAAACACCTCTGGGCCATTTTGAATTTTTGGTCATGCCATTAGGGCTGACTAACGCCCTTGCTGTCTTCCAACGGTTAATTAATGACATCTTACGGGACATGGTGAACCAGTTTGTTTTTGTGTATCTGGATGATATTTTGATTTTTTCCGGCACGCTGGAGGAGTACGTGGCCCACGTTCATTCCATCCTGTAGCACTTGCTGGAGAATCAGCTTTTTGTGAAATTGGAGAAGTGTGAATTTTCCACTCACCCTACTTCATTTCTGGGGTTCATCATCGCCGAGGGAGTGTTAAAGGCCGATCCGGAAAAAATCAAGGCGGTAGTAGACTGGCCAACCCCCAGTCCAGGAAGGACCTCCAACACTTCTTGGGCTTTGCCAACTTCTACCGCCGATTTATCCGTGACTATAGTAAGGTGGCACAACTGCTTACGCAGTTGACGTCAACCAAAAGCCCGTTCAAGTGGTCCGAGGCCGCTGAATGAGCTTTTGTGACCCTGAAAGGCCTGTTCACCAATGTGCACATCCTGCCACAGGTGGATCCTTTGGCACAATTTGTGGTTGAGATGTATGCTTCCGATTCAGGGGTGGGCGCTGTCCTCTCCCAGCGCTCCAGCTCCGACCAGAAGCTACGCCTGTGTGCATATTTCTCCCAGCGGCTAACGCCAGCTGAGAAGAATTACGATGTTGGGAATCACGAACTGTTGGCCATTAAGCTGGCGTTGGAGGAGTGGAGACACTGGCTGGAGGGAGCTAGCCAACCAGTCATTGTCTGGACCGATCATAAAAATTTAGAATACCTTTGATTGGCCAGACGGTTGAATTTGTGGCAGGCTCGGTGAGCCCTGTTCTTTGATAGGTTCAGTCTCTCCATCTCATACCGACCAGGGTCCCGTAATGCCAAGGTTGACGCTCTCTCACGCCAGTTTTCTCACAACTCCTCCTCCTCCACCTTTTCCTCCGCAGCTGCTGCGTCTCCCTGAGAGACTATTCTCCCCTCCTCCTGCTTTCTCGGGACACTCTCGTGGGAAATTGAGCAGAGGGTCCGACAGGCTCAGTCATCAGAACCCATCCCGGAGGGCGGCCCATCTGACCGGCTGTATGTCCCCTCGGCGCTATGTGGAGAGGTGATTAAGTGGGGGCATACTAGCTTTTCCGCCTGCCATCCCGGCATCTCCCGGACTATAGAGCTGCTCAAGAGAGCGTTTTGGTGGCCTGCAATTGGGAGGGATGTGCGGGAGTTAATCAAGGTCTGGCACATCTGCGCCGCGAACAAATCGGACTCTTCTCCACCAGCTGGCCTCCTCCATCCTCTCCTGGTGCCAAGTCGACCATGGTCACACATTGCTTTGGATTTCGTGATGAGCCTCCCTCCAAAGGCAACACGGTGATCCTCACCATTGTCGACCGGTTCTTCAAGGCCATCCAGCTGGTCCCTCTCTGAAAATTACCATCTGCCACGGAGACGGGCGACCTGGTGCCTCAGCACGTCATCTGGCTGCATTGTATTCCACTGGATATTGTCTCAGATTGGGGGCCACAGTTTATATCCCAAGTGTGGAGGGCGTTCTACCGGTTTTTGGGTGCCTCTGCAAGCCTGATGTCCGGATACCATCTGTAGAGTAATGGTCAGGCTGAGTGTGCCAATCAGTCTCTTGAGGCCACCTTAAGGCACGTAGCATCCAGGAACCCTTCCACTTCGAGTTCTCACCTGACCTGGGTGGAATATTTGCATAATTCAGCTGTCTCCTCCTACACTGTGCTCATGCCGTTTGAGGCCTCGATGGGTTATACACTACCTCTGCTGCCCATGGCAGAGAGGGGCCTCGCCGTCCCATCCGTGGAGGCCCATGTGTGTCGCCGTCTGTGGAGGGCCACAAGAGCTGCCCTCCTCCGCTCTGTGGAGCGCAACCAAAGTTATACCAACCGCAGACGCACGCCGGCACAGAAGTACATGGTGGGACAGAAGGTGTGGCTGTCCACCGAACAGATCCCGCTTAAGACGGAATCACGGACGCTCTCCCCCCCGCTATCTGGGGCCGTTCACCATCAAGTGATTGATCAACGACCTCACCATTTGGTTGGACCTGCCAACTTCTATGCGGATCCACCAGACATTCCACGTCTCCCGCATCAAGCCCCTCTCTGCCAGTCCTCTCTGCCCTCCTCTGGACCCCCTTTCCCCCCAGGTTATCGATGGTCAGACGACTTATACAGTGGAAAGGATTCTGGATGTCCAATCAACGGGGTCGGGGCTGCCAGTACCTTGTGGTTAGGAGGGGGTACGTGCCGGAGGAGAGGTCCTGGATCCCGGGGTCCTACATCCTGGATAAGCGGATGGTTCGGGCATTCCATCGGGTCCATCCCCGCAAGCCCAGTGGAACACCAGGAGGCACCCCTTGAGGAGGAGTCAATGTGATGATTAAGCGAGCGAGCTCTCCCTCCCCTCCTGTAGGCTTGGAAGGATCAGAAACACCTGTGTGACTACACACCTGCTGCGTCCTGACTACCCAGTGTACTTAAGAGCCAGCGTGTGAAGCATCCACTGCTGGATTGTTAGGTTTGCTACCATGAAAACGTTCAGGCACTTAAAATGTTATTCTTACCAGCTGGTCTGTGTTTTGACTCCCATGTCCTTCTGTCTCCCAGGTTTGCTGCACCCATAGGTGTGTACTCTGGAGCTGATCATGCTCGCCTGACCAAGAAGATGCCGGATGTCCACCAAGGTCACCGTCCTTTCCCCTGTTCCCCTGGTCCACGCAGGAGTTACCTGCCGGGCTCCTTTGCTCTCTGAGTAAGAGTGCTTTCCCATTATTATTTTCCCCTTCAGGAGATTCTGTCCCTAATGACCTCTGTCTGCTCTTTCCCCGTAGGCTACGTGCGCTCCAGTGGGCACCAATTTGTGTAAATTTAAGTGTGCATTTTTGTGTTGCACTTTTCTTTAGTTGAACATCTTTATTTAGAGTTGTGTGTTAGTTTTATTTTTACAATAAACTGGTGAACTTTTTACACCTGTGTACGAGTGTTCGTTCTGGCAGCTCTGCGTTTCAGCCTCACTTGCCCTGAATCACGACAGCCACAGCTGTCTCGGAGTTGATTTGAAAAGGTTTTGTCGGATTGTCAACTCTTCCATACCAATAGACATTTCATACAGGGATACACCTTCTGTATCAATAGCCACTTCCTTTTTTAAATTGTATATGCTGTGAGGCACTCTATGTTCACCAAATGTCATGGCTGTGGGAATATGTCTGGAGCTACTGCATGATAAAAATTATTCTCAGCTAAAATGCACTTTTCCAATGAAAAAGACAAAAAAAACCTCACAAGGGTTAAAGAATACAAAATTCATTAAAATATTACATATAACTTAGTTTTTGGTCACAAACAACACAAGTTTGACCATAATATGAGATTGTGAAGCAACCTGTTTCACAAAGGCAGTGGTTATGGATACGGAACCTGTATCCCTATGTGAAATTTCTATTGGTATGGAAGAGTTGACAATCTGACAAAACCCTTTCAGATCAACTCCAAGTCTGCTGCTGCTATGGCTTAGGTAGATAATACGGTGGGCCTGTGATCAGAAGATTGCTGGTTCGTGTCCTGCTATCGGCACCTTATCCAAACTGTTTTACTTGATATGAAATGAAATTTACACTTAAAATTAAGAGGTTGGTCTTAGGATTTGGGAGTGGGTAAGGTTAAGCCCCTGTCACACCTTGACGGCTCAGACATGTTGAGAGGATGGACCACCAGCGTCTCCCTCGGCAGTTACTCTACTCACAGTTATGCAAGGGCAGACGTAATCAGGGTAGACCAAGGCTCAGATTTAAAGGCAACATATGCTGACATTTAAAAAAATTAGTGAATACGCTGGCGTACGTCTAATAAGTTAAAGGTAAGTTTTGTATAACTTAAGAGAACGCTGGTATACGTCGAAGTACAGCGGGGTCATCTTAACATTTTGTGTATGCACAAAATTTTTCAGACGTATCCACCGTATGGCACATACTTCCCACACACGTGGCCCATAAGTTGTAGGCAAGTTATGCAATCCTT
Source organism: Pholidichthys leucotaenia (assembly GCA_020510985.1). Lineage (NCBI taxonomy): Eukaryota > Metazoa > Chordata > Actinopteri > Cichliformes > Pholidichthyidae > Pholidichthys > Pholidichthys leucotaenia. The sequence continues at coordinate 304,836,309 of CM035836.1, forward strand.
CACACGTTACGTGTTAGTTACTCATAAGTCAAAATACATTGAGATAATGTCTAGCGCACCCAAAACACAGCGGAACGCGTCAACATTTTTCTCATTAAACATATTTCTGATGGAGCCATTGACCTGAGATTTTCACCAGATATCAGTACTGTAACTACCCAAATGATCCATACATACAAAGAAATCAAGGCAACTGTGTTCACAAAACAAGTTATATTTAATAAAGTGAAATGACACAGGGGATAAGTATTGAACACATGAAGAAAAAGCGGTGCAAAAAGGCAAAGAAAGCCAAGAAACCAGCTGAAATCAATCAGAATTTAGGAAGCCATCCCATCCCCCATCAATGCAAAGTAATTTCAGCTGGTTAAGTCCTGACTGATAGCCCTTTAAAAGGTCTGTGAATATCAGATTGTCACACCACAAAGAACTCATGATAGGTAGAAGCAAAGAGCTCTCTCTAGACCTTCGCAACCTTATTGTTGCACAACATAATGATGGCATTGATTACAGGTGCATTTCTAACCTGCTGAATGTTCCAGTGAGCACTGTTGGAGCCATCATTAAGCAGTGGAAACAACATCATTTTACCATAAACCAGCCATGAACAGGAGCTCCTTGCAAGATTTCTGACAGAGAAGTCAAAACAATTATCAGAAGAGTGATCCAAGAGCCAAAGACCACTTGTGGAGAGCTCCAGAAAGACAACAATAGCACTCAACCGACATGGGCTCTATGCCTGCTCACCTTGCAAGACTCCTTTGCTGAAGAAAAAGCATGTTGAAGCTCGAGTAAAGTTTGCTGCACAATATTTTGGCAACCCAGTAAAATACTGAGAGAATGTAGTCTGGTCAGATGAGACCAAAATTGAACTTTCTGGATGCCACACCACAGCATGTTTGGAGGAGAAATGGCACTGCACATCCCATCATGGTGTGGGGGTGTTTTTCAGCACATGGTACAGGCAGGCTTCATATAACTGAAGGAAAGATGAATGGACAAATGTACAGAGACATCCTTGATAAGAATCCGTTGCCATCTGCCAAGATGCTGAAGATGAAACGAGAGTGGACATTTCAGCAAGACAATGATCTGTGGTGGAAATGTACTGTCTATGCATTAATCCACTGTTTATGCATTAATCTGTTGAGTAACTAGGGATCATATGTTTTACGAGTGTGTCCCCATATACGAATTGTTCTTATGTCCATATATGAATTTTTCTTATACACTGCATATTGTAACCTTATTAGGGTATAAGCTGCATAGTGTTTATTGGGCTTCACAGAAACAGTGTAAGAGTAAGGGATGACCTAAGCTACGTTAACAAGCTGTTTGACATGCCTGTTTTGTTTTGTGTTCCAGAATGAAGTTTTATGTCACACTGACCTGTTGAGGTCTTCATGCTTTCTCCCTCCCTCCTCCTCCTCTCCTCTCTGCCTGTTATCAGCATTTCAGATGTAACACTGAAGGCTATAAAAAAACCTGTGGCTCTCTCTGAGGACAGAGCAGAGCTGACTTGCTGTTCTCCGGTCCTCTTGTTGCTGACAGCAATAAAAAGGCTATTCAACTTACAGATCCGTCTGATTATTTACTCCAGGACCTTAAAGGTGTTTAGATAAAATTCGGTTACAGATCCCAAACACACAGCCAAGGAAACTCAACTGGCTCCAGAGAAGGAAAATAAAGCTGCTAGAATGGCTCAGTCAGTCACCTGACCTGAATCCAATTGAAAATCTATGGAATGAACTGAAGATCTGAGTTCATAGAAGACACCCATGGAACCTTCAAGATTTGAAGACAGTTTATGTGGAAGAATGAGCTAAAATCACTCATAAGCAATGCCTGCACCTAGTTTCTCCTTACAGGAGGCGTCTGGAAGCTGTTATTACCAACAAAGGCTTTTCTACTGAATCCATCCATCCATCCATCTTCTACCGCTTTTCCGGAGGTCCGGGTCGCGGAGGCAGCAGTTCAAGCAGAGAAGTCCAGACTTCCCTCTCCCCAGCCACCTGCTCCAGCTCTTAGGAGAGGATACCAAGGCGTTCCCAGACCAGCTGGGAGACAGTCTCTCCACCGAGTCCTGGGTCTACCCCGGGGTCTCCTCCCAGTGGGATGTGCCTGAAATACCTCAAGTGGGAGGCGTCCAGGAGGCATCCTAATCAGATGCCCATACCACCTCAACTGACTCCTTTCAATGTGGAGGAGCAGCGGTTCTACTCTGAGCCTCTCCCGGATGACTGAGCTCCTCACCCTATCTCTGAAGGTGAGTCATTTACTAATCAGTTTTCTACTGAATAGTAAATGAATTTCGCCAAGTGAGGAGAGAATCATCCCGGTTGAACCGAGACCGACTTTTTTAATTAACTTTTTTATGTGCCTGTGAGCAAGATAATGGCGCCTTCATGCTCTCGCACACCAAGGATTCATGGATCGGGAAGTGACGGCAGTTTGGCATGACCACGCTATGCGTAAATTAGGATGAGCTATGCATAAATTAGACTATCATTAGGCATAAATTGTGAACGCAGGCAACACGCTAAACATTCATTGGTATAAATTATCTATAAGTTATTGAAACGTTCTATATAGGTTTGTGGCGTCCATAATTGTAAATGTATGTGACTCACATGGATGCATGCTTGAATTTAGCCTAGAGAGACTTTAGGCTGGCAATGTGTATTGACATCACACCTCAAGAGGACAATACGTCTGAACCACCTACGGCTCGAGAGAAAGGAGAGGATTCCTCGCGTCTGACCATCTGGGGTCAGACAGGAGAACAGAAGGACTCTGGAGTTTTATAATGCAAATGGGAGAATGTAACTGAAGTGTGTGACTTTGTATGTGATGTATTATTGGAGGTGTGTATAAATGGATGTGAGTGACTGCGTTCTCTCTCTTTTTACTCTGACTGAGAGAGAGGACGTAGGATGCGAGAGGATTAAAGAAAATACTGGAAAGACACCCAGTCTTGTCAATTCTTGACTCCTACACTGGTGACCTATACATGAATCTGAGCACGCCGAAGCTGGAAGACAGCTTTGTGATCGACATGGAAGAACCGGGAGACAGCCGCTCAGACCCGGATTCACCGGGAATTGCCCGCAGGGGCGCAAGCCTGATTAAGCTCCCCGAGTTTTGGCACGATGACCCACACTCATGGTTCCAGCATGTGGAATCGCGGTTCCTACTCGGGGGAGCATCAGCGGACGACATTAAGTTTCATAATGTCATCGCGAGACTCGACAGCCGCACAGCTCGGTGTGTGCGGAGCCTGGTGCAGCAGCCGCCCGCTGCTGGCAAATACGACGCGCTGAAAGCCACCCTCATCAGGAGCTTTGTGCCATCACCCGAGGCAAGGGCCAGGCAGCTGCTGGACCTGCGCGACAGAGGGGGACGCAGGCCGACTGTCCTCATGGAGGACATGCTACAGATGATCGGGACGGACAACGACGCGTTCCTCTTCAAGCACATTTTCCTAAGGACCCTCCCAGCGCACACGAGAGGTCCCCTGTCCAGCAGACGATGTGTGAACCAGCAGGACTTCCGCGAGCTGGCCCAGGAGGCGGAGTGGCTCCTCAACGCCTGCGACGAGCAAGAGACCTCCGTGGCAGCGGCAGACCTCGGCGTGGCGGCTGGGGGCAGTGTGGAGCCAGAGGCAGCAGAACCCACCCCAGCGACGACGGCGGCGGCGAGATCCCGAGCCAGGGGAGATGACAGCCTCTGCTATTACCACCGACGGTTCGCCGGGAAGGCGCACAGGTGCATCCCGCCGTGCAGTTTCAAAAAGCGGGGAAACGACCGGGCCGGGAGTCGTTAGCAGCTTCCACTCTCGGCGAACGGAACAAGCTGCTTTATCTGACAGACGCGGGCTCCGGGCGGCAATTCCTCGTGGACACCGGAGCCCAGAGGAGCTTCATCACTGCAACTTATGCAGATCGGGTGGCTGGACCCCGCGGAGACGGAGCAACAGCGGCCAACGGCTCCAGCATCAAGACTTACGGAGAGAGAACCTTGTCTCTGTCCTTCCACGACCGCGCTTACGAGTGGAACTTCATCGTAGTGGCAGTGAGCTTCAATATGTTAGGTGCTGACTTTCTGTGTTCACATGGTTTGTTAGTTGATCTGGCCAACAAACGCCTAGTAAATGCACTCTCTTTCTGTTCTATCCCTTGTGCAGCTCGGGTGTGCACGCCGCCAGTACAGACTAACGTCGCCGCAGCAGGTGGTAAGTTCCACACTCTCCTAAACCAGTTTCCAGCACTCACAGTTCCCACTTTTTCAGCTAAGGTGGCGAAACACGGGGTGGAGCACTTCATAACCACGAGTGGCCCACCAGTTTTTGCTAAAGCTCGGTGCTTGGATGCAGCTAAGCTCTCCGTGGCACAGGAGGAGTTCGCCAACCTGGAAAGGTTGGGCATAATTCGCCGCTCGAAGTCCGCCTGGGCTTCCCCCCTGCATATGGTGCCTAAGGCTGACGGCTCGTGGAGACCTTGCGGTGATTATCGCAGGTTAAACAATGCCACAGCTCAGGATCGCTACCCGATTCCGCATATCCAGGATTTTTCAGTGCACCTGGCAAAAGCGCGCATTTTTTCTAAAATAGACCTGGTCCGCGGTTATCATCAGGTCCCGGTTCGACCAGAGGATATTCCCAAAACAGCGGTAATAACCCCGTTCGGACTTTTTGAGTTTTTACGTATGCCTTTTGGCCTTAAAGGCGCCGCGCAAACCTTTCAACGGATGATGGACGCAGTGCTGCGTGACCTTCCGTTTGTTTTTGTCTACTTGGACGATATTTTAGTAGTCAGCGCCTCAGAGGAGGAACACGAAAAACACCTCACTACAGTTTTTCAAAAGTTGGAAGCACACGGGTTGATAATCAACCCGGCCAAGTGCCAGTTTGGCGCAGCACAAACTGATTTTCTGGGGCACCGTGTCTCACCAGAGGGAGCAGTTCCTCTGCTGGCAAAAGTGCGCGCGGTGGCTGAGTTTCCCCAGCCACAGACAGTGAAAGCGTTGCAGGAATTTTTGGGGATGGTGAATTTTTATAACCGTTTCATACCCCGCGCAGCGCAACTCATGCAACCGTTATACACCGCGCTTAAAAAACAGAAGCCTGCCAATGTGATCGAATGGTCCCCGGAGCGGGAGCGCGCGTTCACAGCGGTAAAAAAAGCACTCGCGGACGCAGCACTGCTGGCGCACCCAGACCCGGCAGCTCGCATAACAATAACCACAGACGCGTCAGAGGTAGCGATAGGGGCCGTGGTAGAGCAGCAGGTCGCCGGAGTTTAGCAACCTCTCGCCTTTTTCAGCAGGTCCTTGCGCGAGCCCGAGCGGAAATACAGCGCATTTGACAGGGAACTCCTGGCGCTCCACTTAGCCATTCGCCATTTCCAGTTCTGGCTGGAAGGGCGGCGTTTCACCGCGTTTGTCGACCACAAACCGCTCACTTTTGCGATGTCCAAAACTTCAGAACCGTGGTCAGGATGGCAGCAGAGACAACTGGCCGCAATTTCGGAATTTACCACCGATATTCAGCATGTGACCGGTAAACTCAAATGTAGTGGCAGACTGTCTGTCACGTGCGGTAACAGCACCCGTCCGCGCGGAGCAGGGGTGCGCGGCCGCTTACCCAGAGCGCGGTAACAGCGCGGACGCGCACGCAGCTCCGGTCCACGTGGGAATAGATTATGCAGCCATGGCAGCGGAGCAGAGCGAAGACGCGGACGTGCGCGCGCTCCTGTCTGGACCAACAGGGTTAAGGCTGGAGCGAAAAACTTTACAAGCTGGTTAACCCCCTCTAATCTGCGATGTCTCCACCGGGCGACCGCGACCGGTGGTACCGGCCACGTGGCGCCGTCGCGTTTTTGACGTTGTGCACTCCCTAGCGCACCCGGGAGTACGCGCTTCGGTGAAAATGGTAGCAGAGAAGTTTGTTTGGCCGAGCCTGCGCAAGCACATGAAGGAGTGGGCTAAAGCCTGCATGGCTTGCCAGCGGGCCAAAATCCACAGGCACACCAAAGCACCCTTAGAACCGTTTCACATTCCGGCTAGGAGATTCGATCATGTGCACGTGAATCTCGTGGGCCCCCTACCGCCATCTCAAGGGTTCACACATCTCTTGACGATGGTGGACCGGACCACACGTTGGCCGGAAGTGGTCCCGTTAACATCGACCACAGCGGCAGAGGTGGCTCACGCCTTTTTAACAGCCTGGGTAGCGCGTTTTGGGGTTCCGTCAGATATTACGTCCGATAGGGGACCTCAATTTGCGTCAGAACTGTGGTCAGCAGTGGCCAGCGGCTTAGGAGCGGCAGTACACCACACTACCGCTTATCATCCCCAGGCCAACGGTTTATGCGAGCGTTTTCACAGGTCTTTGAAGGCAGCCCTCAGAGCGTCGCTAACGGACACAGATTGGGTAAACAAACTACCATGGGTTTTATTAGGGTTGCGTTCGGCACCCAAAGAGGACCTAGATGCCTCACCAGCAGAGTTGGTTTTAGCGCAACCTCTCAGGCTGCCCGGCGAGTTCTTGCCAGACCATACGGCACCAAGGCCCCCCCCGGTCCGGGGACCTCTGAGTAACACGGGAGCGGAAATGCTCCCGGGCCCCGCTCATCACACTTTTCCGCGTGTGTTCGTGCCCAAAGCTTTACAAAAAGCAGAGTTTGTTTTTGTCAGATATGACGCTCAGCGTCACAGCCTCCGCCCACCTTACGACGGTCCATTTCGAGTGCTGGAGACCGGGGAGAAATATTTTATGCTAGATTTGGGGGACAGGAGGGAGACGATCAGTATTGATAGATTAAAACCTGCTTTTGTGTTGCATAACGAGTCTGTACAGCCGGTGGGTGCGCCTCGACGCGGCAGGCCTCCCAGGGGGCGGCCCCCGGACCCCCCGCAAGGGGCAAATAACCCTTCTCCCCCTCATTCCACAGATTCACAGCAGGACGGCCCGGCACAGGCTGTGAGACCTGCGTACAGCAGATTCGGGAGAAGACTGAAACCTAGACGACAGGCAGAGTAATGTGGGTTTTGATCAGACTGTTGGATTGTGCTGTAAGATTCTGCGGGGGGAGATGACGCTGTAGGTGTATGTCCAGTCTTTTGCGTGGGAGGGGGAGTGATGTGGCGTCCATAATTGTAAATGTATGTGACTCACATGGATGCATGCTTGAATTCAGCCTAGAGAGACTTTAGGCTGGCAATGTGTATTGACATCACACCTCAAGAGGACAATACGTCTGGACCACCTACGGCTCGAGAGAAAGGAGAGGATTCCTCGCGTCTGACCATCTGGGGTCAGACAAGAGAACAGAAGGACTCTGGAGTTTTATAATGCAAATGGGAGAATGTAACTGAAGTGTGTGACTTTGTATGTGATGTATTATTGGGGGTGTGTATAAATGGATGTGAGTGACTGCGTTCTCTCTCTTTTTACTCTGACTGAGAGAGAGGACATAGGATGCGAGAGAATTAAAGAAAATACTGGAAAGACACCCAGTCTTGTCAATTCTTGACTCCTACAGGTTACTAATACGTTATGTATACGTCCAACTCATTATGGCTACACGATACATACACCCAAAAATAAAAATTTTGGCCATATGCCAGCGTTTTAGAGAAATTTTGATACGTCGGCAAACGCTGCCTAAATTGTCAAGGTGTGACAGGGCCTTTAAAAAGATTTAAAAAAAAATAGATAAAAAGGTGAAAATAGATATTAATTAAAATTTTGAAACAAATAAATGTCTCAGATTTCCGTAAATGTAGCCTGCTGCTTTAAAGATACACATTAATAGAACATACTGGCCAATCAGATTCGAGCCATATCTGTAACAAGAATTCTATGGGTCCGGTTCCTGTATCCACAGCCAATGCCTTTCACAAAATGCTGTCTGATTTAATAGGGAATGAACCATCTATTGCTTTTATTGTAAGAGGACGCAAAACATGTACATTGCGCACCTATTACTGGAAACTGTAGGCCACCTAGCGGGTGACCAGCTTCCCGGCCATAGTGTGATACTAGGAGACGGCCGTCTAGTCACTTCGGTTTGTGGAGAGTTGAAGTTACAATGCAAGTCCAGTGTAGCTACTCCTCATCTCTGCTGTTTGTCTACCAAAGCTTTCCCACCAATAGTCTATCTAACCCACTGAACTCTAAAGAAAAGGTTTGTTATTAAAATCTATTCTGAGAAACATGACACTACAAGTGAACTAAATAAAGGCGTATATGCTAGCTGAGAGCTAGCCGTCTTTCTCCTGTCCGAGATAAATGTAAGTAGGTCAAACCTGTGAAAGAGTCCGGGTAGATAGACTCTATAGCTTCAAGTTCATTCCTTTGCTCCTCGGCGTAGTCTGTCATTTTTGTGCAGGTTATCTAAACGTGAGTAAAACCATCACCACCAGTAGACTTAACTCGCCGACACGCAGCGTGTCCGGTCGATGCGATCAGAATTCGACTTGTTCGGTCTGGTTTGCACGTATGGAAAACCAAAAGGCCCAAAACGTCTAGTTTGAGGTTTATGGTTTGAGGTCCGTTCGTTTACCTGCATACCCATTCATATGGAAGTATTGAAAGACTGATCATACTGGTTATTGCAGCCAGAACTATCATTTAGAAACATTTAACTACAACACTCTTTTATTGTTACTCTCGCAACTGTTCTTTTCAACCTTTTATTCCAAGACTAGCTTTTATTTTGTGGTTGTTTTTAATTCAAGGTTTTTATTTTTTTTTATTACCTCCGCCAAAGAGATAATGTGATCAGGGCAGTTTGTTTGTCTGTTAGCAAGATTACGCAAAAACTACTGGACGGATTTTGAACATTTTGGAAGTAATCCAAGAGTGCATACCTCTGCCAAGGCCCTTGTTTGTTTCCTTGTTTGTTTACAATGGGATTATGCAAAAACTATTGGACAGGTTTTTGTTGAAATTTTCTCCACAGGTGGCCCTTGGGCTACGGATGACTCCATTAGATTTTGCAGGTGATCCAAGAGCACATACCTCCACCAAGGCTCTACCTCACAATATTAGAGAAAGTCAAACAGTGATGCAGAATTTACATCCTGATCCAGATCACCTCCAAAATATGATGGGTTCATCCATACCCACTGAGGTAGTGGTGGCCTAATGGTTAGGGATGTGGACTGACAACCGGAGGGTTGCTGGTTCAGTCGCTGGACTGGCAGGATAAGATCTGAGCAGGACAGATGACTCAGCTGTGTTTGGCGGAATCTCATTCTCCTCCCTTGCTGACTTTAGGCACATTCACGTGAAGTGAAGGGCTGTCCCAGTCATGTTCATAACTTGTACAATAATGGGCAGCGGTACTGTTGACGGAGCTTTATTAACAGTATATATAACAACACCCACAGACTCACGGCAGTCTCCACTAGCCAGGGGGTCCACGACGAAAGAGGACGTACCTCTTCCGCCCGTGCCCTTTATACCTCAGGTGGCGTCACCACCAGAAAAGGCGGTCTGCCACCCCTGTCTATTCCACGGCCAACCCAGCCGCCATCTTACTACTACTACCGTAACACTAAAACTCATACATAACATTTCCCCTCCTTCAGAAAAATGGCAAGCACACTAACTAGCCCACCCAAAATTTGTCACCTGACTCACGCACTAACAGCAAAACTTTATGCACAAAAATAAATAAACAAACCTATCCATGCACACAACACAAGTTAGAGGGGCCAGGTAGACTGCTGGCACCCCCTACACCGCCAGGAGGATTATTCTGCCGCCTTATCCCTAATAGTTCAAACCAAAAATCAGACCCTCCAGAATTTCGAGAAGTTGCGATTCTACCAATTCCCGCGATTTCAGCAGGTCCTGCATAATTTGGATTTTGTCCAATCACCGCAACTTTACCGCAATTTTGGCCAATTGTTGTCCACTTATGTCAATTTCGCCAATCAAATTTGTCTCTCAGTAGCGCGCAGATGGGTACGTCATTAGTCTGACCAATCAAATGCGGCGCTGCACCGCACTCACTTCTGTGTTTACAGTGAGAATATACCGAACACATCAGCAAGACAGAGTGTGTGATTTAAAAAAAAAAAAAGCACACTCACCTGCGAGTTTTCCCACATCGTTCCTTCATCCGTCTCCCCCCGCCCACCGGTGAACGTCTCCTCGAGTTTCCGTAATGACCGCGTGTATGAAGTGCCGGGTTTGTGTTGAAAAACGTCCACCTGCCTGAAAGCACCTCCGTCTCAGGAACGCGTGCGCCCAGACATGCCATAAAACCACACAAAAAACAAGTGAATCTAATATTACAGCAAGTGTTGTAACAATTTATACGTCTTTAGAGGTAAAAGTCACAATTACATCTTGTCAGTGAGTTTTAAAGTTGGGACTCTCCGGGCTGGACATGAGCCAATGCGCGATTCAGGCAATCCCCAAGGAGAGCCCCGCAACTTACCGCAACAATAGAAAAAAAAAAAAAAAATCCTGTGAAATCCTGGAGGGACTGAAAAATATAGCCGTGCCTCTAAAGAAAATAATTCCGGAACAGTTTATACACAACAAACAATACAAATACATGGCCTAACTACCCCCTACTGGTGGCTCCTCACCCCACCCCAATCCCCCCCACACTTGGGCACATCATATCAAATCAGTAATGTTGGGGGTCAGTCAATTATCACCAGTTTCACATCAACATTTTTTTTTTACATGCCACGAATCAAAACACCATTTTTCTTACATAATTCAAACAACTCTCTTTTTTTTCCCAATTTTTTTTTTACAATACGCTCAATTTACCAAATCCAACACAAACAATTTAGTTATACTTTTCTTCCTTCTTCGAAATACATTCAGGGCACAAACCAATAGGGCTATAAAACTATATACATAACAACACAGGGGTGTAAAACCCAGAACCCATTCATAAACAAACCCCCAGTCATTTTACAAACCCAGTGGAGCCCCCCCAGATTGCCATCTGGTGGTTCCCTTCCAGAGTGCCTCCGTTTCTTGGCTTCTGGAGATGAACTGCGCCGTCTCCTCTTCTCCACCATGCGACACAGCTTGTTGGGGTCCCTCCACGTTTCGTCCGACAGGCCCAAATAGCTGTCACTCTGGGCAGCCGTCACCTGGAGCCACCCCTGGTCATCGTGCCGCTCACCCGTTCCGTGGGCCCCTCTCAGCTGAGCTTTGACCCTTGGGCGGACCCTATCACCAATCCGCAGGGCAGTTCTGTCATGCTTTCTCGGACCACCACGATGTAAGCGGGCCTCCTCTTCGAAACCGGTTGTCTTGCGGGTCCTGTTCGAAGTCCTCTTTGAAGGCCGTCGCTTGGAGCGCTTCAACACTGCACCCGCTGGTCTTGCCCCATCACTCTTCAACGCAGGCACCTCGTCCCTACCTGTCACCCCGGGGGTCCCGCCATGCCATCCAGTTCCCACGCCAAGGGCAACTTGGACCCTGGCATCAGGTCCGTCCCGGGATGACATTGCGTGGTGCCGGGCTTGCCTTCCCCCTGTAATATCAGACCAATCAGTGTCCCACACCTCCCCATCTTCCACACACGGAGCAGGTCGGTTCCACAACCCACAGCCTGACCACTCCTCTTCGGTGCCGTTGGTGATCAAAAAGCCCAGTCCATAGAACATGTTGCACCCATTGATGTTGGCTCCAGCAGCGGTGACTATGAAATGCACATTCAACATTGTCACTGTAGTAATATTTAATTATAAGGGTGATAATTTACGAGGATTATTTCATTGAGTTACAAGTGGGTGTGCGGAAGGATGTTTGATTCTTCCACAAACACAAATTATGATAGAAATGCTCTCATCAGAACGGGGCACCAGTCCAATTTTGGACAGTTTATTAATGATTAATCCTCATATTTTATCAATCAATTTCAAACAATTCATGAGTTCTTTGATGCAGTGACTTAGAAAAGCATATATGCTTTTATATATGCTTGCAAACAATGATGACTTCCCTCGTTTACAAGTTTATTAATGAAACTAATTCAGGTTACATGACATTGCATTCAAATGATTTGTAAGCAGGTTCAAATGATTAACAGGTGTCAAATATCACATCAACTGTTAATGGCCTCCTGGGCGTAAAAGCTACAGTTAAACCTTTGTGGAACCAAGAGGAAAACATATTTTATATTTCAACTGTAATGCAATGGAAGGCTGAGATAACTAACAAAATCATGTCGTCGGCCTCCGTCGGTCTATGATGACCATGGAAGAGAATCCTAAACGTCTACTCTGCTGGAACAGCACCGCCTGTGGCTGAACAGGCCGATGCGCACCGGTGTTCTACCTTCCAGCGTTGGGCGTTGGTAGGATTCAAGCCTGGGCAGGAAGATATGGAGGACAAGATGTTACCCATGCAGCATGTCCCCCCTCTCCACGTCACTGATGAATCCAAAGGAACAGCAGGGCTGCTATAGTTTGGCACCAGCGCCATCACAGGAGCTGCCAGAACGATGTTGAGCACAACAGAGAACTGCCTTAGGGGCTCCGATTCCGGATTTTTCCTCAGAGTTGACTCCCGAAGCCTTTCCTGTAACCGGGCGTGCCGCAAGGCAGCGGAGGTTTGAAATCAGGGTTTACCTTCCCCTAGATGGGCTACCTTCCCAGGTTGACGAGCCACCATCTACCCGAAGCATCTGGTTTTAAGGCGCCAGAGATCCGCCCTCGCCCCTTCTCCTATTAGTAAAAGCAGTTCCGCCGGGCTTAGAGACCAAACCACACGGGCAGGCTAGGAGTTGGACTTAGTTGTCAGAGGCTTTTCAAGACGCATGCCGTAAGGAGCATTTTATGAGCACTGGGAGCTTAACCCCAGTGCCGCTCCTGGCTATGACAACCTTGGAACCAAAACGTGAAACTTTGAAACTTTGAAACTGATTAGTCTTTGAAACTTTTTCTGAAAAAGGAAACTTCTGGATTAATCTACAAAAATGAATGGAGGTTACTGAACAGAGAATAGGAATTTTCTTTCAGCATACAACTTCTCCTATGGCTGTAGGACTAATTATACCATGAAATATTGGTTATGCTCAATTATAATTTTGGTATTTGGACATCACGTTTATACTCAGCAAATAGGAAAGTGGGAGTCTCACTTATGAACAGCTGTAGCTCCAGGTATTCAGCAGTGGTCGGCGCCAGCCGGTGGTATTGTTTGGGGAAGGCTCAATGGCTCTCCCCAGACAGCTTTTGGAACACAGGAATCAACCGGGGTGGGGGTGGGGTGGGCGCTCGTGAGAGTGTAGCCAGTGGAGTTAGCGTCTAAGCCCCAGGCCAGGCATGACGTCTTTTGGCAACCAGTCCGAAATTTAGGATGTCCACGGCCCACAGGACAGCTAAAGGCTGGAGGAAAAGTGCATTTAGGCAGCTTCACCCACCAACTCCTGGTTTCTTAATGTTGTGATACGTGGGTGAGGCAGGGAAAGATTAAAGGTCCAAAAATCTCTCAGTCCACTTTAAAGGCAAGAGAAATTAAAAGTCCACTTTAACGGCAGGAAAAGTCAAAAAGTCCAGGAAAAGCATTTAAATAGGATAAGCACGGCTTCTGAGGCGAGGAAGAAAAAGGGGTTGAGAGTTTGACTCTCATTTAGAGGTGAGCTCACAGGAAAAGGATGGTTCCCCTCAGTTGCCAGAAAAACAGGCAAAAGCTTACAAAAGATGATTAAAGAAAACTAGCACAGGACAGTTCTTTGTTTGTAGCCGACCAATAGGATGAAAGGAAGGGCGTCATCTAACCGGGGCAGCCTGTGGTTGGCTGATACAGTCAGAAGATGGACAACAGGGTTTCGGTACACATACACAATTTTAACTGGAAATTCATTATATACTCAATATAAAATATGACTAGCTTCAGTGATTCAAGACTACTATTCAGTGACTAGGTATTTTTTTATAAATGTGTCCTTATATAATTGACACACATCAGAATAAGATTAATTGGCATTCCAACATGCAATCACAATTAAATCAAGAATTAATGAATTATTGCAAACCATTATTGTCCATCACAAGGGCGATTATCTTCACAGTGTCCAGAGTTATCCTGAGGAATGAGAGCTTGACAAAAATTAATGTTCAGTCAGAAGTAGCAAAGTTCCAGATAGTAATGAACATATTCCGTAGAAGCCCACTAGGAGGTACTGTTGAGCTGTTGATAATTTTTAGGTGACCTGAACATGCCCCCAGGACCTGGCATGCAAAAAGGGAGACAGTTTCTGAGTTTTATGGATATTCTGTGGAGGATCAAAGTGTTCTCTCAGCCTAGACCTGACAGGTTAAGGGGTAAACTTTTTTTTTTTTTTTGGAGGTTTATGTCTTTTTAAGGGTATCAGCTCCTGGTATGAAGGCTTCTTATCTGCTTAGGGAGGAAGCTCAAGAGATTTTTATGATGTACTTTAATCCTTTAAAAGCAATTCTTATCGGGTTTCTCTACAAAGGGAAATTATTTCCAGTGGGGTTCTGACGAAGAAAAAACAGCAATTCTTGACACGGACCTTGAGTGAGAGTTTCTTTAAGATGAAGAGTGATTTCCTGAATTAGCCTGAAGGGAAGCTGATGCTACATCACTGATTTGTACTTCACCTCCAACGCCATAAATCCCAAGACGGCCAATCTGTTCATCCCATAGCCATAATAGGGTGCAGCCTGTTTATGAATGCAATGATGAGAAAATAGACTCCTCACTGTCGCTAAATTTAGCACGGAGGTCACTGCTCCAGTGTCCACCAACAGCAGAACCTCGACACCATCCAGCAAGACAGTACAGCAAATGCGTCCATTTGTCTCTGGAGAAACTGTATGAACCACCATCGGAGTCTTTGGCGAGGGACCTGCCTCTCGCTGTCAGTCCCTTCACTCAAAATTTTTTACAGGTCCTGGCAAAGTGGTGCAACAAGCCACATCTCCCACAGCGCTTGCCCTTTGCCGGACACTCCCTGGACTTATAGCGGTGTTTAGGGGACCCACAGCCATAACATCTAGGTGTTCCTGGGGCAGACCTAATCTTCACCACGGAGGCATACTCTTCACCCTTTCTGCTATCTTCATCCTCAGGGCCCAGCGTCAGCGCCTTTAGGCGAGGCTCATCCTGGGTCAGAGTGGACCTTCCACTGAGGTCCCTCGCTATCATCTCAGCTGCCTCAAATTGTTGTGCTAGCTTGATAGCAGAGGTTAACATCAGCTCACCTGGACGAGTTAAGAGCCTTGATCGAGCTGCGAGACAGCGAACATGCTCCGCTAGCTGATCCCGGATCATTTCATCCTCCAGGGGTCCGAATTGGCATTCCCTCGCCAGCTGGCGGAGGTCTGCTATATATCGTTTCACAGACTCTCCTGTCCACTGGCGGCGCTGTTGAAACTGAATGCGCCGGACAGTGACATTTTTCGGGGCGCGAAAGTAGCGTGCCATTAGCTCCACCACCTCATCGAAGCTATTGGCTCCTCCTAATGTTTCCAGAATCCTCTGTCCTTCTATGCCCAAGCTATGAACCAAAATTGCCCTCGCGCGAAGCTTCTTGAGCTCGCCGAGGTTTAGAGCCACCAGATAGTTGGTAAATGCCATGAACCACCTAGGCCAGGGCATGGGTGGCTCGCCTGGGGCCTCCAGAAATGGCCGAAAATTAGCAAAAAACCTCTCCATAACCGCTTTTACCTCATCACCGAATGTCGTGTTCATAACTTGTACAATAATGGACAGAGCGGAGGTACTATTGACAGAGCTTTATTAACAGTATATATAACAACACCCACAGACTCATGGCACTCTCCACTAGCCAGGGGGTCCACGACGAAAGAGGACACACCTCTTCCGCCTGTGCCCTTTATACCTCGGGTGGCGTCACCACCGGAAAAGGCGGTCTGCCACCCCTGTCTATTCCCCGGCCAACCCAGCCGCCATCTTACTACTGCTAACACTAAAACCCATACATAACTGTCCCAATCTGAAATCAGGAAGTGGCTGACTGCTCACTCGCTGACTTCATGAGCCCCTTCTCTAGTCAAGTCAGCATAGCATGCTGGCTTAAGGTAAGGGAATTACCCACAGTTCAGAGTGCCATGCCATGGTTTCTCAAGGAAAAGCTCCTGATTCGTCACCTTTTCATCACTGACCACCCCTTCACCCCTGCTCCACCCCACACAAAAAAAACAAACAAACAAAAAAAACCCCACACAAACACAGATGCATGGAAGGAACAACTCCAAACATCACTAAAATCCTGGAATTCCCCCGTTGTGGGACTAATAAAGGCTTATCTTATCTTATCTTAAAAAGAAGATGTTTCCATGTCAGTATAATGTAGCTCACTGGTCTGCAGTGTGTCTATAGCAGGGGTCACCAACGCGGTGCCCGCGGGCACCATGTCGCCCGCAAGGACCACATGAGTCGCCTGCAGGCCTGTTCTAAAAATAGCACAACTCGCAAGTGAGCTGCGTCTAAGATGTAATTTTTTCTGCCGCTATTTTTTAAAATCACACTTGCATTTATATAGATTTTAAAATGACAATGTCTTAAAAATAAAAAAAAAATGAAAATATGTTTATTATACGTAAAGTCAAGGTGAACTCTGACCTAGTTCAAAGGTCAGTATTGTGCGCATGACAAAACCTTCGCGCTTGTGGAGAGTAAGCTAGCGGGCAGTGAAGATGGTGACCGCAGTGCAGTTTCCTAGCCCAAAAACATGGCAAAAAAAAAAAAAGACAGAAAATTTATCATTTTCAAAGTGAGCGGGAGGAAGAGTTCTTTTTTCCTACCGTGAAAGGAAGCTGCGTGTGTTTCATTTGCGGAGCGACCTGAGGACCTTGTTCTCAATAAAGTTTTGGAAAAAAAAACCCAAAACTTCAATACGCGTCATGAAACTGCTGCCCACTCTTTTTTTTTTTTATGTACCCGTAGGTAGATTTGTTCTGCAGTCCGGTGACAAGCCTTAACTCCCTAACCTGCATGTTTTTGGCATGCGGGAGGAAACCCACGCAAACACGGGGAGGACATGCAAACTCCACACAGATCACTGTTGGCCGGGGGCAGGGATCGAACCCACGATCCCCGCGATCCCGCGGCCGAGGGTAAACTGCTGCCACGGTGCTGGTTATTACTCCAGCATGATTCTTGGCAAGAACTGTATGGATATAATTCCAGTGAAGAAGAACACACAAAAGTGTGTTTATTAAATGTAACAGATTTTGAGCAGAATTGCAGCAGATTTGTTCAGTTAAAAATGTGATAAGATTTATTTAACATGAAAGTTGATTTTTCTTAAATGTTGCATAACTTTTTCAAACATGGTTCAACATAGTTCATGAATTAAAAGGGTTTAGTTTTTTATGGTTAAAAGGGACTGGTGAAAACTGGACATTTTTTTAATGAAATGTAGAAGTGATCATCTGAACAATTGCTGAAATTAATAAAAATAAAGTGTTGAATATTGATCTTGTCTGTTACCCACTCTAAGTTATTGATAATTATTTATATATATATATATATATATATATGTGTGTGTGTGTGTGTATATATACATATATACATATATATACAATTTGTTATTTTAGAGGAGTGTGTCAGGCTGGTGCCCTTCACATGACTCGATACCCATGGAGTAGCTCTTGGTTTCAAAAAGGTTGGTGACCCCTGGTCTATAGTTGTATAATAAAACATTTTTTTATTTACAAACAAGGAGCAATGAACAAACATTACAATTTATTGAGCTTCGCATTGAACATGATTCCAAATTCTCGGGCCACAGAAACGCATCTGCTCAAGGTTTCAAGTACTCAGCTGGTATATTGATAGATTATTGTAGGGTCCATTTAGCCCAGGGGTCACCAACCTTTTTGAAACCAAGAGCTACTCCATGGGTATCGAGTCATGTGAAGGGCACCAGCTTGACACACTCCTCTAAAATAACAAATTGTATATATATGTATATATATATATATGTATATATACACACACACACACACACACATATATATATACGTATATATATAAAAATAATTATCAATAACTTAGAGTGGGTAACAGACAAGATCAATATTCAACACTTTATTTTTATTAATCTCAGCAATTGTTCAGATGATCACTTCTACATTTCATTAAAAAAATGTCCAGTTTTCACCAGTCCCTTTTAACCATAAAAAACTAAACCCTTTTAATTCATGAACTATGTTGAACCATGTTTGAAAAAGTTATGCAACATTTAAGAAAAATCAACTTTCATATTAAATAAATCTTATCACATTTTTAACTGAACAAATCTGCTGCAATTCTGCTCAAAATCTGTTACATTTAATAAACACACTTTTGTGTGTTCTTCTTCACTGGAATTATATCCATACAGTTCTTGCCAAGAATCATGCTGGAGTAATAACCAGCACCGTGGCAGCAGTTTACCCTCGGCCGCGGGATCGCGGGGATCGTGGGTTCGATCCCTGCCCCCGGCCAACAGTGATCTGTGTGGAGTTTGCATGTCCTCCCCGTGTTTGCGTGGGTTTCCTCCCGCATGCCAAAAACATGCAGGTTAGGGAGTTAAGGCTTGTCACCGGACTGCAGAACAAATCTACCTACGGGTACAAAAAAAAAAAAAGAGGAGTGGGCAGCAGTTTCATGAAGCGGTATTGAAGTTTTTGGGTTTTTTTTCCAAAACTTTATTGAGAACAAGGTCCACATAGTGCCGCTTCGCCGTCGCTCCGCAAATGAAACATGCAGCTTCCTTTCACGGTAGGAAAAAAGAACTCTTCCTCCCGCTCACTTTGAAAATGATAAATTTTCTGTCTTTTTTTTTTTGCCATGTTTTTGGGCTAGGAAACTGCTCTGCGGTCACCATCTTCACTGCCCGCTAGCTTACTCTCCACAAGCGCGAAGGTTTTGTCATGCGCACAATACTGACCTTTGAACTAAGATAAGATAAGATAAGATAAGCCTTTATTAGTCCCACAATGGGGAAATTCCAGGATTGCAACAGCATAGGGACAGCAACACTCAGAGCAACAATCAGAAGGCAAGAAAAAACAACATCTAGTAAACATATGTCCATATTACTATAAATGTATATATATAGACACACAGTGCAGAGCATTATGGCTGGTGAATGTGCAGCAGAAAGTCTAAGCTCTCTCTCCGCGGATGCAGCGGGCCAGCTGGAAGTCTTTGGGCATGATGGTGACCCCCTTAGCGAAGAAGAGACCCACCAGGTGGGCCTCGCTGGTCTCCTGCAGAGCCATGACGGCGAAGCTCAGGAAACGCAGGACGGTCTTGAAGTCCTGAGCGATCTCCCTCACCAGGCGCTGGACGGGCAGCTTACGGATGAGCAGCTCCGTGGATTTCTGGTAGCGACGGATCTCTCTCAGAGCCACGGGCCTGTGACGGCGAGGCCTCTTCACTCTGCCGGTGGCCAGAGCGCCTCTCCGAGCAGCCCTGGTGGCTAGCTGTCTCCTGGGGGGGGGCTGCTTCCTCCAGTAGATTTTACGGGCGGTCTGCTTGGTTCTTGCCATCGCTCTTTATTATTCTGTCTTATATTTCTTTCACGCCGCCTAAACTCCAGCCCGGCACCCGCGTCCTTTTCGCTACAGCTCCCTACAGGTCAGAGTTCACCTTAACTTTACGTATAATAAACATATTTTCATTTTTTTTTTTATTTTTAAGACATTGTCATTTTAAAATCTATATAAATGCAAGTGTGATTTTAAAAAATAGCGGCAGAAAAAATTACATCTTAGACGCAGCTCACTTGCGAGTTGTGCTATTTTTAGAACAGGCCTGCGGGCGACTCATGTGGTCCTTGCGGGCGACATGGTGCCCGCGGGCACCGCGTTAGTGACCCCTGATTTAGCCCCTTTCACAATCCCACAATTCCTCGCGCGACCGGCAACATCCGGTTTCCCAGCGCCCAATATAAACACGCTTGAATCTAGCAACGGGGGAGCGATTTTTTACTTATTTGTGGTAAGTTAAACTGTTTTCTATACATATCAAGCTGCAGTAATATACCTAGTAATATTTTCGAGCTTTCTATTGTGTTTTGGTTGTATGCCATGCTATGCTAATCGCGTATGCAGCGTGTTTTTGTGACATATTTAGAAGTTGTAAGTTGCACCCATGACTCATGAGGCAGAACCCATGTGAGTGCATGTCAGCAGGTTATCAGCTGCTCAGTGTTGATGTACATTAAACGTTTATTTTCAACTAGTGGTTACACATATATATAGTATTATACATACATTTATCTATACACAATGTGACATCCTTTCCTCATTTCTTGCAGGTGCATAATGTCGTATGGATTCTAGCAGAAAATGACAGGGAAAGTCCCTAAAACGTACACAGAGGTGAAAGCACTGCCAGCAAAAACACTGAAACACTGCCTGAAGCGGAGAACATTAAGCCAGACAACTCAGATGCAAGTGTAGGGCGTGAATGTCCATGCAACTGTGATTCCTGGTCATGCTGGAGATGTGCGAACTATAACCAAGACATGGTGGATGAAGATATTCCGTGGTTTTGCATATCCTGTGTAAGGAATTGTCCAAATGTTTACATGAATGTTTAGTATTTCTTGATGGATGGCGCTATAATTTCTGTGATGTTCTTATTCATGTGAATAGCTAGTCATTTTCAGAAACGTTATTAGTTTTTGTCATGATGCAAATGTACTTCTTTGAGAAATATTTTTAGCTTTCAAGTCATTTTGGCTTTTTGTAGCTAGTCATTGGATGTTTCTACCATGGACTTATCATTCCACGATTGTACTATAAAAGTGCACATATGTTTAGCATTGATTGTGTAGGTATTACATTGCCTTTTTTGTGTTATACATGTATGCATTTAATACAAATTTGTCAGGTTGAATAAAATGGTCTTTATTACTACAAATTCTTATCTAGAACAAAAATACAATACACAATATAAACAATAAATCTTTGTTTAAAGTTTACACCATAGTGACCATGGATACATTTATTAACAAAAACATAATGCAGTTTTGACTAACATTCCACAATATCCTATATACAGCTGTACAGAAATATTGATTGTATATGTCTTGAAATTCCTTTTCTGAAATCTAATAAAAACTATTTTACTTTACTACAGTCTTTAAGTGTGTTGTCTAGTGATTACAAGAAATAGCTGCCCACTTGTTCAAAAAGCAAATTACATGAAATCAAAGATACTTTCAGACTCTGATACTGGACTTGCTAGAACACTGTGAATATTAACAATAGGCATTTGAAAATTAGACAAGTAGGCACAAACTGTAGACATTTGCTCTGTCACATCCTGTTGTGAAATTTTCAGAGTGGCGTCCAGAATGTGAAATGTTCGTATTCTCTGGATAATTCTCTCAACATGAATACGTGTGCTCGAGATTGCCTCGCAGTTTGCAGCTTCTTCCGCCGACATCTGCGACCGGTCACTACCTTTGTAGTTAGGGAGAATCAGTTTCACCCCCCTGTCTCTAAGTTCCCTTGACACATTGAAACCCTTATCAGCCATAACTGAAGAATTAAGTGGCAAAGCATTCAGGAAGTGGTCACTAGATAATGTGATATGTTGACTTTCTTTGGGGATTCTTCCTTTGGAGTCCACGAATCTTTGCAGAATGGCAATGGAATGACAGGGGAGGCAGAAGTTGATGTCATCGTCTGTCGCTTCTTCGTTTGTCCGGTCCATTTAAACTTCGTAGGAATATATCCCAGCGAACCGTTCTTGTGTGTGCGTACACCTGTTGGATAAAAATAGAAATTAGTTTAACAGATACTAATTATGCCAGAATTTAAATTAAAAAAAAGGAGGCAGTGTCAGTAGTTACTGACAGCTTTATTATATATGTATAAAGTTCAAATACATATATATATGTAAATAAACAAACAAAATACACACACATACAACTATATAATTTATAATGCAGAAGTCTGACAAGACTAGATTAACTAATAAAATAAAGAAAATTGATACTATGTTAACTTTGTATTGGATTTGATCAGTGATTAGTTTGGAACCTAAAGTTAGACTAAATGCTAATATTTTATTGAATAATAACAGGTAATACAATATAGATAAATAGATAAATATATTATTCAAACAGTGCTCTTACCTCCTTGAAAATGGTCTGAACAAATTCTGTCACTGGCACTTGAAGTCCATCCTTCACGCCTGATTTTGCTCTCCCAAATTCGCCGAAGATCTGCGTTTTTTCACCGCTGGGAAACCTATAGTGTGATCTTCTTATGCCCTCTTCCTTGTCTGTACCCTGGCGATTAATACAGAAAGGTACTACGCGTCTGGAACCCTGATTTGTGGCTTTATTTCGACGTATCTTGAACTCTGTCTCCATTGTGTATGCATGTGAGCCAGTGGAAACAAACTACCGGATGTTGCCGGTTGCGCATTGCATTGTGGGGAATGTGAAAGGGGCGAATTCCAAACAGACTCTACCGGCTGCTAAAGACGTGACCTGACACATAACAGGAGAGCCAAATGTCAATGTTCAACGTCCATTTATTAAAGTAAACTCTCAAAAATAACCAAAATACGAAGCAATATCAGTTTCCTTTGTCTCCTGTGCTGACGGTCAGTGAAATGTTTGCCCCCGATTAGCAACACCTGTGTATGCTTCCACAGTTCCTTATATAGCAAAATACCCATCAATCAAAAGCATGCCATCTAGTGGCTAAAATTAATAACAAAAACCAAACAACTGAAAATGGCTCCTACAATTATTGATTATGATTATTTAGTAAGCCAGTGGATGACTATAACCAAGGATTTAAGATACTACATTTAACACATAACGTATAAATAAAGGAAAAATAAATAAAAGAATAAATATAATATAGTGCACACATTATTTATCAATTATTTTGTGGTATTTTCATAAAGAAGTTTAAAAAAAAATCATAATTACCTCTCTTTCACTCTGTAAGGCTAGTGCCTGCAAGGTATTTAGATCAGGCAATTGATTCCTTCTGTTCCTTGGGTTTGAAGATAAAATCATTCTTAAAATAAAAAGTCAGAATCCCACAAAACTAAGCAGCATGTTTGTCGTACATGTTGTCAAGGTAGGGTGACATGTCATAAAGTGTCCCATTCCTTTTATACCATTTCAAGCCCTCGCAGACTTGCACACTCACACACAATGGCTAGCACCTATGTCTACAAGGGCTCAGGTCTTGAGGGCTTAGGGAGGAGATTGAGATTCGGTCTTTGCTCCACCCTCCTTAACCCCACTGTGGTGCTCTTGAGCAAGGCCCTTAACCCCAACTGTTCCAGTGGAGCTGCTCAGTGGCCACAGGTCAGTCTGTGGTTGTGCTGGGCAGCTTCCTGGTGTGAATGTGTATCTGTGTGAGTGTGAACAGGGTGTCCTTGAAAAAGAGAGGTTGCTTCTCAGTGGACTTTCACTGTATAAATAACAATTAAATAAAATACGCTAAGAATTATGGATGAACTCTTTGAGTGCTCTTTGTTTTTTTAAATCAAATTTTCTTCTTGCTGGCGTTACAGACAGTTATACAAATCCCAATTCCAATGAAGTTGGGATTTTGTGTAAAACACAAATAAAAAGGATACATCATCATCATAACAGTCTGTCGGGGGCGACAGTTACTGTTTCATTTAGGTCTGATCAGATTCCTCCACACAGCTCTGTAATTCGCCTTCCGCTGCCAGGAACTCCTGACCTTGTTAACCCGGGCGACGTCCAAGCCGGTGTGAGTTGCTCTCTGACTGACCATTTCATGAAACTGCTTGCAAAGTATTTGAGTACCACTAGCTTTTGCTGGACTAGCGACACATTCTTGGCAGATAGAGGTATTATCAGTGGCAAGGACAGGCCAAGACAAACTGACTCCAGTATCTGTTGCAGTGACTGACCAGATGATAGGTTTGTTTATCTCTGCTCTTTGTGTAGTGCATGTCATGATGCACCGACTGGCAAAAGTCCACCACAGACCTTGTGACAGATGTGCTTATCTGCCAGGATGTCCAGTCTCACCCTGTGTGACTGGGAGTGGTCCACCAAAGACCTAGTTTTACCCACGAGGTGTTTTTCTCCCTCCGAGATGCGCAAGACAGTCAACTCCCTCATCAAACTTCTGTGTGGCAGAAAAATAGCCATACAGTGATTTGCAAATCCTTTTCAACCTATATTCAATTGAATTCACTACAAAGACAAAATATTTAGCGTTCAAACTGATATATATATTTTTTTCAGAATAGTCATTTTGAGTTTAATCCCTGCGGGGGGCGGGGGGGGGGTACTGTTTACCCAGGGCCCACTACAGGGAGGGGCCCACAAAAAGCCTGGAATAAAAAGTTTTTTGTGTTGCATTTCTAAAATTTCTAAATAAATAATGTCATAATGAAATTCACCCTAGCTGAATGAAGTAGCTGAGAGACTGAATTTTGCATTAATAATAATGATGGATGTTCTCTGAGGCCCCATCACCCCTTTAAAGAGATGCTAAATGGTTTAGTCCACACCTGTACCACCAGTGTCTGCCAGCAGAGGGAGCTCCAATTGAAACCTTGGTGCCACTCTGTGGGAGTAGGTCAAGCGAGAGTGAGGGAGTGCTGTGCACGGAGTCCCTGTTGTAAGGTATGTGTACATGCTGAGAACAGAAAGTTAGCACAGGCTGCAAACAGTAAATGTACAAAGTGGGCTGCTTTCAAACAACAGTAAATGCTACAGCTTCTCAGTAGTGACGGGCATGTGAAGCTCTGAGGCTTTCCTTCTACTTGTGCCAAAAAAAAAAAAAAAAAAGATTCAAAACTTCAAAGCTTCATTCTAACTAAGAACAGTGACATCTGGTGGCCAACTGAAGCCATAACAACCTCTCAAGAGCACAACTGAAGCACAAACACTGTTTCAGTTCCATGTCAGCAATAAAAAATCAGAGAATACTGTGCTATCATTTTAATCTGCAGATTTTTTTTTTTGTTCCTTTATGCCAGTGGTTCTTAACCCCACCCCCTCCCATTTTGGGGAGGCAGATGATTACCAAGCCCACCTACACACAGGTCTTTCTCTCCCCCTCCACACCCACAATGAATGCAAAAGCAAGCTAAGCCTTGTCATGTATCCTTTTCTTCCTGGCTTTTTTGTCAGGAATTTCTCTTTGCCCATCATTTTGATGGAGAGAGTTTTGAAAATTAGGTTGTGATACAATTTTATCAGTCACTTTAATTCTAATATGATAAAACACTGAGTGGCTTTTATTTTCATTTGAACTTTCAGTTTTAATTGTGAAACTTCTGACTTTGAAGAAAGTACAGACCTGTACAAACAGTTCAGCTGTGTATCAGTATTTTAACCTTTTCACAGTGATTAATCATGACATATTTAGTTTCAATGGATTCAGTCTCAGGATTGTGAAGCTGTCAATATCAAATGAGCTACCATAATTTTTCTGAAGGTTAAAATTGGTCAGAGGAAACAAATGCAGCACCAGTCACAGCAGCCTGGGGCATGTCTCCTTCCTCAGTTAACTTTGTGTTTCATTACCCAAAAAATAGTATATAAAATACTTTTTTCCTCTCATGAATGGCCGATTTCCTCACCAGTTAGTGAGGTTTTTGTTTTCTTGGAAAATTGTAACTTTTTTGTAATAAATTTGCAACTTTTTCCTGATAAATTTATCACTTTGTAATAAGTTATTACTTTGTAATAAATGTAGTACCTTTTCCTATAAATTTACCATGTTTTGTGATGAATTTGTTACCTTTCTCCCACAAAAATTTACTACAATATATTCATAAATTTGTAAATTGTCTCTGTAAAATTTGCATCTTTTTCCTGAAATTTTTATGATTTTTCTTGTACATTTGCTCTTTCTGGAGATGGAAGGTGGCAGGTTAACAGGGGATGATTTTGAATCCTTTTGCCAACAAGGGAAATTGCTTTTTTAATTTTTTTTTGCAAAGATTTATTTTTTGTTGTTGTTGAATGGAGGTTTAATATTGATTTATTGAAAGAAAATCCTTTTTCTGATTTTTACAAAACTTTTTGTATTTTGAACAGATATGTATTTTGCATTGGAAGCTGGTAATTTTTTGTTATTGACCTTCACATGATTTATGATGAAGACCATGATATCTGAGTGAGATGATAATTTTGTAAAATTCTGTGGAGTATTAAATATCTTTATGAGTGCATAAAGTATTAAAATAAAATAGATACACTGTGGTGGATATAATGTGGGGTGGATCTCACTCCAGGAGAGATGGGCGGAGCTAATAAAAGGGAGGGGTCTGGTTTTACCTGGATGTTCATTTGTGCTTTGCTTTGACTGTGGAATAAATGCTCCAAACAAACTCTCTGCCCGCTTGCCTTATTTTTCCTGCATTCCACAATTGGTGACCCTGATGTTGGGCATGTTTTCTGATGTTAGTGGCGATGGTCTGCCAAGCACCTCGGCACCCGGGCAAGCTCCCGTTATTCACCCTGGAGTTTTTGCAGCTACGATTAAGCTGCCAGAATTTTGGTAGCATGAATGAATGAATCTTTATTTCGGATAGATAAAAGTACAGATTAAAAGAAACAGAATAATATAACAAAGGGGGAAGAAAATCCAACAAGGTCAAATTAAACAATAACTCCTCTGGTTATACAGTTCAGCATAAGTTATCCAAAATGGGTGATGGCTGAAGCCGCAGCTTATATTGCCCACCCATATTCCATCCAAGAATCCAAAAGAAAAACAAAACAAGAGCGATTACAATTCAGAACAAAGCTAAGACAAAATGTGACAAAAAAACTAAGCTACAACACAACACAGACTGGATATGACAATCCTTATGTGATTTTACATGTCATCTTGTATATATGTTTGGAGTATTTCTTCCTTTAGTTTTTGTTTAAATTGTCCAAGCGTTGTACATGATTTTAATTCAGGTCCAAAATCGTTCCATAATCTGACTCCTTGCACTGAAACACAGTGTTGCTTGGTGGTAGTTCTCACTTAAGGTTTTTGAAATATACATGTTCCTCTGAAATGATATTGTTTCTCCCTTATTTGGAACAACTTTTGGATATTTGCGGGCAGTGATAGATTCTTCACTTTAAACATTATTACTGCAGTTTTAAAGTCAACCAGATCTTTCAACTTGAGAGCTTTTAATTTAAGAAAAAGTGGGTTTGTTGGTTCCCTGTAAGCAGCTTTGTTTATTATTCTAATAGCTCTCTTCTGAAGCATAAAGACTGGATATATGTTTGTTTTATATGTATTTCCCCATACTTCAGTACAATATGTCATGTATGGGAGTATTAATGAATGATACAAGGTATATAGTGTGGGTTGATTCAGCAGATATTTCACTCTGTGTAGTATTGCGATTGATTTGGATATTTTACCCTTAATATAATTAATATGTGATTTTCAACACAGTTTATTATCAATTATTACACCAAGAAATTTAGTTTCGGATACCCTTTCAGTCTCTACACCATTTGCACTGAGTTTAGATACTAAGTTGTTGTGATGGTTGTTAAAAACTATAAATTTTGTCTTACTTAAATTGAGCGTTAATTTGTTTGAATCAAACCACAGTTTGAGCTTTCCTAATTCCTTTCCGAGTGTATCCAGAAGTTGTTCCAAATTGCTTCCACTGCATAATAGATTAGTGTCGTCAGCAAACAATATTAAATCCATTTTTTCTGAAACTTTACATATGTCATTTATATACATGTTGAATAACAATGGCCCCAAAACTGATGACCCGGACCCCCCCCAGTGGATCGTCACCTTATCGTGGTGGGGGGTTTGTGTGCCCTAGTGATCCCAGGAGCTATGCTGTCCGGGGCAATTTGCCTCTGGTAGGGTCACTCAAGATAAACTGGTCCTGGGTGAAGGGCCAGACTAAGAACGATCCAACAGACTCTCATGATGAATGCTTAAACAAGGATTCAGTGTACCCCGCCCAGTATGGGGTTACCGGGGCCCCACCCTGGAGCCAGGCCTGGGGGAGGGGCTCGATGGCTAGCACCTGGTTGCCGGATTTTTGCCCAGGGGACCCGACCGGGCTCAGCCCGAAGGAGTTCCATGGGTCCGCCGTCCAGTGGGCTCACCACCTGCAGGAGGGACCATGTGGGTCTTGTGCTATGTGGATCAGGTGGTGGTCAAAGGTGGGGACCTTGGCGGTCTGATCCCAGGCTTCCTAAACCGGCTTTTGGGATGTGGAATGTCAGGTGGGGAAGGAGCCTGAGCTGGTGTATGAGGTTGAGAGATACTGGCTAGATATAGTCGGCCTCACCTCAACACGCAGCTCCAGTTCCGGAACCAGTCTCCTGGAGAGGGGCTGGAGCTTGGCCTACTCTGGAGTTGCCCTGCGTAAGAGGCAGCGAGCAGGAGTGGGTATTCTTGTATCCCCCTGTGAAAATTTGGTGCAGGAAAAGCGAGGCCAGAGTTTCAATTTATCAATTAGTCCAATTTATTTAAACTTACAAGGAATAGTCTCCAGTCTCTCAGGAAATCATCTGACACAGTTCTTCACAACAAATGCACTTTGTCAATCAAGAAGCATATCAAGAGCAGTAAGCACTCTGCAATCAGCAATCAATGCCATGCAATGCCTGCAATCCATCGCAATACATTGCAATACCCGCAATACCTCTCACTCGATATCTCACACCTGTTATATATAATGCACAAGATAATTAGAGGTGATTAGCCCCTACCATAATCCCAGGTAAAACAATCGTCATTCCTATTCTTAACACATACCCACTAACTTCTATAAGTACATAAATAATTTTCCCAAACATACACAATACAAATATAAATAACATACAATAAATAGCAATATAAATAATTCAATAAATAACTTTAACCCCTATTTACAAATATTAAACCACCCCTCTAACTTACCACACATGTTTGCTCCCTGCTGGTGTCCTATATAAGGCCCTCAACCCCTTGCAGAGTCTTTTGCCTGGACACTCACAGGAAGCATGTTGGCAAAGGTATGTGAAATAAATTATTTTACCAAATACTTAATCATAATACTTATCTCCCAAGGGCATTCAAATTAACAGAGACAAATCCCAAACACTGTGTGCATCTTAACAAATAATCATACTGACATTTACAATGATACAAATATAACATAATCACATATAACATAATCACACAACAAGACATACAGTGATGACATCCCATTGTCACATTCCCTCCCCCCTTTCCCGAGAGTACAGTACTCTATGAGTCATGTACTCTAGAGGGGCTATATAAGGTTGGTTTTCCCTGCCACATACCCAATAGTAAAATTATATGGCTGAAGGGACACATACCACCCTGTAAGACGACTGTTCACATCTTTCATCCTGTCCAACCACTGTAGGGCCCGATGATTTGTCTCCAACAAAAAATGACGCCCTAATAAATAGTATTTTAGAGACCCTATTGCCCATTTCATAGCAAGACATTCTTTTTCTATAGTAGAATATCTTGTCTCCCGGTCCAACAACTTACGGCTCAAGAACAGCACTGGGTGTCTCTCTCCCTTCTCCTCCTGGAGAAGTACTGCTCCAATGCCATCCCCTGAAGCATCAGTCTGTAAAATGAACGGGCGAGCAAATTCTGGGCTGTAGAGGACCTTCTCCCCAGAAATAGCCCTCTTCAGATCCTCAAACGCTCTGTCACAGTCCTCT
Source organism: Pholidichthys leucotaenia (assembly GCA_020510985.1). NCBI lineage: Eukaryota > Metazoa > Chordata > Actinopteri > Cichliformes > Pholidichthyidae > Pholidichthys > Pholidichthys leucotaenia. Next base: position 304,865,972 of record CM035836.1, read on the forward strand.
GTCCATTTTACCTTATTTGGCGCTGAAGCCTTAGTGAGGTCAGTTAACACTGCTGCTCTTTCAGCAAAGTGGGGGATGAACTTGCTATACCATCCTACCATTACCAAGAATGATCGTACTTTCTTTTTTGTGGTGGGTACAGGGTAGGTCCGAATAGCATCCACTTTACCTACTCGTGGTCTAATGACCCCCTGACCAACCATATGTCCCAGGAACTCCACCTGCTGTTGTCCGAATGCACATTTGCGTGGGTTGATTGTCAGTCCTGCCCTCTTAATCAACTGTAGGACCTGCCTAAGGTGTACCAAATGCTCTTCCCAGGTCTGACTATAAATGACCACGTCATCCAGATAGGCAGCCGCAAAGTTCGATACCCTTCTTAAAACTTGGTCCATCAGCCGCTGAAACATTGCCGGTGTCCCCTGAAGGCCAAATGGCATGACCCTAAATTGGAAACTGCCATAAGGTGTTTTAAAGGCTGTAAGTTCCCTTGTTTCTGGTGCCAATGCCACCTGCCAATACCCCTTACATAGGTCCAAAGTAGAAATAAATCTAGCCTTGCCCACTTTCTCTAATAATTCGTCAATCCGGGGCATGGGGTATGACTCAAATTTAGATACTGAGTTAAGATATCTGAAGTCGATGCAGAATCTTAATGAGCCGTCCTTTTTGGGGACCAGCACAATCGGGCTACACCACTCACTGGCTGACTCCTCAATCACTCCCAGCTGCAACATCAAGTCAATTTCTGTTTTCATTTTTGGGGCCAATCGTTCCGGGATCCTATACGATTTTCTACGTGGAACAGTTTCCTCTTTCAAATAAACCTTGTGACGTACCAATGTGGTAAAACCAGGTCTCTCCTGAAACAATTCTGGATCCAATAATGTCTCTAACTCTCTCCGCTGATCCACCTGCAAATGAGACACTTGAAATAAATAAGGCTCTGACACATTTGTTGGAAAGGACTGTTCTTCTCCTCATCCACTTCCGTCGCACAGATCAAGAGCTGATGTGTCTCCTGAAAAGCAGGTTGCTGATGATGATGACCAGGCTGCTGAAACTCTTTCAATAAGTTAATGTGGAAGGTCTGATATTTTACCTTCCTGTCAGGCATATATAGTTCATATGTCACTGAACTTAGTTTTTTAGAAATTTCATATGGCCCCTGCCATCGAGCCAACAGCTTACTGTCACACAAGGGCAGCAATAACAAAACTTGTTGTCCTGGGTGAAAAACCCTTTTTCTGGCCTTCTTGTCATACCAAGTTTTTTGTTTGGCCTGCGCCGTCCTCATGTGCTCCTGAGCCAAAGCAGTCATTCGATCCAGTTTCTCTCTCATTTTAATGACATAAGAGACCACATTGTCCTGATCACTCAGTGGACTCTCCCAGTGCTCCTTTAATAAGTCCAGTGGGCCCCTCACCTGACGACCATAAAGTAGTTCAAAAGGTGAGAACCCTGTTGAAGCCTGGGGCACCTCCCGATAAGCAAGCAGTAAATAAGGTACCCATTGATCCCAATCTGAGCTCGTTTCAGAAACAAATTTCCACAGCATATTTTTAAGAGTCCGATTGAAACGCTCCACTAGTCCATCAGTCTGCGGGTGATAAGGGGTGGTCTTAATACCCTTAATCCCCAACAGCTTATACACTTGCTGCAACAGTTTGGACCAGAAATTTGTTCCACAGTCTGTCAAAACTTCTCTAGGTATGCCTACCCTTGAAAACAACTGGATAAGGCAGTTGGCAACCTGCCTAGCCTTAATAGATTTCAGGGGAAAGGCTTCTGGGTACCGAGTCGCATAGTCACAAATCACCAGAATGTATTTATTACCCGAGGAGCTTCTCTCTAGGGGGCCAACTATATCCATCCCTATTCTGTCGAATGGTGTTCCAATAATGGGTAATGGTTGCAGTTGGGCACGTGCTACTCCCCTAGATGCTGTAATCTGACATACTGAGCATGTCGTGCAGAAGTCCTTTATCTGGGTATACATTCCCGGCCACACAAACCTTCTAGCAATTCTCTGTAGAGTTTTTTGGAATGCTAGATGACCTGCCCAAGGGATAACATGTCCCAGTTCCATAATTTTTGGTATGAGGTCCTGTGGTAAAGCTATGGCCATAACTTCACCATGCTGTTGATATAAAATGCCCTTTCTAATGACATACAAGGCCTCAGCCAAACAATCAGTTTTACCCTGTTTCACGCCCTCAATCTCCGAGACTTTATCAAACCAAGGTTTAAGTGTTGGGTCAGCCTTCTGCAATGTAGCTATGTCAGGAGGGATGTCAAACTCTACTGGCTGGCTTAATTGTGGTGTTTCTTCACCCAAGTTCTTTGCTGACACTAACACCTTATCTCTTCTCTTCTGAGCCTTGGATTTGGGTTGCTTAATAGGGCCTGCCTCTATCTCAGAATCATAAAATGGTAATTCCTGAAGAGCATTGGCAGCCCTCTGTGCCCTAGTTGTCACCATATTACAGTTTTTCACCACAGGTATGTTTACTCTCTGCTCAACAGCGCCACCTGCCTGTCTCTCCTCCGTTTGTTCCTCTCTAACCTGTTGTATGATGTCCAACAAAGTTGGAACATCGTTGCCAAGAATAACGGGATACGGCAAATCAGGCACAAGAGCTACAGGAAGGAGATAAGTTTGACCTCCTACTGTTAAATAAACCTCAGCGGTCGGGTAGTTTCTTATCCCCATGGACACAACTGATATTTATTCCTGAGTCATTCCACAAATCCCTAGGGAACAAACTAGGTAGCACAACTGTTTGAAAACAACCTGAATCTAACAGGGCCTCTTCACACTGACCATTAAGCAGCACTTTTGTTTTATATACTCCACTGTGCACTGAGGCTGAACAAGTGGGTCTAGGAACTGAACATAACAATGACGGTTTCTGATTCCTTGTGGCAGGACATGAGTATTGGGTGTGACCGATTTTATTGCACTGATAACAGCGTATATCCTTATTTGCAACAACTCGTGACTTTCTGCTATTATCGTATTTGCTGTTTGTGATCTGACTGGGCCTGGAATACAACCTATTTCGAGCTGGGCCACCCCTTTCACCCTCATTAAACTCACTCCGAGTGGTGAAAAATCTGTCACGGCCGAGAGTAGATCTCCTGCTCCCAGACCTGGCTGACAGAAAAACCTCTGCCAGACGAGCAGCGTCCTCTGCAGTCTTCGGGTCCCGCTCTTGTATCCAGATTCCCAGTTCCAGGTTCACCATACGCAAAAACTGTTCCAAAATTAGCTGTTCCATAATGTCTTTTAACGATAGGGTCTCTGGTTTTATCCATTTATATAACAAGTCTCTCAAGCGTACATAAAGTTCACGAGGGGTTTCGTCCTGATAAATGTCCAAAGACAGAAACCTCCTCCTATAAGTGTCAGATGTGATTTCAAATTTCTTCAAAATAGCTTCTTTAACTTTTCCATAATTAGCCGTGTCAGCAACATCCATGAGAACATATGCGCTCCGCGCTTTACCTGTAAGTAGAGGCGCTAGGTGGATAGCCCACTCTTCTTCCCTCCAGCGGCAGACTGTAGCGATCCTCTCGAACGTTGTCAGGTAGTGTTCTATGTCGTCCTCGGGTGAGAGAGGATTCAGCCTGGGCTCGTGGTGCACTGGTGTCCTCCTCGGCTGCACCTGCAACGGCAAATCTTCCTCCTGTGGGCCGACCCGACTGGCCGTCACCCTGGGATCCTCCCCCGGAGCGCCGTCGTCACCACCATGCTCCGCCCGGCTCCCGTTCTCCTCTCTCAGCTCCGTAACCTGCAACTCCACCCGATGAATTTGCTCCTTCACAGCCTGCCACCTTTGGTCATGGAGAGCGGCTTCTTCCTCCAGCTGGCGGTTCCTGAGAGTCAGCGAACGCACCACAGATTTCACCAGGCTCGTTAGCTCCTCGAGCTCGCCCAGTCCGCTGACTCCCAGCTCCTCATCCGTCATACCTGCATCCAGGTCAGACCGCTCCTCCTGCCTCACTTTCCTTCTGGCCATGGGTTCTTTCGTCCACCGGACGCTACGACGTCCTCAGCACGGACCACCGCTGCCACCAAATGTGAAAATTTGGTGCAGGAAAAGCGAGGCCAGAGTTTCAATTTATCAATAAGTCCAATTTATTTAAACTTACAAGGAATAGTCTCCAGTCTCTCAGGAAATCATCTGACACAGTTCTTCACAACAAATGCACTTTGTCAATCAAGAAGCATATCAAGAGCAGTAAGCACTCTGCGATCAGCAATCAATGCCATGCAATGCCTGCAATCCATCGCAATACATTGCAATACCCGCAATACCTCTCACTCGATATCTCACACCTGTTATATATAATGCACAAGATAATTAGAGGTGATTAGCCTCTACCATAATCCCAGGTAAAACAATTATCATTCCTATTCTTAACACATACCCACTAACTTCTAAAAGTACATAAATAATTTCCCCAAACATACACAATACAAATATAAATAACATACAATTAACAGCAATATAAATAATTCAATAAATAACTTTAACCCCTATTTACAAATATTAAACCACCCCTCTAACTTACCACACATGTTTGCTCCCTGCTGGTGTCCTATATAAGGCCCTCAACCCCTTGCAGAGTCTTTTGCCTGGACACTCACAGGAAGCATGTTGGCAAAGGTATGTGAAATAAATTATTTTACAAAATACTTAATCATAATACTTATCTCCCAAGGGCATTCAAATTAACAGAGACAAATCCCAAACACTGTGTGCATCTTAACAAATAATCATACTGACATTTACAGTGATACAAATATAACATAATCACACAACAAGACATACAGTGATGACATCCCATCATCACACCCCCTACCTTGCGGCCTCGATATTGGAGTTTTCCCCGGTGGACAAAAGGGTTGTTTCCCTGCGCCTTCGGGTTGGGAAACGGGTCCTGACCATCATTTGTGCCAATGCTCCGCACTGTGTGTTTATATATCTACATATTATTCCATCTAGCTACATTGCTCCGCACTGTGTGTGTTTATACTGTATATTTACATATTTATTCCACCTAGCTGCAATGCTCCGTACTGTGGGTGTTTATATATTTACATATTTATTCCATCTAGCTACAATGCTCCGCACTGTGTGTTTATATATTCATATATTTATTCCATCCAGCTACAATGCTCTGCACTGTCTGTGTGTGTGTATATATATATTTTATAGTAATATGTACATATGTATATTAGCTGCTCTTGCTTGCTTGTTTTTTTTCTTGCCTTCTGATTGTTGCTCTGAGTGTTGCTATCCCTGTGCTGTTGCAATCCTGGAATTTCCCCGTTGTGGGACTAATAAAGGCTTATCTTATCTTATCTTATACACCACGTGATGGTTACCCACCCTTTTTGGAGTCTCTGACTGGGGTGCTGGAGGGTGCTCCTCTTGGAGACTCCATTGTCCTACTGGGGGACTTCAATGCATACGTGGGCAACGATAGTGAAACCTGGAGGGGAGTGATTGGGAGGAACGGCCTGCCCGATCTGAACCCGAGTGGTATTCAGTTATTGGACTTCTGTGCTAACCACAGTTTGTCCATAACAAACACCATGTTCAAGCATGAGTGACCACATGCGCACTTGGCACCAGGACACCCTAGGTTGCAGGTCAATGATCAATTTTGTAATCGTGTCATAAGACCTGTGACTGTATGGCTTGGGCACTTGGGTAAAGAGAGGTGCAAAGCTGTCAACTGATCACCACCTGGTGGTGAGTTGGATCCGATGGCAGGGGAGGACACCATTCAGACCTGGTAGACCCAAACGTATAGTGAGGGTGTGCTGAGAGCGTCTGGCTGAAGCCCCTGTCCAGGAAGTTTTCAACTCCCACCTCCAGAAGAACTTCGACCACATTCCGAGGGAGTCTGGAGACATGGAGTTTGAATGGGCCATGTTCTCCACCTCCATTGTTGAAGCGGTTGCCCAGAGCTGCGGCCACAAGGTCATCGGTGCATCTCGTGGTGGCAACCCCCAAACCAAGTGGTGGACACCAGTGGTGAGGGGGGCCATTTAGCCGAAGAAGGAGTCCTATCAGGCTTGGTTGGCTTGTGGGGCTCCCGAAGCAGCTGAGGTGTACTGGCAGGCCAAGCAGGGTGCAGCTCGGGTGGTTGCTGAAGCAAAAACTCGGGTGTGGGAGGAGTTCGGTGAGGCCATGGAACAAGACTTTCGGTTGGCATCAAAGAGATTCTGGCAAACTGTCCGGCAGCTCAGGAGGGGGAAGCAGTTCCCTGTCCACACTATGTATGGTGCGGATGGGGTGCTGCTGACTTCAACTGGGGATATCGTCGGGCAGTGGAAGGAATACTTCAAGAATCTCCTCACTCCCACTGACACACCTTCCACAGAGGAAGCAGGGCTTGTGGACAAGGGGGACGACTCACCCATCACAGGGGCTGAGGTCGCCAAGGTGGTTAAAAATCTCTTTGGTGGCCGGGCCCCGGGGGTGGACGAAATTCGCCCTGAGTATCTCAAGGCCCTGGATGTTGAAGGACTGTCATGGTTATGCCTCTGCAACATTGCATGGAGGTCGGGGACAGTACCTTTGGCATGGCAAACTGGGGTGGTGGTTCCTCTCTTCAAGAAAGGGGACCAGAGGATGTGCTTCAACTTTAGAGGGATCACACTCCTCAGCCTCCCTGGGAAGGTCTTTGCCAAGGTACTGGAGAGGACAGTCCGGCCGTTGGTCAAACCTCAAATTCAGGAAGAGCAATGTGGTTTTCGTCCTGGCCATGGCACATCGGACCAACTCTTTACCCTCTTGAGAATCCTCAAGGGTTCGTGGGAGTTTGTCCATCCAGTTTACATGTGTTTTGTGGACTTGGAGAAGGCATTCAACCGCGTCCCTCATGGTTTTTTTGTGAGGGGTGCTTCGGGAGTATGGGGTATCGGGCTTGTTATTACGAGCTATCCGGTCTCTATATGACCGTTGTGAGAGTTTGGTTCGTATTGTCAACACTCAGTCAGATTCATTGCCAGTGAGAGTTGGACTCCGCCAGGGCTGCTCTTTGTCACCGATCCTGTTCATAATTTTATGGACAGGATTTCTAGGCGCAGCCAGGGAACGGAAGGTGTCATGCTCATTGACCACAGGATCTCATCTCTGTTGTTTGCAGATGATGTTGTCCTGTTGGCTTCATCCAGCAATGATCTACAGGTCTTACTGGGACGGTTTGCCGCTGAGTGTGAAGCGGCTGGGATGAGAATCAGCACCTCCAAGTCCGAGTCCATGGTCCTCAGCTGGAAAAAGGTGGATTGTTCTCTCCGGGTTGGGGACAAGCTCCTGCCCCAAGTGAAGGAGTTGAAGTATCTCGGGGTCTTATTCACAAGTGAAGGGAGACTGGAGCGAGAGATTGACAGATGGGCTGGCGCAGCATCTGCAGTGATGCGGACGTTGTACCGGTCTGTTGTGGTGAAGAGGGAGCTAAGCTCTAAGGCAAAGCTGTTGATTTACCGGTCAGTCTACATTCCTACCCTCACCTATGGTCATGAGCTTTGGGTAATGACCGAAAGAATGAGATCACGGATACAAGCGGCTGAAATGAGCTTCCTTTGTAGGATTGCTGGACTCACCCTTAAAGATAAGGTGAGGATCTCAGTCATCCGGGAGGGGCTCAGAGTAGAATCGCTGCTTCTCCACATTGAAAGGAGACAGTTGAGGTGGTATGGGCCTCTGATCAGGATGCCTCCTGGACGCCTCCCACTTGAGGTGTTTCGGGTATGTCCCACTCAAAGGAGACCCCGGGGTAGACCCAGGACTCACTGGAGAGACTATGATTCCCAGCTGGTCTGGGAACGCCTTGGTATCCTCTCTGAAGAGCTGGAGCAGGTGGCCGGGGAGAGGGAAGTCTGGGCTTCTCTGCTTGAACTTCTGCCTCAGCGACCCGGACCTCCAGAAAAGCGGTAGAAGATAGATGGATGGATGGATGGATGGATGACATGGACCCATGGTTTCAGTGCAGTTTAACCTCCGGGGGATAATGGTGGACAAGACCAAGTACTATCATGTGGTTGCAGCATTGGATTCTTCTACTACCCACCGTGTGATGGGCTTGTTGATGGACCCACCAGCTTACCGGAAGTATGAGGTTTTGAAGGCTCAGTTGCTGAGATTGTTCCAGCTGTCGGACACTGAACGGGCTGGGCGCCTTTTATCTCTCAATGGTCTGGGAGACAGCAAACCCACTGAGCTGATGGAGAACATACTGGCACTGCTGAGGTTCGGTGATGCTTCTTTTCTTTTTGTTCAACTGTTCCTGTGGCCGTTACCACCTTCAGTGCATATGACCCTCGCCAGCTCGCCTCTACTACGCACTAAGGACTATCATGGATTGGCGGAGGAGGCGGACAGGATATTGCTGGCGACCCGACAGTATGGACTGCACGCCATGGGTCCCACGCAGTTCCAGTTTCCATCGGAGGACAAGGAAGCAGCAGTCATGGCAGCAGCATTGACTCGCCGGAGAATGGGAGAGGAGCTGTGTTTTTACCATCGTCGGTTTGACGTTAAGGCCAAACATTGTGCGCAGCCTTGCTCTTTCTCGGGCAAGGGAAACACCAGGGCCAGCGCTAAGTAGCAGCTGTGGGTGCTGGTGACAGGGAAGAGCTGCTGTTCATGGAGGATACACTGTCCGGCAGGCGCCTGCTTGTGGATTCGGGCGCACAGAAGAGTGCCATATGAGCCATATTTTGATAACTATGTTTTTTCTCTCTGCCTAATGTGTCACCCCCTTCCCCCCTCCTCCTCTTTACCCCCTACTGAATGAGGCGCCTTGTATGGCTGCCGCGTCATTAGGGAGCGCTTAACATAAGCGCACCTAGTGATAAGTAAAATTCCTTGTATGTGTTATGCATACTTGGCAATAAAGTTGATTCTGATTCTGACAGAAGAGTGTACTGCCAGCATCAGCGGCGGTCAAATTAAGCAGCAGTCATGGTCCACCACTGGACGCGGCAAATGGAACCCCATTCGTACTTTTGGCACCAGATTTGTGACTGTGTTTTAATGGACGGCAGTTTGGATGGGATATTGTAATGCTTCTGTTTCTGTGCTGATACTTGAAGCAGATTTTTTGTGTGCTCACAGAATGTTAGTGGATATTGCTAATTGTCGTTTGATAGATGCAGTTTCTTTTGCTACATTTCCATGCACATTGGGTAGGCCTGGGCCGCTTGCTCTTGCTAACATTTTTGCTTCGGGGAATATGTATCAGAGGGCAGCACGGTGGCAGAGTGGTTAGCACTGCGGCAGCACAGCAATTCACCCTTGGCCAGGGGATCCTGGGTTCGATCCCAGCCCCCGACCAACAGTGATCTGTGTGGAGTTTGCATATTCTCCCCGTGTCTGCGTGGGTTTACTCCAGGATTTCTCCGGTTTCCTCCCACATGCCAAAAACATACAAGTTAGGTTAATTGGCATCAAACTGGGGATTCTAAATTGTCCTTAGGTATGACTGTGAGAGTGGATGGTTGTTTGTCTCTCTGTGTTGGCCCTGCGATGGACTGGCGATCTGTCCAGGGTGTACCCTGCCTCTCGCCCAAAGATGCTGGGATAGGCTCCAGCCCCCCGCGACCCAAAAAGAATTAAACGGAAGAAGATGAATGAATGAATGAATATGTATCAGCGATTTCTTGCTGAGTTTCCATCTCTGATGGTTCCAACTTTTTCTGTTGTGTTGACTAAGCATGGGGTGGAGCATTATATTCCTACTGCCGGCCCTCCGTTTTTTGCACGTGCTCGCCGTCTTGATGCTACTAAATTGGCAATAGCAAAGGAACAGCAGGGCATCGTGTGCTGTTCCAACAGCCCATGGGCTTCACCTTTGCATATGGTATCTAAGTCTGATGGTAGTTGGCGACCATGCGGTGATTTTCGACACCTCAACAACATGTCTGTGAATTACCGATACCCCGTTCCACATATTCAGGATTTTTCTGTTTGTTTGGCGGGGGCCACTAATTTTTCTAAGGTGGATTTGGTTCGAGGCTACCATCAGGTCCCAGTTCATGCAGAGGATGTGCCTAAGATTGCTGTTATTACCCCCTTTTGTCTTTTTGAATTTTTGCGGATGCCGTTTGGTCTGAAGGGGGCTGCGCAGACGTTTCAGTGATTGATGGACTCTGTTTTGAGGGGAATGTCATTTTTATTTGTTTATTTAGATGACGTATTGGTAGCTAGTGTTTCAGTGGAGGAGCATTTGTTACATCTACGGCAACTTTTCCAGCAATTAGGTGAGCATGGTTTGATTGTTAATCCTACCAAGTACCAGTTCGGCCTGTCAGTGATTGATTTCCTGGGCCACTGCATTTCAGCACAGGGGGTCATTCCACTGCCAGCAAAGGTGGAGGCGATTGCATTTTTTCCAAGACCTGGTACTGTTAAATCCCTGCAAGAGTTTCTGGGCATGGTGAACTTTTATAATAGATTCATTCCACATGTGGCTAAGTTGTTATGTCCCCTTTATAAAGCGCTTAGGGGGGAAAGTGCAGTGAGACTGGGGAGTGGTCTCTGGAGATGGTTTAGGCTTTTGAAGGGGCTAAGGCCACTCTCGCTAATGCCGCTATGTTGGCGCATCCATCACCTACAGCCTCCATAGCTCTTATATCCGATGCTTCTGATTTTGTTGTGGGGGCGGTGTGTGAGCAGTGGGTTGCTGGTGCTTGGCAACCGCTCGCCTTTTTTAGTAGAAGACTTCATGACAATGAACGGAAGGATAGTACGTTTGATCAGGAGCTTTTGGCTCTTTTTCTGGCCACTCGTCATTTTAGGTTTCTGCTTGAGGGGCGTGAGTTCACTGCTTTCGTAGATCATAAACCCCTTTCTTTTGCTATGGCTAAGACTCCGGAGCCCTGGTCAGCACGGCAGCAATGCCAGTCTGCTATTTCAGAGTTCACCACAGATATTCGTCATGTGGCCGGTAAGGATAACCGGTTAGCTGACTGCCTTTTCTGGGCTCAGGTAAACTCTGCGTATTTGGGGGTTGATTATACTGCAATGGCGGCAGAGCAGCTTTTAGATTCGGAGGCTCAGAGGTTACGGACAGCTGTGAGGAGACTTCGTCTGGAGGAGGTAGTGCTGCATGAAGGTGGGGCCAGACTCCTTTGTGATGTCTCGACCGGCCCACACGTCCTGTAGTTCCTGCTGGTTGGTGCCGTCAGGTTTTTGATGTTATCCATACTTTTTTGGGGCAGCGCGGTGGAGGAGTGGTTAACACTGCGGCAGCACAGCAACTCACCCTTGACCGGGGAGTCCTGGGTTTGATCCCAGCCCCCGACCAACAGTGAGCTGTGTGGAGTCTGCATGTTCTCCTTGTGTCTGCGTGGGTTTACTCCGGGATTTCTCCGGTTTCCCCCCACATGCCAAAAACATGCAAGTTAGGTTAATTGGCATCAAACTGGGGATTCTAAATTGTGCTTAGGTATGACTGTGAGAGTGAATGGTTGTCTGTCTCTCTGTGTTGGCCCTGTGATGGACTGGCGATCTGTCCAGTGTGTACCCTGCCTCTTGTCCAAAGATGCTGGGATAGGCTCCAGCCCCCCCGCGACCCGAAAAGGATTAAGTGGAAGAAGATGGATGGACATTACTTTTTCACTATTTAAAAGTGCCCTGCCCCCCCCCTTTTTTTTGGATTGAGCACCTGCCCCCTGAAGTGTCTACACATCACTGTATATTGAGCTCAATTGGAAACTGGGTTTGTTAAAGATGCTCCAGCAAAAAAATTGGAAGTATATAAAAGAATGTTGTATACTTCCAAACTGTAACCCATGGACAACAGATGGAAATTAGCCACTGGCTACAATCTGGCACACTGTCCTTAAAAACAAGAATAAGACAAATTGAATTGAAAATAGAATATAAATAAATAAAAAAATGTGTAAATAAAAAGTACTGTCAGTTCATTCTCCAAAAAAAACCCTGCATTATTGACAAAGAGGTGGGGAAATAAAGCTATTTGATGACAGTAAATATTTACAAAACATAAATAAATCATACAGCATCCAACCAGCCATAATGATGGAGCTTACAAGGCTTTTAATGGAAATGGCAGTTGTTTTAAACCTTGGAATGCAAAATTCAAATTTGGTTCACGTTTGGTGAGGGGCACACACACAGTGCTGGACCCAGGGCCCAAAATTTGGTGCTACACCCCTGCCTGCAACACATTCCAAAAAAGCTGGGACAGGGTCATGTTTACCACTGTGTTACATCACCTTTCCTTTTAACAACACTCACTAAGTATTTAGGAATTGAAGACACTAATTGTTGAAACTTTGTAGGGGGTTTCTTTCCCATTCTTGCTTGATGTACGACTTCACTTGCTCAACACTCCGGGGTCTCTGTTGTTGTGTTTGTGCTTTACAGGCAATTATGAGACATGAATAAGATGACATTTACTGTTTTCTTAAGCATCTGAGCTTTGGAAACGTACACTTCACGTGTTCAAAGGATGTTTTTTTTCTCCCTCAGCTTATAAAGAAGAAATCTTCATTTAAGAAACCTGCATTTTAATTCAATTCAATTTTCAATTCAACTTTATATAGTGCCATTTCACAACAATAGTCATGTCATAGCACTTTCAACTCTAGGGGAAAACCCCACAATTGCAGAAAGGACCCAGCAATCAGGCTGTTTTAGAGCCTATGCCATGCATTTATTTAATTTAATTTAATTTTTTTTTTTTCATTTACAAGAGGAAACAAATGAACGCAGAGCCAAGGATTAAATTGTGGAAGTTAAAGAAGGAACAATACTGCCCTGAATTCAGGAAATAGTCAAGTAGGGAAGAATTAAAAGAAAAGTGCAGCTAAAGTGGCAAGGGAAATGGCTAAGAAGGTGTTTACAGTGTGCCTTCTCCATATAGAGGAAAGAAGACCAGGAGATATGGTGGAATGACGAGGTACAGGAAAGTGTTCACAGAAAGAGGTTGGCAAAGAAAAAGCAGGATAGACAGATACAGTATGTGAAGAAAAGACAGTTGGAGTCCAGGCATGTGGCAAAGGGATAAAGGCAAAGTAAAAGACATAGGATTGTTTTAAGATGACGTCACACGGCTGCCAGTCGCTATGTGGGTGGCCATGTTGGGAGGGAAGGTGCAGGGGGTGATTCTATTTCATTAAAGATGAAAATTATGTAAATATAATGCAGTACTGTGGAATAATTGGTTGCACAAACACTGGTGGGAAGGAGAAAGTGGTTTTTTTTATGAATTACCTGCAATTATTTTGAACCAAGGCGAGTCAACTCGGGAACTATCAGAGAAATGGAGAATTTGGCTTCCTCCTATTAATATTAGTAGAGCTGACGTGGTGCCTTCCTTGTATTTCAACTTGTGGGTGCTCTGACCATTCAGTAATAGGTTTGTAGAAATAATTGACTATATTGTTGAGTCTGATGCTCTGTGGACATTTTCAGAGATTCATAAGCTCCCTGTTCTGATGAGCTCAGCTGCTGTCAGTACCAGCAGCACACACAGCGCTAAACAAACGGGACCTACCGTGGATCTGTCCGAGCCAACTTAAGTGTCACACTTTCAAGCTACAGGATATTATGAAGAGCCAAATCACTATCCCTCCTTGCCAAGTTCTTACCTTTGACTGCAGTCTAAAATCAGCTGTGTCCACACAGGCGAAACAGAAAATGTCTCCTTATGCTCAGCTATGCAGATGCTTCTAATCATTCTGGCGGATTAGACCTCCGTACGGACCACACCTGGATCCTGCTCACCTCCTCTTTCCTTTCCAATGAAAAGGCTCCAAAGAGGAGAAAAACAACAAAACTTGAGGCTGCTGGCAGGAAACCAGCAAAGTCGGGGCACTCCATGCTGGAACAAGCTAGCTGTTAAAGCTAACCTTAGCTGGAGTTCAGGCTTTTCAAGAACGACGCTGAGCTCCAGACTTCACCAACATTCAAGAATGTCACTCGCTTGGGAAGTCTTATTATTCTGAACAACGACTGAAGAAAATGACGGAGTAGTAACCCAAGGTTTGCTGTTCTGATGCCAAAATGTCAGAACACCGGCTAATTAGCCTGTGGCTTTGAAGATTATTACAAGTAGCTGTGAGTCTACAAATCAACTGCTTATTGTTATCAATAAGGGATAATGATTAGACACCAAGACAACGATTTCTAACTTCATCTGAAATCACCTGGACAGGTGAATGTGCTGAATGAAGCCAGCCTTTAGCTAATGCTAAATCAAATTAAACATCAATTAAACACAATTAAACATCATCAAAATAAACATGCATGAGTGTTATGAAGATCAAGAAGTATATTTAGCTTTGTACATGTCTGGATAGGTGATGCTAGCCCACTTCTGGGTCTTTTGGCCAGTTTTTCTTTGGAATGAGGTAGGGGGCCTGCTTCTCCGTTAAAACTAAATTGTCGTCATACCGCTGTCTGTCATTATCAAGAGTTTCATAATAAATTTCGAACGTTTTCACTTTTTTTGTTCCATTTTACTATCCCCCCATAATGGCCGGTGAGCCCGCTGAAAGTCACGTGATCGAAAACTAATAGGTGGACCAGGGGCCCATACACCATCTATCTGGACCAGGAGCTGTAGCTATCAAATACTTGTGTTTTGGCAGCATTTGTGGCAGTTTGAAACTGGAAATTTACTGTGAACATGTAATTTAAAATATAAGATTCCCGGGCCACAACAACAAACACTCAGAGGCAAAAGATCAGTTGAATGCTTTACTTCAAAGCTAAAATGGTTTACAAAATACACCAATTCAAAATAAAAACCCATCCATCCATCCATCCATCTTCTACCGCTTAATCCTTTCGGGTCGCGGGGGGGCTGGAGCCTATCCCAGCATCTTTGGGCGAGAGGCAGGGTACACCCTGGACAGATCGCCAGTCCATCACAGGGCCAACAGAGAGAGACAGACAACCATTCACTCTCACATCCATACCTAAGGACAATTTAGAATCCCCAGTTTTGATGCCAATTAACCTAACTTGCATGTTTTTGGCATGTGGGAGGAAACCGGAGTGCCCGGAGTAAACCCACGCAGACACGGGGAGAACATGCAAACTCCACACAGAAGGGTCACCGATGGTCTGGGGGTGGGATCGAACCCACGATGGTCAAGGGTGGAATCGATCCCATGACCTTCTTGCTGTGCTGCCACTGTGCTAACCACTGCGCCACCGTGCTGCCCATCAAAATAAAAACCATAAGTTAAAAATGTGCACAGTCTAAAAAAAAAAAATAAAATCACATTAAATCCTAAAAATACCCAAGAATTTGTCCAGGGGGAAATAAATACCATTAATTCAACTGATCTAAAATAGAGGCTACCCCTTACACTAGACAGGCAGAAAGAGAAGCTTTGCCATGTTTTACAGCGGAGTGGGTGCGTGTCCGCTATCCCTCGGAGCATGATCGGACGCTGCCATCCTAACCGGTCCCAACACGACGCGCTGTTCGTCAGGGCTCGTCCGTAGCCCTTGGTACGCATCCCTGGTGGGCAATTGTGACACCAGGGGAAAGAAGCGGGCAGGAAGAGAGGAGAGGGGCAAGCTCCTGCGGTTCCGTCGCCGGGGATTACCTGCAGCACACACGCAGCACAAGACTCAACCTCCCACAGACACACTGGGGGCTGATAATCATTTAGATGCTCACAGATAATGAACACATTCCTTTCACTTATCTGCGTACGAGCCTTTCTCCACACGGCTGCGTCTCCTTCGGCTGGACAGTCTGGCATCCTCGCGGCCTCTCCGGTCCCAAGCCGCCGCTGACAATCCCAGCACCTGCTGCGTCCGTCACGTCCCGCTCACACAAGCCTCCCCTCTATGTTTTTTTTTTTTTTTTTTTTTTTTTTCAGTGGTTAGCCAGCCGTGAGAAATGATGTGGCTCCTAGCTCCTAGCTAGACACGAAGCGGCTCAGTTCCCGGTAAGGGCTTACCGGAGGAACCAACCGAGGCGGCTCAGTCCCCGGTGAGGGTTTACCGGACGAACCAACCGAGGCGGCGATTGGGAGCTCGGGCGCGGCGTTGGTGAGAGACGGGGGCCACCTGGATCCAGCAGGACAGTGGCCTGAATCGGTGCCCAATTGCGAGGCCCAGCCGAGGAACTACCAGACTGACGGCGGTCGGTGACGGGGCCTAGAGGGGGCCTAGAGGAGAAGCCACCCAGCCGGACGACAGCGAGCGACGGTGATCGGCCACCGATCAGCGGAGGTGATCGGTGGATTAGAGCTGCGCCGGCGGAGTGCGACATAACTGACGGGGACGGGGCCCAGCGGAGGAGCCGCCTAGCCAGACGGCGACGAGTGGCTGTGATCGGTGGATTCCGGCTGCGCCGGCGGTGCACGACATAACTGGCCAGGTAGACGGAGGCAGGCGCTGGCGATAGACGGCGGTGATCTGCGGAGCTGAGCAGCGTCACTCGGCGGAGAAGCTGCGCAGGAGCGGCGGGTCCAGTAGCGACCGAGCTAGTTGAGGCCTAGCCGGATTCTCTGCTTATTTCTATCCACAGGTCAGTAAAATGCCACCCAAAAAAGAGGAAATGGAAGAAATTAAAAAAACTCTGAACTTTGTGTTAGAAGAATTGGCCAAAGTGACTAGCCAGCAGGACAAAATATTAGACCTAATACAGGAGGTACAAGCCCTACATTCAATAATAAAAGAAAAAGACAAAAAAATTATGGACCTGGAGCAACACGGGCGTCTTTTGGAGCAACGCGTCGAGGATCTTGAACAAGGTTCTCGCATTGATGACATAGTTATAAGTGGACTAGACATCAGATATCAGTCGTACGCCCATGCCGCTACAGGACTGAGTGGTGAACATGCTTCCATAAGTGAATCAATGTCCTTAGAAAACCAAGTGCTTCAGTTCCTTAATGATAAAGACATTAAGGTAGAAGCCAATGCGATCTCAGCCTGTTATGCTTTACCGAAGAAAGATAACAAAACAAAGAAATCAATTGTGATGCGCTTTGTGAACAGGAGGGTGAAAAATGACATACTGAGGCAGGCCAAAAAACTAAAGGAAACTCAAGTTTACCTAAATGAACACCTGACAAAAAAAAACGCTGAATTAGCACGGCAGGCACGGATGCTAAAGAAACATAATAAGATACAGACAATCTGGACAAGAAATTGTAGAATTTGGATTAAACTAAATGGAACACCTGAGCAAGCAAAAAGTATAATGATCAGAGATGCTACTGACTTAGATAAATACAGATGAACACTGACTATGAAACACAGAGTGAGGAAACTCAAACTCTAAAAATATGCCACTATGCTGAACATAAACCACAAGAGATGGAGAATGATATTGATCCTGATAACCACTTTTTCAATAATATTCATAACCACTGTGAATATTACACTGAAAAGCAATTCAAAAGTCAAGTGCAATTAGATGGTAAACTGTCAATAATACACTTCAATAGCAGAAGTCTTAACAAAAACTTCTCACAGATTCAGGACTATTTAAAACAGCTAAACAGAAAATTCACAGCTATAGCAGTCTCTGAAACCTGGCTTAATGAAGACCAGGCTCCCCTGATGGCAATAGAGGGATATCAGATGTTTAACATTAACAGATCTCAAAAAAAGGGTGGTGGTGTTGCACTGTATATTGATGACCTATATAGATGTAAGCTTGTAAATGAAATGTCCTCAGCACTACCAGGGCTTCTGGAATGTGTTACTGTTGAGATTGACCTAGACAAAACAAAAAATCTAATCATAAGCTGCATATACAGAACGCCGGGAACTTGCATTGAGACATTCAGAGATAAATTAGTCGAGCTGTACAATAATATTACTAGTAAGAAAATGGTAGCAATTTGTGGAGATTTCAATATTGATCTACTTAATCCACATCAACAAAATGTAGTTACAGAGTTCACGAACTCTATGTACAGCATGAGTCTATATCCCACAATAACACATCCCAGTAGAATCACAGCTCACTCTGCTACACTTATTGACAACCTGTTTGTCAATGTTCTCGACAAGAAAATAGAAAGTGGATTATTGATAAATGATATAAGCGACCACTTGCCAATCTTTGCACTTATCCATGGCCACACGGGGCCCAACCCAGAAAAAATCTCAAAATCGTTCAGACGCAAATCACCAAACGCAATCAGTTCTTTTAAAGAGGACTTGCTGAAGCAAGACTGGACAGAAGTCTATGTATCAGATGTAAATGAAGCCTATGACACATTTATAAACATTGTAACCACTCTTTATGAAAAAAACTGCCCATTAGTTAAAAAAAAGCTTAAACACAAATTTACTGACAAACCATGGCTAACCAAAGGACTACAAAAGGCGTGTAAAAAGAAAAATTTATTATATAAAGCTTTCATAAAGAAAAGGACAAAAGAAGCAGAGCAGCGGTATAAAACATACAAAAATAAGTTAACATATATAATAAGATGTAGTAAAAGAGACTATTACAGTAAAGAACTGGAAAAAAACAAAGACAATATTAAAAATACATGGACAATAATCAACAGTATCCTTGGAAATAAAAGCAGAAATACCAGCTACCCAACTAACATTCCAAAAAATAATAAATCGACTCCGAATGTGAATATAGCTTCACCTGCAGATGAATTTAATAATTTTTTTGTTAACATTGGACTTAAACTGGCCCGAGAAATACCCACTACGGTGCCAACAGGTGATTCAATATGCAATAACACTGCTGTAAAAGACACCATCTTCATAAAGAACACAGACGAAAGAGAGGTCATTGAAATTGTTAAATCGTTCAAAAGTAAAACATCTACTGACTGCGATGGTATTGATATGCTACTAGTCAAAACTGTTATCGAATGCATAGTGAAACCACTGACGTATATCTGTAACCTGTCTCTCCAATCAGGTATATTTCCCAATGCAATGAAAATAGCTAAAGTAATTCCGATTTACAAGACAGGCGACAGAGGGGAACTCTCCAACTACAGACCAATTTCACTATTACCGCAATTTTCCAAGATACTTGAAAAAATATTCTATGAGAGAACTGACAACTTCATACTGAAGAATGATTTATTGTGTGAGCAGCAATATGGGTTCAGACACAAAAGGACAACAGCATATGCCTTAATGGAATTTACAGAAAAAATATCAACAGCCATTGAAAATAAAGAGTATTCAGTTGGAGTATTCCTGGATCTTAAAAAAGCATTTGATACAGTAGATCACAATCTATTATTAAAGAAACTACAAAATTCTGGTATTAGAGGGGTAGCACTGTCCTGGTTAAGAAGTTACTTAAAGAATAGATATCAGTTTGTATGTGTTAACAACAAAAACTCAGAGCTACTGAAGGTCACCTGTGGAGTCCCACAGGGTTCAGTTTTGGGACCATTATTATTCAATATGTATATAAATGATATATGTAAAGTTTCAAAAAAAATGGACTTAATATTGTTTGCTGATGACACTAACCTGCTATGCAGTGGAAACAATTTGGAACAACTTCTGGATACACTCGGAAAGGAATTAGGAAAGCTGAAACTGTGGTTTGATTCAAACAAATTAACGCTCAATTTAAGCAAGACAAAATTTATAGTCTTTAACAACCATCACAACTACCCAGTACCCAAACTCAGTGTAAATGATGTAGAGATTAAAAGGGTATCCGAAACTAAATTCCTTGGAGTAATAATTGATAACAAACTGTGTTGGAAGCCACATATTAATTATATAAAAGGTAAAGTATCCAAATCAATTGCAATATTACACAGAGTGAAAAATTTGCTGAATCAACCCACACTATACACCTTGTATCATTCATTAATACTCCCATACATGACATATTGTAATGAAGTATGGGGAAATACATATAAAACAAACATATATCCACTCTTTAGGCTTCAAAAGAGAGCTATTAGAATAATCAACAAAGCAGCTTACAGGGAACCAACAAACCCACTTTTTCTTAAACAAAAAACTCTCAAGTTGAAAGATCTGATCGACTTTAAAACCGCAATAATAATGTTCAAAGTGAAGAATCTATCACTGCCCGCAAATATCCAAAAGTTGTTCCAAACAAGGGAGAAACGATATCACTTCAGAGGAACATGTATATTTAAAAAACCTACAGTGAGAACAACTACCAAGCAACACTGTATTTCAGTGCAAGGTGTCAGATTATGGAACGATTTTGGACCTGAATTAAAATCATGTACAAAGCTTGGACAATTTAAACAAAAACTAAAGGAAGAAATACTCCAAACATATTTACAAGACGACATGTAAACTCACATAAGGATTGACATTTCCAGCCTGTGTTGTGTTATAGCTTAGTTTTTCTTTTTTCTCTGTGACACTATGTCTTAGATTTGTTTTTGAATAGTAACCGCTTAACTTAGACTAGCTCAGTTTTCTTTTTCTCTCAGTCATATTTTGTCTTAGCCTTGTTTTAAATTGTAATCGCTCTTGTCTTGTTTTCTCTTTTTCTCCTTTGAATTCTTGGATGGAATATGGGTGGGCAATATAAGCTGCGGCTTCAGCCATCACCCATTTCGGATAACTCACGTGGAATTGTATAGTAGAAGGAGTCTTTGTCTAATTTGACCTTGTTGTTATATTATACAGTTTCTTTTAACCTGTAATGTACTATCCGAAATAAATACATTCATTCATTCATTCATTCATTCATATGTCCACTCCCTCCACCCAGCCGTCCATCTCGATCAAATCTGCATCCTAACCCTTTCGTTTCTCCTTCCGTTTTTCTTCCATTTCTCCATTCCTTCCCATCATTTCCTCTGCTCTCCCTCTTTGACCTTGGAATGCTCTGCCCGGGCGGTGGCGGTGGCGGCGGCCTCCTCCTCCTCCTCCTCCTCTATCCATCCTTCTGTCCTCTCGCTGGCCTCCTATCTCAGTCCTGCACCATCCTTTAATAGATTACACCGGGGAAGAATTTGCAGCAGGAGCTCACTGATTGGCTCCTGCTGATTAAATCAGTCAGCTCAAGTACGAACAATAATCAACCCAAAACACACAGAAGTAAACTCAAATTTCAAAGCATGCAAAAAAACTAAAAATCGAACATGCAGTACATTAAAAAAAATAATAAAATTCACACTAAACAGCCCTAGAGCTGCAATAAATTAAAGAAAATAAAATACACTCTCAACCGTGAAGCTGCTTCCCTGACATTTACATTTTGTAACACCTCTTTTCCAGCACGTGAGGTAGCCTTCATTTGCTCATGCATTGCTTTGGCAGTTAGGAAAAAATGTATATGTGTCGCTAAATTATAATGTAACTTTGACAAGATGTTGCTCCAGACCTTTGCTTGAAAAAAATTCTCTAACTGGAACTCTTTGAATTGTATTTGAGTATGCCTGGTATGTGTAGTGAGCTGTGTGAGAGGCTGGACACTAAAGAAGGAGAAAAGGACTTGTATCGATTGGCTATACAGAGAGATGGAGTTGGAAAGGATGTGCATCAGGTTAGGTTAAGTACAGAGATGGTATTAATGTACTAAAGAGTGAGGAGAGCGCACTGAGAAATGGAAGAACTACTTTGAGGAGGTGATAAATTAAGAAAATGACTGGTGGTGGAAAGACAGTGAATCAGGAAGTAGCACGATGAAGTGAGGGCAGCTATGAAGAGGATGAAAAGTAAAAAGGCAGTTGGCCTTGATGAGATGTTCACCCGTTGGACAGCAGAATACATCAAAAGATAAGCTAAAAGTCACAATTTGTGCTGCAAATGTCAGCATGTACGTGCATATAAAATTAAAATGGGTTTTTGAGTAGCCTGGTTGCTGTAAAAAGAGCAGTTCATTCTCAACAATTTCCACTCAATTAATAATGGGCGGCGCGGTGGAGGAGTGGTTAGCACTGCGGCAGCACAGCAACTCACCCTTGGCCGGGGGATCCTGGGTTCGATCCCAGCCCCCGACCAACAGTGATCTGTGTGGAGTTTGCATGTTCTTCCCGTGTCTGCGTGGGTTTACTCCGGGATTTCTCCGGTTTCCTCTCACATGCCAAAAGCATGCAAGTTAGGTTAATTGGCATCAAAACTGGGGATTCTAAATTGTCCTTAGGTGTGACTGTGAGAGTGAATGGTTGTCTGTCTCTCTGTGTTGGCCCTGCGATGGACTGGCGATCTGTCCAGGGTGTACCCTGCCTCTCGCCCAAAAGATGCTGGGATAGGCTCCAGCCCCCCCGCGACCTGAAAAGGATTTAGTGGAAGAAGATGAATGAATGAATGAATAATAATGTACCTACAAAGACCAAGGAGTCTTAACTCCATTGCATAGTGAGGCAGGGCTGCAACTTCACCAGAGGAGTGTATTAGGATGCTTGTTCAACGTAGCCAGGCTTTCTGTAGGGAACCTGACTCCACAAAGCCTAAACCCTGAATCAGAGATAACGGGTGTCACAAAGGTAGTTAACAACTGTCTCTGTCAACCTTGCCTTTCTGCTTCAGGCTCTGTGCAGGTTCCCAGGAATGGGGGCCTTTAATGAGCTGTGACTCTTTCTTCACAAGTGTTGATAACTGCGGACATCTGGGACTTTCACTGTTCTGGTCACTTAACAACAATGGGCTGATGAAAACATCCGTTATTATTATATTGTGCACTGCTAACAAGCAGGCTTCAAGATAGTTTTTCATCTTTGTTGACAACATTTGTTAAAATCCAGACAGGCTATCTTTGATACATTACAATTTCAAAGTTATTCTTGAGTGTTTTATGTGGTCTGTGGAGCTAAGATCTGTGCTATAAATGATGTCTGAGTCTGTTCGCAGTGGCTGGTGTTTTGTCGATTTGTGCTGCCCTGTTGAAAAATGCTACCGGTAGCGCCGATCGATAGTGATGTTAAAACTTTGAGACAATTGCTTCATGAGCAACACAGTGTTATGAAACATCTAATAAAGACTGCCATCTGGTGACTGACTGTCAGAACTGCATCAGAGTAGAAAAACCTGAAAAACCTTTTTTTTTTTTTTTTTTTTGAGCATTTGGCCATCCGAGGTCTTCTCAAAATTGGATGGCAGGAACAAACAATACAAAGCAAACAAAAAAAGTAATTCCCTCTCAAACTTCCTGCGAGCCCTCAAGTTACGTGATGTGACCGACATAATGAGGCCTCACTAGCTGCGGTCATGTGACTGTGGGCATGTTGACACATGCTTGACGCTCTGCTCGTGACACTTCCATGTTATATTGCTCAAGTCAGTCTCGAGTGGGTGGTGTCGAGCATAACATCGCTACCGATCGACAGCAGAGTCCATCGATTTATGCTACTTTGTCAAAAACTGCTACCGCTGCTTATCAGTACAATTTGTGTATATTCTGCAATCATATAAATGTTTGCATTTAATTAATCCATTTATATTCAGTTTAGATACAGTGGTGTGAAAAAGTGTTTGCCCCCTTCCTGATTTCTCGTTTTTTTGTAAGTCTGTCACACTTAAATGTTTCAGGTCGTCAAACAAATTTAAATATTAGACAAAGATACACCTTCATACACCTTCAAAACACCAGATAACACCTTCATTTAAAAACTGCATTTTGTGTTTACTTGTGTTATCTTTGTCTAATATTTAAATTTATTTGATGATCTGAAACATTAAAGTGTGACGAACATACAAAAAAAATGAGAAATCAGGAGCGGGACAAACACTTTTTCACACCACTGTATTTTATTTTCCTTAATTTCTTTGCTCCAATTGATTGTCAAATTTATTATAACCTTTAAAAATTCCCATTTCTGTATGTGAAGCATTATTTTCACTAACTACAAACAATATCATTTATTTGTTTTGTTTCCAATACCCACTTTGTGGTGTTATGAAACTACAAGTTTGGTCAGTGTCGGCGTGATGACATCACACGGCCACATCATCACACCAATATAAGCGATGCAGCAAATTCAACCACTTTGTCAAGGTTTGCCAGTCAGCACCACCGCCAAGCCCACTAGTCAGTTCAAGTCACTCACCCATGACTACCATCCACACGGTGAGTTCCGGAGGTGTGGTGTACGCATTCTGCATGGTAGGGCTGGACGATATCAGCTTACCGTGCCTGCTTGACACCGCCGCAGTGAGATCGATATTGAACTGGGTCACCATGAAGAAATTCTTCCCCAACCACCCTATCGGGAAAACCCAGCACAGCTGTACGGGCATGGTAACTACAGCTTTAGCAATGTAGAGACCATCACATTAATGGTCCACTACGTGTCAAGAGTCATTCCTGATTTTGTTTTCCAAGTGGTTACGCATGGAGACAACATACTAGGATGTGACCTGTTCTACCACCTGAGCTTCACCATCCGCAACAGTAACGGACTCTGTTTGGCCGACGATGATGAGTGGGATGCAACACACCCAGACGACGACGACGAGGTTATAGCCATCCTGTGTTCACAGGAGGAGCACTGCCCGGAAGAGGGGCAGCGACCAGACTCGCCTCAGATCCTCGCCCAGCATGACCCTCAGGGAACCGCTGCAGAGCTGCAGGAGAGGGACCTCGCATCTATCGGGAACACCGGGACAACAACCTGATGCAGGTTCTACCAACAGTGACTGCAACACATGGCCACGACCAGACTTCCCAGGAGAGGGGGAGAAGAGGCCGGACTACTTCTGAATCCACGCCCAGCACCAGCCTCCAGGAGCTGCTGCTGAGCTGCTGGATGAAGAGTCCATGATCCATCAAAACATAGCAGAACCACCACAACCTGGTGGACGCCCCAAAGCAGACGTGAGAGCCACACCATCATAACCATGACACTGAGTGCAGCCGAACAGAGCGCCACTTGTAGTGATAGACTGGGTTTGGGTCTGCAGATCTGAATGCCCAGACCCACAGTCGGCCTCAACACCATCTCCACCACTACTGACACCCATGAAGATCGCCGTGCAGCTGAGACCAGCCACCATCCAGGTGGCTCATGGCTCGAGATGGCAAGCCAGCCGTCTGCGGAGGGTAAGAGCAACTGCCGCAGATCAAGACGCAGCATTGGAGCCGACCCAGCTGGTGTGGGATCCTGGCTGGGACGTCGCTGAAGAGTGAGCTGTGGCTCCAGCAGCATGGCGTCTAGGTCCGCTGCAGTCCGCACCTCCAGGAGCACGTCCACCACGGGCTTGTCTCAGGGCCCCCCGAACTGAACTGACTTCCTCAATAAAAAAGGACTGTAGCTAGGGGCATGGCTGCCAGCGACTTTTGGCATAATAAACCACTCAGCTGCACTGGGCCACACAGTAGTCTACCCGCTGGCCCTAGCTAGTTTAGGGGTTTCACTGCATCAAATTGGGGAGGGTCAATTCAATTATATGTGTTGTTCTGCTTTTCCAGGGGGTGGGTGGGGGGTGAATGTGGTGTTATGAAAGCACAAGTTTGGTCAGTGTCCGCGTGATGATGCGGCCGCTCGGTGATGTCATCATGCCAAACATATGAATGTGAGGGACGGCCATTTTACAGCTTCTCTTTTACAGCTCTCTCTTTAGCCCGGCCTCCCAACCGGCATACTCTGTACCACCATTTAGGTTTTATGTAATAAAGTTTGCGTTTCCAGCAAGATGCGCACTGTCGGTTCCTTCCACCTTTTCTAGACATAACACACTTATCATAAATTACTTTTCTGTTGATTAGTTTCCATCAAAACTATGGGGGTTAATTTGTGATCAGAAAGTGGAGAATATTATGTGAAGACCAGCTGAAGACTGGAACCAAGGAGCTTAAAAAGGAGGAGGGAAATGAAGATCACCTTTTACCTTGTGGGAATAGGTCAGTAGTTCTCTCTATGGCTGTGGTGTAAAACTATCTTATCAAATATAAGAAAAACATTTTCCAAGCTGTTTCCTGAAACTAACTGTACACAAGAGGGCGATATGAGCCACAAATCAATCCAAGATTGAAAGGAATAATTGGCGTTGGTCCATGTACATTCTGAACATTTTAATATACCAAAGTTAAAAATACTCCCAGTTATAAAAATACTTTCTCCAGCATTAGGCTACAGACCGTTCTTGAGGGTCCTTTGTTTCAAAAATGCACATAAATGTTTACGGTAGCATGAAATGATAAGTGTGGAAACGGAGTTTATGTACACAAATCTGATAAAGGGCAACCTTACAGCATAATTTTACCTACTGTACAGGAACTTTCCAAAGTTTGACATTTATGGTAGCGTGAAATAATGGGCGTGGAAATGGAGCTTATGTACATGAGTCTGCGCATGCACCTGTGTCTTTGTGCATGCGCAGAGATGCACGGTAGCAAGTGTCAATAAGTAGCACAGAATTATAGAACACCCGGCACACTGTGAGTGAGAGGGGAGTTCCACTGAAATGAATGTTTTTGCAGTGAAATATGCCACAAAACTGCATCGCTGTAGGCTGTGATAACCACAGTTTGATGAAAGACAAACCAATGTCATTGCCAAAGAGACATTTAGAGCCTGAAGAAAAAGATAAATGGCTGAGTGCACAAATTAAATAAGTGCATTCGCTTTAATCAGATATTTTTTCTTAATAAAATTACACTGAATTTACCTGTTACAAAATGATCAGAACAGAGTTCTGCTATTTGGAGAGCTATAGAGTGTCCCATCCTGATTCTTTCTATGAATACCACTCAGCCACTTATCCCTTCCATCAGGCTCTAAATATCATTTAAAGAGATTTGCAAACTTTATTTTGGCCAAAACATAGTAAAATACTTTTTAATTATTCTGGTTTCTGCGAGAAATGCCAGTAATAATTTTATAGTATTTCTTTTTAGCCACAATAATAGAAATATAAAAGAATGTGACAGTAAATCAAAATAAATAATTAAGTCAAGTTTATACTTTGCAAAAAATAACTGGGTAAATCAAAATTCCTGTGCCAGAGAGATTCATTGTACATATTGTAACTGTACTGCAGTCTGTAGTTTGATGCATTAATATCACAGATCAGATTTTTTTCTGCAATAGATCTATATATTGCTCTCATATTGTCTCAAAATTATGATAATTAGCATTCACAGAGTACTTTTGGCTGATTTTAAACCTAAACTCTTGATATAACTTGGTCGTGACCAGGTTATGAGTTCACCTCAGTTACCATGGTGATAGCGCGATATAGAGAGCCAGCTTTATGATAAGGAAAACTCTGGCAGAAGCTTATAAACTTACCTGGCTAAGCCATTAATCTCACTTCATAGTACAGCCCTCAGAGCAGGCGGGCTTTGTTGTAATAAGAAATGACTTCTGTAACAACTTAAAATTATGACCACCGCTGTCATATTCTTCACCATTTTTCAAATTAGATTGATACATTGGTCTACTCAATCAACAAATGGTTGGCTGGCATAATCAAAATCTCTGTCTTTGGCCAAATTTATTTTTATATCTTTCCTATATATTTTGTTTATCTCATCTATTTATACCATACAGCCCTAATCGCTAATATTTCCATTTTACCTACACATCATCACCAGTCACATCCTGTTTAAGTCTTGTTTTATTTGGTGTAGTCAGTCAGAGGAAAGCTGGCCCAAACTGAGAGAGAAGGGGCTTGTTGAAGAATCAAGGTCTATGATCAGACAAACACATTATGAATTGGGAACTCAATTCTAGTTTAGTCTAAAAGTTAAGGTATTTATTCTCATTTTTATTTTGTCTGTGTATTAGGACCATGTTATTACAACATTAGTAATACAGCAGTACAGTGTTATTGCTGGTAGAGTAACAGTCATACAAAGTCTTAGAGGCATGCAGTCTTACAGAGGTAGGGAGACTATGCTACGCTATTTTTCCTTGTGCTTGGTGGAGGTTGTACATTACCAGTGTGGCAATGCCCATATCCTTTGGTTATCTCATCAAGTCCAGCACTGGCAGCAATGATGCAGATGCCACTGGGTTTTTTGTTTTGTTTTGTTTTGTTTTTTTAAGTTAAACTTGCACACTCTACGTACATATCAGGAAAAACAAGAGGCATCACAGTGTCTACATTGTTACTGAATTCCCTGAATTGTTTAAGCTTTATTCACTTATAAAATAGGGTTTAGGCCATCTCCAGTCCATGCTCTAAGTCTAAGACAGGCCTTTTCTCTGGTGTGAAGTCCCTGTCTGCTTTCTCCACATACCGTTGCAGGGTGCTGTAATATTGTTCACTCTTGGTAAAGGTGTAGTACTCTGAGATTTCCTCCCAGGCTCTGTGGTTGGGGAAAGGGAAAGTTGTAGGATCTTTGTTCTCAAAGAAGCTCTGCAGGTTTCTTTCTGCCAACTTGGTTGCATAGTCCACAGCAAAGGCATCAAAGCGCTCCCGCTCTTTCTCCATGTAGCGTTTCCAAAATGTAAGCTGCAGATAGCTGACCTGGGAGCGACAGTTTTTGTAGCAGGTGCCCAGGAGGCCAGCAAGGGCACCGATCATGATTATACACCAGCCCAGGATCTGCAGACAAAACAGCAGACAAGAAGGTATATGAATACCGTGATGAGTTTAGTGAACAGTACAGAGCTGCTAGATTGTAGAGACGGGGGGGGGGGGGGGGGGGGGGTTGCATATAGCTTCTTGAATGTGTGTTATAAGGAGAATATCGGCGCTGTCTGGCACAAACCTCATATCTCCAAAACAGATATTTTTTTCAGAAAATGAGAGAAATCTGCAGTTTCTCATTAATTTAACTACTACATGATTTATTTACAAGGGTTTTGAAATGCTTATAATTGGCTTGATATTAGTTTAAAAAAAAACATCCAGAGATATAAAGGGTGACCAATATGATGGTTTTATTTTAAAAAAAATACAAAATTTGGAGACACAAGGTTTGTGCCGGACGGCGACGATATGCACCCAGATTGGATTAAAAGCCATTTTCAAAAGTCAGAGCTGTCATGGGCAACCTCTGACCAGCAGAAAAGACAGACTCTGACACAGGCAGGACTTCAGCTCAGCCACACCATCCAGGTACCTCAGGGCTTCCTCAGGAGTGTGAGAAGCCCGGGCGTCGCCGATAAAGTCCTCTATCAGGCCCGCAGCCCAGCACTCCTCCTCATCCAAGCCAAAAACAGTGAAGTCCATGCCCACAGAGTCAAATGGTGGTATCATTCTGTCATGGGCAACCTCTGACCGGCAGAAAAGACTGACTCTGATGCAGACAGGACTTCAGTTTAACTGGGTTTATTTTCCACAAAACACAAAATAATAAGCAGCATGGGGGCTGAACATAAAGCGATCCGTATAAGGCTGAAAACTCACAGAAACAGGCACAATCACGGGAACAGAGGTCAGAGGGAAATCCACGGAATGACGCTACACCAAATGAATTCAGAGGAGGATATATATAGGGAAACAGATGATCAGGGGAAACACGAGACAGGTGGGGATTGTAATAAGAGGTTAATCAGCAGCACATGATGAGAAATGGCTATGACTACGGAAGACATGAGGGACTGAGAATGACAGAAAAAGGGAGTACAGGGAACACACACAAGACTTGTACAGATGACCAAGGCGGGACACAGAACCACAACAGCTGGTAATGGGGACCATGTTATGGATGCCCCTTGCAGGGCATTAGTGAGACGCTAGAGGCCAACCGGTAAGTTTGCTTGTTTATTAACAAAAGATGAGAATGACAAAATAAACAGCCACGTGGGGCAAAAACACAAACATAAACTAAGACACAAGATAACTGACTCAGAGGATAAACTATGAAAGGCAGCGAGGTCGGAGCCTGTGCTGTACATTAAACACTTACAGGAGGACGATCGAAGGTGAATCACAAAAGAGACTGGAGTCGGAGATAGGGACTCCAGTCACGTGCACGGAGTTGCACGGAGTTGTAGGTCGCAGCAAGGAGTGAGCCTCAGCTGCTCCCTTAAGTACGAAACCAAAACCAATCAGGAAAGTAATTAATGAAATGACACACAGCTGTCACAGCGCCGGCTCGGCTCTGACAGCTGGAAGTCCCGCCGTGACGCTGTCACAATAAAAGATCTGGAGAAGGCCACAAAGCCAGTCCCGAAATAAGACGGGAGAACAGTGAGAATACTGAGCAACCCGAGCGCGGATGGACTCAGCGCTCAGGCCATCACAGACCACATGACAGACTGAGGACCGGAGAAGATAATAACAATCACAGAGGACCCAGGGTGATACAGAAGGCAAAACACTGGCAAATAATCATAATAATAACACAAACTGTGGGCATGAGCCAGTGACTCAGCCTAGACCATGACAAGAGCTCTCCTTCCTCATTTGCAGCTTAAGTGATTCTCCTAGTACAGGAGTCTCCAGCCTGTGGCTCTAGAGCCACATGTGGCTTTTTTGCTCATAACCAGTGGCTCCTGTATATTGAAGAATTTTTAAAGAAAACTGATAAACAAAAACCCGAGCCGATTTCTTATTCTTTTAAGGGGAAAAGAGATGATGAGGGGAAACACTGCAAATATAGGTGAAAAAGGTCTGAAATTTTATGAGGAAAAGATTGTAAATTTTTCAGAAAAAAAGCTGTAAATTTCCCAGAAAAAGTAATTTCCCAGTTTGGGATCAATAAAGTACATCTATCTATAACTAGGAGTTAAACAAGTCTCAAATGTAAGTGTGGAAATGTCTTAGATTTTCAAGAACATTTCCAAGAAAAACAGTCTTAATTTTAGGAGGAAAAAAGTTTTACATCTTAGAAGAAAACACAAGCAAATTTAATAGGGAAATACACACACATACACTGTGAACGAATTGGTGCAGCAAAGCGAGGCTAGAATTCGATTTGTCAGTTAGTCCAGTTTATTTTTTTAACTCACAAGTAATATCTCCAGTCTCTCAGGAAAATCTTCTGACACAGTCTTTCAACAAATGTACTTCCTCAAAACAAGAAGCATATCAAGCAATAGCAAATTCCTCAATAACCGTTTTCATCAATAATCATTTTACTTGATATCTCACACCTGTTAAATAATGGAGAGATAATTAGAGGTGATTAGCCCCTACCATAATCCCAGGTAAAACACTCATCATTCCTTATTCTAAACACATACCCACTAACATCTAAAAATACATAAATAGTTTCCCCAAACATACACAATATAAATATATAAATAACACACAATAAATAGTAATATAAATAGTTCAATAAATAACCTTAACCCCTATTTGGGGTTAAGGGCAGCACGGTGGTGCAGTGGTTAGCACTGTTGCCTTACAGCTAGAAGGTTCCTGGTTCGAATCCCCGGGCTGGCAGGGGTTGGAACCTTTCTGTATGGAGTTTGCATGTTCTCCCTGTGCTGTGTGGGTTTACTCCGGGGGCTCCGGTTTCCTCCCACAATCCAAAGACATGCATGTTAGGTTAATTGGTTGTTCTAAATTGTCCCTAGATATCTGTTTCCTATAGGCCCTTAGAATAGAGGGTTAGCATTAGTGAAAGCGCTTTGAGTGGTCTTTGTGACTAGAAAAGCGCTATATAAGTGCAGGTTAGTTAGTATTTACAAATATTAAACCACCCCCTGACTTACCAGACATATTTGCTCCCTGCTGGTGTCCTATATAAGGCCCTCAACTCCTAACGGAGTCTTTTGCCTGGACACGCACAGGAAGCATGTTGGCAAAGGTATGTGCAATAAATCCTTTAACCATTATTTTACCAGATTCTTAATCATACTAATTATCTCCCAGGGCATTCAAATTAACCAAGACAAATCCCAAATACTGTGTACATCTTAACAAACAATCATACAGACATTTACAACAATACAGATACACATAATCACACAATATAACAAGACATACAGTGGTGACATCCCATCGTCACATTTCCTCCCCCCTTTCCCGAGAATACAGTACTCTTATGAGTCATGTATTCTAGAGAGGCTATCCGCCACAAGGTTGGTTTTCCCTGCCACATATCGAACAGTAAAATTATATCACACACACACACACACACACACACAAAGGTGTGGCAGTAATTGAGCCTGGGTGTGGCAAGAGAAATTGAACTCAGCTTTCCAAAGATGTGATAAACCACAGTTCATTTATGTTTAATAGAGGGGGGCAATCACTTTTTCACACAGGGCCATGTGTCACGCCGTGCCGCTCATCAGCGGCGCCACCTGCACGCACACCTGCACATCATCAGCGGCGAGGAATATAAGCCGCCTCGCCCTGAGCTTCGGCCTGAAGCCGTCAGACTTCACTACTCATCATCGTGAGTCAAACCTTTCCTTCAGCACGACGCTTTTGGTAAGAAGCCCTTACCTCCTTTCTTTCCAGTCTGCTCCCCTGTGCACAGGTGGATTCCTCGGCGGCGGACAACGCCTCTCCCTCGCCATTCCTCGCTGCTGCACCGAGCCCTGCAGGTGGCTGTCTTCCAGGTCCCGTCCTTGTGGTGCCAGTCATCTGTCCCTTGCAAGTAAGCTCCTCTCTCGCTTATTCTCCTCCTGTGTTGGTGTGTGCCCGTCACCCTGTTTCCTTGTGCTCTTTCCCATAGGGTTGCCGGCTGTACGGTCTCCTGCCTCTGTGCCCGAAGCAGACGCCGCCACCAATACATTTACATCCCGCAGACACACATCCATTCACCCCTGTTGCTAATAAACTATTTGAACTTCTCTGAGCCTGTGTGTGTGCGTCTCCTGAGCCGTGCGTTATGTCAGTACGGCTTCAGCAGAGCGGCTCGGCAGACGGCGGGCTCGCACACCGGTTTTCCACTCTCGAGGCTCGAGTGGATCAATTAGCCTATCAGCAACAGGTGATTTTCAATCAATTGTTAAATTTGACTAACCGGTCGGGCCGCTTGGACCCCCAACAGTCGTTCCCCCCGTCTCGTCAGGGTGGCGCGGCTCCTGCTGCTCCAGTGGCCGTCCAGCAGGCTCCGAGTGCACCGGTTCGGCTCACACCCATTCCAACCCCCGCCCACTTTAGCGGTAAGCTCGGCGGAGCGCGGGGGTTTATTATGCAGTGTGAGTCCGTTTTCCACCGTGTGCCCGGAGACTTTCCCTCAGATCATAGCCGAATTGGTTATATCGGGAATCTCCTGGAGGGGCGAGCTTTAACGTGGACCTACGCCGTAATGGCGAGGCCCAGTTATGCCGCCCTCACATATGACCAATTCGTGAGGCGCTTCCTCGAGGTCTTTGACCATACTCCAACCAAAACGGTCCAGGTTGATCGGCTTCTCGCCCTCCAGCAGGGAAGCCGGTTGGCAGCGGACTACGCGGTCGACTTCCGGGTAGCGGCGGAGGAAGTAGGCTGGGAGGAACGCTCCCTCTGCGGCCTTTTTCTCCGCAGCCTCAATGATGATCTGAGGGATGAACTGGCTGGGCGGGATATTCCTGAGACGCTAGCAGAGCTGACATCCTTAGCGATTAGTTTGGACAACAGGCTGCGCGAGCGCTCCTCGGGGCGGAAGTCGTCTTCTTCTCGCCCTCGTGGAGCCTCGCCGCGCCTGTTCCAAGCTCGCCCCCTGGCGGCACCGCCACCATCGTGCCCCGAGGAGTCGGAGCCGATGGTGACGGGCTGGACAAAGCTTTCACCTGCGGAGAGACAACGCCGCCGTGAGTTGGATCTCTGCATGTATTGCGGAGATGACCAACACACGGTGAAGCTTTGCCCACGGAAAGCCAGTCGGCGGGGTCCGCGAGTCACTGTAGGGGGCCTTGCGGATCTCAATCGGTTAAACTCACACACACAATTGAAGCTGCCCGTCCGTTTCTGCCACAATCCCACTGGGCATCTCACCCACGCACTGGTGGATTCGGGCGCAGAAGGCAGCTTTATTTCACAAAGCCTGGCAACCCAATTGGGCATCCGCTGCCAGGCACTGAGAGACCCCATCTCCCTGGTCAACCTCTCTCGTGCCTCCCTTGGGAGAGTGATGCACCAGACTGTTCCTGTCCCGGTGATTATCTCAGGAAACCACCGGGAGGAGATGACCTTCTACGTCCTGCCCAACTCTGTGTCGCCCGTTATCCTGGGGTATCCCTGGCTACGCCTCCACAACCCTGTCCTGGATTGGAAGTCAGCCGGGGTGTCGGCATGGAGCACGTTCTGCATGGGCACCTGCCTTCAGTCCGCTGCCTGCTCTCCGTCCGTTTCTCTCCCTCCTATGGACGCTGCACCCCCGGACCTGTCTCTGGTGCCCCTGGAATTTCACGACCTGGGTATGGTATTCAGTAAGACCAAGGCCATGTCTCTCCCTCCTCATCGGCCCTATGACTGCGCCATCAACCTCCGCCAGGGGGCACCCTTACCTTCTGGTCGGCTCTACAGTCTGTCGGCGCCGGAGAAGGAGACGATGAACGCCTACCTAAAAGAGTCGCTGAGTGCTGGGATAATCCGCCCATCTTCATCACCCGTGGGGGCGGGGTTCTTCTTCGTCGGAAAGAAGGACGGATCCCTCCGTCCTTGCATTGACTATCGGGCCCTAAATGACATCACGGAGAGGGATCGTTACACCCTGCCCCTCATGGACACCGCTTTCCACTCCCTCCAGGGGGCGACCTGGTTCACCAAGCTGGATCTACGCAGCGCATACCACCTCGTCCGGATCCGGGAGGGAGATGAGTGGAAGACAGCCTTCCGTACCCCGAACGGCCACTTTGAATACCTGGTAATGCCGTTCGGGTTGACCAACGCTCCTGCCGTCTTTCAGCGCCTCATCAACGACGTCCTCCGGGACTTCATCGGCCTCTTTGTGTTCGTCTACCTGGACGATATACTCATCTTCTCTAAGTCCAGGGACGAGCACTAGGTCCATGTGAGGCGGGTCCTCCAAAGGCTGCTGGAGAACCGGCTATACGTGAAGGCTGAGAAGTGCGAATTTTATGCTAGAACAACATCCTTCCTGGGATTCGTCATCGCTCACGACCAGGTGCGTCCAGACCCAGAGAAGGTGAAGGCGGTGGTAGAGTGGCCTACACCTGCCTCAAGGAAACAGGTGCAACAGTTCGTGGGGTTCGCGAACTTCTACCGCCGCTTTGTCCCAAACTTCAGCACCATCGTTGGACCGCTGACCCGCCTCACGTCCCCTAAGGTCCCGTTCCGGTGGACCGAAGAGGCTGCAGCTGCTTTTCAGGCGCTGAAGGCGGAGTTCTCCTCCTCCCGGGTCCTTCGCCAGGTCGACCCCACGCTGCAGTGCATCGTGGAGGTGGATGCTTCGGACACAGGAGTGGGGGCGGTGCTATCCCAGCGGTCGCCTGACGACGGCGCCAAAAGGCCCTGCGCCTTCTTCTCCCGGCGCTTGTCCCCGGCGGAGAGAAATTACGACGTGGGGGACAGGGAGCTCTTGGCCATCAAGCTCGCGCTGCAAGAATGGCGCCACTGGCTAGAGGGGGCGGACCTGCCGTTCGTGGTCCTGACGGACCACAAGAACTTGGAATACCTTCGATCTGCCAAGCGCCTGAACGCCCGCCAGGCGCGCTGGTCCTTGTTCTTCGCCAGGTTCCAATTTTCCATCACCTTCAGGCCTGGCTCCAAGAACGGCCTGCCCGACGCCCTCTCTAGGCAATTCGACCCTAAGGAGTCGGAGGACGCGCTCCACACCATCCTGCCCAGGTCGTGCGTCGTGGGAGCCATCTCCTGGGACATAGAGAGCAAGATCCGGAAGGCGCAGGAGGTGGAACCTGACCCTGGCGGCGGACCAGAGGGAAGACTATTCGTGCCATCTGCGGTTCGAGGAGAGGTCATCCACTGGCTACACACCTCCAGGCTCACCTGCCACCCTGGCTCCTCCCGGATGATAGACCCCCTCCAGCGGTCCTTTTGGTGGCCGGGCCTGCGGAGGGATGCGGCCCGCTACGCCCGGGCTTGTCCAATTTGTGCCACCAATAAGTCGGGAAATGCCCCTCCAGCGGGTCTGCTCCAGCCCCTGCCCGTCCCTGGCAGGCCCTGGTCGCACATCGCCCTGGACTTCGTCACCGGACTCCCAGTCTCCAACTCCTACGACACCATCCTGACCATCGTGGATCGCTTCTCCAAGGCGGTACACTTCGTCCCCCTGCGAGGTCTCCCTACTGCCCTGGAGATGGCGGACCTCCTCATCCAACACGTGGTCAGGCTGCACGGGATTCCGGTGGACGTGGTCTCGGACCGGGGGCCCCAATTTTCCTCTGAGGTTTGGAAGTCGTTTTGTAACGCCATCGGAGCCAAGGTGAGCCTCTCCTCCGGCCATCACCCCCAATCCAACGGGCAGTGTGAGCGGACCAACCAGGAGCTGGAGGCTGCGCTCCGCTGTGTGACTGCATCCAAACCCACGTCCTGGAGTAACCATCTTGCCTGGGTTGAATACGCCCACAACACCGCTCGCTCTTCTGCTACAGGGATGTCCCCCTTCAAGGCGTCCCTGGGTTACGACCCCCCGCTGTTCCCGGCGCAGGAGAGTGAGGTAACTGTCCCTTCAGTTAGGGCGCATCTCAGGCAGTTCCGCTCCATCTGGGCATCTGCGCGTAATGCGCTTTTACGCACGGCGGAGCGCAACAGAACTGTGGCGGACCGGCACAGAAGACCTGCCCCGGCGTACAGAGTTGGGCAACGAGTCTGCGTGTCAACCCAGGACGTAACATTGAAAGGCGAGAGGAGGAAGCTGGCACAGCACTTTATGGGACCCTACCCCATCACCCGGATCATCAACCCGGTAGCTGTGCGTGTGGCTATTCCCCCCTCCCTCCGCATCCATCCCACCTTCCACGTGTCCAAGGTGAAGCTGGCAGTCTCCGACCCCCTTTGCCCTCCTCCTGCTGCGCAACCCGCGCCCCGGATGGTTGGTGGCCATCCGGCCTGGGCCGTCTCTTCCATCCTGGACTCCCGGCGCCAGGGTCGTGGGTTGCAGTACTTGGTGGACTGGGAGGGCTATGGGCCTGAACATCGACAGTGGGTGCCCCCATCGTTTGTGTTAGACCCCTCGCTCATCGCTGACTTCCACCGAGCGCACCCAGAGAAGCCATCGCCAGGAGGCGCTGCTAGAGGGGGGAGTACTGTCACGCCGCGCCGCTCATCAGCAGCGCCACCTGCACACACACCTGCACATCATCAGCGGCGAGGAATATAAGCCGCCTCGCCCTGAGCTTTGGCCTGAAGCCATCAGACTTCGCTACTCATCATCGTGAGTCAAACCTTTCCTTCAGCACGACGCTTTTGGTAAGAAGCCCTTACCTCCTTTCTTTCCAATCTGCTCCCCTGTGCACAGGTGGATTCCTCGGCGGCGGACAACGTCTCTCCCTCGCCATTCCTCGCTGCTGCACCGAGCCCTGCAGGTGGCTGTCTTCCGGGTCCCGTCCTTGTGGTGCCAGTCATCTGTCCCTTGCAAGTAAGCTCCTCTCTCGCTTATTCTCCTCCTGTGTTGGTGTGTGCCCGTCACCCTGTTTCCTTGTGCTCTTTCCCATAGGGTTGCCGGCTGTACGGTCTCCTGCCTCTGTGCCCGAAGCAGACGCCGCCACCAATACATTTACATCCCGCAGACACACATCCATTCACCCCTGCTGCTAATAAACTATTTGAACTTCTCTGAGCCTGTGTGTGTGCGTCTCCTGAGCCGTGCGTTATGTCACCATGTAGGTTTGGATTGTTTCCCCCTTAATAACAAACACCTTCATTTAAAAACTGCATTTTGTGTTAACACAATCTCGTTCTACTGTACATGATTGGTTGTACGGTTGAATGACAATAAGGGTGATTTAATTATCCATCCATCCATCCATCTTCTGCCGCTTAATCCTTTCGGGTCGCGGGGGGGCTGGAGCCTATCCCAGCATCTTTGGGCGAGAGGCAGGGTACACCCTGGACAGATCGCCAGTCCATCGCAGGGCCAACACAGAGAGACAGACAACCATTCACTCTCACATCCACATCTAAGGACAATTTAGAATCCCCAATTGATGCCAATTAACCTAACCTGCATGTCTTTGGCATGTGGGAGGAAACCGGGGTACCCGGAGTAAACCCACGCAGACACGGGAAGAACATGCAAACTCCACACAGAAGGGTCACCGATGGTCTGGGGGTGGGATCGAACCCATGATGGTCAAGGGTGGAATTGATCCCATGACTTTCTTGCTGTGCTGCCATTGTGGTAACCACTGCGCCACTGTGCAATTTAATTTAATTTCTTGTGTTATCTTTGTCTAATATTTAAATTTGTTTGATGAGCTGAAACATTTAAGTGTGACAAACTTACACAAAAATGAAAAATCAAGAAGGGGGCAAACACTTTTTCACACAACTGCGTGCGCACACGCACGCGCGCGCACACACACACACACAGTATCTCACAAAGTGAGTACACCCCTCCACATTTTTATAAATACTTTATTATATCTTTTCATGGGACAACACTGAAGATATGACACTCTGATACAATGTAGTCAGTGTACAGCTTGTATAACAGTGTAAATTTGTTGTCCCCTCAAAATAACTCAACACACAGCCATTTCTGTCTAAACCGCTGGAAACAAAAGTAAGTACACCCCTAAGGGAAAATGTCCAAATTGTGCCCAAAGTGTCAATATTTTGTGTGGCCACCATTATTTTCCAGCACTGCCTTAACTCTCTTGGGCATTGTAATGGTCTGCTCTGGCTGCTCATTCCCCTCAGCTGCGCACACACCTGTTCCCCATCACGGCCTGGGCTATTTAAACCATGCTGCCCTGGGATCCGTCTTCGTTGTCCCAGAGTTCCTAGCCTCAGCCTGTCTTCGTCCGCGCCTCCAACCTTCTGCCAGCTGGCATTAGGAAGAAAACCTCCATTACCCAAGTAAGCCATTGCTCATTCTCCTTAATCCACCCTCAGTCCCCTGTGCACAGGCGGAGCTCCGTGGCGGCGGACCTCTGTCCTCCCTGGCGGCGGACCGAGCCACACAACTCCACTTGACACATATTCACCCTCTACAAGCAGCAGCCGGAGCAGTGGACGCTGTCCTCCTGGCCGTAGCCGCCGAGCTGAACCTGAGCGTCACCACATCTCTGCAAACAGTAAGCCCAGGATTAAACTGCACATCTCCACCTGTATTGCCACTAACGGTCCTGCCTCTGTTTGTCCATAGGGTTGCCAGGTCGTACAATGTTCTACTCTCCCCCAGCTGCTGCAGGATCACACATCCACACACTCACATCTACACATTATTGTTAATAAATATAATTGCATCTATTTCAGTGTCCGAGTCTGTCCGAGTCTGTTCACTGGGTCTACAGCCATGTCAGTACAACTCCGCCAAAATGACCCAGCTGACAGCGAACTAATGCGCAAGGTTAACAATCTCGAGACCCGGGTAGATCAGTTAGCTTATCAACAACAGATCATTTTAACACAATTAACCTGTTTA
The DNA here is from genome assembly GCA_020510985.1 of Pholidichthys leucotaenia. NCBI lineage: Eukaryota > Metazoa > Chordata > Actinopteri > Cichliformes > Pholidichthyidae > Pholidichthys > Pholidichthys leucotaenia. The sequence goes on from CM035836.1 coordinate 304,905,272, forward strand.
GCGGACCGGTTGGATTGTTTGTCAGGCCCGCAGGCGTTTCCTCCGGCTCCTTCGGCTCCTAGTCGCTCCTCGGCTCCCGCTAGCCCCCCACCTGACCAGGGCCCTCCTTCTCGGCTAACTCCTGTCCCCACTCCCACCCGTTTCAGTGGTAAATTAGGGGAGGCTCGGGGATTTATTATGCAGTGTGAGATAGTGTTTCAGCAGGTGCCCGAGGACTTCTCCACAGACCACAGCCAGATTGGCTATGTAATTAATCTGTTAGAGGGACGAGCGCTAGCTTGGGCCTACACCGTCATGGCTAGGGCAAACTATGCTAACATGACTTATAATCAATTTGTCTGTGAATTCAAGGAGGTGTTTGACCACTCCAACCGTGATAGTGTGCTTACTTCCCGGCTGCTTAATCTTAGACAGGGAACTCAGTCAGTGGCAGACTACTCTGCCGACTTCCGGGTGGTGGCCACAGAGGTGGGGTGGGAGGACGCCTCACTCTGCAGCATTTTTATTAAGAGTCTTAGCCCTAGCCTGCGGGACATGTTGGCTCGCCTAGAGAAACCCAATAGGTTCACTGAGTTAATCTCCCTGGTCATCAGTCTTGATAACAGATTAAGGGAATGGGCAGCAGAACGTAGGTCTTCCAGCCGCTCGGGTTCCCAATATCGCCACTCCCCTCAGCCTTCCCTATCGGCCCTATCTCCTTCTGATTCCCCGGAAGCCCCGAAGCCAATGGTAGCAGGGCAGTCCAAATTACCTCTGGCGGAGAAACAGCGCCGCCACGAGCTGGGGTTGTGTCTTTACTGCGGGAGCGAGGTGCATGAGGTAGTGTTATGTCCTGTTCGGCCAAAAGGGGGAGTCCGTGCGTCGCAGTAGAGGGACTCATGGACTCACCTATCCAGGTTACTTCTCCCTATTTGATTCATTCATAAACAGACTGAAATAGAGACACATGCACTGATTGATTTGGGGGCAGAGCAGAACTTCATCTCGGGGGAACTGGCAACCCGGTTGGGTCTCCCCTGCCAATCGCTCAGAATCCCACTTAAGCTCATCACCCTGTCCAAAGTCCCCCTCGCTACTGTATCCCAGCAGACCCTCCCAGTGGCTGACATTATATCTGGTAATCATCGGGAGGAACTGAAGTTCTTTGTGTTGCCGGTTTCCTCCTCCCCGGTTATTCTTGGGTATCCCTCCAATCCCTCCATTGACTGGCCCTCTGGGAGTGTGTTATCGTGGAGTTTGTTCTGTCTTGGTGCCTGTCTTCAATCAGCTGCTTGCTCGCCATCCATGCCCCTGAGTGCTCCCACCACCCCTCCTCCCGATCTGTCCAAGATTCCCCTGGAGTATCACGACCTTGGGGCCGCCTTCAGCAAGACTCAGGCCCTTTCCCTCCCCCCTCACCGCCCATATGACTGCACCATCAACCTCCGTGCCGGAGCCCCGCTGCCATCGAGTTGTCTATACAGCCTGTCACCTCCGGAGCAGGAAGCCATGGAGGCTTATATTAAAGAGTCATTAAACTCCGGCATAATTCGGCTGTCATCCTCAGTGGTGGGGGCGAGGTTTTTTTGTGGGAAAGAAGGACGGTTCGCTGAGGCCATGCATTGACTTCAGAGAATTGAATAACATCACTGTCAAGGACAAATACACCCTGCCTCTTATTAACTTGGCATTTGATTCCCTCCAGAGGGCTTCCTGGTTCACCAAGCTGGATCTATGGAACGCCTACCATCTGGTCCGGATCCGGGAAGGTGATGAATGGAAGATGGGGTTCCGGATCCCCAGCGGTCACTTTGAGTATCTTGTCATGCCGTTCGTGCCATGCCAACGCCCCCGCTGTATTCCAGCGGTTGATCAATGATGTGCTGAGGGATTTTCTGGGTGTTTTTGTTTTTGTCTATCTTGATGACATTCTCATTTTTTCACAGTCCTTGGACGAGCATCGGGTGCATGTGAGGCAAGTTTTGCAGTGACTCCTGGAAAACAAATTATTTGTCAAAGCTGAGAAGTGCGACTTCCACGCATCCAAGACATCCTTCCTGGGCTTTATCATCTCCCACAATGAGATCATCCCAGACCCCAGTAAGGTAAAAGTGGTGGTAGATTGGCCCACCCCCTCATCCAGGAAACAACTTCAGCAGTTTTTGGGGTTCGCCAATTTCTACCGCCGCTTCATCAAGAATTATAGCATTACTGCTCTCTCCCTGACCCGTCTTACTTCCTCGAAGGTACCCTTTCGGTAGACTGAGGAGGCGGCTGCAGCCTTTGTTGATCTTAAAGGACAGTTCTCGGCCTCTCCCATTCTGGCTCAGGTGGATCCCACACTTCAGTGCCTAGTGGAGGTGGACGCCTCGGACTCGGGGGTCGGAGCCGTCCTATCCCAGCGTTCCCTGACTGATGGCAAGATTCGGCCCTGTGTGTTCTTCTCTCAACGGCTGTCTCCGGCCAAGCGTAACTACGACATTGGTGACAAGGAGCTCCTAGCGGTCAAGCTTGCGCTGGAGGAGTGGCGTCATTGGCTGGAGGGGGCCTCCCAGCCGTTTGTGGTCTGGATGGATCACAAGAACCTGGAGTACCTCAGGATGGCCAAGCGTCTGAATGCGCGCCAACCACCCTGGTCCCTGTTCTTCGGACGTTTCGACTTTACCATCACATACCGTCCTGGGTCCAAGAATACCAAACCTGTTGCCCTGTCCAGACAGTTCGCCTCAGACGTTATGGAGAAGACGGAACACCCCATCCTTCCTCCATCATGTATCGTGGGCGCCCTCTCGTGGGGCATTAAAGAGAAGGTCTTGAAGGCGGTGGAAACCGAACTGGACCCGGGTGGGGGGCCAGCCGAGAGACTGTTTGTTCCATCTGCCATTCGAGGCGAAGTCATCCACTGGGCCCATGCTTCCAGGTTCTCGTGCAACCCTGGGAGGGCTCGCACGGTGGTGCTATTACAGAGGACGTTTTGGTGGCCGTCTCTCCAGAAAGACGTCGGTGAATACATCCGCGCCTGCCCCCAGTGCACCGCTGGCAAGACGTCATCCTCTTCTCCAGCCGGTCTGCTCCGCCCCCCCCTATTCCCAGCAGGCCCTCGTCCCATGTGGCGTTGGACTTCGTCACTGGTCTTCCTCCTTCTAATCATCATACAGTAATCCTCACCATTGTGGATAGGTTCTCCAAGGCCGCCCACTTCGTTCCCCTGCAAGGGCTGCCTATGGCGAAGGAGACGGTGGACCTGCTCGTCCAACACGTGATGAGGTTACACGGGATTCTCCTAGACATCGTCTCCAACCGAGGACCTCAATTCATTTCCCAGGTTTGGAGGTCCTTTTGCAACGCCCTTGGGGCTATGGTAAGCCTGTCCTCCGGATACCACCCTCAGAGCAACGGGCAGTGTGAGCAGGCGAATCAGGAACTGGAGGCTGCTTTGTGGTGTGTCGCTACTGCCAACATGGCATCCTGGAGCACCCACCTCCCGTGGATTGAATATACTCATAACACAACGGTTTCTTCAGCCATTGGCATGTCCCCGTTCGAGGCTTTGTTGGGCTACAATCCCCCGTTGTTTCCTGAAGAGGAGGGGGACATCGCCATCCCGTCCGTCTGGGCTCACCTGAGGTGCTGCCGCTGGCTGTGGAGATCAACCCGGACCGTGCTATGGCACACGACTGGGTGCAACTCCATGGTTGCCAACTGTCACAGGACGTCATCCCCTCCCTACCGGGTAGGTCAGCAGGTATGGCTATCCACAAAGCACATTAATCTGAAGGCAGAGGCTAAGAAGATGTCCCAGCGGTTTATTGGGCCGTTTGCTATTACGTGCATCATTAACCCTGTTTCTGTGCACCTAGCCCTCCCCCCTCCCTCCGTATCTGCCCTACTTTCCATGTGTTGCAGGTTAAACCCTTCTGTTCCAGCCCTCTGTGTCCCCGTCCCAGGTCTCCACCTCCGCCGATGGTGATCGATGGCGACCCGGCGTGGAAGGTCAATGCCATCCTAGACGTCCGCCGCCGGGGTCGTGGCCTGCAATATCTGGTGGACTGGGAGGGCTACGGGCCGGAATGGAGGTCCTGGGTGCATCCCACCTTCGTGCTGGATAAAGATCTCATCAGGGACTTCCATCGGGCGCACCCAGGTAGGTTGGATCGACGGCCGAGAGGCGTCTCGTAGGGGGATGAGTACTGTAATGGTCTGCTTTGGCTGCTCATTCCCTTCAGCTGCGCACACACCTGTTCCTCATCATGGCCTGGGCTATTTAAACCACGCCGCCCTGGGATCCGTGCGGAGTTGTCTGTCAACCTTCATGAGACCCACTCACGCCTTCTTCGTTGTCCCAGAGTTCCTAGCTTCAGCCTGCCTTCGTCTGCGCTTCCAACCTTCTGCCAGCCGGCGTCAGGAAGAAAACCTTCATTACCCAAGTAAGCCATCGCTCATTCTCCCAAATCCACTCTCAGTCCCCTGTGCACAGGCGGAGCTCCGTGGCGGCGGACCTCTGTCCTCCCTGGCGGCGGACCGAGCCACACAACTCCACTTGACACATATTCACCCTCTACAAGCAGCAGCCGGAGCAGTGGACGCTGTCCTCCTGGCCGTAGCCGCCGAGCTGAACCTGAGGGTTGCCACATCTCTGCAAACAGTAAGCCCAGGATTAAACTTCACACCTCCACCTGTATTGTCAGTAACTGTCCTGCCTCTGTTTGTCCATAGGGTTGCCAGGTTGCACGACGTTCTGCTCTCCCCCAGCTGCTGCAGGATCACACATCCACACACTCACATCCACACATTATTGTTAATAAATATAATTGCATCTATTTCGGTGTCCGAGTCGGTTCACTGGGTCTACAACCATGTCAGGCATGGAGTTCATTAGAGCTCCACAGGTTGTCACTGGAATCCTCTTCCACTCCACCATGATGACATCATGGTGGTAGAGACCTTGCGCTGCTCCACCTTCTGTTTGAGAATGCCCCACAGATGCTCAGTAGGGTTCTGGAGACATGCTTGGCCAGTCCATCACCTTTACCCTCAATTTCTTTAGCAAGGCAGTGGTCGTCAAACTGCAAAAATGTAAAAAAATTTTCACATGGCTCCATGTGCGCCACACCTGTAAACAATTTGTCTCCATATACTACACTTCCATATAGGGGTGGGTTCAAAAGATCGATACGACGATATAGATCAAGCCACGTTTGACTGAGCCGATATTGATCCACAAAATCCACGGATCGATCTTTTAATTTACGTCTTTAATTTACACATTTACGTCTATGAACGTTTACTAAGTCTGATCGGGTCAAAACCGGGTCAGTGAGCCAGGAACCATGGCCAAGAACCAGAAACAGCCGGAGTGCTAACAGAGATAACAGCTAACAAGCTAACGGATGTGCTAGTTCTTCTTCTGTGGTGTTAAAACAGTTCTCATGCGGCAAGAGTTCCCTGCCGCGCATGCACATGTCTTTACTTCCGCGTTTACATGAGTGGAGAAACGGTTTTGTACTTGTCGCTACAGAGCTGTGTTAGAACATAAAGTCGACGATTGATGAACTGAAAACATATGGAGACTGGCTGAAACCCGTGAACAAAGAGGGAGACTTGGAGCTGCTGAAATTGTAAGTAAAATATCATTTTGTGGGTGACACACATTGTGGGCTCACATCTCCACAGAGACATGACTGCATGTGTATTGAGGGTGTCACGTCTGCAAGGACAAAGGACTCGAATCTGCAAGAGATAACGAGGAGGTGTGAGATTTGTCTTTTTGTCCCACAGAAGATGCCCCGGAGAGATTTCCGGTTCATCAAGAAATGAGAGACAATGGTGAAGATTCAAAGGGATGCTTTGTGACTGTATGTTTACTGAAAACACCATGTGACTTGAATTCTGATGCTGGAAACATATAAAAAGGTGATGAGATATGATTCTTCCTCTTTCCTGCTTTGAGAATGCTAGACGATGTGTTCTGTCAATAAAGCTGGTTTACGAATTAAACTCAGCCTCATCATTCGAGCACATCTTCTACACTGGTGACCTACGACAAGAAATGAGCAGACAGAATTCTCCCGAGCGGGGCTCGGCGGAAGCCAGCCTGATGGCCGCCGCCACGATCCAGCTGCCCGATTTCTGGCAGCACAGCCCGCGCTCATGGTTTAGCGCAGTCGAGGCGCAGTTCAACCTCCGAAGAATCTCCAACGACGACACAAAATTCGACCATGTGGTAGCGAAGCTGGACAGCAACACGGTCCAGAGAGTGGAGGATTTGGTTAATCATCCACCAGACAGCGACAAGTACAGCGCATTGAAGGACGCGCTGATCAGCCATTTCACCCCTTCAGTCCAACAACGAGCAGAGGGGCTCCTGACGTTGACGGAGTCAGAGAACGATAGACCTGCGGACCTGATGGTGAAGATGCTGAGGCTCAAAGACTCTGAGGATGGTGAATTCATTTTCGCCCACCTTTTCCTTCGGACCCTGCCGCCAGCAGTGAGAGTGGCCCTGGCAGAGTCGCCCCGATTGGCCAGGCGAGACTACCATGGGTTGAGCAAAGAGGCGCAGCGGCTGGTCGACGCCCACAAGCGGAACGCGGTTTCGGCCGCGGCTGCTAGCCCAGGAACGGTGTCCGGAGACAGCGCAGGTCCAGCAGCCGCGGCGCCAGACGCACCAACGACGGCGGCGATGGGGGCCAGACGACGCGGAGCGGAGGACGGCCCGTGTTTCTACCACCGCCGTTTTGCAGAGAGAGCGCACAGGTGCGTCCCACCGTGCAACTTCAAGCGCCAGGGAAACGCCAAGACCGAGGGCCGGTAGCAGCTGCGACCCTCGGCAACGAGAACAAGCTGCTTTACCTGACGGATGCACGCTCGGGGAAACAGTTCCTCGTGGACACGGGCTCTCAGCTGAGTTTCGTCACACCCACCTACGCGGAACGGCTGATGCCGTCTAAAGCTCCCTGGGTGTCAGTGTCAGCAGCGAACGGCTCTGCGATTAAAACGTTCGGTGAGAGGACCATGCTTCTGTCCTTACAGGGCCGTTCATTTGAGTGGACATTTATTGTAGCAGCAGTCAGTTTCAACATGTTAGGGGCTGATTTTTTGTGCTCACATGGTTTATTGGTTGACCTTGCTAATAGACATCTGATTAATGCACTGTCCTTTCATTCTATTCCCTGCACAGCTCTGGTGGCCCCGCCGACTGCACATGCCAGCGTCTCAGCTGCGGGTGGTAAGATTCACACATTGCTTGCTCAGTTCCCAGCACTCACAGTCCCCACGTTTTCGGCAACGGTGGCTAAACATGGGGTGGAGCATTTCATAACCACCACCGGCCCTCCCGTTTTTGCAAAAGCTCGGCGCTTGGACCCAGCTAAACTGGCCATCGCGCGCGAGGAGTTCACTAATCTGGAAAAACTGGGCATTGTTAGACGCTCCAAGAGCTCTTGGGCTTCGCCGTTACACATGGTCCCAAAGGCTGATGGCTCGTGGCGACCTTGCGGCGATTTCCACAGGTTGAACAACGTTTCAGCTCATGACTGCTACCCGATTCCGCACATTCAGGATTTTTCTGTTCATTTGGCGGGGGCACGCATTTTTTCTAAAATAGACTTGGTGCGCGGTTACCACCAGGTTCCAGTGCGCGCGCAAGATGTACCCAAAACAGCGGTCATAACTCCTTTCGGCCTTTTTGAGTTTTTGCGCATGCCTTTTGGCCTCAAGGGGGCCGCGCAGACTTTCCAACGCATGATGGATGCAGTTTTACGCGACCTCCCTTTCGTGTTCGTTTATTTGGACGATATTTTGGTAGCCAGCGCGTCCGAGGGCGAGCACGAAAAACACCTCACAGCAGTTTTTCGGAGGCCGGCAGAGCACAGGTTAATAGTTAACCCAGCGAAGTGCCAGTTTGGGGTGGCGCAGATTGATTTTTTGGGACATCGCATTTCGGCAGAAGGAGCGGTTCCTCTTCCAAATAAAGTGCGTGCCATAACGGATTTTCCGCAACCTCAAACGGTCAAGGCGCTTCAGGAGTTTCTAGGGATGGTTAATTTTTACAACCGGTTCCTCCCAAGCGCAGCACGGCTCATGCAGCCATTGTACACCGCGTTAAAAAAACAAAAGCCCGCAAATAAAGTTGAATGGTCTCCGGAGCGGGAGCGCGCTTTTGCCCAGGTCAAATCAGCCCTGGCAAACGCAGTTTTGTTAGCGCACCCAGTTCCAACGGCCCGCATGGCGCTCACCACTGACGCTTCCGATGTAGCGGTGGGGGCGGTAGTTGAACAGTTTGTGGCAGGTACCTGGCAACCCCTCGCGTTTTTCAGCAGGACTTTGCGCGATAGTGAGCGTAAATACAGTGCGTTTGACAGGGAGCTTTTGGCCCTACACTTGGCCATCCGTCATTTTCAGTTCTGGTTAGAGGGGCGACGTTTCACCGCGTTTGTGGATCATAAACCGCTAACGTTTGCGATGGCCAAAATTTCAGAACCCTGGTCAGGCCGACAACAAAGGCAACTAGCCGCAATATCGGAGTTCACTACTGATATTCAGCATGTCGCCGGTAAACACAATGTTGTGGCAGACTGCCTCTCGCGCGCGCTAGCACCACCAAACCCCATAGGGGCAGACTCTGAAGCCGTGGCCGCGAGCCCGGGCAGCGACGCGGGAGCGCGCGCAGCCCCGGTCTGTGTTGGGTTAGATTATGCAGCCATGGCTGCAGAGCAGGTTAACGACGCGGACGTGCGTGTGCTCCATTCTGGACCAACAGGGTTAAGGCTGGAGCACAGGGAGCAACAAAGTGGTATGCCCCCACTAATCTGCGATGTCTCCACGGGACGGCCCCGCCCCGTGGTGCCGGCCGCATGGCGTCGCCGCGTTTTTGACTCGGTCCATTCTCTCGCGCACCCGGGGGTGCGTGCATCGATTAAGTTGGTGGGGGAGAAATTTGTTTGGCCCGGGTTGCGCAAACAGGTCAAAGAATGGGCAGCAGCCTGCGTAGCGTGTCAGCGAGCCAAAATACACAGACACACTAAGGCCCCGTTAGAACCTTTTCACATCCCCACTAAGCGTTTTGATCACGTGCATGTTGACTTGGTGGGTCCGCTCCCATTATCACACGGGCACACACATCTTTTGACGACGGTGGATCGCACCACGCGTTGGCCAGAGGCGATTCCTCTGACATCAACCACAGCGGAAGAAGTTGCGCGAGCATTTTTAGCAGCGTGGGTTGCGCGTTTCGGTGTACCGTCGGACATAACGTCCGACAGGGGTCCCCAATTTATTTCCGAACTATGGTCATCGATGGCCCGCAGCTTGGGGGTGAAGATTCATCGCACTACCGTGTATAACCCCCAGGCTAATGGTTTATGCGAACGCTTTCACAGGTCATTGAAAGCAGCCCTCAGAGCGTCGCTGACGGATACAAATTGGGTGGACAAACTTCCATGGGTTTTATTGGGGTTGCGTTCTGCACCTAAGGAAGATTTACATGCTTCCCCGGCTGAATTAGTTTTTGCACAACCGCTCCGTTTGCCGGGGGAATTTCTCCCCGATAATCCCGCACCAAATGGCCCCCCTGCTCAGCCGTGGCAGAGCGACTCGGGAGCAAACACGCTCCCTGGCCCGGTCCATCACAGTTTACCACACATTTTTGTGCCAAAGGCTTTAAAAAATGCAGAGTTTGTTTTTGTTAAACATGATGCTCAGCGTCCAAGTTTGCGGCCGTTTTATGACGGACCGTTCAGAGTGCTGGAGACCGGGCAGAAGCATTTTCTGCTAGATTTAGGGGGCAGAAGGGAGTTGATTTGCATAAACAGGCTCAAACCCGCTTTTGTTTTGGCTGATGAGGAAGTGCAGCTCGTGAGGCCCCCCCGCCGTGGCAGGCCGCCAAGAGGACATTCTCCAGAATCTTCACAGAAAGGTGCTAACAGCTTTAATCCACAGATGCAGAGAGATGTTGCAGGTGCAGCAAAGCCAGGTTGCAGCAGATTCGGCAGAAAGTTAAAACCTAGGCAGTTGGTGGATTGATTAGCGATATATGGAGTGTTTTGTGTTTTTCTTTTGTTTTATGCCATGCAGGTTTTGCCCTTACTAGACGTTTGGGGGGGGGTAGTGTGAGCGACACACATTGTGGGCTCACATCTCCACAGAGACATGACTGCATGTGTATTGAGGGTGTCACGTCTGCAAGGACAAAGGACTCGAATCTGCAAGAGATAACGAGGAGGTGTGAGATTTGTCTTTTTGTCCCACAGAAGATGCCCCGGAGAGATTTCCGGTTCATCAAGAAATGAGAGACAATGGTGAAGATTCAAAGGGATGCTTTGTGACTGTATGTTTACTGAAAACACCATGTGACTTGAATTCTGATGCTGGAAACATATAAAAGGGTGATGAGATATGATTCTTCCTCTTTCCTGCTTTGAGAATGCTAGACGATGTGTTCTGTCAATAAAGCTGGTTTACAAACTAAACTCAGCCTCATCATTCGAGCACATCTTCTACAATTTGTTTATTTTAACATTTATGTCATAAATTAATAATTTATCCGGCATGATGGTGTTTTCTTTTACAAACTATGGATACAGTAGTTAACTGTGTGTTAAGCGTTGTGAATAAATGCAGAATAAAGGTATATTTTATGAGATTATGGACTTCTAGCACTTAAGTGAGAGATTTGAAGATAATAATGAATCACAATAAAATGAAAATGGCAGAATTAATAAAGGCTGCAGTACGAGCCATTTTTACTCAGTAGAACTAAAATGAAATAAACAAATCTTCCTAGGAAACGAATTGCAACCCTTTTCAAAAATTGAAAGTTAATTTGTAGTTAAACAATAAACAACAAAAAATAAAAGAAACTAAATTATTAAGCCCTACTGTGGTGTGGGGATTTAAAAATATTGTAACGTGCTGCTCGACATGGCGACGTCCCACCGGGAGATTCGAACTCACGCCTCCCGCTCCGGAGTCCCGCACCCTACCTGTGTCGCCAATAGGGTCAACCCACTTGGCAAGCCAAGTAGGGTGCTCATATTGAGTTTGCTACACTACTCCCCTCTGGTTCTTGACATCGTCCCGATGTCAGCGCCCCATTACTGCTTTGGACAGGAGATCCCACTTCTGACACCAATGTAACGTGCTGCTCGACATGGCGACGTCCCACCGGGAGATTCGAACTCACGCCTCCCGCTCCGGAGTCCCGCACCCTACCTGTGTCGCCAATAGGGTCAACCCACTTGGCAAGCCAAGTAGGGTGCTCATATTGAGTTCGCTACACTATGATTATTAATTTTACTGTGAAATCTATTCTTTTCATCTCCCCTTCACATCTATGAAAACTGGATTTCCACTCCAAGCTCCATCCTGCACTGAGACGTTCTGAAGGGAAGAGGTTGTCAGTGGAGGAGCCACCCCTGCTTCGTTATGGATTTCAGCACCGAAGAAGACCTCAGATTTTTCAGGGTCTTAGTTTGTAAATTCAAGATTCAAGACGGTGCTGCCATAATTTTCTCTATACTCCAATATGCATACAATTCAATTTAGTTGTTGTAATGACTAATTCTTTTATTTCTTTTTTTTAATATAAGTTCTCAGCAAGAATACAATGTTGGTCATTTTTTTTACAATTTTACTGAGCATTTAATTCTACATAAATCATTATTTAACAGGAAATTTTTGGCGATCCTGTGCTTTTCTTGTGGTGTTACTGTTATGTATGGGAATTGAACTTTGGGGCTTGCCGTAGCTCCGCCGGGGTGCAAGAGGCTGATGACGTCAGGCGGGCTACGGTGGCAAATATAAACTGTAATATGAATAGAATAAAGTCAGTTGAATGTTCCCCAAGAAGCTCTCCGCCCTGAGTTATTTACGATATAACATTTGGCGACGATGGAAAAAATGGGCGCGTGTATTGTGGAATCACCTCCATTCCTGCAGTGCCAGGGTATGCCAATTATACCATGGGCATGGTGGAAAAGAATGTTCAAGGTTTATTTGATGGCAGCCAGACTCAGTGAGGTTTCCAAGGACAAGCGGAGAAGTTTGCTTGTACACCACCTGGGTGCACCGCGCCGCCCTAAGGCGGAAGGTAGGGCAGCAATGTGGCGGAGTGGTTAGCACTGCGGCAGCACAGCAACTCACCCTTGGCCAGGGGATCCTGAGTTCAATCCCAGCCCCCGACCAACAGTGATCTGTGTGGAGTTTGCATGTTCTCCCCGTGTCTGCGTGGGTTTACTCCGGGATTTCTCCGGTTTCCTCCCACATGCCAAAAACATGCAAGTTAGGTTAATTGGCATCAAAAACTGGGGATTCTAACCCTTGTCCTTAGGTATGACTGTGAGAGTGAATGGTTGTCTGTCTCTCTGTGTTGGCCCTGCGATGGACTGGCGATCTGTCCAGGGTGTACCCTGCCTCTTGCCCAAAAGATGCTGGGATAGGCTCCAGCCCCCCCGCGACCCGAAAAGGATTAAGCGGAAGAAGATGAATGAATGAATGAATGAATGAACCACCTGGGTGCAGAAGGCCAGCGCATTTTCTTTGGTCTGTGTGGCAATAGCTCGCTGGAAGACGGTTTGTTGGAGATGGACAATTTTTTTGGTGACATTTCCACAGTCACAGAAAGTAGATGTGAATTTTATGGCTGTGTGCAGCATGCTGGTGAGTCCACTTTGACATTTCTTATGGAACTGCGCAGTCTAGCGGGGAAGTGTGGTTTCAGGCCGCTAGCGGACGGGCTAGTGAGGGATAAATTAGCTCATGGCATGACCAGTCGGTGGCTGGGGAACATGCTAAAGTTATCCCGGCAGCCTTTATCTCTGGATGAGGTCGTGGATTTGGTGAAATTACGGGAGTCCACGTTTCTACAGAAGGTGGGTGCTTCAACTAGCGAGGAGCTGGCGGACTGGGCCACCACGCCGACGGTGGTGGCTAGCATGCTAACTAGGCCCTGAGGGCGGACTGGGAAGAAAAAGAAGAAAAAGAAAGGGCGGCAAGCAGTGCACAATGGGGCCCATGCATTGATGGTGGACCCGGTAAGGAAGAGACCCCAGGAGACAGGCCGTGTGTGTGTGGCGCATGGAGGGAGAGGTCCTCTCAAGTGGTATGTGGTACAACTGGATGGTGTTGAGGTGCCTCTTATGGTGGACTCGGGTGCCGGGAGGTCCATCCTGAGCCTATCTACGCTAAAGAGACTGTTCCCCGCGAAGACTATCAAGGCGGGAGCAGTTAGAATGTTCGGTTATGGCCACGCTGAGATCGATATGGTGGGCATGGCAGAGTTCAACATGCGGGCCAAAGAGGGTGCCCAAATTCGCTTTTCAGGTGGCAGGACAAGAGGCGGACCTGCTTGGGATCGATTTGCTGGGACAGCTGGGTTTCTCCACACGGGACCCGAATGGCTCTGTGGTGTTGATGGCGTTCATGGACTGGCAGCTCCGTTAGCCAGCATTGTTCATGGGCCTGGGCCGGATAGATGCATTTTTTTATCGCCCGCTGGTGAATGAGATGGTGACACCCAGGATCCAGCCGTTACGGCACCAGCCCCTGGCTCTACGTGACAAAGTCTCAGTGGAACTGTCTTAAGCTGTTGGACACTGGGATCATTGAAAAGGTGGATGCCTCACCTTGGATCTCAAACCTGGTGGTAGTGAAGTAAAAAAGGGGAGGATCAGACCTTGTATAGACTTGAGGATGGTGAACAAAGCGATTATCCCAGATAAGTACCCTCTTCCAACCACGAAGGAACTCACGGCAATGTTCAGTGGATCCCAGGTGTTCACGAAGCTGGACCTCCGCCAGGGCTACCTGCAAGTGCTGCTCCACCCGGACAGCAGGAACTTGACGGCATTTGTGACCTACATGGGGGTTTTTCATTACACCAGAATGCCGTTTGGACTGAGCTCCGCCCCCAGCTGTTTTGAGAAGGTGATGTCGACGATGTTGGCGGGTCTGAAGGGCGTGGTAGCCTATTTAGATGACATCGTAGTACATGGCGCGTCGAGGGAGACGCATGATGAGAGACTGGAGAAGGTACTAAAATGACCGCAGGACTACAGAGTCACCCTGAACGGAGAAAAATGTCTCTTCGCGGTGGACTCTATCAAGTTTGTGGGTTTTCGACTGACGGGGAAAGGCCTGCAGCCATGGCATTCAAACGTGGAGGTGGTCCTTCGCATCCCGGACCCTTATACACCTGCCCAGATCTCATCATTCCTGGGCATGCTAAATTTTTATGGGCGATTCATCCCGCATTACTTGGAGACAATTGAGCCTCTGCGAGCCCTGTTGAAACAAGATGCACGGTGGGAATGGATGCCAGTCTGTTCAGTGGCGGTCTCCAAGCTTAAACGACAATTCACTTCCCCACCGGTATTGGCGCACTTTAATCCTAACCTGGAAACGGTGGTGACCTGTGACGCATCTGGGTCGGCACTGGGGGCGGTCATGTCCCAAATCTAGGGAGGCACTGAAAGACCAGTGGCATTCGTGTCGCGGTCACTCTCGGCGGCGGAGCAAAAGTACGCGGTGGGCAAGAGAAAGGTGTTGGCCTGTGTCTGGGCGTGTGAGAGGTGGCACATATACCTCTATGGGCACCGTTTCACGCTAAGAACTGACCATCGGGCACTTATGACCATGCTGGAGTAGTCAGGATCGGGGCATAGACCACTAAGGATACATAGGTGGTCTGAGCGACTAAGAGCTTACGATTTTACCACCAAGTTCATGCCTGGCAGGGAGAATATAGTGGCGGACCTCTTATCCCGGGCCACCGTGGAGTCTTTGCTGGCGGACGACGAGGACACCGGCTCTGCCGAGAACAAACTGATCAACGCTTTGTGCGGACAGCTCCAGGGAGTTGTTTCCCCCCAGGAACTCAAAGAAGAATCAGAACGTGATCCAACTTTGGTGCGGTTGTGAACGGTGATCCAAGAGGGATGGCCTGCGAAGGTACAGGGTGAACTGGCACCTTATCACCGCTTCAGGGATGAGCTAAGCTGCTGGAATGAGGTATGTGTGACATGTTTGGTAAAACCCAGACACAGACTCAGACTTGGAATAAATACAATTATCTTTTATTTGCAGCGTGAGTGAATGTGAATGTGTGCATGTGTGCTGAAGTGGGCAGCTGGGCAAGCAGAGCACGGTACAAACTGGCAACCCTAGGAGAGAGGACAGACAGGCGGATGAGTTTACTGAGACAAGGATGAATAAACAGGTGAATGTACAGTCTTACGGAATGGATGAAGGGCTGAGGCGCTGAAGAACTCCCAGAGGCTCCGAACCAGCTACAGTCTGTTCCGTGTCCGTGTTGTCACCGAGGAGCAAGGGGAGGATTAGCAGGTGAGTATATGGTGCTCATGCAGTGTGCAGGAAGAAGCACAGGTCCGCCACCAGGAGGATTCCACCTGTTCACAGGGGAGAAAAGGTGAAGCGTGGAAGGGATGGAATCCCAGAGGCTTACTTGACGTTGGAGAGCTTTGGCCCTCAGAAGACCTGATGGAGCAGGATAGACGAATAAGAGGATTCTCCGGAGCAGGATGACAAAGTTAGTTGAGGAGGTCCTTCCAGACCAAAGGACCGTTGACGTCTCCATACAGACCACAGGGCAGCACAGCTTAAGAAGGCTGTCTAATGAGATGACCAGGTGTGCGCGCAGCTATGGAGGCAATTAGGGCAGCAGGCACGCAGAGCAGGTCACCACAGTACTCCCCCCCCTACGGGATGCCTCTCAGTGGCCGATCCAACCTACCTGGGTGTGTCCGGTGGAAGTCCCTGATGAGCTGTGGATCCATCACGGAGGAGGGACGCACCCAGGATCTCCATTCTGGACCGTAACCCTCCCAGTCCACCAGGTACTGAAGGCCACGACCCCTGCGTCGGACGTCCAGGATGGAGTTGACTTTCCAAGCGGGGTCACCATCGATCATCACCGGTGGAGATGGTGACTTGGGAGGGGGGCACAGAGGGCTGGAAACAAATGGCTTATCCTGAGAGACGTGGAAGGTGGGACAGATGTGGAGTGACGGGGGGAAAGCCAGGCATACAGCGACAAGATTAACAATGTGGGTGATGGAGAAAGGACCAATAAAGTGCTGGGATAGTTTTCTGGACTCAGTCTTAAGATTAATGTTCTTTGTGGACAACCATACCTGCTGCCCGACCCGGTAGGACGGAGCCGGGGTCCTGCGGTGGTTGGCGATGTCCGAGTTGCATTCCGCCGTGCACTGAAGCGCGGCCCGGGTAGCCTTCATCAGCCGGCAACAGCGCTTCATGTGGGCCTGCATGGAGGGCACAGCGATGTCTCCCTCCTCCTCCGGGAACAGTGGGGGGTTGTAACCAAGGGAGGCATCGAATGGAGAAAGACCTGTAGCAGAGGAGACCATAGTGTTATGTGTATATTCAACCTAAGGCAGGTGGGAGCTCCAGAATGCCGGGTTGGAGGCAGTAACGCACCACAGTGCCGCCTCCAGCTCCTGGTTGGTGCGCTCACACTGATTATTACTCTGGGGATGGTACCCCGAGGACAGGCTTACCGTGGCCCTGATAGCTTTGCAAAAGGCTCACCACACCTGCGAGATGAACTGGGGTCCCCGGTCCGACACGATGTCCATCGGGATGCCGTAGAGCCGAACCACATGTAGGATGAGCAGGTCCGCTGTCTCCTTGGCCGTAGGGAGCCCCTGTAGGGGGGTGAAGTGGACTGCCTTGGAGAATCTGTCCACAATCGTGAGGACGACAGTGTTGCCTGCAGAGGGGGGAAGACCGGTCACAAAATCAAGAGCCACATGGGACCAGGGTCTGCTGGGGATGGGCAGGGGATGAAGCATGCCCGCCGGTGGAGAGGAGGATGTCTTGCAAGTGGCACACTGGGGGCAGGCTCAGATGTACTCCCCAACGTTCCTCAGTAGCGACGGCCACCAGAAAGTTCTCTGGAGTTGGGTCACAGTACGCGCAATCCCAGGGTGGCACAGCAGCTGTGGAGGAGTGTGCCCAATTAATGACCTCCCCCCGGACCGCGGAGGGCACATACATCCTTCCCACTGGCCCCCCGCCCAGGTCAGCCTCAGTCTCCTGTGCTTTCCTGACCCTCTCCTTGATGCCCCACGAGAGGGCGCCCACGATACATGAAGGGGACACAATGGGAGATGGTGGTCCCTCAGCGGCATCAGAGCAGAATTGCTTGGAGAGGGTGTCTGGCTTGATGTTCTTAGACCCCGGGCGATAGGTGATGGTGAAGTTAAATCTGCCGAAAAACAGGGATCAGCGGGCTTGCCGAGAGTTGAGTCGTTTGGCCGTCCTGAGGTATTCCATATTCCTATGGTCCGTCCAAACGACAAAAGGCTGGGAGGCCCCCTCCAGCCATTGACGCCACTCCTCCAGGGCCAACTTGACCGCCAGCAGCTCCCTGTCCCCAATGTCGTAATTCCTCTCTGCAGGGGATAGACGGTGGGAGAAGAACGTGCAGGGGCAGATCTTGTCGTCAGCGGGAGAATGTTGGGACAACACCACTCCCATGCCGGAGTCAGAGGTGTCCACCTCCACCAGACATTGGAGCATGGGGTCCACCTGGGCCAAAATAGGAGGAGAGGAGAACTATGATTTTAACTACACAAAAGCCACCCTCCGCCTCCTCCGTCCAACGGAATGGCACCTTGGTGGAGGTGAGGCGAGTGAGGGGTATGGCAATGGTGCTGTAGTCTTTAATGAAGCGGCGATAGAAATTGGCAAAGCCTAGAAACTGCTGCAGCTGCTTCCAGGAAGATGGAATGGGCCACTCTATCACTGTCTTTACCTTGTCCGGGTCCGCGATGATCTGATTGTGGGAGATGACGAATCCCAGAAATGTGGTGCGTGAAACTCACATTTCTCGGCCTTGACAAACAGTTTGTTCTCTAATAACCACTGAAGGACCCGCCTAACATGTACCTGATGCTCCTCGAGGGACTGGGAAAAAATAAGGATGTCATCAAAATAAACAAACACAAAAGAGTCCAAAAAATCCCTCAACACGTCGTTGATCAGCCGTTGAAATACAGCGGGAGCATTAGTCAAACCAAAGGGCATCACCAAGTATTCGAAGTGGCCACTAGGAGTGCAGAACCCCGTCTTCCACTCATCCCCCTCCTTGATCCTCACCAGGTGATAGGCGTTGCGGAGATCCAGTTTAGTGAACAATGAGGCCACCTGGAGGGATTCAAAAGCGGTGTTACGGGGGGAGAGTGTACTTGTCCTTGACTGTGATGTTATTCAGCTCCCTAAAGTCAATACAAGGCCTAAGCGAACCGTCCTTCTTCCCCACAAAAAAAAAATAAAATCCCACCCCCATTGCTGAGGATGATGGCCTGATAATGCCTGAGCTTAGGGATTCCTTGATGTATTTATCCATCACCTCCCGCTCCGGGGCAGAGAGGCTATAAAGCTGGCTGGATGGCAAAGGAGCCCCAGGCAGGAGGTTAATGGCACAATCATAGGGGCGGTGGGGGGGAAGTGATAGCCTTGCTAAACATGGCGCCTAGGTCATGGTATTCGGGGGGTACCGATGAAAGGTCAGGCAGAGGTACGTCAGGAAAACAGAAGGAAACGGAGGGAGAGCAAGAAGCAGACTGCAGACAGGCGCTCAGGCAGAAAGAGCTCCAGGACACAATGCTTCCTGATTGCCAATCAACTGGATTGTGTAGCCAGAGCCAAGGGTAACCCAGAATCACTGGGGAGGCTGAAACGGGAAGCACAAAGAACCTAATCTGCTCCCGGTGATTGCCTGATACCAACACAGAGACTGGAGCACATTGTTTTGTGACGATAGCCAGTGGAGCCTTTGACAGAGCAATTAATTTCAATGGAGTCTTCAGCTGATGGCAAGGGAGACCCAGCTGGGTTGCCAGATTCTCCGAAATGAAGCTCTGCTCGGCCCCGGAATCAGTGAGTGCATGGGTGGATATTTCGTTATAATTATGGAAGAAACGAATGGGAAGCAGAAGTTTTGTAAGGGAATTTGCCTGAGGTGAGTCCATGAGTCCCCCTACTGTGATGCACGGACCCCCCCCCCCCCCTCTTTTTGGCCGAATGGGGCAAGAAGCCAGCTTGTGCTCCTCACTAGCACAATACAAGCACAATACAAGCTCCAGGCAACGTTGCTTTTCAGCCGGAGACAGCTTAGATTGGCCCATCACCATGGACTCCTCAGCCTCTAAGGGATCAGAGGGGGGAGGGCTAGTGGGGGGGGGGGCTCGAAACTGCAAGCCCGGACGACCAGTAGGTCGACGCTCGCTGGCTTGCTCCCTCAGCCAGTTATCAATGCTAATGGCAAGGGAGATTAGCTTGTTCAGTTTGCTTGGTTTCTCTATGCGGGACAATTCGTCCCGCAGGCTAGGGCTAAAGCTGCAAGTAAAAATGCTGCAGAGAGAGGAATCCTCCCATCCTACCTCCACGGCCACCACCCGGAAGTCTACTGAATAATCAGCCACAGATCTACTGCCCTGCTTGAGATTAAGTAACCGGGTGGTGAGCACACTATCTCGGTCAGAGTGGTTGAAAACCTCATTAAATTTGCTCACAAACTGATTGTAGG
The DNA here is from genome assembly GCA_020510985.1 of Pholidichthys leucotaenia. Classification (NCBI taxonomy): domain Eukaryota; kingdom Metazoa; phylum Chordata; class Actinopteri; order Cichliformes; family Pholidichthyidae; genus Pholidichthys; species Pholidichthys leucotaenia. The sequence continues at coordinate 304,924,818 of CM035836.1, forward strand.
TCAAACTAGCATAATTGGGCCCAGCCATTATGGCGTAAGCCCAGGCTAAGGCCCACCCCTCCAAGAGATTGACCACATACCCAATGCGGCTATGATTGGTGGGGAAATCCCCTGGCACACGCTGGAACACAATACCGCACTGAAGCAAGAAACCCCGTGCCTCCCCTAGCTTACCACTGAATCGCGTGGGGGTGGGGACTGGCGTCAGCCAAGACTGCTGGGAGAGAGGAGGGGTGGGACTAGCTGGCCCAGCCACTCCCCCGGGAGCAGGTGGAAAGGGCTGTGTAGGTGTGAGTTGATCCAGGTGAGTGTTAATCAGCATGAATTGTGTAAGTATGACTTGCTGCTGGTGAGATAACTGATCTACCCGAGCCTCGACGGTGTTAAGTCTCTGTGCGAGAGCAATGTCTGGGTTAGTCTGATGGAGACATACTGACATGTTTGGTAAAACCCAGAAGCAGACTTAGACTCGGAATAAATACAATTATCTTTTATTTGCAGCATGAGTGAATGTGAATGTGTGTGTGTGTGCTGAAGTGGGCAGCTGGGCGAGCAGAGCATGGTACGAACTGGCAACCCTAGGAGAGAATAAACAGGTGAATGTACAGTCTTACGGTATGGATGAAGGGCTGAGGTGCTGAAGAACTCTCAGAGGCTCCAAACCTGCTGCAGTCCGTTCCGTGTCCGTGTTGTTGCCAAGGAGCGAGGTGAGGATTAGCAGGTGAGTATACGGTGCTCATGCAGTGTGCGGGAAGAAGCACAGGTCCACTGCCAGGAGGAGGAGATCCACCACCAGGAGGCTTCCACCTGTGCACAGGGGAGAAAAGGTGAAGCGTGGAAGGAATGGAATCCCAGAGGCTTACTTGACGTTGGAGAGCTTTGACCCTCAGAAGACCTGACGGTGCAGGATAGGCGAAGAAGAGGACTCTCCGGAGCAGGATGACGAAGTTAGTTGAGGAGGTCCTTCCAGACCAAAGGAGCGCTGACGTCTCTGTGCAGACCACAGGGCAGCATGGCTTAAGAAGGCTGTCTAATGAGATGACCAGGTGTGCACGCAGCTATGGAGGAAATTAAGGCAGCAGACACGCAGAGTAGGTCACCACAATGTGTGGCCAGGGGCCAGTGTGCTCTAATCCCCACTTCCCTGAGAGCACGGGTCCTAGACATGCTACATGACGGCCACCTGGGAGCAGTAAGTGAAACGGCGTAGCAGGGAATCAGTCTGGTGGCCAGGCATTGATAATGACATCGAGGCCATGGTGAAGCACTGCATGCCATGCTTGGAGAGTGGCAAGACCGGCAGACCTCCTCCCCCACCACTTAGGCCAGTTGTATTTCCAGAGGGGTCTTGGAAACATGTGGAACTGGACATTTGCGGTGAACTCCATGCAGCACCCTTTAACAGCTGATTCCTGCTGGTGGCTTACAACGTGTTCTGTAAATGGCCGGAGGTGCTGCCCACCAGCTCGGTGACAACAGAAGTGGTTACAGGGTTCCTGACGTCCTTGTTCGCCAGGTGGGGAATCCCGGACACGCTCACAGCGGACAATGGACCACAGTTTGTACAGGGGCGTTTGAGGAGTTTCTGACCAGCAAGGGGGTGGAGTACGTCAAGACAGCATTTTATCATCCGCAGTCCAATGGGGGGGAGTGAAAGGTTCAATAAGACCCTAAAGAACGGACTGAGAGTACACTTGGCAGATGGTTTTCCTTTATCAGATGCTCTACAGAACACTTTGCTTCATTACAGGGCTTCGGTCCACGCGACGACGGGCTGTTCCCCGGCGGCCCTTATGTTGGGACGAGAGATGTTTCTACGGGTGAATCAGTTGGGGCCTCCAAGGGTGCCTTCCTGGACAGATGGAGTGGCCTTGAGGATCAGAGTCGCCGGTCAGCAGTGCAAGATGAAGAGGAGATTCAACAGGAGGCATACAGCAAGAGACCACGGCCTGAAAGAGAGAGATTGGGTGTGGATCAATCACCCCGTTCGGTCCCACAAGTTGTAGCCCCTTTGGACGGAACCTCGGGAGATCATGAAGCGACGAGGCCCAGACACTTTCGAACTTGACAATGGGTCCAGGTGGCATGCCAGCAGGTTGAGGCGTGCATTGCCTGACCGAGACTTGGACACCACAGGGAAACCCAGTGTGAGTTGGGACTGGACAGCCCTGCCAGAGATAGACTCACAGGCGGTGCCGACGGTGCTTGGTGCAGAGTCCCTTGGGGGGGTGGGGGGGGGGGCGCCCGGCTAGAGTACCTTGGAGGCCTGCATATTTGGACAATATGTTGCTAGGACTATTATGGACAGTGCTGGTTGGACTTAGTGGCAGAATAACCCACTCCAGCTGGGCAGGGCGCTCTGGCAGTCTACCCAGACGCCTGTAGTTTCACTTGTTTATAGTTAAAAGAAAATGTGTTCTGTGTTCATTGTGTTATCTGGTGAAGATTTTGATTTAGTGATATATATAGTTGGAACTTGTGAGGTGGGGTGGAATGTTATGTATGGGAATTAAACTTTGGGGCTTGCTGTAGCACCGCCGGGGTGGGAGAGGCTGACGATGTCAGGTGGGCTTCGGTGGCAAATATAAATTGTAATACAAATAGAATAAAGTCAGTTGAATGTTCCTCAAGAAGCTCTCCGCCCTGAGTTATTTACGGTATAACAGTTACATAGGACAGCATCACTGTAAACTATGGAAAAAGCAGCTACTTTAAAATCTGTACTTCCTCACACAACTTTCAGTGCAAAAAATCTCTAAAAATGTCAACTTTTTTGAAAACCTCCCACAAATTCAGGCTTTTTGGGCCACAACAATCACAAAACAGCCAACAAAATCCTGGAGGGACTGAAATATAGTGAGATTATGTAGACATGCTTCATGCATTGAATTTGTTTACTTACTCTGGGTTGTTAACTTGACACTACACACCCTTTGCACTAAAGAAAGCACTTGTGAGCACTTTGTGAAATCATAAGTTAAATAATAAAAAGTGCATTATTGTAACTGATTTTGGGTCAGTTCTTTATGCGATAATTTATGTATTAACAAAGTTAGAGTATTCTTGGTACAATTTACAGCATTAGGTCTCGAAGATTTTTTTTTCCTGGCAAGTAAAATGGCTGTTAAAATGGTAATTTCCCAGATCAAATCGGAATCGGACTGGATCGAATCGAATCGATTCAGAATCTCAAGAATCAGAATCGAATCAATTCTGGAAATTAGGGATCGTTCCCAGCTCTACTTCCATATACAGTATAGGTTTACACTTCACCAACCTAGTAAATAAGGTATTCATAAGCTTTCAAGTGTTCGTATCTGTATGACTTAGAACCAAGGATGTGCACAGGTTCTAGCTTTAGTTGCCTGGGCAACAACCCATTTTGTCCTCTTTGGTTAAGCTGCCTGTCCTGACAAAAAATACTAATAAAAAAACAACTCTTGTGCCCAATTATATCATTATAGTATCTTATATTGGATGATAATAGACCATAAGTAAATTATCACATAACCCAAACCTTTAGGCCTACTTTTTGATTGTCATGCTTCTGTGGGTTGCAGTTTGATATGGGAGTGGCCCAGAGCTGAATAACAGACATGACTAACTGACATGTTGGGTATTTTCTCAAAAGTATTGGGGATCATTAAGATGCTTTCTATCAAAACTGAGACAAGGCTTTATGTTCTTTTCACTCAACAGTGGGTTTCGTATTGGAACTCTACCATGCATGTCATTTTTGCCCAGTCTCTTTTGTATGATGGAGTTATGAACACTGACCTTAATTGAGGCAAGAGATGCCTGCAATTCTTTGGATGCTGTTGTGGGGTATTTTGTGACCTCTTGGATGAGTCGTCGCCACGCTCTTGGGGTAACTTTGGTCAACTGGCCACTCCTGGAAAGGTTCACCACTGTTCCATGTTTTTGCCATTTATGGATAATGGCTCTCACTGTGGTTTGTTGGAGTCCCAAAGCTTTAGAAATGTCTTTATAACCTTTTCCAGACTGATAGATCTCAGTTACTTTGTTTCTCATTTGTTCCTGAATTTCTTTGGATTGCAGCATGATGTTTAGCTTTTGAGGATCTTTTGGTCTACTTCACTTTGTCAGGCAGGTCCTATTTAAGCGATTTGTTGATTGAGAACAGGTGTGGCAGTAATCAGGCCTGGGTGTGGCTAGAGAAATTGAACTCATCTTTCCAAAGGTGTGATAAACCACAGTCAGGGCAGCGCGGTGGAAGAGTGGTTAGCACTGTGGCAACACAGCAACTCACCCTTGGCTGGGGGATCCTGGGTTTGGTCCCAGCCCCTGATCAACAGTGATCTGTTTGGAGTTTGCATGTTCTCCCTGTGTCTGCGTGGGTTTACTCCGTGACTTCTCCGGTTTTCCTCCCACATGCCAAAAACATGCAAGTTATGTTAATTGGCATCAACTGGGGATTCTAAATTGTCCTTAGGTATGACTGTGAGAATGAATGGTTGGTTGTCTGTCTGTCTGTGTTGGCCCTGCAATGGACTGGCGATCTGTCCAGGGTGTACCCTGTCTCTCACCCAAAGATGCTGGGATAGGCTCCAGCCCCCCCCCCCCCCCCGACCTGAAAAGGATTAAGCGTAAGAAGATGGATGGATAATTTAACGGGTGGGAATCACTTTTTCACACAGGGCCATGTGGGTTTTGATTTTTTTTTTTTTACTCCTAATAATAAACACCTTCATTTTAAAAACTGCATTTTGTGTTTACTTGTGTTACCTTTTTTCTAATATTTAAATTTGTTTGATGATGTAAAACATTTAAAGTGTGACAAACATACAAAAAATGAGAAATCAGAAAGGGGTCAAACACTTTTTCACACCACTCTGTGTGTGTGTGTGTGTGTGTGTGTGTGTGTGTGTGTGTGTGTGATTTTTTTTTGCTTTAATCCCTGGGTTTATGTTAATATATAAAACTCTCCTTGGTCTGTCTTCCCCCCTGTTTGAATCAGCTGTTGCACACTTCATCCTCTGTATACAACGCCCGTTCTGCAAACTTAACTTGGTTGACAGTCCCAAAAACAATAGGTTTGTCATCCTTTCAGTCTGCTGTAGCCAGAGACTGGAATGGCCTACAAAAAGCACTTAAGTTGGATGCCTTCGTCTCTAAAGCAGTCTTCAAAATGATTACGAGCCATGTTAAGGAAGAATGCTATTGTCACTCGAATTGCTAGACATAACATGATAAGGTTCAACAACCAACCTATCCTCTTCGGCTGTTTTTATGTATATATTTTAACTACAGTCGTGAAAAAATTAGGACACCCCATCAAATATTCAGTTCTTTATTAAGAAATGTTCACATATCTATGTCTAATCTTGTTTTTGTTTTTATTTGCATTTTTTAACATTTATTTTAGCCATTTTAAGTGGGAATGAATGTGGGGTGTCCTAAAAAAGATGGGGGGTGTCCTAATTTATTCCTCACTATTTGTTTAGAATTACATTTAACAGAAAATTTGAAAAAAGTCTTTAATTCTTTTTTAATTGTTTAGTTGTATTACATGAATCTCCCAGTATTTTTAACATTGATATTAAATATACATATGTCCAAATATGTTAAAAACACACACACAGGCTTATACAGGGTGTCCTTATTTTTTCACGACTGTATGTCTATGTTATGTCTTGTGATAGTGTGTTTTGTTTTAGCTGTTATTATGACTGTATGTGCTTTAATTGTGTCCTCATCAATATTTTTTATATGTATTTGTCTAGTGTTTGTTTGCTCCTTGTCCCTTCCCCCAGACCACAGTTGTAAATAAGAATGTGTTCTTAATCTGTCTTACCTGGTTAAATAAAGGTTAAATAAAAAAATAAAAATAAAAAAGTGATGGACTGGCAGTCTGCCCAGGGTGCACCCTGCCTCTCACCCAAAGAGGCTGGGATAGGCTCCAGCCTGCGAACCGAAAAGGGTTAAGCAGTTGAAGATGGATGAACTACTTTTTTTTCTGCTCATTTTCATGACTCTTTATTTTTTTCCTCTTAAGTGACAGATTTTTTTTCAAAAAATGTTGCTACTTCATAAAAATCTTTTTTTTGTTCATAAATTCATATCTGTTTTTATCCCCAGCCAGTCAAAGCCCAAAGAGGTCAAAGAGCCGTTTGGGCTTTGACTCTCATCAGATGACCTTGAGGTCAAAGGTCAGAGATCAGATTTTCCCTAAATCTTGTAAACGCAATAACTACTGAAAGAAATGATGTAGGCTTTTCAAATCGATACAGTAGTTGTATCTAAGATGCATCTTGGATGATTTACACCCTGACCTGACAATGGGTTTGGGGTTAAAAGGTCAAAGTTAACATTCCATTTGCACTATGGTAAATGCTAAATGCTAAATTTACTATTACTGTAAAACAAGTAACGCTAGGACCACCAAACCTGGTTGTACAGGTTCACCTTGGGATCCTGACCTCTGACTATGGGTTTGGGGTCAAAGGTCAAGGTTAGCATTTCTTATGCCTTATTACTGTATAATGAGTCTAGGCCATGGAGTGGGGGGCCTAGACGTAGAGCATCTGCCCCACAACCGGGAGGTCGAGGTTCAAGTCCCGGCCGGGTCATGCCAAAGACCATATAAAAATGGAACTTCCTGCCATCCAGCTTGGTGCTCAGCAAAAAATGCATCGGAAGAGGGAAATGTGGCCGGCAGTGGCTCAGAAGGTAGATGGGGTTGTCTGATAACCAGAGGGTTGGCGGTTTGAATCTAGCTCTCCCCAGACATCCTGCCGTTGTGTCCCTGGGTAAGACACTTTACCCACCTTGCCTCCAGTGTCCGTGATACTGAGATGAATTTGTATAAATGTTCAGCAGTGGTTGGAGAGGCTGTTGGCGCAGATTGGCAGCCACGTTTCCGTCAGTCTGCCCCAGGGCAGCTGTGGCTACAGTGGTAGCTTATCACTACCATTGTCTGTGGAGTGAATGAATAATGTATCCATTGTAAACCGTAAATGGTGCTTCAAATTGGGCGATGCGGTGGCGCAGTGGTTAGCACTGCAATTCACCCTTGGCCATGGGATCCCTGGTTCGATCCCAGCCCCTGACCAACAGTGATCTGTGTGGAGTTTGCATGTTCTCCCCGTGTCTGCGTGGGTTTACTCCGGGATTTCTCCAGTTTCCTCCCACAGGCCACAAACATGCAGGTTAGGTTAACTGGAGACTGTAAAGTGGCCCTAGGTGTGAATGTGTGTGTGAATGGTAAAGGGATAGCGCTGTACCGTGGCTGCTTCATCCATCCAGGTGGAAGCCCTCAATTTCCCCTCTGGGGATCAATAAAGTATACAAAATCAAAAAAAAAAAATCAAAATGACAAATATGAAGTATTTTTATTCATTTTTAATAGTATGGTTCAAAATAATAATAATAAAAAAAAAACATTTGCTCTTGTAGTTCCCATAATGCAACTGGATATTTTCTTTCACTAGACCCTCCCAGCATTCATTAGATCCCTAACAGTCTTATGTCTTGAACTCTGAACTCTGTTATCAATCTGTAATTTGTCTCCATTAGAGTACATCATCAGGCCAAGGCTCACAAAGGTCCTGTAGATTCACAGAAGACATGCAGTTCTCTTGGAATGCTCAGTTTCAATGACTTCTGCTCTTTTGGCTTGCACAGACTTGTTGTGTCTCTTACCTGTGACTGGGCTCTGAACATCAGCAGTAGCTCCATGCGCTCCTCAGTGGACAGCTTGGATCGTTCACAGGGGACTCTGGCCAGCTCCTCCCGGCACGTCAACGTCTTGTTTTTACAGAACAGATTCACCACCACATTTTCATTGAGACCGCTGACAGCACACTCATAAAAGGTCCCATTGAGCAGAGCCACGGAGAGCCACATAAGAGGAGCTACGCACGCCTCAGTGAAAATGCTCAAGAACACCCTGAGACAGCCAAAGCAATTCCCACGGGGGCAGAGCTTCATGGGATTGAGGCAGCACCCAGTGTAGAGCCTCCAAAACCTGGAGCTGAAGAACAGTCCCAAGGTAAGGAGCACTGCAGCAGGACCCAGCAAGAAAGTTGCCCCATATGGGAAGTTCTGGTCATGGTTGCAGGGGCACTGAAAGGTGACCATGGAAAAGACCCGCTCTCCTCCTAGAGTCAGGAGAGCCATAAAGCTGTACCCAATGGTGGCTTTCTGGTTCATTAAGAATTGCAGGACAGTCTGGTATTTATCCATGGTGTTGGTGTGGCAGTATCACACAAGCTGCACAAAAAATAAACAAAAGTTGAACACAACGGTGGGGTAAAAAAACCAGTGTCTGTGCACTCTCCAGTCGGTTCCTCACAGCTCAGTACAACAATAGTCTGCCAAGCCTGTTTGTGCCCCTCCCTTTGCCAGTCTGATTTCCTCTCAGGCTCCTCCTTTAGTCACTAAAGATGCTCCCTCCCACTACCTCCTCTCTCTCATATCTGCTCCATTTCCTGACATGAACAGCAAAGATAAATGTAAAATTTTCAAAGAAAAAAGGAGAAAAAAACAAACTGCGCTTGATTTTTTAAAAAAAATTTCATTTCTGTTTACCAGCATCCCTCTCCGGAAATGCTTTGACAGCTACCAGCCACAATCCTGTTTGACCAGTTTCTCTGACTACTAGTGTCTGTGTTTCGACATGATCAGACCCCTTCATGCACACAAAAAAGGAACCGCAATCAGAAAGATGCCAAATCTTAAAATTTTTATTTTACTCTAATAAGAAGCACTATTTCATTAATATAAAAACGGTACAATGCTATGATTTGCATTTAATTTAGTTAATATTTCACACCAAGTAGAGGGACAAATTTAATATGTAAAAAATTATGGAATCTTCAACCAAAAACCATCACAATTACTACTTATTTGCATGTTCACTGGACTTTATGACAGCTTGAATTCTTTGAGGCATGGACTTGACTAATGTAAAACAATATTTTTCATCAATCAGGTTCCAGCATTCTCATACAGCAGTTGACAGATCAGCTTTGCAGGATGGAGTCTTGGTCATGTTCAGTGGCGTGAAAAAGTGTTTGCCTCCTTCCTGATTTCTCACTTTTTTGTATGTTTGTCACACTTAAATGTTTCAGATCTTCAGACAAATTTAAATATTAAACAGAGATAATACAAGTAAACACAAAATACAGTTTTTAAATGAAAGTGTTTATTATTAAGGGTAAAAAAAAATCCAAACCTACATGGCCCTGTGTGGAAAAAGTAATTGCCCTCCACCTGTTAAAACATAAATTAACTGTGGTTTATTGTCATGATAGGGAGAATGATTAGCTCACGTGCAGGGATCTTACACAAAGGAACACACGACACAGAGAAGCTACGTTTAAACACAATTTTATTAATCAAAAAGAACACGAAGTTAGGAAAAGACGGCACTTGCCAGAGGAGAATCCAGCCTGTAATGGGAAGACGAGAGCTGATTAGTGAGAGGAGGGAGACTGGAATGGGAATTCCAAGAAAGCAACTTACGGGAGGTGAGCAGAGAACCAGGCAGAGGAACCCAGCAGGAACAGGCGAACCAGCGGGATGGAGCTGGCAGGGAGTGGGGAAGGCGTGGAGCTGGGTGAAGTGTCTGACTGGGTGGAGAGAAGCAGTCTGGAGTGATGACGAAGATGATGGAGCAGGTGAGCACACAACGAGCCCCAGAGATGCACCGCGAAGATGGCAGCAACCTGAGGAAGAGGAGGAGAACAGGGATAAGAATAAGGTTCCTAGAAAAGGAGCAATCACTTGCTTGCTTTGTTTATAATGGCTGTATACCCAACGAGCCAGCACTGGAGCATTCACAGACTGGTCCTTTTAAGCGCTGATGGCAGAGAGACAGCAGGCGCATCCACTCACGCAGGTGTAGTGATTAACTGTGGAGCTGGGGAAACTCTCACAGGAAGGGAGGGAGAGTGTGCACTCACCTGATCATGACAGTTTATCATATCTTTGGAAAGCTGAGTTCAATTCCTCTAGCCATACCCAGGCCTGATTACTGCCACACCTGTTCTCAATCAAGAAATCACTTAAAGAGGACCTGCCTGACAAAGTGAAGTAGACCAAAAGATCCTCAAAAGCTAGACATCATGTTGTGATCTAAAGAAATTCAGGAACAAATGAGAAACAAAGTATTTAAGATCTGTCAGTCTTGAAAAGGTTACAAAGACATTTCTAAAGCTTTGGGACTCCAGCAAACCACAGTGAGAGCCATTATCCACAAATGGTGAAAATATGGAAGTGGTGAACCTTCCCAGGAGTGGCCGGCCAACCAAAATTACCCAAAGACCGCAGCGATGACTCCTCCGGAGTCGGAGGCGTGCTGGCCGGATCATAGCCGATCCCTCACACCCTGGTCATGTACTGTTTGCCCCCCTCCCCTCTGGTAGAAGACTTCGGTCCATCCAGACTAAAACCTCCCGTCACATGAACAGCTTCTTCCCCTCTGCCATTAGACTGCTGAACACTAAGTGACTCTCGTGCACCATGTACAGCAGCTCAACCAGACTCATGTCAATCATCACTGTTTTCTTCCTGCATTACCGACTGCACTATATAGTTCTCCACAGTATCTGCTGCTGGCTAATATATATTTTAACTGTTGACCAGTATCACTTAATCTTATCCTACACTTTATTACATGTATAGTTTATTTCTCTTATCTTATCATGTTTAATGTTGCAGCATTGTACCGAGACAAATTCCTAGTTTGTGTACTACATGAACAATGGCAATAAACCTGATTCTGATTCTGATTCTGATTCCAAGAGGTCACAAAATACCCCACAACAACATCCAAAGAACTGCAGGCCTCATTTGCCTCAGTTAAGGTCAGTGTTCATGACAACACCATAAGAAAGAGACTGGGCAAAAATGGCTTGCATGGCAGTGTTCCAAGACGAAAACCACTGCTGAGCAAAAAGAACATAAAGGCTCATCTCAGTTTTGCTAGAAAACATCTTGATGATCCCCAAGACTTTTGGGAAAATACTCTGTGGACTGATGGAACAAAAGTTAAACTTTTTAGAAGGTGTGTGTCCCAGTACATCTGCTGTAAAAGTAACACAGCATTTCAGAAAAGGAACATCATACCATCTGTAAAATATGGTGGTGGTAGTGTGATGGTCTGGGGCTGTTTTTCTGCTTCAGGACCTGGAAGACTTGCTGTGGTAAATTCAATTCAATTCAATTCAGCTTTATTTATACAGCTCCACATCACAACAGAAGCCGTCTCTTGGTGCCACAGTGCAGAAAAAAACACACAGTCTCAGAAAAACCCAGCAATCAGACGATCCCCTATGAGCAAGCATTTAGCGACAGTGGTGAGGAAAAACTTCCATTTGGAGGAAGAAACCTCTAGCAGAACCAGGTTCAGGGAGGGGCAGTCATCTGCTGCAACTGGCTGGGGGTGAGGGGATAGGGAGGATGGAGAGGACAGACATAACAAACATAACAGTAAGATGCCAAGTACATTATTGGAGGTCAACCAGCAGTATGGATCAAATAACAACAGAACAAAAGTGGGGTTAAGAGACACAAAATCCCTCCTTAAAGGTAAAGGAAGGATTTTATCCTGTTCTTAATAAATGGAACCATGAATTCTGCTGTCTACCAAAAAAGGAGAATGTCCAGCCATCTGTTTGTGACCTCAAGCTTAAGTGCACTTGGGTTCTGCAGCAAGACAATGATCCAAAACACACCAGCAAGTCCACCTCTGAATGGCTTACAAAAACAAAATGAAGACTTTGGGGTGGCTTTATCAAAGTCCTGACCTGAATCCGATTGAGATGCTGTGGCATGACCTTGAAAAGGTGGTTCATGCTTGAGAATCCTCCAGTGTGGCTGAATTACAACAATTCTGCAAAGATGAGTGGGCCAGTATTCCTCCACAGCACTGTAGAAGACTCATTGCCAGTTATCACAAACGTTTGATTGCAGTTGTTGCTGCTAAGGGTGGCCCAACCAGTTATTAGGTTTAGGGGGCAATCACTTTTTCAGACAGGGCCATGTAGGTTTGGATTTTTTTTTCCCCCTTAATAATAAACACCTTCATTTAAAAACTGCATTTTGTGTTTACTTGTGTTCAGTTCAATTCAACTTTATTTATATAGCGCCATTTCACAACAAGAGTCATCTCATAGCACTTTCAACTGTAGGGGAAACCCCCACAATTGCAGAAAGACCCCAGTAATCAGGCGATCCCCTATGAGCAAGCACTTGGCGACGGTGGAGAGGAAAAACTCCCTTTTAACAGGAAGTGTTATCTTTCTCTAACATTTAAATTTGTTTGATGATCTGAAACATTTAAATGTGACAAACATACAAAAAAAAAAAAGAGAAATCAGGAAGGGGGCAAACACTTTTTCACACCGCTGCATATTTTTTTCAATTACAACCATCAGATCAGATTGACATCTGCATTGTTTACTGCCCATGTGACTGAGTTGATAAGTCTTTTGGGAAGAAATGTTTTGATGCTCTTTACTCTTTGGCAAGAACCATTATCGTCCTGATTAATGGCTTAATGGGAAAAAAAAAACAAAAAAACAATTACACAAACTCTTTTCCGGGCGAGTTTTGACACTGTTGCTTCTCTGAGCTGTTTTGATATGTTGATATCATCTTGAGCTGTGGGTTTTCGTTTAAAAACCATAGGTATGGCAGTTGGTTTTAGAACCCGTCTGTAATGAACTTTCAAGCCTAAACATTCCTGTGTAGCAGGTGCCTCCTCAAAACTGTCTGCAGTGAAATGATCACTAAAGAGTACAGAGGATGGTGTTGGTTGCCATTTGTCCCTTGTTCTCTGTACTTGCTTCATCCATTTTTTAAGATCTGGATCTTTTGGGAATGAGAACAGGCTTGTACGTTCACTGGAGCAATTAGAACACCCAGCTGCCACACAACGTTTTGGCATTTCTTTGCTGATATAGAAGCTAAACAGCTTGTTTACATTGACAGCACATGGATCAGCCAAGACGAACTTCACCTCATGACGTCATATCCAGAAACAAGGCTAGTCTCAGGAGATCGCGTTAGTGCAACACGGCGCTAAATTTGAATTCACTTGGAAATATTTTTCCACTTATTTAGCGTTCTAAGTCAAAAGAAACAACTATATGGACGATTGAAGATAAATTCATACTGAATATTGATTCATAGTTCCTAAATTGTGTCACAGACACTTTAAAGGACATAATGAAGGATTTTTCTTTAAAGAAGGCCAGAAGAAAGACCTTCTGAAAAGGTAAGATATGCTATTTGCAGTGTTTCCAGCCACCTGTGCAGGTTTTCCACTGCTGCTGTTATGCTTGTTTGAATCAGGAATACTTCACTGATATAATTTTATGTGAAGGCAGTATGTGTTACGCTGTAAAAAGGGAAATCTCAGTAAAGCCTGCTTCATGCTGCATTTCCCCTCTAGTCCGCTTTGGTCCGCGTATGCTTTGGACGAGCCCAGCACGCACGCGGCATTGTTCATGCTCACTTTTTTCATCTACCCAGGCCAAGTGGTTGACGCATGCACACAACCATCATTTGTAGTTTCACTCCCGCCCGATAGGTAACGCCAAGGTGCTGACACGCCAGGATTTTCACCATCGAAGAAATGGCGGACTTCTTCAAAAAGTTTCTCTTCAAATACAGAGTCCATTTCTGCTGTTTGACTTCCCGGTTTTCATTCCTTTTCCACGAAGATGCTGCTGCCGCTGTGAAAGAAAGTATGTATGTAAGTATGATTCATGTATGTTTTTATTCTCGTTTTCTGCCTCTTCGTTGTCTTCTTTGTCTACTGATGTATGCTGTGTCGATATCGCCACCTCATGAATGGGACTTGCGCATGTGCTTTTCAACGCGTTCAGGTCGTGGGCAGGCGGTGCAGTCACAAAATTTGGGCTGCACGCGATCGTCCGTGGTCGAGCACTCTGGACACTAGCGGAGTGGAGACGATGACATAAATTTCATCACATGAGGTTTCCGGTTACACGTACGCGGACAGCAGAGGTGTAGCATGAAGCAGGCTTAAGATAAAATATCCTAAATCAAGGTTTTATGCTTGTTTTTCTCTCACAAGATAATTTTGACAAGACAAGAATTTCTTTTTGTTGTGCAGTTTTCTGTAAGATTTTACTTGCTTTACAAAAGTTTTTACTTGTTTTAAGCAATTTAATCTTACTTTATTGGCAGATATTTTTTCGTAATTTTAATTAGAATTATTTATTGACGGAATTTTTTTTTGTTTATTTTAAGTAAAATTTTCTGCCAACAGAGCAAGAACATTTGACTTATCAAATTACGTAAAACAAGTTAAAACTATTGGAAAGCATGTAAAATTTTCTTACACATAAACTGCACAGCAAGAATAAATATCTTGTCAGACAAAAAAAACAAGCAAAAACAGCCTTAATTTATTTCGTTTTACTTGTATTTGACTTTTTGCAGTGTAGTTGTGTTTTCTAGCTCAAAGTTGCATTATTTCTGAAAGAGAAACAAAAATGAGGCTGTAGTGGCTCATGAGGTAGAGCAGGTGTCCCAATAACTGGAGGGTTGGCAGTTCGAATCCCACTTCCCCCACCTTGCTGTTGTGTCCTTGGGCAAGACAGTTTATCCACCTACTTGCTTCCAGTGCGTTCATGGTTCATGACACTGATGTATGAATGTGACTAAATGTTCAGTGGTGGTCGGAGAGGCTGTTGGCATGGATTGACAGCTATGTTTCTGTCAGTCTGCCCCAGGGCAGCTGTGGCTACAGAGGTAGCTTACCACTCTCATTGTCTGTGGAGTGAATAAATAATGGACTCATTGTCAAGTGTCTTTGGGTGTCATGAAAAGTGCTATATAAATGCAATCCATTATTAAAAACATAGCTATTACACATTTTTAAACTGAGATTCTGTACTCTGTAAAATCTGAAATTTCTAGGTATACAGTGTGGTATTTTTTTTTTCCTTGTAGTATTAAACATGACATTTAATATAATTATTTTTAAAGGTATTATCAAGGTAAAAAAAATCCCAGTATTATGACAACACTAATGTCCACAACATTGTGGCACCGAGCAATAGCTAAAACCCTCTGTCCCTTATTTGGCTGTGAGAAAGCTGGCAGTCCTATGTGTGCGGTGCTGTTGTACGTTTTACAAAGTCAGTTTTTGTGTTACGTGTCGTATCTTTGATTGTTTCTGATCATACAAAACAGCTGAATGAATATCCTCCTTGAGAGAGTGCTCTAATTTTTTCCCCAGGGGTTGTACTTACACTGAAAACCTACAATAAACATGCTTAAACTCTGCATACCAACAGCAAACAGCAAAAATATGACGGCATACAAAACGGAAAATCATATGCAGTAAGTGATGCAGTAGTAGGGCATTCAAGGAGATATTTAAAGACCATTATAGAAGACACTCGGCAGCAGAGAGTGGGTGGGGAAATGCTCACATCCGCTTTGTGGTTTTTCTCTCAGTCTCTCAGGAGGAAAAGTCTAAGCTCTCAGGCCCTGAATCTTTACATAAAGCAGAAGTCATCAGTAGTGATTTAAGCATGTTATCACAAAAATAGAGAACAAAATAACAGATTTAAGGCAAAAATGAAAATACAAACAAATAGGGGTATGGGGGGGGGGCTGAAAAGTTCATAGTGGTCAAAATTCATCAAATATGCTTTATTTTTCAACCGCAGGGATCCCCTTGTATAAAAGGATAAAAGAATCATGTAGATTCAAGGTGTATTTGTAGCTTTTTTGAACAAAATCCTTATCCATTTTTTTTTTTTTTGCCGATCTACATTTATAAAAGAGATGTTTTCCATAGTAAAATGAAGAGGTTCAAATTATGTGTCCACTGTTACCCTTTTCCTCTAAAACAGAACATCCATTTAACAGATTCTTTTCTGAGTGGGTATAGCTGGGGGTGTCAGTGAGGAACCAGGATCTTGTCACAGTGCCATGAACTGTAATACCCTCAGGCAAAATCTGCAGCATTGCAGGGTGTATGAAGGATGAAAACGGAGCTCTCTGGACTTCATGATGTGACACAACCCTCACAGACTTAACTAGCATGTGCCTCAAAAGTCATGTTTTAAAGGTGTACTGCGATTGGGTCTCAGACTGCCGCGCATTATATGTAAAACATACTTCCCATTAAATTGTGGAACTAACTTCTCCCAGTTTCATTAAAACCACCATTTTGCAACAAGTAGGCTGGACTTCGCATATTTAAAGGAAACTGATGATATGTTTTTCAGCTGTGCACAGGAAGTGGTTTTTATGCTGGACACATTTTTAGCGGTGCCCAAAAAGACAGTAAGCACGCTATTTGTTAAGTATACTCTACATCAGTAATTCCACATAGTGACTGTAGGCCTCAAAAGATTTACAAAAATTACAATAAGAAATTTTAATGAGGTATTTGGATCTCAGAACAGAATAAAACTGTGGGTTTTTAGGTACTATGTTGCTTTTTCTAACTTATTTTTCCACTTTCATGTCATTGGCCAGATTTTTTCATTTTCAAATAATTACTTGGAAAGTTTTTACTCAGCTGGAGACATTTTTCAGTAATATTTAATTTAAAAAGTTCTTTGGCATTATGAAGTTTGGGAATGGGGCTAACATTATCCCTGAAGGGACTACTCATCCGCTCACATTTTTCATCCATTATGTTTTGAATGTTACTTGATGATTGTCATAAAATAACTGACTTAAGAGTCCTTATCCACGATTAATGTGAGCTGGTCACTGGTGGCAAAAGTATGCACGATCCCCAGTATCAAAGTATAGATACTTGTGTAAAAAACTTTTAAAAAGTAGAAGTTGTATTGATTCAGCTTCTTTACTCAAAGTATTAAAGTGACACTCTACCAAAAAGAGTTTTCTTGATAACATGTCTGCGACATGCGTTTTGCAGCTTTAGACATATCAAGAGTGAAATCTGTGGTGTTGTGTTCTGGCACCTTATTGTGAAGTGCGGTGTAGTGACGTGCACTTCCTGTCACGTCACTGCACTGCCCTATAAATACCAGAGGGCATCCATATTGCGGCCTCTTTGGACCAGTGCTCTCTGACAGGTGCCTACCATGTTACCACTGTTTACCAACTTCAATAAAGCTGTGTTCGTCCAGTCATCTTGCCTCATCCTTCATCCAAGGTATTTTACCATACAGAACATTTGGCGATCGAGGATTAACTCATGGAGGCATGCATTACACCACTTTGCCCCTTCTTCGAGCTCCCAGACAAGCCGCCGGTGCCTTGGCTGATGTGGTTTGAGGCTTTCCAAACGTACACCACCACGCTTGACCTGGGTAAGCTCGACAAGTTAGGAGCACGTGCACTACTTGTTCACAACTTGACATGATTTTGTATTTAGACCCAGAAACAGACTATGGACTCAGTTAGAAATTGTAACAAGGATTTATTGTGCAGAAAGTAACGTGAGGTACGTGGAGAGTCTAACAACTCTGTGGGGAGAAGAGAGGAGAGGGATGAGCAACTGTGACACAGAAAATGGCACAGATGAAATGAATTGTTGCCTTACGGGTCAGAGAGCTGCAGGCTGTAAAACCGCCGTTGTTCCTCGTTCCCTTCCCAGCTGTTGTGACGGGTTCTCCACTTAACCTGTGCACAGGTTAAGTGGAGGATAACAGAGAAGTGAGGAGGCAGGCAGATAGAAGTTTAGTCTTACGGCTTCCCACGTTGGAGGAGAGGCTAAGTCAGGAGTGAGGAGCTTTCAGCTGTAGCATGTTTAGTCAACGTCCCCGTGAAGTAGCGAAGCTCTGCTCCCTATTTAAAAGCTGCACAAATGAGAAGCAGCTGGTGAACCTGCAGCAGTTGTGTGGCATAAGTAATTAGGGAGACAGAGACAACAGAGTGCAGCCAGGATCATGACAGTACACCCCTTCAAGGGGCGCCTCCTGGCGTCCAACCTAGCTTGTTCGGGTGAGCATGATGAAATGCCCGGATCATCTGAGGATCAGTAATGAAAGCCCTAGGAATCCAAGACCTCTCCTCGGGACCATACCCCGCCCAGGCGACCAAATACTGGAAGCCTCATCCTCTGCGTCAAACATCCTAAATCCGGTTGATCTTGCAGACTGGGCCCCCATCAACCATCTCTGGAGGTGGTGGTGGCTTGGAGGGTGGGCAGAGGGGACTGGTGGAAATGGGCTTTACCTGCGAAACATGGAAAGTGGGACAAATACGGAGAGCCGGAGGGAGAGAAAGGCGTACAGATGCAGAGTTGACTAGAAAAGCACTCAGAGAGCACAGACCTCCGCCAAGTGCCACAGTTCCCCTGTGGGCATGTTGTCCTGTATTTTTTTTTTTCCAAGTGTTCTGACGATTTTTTGGCAGAGTTACATGCCCCCCCAAAAAATATTGAAAATGGCCCTATCTCGCAATGTTAAAAAAAAAAAAAAAAAAAAAGAATCCTTTAAAAAATTCCTGGATCCAGACGGTGATCCGGATCACCACCAAAATCTAATGAATGAATGAATGAATGAATTTATTTCGGATAGTACATTACAGGTTAAAAGAAACTGTATAATATAACAACAAGGTCAAATTAGACAAAGACTCCTTCTACTATACAATTCCACGTGAGTTATCCGAAATGGGTGATGGCTGAAGCCGCAGCTTATATTGCCCACCCATATTCCATCCAAGAATTCAAAGGAGAAAGAAGAGAAAACAAGACAAGAGCGATTACAATTTAAAACAAGGCTAAGACAAAATATGACTGAGAGAAAAAGAAAACTGAGCTAGTCTAAGTTAAGCGGTTACTATTCAAAAACAAATCTAAGACATAGTGTCACAGAGAAAAAAGAAAAACTAAGCTATAACACAACACAGGCTGGAAATGTCAATCCTTATGTGAGTTTACATGTCGTCTTGTAAATATGTTTGGAGTATTTCTTCCTTTAGTTTTTGTTTAAATTGTCCAAGCTTTGTACATGATTTTAATTCAGGTCCAAAATCGTTCCATAATCTGACACCTTGCACTGAAATACAGTGTTGCTTGGTAGTTGTTCTCACTGTAGGCTTTTGAAATATACATGTTCCTCTGAAGTGATATCGTTTCTCCCTTGTTTGGAACAACTTTTGGATATTTGCGGGCAGTGATAGATTCTTCACTTTGAACATTATTATTGCGGTTTTAAAGTCGATCAGATCTTTCAACTTGAGAGTTTTTTGTTTAAGAAAAAGTGGGTTTGTTGGTTCCCTGTAAGCTGCTTTGTTGATTATTCTAATAGCTCTCTTTTGAAGCATAAAGAGTGGATATACAGTATGTTTGTTTTATATGTATTTCCCCATACTTCATTACAATAATCATCTGTAGGATACCCCATTTCTGACAATCTCTGAAAATTTCATGAAACTTTTTGAGTTATCTTGCTAACAAACAAACAAACAAACAGACAGACAGACAGACAAACCAATGCCGATGAAAACATAACCTCCTTGGCGGAGGTAATAATTCTGAAAATGGGATGAGGACCAGTGAAATGTTGAGAGAGCTTTCTGGAATCAGTCTTCAGGTTGATATTGCTAGTGGACAACCATACTTTCTTCCCCACACGGTAGCCGGGGGCCGGAAGCCTCCATTGGTTGGTGATCTCAGAGTTCCGGTCAGCAGTGCGGTGAAGGGCAGCTCTGGTGGTCCTCCAAAAACGGCGGCAGCTTCTGATGTGCACCTGGACAGATGGTACCGCCACCTCCCCCTCTGAGGTGGGGAACAGGGGTGGGTTGTAACCCAATTAGGCCTCGAAAGGAGAGAGACCCATAGCGGTGGAAGTGGCAGTGTTGTGGGCATACTCAATCCAAGGTAAATATGAACTCCAAGATGCCTGATTGGTTGCCGTGATGCACCTCAGGGCTGCCCCCAGTTCCTGGTTGGTACGCTTGCACTGACCATTATCCTGGGGGTGGTAGCCTGAAGACAAGCTGACTGAAGCCCCAATCAGTTTGCAAAACGACCACGACATCTGAGAGATGAACTGGGACCCCCAGTCCGAGACCATGTCAACAGAGATATTGTGGAGGCGGACCACATGAAGGACAAAAAGGTCAGCTGTCTCTCTGGCTGAGGGGAGCTTAGCGAGAGGAATAAAATATGCCACCTTAGAGAACCGGTCCACGATCGTGAGAACGACTGTGTGACCATCTGAGGGAGGGAATCCTGTAATAAAATCCAAGGCCACGTGTGACCAGGGCCTGCTTGGAATAGGCAGCAGATGCAATAGTCCAGCAGGGGAAGAAGATGGTGACTTGCCAGCTGAAAACTGAAAAATGCTCTCTGTAGGCGTGCGAGAAACCCCAGGATGACAAATGAGCTTGCTCTTATGTAGCCAGTCGATGACGGCCCTCCGAAGGGAGAAAGGAACATGCAAATGACCCGTTGGACCCCCCCCCTTCCCCAGGGTCAGGCTCAGTCTGTTGGGCTCTCCTGACTCTCTCCTCAATCTTCCATGAAAGTGCTCCCACCACGCACGATGAAGGGAAGATGGGGTGTTGCTCCGGGAAGGGGGGGGGGGGGGAGTCATTGGTAGCAAACTGCCTGGAAAAGGCATCTGACTTGATGTTCTTGGAACCTGAGCAGTAGGTAATACTGAACCTGAACCTGTCGAGGAGCAAAGACCAACAAGCCTGTCTGGACTTAAGACGTTTAGCTGACCTCAGGTATTCCAGGTTCTTATGATCCGTCCACACCACAAACGACTGCGCGACCCCCTCCAGCCAGTGATGCCACTCCTCCAAGGCGAGTTTGACAGCCAACAGCTCCTGATCGTCAACATCGTAGTTCCTCTTGGTCAGGGGAAAGGCGCCAAGAAAAATACGCACATGGATGGACCTTATGGTCGGTGGCCACGCACTGTGACAAGACTGCCCCCATCCTGGAGTCAGAGCAGTCCACCTCCACAATAAACTAGCTCTGGGTCCACCTGGGCAAGGATGGGAGCAGAAGAGCACAAGTTCTTTAGGTTAGCTAAGGCCTGACCGGCCTCGTCAGACCACCTGAATGGAATCTTAGAGGAGGTGAATTTAGTGACCCACTGGGCTACCGTGCTGTAATTCCAAATGAAACGGCTATAGAAATTAGCAAACCCCAAAAACTGCTGCAACTGCTTCCGAGATGATGGGATGGGCCAGTTGGTAACAGCCTTTACTTTGCCGGGTTCTGCAACAATCTGTTTGTGGAAGATGGTGAAACCCAAAAATGAAGTTGTGGATGTGTGAAACTCACATTTCTCCATCTTGACATACAGGTGGTTCTCCAGCAGCCATTGCAACACAGCCCTCATGTGCACCCGGTGTTCCTCTAGTGAGCGGGAGAAAATAAGAATGTCATCCAAGTAGACAAAAACAAATGAGCCGAGAAAATCCCTAAGGACATCATTGATGAGCCGCTGGAATACGGAGCGTTTGTCAACCCAATTGGCATCACCAAGTATTCGAAATGTCTGATAGGGGTACGGAACTCCCGTCTTCCACTCATCACCCTCTGTTATCTGGACTAGATGGTAAGCATTGCGAAGGTCCAGCTTAGTGAACACAGAGGCACCCTGCAACAGATCAAACCTAGAATTGATGAGGGGGAGAGGGTATTTATCCTTGATTGTGATGCTATTGAGTTCCCTAAAGTCAATGCAGGGCCGAAGTGATCCGTCTTTATTGCCAACAAAAAAGAACCCCGCCCCCACCACTGACGAAAAAGGTCTAGTGATGCCAGAGTTTAAAGACTCCTTAATGTACTTCTCCATGGCTTCATGCTCAGGCACCAACAGACTGTAGAGTCGGCTAGATGGAAGAGTGGCCCCGGGCTAGAGGTTAATGACACAGTCATATGGGTGGGGGGGGGGGGGTAAAGAGAGTGCCTTGGCCTTACTGAAGACTAGGGCCAGTTTGTGATATTCGGAAGGAACATTGACTAAATCAGGAGTTTGGGTGGGCGATGGTTTAAGGGGAACAGATGGGGAACAAGCAGCTGACTGAAGGCAGGCAGACAAACAAAAGGTATTCCAGGAGATAATCCTCCCCTCCTGCCAATCAATAATGGGATTATGTAGACTTAGCCATGGGTAACTCAGAATAACAGAGGAAGATGAAGAAGGTAAAACAAAAAAGCGTAACTGCTCCCTGTGGTTGCCGGAAACTAAGATGGAAATGGGTTCCGTTCTCTTGGAGACCCTAGTGAGTGGCTCTCCCAAAACCACTACCAAATCTAAAGGAACATCCCGCTCCTGGCACAGGAGCTTATGTCGGGTTGCCAGACCCTCTGAAATGAAGCTCTGTTCCATGCCAGAATCAATGAGAGCAGTGATACCGAAATCAATGCAGCCGTGGTCAGAATGAATGGGTAAACAAAACCGGATAAGGGCTCTAGACCATTTCTTGTCCGCCAGTTCCCTCACTGCGGTGAGCAACCCCCCCCCCCCCCCGATTGACTAGGGTAGTGGATCACCTCATGTTCAGAGCTGCCCGCCTGACATTGCTCCTTGGAGCGTTCCCAAAGGCTGTTATCTAGCTTAATAGCCAGGGAAATTAGCTTATTAAGGGCGGCAGGTTTATCTAACCGGGCCAGTTCATCCCGAAGACTGTAATTGAGGCTGCTGTACAAAAATACTACCGAGTGCCACTTCCTCCCACCCCACCTCCGCTGCTAGAACCCGGAAATCCACCGAATAGTCGGCCACAGACCTGGCTCCCTGAATTGCTGCCTTACGGGTCAGAGAGCTGCAGGCTGTAAAACCGCCGTTGTTCCTCGTTCCCTTCCTGGCTGTTGTGATAGGTGAGAGAGTGAAATCCCTGTGCAGATATTTACAGTGAAGGCTGAGACTCTCCTGAGTCAAGGGAGTAAAAGAGAAATCACTGCACAGTTCATTAATGTCCACTTACAGGTGTTGAGCTGGTGACAGGGGCTCCCTTTCGACGGGAGGACTGAATCCTGGGTCCACCAGGAGGACAGGAGATCCAAAACCACCGGGAGAAAGAAGCCTAAGTCCAGCAGGAAGATGATCCACCTGTGTACAGGTAAGTGGAGGATAACAAAGAAATGAGCAGGCAGGCAGATAGAAGTTTAGTGTTACAGCTTCCCACTTTGGAGGAGAGGCTGAGTCAGGTGTGAGCTGTCAGCGTGTTTAGTCAACGTCCCCGTGAAGTAGTGAAGCTCTGCTCCCTATTTAAAAGCTGCACAAATGAGAAGCGGCTGGTGAGCAGCTGTGCGGCATAAGTAATTAGGGAGACAGAGACAACAGAGTGCAGCCAGGATCATGACACAACCTGGGTATTGAGGGCCAGCATGTCCTGTGCACACTCAGAGCTTTGGGCTCTTTTGAAGATGTTGTGGAGCTGCTAGCAAACCATTTTCATACCCTGGATAGCGTGACTGTCCGGAGGATTCACTTTCAGCAGTGACATCAGTGAGTGGGTGAGCCTATTCATCAGTTTGTCGCCGACTTGAGGCAGCTAGCTAGCGGGTGTCACTTTGGGCCTTTGCAAGATTAAATGGTACGTGACCAGCTTGCACAGCACACGTGTAGTGCCGCGTTGCAGGCTAGGCTACTCACAGCACCCAATAACTTAACATTAGCCAGAGCTATCGAACTAGCTCTCCAGTTGGAGGCCACAGAGAAGCTAGCTTTGGCGCTAAACGGGCACTAGTCACAGCGACCACTGGAGCCTCCTGCCACGGCAAATGTTGCGAACTCGGATAGCAAGGATAGCTTTGATGATGATACTACGGAAGCCAACGCTGCCAGCCGTAGGTCTGCCCCGGGAAAACCCCTGTGCAAGGGTTGTGGGTCTGCAACGCACAACAATAAGGCTAAGGACTGCGCAGTCAGGGGAATATGTTGTAGAAGATGTGGACGCTTGAACCATTATGCTAGAGTGTGCTGTGTATCTAAACCGGAGAGCCCACAAAAGAAATCATTCCGCCCGCCCCCGACAACCATCCACACAGTGCCCCCCAGCACAAACAGGTACACATTTTACACAGTGGAGTTGGACGACATGGAGGTGCCACTGTTGCTCAATACGGGAGTGGAGGGGTCGTTGCTGAATTGAGCCACGGTAAAGAAGTTTTTCCCCGACCACAGGATTAGAGGTAACCCGGTGCCATTGTATGGTTTTGGAGGTGGCAGGCTGTGCACGGTTGGGACTTTGGAGTTAACGGTTTGGTGCAAGTCTGCAACAATGGTTGACTTCAGGTTCCACGTGGCAGCTCGAGGCAATAACATCATGGGCTGTGACTTGTTTTATGGACTGGGTTTTGCCATAAAAGACAATGCTGGGAATGAATGGTCGGGTTGTGGCCAGTGGAACCCTCCGGTTCTGGTGGTCAATGAGGACGTTCTGTGGAACGAAGAGCTGTTGTCGCCAGCGCCATCTTCTTTGCTGCTGTCTGTTGGGGTAGCAATATCAGGGCCAGAGATACCAACAGACTTGACAAGATTATCAAGAGGGCTGGCTCTGTAATTGGTCTCAGACCGGAGACCTTTGAGACAGTGATGTAGAGGAGAACACTAAATAACCTGCGATCCATCATGGACAAACCTGATCACCCCCTCCACCACACACTAGATAGACAGCGAAGCACTTTCTCCGGTAGACTACTACAGCTTCGTTGTCGAACGGCCAGGTACAGGAAATCTTTCCTGCCACATGCAATTTCACAGTACAACTCACTATGATGTTGTATTCTGGCATAGCTATGCTGCCACAATGCACCTTACAGACTAACTGGTACATCACTTTTTCACTCTGCTCCTGATAGTCCTTCTTTGTGCAATGGGATGATCCATGTGTTTATACGGGTCATCATATATTAAGCTATGATGTATATAGGTTTTATAGTCGTGTTAATTTTTACTTTCCATGGGTAATCCCTTTGTCTGTCATGTGTGTGTTTCTGTTGTTTGGTTGTCAACTGTCATGCTGCTGTTACACTGTAATTTTCCAGTTTGGGATCAATAAAGTACATCTATCTATCTATCTATCTATCTATCTATCTATCTATCTATCTATCTATCTATCTATCTATCTATCTATCTAACGGACACCACAGCGGTCAAAAAGGACCAGCTTCACTCAGGTTTGTCACAGGAGGGTCTCAGTGCCGACGCTCGGGAAACGGTAGAGGGGGGTACCAAGCGTGGCAGCAAGGTGCCTGCGCTGGTGAGTGACACCAATGTGCTAGCCCCAGATGCCTCCCGAGCTTGGCCGCAGGAGGATGGAGGGTCTGCAGCTACGATGGTGAATGCTACAACGGTCTTAGAAGAGGTCAGGGCCAGACCGATGAGCATGGAGGACCTGCATGTTCAGCAGCACCATTTCAGGCCGAGCTGGGCCCCACTGAGGGTTATGGACTTGGTTCAGGTTCTGGATGAAGAACATCCAAGGCGAAGACGGGCCAGACAACAACCAGCTAATCATCATGGGTGTCTGTGCATAGTGTCTAAGCTAGGCGCAGCATACTTAAAGTTGTCTGATGGCTCGGCGAGGCACGCCAATCAGCTCTGGCGTGTCCGGGAAGAGGCTTCAGGTGACGGGGTTGGACAAGAGCGGGTGTCGGTGGTGAAGAAGAGAGGCACTTTTGTCCGGAAGATCAGCCATCGTCCTGAGGGTCTGCTGCTTCCAGGGGTGCGCTTGCTGAGGGGCTGACCCCCCCCCCCCCCCCCCGCCATGCCAGTTCTACTCCTCCTGCCTAAGGAACAGTGCTGTAATTAATTATGTTAATAGTTCTGGTGTTTAATGCATGTATGTTGTAAAATGGGATTATTTTGGTGTATTTAGTTTAGGAGCACGACGTGTGATTTGTTATTATAAATAAATAGTGAAGATTAGTTAGTTAGATATTACACAAAGTGCTCTTACACACACACACACACAAACAAGTTACACGCCAGTCATACACACACACAAGCTACACACACACTGGCTGCACACACACAAGTTACACCAGCTACACACACACGTCACACACACACACACACACACACACACACACACACAAGTTGTACACAAACATGCACACACACACACACACACACGCGCTCTAGTCTCTGTGTTCCTGTTTCCATATATGGGCATGGGGTTGCATGGGGTCAAAAGCGAGGAGACATCTGGAGCCATTTGGACTGCTGAGAGGAAGGATATAGGAGCCATTTGGACACTGAAAAGACGGGTTTCAACCAGTTTGGACAATGGACACGTATTGTTGGAGAGTTACTGGGAACACCCAACAGCCAGAAGCTATACGTGTGTGTGTGTGTGTGGGGGGGGTCTTTATTCTGGGTCTTAACCAGGTTGCGCTGTTAAGACCCATGGCCATGTTTGACTACCTACATGCTCCAAATAAAAACATAAGCTGAGAAATAGTATTTCTTCTGTAATTATTAGTTGGTTAACTGAAAAGATTCTGCTAAGCCCTTGTCTGGGTGTCGCGGACAAACCAGGGCCCATACTTATCAGAAGGTGAGCAGGAACCTCTTCTAAAAATCTCTGTAAGATTGTCTGTGACATTCAGTTAAAGCAAGCTTTTTGTCCTGTTTTTAAATTCTATTGAAAAAACTTAATATAAAGATAATGCTATATTTTTGGCTTTTTTATGATTGTAAGAACACGCAGGGGGTCTCATAAGCATGCATTCATATGTTCGGGACAAATCAAAGAGCCGCTTTTTATAAATAAGGAAGATTTGCAATACAAGAACTTTTTTACATCAACTAGTGAGCATAAATAAGGTACTCTAATATATTAAAAGACTGTCAAATTTAATCAATGAGTGAGTAATATAGGAATAATTACAAGACTCTCAAATTTAATCAACGAATGAGTTAAAGGATTAATGATTGAATTTTAACTGTCTGATTGCCTATGGCGTTCCGTCACGCCGTCAGCCCCTAGTGGTCAAGGTTTTTTTTCAAAAAAATATTCATTTCAGATGTCAGAGATTTCCAAAGCTATAACTTGAAAGTGGTAAGAGATATTGGCTTACTGTCAATTAGAAAGATGTAGAATATGATCCAAAGTTTGAGATAGGAGTACATTTACGCATCTAATTTGCATAATGCCATGGCAGCCATATCGAATTACATAACTTTCAGTCAAAGCAGACTTTGGACATATTTACACAAAGGATGGTTTTGTTTTTTGTCACCGTTTGTTGTTTTGGGCATTTTGGTATCTTATCTTTAAAGTATATGAACCAGAAAATCAGTTACAATGTAAACAAAGAAATTTGGCACTTACTGCAGGCCAGGTGGCTCTCGCTTCGTCCATTTTCGTCCGTCCTGGTCATTATTTTGCCTTCTGTCGGTCATTTACGCTTTCTCTCCCACATCCAGAAACTCGTATGATTATCCCACCTTAATTTTGCTTTTATTACGCCATAGTTTATCTCATATGATGACCGGGAACCAGCATGGTTGTTCTGTACAGTCACATGGCACTGGGGGTCAATGCCAGGTGCAAATCAACCAGCTTCACCCACCCTCTGTTATAAACAATGTAGATATTTACCTTCATAAGTTAAATAATCTCTTTTTAGAATCATAGTTGGCAAATTTGGGAGCAAATGCCTCCTCTGTCTTGCGATCGAGTACATCATTTGTTTGTCTAAAAATGTCTTCTTCTCTGGTGTCCAGAAGTGAGGTTTTTTGATGGTTCTATTGCCACCATTAGTCCTCCAAGGCAAGAGCAGTAAGTTATATGTGTCTGCCACCTTGTCAGGTGGAATTCTTAGTACAACTGGGGAGTTTTTGGCCACGTCACATGGCATCACATGACAGGCGCAGCACTGCTCCATAGGCAGTGGGGGCGCTATCTGTTCATGCGATCAAGGATGTCAAAGGGTTAATACAAAAACTTAAATAACATCACTAAGTGAGTAGAAGTATTAATGATTGTAATAATTCATGGTACAGCATGAGATCTTAAAATACACCAGTAGTGAACGACTGTCCATAACAATAAAGATAGCTTGTTAAAATCAGTCCGGGACTGAACTTCATGATACGATACTACTTGTATTGATGACCGCACGCGGCTCAGTGAAAGTATCCTCTACATAAAGTTAAGCTAAGAGAAAAGATTATATGCAAATAAAGCGGCAGGGACATATACACAATAACTCTGTAAATATTGTGCATGTTGATGTTGTATGTGGGAAATTGTGGGTGGCTTAGCCTCTCTAATTCTCAATTTAAGCACAAGGGTTGGTGTAGAGAGAAGGGGGTAGCCCAGATCTTGAATTCCCATCCGGGTTGTCTAGAAAGAGAGGAATTTCTGCATTGTGGGTTGGGAAATAGAGGCTGAACACCTGGGGACTGTATGTATATTTTTTTGGTCTACCAGAAACAAAAGATTTCAATTTCCACTGGCATTCTAAGTCGCGCCTGGTCTGCTTGGATCATTAGGATTTCAAGTAGACGCTTGGACAGGCTAGAATTTCCAGAAAGGGGTTGAAATCTGGAGTTTGGACCATAGGGCTGTAAATATCGACTAACTCTGTTTCCCATAGTATATACAGGTGATTTATCTATAAAACGGTGACATCAAAACCACTTTTCACCGTGCAGGGAATGGGGGCTAGTCTGTATCTCTGATCATGAAGGGGAGATGGTGATTCACCCGCTCGCCTGAGTTGAACTGAGATATTGTGTTTAATGCATGATAAAAGTTACTGAGAGGAAATTGTTTGAGTTAACAGCATTGAATTGCACACAAAGTTAAAGTTGTAAGATTATTCTTGCATGAATAAAACTGAATTTAAGGGGGACAACACTCTAGTTTCTTTGAAATAACAAGGCATGGTTTGTGGTCAACAGGCATTGCAGCCACGTTGCACGTTCACATTTACGCGTGACCAAAACGGCCACGTAACATTCCCATTGCATAAAAACTGTGCATGTGCAGATTAAGCACTGCAAACGCCATTTTGAAAATCACTTTTGAAACTCATCCTGGGCATCATCTTGGAGCTGACTAAGATGACTAAGATCATAAGTGTCAAACTCATTTTCATCACATCAGCATTATAGTTGCTCCCAATGGGCCACTTGTAACTGTAAGACTGTATTCTGCATGTATCTACTCCTTATCATATTATCAGATAATTGTCTCTGCAGTTAATTATTATTGATACTTGCAACAAATTATTAGCTAACAATTATTGAAAGTAGAAGTCTAAGAACAATAATAATGGCAAGCAGGCATTTAAGTGTACAACTGTTGTGCAATTTATTAAAAAATAGCTAAGTAACAAAAAATATGTTTATTGATACACAAACATCAATGTATAAAACTATACATTGTGAACATATGCAGGCACACACTTGCCTTTCTCTGTATCGTTATTATAAGAAGAAGAAGAAGCCAACTTTATTGTCATTCAATCCATTCAGCCAACCATGTACAGTAGAACAAAGTTACATTTCTACTGTTTACAATGTCAATCACATCTAGGCCACCACTCCAGTGATAACATAAATCCAATTAATTTTTCTGATTTTTATGATAGCTTTCAACTTTTTGTTTAAATTTTCTATAATTTTCTCATAGATCTGACTTTTCTGTCACCCCTTTGCAAGTTTTTATTTATAAATTTGAAACTTTACACTTCACAGTTTTAGAGAATTTTCTCTTATGTGTTGATCTGAGGAAAATAAAATGTATGAACTAAACACACATACCCTCCAAAATAATACTTAATCAAATATTTTTTGTACCCGAATTGAATATCAGTGATTTCAGTGCCTGTTTTAATGAAATCAATTCATAAATTTGTTGAAATGATTAAAGCTGCAGTCACTTCTGGTAAAACTGAATTATTACAGTATAAATGAGAACATTTCTAACCAGATTTAAAATCAGTGAAATCAAAAGTAAGTCAGAGAGCATGACCAAATGGGTTTGAGGAAAAGTACAGATTCTCCTTGATAAATATACTCCAGAGTAAAAAGTATCCTGTAATAAAATGACTCACAAAAGTGCAATTTTATGAAAAAGTAAGTTAAGTACAGGTACTTGAATAAATGTAAGTAGTTACTACATGCCTCTCTGTTAATCTCAACAGAAGTTTGCCATTTAACCAAGAACTGTTGTCATGTAAACAGGACCTCAGATGTGTACTGCAGCTCTGAGCAGAGCAGCTCCAACAACTTTAGCTCAAGACTGACATTTATGAAAACAACCGCTATAGAAGTGAATAGTGATCAAGCTAAAGTCGCTTTAGTATTTGAGACAGAGGATTGAACTGTGTCAAAGTCTAATGTTAAATAAAGTTGATTCAGAAGAAAAAAATGATATATGCAAAGCCACTAGGGTAGATTCCAAGAATTAGCACATTTAGTTGTAGATATATAGCATAATATGTTCATACTAATGATGAAAATTACAAGTTTAGTACCAAAAGGAAAGGTTTCCACCATTTTTGTATCCATTGTCAATTGTATATCTAGGCCATTTGCTCTATTCAGTAGTTCTTGTGCCTTACCCTGACGTGGGTGTTTCTTTGGGACTGAAAGTCCTCACAGTGATGGAATTGTGCTATCATCTACAAAGTTGAGCACAGCAGGGTTTTTATCAACAGACTCACTTGACTTGATTGAAATCATTCTCATCATCCCTTTGTCAGTCTCCTCACAACTCTCCACATACTGGTGCAAAGTGCTGTAGTAGTGGTCTTTGGTACTAAACTTGTAAAGAGAAGAGATCTTTTTCCATTCCTTATTGGCGGGGGTGATGAAGTCTTTGGCTGGTGTCTTTTCAAAGAAGCTCTTCAGGTTCCTCTCCGCCAGCTCTTTGGCATGTTTTTTGGAGTATGACTCCATCAGATCACTTTCCTCATGAGCATACGCCTTCCAGAATTTGAGCTGCTGGTAGCTGATGGGAGAGGTGCACCGAGCCACACAGGACAGCAGGAGGTTGGACAACATTATGGAGGCGATAAGAAGCCAACCCAGAATCTGTGGTCAACATTAACATAACATTACAGTTTAAAGTCAGGTTTGATACACAGATATGCAATGCACCAAATGGGAAAAAATTATGAAAAAATGTATTACCATAAGAAGTGAACAGTGTTTTGAATCATTACATGTTAACAGAAATGGCACTACTATAGAGTTGTAGTAATCTGAGAGTGCATACCTCCACCAAGGCCCTTGTATGTATTTGTGCACCAGGATTACACAAAAACTACTGGATGGACATGGATGAAATTCTCACCAGAGGTGGTTCTTGGGCTACAGAGGAACCCATTACAATTTGGTGATGATCCGAGAGTGCATACCTCCGCCAAGGCTCTATGTTCTCACAATGTGTTAGCAAGATTACTAAAATATTACGGTGACCACAAACGTGCTCAACAGGTGACCGGTATGTATTATAAACACTGACTTTTATGCTGGACAATATTCATTTGCTTACATGTGTGTGAAATGACAACAGACCAATTCCTTTCTATATGATGCTGATTGGGGTGCTTAGCAACAGTTATCTGGGGACATTTACAAGGGA
The DNA here is from genome assembly GCA_020510985.1 of Pholidichthys leucotaenia. NCBI lineage: Eukaryota > Metazoa > Chordata > Actinopteri > Cichliformes > Pholidichthyidae > Pholidichthys > Pholidichthys leucotaenia. The sequence continues at coordinate 304,956,330 of CM035836.1, forward strand.
CTATTTTTCTTGGCAGAGCAGAATAACTGGTTAAACAAACAAATCAAAATAGTTTGTCCTGCATTGATGTCATTTTATAAACTGTGCTTGTGGAACTGTTGGATAAAAGCAATATTACACTCGAGGATGTGTGGTATCATGAGATAAATGTGACTTTATATGTGACCCATGCTGGCAAAATGAGTCGGAATGCGCACCGCTTCATTATGAGCTGCAGGCACGAGAAGTCATAAATCATGACTCTTCCTTTGTTTGCTAGCGGCAAGTCCCGCGAAAACCTCCATGAATGTCTGGTATCATTGGAAAGCTTAGAAAATGTGCTTTCTAAAAATGTGTATGTTTTTGTGGCAGATGTAACTCCCGACTGATCAAATGAGAGTTTAAACCTAGCCAAAATATAAACAAATCGTCTTTTTCCGGGTCCATTTTTGCTCACTTCCTACAAATTAAATATCATTTTGAAGGTCTTTCAATACAGAATATGGAAAAAAAACCCATCACCTCAGTTTTGATGATTTCCTCAAAGTAACTTATTTTGCCAGCACGGGTCACATATGCTTGATGACAAAATGTATATATAAAAACCTTTAAAAGTTCAGTGTAGTTTTATAACTTTAACATCTACAACCTTAAACACTTGCAGAACTACCATGGAAAGGAGTGCTGTATTTATTCAGGCCACAAGTGGTGAATTGGTTTTGTCTCATATTTAAAAATGTTAAAAATATCGGATTGGGCATTAAAAAAGCTGTATTGTTACATAGTTTTAACAATGTTGTTACTTGATTTAAACCCTGATGTAACTGTTTTCAGCACCTAGATTGACTATTGGGGATTGCCCTGTGTATGTAAGTGATTTTTTTAAACATTATTCTTTCTCCTTTTCTCATCAACAGAATAAGACAAAGAATATTGAAGTGACAGTAACAGTATGTGTCATGGGCAGTGAGACCGCGCCCCTTCCATCCCGTCTCATCTTTGTGAACTCATCATTTCACCTGAGGCAGAAGATGCACCTGCACCTGCTCATTAGCCAGCGTACTTAAGGAGGCTCTGTCCACGCAGTCTACGCTGGCTCATCTGGGTATACTGCCCCTCCAAGACAAGCAGGTATTGTTTTTCACTAGCTTAGACATTATTCCACCTCTTGTTCAGTATTACAGGTGAGTGCTGGATTTTTATGGCTATTTTTGTGCCACACAGAAGTTTGATAAGGGAGTCGACTGTCTTGCGCATCTCGGAGGGAGAAAAACGCCTCGTGGGTAAAACCAGGTCTGTGGTGGACCACTCCCAGTTACACGGGGTGAGACTGGGCATTCCTGGCAGATAAGCACATCTGTCGCAAGGTCTGTGGTGGACTTTTGCCAGTCGATGCATCGTGACATGCACTACACAAAGAGCAGAAATAAACAAACCTATCATCTGGTCAGTCACTGCAACAGATACTGGAGTCAGTTTGTCTTGGCCTGTCCTTGCTACTGATAATACCTCTATCTGCCAAGAATGTGTCGCTAGTCCAGCAAAAGCTAGTGGTACTCAAATGCTTTGCAAGCAGTTTCATGAAATGGTCAGTCAGAGAGCAACTCATACCGGCTTGGACGTCGCCCGGGTTAACAAGGTCAGGAGTTCCTGGCAATGGAAGGCAAATTACAGAGCTGCGTGGAGGAATCTGATCAGACCTAAATGAAACAGTCATTGTTGCCCCCAACAGACTGCTATGATGTTGATGATGATGATGATGATGATGATGATGATGATGATGAGACATGTTGTCTAACTTCGCTCTCTTCTCCTCTTCAGGTTGCTGCCATTGTGCGGGTGTGTCTCCAGGACTGCGTGCCCTCTCTTGCCACATCTCCATAAATACCTCGGCTTCCAACCTCCACTCGGTCAGGCACCGTCAGCTCATTTCCCCACCCTACTGGTTCGTCTATTCCCCACTGGAGTCCTGCCAGTTCTTCCTCGGACCCCCAAGTAAGTGGCAAGTTGGCTCGCCCATTTCCCCTTACTTCGTTCCTCCTCTGACAGCTCTCGTCTTCTTTCCTCAGGTGGATTCCTCTGATTCTGCTGCTCACTGTGGGCTGCACGGTGGCGCAGTGGTTAGCATTGTGGCAGCACAGTTTACCCTCGGCCGGGGGATTGCAGGGATCGTGAGATTGTGGGTTCGATCCCTGCCCCCGGCCAACAGTGATCTGTGTGGAGTTTGCATGTTCTCCCCGTGTTGCGTGGGTTTACGCCGGGATTTCTCCGGTTTCCTCCCACATGCCAAAAACATGCAGGTTAGGGATACGGGGCGCTTGCGTACGCAGTGACCGGCAGCTGGTGGCTTGTCACCAGACTGCAAAACAAATCTACCTATGGGTACAAAATAAGTAATAAAAAAAAAAAAAAAAAAAAAAAAGGACCAAGCCCTGGAGTGGGCATGGTCCATGATAGATAACCCCGAGGGACGTTGCTACATGTTCGACCAATTTGTGGACGCCTTCTCTTGCGCGTTTGGCCGCACCGAGAGTCAAGGCAACGTGACGAGCCGCCTGATGATGCTCCGCCAGGGCACTTGGTCAGCAGCCGAGTACTCGGTGGAGTTCTGGGTTGTAGCGTCGGATTCGGGGTGGAATGAGGTTGCTTTGCGCAGCGCATTCCTCCACGGATTAAACACTTAACTCCGTGATGATCTGGCGGTTCACCCTGTCCCGGAGACTCTCGACGGTCTCGTAGATCAGGCCGTTGGGTTGGACAACCGGTACCGTGAGCGCGCGAAGGAGCGCGAGTCCTCCTCTCGCCCGCGCACCGAGCGTGCACCCACCGCGGGTACTGACACTGGCAGTGCCAGCTCTTCGCCTGAGCTGATGGAGCTCTCTCGGCATCTGACCGATGACGAGCGCCGGCAAAGGCGAAGAGCTGGCGCGTGCACGTACTGCGGTTCTCTGAACCACAGTCTGGACTAATGCCGCCAGCGGCCAAAAGACACAGCCCGTCAGTAACCATGGGGGGTCTGGCAGGTGGGACTAAATCAACTCCCCCCAGTAATTTTTCAATCTCGACCCTCGTGCAATTGCCGGGGGTCGAGAGGAAGACTATGGCGCTGGTTGACTCAGAGTCAGAGGGTAATTTCGTGTCTGCCGAGTTTGTGCAGCAGGTGGGCATTCCCACACGTAAATTGCCCCATGATCAGAGGATCACTGCCATATCTGGCTGGGAGGTCGCGGTAGTCACCCTAAGCACAGTGCCGATTTCCATCCTGCTTTCTGGGAACCACCAGGAGGAACTCTCATTTATGGTTCTTCCTGTTTCGTCTTCCCCGGTGGTTCTTGGTTACCCATGGCTCCGGAGGCATAACCCAATAATTAATTGGGACCAAAACACCATCTCCTCCTGGAGCCCATTCTGTTTGGCTCACTGCATGTGTTCAACGGAGTGTACCCCTTCTCTGTCCGTCTCCCTCCCCCCGGTCGAGCCACTGGACCTCAGCCTCGTTCCCCGGGCTTATCACGATTTGGGAAAGGTCTTTAGTAAGTCAAGAGCGTTGTCGCTGCTGCCTCATCGCTCTCATGACTGTGCTATAGACCTCATCCCGGGGGCGAGGCTGCTGTCCAGTTGGCTGTATAGTATTTCTGGCCCCGAGAGGGAGGCAATGGAGAAGTACATAAAGGAGTCACTGAATGCTGGCCTAATTTGGCCATCTTCGGCTCCACTGGGAGCCGGATTCTTCCTCGTTGGAAAGAAGGATGGCTCGTTGCGCCCGTGCATTGACTGCCAGGAACTCAATTACCATCAAAGACAAGTACCCTCTGCCGTTGATTAATTCAGCATTCGAGCTCCTTCAGCGCTCACTAGTGTTCACCAAGCTAGACCTCAGGAATGCATATCATTTGGTCCGCATTTGCAAAGGTGATGAATAGAAGACGGCATTTAAGACTCACCAGGGGCAGTTTGAATATCTGGTGATGCCATTCGGGCTCACTAACGCCCCCGCCATCTTCCAACGGTTAATAAACGACATCCTTCGTGACATGCTTTACCAATTCGTGTTCGTCTACTTGGATGATATTTTAATTTTCTCCTGCTCACCAGAGGAACATGAAGCCCTTGTTAGAGCCGTTTTGCAACAGCTTCTGGAGAACTAGCTCTACGTCAAGGCTGAGAAGTGTGAGTTCTCCACAGCATCAACCACCTTCTTGGGCTTCATAGTGGCTGAAGAGAGACTGATTGCCGACCCGGCCAAGGTGAAGGCAGTGCTGGATTGGCCAACTCCCCACTCCTGTAAGGAGCTCCAACGCTTCCTCAGGTTCGCAAACTTCTATCGCAGGTTCATAAGGAACTATAGTGGGGTGGCACTTCCTTTAACACAGCTGGCCTCCGTTAAGGTTCCCTTTTGCTGGACTGAGGCAGCTGAGCAGGCGTTTGTTAAATTAAAACGCCTGTTCACCGAAACACCAATCTTGGCTCAGGTTGACATGCAGCTCCAATTTGTCCTCGAGGTGGACGCATCTGATTCGGGGGTTGGTGCTGTGCTGTCACAGCACACGCCCCCCAATCAGAAGCTCCGCCCGTGCGCATATTTCTCTCGTCGGCTCACACCGGCCAAGAGGAACTATGATGTGGGGGACAGAGAGCTGCTTGCCATTAAGTTGGCATTGGAGGGGTGGAGGCATTGGTTGGAGGGTGCCATTCACCCCATCATTGTCTGGACCGACCACAAGAACCTCAAGTACTTGCGGTTGGTCTGCCAACTTAACACCAGGCAGGCTTGCTAGGCCCTGTTTTTCCAGCAATTTAATTTTACCATCACGTACTGGCCTGGCACCCGGAACATCAAACCGGACACGCTATCGCACCAGTTTGATTCCGGGGAGGTAGCGCCCCCCCACACCCCCACCCCAATCCATCATTCTGCCTTCGTGCGTTCTTGGAGCCCTTACTTGGGATATCGAGCGGAGGGTCCGCCAGGCCCAGTCCCAGGACACTATGCCAGTAGGTTGTCCCCGGAACCGTCTGTACGTCCCGGCCGCCCTCCGCAGCGATGTCATCCAGTGGGGTCACACCAGTTGCTTTGCTTGCCATCCTGGCATCACCCGAACTGTGGACTTTGTCCGGCGAGGGTTCTGGTGGCCCGCGCTGCGGCGGGATGTACAAGAATATGTTTAGGCCTGCCAGACCTGCGTCCAGGGAAAATTGGACTCCTCTCCCCCATCAGGCCTCCTTCATCCCCTCCCCACCCCTGATCGTTCGTGGTCCCACACTGCTGTGGATTTTATCACTGGACTTCCCTCTTCCCGTGGCAAGACAGTTATTCTCACCATCGTGGATCGGCGAGGGTTCTGGTGGCCCGCGCTGCGGCGGGACGTACAAGAATATGTTTAGGCCTGCCAGACCTGCGTCCAGGAAAAATTGGACTCCTCTCCCCCATCAGGCCTCCTTCATCCCCTCCCCACCCCTGATCGTTCGTGGTCCCACACTGCTGTGGATTTTATCACTGGACTTCCCTCTTCCCGTGGCAAGACAGTTATTCTCACCATCGTGGATCGCTTCTCCAAGGCTGTGCACCTGGTTGCCCTCCTGAAGCTCCCCTTGGCCTTGGAGACAGCGGTCCTCCTGAATGACCACGTGATCAGGATCCACGGCATCCCGATGGACATCGTATCTGACCAGAGGCCACAATTCACATCCCAGGTCTGGAGGGCCTTTTGCCGGACGCTGGGAACCACTGTGAGCCTTTCCTCGGGGAATCACCCACAGAGTAATGGGCATGCGGAGTGCGCCAATCAGTCTTTGGAGGCCACCCTGCAGTGCATAGCAGCCGACAATCCATCCTCCTGGAGCTCACACCTGACTTGGGTGGAATATTCCCTCAACTCGGCCATCTCCGCAGCCACTGGACTCACCCCGTTTGAGGCATCTCTGGGGTACACGCCACCACTCCTTCCTATGGCTGAGAAGGAGGTCGCGGTTCCATCTGTGGGGTCCATGCCAGTCGCTGCCGAAGTATCTGGAGAGCCACTCGGGCTGCCCTTGCCCATTCCACTGAGTGCACCCGGGCCACAGCTGACAGGAAGTGGGTGCCCGCACCCAAGTACGTCGTGGGCCAACAGGTCTGGTTAGCAGTGAGCTAGATCCCGCTCAAGGAAAGGTCCAAAAAGCTGTCTCTTCCCCCCCCCCCCCCCCCCCGCTTCCTGGGCCCCTTTGTTATCTCTCGGGTGATCAACGATGCGTCGGTTCAGCTCAAGTTGCCACCGACCCTGCGGATGAACCTGACCTTTCACATGTAATCCATCAAGCCCCTCTCGGTCAGTCCTCTCTGCCCCCCCACCCCTCCCCCCCCCGAAGCTGCCTCCCCCTCCCTGGATCATCGATGGTCAACCCGCCTACACGGTCTGCCGGATCCTGGATGTCCGCCGTTGTGGCCGGGGCCGGCAGTACTTGGTGGACTGGGAGGGCTACGGTCCGGAGGAACGCTGCTGGGTGCCCTCTGCTCGGGTCCTGGATAAGGAGATGCTCTGGGCACCAAGCTCACCCGGAGAAGCTCTCTGGACTGCCAGGAGGCGCTCCTAGAAGGGGGGGCCCTGTCATGGGCAGCGAGAGCGCACCCCTCCCGTCCCGTCTCACCTTTGTGAACTCATCACTCGACCTGAGGCAGAAGACAAAGCTGCACCCGCTCATCAGCCATCGTACTTAAGGAGGCTCTCTCCGCACATTCTACGCTGGCTCATCTGGGTATACTGCCACTCCAAGACAAGCAGGTATTGTTTTTCGCTAGCTTAGACACATTGTCTAACCTCGCTCTCTTCTCCTCTTCAGGTTGCTGCCATCGTGCAGGTGTGTCTCCATGACTGCGTGCGCTCTCCTGCCACATCTCCAGAAATCCCTCGGTTTCCAACCTCCACCCAGTCAGGCACCATCAGCTCATTCCCCCACCCTACTGGTTCGTCTATTCCCCGCTGGAGTCCTGCCGGTTCTTCCTCGGAACCCCAAGTAAGTGGCAATTTGGCTCGCCCATTTCCCCTTACTCCGTTCCTCCTCTGACAGCTCTCGCCTTCTCTCCTCAGGCGGATTCCTCTGGTGAGTGGCTGTAGCTGTGAGACCATTGATATTTAATAAACTGTCTAACGTGCTCCCTTGTGTGGTTCCTTCCAGTGCTGTTGCATCGTGCATGTAAGCTGTCAATTTAGTAATCATGACAGTATGCTTCAAAGGATAATAAATGTTGAAAATCTCTACACACATTGATAATTTTCTTGTCCATTGAAAGTACCAATTTAAACAAGCAAATCACATTGAAGTATTTGAGAATGTGATGGATGTGTTAAAAAGAATATTTTTTGTTCATATGCTTTTTATTATGGTGCTCATTCGTTTATAGAATTGTAATTGTGAGGTTGGCAGGTCCAAACAGAGAGTAAGGACCCCTTTACACAGACGGAGATCATTGGGTGACCATTGAAAGATCAAAAATTGACCTGATCTATCAACGATCTCCTAAAGCTTCAAAAAAAGCCTTTTCTGTGTCAATGTTAGGGGAGATCGTTGTAAGATTTTCATGATGATCTATAGAGATCTTTGAAAGATCCTTGAGCGATCACTGTGAGAGCAGGAGAGATACCTGAGAGATCAGTAGAGATTGCTGAGAAACCAGGAGAGATTGCTCAGAGAGCACTGAGAGTTTGTTGGGCTACCAAAGAGGTATACATACATTTGAGAGGTTCCTAGTGCTCGTCTGCCCCCTTTACACTGAAGTAGAGCTCGTCGAGAGATCATTGAAAGATGAAGAAACTGCAAGATCTCTCAGCGATCTCCAAGATCTCTCAATTATCTTCCAGTGGTCTTTACGGTCTCCACAGTTGAGAGATTGTTTTGGACTAAGTCAAAACAATCTCTCAATGATCTACAAAGGGAAGTGATCTCTCAACAATCTCTCGAGTGCGCAATGATCTCACTGATCTCCCAATGATCTCTCAGCAATCTTTCAATGAACTCCATTGGTCTTTCATTAAACACTCAGTGATCCCTCACTGATCTCTCAGCCATCTCTACCTTTAGTGTGGAAAAATTTGGTGTTTATTGAAAGATCAAGATGCACATTTACTGGTAAAAAAAATAAAACATTTGCTCATTTTATATATTTGATTTATTTACATTTTTGACTGTTCTGCCTTTTGTTTAATGCCACCTACCTCGCTTTCACTCTTCTGTCATCATACAGACATACTGTACATGCCCTGTGTATACCAACAGTTACATACTGTACATCAAACTCTGGTTTTTCCCCAAAGTCATTTCTAGTACCTAAACATATACTGTATGTATTTTTTTTAAGTGTCTTTAAAGTTTCAAATGCAGGTGTAGAAGGGTATTTCCATTCTGTAAAGGTTTTCTGACAAGATGGAAATACCCGATGCACTGGACGGGAGTAAAAGAAATTTTGCACCTTAGTTTTCATACATGTTTGTAGAGTTGATTCTTACACAGTGAAGCTGCAGACATTTCATCCATGAGCAGAGCTTACCTGAGACTCAGCCCTCACGGTGAGCAGAACATCCTCTTCCCTGCTGCTTTTTCTACAAGGGAATTTGGGCAGCTCCTTCACACAGTTCTCTTCTTGGTTCTTGTCATCACACAGATGTTTATTGTAAGCCTTCATATTGGTCCCAGTCATCGCACATTCATAGTAGTTCCCACTGAGCAGGGCCACTGCAATCCAAGTGGAAGGAGCAACCAATGCAGTGCAGCCAATCTGGAAGAGGATGATGGCAGCAGTAGCCAGCCTCTTACAGCTCAGCAGCTTAGTCCTGTGGCATAGGCCTGTCAGCAGCTTCCACGTCTTCTTATTGAGAATAAAACCCAGAAGCAGAAGGGCAAGTGCAGGTACCAGCAGGAACACAATGCCGTAGAGAAAGTTGAGCTCATTGCAGGGGCACTTGAACACGACTGAAGAGAAGATCTGCTCTCCTCCTGCTGTCAGCAGCGCCACCAACCCAAAGCTAAGATTGGTCTGTTTGCTGGCAACGTTCAACACCGTCTTAAACTTATCCATGTCTGACTGCTGTGTGAGTGTTCTGCTGAAAAGAAAAAGTCACACTTTCACTTCCAGATTGATGTTTCCACCCACAGCCCTGACATGCTTTCCTTATTATGAGTCAATGTTCTGCGGGGTTTATTTCTGCCGGAAGCACACATGTTCCACCACATAATGGCACAAAAAACAGATTCAGTGACTTTAGACTGCTGCGACACTTCACCATGTCAGGAATTGTTGTTGATTAAACACGATATCTAACAGTGGCAAGTTGTGATGTGGTATGCATGTGATGTTGGTTAAGAATTATACTTTGAAAAATAATCTAAACCCTGAAATTTCAGCATTTCAACAGAAATAAAATGGCCAAATAAGGCATTGTCACTTTATGGCAATAATTACTTAAGTATAATTTAGAGTAGTCACCAAAACTACCTACAGGATCTCATCTCTGCTGTTTGCAGATGGTGTTGTCCTGTTGGCTTCATCCAGCAATGACCTACAGGTCTTACTGGGATGGTTTGCTGCTGAGTGTGAAGCGGCTGGGATGAGAAGCAGCACCTCCAAATCCGAGTCCATGGTTCTCAGCCAGAAATGGGATAGATTGTCCTCTCTGGGTTGGGGACAAGCTCTTGCCCCAAGTGGAGGAGTTTAAGTATCTCGGGATCTCATTCATGAGTGAGGGGGAAATGGAGCGAGAGATTGACACACGGATTGGAGTAGCATCTGCAGTGATGCGGACGTTGTATCGGTCCGTTGTGGTGAAGAAGGAGCTGAACTCTAAAGCAAAGCTGTCGATTTACCAGTCAGTCTACGTTCCTGCCCTCACCTATGGTCATGAGCAGTGTTGGGAGTAACACATTACAAAGTAATGCATTACTGTAACGCCACTACTTTTGCAGTAACGTGCTGTGTAACAAAATTACTGTTTAAAAATACAGTAATGCATTACAGTTACTGAAATTTGATCAGATCCATTACTTGTTACTCATTTTATTAACATAGATATTTTTAGTGCAAATAAATAATCAGAATCAGAATCAGAATCAGGTTTATTGCCATTGTTCATGTAGTACACAAACTAGGAATTTGTCTCGGTACAATGCTGCAACATTAAACATGATAAGATAAGAGAAATAAACTATACATGTAATAAAGTGTAGGATAAGATTAAGTGATACTGGTCAACAGTTAAAATATATATTAGCCAGCAGCAGATACTGTGGAGAACTATATAGTGCAGTCGGTAATGCAGGAAGAAAACAGTGATGATTAACATGAGTCTGGTTGAGCTGCTGTACATGGTGCACGAGAGTCACTTAGTGTTCAGCAGTCTAATGGCAGAGGGGAAGAAGCTGTTCATGTGACGGGAGGTTTTAGTCTGGATGGACCGAAGTCTTCTACCAGAGGGGAGGGGGGCAAACAGTACGTGACCAGGGTGTGAGGGATCGGCTATGATCCGGCCAGCACGCCTCCAGGTCCTGGAGATGTACAGATCCTGGAGAGATGGGAGCTTGCAGCCGATCACCTTCTCAGCAGTGCGCACGACGCGCTGCAGCCTTAGTCTGTCCCTGGCAGTGGCTCCTGCGTACCACACGGTTATGGAGGTGGTGAGGATGGACTCGATGATGGCTGTGTAGAACTGCACTAACATCTTGGTGGGTAGCTTGAGCTTCCTCAGCTGCCGCAGGAAGAACATCCTCTGCTGGGCTTTTTTGATGAGTGAGCTGATGGTCAGCTCCCATTTGAGGTCCCTGGTGATGGTAGTGCCTAGGAAGCGGAAGGAATCAGCAGTGGTGATGGGAGAGCCTGAGAGGGTGAGGGGGGGCAGAGGAGTAGTGACTTTCCTGAAGTCTACAATCATCTCCACTGTCTTCAGAGCGTTCAGCTGCAGGTTGTTATTGCTGCACCAGGACGCCAACTGGGCCACCTCTCTCCTGTAGGCGGACTCGTCGCCGTTGGAGATGAGCCCGATGAGGGTGGTGTCGTCCGCAAACTTGATCAACTTGACAGACTGGTGGCTGGAGGTGCAGGAGTTGGTGTAAAGGGAGAAGAGTAGGGGGGAAAGTACACAGCCCTGGGGTGATCCGGTGCTGATGCTAGTATAGTCTGAGACAGTCTTTCCCAGCCGCACATGCTGCCTCCGGTCCGTCAGGAAGTCGATGATCCACCTGCAGAGGGAGTCAGGCACGTTGAGCAGGGACAGCTTGTCCCGGAGCAGAGCGGGGCGGATGGTGTTGAATGCGGAGCTGAAGTCCACAAACAGGATCCTGGCGTAGGTTCCCGGGGAGTCCAGGTGCTGCAGGATGGAGTGGAGGGCCAGGTTGACTGCATCGTCTACAGACCTGTTGGCTCGGTAGGCAAACTGCAGCGGGTCCAGGAGAGGGGTGGTGATGGACTTGAGGTGGGACAGGACCAGGCGCTCAAAGGACTTCATGACTACAGAGGTGAGCGCTACAGGTCTGTAGTCATTAAGTCCAGTGATCCGTGGCTTCTTGGGGACAGGGATGATGGTGGAGGATTTGAGGCAGGATGGCACGTGGCATAACTTAAGGGAGGTGTTAAAAATGTCTGTGAATACAGGAGCCAGCTGTTTCGCACAGAGTCTCAGGGTGGAGGGAGACACGCCGTCTGGGCCGGGGGCCTTGCGCGGGTTCAGTCTGGAGAACTGTTTGAGCACATCCTGCTCACTGATGATAAGGGGAGGGGGGGAGGAGGGGGGGGTGCCTTAAATGAAGTAGGGAATGTGGAGGCTGTGGAGCTGGAGGGAGGGGGGGAGTTGGACACAGATGACGAGGTGTCAAAACGGGCATAGTGTTGGGACAGTCTCTGACAAAGGGCTTTGTCATCCTGACCTTTAGGAGCCTTAGGTCGATAGTTGGTGATTTGCCTCAGTCCTCTCCACACGGAAGCCGAATCATTAGCAGTGAACTGCTGCTGGAGTCTCTCTGAGTACACAGATTTAGCCCTCTTCAGCTCTCTGTTAAACCGGTATTTAACCTCCCTGTAGCAGTCCCTGTCTCCACTTTTCAGCGCTGCTTCCTTCTCCTTCCTGATCTGTCTGAGCTTAGCTGTGAACCAGGGTTTGTCATTAGAGTAACTCACCCTGGTGCGTGATGGAAGAATGTTCTCTTCACAAAAGTGGATATATGAGTTCACAGTGTCCGTGTACTCATCCAGATCATGCGTGGCTCCTTTAAGCATGCCCCAGTCAGATATTTCCATGCACGTTTCCAGCTTCTCCTCAGTATCACTGGTCCGTATCTTCGTAGTGCTCACAACAGGTTTAGTGAGCTTCAATCTCTGTCTGTATGTGGGAATGAGGTGAACCATCACGTGATCAGATAATCCCAGCGCAGCTCGAGGGACAGCGCGATATGCGTCTTTCACTGTGGTGTAACAGTGATCCAGTGTGTTTAATCCTCTGGTGGGGCATTTAATAAACTGTTTGTAGCGGGGGAGATCGTGGCTCAGATTGCACTGATTAAAGTCGCCAGCCACAATAATCAGCGAGTCTGGAAAACTCCGCTCTGTGTATTGAATGTGATCCGCGAGCACGCGCTGAGCTTCGCGCGTGTCCACGTCGGGAGGGGCGTACACAGCGATCATTATGAAAGAAGCAAACTCCCGCGGGGAATAGAAGGGCTTGCAATTGATAACAAGAAATTCCAAGGCAGGAGAACAGTGTTTGGAAATTACCGTTACATCAGAGCACCAGATGCAGTTGATGTAGAAGCAGACTCCGCCTCCTGTGGTCTTGCCGGAAAGCTCTGTGTCACGATCAGCACGGAAGAGCTGGAAGCCGTCGAGGCGCAGCGCGCTGTCCGGTATATTTTCCCGGAGCCAGGTCTCAGTAAAGCAGAGGACAGCTGAGGAGGCGAGGTCCTTAAAACGCATCAGCAGTCTCAGTTCATCCACCTTGTTAGAGAGAGAGTTGGTATTGGACAGAAATATGCCAGGCAGCGCCGTTCGCGAGCCTCTCCTGCGAAGTCGCACGAGAGCGCCCGCTCGTCTTCCTCTCTTCCGCCGTCTCACTTTCCGAGCCAAACAATAAACCAGATCGGCGGCAGGGGCTAGAAAAACTGGGAGGAGGTCCGTGGGGGTGAAAGTCCTGATATTTAAAAGTTCTTCACGGGTATAAGTGCAAGCAGACACACAATTGACAAACAAAAACAAACAAAGAGCGCAGCGAAGCACCATGTCGACCGCTGTGGGCGCCATCTTGGATAATACAAACCGACCCTATGTAGCTGACGCAGTCGTCAGCTAACGTGACCTGTTGCAAAGAGCCTCTTCACTGCTGCAGCCAGCAGCCACAAATGGAACTTGCTCCTGCTGGGAAAAGATGAAGCTACTTTGTTTTTGTGGAAATAAACAGATTATTTTTCCTTTGTTGGGGTTGAGGACAAAAGCGTATTGGTGGGTTGCAAACTAAAGTGTCGGTTGAGACTTATCACAATCTTCAGAAGTACCTGAAAACAGCAACAACCTCTGACAAAGCTAGGGTTAAATGACGGCTAGCTATGCTAACAACACCATGAAGCGAATCTACTGTATTCTGAATAGCCATGGCTGAATTTCAAGCACAGATATGCATCTGGACAGTTTGTGACCCAGCAAGAATCAATCCAACTGACTGCCAGATACATCGTTACAGACTGAGGACGTGATATAAACAGTGACTTTCCATCAGACAGCTGAAGCTGTGATCCACTGAAGTTAAAACGCATTTACCTGCTACCTGGATAAAGATTATTCAAAAATGGATTTTGATCTCCAAAAGGAATTTGAGAGACTGGATCATGTCTCTGTCACAGCAGACATTTGGACTGTGGATAATGGACATTTTCTTTGGATCACTGCATATCGGATTAAATCCATAATCTTAAAGGTAAAAAATGTTGACAGCTTTATGCAGTGTTGCCAGCTCACTGTTCTGGAGTGATTCTCACTCTTTTTCCCGCTCTCTCACTCCACAAACCCTATTTCTCACTCCAAAATGAGGAAATTACTGGCAACTTTGTGTCAATTTTTTTCAGGTTTTTCCCACAATAAGAGCTCTCAAGGCAGGATAAAGCAGACTGAACATGTTCTAAAAAGTTCTGTCTGAAACAGTCTGTTTTCAGCCTGACATTAATAAGCCAGTAATTGTCATGACTTGTGGTTAATAGAGAGGACAACGAGTGTATCTTAACACTTTTATTCAACCATTAACCAGCTCAGTGTACAGCCAAGGTTCATGGCTCCTCTCATGCCATGTGGAGAGTTCCCCAGAGATGGTACAAGTGCGCCCCCTTCAGGACTGGCTGATACTGAGTCAATCATGTAACTGATTACGTGCAATATACCACATCCCCCCTTCTCAAGCTGTAGATTCCATAAACTCACTTACATCACATCATACAGTATGTTCAGCATTTTTCCACACTTGTACACAAGTGTGGCACATATGTTGGTTCATATTTCCCACAAGAGTGTGGCACATATGTCTGATTCATATCTCCCACAAATGTATGGCTTATGTGGATTGGGGCTTCACGTCTGGAGGAACAAAGAGTCTGGATCAATTGTGTCCTGCAATAAAGCCGAACCTGAGAAATAAACTCAAGTCTCGTCATTGAACACAACTTCCACACAAACTTGTTTTTTTTTCTTTCAACCTTGCTGTATAACAAATAGCAACAATTCATGTACATTTTAGAATCAATAACTTCACTATTATTCAGAACTATGTGAAGTCTAATAAACATCATTTCTGGCAAACTCAAGTGGTTCTTTACATTAACACCCTTGATTTTTTACATTTCCTCTATTAACCTTTGTGGCGGTTTGATAGCTTTGTTAGACCTTCTAATAACTGTTCCTTGTGGATTATCTTGAGCACTTACAAGCTTCTCATCATTCTGACAAGGAGCAGAATCTGAGTTGTCTTTGTCCTGACTGTTTGTTTTCTCAGGTTCAGGTACATGGAGTAAGTGTCTCCTGTTTCTGCCATAAGTCACTCCCTCAGATGTCTGTACCTCATAAGATCTTGGTGCTACAGTTTTCAGGACTCTTGCCTCTATGTTCCAATATTTCCCATCATGCATCTTTACTCTATCATGGCATTTAAGTGTAGATAGCTGTCTTGAGCCTCTGTCATGGTACCTTTTCTGCACTTGTTTCTCCCTTCCTTTTGTCTAAATGAGTCTGCTGTTCTTTTCCGTTTCTAACAGTGATGGTAGTCTCGTTCTGAGTTTTCTATTAAACAGCGACTCTGAAGGTGATAGCCCATTTTTCAAAGGTGTGGCTCTGTAGTTCAGCAATGCCAAATAGGGATCAGTTTGTGAGTCAATTGCTTTTTTAACAAGACGCTTGACAATTTTTACACCATTTTCCACCAGTCCATTAGATTGTGGATACACGGGGCTTGAGGTGATGTGTCTGAACCCATAGTGTTTTGAGAATCCACTGAATTCAGCACTACTGAATTGTAGACCATTATCAGATCTCACCACATCAGGTATGCCATGTCGTGAAAAAATTGACTTGATGTGAGTGATCACAGTTTCAGCTGTAGTGTCCTTCAGTAAAGCCATTTCAGGATAGTGTGAATAATAATCCACTATGAGAAGATAGTTCTTGCCCCCCAGTGTGAATAGATCAATGCCAACTTTCTGCCATGGATTTGCTGCATCTGTCTCATCCACCCACATTGGCTCTGTAATCTGTCTCGTCTGGTATTTTTGACACGTTTCACAGGCCCTGACCTTTCTTTCAATGTCGGCATTCATGTTAGGCCAATAAAGGACTGCTTTTGCCCTCCTTTTACATTTCTCCATGCCTAAATGACCTTCATGTATCTTGATCAGTATGTTTTCCTGTAATATTTGAGGTACTACGATTCTTGTGCCTTTAAACAGTACTTCAAATCAAATCAAATCAAATCAAACTTTACTGTCATATTGCTGTACATACAACTGTAGTGCAGGCAAGATGAAATTGCATTTCTCTCGGCATCCATATAAATAGAAGCAGCATGATTTAAGACACACTCCCGCATAGCTTCACCCCCCACCTCCCCCCCCATCCATTCACACATCCCTGAGACATACTTGGGAAAAAAAAAACCTAACTAACTATAATATACAAATAATATACAAAATGTCCGTAGGTGCAGTAGTGTGTATGAGAGATTCCGGGTCAACTGTTCAGCATCCTGTCAGCTTGTGGAAGGAAACTGTTGATCAGTCTGGTGGTTCTGCCTCTGATGCTCCGGAATCGTTTACCAGATGGAAGAAGTTCAAAGTGTTCATGCAGAGGGTGAGAACGGTCCTTGACAATGTTCAGTGCCCTGCTCCTACAACGGTTCTGAAAAAGTTCTTGGACAGAGGGGAGGGAGACTCCAATTACCTTCTCAACCCCCTTGACTATCCTCTGCAGGGCTTTTTTGTCTGACATACTGCAGCTGGAGTACCATGTAGCAATGCAGTACGTCAGAACACTCTCCACCACACCTCTGTAGAAGGTCCTGAGGATGCAGATGGGGAGAGAGGCCTGTTTGAGTTTCCTCAAGAAGTGCAGTCTCTGCTGAGCCCGCTTCCTGATCCCCAAGGAATTCTTGCTCCAGGTCAGGTCCTGCGAGATCTGCACTCCGAGGAACTTGATGTTCTCCACTCTCTCCACTAAACGGCCGCCGATGCTGAGGGGGACGTGCTCAGGCTGTGACCACCAGAAGTCGATAATCATCTCCTTCGCTTTGTCCACGTTGAGCACCAGATTGTTCTCCCTGCACCAGCCCTCCAGGTCTCTCACTTCTTCCCTGTACATTGATTCCTCATCCCTCTGAATAAGTCCCACCACCGTGGTGTCGTCTGCAAACTTAATAATCTGGTTCCCCTCGTGTCTGGATACACAGTCATGTGTTAGAAGTGTAAACAACAGTGGACTGAGTACACAGCCTTGAGGGGATCCGGTACTCAGCGTGACAGAGTTGGAGATGTTGTTTCCAACCCGGACAGACTGAGGTCTCTCAGTCAGGAAATCCAGGATCCAGAGACATGTGGCGGTGTTCAGACCGAGAAGGAGTAATTTCTCCATCAGTCTCTGGGGAATAATGGTGTTGAATGCTGAACTGAAATCAATGTACTGGAGTCTGGCTTAGGTGTCTTTCTGGTCCAGGTGGGTGATGACAGAGTGTAGGGTGGTGACTATAGCATCCTCCGTGGAGCGGTTTGAATGATATGCAAACTGGAGCAGGTCGTGTGATGCAGGGAGGCAGGCTGTAATGTGTGGTTTGACAAGCCGTTCAAAACACTTCATCACAATTGGTGTCAGTGCAACAGGACGATAGTCATTCAAACAGGACACAACTGGTTTCTTTGCTACCGGTACAATGATAGAGGTCTTGAAGCATCTGGGAACGATGGCCTGACTCAGGGAGATGTTATAAATGTCAGTCAGGACATCCGCCAACTCGCTCACGCAGTCTCGGAGCACACGTCCCGGAATGTTGTCCGGACCTGCAGCTTTGCATGGGTTGACTCTGGTTAGGGTCCTCCGTGTGTCCGCTGTGTTGATGGTAAAAGCTGGTCCAACCGATGGTGGGGGTGGGCCAGCCCTCCCTCTGATTGTCGAGTTTGATGCTTCAAAACGTGCAAAGAAGTCGTTAAGCCTGTCTGGAAGCGAAGCGTCGTCATCATCGACCCCCTGCCTAGACTTATAGCCCGTCAGTGTCCAAACTCCGGGCCACATCTGCTTGGTGTTCCTAGTGTCACAGAGGTGACCCTGGATTTTCTCCGCATAGGCGCGCTTTGCCGCCTTAATTCCCTTTGAGAGCGCAGACCTGGCTGAGCGGAGGGCAATCCTGTCCTTCGCTCTGAAGGCTGCATCTCTGGCTTTAAGCAGCGAGCACACCTCTGCAGTCATCCAGTCATCCAGACTGTGAGTTGTATCCTTTGGAGATGGCTCTGATTACTTCAGTCAGTGTTTCATCTTTAGCCGTCGCTCTTCCTACGACGGTCCACATTTCATCTGACACTGGGCATGATTTTCTGATCAGGTTCACATGAATCATATCATCGTGCTCATGCTCTTGTGAGTTCTCAGTGCTGTCTACAGCTCTGGAAAGTGTATCTGCAACAAGAAGTTCTTTACCAGGTCTATATTCAAGGTGCAAATCATATTTCTGTAGTTTGAGAAAAATTCTCTGCACTCTTGGTGGAGTGTTGGCTAGGCCCTTTTTTGTAATAGTCACTA
This sequence comes from Pholidichthys leucotaenia, assembly GCA_020510985.1. Classification (NCBI taxonomy): domain Eukaryota; kingdom Metazoa; phylum Chordata; class Actinopteri; order Cichliformes; family Pholidichthyidae; genus Pholidichthys; species Pholidichthys leucotaenia. The sequence continues at coordinate 304,974,580 of CM035836.1, forward strand.
AAGGTTTGTGGTCAGTCTCTGCCCACAATGTTCTGCCATAAATCAGATAGTGAAACTTTTCACATGCATAGGATAGTGCTAATGCTTCCTTTTCGAACTGAGCATAATTACACTCTGATGTTGTTAGTGCCCGTGATGCATAAGCAACTGGTCTCCATCTGCTGCCATATTGCTGCAACAATACTGCTCCTATGCCTGCTTTAGAAGCATCTGCTGAAATTTTTGTTTTTCTCTTGTCATCATAGAATCTCAAGACTGGAGCTTGCGTGATCAGTGTTTTGAGATCATCAAATTCCTTTTGATGGTTAGCATCCCAGCTCCATTCAGTTGCGTTACAAACTAGGCTCCTAAGCTGAGTAGTGTGTGTCGCCAGGTTAGGTACAAACTTGCCTACATAGTTAACCATGCCAAGAAATCTTTGAACTTCCTTTTTATCAGTTGGTGGTGGCATGTTATTGATAGCAGCTACTTTGCTCTGATCAATCTCTACACCAGTGCAGGACAGTTTCTCTCCTAGAAAAGTTATTTCTGTTTTTCTGAATTCACATTTGTCTGCGTTTAGCTTCAGTCTGTTCACTCTGGCTGCCTCAAGAGCTTGTTTTAACCTAGTGTTGTGCTCTTCAACAGTTTTGCCCCAAACTAATATGTCGTCAATGTACACTTTTGTGCCTGGCACTTTGTCATAAATCTGCTGTACCGTTCGATGAAATATTTCTGGTGCTGATGTTAACCCAAAAGGTAGCCTTTTAAAGGAGTACCTGCCAAAAGGTGTGTTAAAAGTGCAAAGTGCAGTACTCTCTTCGTCTAGAGGTATCTAACTAACTAACTAACTAACTAACTAACCTGCACTTATATAGCGCTTTTCTAGTCACAAAGACCACTCAAAGCGCTTTCATTAGTACTAACCCTCTATTCTAAGAGCCTATAGGAAACAGATATCTAGGGACAATTTAGAACAGCCAATTAACCTAGCATGCATGTCTTTGGATTGTGGGAGGAAACCAGAGCCCCCGGAGTAAACCCACGCAGCACAAGGAGAACATGCAAACTCCACACAGAAAGGTTCCAACCCCTGCCAGCCTGGGGATTCGAACCAGGAACCTTCTAGCTGTAAGGCAACAGTGCTAACCACTGCACCACCTGCCAAAATCCCGCTGATGCATCAAGTTTGGAGAAATACTTGGCTCCTGCTATGTCACTGAGTAGCTCATTTCTGGTTGGTAGCTGAAAATGTTCTCTTTTCACATACTTGTTCAGCTGCTTTGGGTCAATGCATAGTCTAAGAGACCCATTGACATAACGCACAGCTCAGGAGACGCACACACACAGGCTCAGAGAAGTTCAAATAGTTTATTAGCAACAGGGTGAATGGATGTGTGTCTGCGGGATGTAAATGTATTGGTGGCGGCGTCTGCTTCGGGCACAGAGGCAGGAGACCGTACAGCCGGCAACCCTATGGGAAAGAGCACAAGGACACAGGGTGACGGGCACACACCAACACAGGAGGAGAATGAGCGAGAGAGGAGCTTACTTGTAAGGGACAGATGACTGGCACCACAAGGACGGGACCCGGTAGACAGCCACCTGCAGGGCTCGGTGCAGCAGCGAGGAATGGCGAGGGAGAGGTGTTGTCCGCCGCTGAGGAATCCACCTGTGCACAGGGGAGCAGACTGGGAAGAAAGGAGGTAAGGGCTTCTTACCAAAAACGTTGTGCTGAAGAAAAGGTTTGACTCACGATGATGAGTGACGAAGTCTGACGGCTTCAGGGCGAAGCTCAGGGCGAGGCGGTTTATATCCCTCGCCGCTGATGACGAGCAGGTGTGCGAGCAGGTGGCGCCGCTGATGAGCGGCGCGGCGTGACAGTACTCCCCCCTCTAGCAGCGCCTCCTGGCGATGGCTTCTCTGGGTGCGCTCGGTGGAAGTCAGCGATGAGCGATGGGTCCAACACGAACGACGAGGGTACCCACTGTCGATGCTCGGGCCCATAGCCCTCCCAGTCCACCAAGTACTGCAACCCACGACCCCGGCGCCGGGAGTCCAGGATGGAGGCGACGGACCAGGCCGGATGGCCATCAATCATCCGGGGCGCGGGTTGCGCAGCAGGAGGAGGGCAAAGGGGGTCGGAGACTGCCAGCTTCACCTTGGACACGTGGAAGGTGGGGTGGATGCGGAGGGAGGGGGGAATAGCCACACGCACAGCTACCGGGTTGATGATCCGGGTGATGGGGTAGGGTCCCATAAAGCGCTGTGCCAGCTTCCTCCTCTCGCCTTTCAATGTTACGTCCTGGGTTGACACGTAGACTCGTTGCCTAACTCTGTACGCCGGGGCAGGTCTTCTGTGCCGGTCCGCCACAGTTCTGTTGCGCTCCGCCGTGCGTAAAAGCGCATTACGCGCAGATGCCCAGATGGAGCAGAACTGCCTGAGATGCGCCCTAACTGAAGGGACAGTCACCTCACTCTCCTGCGCCGGGAACAGCGGGGGGTCGTAACCCAGGGACGCCTTGAAGGGGGACATCCCTGTAGCAGAAGAGCGAGCGGTGTTGTGGGTGTATTCAACCCAGGCAAGATGGTTACTCCAGGATGCGGGTTTGGATGCTGTCACACAGCGGAGCGCAGCCTCCAGCTCCTGGTTGGTCCGCTCACACTGCCCGTTGGATTGGGGGTGATGGCCGGAGGAGAGGCTCACCTTGGCTCCGATGGCGTTACAAAACGATCTCCAAACCTCAGAGGAAAATTGGGGCCCCCGGTCCGAGACCACGTCCACCGGAATCCCGTGCAGCCTGACCACGTGTTGGATGAGGAGGTCCGCCGTCTCCAGGGCAGTTGGAAGACCTCGTAGGGGAATGAAGTGCACAGCCTTGGAGAAGCGGTCCACGATGGTCAGGATGGTGTCGTAGGAATTAGAGACTGGGAGTCCGGTGACGAAATCCAAAGCGATGTGCGACCAGGGCCTGCCAGGGACGGACAGGGGCTGGAGCAGACCCGCTGGGGGGGCGTTTCCCGACTTATTGGTGGCACAAATTGGACAAGCCCGGGCGTAGCGGGCCGCATCCCTCCGCAGGCCCGGCCACCAAAAGGACCGCTGGAGGAGGTTTATCATCCGGGAGGAGCCAGGGTGACAGGTGAGCTTGGAGGTGTGTAGCCAGTGGATGACCTCTCCGCGAACCGCAGATGGCACGAACAGCCTCCCCTCCGGTCCGCCGCCAGGGTCAGGTTCCACCTCCTGCGCCTTCTGGATCTTGCCCTCAATGTCCCAGGAGATGGCTCCCACGATGCACGACCTGGGCAGGATGGTGTGGAGCGTGTCCTCTGACTCCTCGGGGGCGAACTGCCTAGAGAGGGCGTCGGGCAGGCCGTTCTTGGAGCCAGGCCTGAAGGTGATGGAAAACTGGAACCTGGCGAAGAACAAGGACCAGCGCGCCTGGCGGGTGTTCAGGCGCTTGGCAGATCGAAGGCATTCCAAGTTCTTGTGGTCCATCAGGACCACGAACGGCAGGTCCGCCCCCTCTAGCCAGTGGCGCCATTCTTGCAGTGCGAGCTTGATGGCCAAGAGCTCCCTGTCCCCCACGTCGTAGTTTCTCTCCGCCGGGGACAAGCGCCGGGAGAAGAAGGCGCAGGGCCGTTTGGCGCCGTCGTCAGGTGACCGCTGAGATAGCACCGCCCCCACTCCCGTGTCCGAGGCGTCCACCTCCACGATGCACTGCAGCGCGGGGTCGACCTGGCGAAGGACCCGGGAGGAGGAGAACTCCGCCTTCAGCGCCTGAAAAGCAGCTGCGGCCTCTTCGGTCCACCGGAACGGGACCTTAGGGGACGTGAGGCGGGTCAGTGGTCCGACGATGGAGCTGAAGTTAGGGACAAAGCGGCGGTAGAAGTTCGCGAAACCAACGAACTGTTGCACCTGCTTCCTCGATGCAGGTGTAGGCCATTCTACCACCGCCTTCACCTTCTCTGGGTCTGGACGCACCTGGTCGTGTGAGATGATGAATCCCAGGAAGGATGTAGTCTTAGCATAAAATTCACACTTTTCAGCCTTCACGTATAGCCGGTTCTCCAGCAGTCTTTGGAGGACCCGCCTCACATGGACCTGGTGCTCGTCCCTGGACTTGGAGAAGATGAGTATATCGTCCAGGTAGACGAACACAAAGAGGCCGATGAAGTCCCGGAGGACGTCATTGATGAGGCGCTGAAAGACGGCAGGAGCGTTGGTCAACCCGAACGGCATTACCAGGTATTCAAAGTGGCCGTTCGGGGTACGGAAGGCTGTCTTCCACTCATCTCCCTCCCGGATCCGGACGAGGTGGTATGCGCTGTGAAGGTCCAGCTTGGTGAACCAGGTCGCCCCCTGGAGGGAGTGGAAAGCAGTGTCCATGAGGGGCAGGGTGTAACGATCCTTCTCCGTGATGTCATTTAGAGCCCGGTAGTCTATGCAAGGGCGGAGGGATCCGTCCTTTCCAACGAAGAAGAACCCTGCCCCCACGGGTGATGACGATGGGCGGATTATCCCCGCGCTCAGCGACTCCTTAAGGTAGGCGTTCATCGTCTCCTTCTCCGGCGCAGACAGACTGTAGAGCCGACCAGAAGGTAAGGGTGCCCCCTGGCGGAGGTTGATGGCGCAGTCATAGGGCCGATGAGGAGGGAGAGACATAGCTTTGGTCTTGCTAAATACCATACCCAGGTCGTGAAATTCCAGAGGCACCAGGGACAGGTCCGGGGGTGCAGCGTCCGTAGCGGGGGAAGAGGCGGACGGAGAGCAGGCAGCGGACTGAAGGCAGGTGCCCATGCAGAACGTGCTCCATGCCGATACCCCAGCTGACTTCCAATCCAGGACAGGGTTGTGGAGGCATAGCCAGGGATACCCCAGGATGACGGGCGACACAGAGTTGGGCAGGATGAGAAAGGTTATCTCCTCCCGGTGGTTACCAGAGATGATCACCGGGACTGGGATGGTCTGGTGCGTGACTCTCCCAAGGGAAGCACGGGAGAGGTTGACCAGGGAGATGGGATCTTTGAGCGCCTGGCAGCGGATGCCCAATCGGGTTGCCAGGCTTTGTGAAATAAAGCTGCCCTCTGTGCCCGAATCCACCAGTGCGTGGGTGAGGTGCCCAATGGGGTTGTGGCAGAAACGGATGGGCAGCTTTAATTGGGTGAGGGGACTTAACCGATTGACGTCCGCGAGGCCCCCTACAGTGACTCGCGGACCCCCCCCCCCCCCCCGTTTGGCTTCTGTGGACAAAGCTCTACCGTGTGTTGATTATCTCCGCAATACATGCAGAGATTCAACGCACTGCGGCGTTGTCTCTCCGCCGGGGAGAGCTTTGTCCAACCCGTCACCATCGGCTCCGACTCCTCGGGGTGCGATGGTGGCGGCGTCACCAGGGGGCGAGCTTGGGCCTGGCGCGACGAGGCTCCGCGAAGGCGAGAAGATGACGACTTCCGCCCCGAGGAGCGCTCGCGCAGCCTGTTATCCAAGCTGATGGCAAGGGAAGACAGCTCCGCTAGCGTCTCAGGGAGGGCCCGCCCAGCCAGTTCATCCCTCAGATCGTTATTGAGGCTGCGGAGGAAAAGACCGCAGAGGGAGCGTTCCTCCCAGCCTACTTCCTCCGCTGCTACCCGGAAGTCGACCGCATAGTCCGCGGCCAACCGGCTTCCCTGCTGGAGAGCGAGAAGCCGGTCGACCTGGACCGTCTCGGTACGTGAGTGGTCAAAGACCTCCAGGAAGCGCCTCACGAACTGGTCATAAGTGAGGGTGGCGTAACTGGGCCTCGCCATAACGGCGTAGGTCCAAGTCAACGCTCGCCCCTCCAGGAGATTCCCGATATAACCAATCCGACTATGATCCGAGGGAAAGTCTCCGGGCACGCAATGGAATACGGACTCACACTGCATGATGAACCCCCGCGCTCCGCCGAGCTTTCCGCTAAAGCGGGCGGGGGTCGGAATGGGTGTGAGCCGCACCGGTGCTACCGGAGCCTGCTGGACGGCCACTGGAGCGGCAGGAGCCGCGCCACCCTGATGAGCCGGGGGGAACGGCTGCTGGGGGTCCAGGCGGTCCAATCGGTTATTTATGAGGATTAATTGATTTAGGATAACCTGTTGCTGATAGGTTATCCGATCCACCCGAGCCTCGAGGTTGGTAAGCCGGTGTGCGAGCCCGCCGTCTGCCAAGCCGCTCTGCTGAAGCCGTACTGACATAACGCACGGCTCAGGAGACGCACACACACAGGCTCAGAGAAGTTCAAATAGTTTATTAGCAACAGGGTGAATGGATGTGTGTCTGCGGGATGTAAATGTATTGGTGGCGGCGTCTGCTTCGGGCACAGAGGCAGGAGACCGTACAGCCGGCAACCCTATGGGAAAGAGCACAAGGACACAGGGTGACGGGCACACACCAACACAGGAGGAGAATGAGCGAGAGAGGAGCTTACTTGTAAGGGACAGATGACTGGCACCACAAGGACGGGACCCGGTAGACAGCCACCTGCAGGGCTCGGTGCAGCAGCGAGGAATGGCGAGGGAGAGGCGTTGTCCGCCGCCGAGGAATCCACCTGTGCACAGGGGAGCAGACTGGGAAGAAAGGAGGTAAGGGCTTCTTACCAAAAACGTTGTGCTGAAGAAAAGGTTTGACTCACGATGATGAGTGACGAAGTCTGACGGCTTCAGGCCGAAGCTCAGGGCGAGGCGGCTTATATCCCTCGCCGCTGATGACGAGCAGGTGTGCGAGCAGGTGGCGCCGCTGATGAGCGGCGCGGCATGACACCCATTCTTTTTTTCCACTGTGACTAGTGAATGCACCCATTTAGTAGGTTCTTCTACTTTACAGATTACTGTATGTCTAGAGCTTCTAGTCTCTGTAGCTCTGCTTTTAATTTGTCTCTGAGTGCCAATGGTACAGGTCTTGGAGCATGAATAACTGGATGATTTGGCTACTCCAATGTTATTTTGTGTTTTACATTTAGCTTACCAATGCCTTGGAACACATCTAGATACTCTTTTTCAATCTGAGGCTCTGTCTTCTTTTCACAGACAACCTGCACTCTTTTAACTAGTCCTAACATATTACATGTCTTCAGACCCAAAATCGGTATTTTGTTACCTTTTACAATCACAAATGGTATCTCATGTGATTCATCATTAACATGCACTGACAATGTACATGTGCCAACAGTGGGAATCTGTTCTCCGCTGTATGATTTCAGTCTTATAATTTGTTTCTCATTCACTACAGGTTTTACCTTAAGGTGCTGTAAATCAGTCTCTGGGATAATGTTCACTTGTGTTCCCGTGTCAAGCTTGAACTGGATCTGTGTACCATTTACCTTGTAGCTTGCTGTCCAGTCTTCATCACATGTCTCAGCTCCCACAGTACCTATAAAGAGATCTCCTGTTTCGGTGCTGCCACAACTGTCGTCCTCTATGCTGTGGATCGCCCCTCTCTGCTTGACTTGCTTGCATGCCCGTGCAAAATGGTTCCTTCATCCACAGGTGCGACACTCTTTCCCATAAGCTGGACACTGGTGTGGTGGGTGCTGTCCTCCACAGCTGTCACATCTGCGTGGCTCCCTGTTGCTGGTGTGCGGCTCTCTGCCACCTTTCAGGTTACTTTATTTGTACCCGTAGGTAGATTTGTTGCTCTGCCTTGTCCTTCCTCTCTCTGTTTAAGCAGCGCTGGGGTTCACTTTTCCCCTCACAACTGCCTCCACGCTGTATTGTTGTTTGCTTTGTCGCTGTTCAACGTTTTAATTCGACTCTGTGTGGCCTCTTTAGCTTGACATATCTGGATTGCTCTCTCCAGTGTTAAGTCACCTTCACCCAGAAGTCGCTCTTGAAGGCTCTTGTCTCTAACTCCAATAACTCTGATTAATGAATCTGTCAACTGTCCAAAGTTGCACGATTGACTTTTGAGTTTAAGGTTGATTATAAACTCTTCTATTGTCTCTGATTCAGCTTGGCATCTACTGTGAAAGATATATCGTTCATAGGTTTCATTTCTCTTTGGCGTGCAGAATTTCTCAAACTCCTCCAGTACTTTATTATAGTCAGCTTGTTGGTCTGCTGTTAGCTGAAGGCAATTGAAAACATCGATAAAACATCTGAGCCAGCTACTGTCAGGAATAGTGCAACTTTCTGCTCACCGCTCTTGTCAGCTGCTCCAATTGCTGTAATGTACAGGCTGAAATGTTGTTTAAACCGCTTCCATTGTTCTTCCACATTACCCGTCAGCTTGAGTGGAGAAGGAGGCCTTAATTGATCCATCATATAGTTGTGCTAGCAGTTAGCTTTACTTAGCTTTACTCCGAGGTCGGCTCCTTTCACCTTCACACTCGTTCATAAGCTTGAACTGCTGACTGGAAGGCAAGTTCTGTCACTCCTGGTACCATGTCATGTCTTGTGGTTAATAATAAATTAAAATCACCCTTTATTGTCATTCAACTGTACAACCAATCATGTACAGTAGAATGAGATTGTGTTTTACCTATCTACTGCGTTAATCACACACACCCCAAGTGTAGAATCAGAGGGCTGCTGCCATGCAAGGCGCCGCCACAAATTTCCCTCCTCCATTCCATTATTGCAGAGCACCAAGCTGGACGGCAGGAAGTTCCACTTTTATATAGTCTTCAGCATGACCCGGCCGGGATTTGAACCCCTGCCTCCCGTGTGTGGGGCGGATGCTCTACCAACTGAGCCACCACTCCAGTAGAGTGGTGGACAGCAAGTGTATCTTAACACTTTTATTCAACCATTAACCAGCTCAGTGTACAACCAAGGTTCATGGCTCCTCTCATGCCATGTGGAGAGTTCCCCAGAGATGGTACAAGTGCGTCCCCTTCAGGACTGGCTGATACTGAGTCAGTTATGTAACTCTGATTACATGCAACATGCCACAGTAATGTAATCCATTAATTAAATTATCTTGCTATGTGTCCAAGATGATTTAAGTATGCATTTAAAAGTAACATGAATGTTACTTTTCCAAGTAACTATTTACTTTAATCATGCAGTAATTGGTAAAGTAACTCTGTTACTTTTGAAAAGAAGTAACTAGTAACTAACTAGTTACTATTTTTTAGTAACTTGCCCAACACTGGATGAGCTTTGTGGAATGACCGAAAGAATGAGATTGCGGATAGAGTTAGGGTGAGGAGCTCAATCATCCGGGAGAGGCTCAGAGTAGAACTGCTGCTCCTCCACATTGGAAGGAGCCAGTTGAGGTGGTTTGTGTTGTGTGGCATTTGGCCCTTGGGGCTTTCCGTAGCCGACGCCAGGCAGTCGACGTGGTGACGTCAGGTGGGCTATGGCCAGTGTGTGTATATTGAGGCAGTTACTCAATAAAGTTCAGTTTGTTGCTCGGCACAGAATGGCTCTTGTCACGCTTTGTTAATACATAAGGACATAAGGACATAAGGAGCTCCGTAACCTAGCAAGTACTTGCATCTTCGGGCCTGTAGAAGAAGAGCTAATTCATGACAAGCTAACATATAGCACAAGCAACGAGTGGCTAAAGGAGAAGCTACTGCTAACTAAGAACGACTTCATGCTGAGTCAAGTAATGCAGATGACTAGTCAAATCGAGTCTGCTACCCAGCTAGGTTTGCAAGTACTGGCTAATGAAAACCTAGCCGCTTAAGCTCCCTCTCCACGTCAGGGTGCTAGCAACACAGCTAACTCCTCGGGACAGACCCCCAAAAGGCAGTGGACCATGGCACAAGCAGGAGCGGGAACCCAGGCACTGTGTGGCGGCTGTAGCTTTCCTCATCACTGGGCGGGCTCGTCCGCCTGCCCCGCTAAAGGGAAAAAGTGCTACAACTACGGTCGTGCTGGTCACCTGGATAGGGTTTGCACCATCACCAGCAAGCCAATAGACTCAAGACTCGTGGGCATTGCCTCGGTGTGTGTAGCAGGTGCCAAGAATTGGCCACTAATATGGTACATTTTACAGCTCGACGGCGTTGACATGCCACTCATGGTGGATTCGGGCGCTGGCAAATCCTTACTGAGCACGTCCACGGTAAGAAAACTTTTTTCCAAGAAAATCTATTAGGGCGGGTGCTGTGAAAATGTTTGGCTATGAACATGCAAAGATTGGCATGGTGGGCACAGTCAGTTTCTCAGTGGTGTGTCGATCAAAGACTTTTCCTGCGTTTACCTTCCAGGTTTCATGCCATGGGGCTGACTTCTTGGGTATCGATTTATTGGGGGAGTTAGGATTCTATATCATGGACCCAGCGAGCTCAAAGGTGTTGACTGTTTCTCCCGGGTGGCATGTTCGCTGGCCAGCGTTGTTTGCGGGCTTGGGTTGCGTGAAGGCTTTCAACCACCATTCGCTTATCGACTTGAGCATGACACCCAAAATCCAACCACTGCGGCGGCTCCATTCGCCCTGCGGGATGACGTTATGGAGAAACTAAATAAGCTGCTTAAAGCTGGCATTATCGAGAAAGTGGATGCCTCACCATGGATCTCAAACATCATGGTGGCCAAGAAGAAGACAGGTGGTATCTGGCCATGCATTGACCTCAGAATGGTTAATAAAGCGATCATCAAATACCCACTGCCCACAATGGAGGAACTCACTCTGATGTTCAGTGGCTCCACAGTGTTTTTGAAACTGGACCTCCGCCAAGGTTATCTACAAGTGCCTCTCCACCCAGTCAGCTGCAACCTGACGGCATTCGAGACCCACATGGGCATTTTCAGGTATACCTGCATGCCTTTTGGCTTTGACTGGGCACCAAGCTGTTTTCAAAAAATCATGTCTACGATCCTCGCCAGCCTCAGGGGTGGTGTACCTGGATGGCATCGTGGTCCACGGCGCGTCACAGGTGGCACATGATGAATGTTTGGAATGAGTAATGGAGGTACTGCTGGAGCACGGGGTTACACTGAACAGGAAAAAGTGCATCTTCGCAGTGGAGTCCACTGAGTTTGTTGGGTTCCGGCTATCAGCCGAGGGCCTGAGCCCCCTGCACTCGAACGTGGAGGTGGTCCTGCATCTCTCCAACCCCATGACACCTGCGCAAATTTCCTCATTTCTGGGCATGGTGAACTTTTACAGGCATTTCATTCCCCATTACTCAGAGACTATTGAACCTCTCCGAGCTCTCCTGAAGCAGGATGCTCCGTGGCAATGGACTCCAGCCTGCTCAGCAGCAGTCACTAAATTGAAATTTCAACTCACCTCCCTGCCAGTGCTGGCGCATTGTGACCCCAAATGACCCACTTTTGTGACTTGTGACGCATCTGGTTCAGCAGTGGGGGCAGTCATGTCTCAGGTGCAAAATGGTACGGAATGCCCAGTGGAATTCGTGTCGAGGTTCCTATCGCCAGCTGAACAGAAGTACGCTGTGGGTGAGAGAGAGGCACTCGCATGTGTTTGGGCATGCGAATGGTGGCACATCTACCTCTATGAACACCATTTTACCCTACGCACAGACCACCAGGCACTGACAACGCTGCTGGAGACGGCTCGTTCAGGACATAGGCCCCTGCGGATCCACAGGTGGACGGAACGGCTGCGGGCCTACAACTTCACCACTCAGTTTACCCCTGGCAAAGAGAATGTAGTGGCAGACCTCCTGTCCTGTGCCACAACTAACACCACACAACCGGACGACAACTATTCCTTGGAGGCGGATCTGATCAACACACTGCACAAGCCCCTCTGGAACATGATGTCACTCCAGGAACTCCAGACAGAGTCAGAACGGGACCCGGCGTTGTTGCAACTTTGCTCTTTCATTGGGGGGGGGGGGGGGGGTTGGCCCGCAAAATTGCAGGGTGACTTGGCACCTTTTCACAGGTTCAGAGATGAACCGAGTTGTTGGAATGACGTGTGCGTGACGAGAGTTCGCGCGTCTTGGTTATGCTTCATGAGGGTCATCTGGGGGTGGTCAGGGTGAAACAACGTTGCAGGGATTCGGTTTGGTGGCCTGGCATTGACAAGGACATTGAGACTATGGTTAAGAACTGTGTACCGTGTTTGGAGAGCAGGAAGACTGGCGTCCCACCTCCTCCACCTCTGCGCCCATTACAGTACCCGGGGGGCCCTTGTAAGCACGTCTAATTGGACGTCTGTGGCGAACTGCACACAGCCCCAACGAACAGCCGTTTTCTGCTGGTGGTCTACAATCTGTTTTCAGAATGGCCGAAGGTGTTGCCTACTGGATCGGTCACGACGGACGAGGTCACTGGTTTCCTCTCATCGCTGTTCCCCAGGTGGGGGGTTCCTGACGCCATCATGATGGACAACGGCCCCCAGTTCACTTCTGGGGGGTTTGAGGAGTTTTTGGGAGAAAGGGGCATGGAACACATTAGAACTGCGTTCTACCATCCGCAGGCTAATGGGGGTGTAGAATGTTTCAATAAGACACTGAAAAATGGTCTGCGGGCCTGTCACAAACCCGAGCGGTCAAGGCACACCAGAGAAGGAACGGAGGCTTCCAAACAGTTTTGCAATCAGCAGTTTTCCATTTATTACAAAAAATACCTTGCAGGCAACAACTCACATGAACATCCGACACCCCACCATAAACCAAATGACAAACACCTGCTATATACCAGTGAGATAATTAGAGTTAATTGGAACATACCAAAATCCCAAGCAAAACAAACATTTTCATATTTCCACATACCCAATAATATCTAAAAGAGACATAAATACATAAATAATTTCCCCCTATTTACAGAATAAATACCACACCATAAATAATACAATAAATAGTTTTAAACCCTTATTTACATATTAAATTATCCCTTACTCAACCATCACATGCCTCCTTCCTCCTGGCATCCTTTAAAAGGCACTCAAACCCCTAAGGAGTCTTTTGCCTGGATACCACCAGGAAGAATGCTGGCAAAGGTATGTGGTCTTACGATTCAATTACCTCACCCAATTAATATAATTAACCCTAACATTTATCTCACAGAAGGAATTCAGTTCAGTCCAAACAGATCTCCAATTATATGTGCACTTTATCAATACAATCATGTTAACATTTACAAATTCTACACATATAATATAATTCTCAATTACAGAAACCGTAGCAGTGGCGACACTCCGTCGTCACATTTCCTCCCCCCCCTCCCAAGAGTACAGTACTCTATGAGTCATGTACTCTGGAGAGGCTGTCTGCCACAAGGTTGGTTTTCCCTGCCACATACCGAACAGTAAAGTTATAAGGCTGAAGGGACAAATACCACCCTGTAAGACGACTATTCGTGTCCTTCATCCTATTCAGCCACTGTAGGGCCCGATGATCTGCCAACATAATGACGCCCCAGTAAATAGTATTTCAGAGACCCTATTGCCCATTTCATGGCAAGGCACTCTTTCTCTACCATAGAGTATCTCATCTCCCAGTCCAACAATTTACGGCTCAAGAACAGTACCGGGTGTCTCTCTCCCTTCACCTCCTGGAGAAGTACTGCTCCGATGCCAACTCCTGAAGCATCTGTCTGTAGAATAAATGGACGGGTGAAATCTGGACTGTAGAGAGCCTTCTCACCAGAAATAGCACCCTTCAGATCTTCAAAGGCTTTTACCCTATTTGGTGCTGAAGCCTTAGTGAGGTCAGTCAGGATTGCTGCCCTTTCAGCAAAATGGGGAATGAATTTACTATACCATCCTACCATTCCCATTAACGACCGTACCTTCTTTTTGGTAGTAGGCACAGGATAGGTCTGAATGGCATCCACTTTACCCACTCGTGGTCTAATGACCCTCTGATGTCCCAGGTACTCCACCTGCTGCTGTCCAAACGCACATTTGCGTGGATTGATAGTCAGTCCTGCCCTCTTAATCAAATGAAGGACCTGCCTAAGATGTAGCAAATGTTCCTTCCAGGTCTGACTATAGATGACTACGTCATCCAAATAGGCAGCCGCAAAGTCTGATACCCCTCTTAATACCTGGTCCATGAGCTGCTGGAAAGTTGCAGGTGCCCCCTGGAGGCCAAATGGCATAACCTTGAACTGAAAACTGCCATAAGGTGTTTGTTGTTTTTTTTTTAAATTTAAGTTTTTGTAAAGGGTATACAGGTCATTACAACATTGCATTGTTTACATTTTCATCACATGTTCCCTTATTTTTTGCTATTTGACAACATTGGTAGGATAATTATTACAACACCCTTTTTTTTTAAAGTGAAAGAAAAAGTGAAATTAAAGAGAATAAAATAAAAAACAAACAAACAAACAAACAAACAGAACAGCAAAAAAACAAACAAACAGAAAATTAAGTAATTAAAAGTAAAAGAGCATCTGAGTAGCATTGGAACAAAGAGCGGGACCATTATTGAAATGGTATTTGTCAAAGATTAGATCTAATGGAAGACACATATGTGATCCAGGGTTGCCAAAAGTTCATGAACCCATCCATGTCCTGTCTCAGTGCAAATGTCAACTTTTCCATCGAGTAAATGTCTTGAATCACGTTAATCCAATCTTCAGGTGTAGGACAGTCCTTCAGCATCCATTTTTTAGTTAGGGCTTTTTTACTTGCCAATATTAAAACATTGAATAAGTATTTTTCTCCTCGTCTTTCCAGTGAGTCCGGTAGTAAACCCAAATACAAAGTTACAAAAGAAAAGGGAACTGTTATTTTGAATATTTTCCCCAATATTGTCTGTACATTGGTCCAATATTGGTGGATAACTGGGCATGACCAAAACACATGAAAATGATATGCAGTCTTTTCACCACACAAGCGCCAACAGTTCAACCCCTTATAGGTAAATTTGTTTTGTGCAGGTGTTCTGAAAAATCTTACCAAATTTTTCCATCCAAATTCTCTCCACTGCAGGGATGAGGTACTTTTCCATTGCTGTTTATTTAGCTTTTCCCATATTTCCAGTTGTAAAGTGAAATTCCCCTCTTTTTCCCATCTCTCTTTTATATATGATGTGTTGTCTCCTTTTAAGTCTTGAAGACCTTGGTATATTTTAGAAATGTATCTGATCCCTGGGATCCCTTTATATGCCATTAAGAAGACCTTCAGAACACCTGACTGGGCCCTTTCCAAATCCTCCTTTTTAAGTATATTGTTTATGTGGTGTCTAAGCTGAAAGAACCTGTAAAGATCTTGATTTATTAGACCTTGTTTTTGCCATAAGGTGTTTTAAAGGCTGTAAGTTCCTTCGTTTCAGGTGCCAAGGACACCTGCCAATACCCCTTGCTTAGGTCTAGCGTGGAAATAAACCTAGCCCTGCCCACTTTCTGTAATAACTCGTCAGTACGGGGCATGGGGTACGACTCAAACTTAGAGACTGCATTAAGGTATCTGAAGTCGATACAGAACCTCAAAGAGCCATCCTTTTTGGGGACCAGCACAATCGGGCTACACCACTCACTGACTGACTCCTCAATCACTCCCAGCTGCAACATCAGGTCAATTTCCTGCTTCAGTTTCAGGACCAGCCGCTCAGGGATCCTATAAGATTTTCTACGCGGAACAGCCTCTTCCTTTAAATGAACCTTATGGTGAACAAATGTGGTGAAACCAGGTCTCTCCTGAAACAGTTCTGGATCTAATAGTGCCCCTAACTCTCTCTGCTGATTAACCTGCAAATGAGACACCTACAATGAACAAGGCTCTGTCACATTTGTAGGAAAGGACTGTTCTCTCTCCTCATCCACTTCTGTCGCACAAATGAGGAGCTGATGATGTGTCTGCTGAACAGGCTGCTGCTGCTGCTGATGACCAGGCTGCTGAAACATGGAAGCACTGATGTTTTGACTTCCTGTCAGGCATATATAGTTCATATGTCACTGCACTTAGTTTCTTAGAAATTTCATAAGGCCCCTGCCATTGAGCCAACAGCTTACTGTCACAAGAGGGCAGCAGTAACAACACCTGCTGACCTGGGTTAAAAACCCTCTGTCTGGCCCTCTTATCATACCAAGTCTTTTGTTTGGCCTGCACCGTCCTCATGTGCTCCTGAGCCAAAGCAGTCATTCAGTCCAGTTTTTCTCTCATTTTAATGACATATGAGACCACATTGTCCTCATCACTCGGTGGACTCTCCCAGTGCTCCTTTAATAAGTCCAGTGGGCCCCTCACCTGACGACCATATAGTAGTTCAAAAGGTGAGAGCCCTGTTGAAGCCTGGGGCACCTCCCGATAAGCAAGTAAGTACGGCACCCACTGGTCCCAATCCGAGCCCGTATCTGAAACAAATTTCCGCAGCATGTTCTTCAAAGTCTGGTTAAATCGCTCAACCAGTCCATCTGTCTGATGGTGATATGGGGTGGTCTTAATTCCCTTAATACCCAACAGCTTATATACCTGCTGCGACAGTTTTGATAAGAAATTTGTTCCACAATCCGTTAGGATCTCTCTGGGTATGTCTATCCTCGAAAATAACTGAATGAGGCAGTTGGCAACCTGCCTAGCCTTAATAGATTTTAATGGGAAGGCTTCTGGGTACCGAGTAGCGTAGTCACATATCACCAGAATGTATCTATTACCCGAGGAGCTTCTCTCTAGGGGGCCAACTATATCCATCCCTATTCTGTCAAATGGTGTTCCAATGACTGGTAATGGCTGCAGTTGGGCACGGGCTACTCCCCTAGGTGATGTAATCTGACATGTTTCACATGTTGTGCAGAACTCCTTAATCTTGGTATACATTCCCGGCCACACAAACCTTCTAGCAATTCTTTGTAATGTCTTCTGGAATGCTAGATGACCTGCCCAAGGGATAACATGTCCCTGTTCCATAACCTTTGGTGTGAGGCCTTGTGGCAAAGCTATGGCCATAACTTCACCTTGCTGTTGGTACAAAATGCCCTTTTTAACGACATACACGGCCTCAGCCAAACAATTCACTCTGCCCTGTTTCACACCCTCAATCTCCGAGACTTTATCAAACCAAGGTTCTAGTGCTGGGTCAGCTTTCTGCAGTGCAGCTATGTCAGAAGGGATGTCAAAGTCTACTGACTGGCTCAGCTGTGGTGTTTCTTCACCCATGTTCTTCACTGAAGCTAAAACCTTGTCTCTTCTTCTCTGAGCCTTGGAGTTTGGCTGCTTAATAGGGCCTGCCTCTACCCCAGAATCATAAAAGGCAACTCCTGGAGAACACTGGCAGCCCTCTGCACCCTGGTTGTCACCATATTACAATTTCTTCCAACAGGTGCGTTAAGCCTCCGCTCAGTAGCGCCACCTGCCTGTCCCTCCTCAGTTTGTTGTTCGCCCCTAACCTGTTGTATGATGTCCAACAAAGTTGGAACATCATTGCCAAGAATAACTGGATAAGGCAAATCAGGCACAAGAGCTACAGGAAGGAGATAAGTTTGACCCCCCACTGTTAAATAGACCTCAGCGGTCGGGTACAACTTCTTATCCCCATGAACACAACTAATATTCACTGTAGACTCACTCCATGAATCCCTAGGGGCCAAACTGGGCAGAACAGCAGTCTGAAAACAACCAGAGTCTAACAAGGCCTCCTCACACTGACCATTAAGCAGAACAGTTGTTTTATATATTTCACTGTGAACTGGTGCTGAAAGAGTGGGTCTTGGAACTGAGCATAACAATGAAGGCTTACTATTTTTCGTGGCAGGACATGAATATTGAGTATGACCGATTTTATTACACTGATAACAGCGTATATCTTTATTAGAGACAAAACATGACTTTTTACTACCATTATATTTGCCATTTGTGATCTGACTGGAACTGGAATACAGTCTATTTTGAGCTTGACCACCCCTTTCACCCCCATTAGACTTACTCCGTGTGGTGAAAAAGCCGTCACGGCTGAGAGTAGGTCTCCTGCTCCCAGACCTGGCTGACAGGAAGACCTCCGCAAGACGAGCAGCGCCCTCTGCAGTCTTCGGGTCCTGCTCTTGTATCCAGATTCCCAGTTCCGGGTCCACCATCCGCAGAAACTGCTCCAGAATCATCAGTTCCGAAATGTGTTTTATAGTTGAGGTCTCTGGTTTAATCAATTTATAAAACAGGTCCTTTAAATGTACATAAAGTTCACGGGGTGGTTTGTCCTGATAGATGTCCAGGGCACAAAACCTTCTCTTATAGGTGTTGGGTGTTATTTCATATTTAATTAAAATTGCTTCCTTCACTTTGTCATAATCATCCGTGTCTGCAATGTCCATAAGCACATATGCACTCCGTGCTTTACCTGTGAGCACAGGAGCCAACTGAATAGCCCACTCTTCTTTACGCCAGCGGCAGACCATAGCAATCCTCTCAAACGTCGCCAGATAGTGCTCGATGTCATCCTCGGGAGAAAGCGGATTCAGCCTGGGCTCGTGGTGCATTTGCGTTGTCCTCGGCTGCACCTGCAGCAGTAGATTATCCTCCTGCAGGCCGACCCGACTGGCCGTCACCCTGGGGTCTCCCCCCGAAGCGCCGTCGTCACCGCTGCGTTCAGCCCGGCTCCCACACTCTTCTCTCAGCTCCGCAACTTGTGACTGCATCTGGCGAACTTGAAGCTGCATAGTCTGCCACCTTTGTTCTTGAAGAGAGGGTTCTTCCTCCCTCTGACGGTCTCTGACTGTCAGTGAATGCACCATGGACTTCACCAAGCTCGTCAGTTCCTCCAGCTCGTCCAGTCCACTGGCCCCTGCTCCTCAGTTGCCATACTTGCGTCAAAGTCCTCTAATTGCTCTTCTTGTTTCTTTATAACCCTTTTGGCCATCGCTCCTTCCATCCCGTGTTATCACTTATTAATTTGACAACACTTTCTCGACCAAACGTCACCATTTGTCAGGGAATGAACTACTTCTGACACCAACTGTCACGAACCTGAGCGGTCAAGGCACACAAGAGAAGGAACGGAGGCTTCCAAACAGTTTTGCAATCAGCAATTTTCCATTTATTACAAAAAATATTTCGCAGGCAGCAACTCACATGAACATCCGACACCCCACCATAAACCAAATGACAAACACCTGTTCTATACTAGTGAGATAATTAGAGTTAATTGGAACATACCAAAATCCCAAACAAAACAAACATGTTCATATTTCCACATACTCAATAATATCTAAAAGAGATATAAATACATAAATAATTTCCCCCTATTTACAGAATGAATACCACACCATAAATAATACAATAAACAGTTTTAAACCCTTATTTACATATTAAATTGCCCCTTACTCAACCATCACATGCCTCCTTCCTCCTGGCATCCTTTAAAAGGCACTCAAACCCCTAAGGAGTCTTTTGCCTGGATACCACCAGGACGCATGCTGGCAAAGGTACGTGGTCTTATGATTCAATTACCTCACCCAATTAATATAATTAACCCTAACATTTATCTCACAGAAGGAATTCAATTCAGTCCAAACAGATCTCCAATTATATGTGCACTTTATCAATACAATCATGTTAACATTTACAAATTCTACACATATAATATAATTCTCAATTACAGAAACCGTAGCAGTAGCTGCACTCCGTCGTCACAGATACCAGTTGTCCACAGATGGCTTCACATTCTCTGATGCCCTTCAGAACACTCCACTATAGGGCAACGGCCCACGCCACGACGAGGCGCTCTCCAGCACAGCTCATGCTGGGGCACAAATTACATCTGCCCCTGGACCAGCTGTGGCCCCCCACAACCTCTCCTCCGGCGGACAAGGAACCATTATGAGATCGGGTCATTGCTCAACAGCGGATAATGAAACAACGTTTTGACAAAACGCACAGGGCAAGGGCTCATGGACTCAGTGTGTTGGACTTGGTCAGGATCAAGCACCCCAACTGTACGCGTAAGCTGCAACCTTTCTGGATGGGGCCACTACAGATCGTGAAGCGGCTGGGCCCAGACACGTTCCGGCTCCCGGACGGGTCACGGTGGCATTCCAGCTGCCTCAGGAAGTCGTTGCTGGCCCAGGGTCCGGAAGCTGCAGCGGATGAGACAGATGTAGGTTGGGACTTGACTGATGGGGCTCTGGGGCGCACTCAGGTGCGGCTGACGGAGCCTGGAGCAGGTCCTTCGCGAATGAGGCGCTCGGCCAGAACACGTCAGAGGCCTAGGCACCTTGATAACTTTGTAGTGGGACTTCACTTAGTGGATGCGTGTTGGTCTTGTGTGGCAGAATAATCCACCCCAACATGGGGGCATGCTGGTAGTCTACCTTGATGCCCAGTTAGTTCATTGGGTTTTATTAGTTTTGTGTGTGGTTTATTATATATTTTATATTAAAGAAGATTCACTTGCTAAATTTGGCGGTGGGGGGGGTAATCTGGTTTGTGTTTTCACGCTTTCGAAGGGGGGGGCAGAATGTTGTGTGGGATTTGGCCCTTGGGGCTTGCCGTAGCCGACGCCAGGCAGTCGACATGGTGATGTCAGGTGGGCTATGGCCAGTGTGTGTATATTGAGGCAGTTACTCAGTAAAGTTCAGTTTGTTGCTTGGCACAGCATGGCTCACGTCTTGCTTTGTTAATATATAACAGTTTGGGCATCTGATCAGGATGCCTCTTGGACACCTCCCACTTGAGGTGTTTTGGGCATGTCCCACTGGGAGGAAACCCCGGGGAAGACCCAGGACATGCTGAAGAGACTATAGCCCCTTTTCCACTAGCACCTACTGCCTCGACTCTACTTGGCTCAACATGATGTGGTTGGTTTTCCATTACAACTGAGTATCACCCGAAGTGGGTGAGTTCATTACAGGAAGGCAGCCCGTTATCCCATTATGTTGCTTACATGCTGACGTTTTCTCTGATTAATAACATAAAAGATGCTTAAAATCACAAAACACTCAACTTCTTCGCTGTGAGCAGCTATCAGCTCGGAGACCACCTTGTATACTTTTTCATTTTGAGTTGCTCTGCCGCAGCAGGGCCGACAGGGCTGAAAAGTTCATAAGCTGAAAAGTTCATAGTTGTCAAATTTGACTAAATGTAGTTTATTTTTCAAGCGCAGTGATCCAAGTGCTGCAACACAGATGGAAGGACTGTGCGCATTGACGGGGCGACTGTTGAAAAATAACCACATTTGGTCAAATTTGAACTTTTCAGCCCTAGTTCCGGCAGAGCAACCTGAAATGAAATACCAGGAGGTCTCCAAGCTGATGGCTGCTCACGGGGAAGATGGTGAGTGTTTTGTGACAGTGTTGATTTGTGTATAGCCATTTACTTTGTTGATTACCACAGAAATAATAAAAACTCACGGCCGAATCTACAAATGGCGGTTTTGAATCTTGTGAAGATGTCACTCTCATCCACTGACGTTATGCCCTGGCCAATCAGTGGCCTGCGATTTGCTGACGTCATATTTTCAGCTCAACTCAGCACAGTTGGAACTTCACTGAAGTAGGTCCCAAAAAAGTACCTGGTACCAGGTACTAATGGAAAACCCTACAAACCAAGTATAGTCAAGGCGAGTTGGGCTGATTAGGTACTAGTGGAAAAGGGCCTTAAGTCTCCCAGCTGGCCTGAGAACATCTTAGTATCCTGTCTGAAGAACTGGAGCAGGTGGCTGAGGAGAGGGAAGTCTCGGCTTCTCTGCTTGAGCTGTTGCTTCCATGACCTGGACCTCTGGAAAAGTGGTAGAAGATGGATGGATGGATTGACCAAAACTACCTCAACAGCACACAAATGCCACACCGTTTACACTGGGAATATATCTTATAGAGGTTGTTTGCACATTGGAAACACGTCGGCATTAAGTCAAAAACGACTGTCAGCTGACGTTTAAACGACATATCAAAGCTATAGCAGCTTTTTCCTCCAGCTGCTCCTCTTTGGGGTTGCCACAGCATATCATTATTGTGATGATCCACATATTTGATTTTCTAAGGCTTTTACATCAGACGCCCTTCCTGGCCCGGTCATGAACCCATGACCTTGCGGCTGTGGGGCAAATGCTCTACCAATAGGCCATCACTCCAGTATTCTGCAGTTAAATGTTAATAACAACCTTGTTAATAACGATTCAAGACAGATCTTTAAGACTGCAGCTATTTTGCTATTCAAGGTGAGAGACACTTATGATTAATGGTAGAGCATCCACCCACATCCAGGAGGTTGTGGGTCCACTATCGGGTCATACCAAACACCATATAAAATCCTTGCTAGATCAAATATACGGACCATCACAATATTAAATGATGATATGCTGAGGAGACCCCAAAAGAGAGCAGCAGAAAGATTAAAATTTTAGGTTTCCGACCTAATGTCAACAATGAGCCAATGTCTTGCCAATGTGTAAACAACCTCTCAGATGTATTCCCGAAACTCAGTACATCAGGCTGACGTCGGCACAAGGAATGGGTGCTGTTGGGCTATCTGAATGGGACAAAGTAATCAAGTATTGACTACCTGCAGGACAAACCTTAGTCAGTTGAATAATAAATTATAAAGCAGAGATGGTCAAAAGTCATTTTTTTTCAACCAGTCAATTCTCGAGTCTTGAGCTCAAGTCCAAGTCGTCTTCGACTCTGTCCCCGGTTCGTCTCAGCGACCCAGCATCGGCCTGGCAGATGATGGCTGAGCCTCCCTCACAGATTCTTAGAATCTTGTGATTGGGGCTTGGCGGAGGAGCTACTGAGGCCCCAGCTGGACAGGAGCCGGATCGAAGCTCAACTACAGCGGCGGTAAGCAGCGGGGTTAGCAGCGGAGGGGGCTAGCTGAGGCCCCAGCTGGATTTGAGGTTGGCTGGACCGGATACCGGCGACACCAGCAGAGATTGTCCTACTATCATCAGGTCAGTAAAAAATGCCACCAAAGAAGGAGGAAATGGAAGAGATTAAAAATCTCTGAACTTCATGTCAGAAGAACTGACCAAAGTGGCCAATCAACAGTCCAAATTATTAGGGCTAATGGAGGAAGTCCGAGAACTGAAATTAACAATTAAGGAAAGAGACAAAAGAATTGCAGACTTGGATCGACGCATCGAGGATCTTGAACAATATTCTTGCATGGATGATTTAATCATTAATGGACTAGACATTAAATATCAATCATATGCTCATGCTACAGCAGGAATGAGAGGTGAGGAGGCTCCCCCAAGTGAATCAGTCTCCTTGGAACACCAGGTGCTTCAGTTCCTTGAAAGCAGAAACATAAAGGTTGAAGTAAATGCAATTTCAGCCTGCCATATTCTACCCAGAAAGGATAATAAAACAAAGAAATCAATTGTGATGAGCTTTGTAAACAGAAGGGTAAAAAATGACATACTGAGGCAGGCCAGAAAGCTATGGGGAACAGAAGTTTACCTAAATGAACATTTAACAAAGACTAATGCTGAAATAGCACGGCAAGCACGGATGCTGAAAAGACAAAACAAGATACAGGCAACATGGACAAGAAACTGTAGAGTTTGGATTAAACTAAATGGAACACCTGAGGAAGCAAAGGCCTTAATAATGAGATCTCACTGACTTAAATAAATATAAATGAACACTGAGTAAGAAAATTAAGAGACTACGATAATCCATATCCACACACACGGCAAGAACAGTCCTTTTGTGACATAACATGATAATGTACTTTAAAAAACATCCATCCATCCATCTTCTTCCCCTTAATCCTTTTTGGGTCACGGGGGGGCTGGAGCCCATCCTAGCATCTTTGGGCGAGAGGCAGGGTACACCCTGGACAGATCGCCAGTCCATCGCAGAACCAACACAGAGAGACAGACAACCATTCACTCTCACAGTCATACCTAAGGACAATTTAGAATCCCCAGTTTGATGCCAATTAACCTAACTTGCATGTTTTTGGCATGTGGGAGGAAACTGGAGAAATCCCGGAGTAAACCCACGCAGACACGGGGAGAACATGCAAACTCCACACAGATCACTGTTGATCGGGGGCTGGGATTGAACCCAGGATCCCCCGCCCAAGGGTGAGTTACTGTGCTAACAAAACAAAACAAAAAACTTATGACTGACTTTAGTAGACATCGATCATCTCCAGCTGGAGGAAGTCATTTGACACAGAGTGAGGAAATTCAGACTCTGAAAATATGTCATTATGCTGAACATAAACTACAAGAGATGGAGAATGACACTGATCCTGATAACCACTTCTTCAATAATATTCATAATCACTGTGAATATTACACTGAAAAGCAATTCAAAAGTCAAGTGCAATTAGATGGTAAACTATCAATAATACACTTTAACAGCAGAAGTCTTCACAAAAACTTTCCACAGATTCAGGACTATTTAAAACAGCTAGATAGAAAATTTACAGCTATCGCAGTCTCTGAAACTTGGCTCAATGAAGAGCAGGCTTCTTTGATGGCAATAGAGGGATATCAGATGTTTTATATTAATAGATCTCAAAAAATGGTGGTGGTGTTGCACTGTATATTGATAACCTGTATAGGTGTAAACTTGTAAATGGAATGTCCTTTGCACTACCAGGGATTCTGGAATGTGTTACTGTTGAGATCGACCAAGATAAAACAAAAAATCTAATTATAAGTTGTATGTATAGAATGCCGGGAACTTGCGTTGAGACATTCAGAGATAAGTTAGTCAAGCTGTACAATAATATAACTAATAAGAAAATGGTTGTAATCTGTGGAGACTTCAATATTGATTTACTAAATCCATTTCAACAAAATGTAATTACAGAGTTCATGAATTCTATGAATAGTATTGTAACCGCTCTTTATGAAAAAAAATTGTCCATTAGTAAAGAAAAAGCTTAAACAGAAGCAAGCCATAGCAAGCCATAGCCATAGACAAGCCATAGTTAACCAAAGTATTACAAAAAGCCTGTAAAAAGAAAAATTCATCATATAAAGCTTTTCTAAAGAAAAGGACAAAAGAAGCAGAGCAGTGGTATAAAACATACAAAAATAAGTTAATATATATAATGAGATGTAGTAAAAGAGACTATTACAGTAAAGAACTGGAGAAAAAACAGAGATAACACTAAAAATACATGGACAATACTTAACAATATTCTTGGAAATAAAAACAGAAATACAAGCTACCCAATCAATCTTTCAAAAAAAAAAAAAAAAACGATGACTCAGAGTGTGAATGCAGTCTCACCTGCAGATGAATTTAATAAATTTTTTGTTAACATTGGTCCTAATTTGGCTCGAGAAATACCCATTGCGGCAACTATAGGTGATACAATAAGCAAAAATATTGCTATAAAAGACTCCATTTTCATAAAGAACACAGACAAGAGAGAGGTTATTGAAATTGTTAAATTGTTTAAAAGTAAAACATCTACGAATTGTGATGATATTGACATGCTTTTAGTCAAAACTATCATTGAATGCTTAGTGAAGCCACTGACGTATATTTGTAACCTGTCTCTCCAAACAGGTATATTTCCCATTGCAATGAAAATAGCCAAAGTAATTCCGATATACAAAACGGGTGACAGAGAGGAATTTTCAAACTATAGACTTATTTCACTATTGCCGCAATTTTGGTATTGGGGGTAGCATTGTCCTGGTTATGTAGTTACTTAAAGAACAGATATCAGTATGTATGTGTTGGTAGCAAAAACTCGCAGTTACTGAAGGTTACTTGCAGAGTCCCACAAGGTTCAGTTTTGGGGCCACTGTTATTCAATATGTATATAAATTATATACTGTATGTAAAGTTTTGGAAAAAATGGATTGTTTGCAGATGACACTAATTTATTATGCAGTGGAAGCAATTTGGAACGACTTTTGGATATACTCGGAAAGGAATTAGGAAAGCTTAAACTGTGGTTTGATTCAAACAAATTAACGCTCAATTTAAGTAAGACAAAATTTATCATTTTTAACAACCATCACAACAACTTAGTATCTAAACTCAGTGTAAATGGTGTAGAGATTGAAAGGGTATCCGAAATTAAATTTCTTGGAGTAATAATTGATAATAAGTCACATATTAATTATATTAAAGGTAAAATATCCAAATCAATCGCAATACTACACAGAGTGAAATATTTGCTGAATCAACCCACACTATATACTTTGTATCATTCATTAATACTCCCATACATGACATATTGTACTGAAGTATGGGGAAATACATATAAAACAAACATATATCCAGTCTTTATGTTTCAGAAGAGAGCTATTAGAATAATAAACAAAGCTGCTTACAGGGAACCAACAAACCCATTTTTTCTTAAATTAAAAACTCCCAAGTTGAAAGATCTGGTTGATTTTAAAACTGCAGTAATAATGTTTAAAGTGAAGAATCTATCACGGCCCGCAAATATCCAAAAGTTGTTCCAAATAAGGGAGGAACAATATCATTTCAGAGGAACATGTATATTTCAAAAGCCTTCAGTGAGAACAACCACCAAGCAACACTGTCTCAGTGCAAGGAGTCAGATTGTGGAACGCTTTTGGACCTGAATTAAAATCATGTACAATGCTTGGACAATTTAAACAAAAACTAAAGAAAGAAATACTCCAAACATATATACAAGATGACATGTAAAATCACATAAGGATTATCATATTCAGTCTGTGTTGTGCTGTTGCTTAGTTTTTTGTCACGTTTTGTCTTAGCTTTGTTCTGATTTGTAATCACTCTTATTTTATTTTATTTTTGAATTCTTAGATGGAATGTGGGTGGGCAATATAAGCTATGGCTTCAGCCATCACCCATTTCGGATAACTTATGTTGAACTGTATAATCCAAGAAGTTATTGTTTAATTTGACCTTGTTAGATTTTTTTCCCCTTTGTTATATTATTCTGTTCCTTTCTTTTAATCTTCACATCTATCCAAAATAAATAAAGATTCATTCATTCATTCATTCATTCATTCTTAAGTCATGCTATGTTTGTAATATCCAGTATTGGGAGTAACGCGCTACAAAGTAACGTTACTGTAACGCCACTACTTTTAATGCTAGTAATGCATTACAGTTACTCGAATTTGATCAGATGCATTACTCGTTACTTGTTTTATTAATATGGATAGATATTTTTAGCACAAATTAATACAAACTGACCCTATGTATGTTATGGTGAGGAGTAGCAGACTCAGGAGGAAGCAATAATGCAAGTAAACAATGATCTTTATTGTACTGGCTAATGTGCAAAGATGTGCTGGGGAGTGACGAGAGAATCTGGCAACTCTGTGAGGGAAGAGAGCAGAGGGAAGATTAGCTCCACTGCAACAATGTACTGAGACTGACAAGTTGAGCTGTTATGTTTGCGCTTCAACAGGAGTGAGCAGAGGATGATTCTTCTAGCTGGAGAAGCAGGCTGCCAGGGGGAGACGTGCAGCAGTGCAGTGGAAGATTCTCCAAGGGGCGAAGGGTGCAGGCTGGCCAGGCCTGAGCTGGGGAGTGACAGTGAAGAGCAGGAGGATTACGATGGTAAGTCGACTTACGTGGTGTATGGGGGAAGTGAACAGTCCAGGACAATCCAGATCCAAATCCAAGAGGCCAGTCCAAAGTCCAAAGGCAAGCAGGGGTCCAGGTTCCAAAAGGCTAACTCAGGCAGGCAGACAATCCCATGAGGGGGCAGGCAGGCATGGGGTCTGAAACAGGTACAAAGTCACAAAACACGATTGCACAGGAGGACAGAGTGAAACAGGTTGTGTTGGGCAATGTCACCAGACAGAGTGAAGGAAGTGTTCCCTATTTAAAGCTGTTCCCTGATGAATCCCAGGTGAGGCATGAGGCTGCAGCAGATGAGCCTAATGAGAGGGAGAGAGAGGCAGGGAGCAGAGCAAACGCAGACCATGACAACGTAGATAACACAGCCGTCAGTCTACATGACCTGTTGCAAAGAGCCTGCTCACTCCTGCGCAAAGGAAAAGATGAAGCTATTTTGTTTTGTGGAAATAGATTATTTTTCCTTTCTCACGGTTAGGGACAAAAGCATATTGGTGGGTTGGAAGCTAAGTGCCGGTTGAGACCTACTGCAATCTTGAGAAGCGCTTGAAAACAGCAACAAAGCTCTGACAAAGCTGATGCTAAGTAATGGCTAGCTATGCTAACAACACTGTGGAGTGGATCTACTGTATTCTGAACAGCTATGGTGAGATGTAAAGTGGAAATACTCGTCTCAACAGCCACGGCTGGATTTCAAGTACAGGTATGCATCTGGGCAGTTTGTGACCCAGCAAGAATTTAACCGACTGATTGCCAGATACGTTGTTACAGAATGAAGATGTGATATAAACAGTGACTTTCCATCAGACAGCTGAGACTGTGAGCCACTGAGGTTAAAACACATTTACTTGCTACTGTTATGATCCCTCGTGCACCATTACACAGTGCACAGAGGGCAGAATGAAAAACCCAAGAGCAGGAGTAGATTTGTGCACTTTATTAACAGAAACCCCAAACTTGTCCAGTAAACAGTCATGCAATAAACAGAGAGTTGAAATGGTTGTACTTGTGGCCACCAGACATACAGGGACGCCATCTGGATGCTCTACAGCCCGAGGGAGGGAATGCCTAGTGCCGCCATACTGCTGTAGGCACAAAGAGAAAGGCAAACATGAACTAATGGCTGGAGCAATCTGGGGTCGTCCATGCAGTCCGGTGGATGAGGATTCAGCTGGAACAGCCGCTTACACCAACTAACTTCCAACAGTAACGTAGTGTAAGAGAAGACTACTTGGTCAGGCTGAAAGTAAACGTAGGTAATGACAACTTGCATACATAGAGGAACACGCTGCCGTGCATGAAGCGCAATGCTCCAGCGATCTCTTTCCATAAATACAGCATTTAAATAATAATAATAATACTAATGAGGGAAGAGACCGCCGGTGTGAAGGAGCGTGACTAGACAAATTAAGAACATGTGTGCATGAGTGAGTGTCAGAGCGTGTGAATGAGAGTGAATGAGGTGTGTGTGTGTGTGAGTGTGTGAACACCAATAATGAAACACAGCTGATGACACTGACAGGAGGAGGGGGCGTACCCTAAGCTGTCAGGGAGTAAAGGACCCAAAGGGCTCCCTGAAGCGCCTGATGGAAAATAGAGAACCAGGCCGAAATAGCCACGGTGTCAGAACTGGGTTTGGAATCACCAAACACAGGTTCATGACAGCTACCAGGATAAAGATTATTCAAAAATGGATTTTGATCTCCAAAAGGAATTTGAGAGACTGGATCACGTCTCTGTCACAGCAGACATTTGGACTGTGGATAATGGACATTTTCTTAGGATCACTGCACATCAGATTAAATCCATAATATAAAGGTAAGATAAACATGGACAGCTTTATGTAGCAGGGGTGGGAAAAAAGATCAATTGACTGATGGATCGCGATACTTGTCACTGGCAACAATGCATCGATCCATAAACGCACTGTTACGGGCCGTCCTTTTTGGAGTCAGACCTCTCTTTGTGTGTTTTTTCTCTGTGCTGTAGGTGGAGCTGCAAAGGACCACCCCTGGCTGAGAATTGCCTATAAAAGTCATCTCTGCATACTCATCAGAATCAGAATCAGAATCAGAATCAGAATCAGAATCAGCTTTATTGGCCAAGTATGCACAACACATACAAGGAATTTGACTTTGGCTAAAAACTTGCTCTCGTTGTTCAGGTGAAGGATTTAAATAAGGATTCAATGACAACCAGAGTATGTACAGTAAATTACAGTCTGTCCACGTTTCTATAAAAGGATGCAAATATATACAGGAATATATGCAGTTATTTACTCGGACTAACCACACTTTGCAGAAATATATGAAAAAATATACAATCACACAGTATTTCAATGTGGACTCAGATTCAGTGATATAATGTGAATGAAGTAAAAAGCAGTGTGAGAGTTATGTGCAATGTAATAATGGATGAAAAGTCATGAGTACAGCAACAGGTAGGACTAGGTGAATGTTAGGAGTTCATCAGAGTGATGGCTTGAGGAAAGAAACTGTTCCTGTGACGGGTGGTTTTGACCTTCAGTGATCTGTAACGATGACCAGAAGATAGAAGTTTAAACAATTTGTGGCCGGGGTGTGATGGGTCAGCACAGATGTTTCCCGCCCGTTTCCTGGTTATGGACCAATATAAGTTCTCAATGGAGGGTAGGTCGGTACCAATGATCCTCTCCGCAGACTTAATGATCCGCTGCAGTCTGGTCTTGTCCTGTTTAGTGGCAGATCCAAACCAGACAGTGATGGAAAAGCAGAGGACAGATTGGATGATGGCGGTGTAGAAGACAACCAGTAGCTCCTGAGGCAAATCAAACTTCTTGAGCTGACGCAGAAAAAACAACCTCTGCTGGGCCTTTTTCCGGACAGTGTCAATATGGGAGGACCACTTCAGGTTCCGGGAGATTGTGGTACCCAGAAACTTGAAGGAGTCCACAGTGGACACTGTGCTGTTGAGGATGGTGAGTGGGGGGAATGAAGGGGAGTGTCGCCTGAAATCCACAGTCATCTCCACCGTTTTGGCTGGGTTAAGTTCAAGATGGTTCTGGCTGCACCAGAGGATCAGCTGCTCCACCTCCCGCCTGTATGCAGACTCATCATCATCCCGGATCAAACCGATGACTGTGGTGTCGTCCGCAAACTTCAGGAGCTTCACCGAAGGGTCCTCTGAGGTGCAGTCGTTGGAGTAGAGGGAGAAGAGCAGTGGGGAAAGGACACATCCTTGGGGGGCGCCAGTACTAATTTTTCGGGAGCTGGATGTAAATCTCCCTAGCTTCACCTGTTGCCACCTGTCAGTCAGAAAGCTGGAGATCCACTGGCAGGTGGAGGGGGGCACCTTGAGCTGCACCTCCCACTCGAGGTCGGTCGCCTTCTGTCTGCTTTGCTTGCTGCTTGGATTTGGTTGTCTGTCACTTGTTTGGGGTTTTGTTGGTGGCCCCTGTTCTGTGTTGTTTGCAGCCTGGAGGCTTTCTGATTTTGGGGTGTGCCGCTGGGCATTATTGCAGCCCCTGACAGAGGTATATGATAGCTGGGTTGGCCAGTGATTAGTTTTCTTTCGTTGATTTCATGCACCCATTCACACACACACACACACACACACACACACACACACACACACACACACACACACACACACACACACACACACACACACCACTGATTTTACAGACATTTTCTTTTATTACTTTTCTTTAATTAATAAACTTGTGTTTTAAATTAGCACCTCCGTGTGGTCTCCCTTTTTTGTCTAAGCCCGTGAGCCAGTCTTGTGATAAATGGGGACTTGTCCACTTGTTTGAACCCAGTTGGTTTTGTTTGAGCTGTAAATCATTTGTGGTGTGACAAATGAGGGCTCATTAGTTTGTTGATCCTGTCTGTTGGCTCATTTGTTTGTTTGGGCGGATCTGTGTGGTTTCTTTGTGTGTGTGTGTGTGTGTGTGTCTCACTGGGTTAAAGCAGGGAAGTGTTTTCCATTCAATTAGTTAAGATCACTGGTAATTTCTCCGGGTAGGCTTAACAGTGAGTTCCACTAGGAGATTCACTGTCTGCTTTGCTTTAGTGTGACGTGAACGTGGATCTGGGGTCGCATCCAAGGGAGTTCCTGGCGAGTTGTTGCATAGCGATTGCTTGTCAGCCCAGTGGGTTAGTGATTAAAGAACCTCCTGCAAGTAGTGTCCGAAGATCAGGGTACAGATTATTTAGATAGTTTTGTGATCAGTTAGTCAGGGAGGAGAATTGCCAGTGGATCAGTTTTTTGTGTGGAAACACTATTTTTCTGTTTGGCCCAGTTAGAATAGAATAGAATAGACTTTATTGTCATTGTACAGTTGTTCAGCACAACAAAATTGTGGGTGCTCCACCAAGCTACTGTGCAATAAAGTAAGTGAGAAGAATTTGAAATAAAACAGTTACAGAACACACGGTTAACCATACGACTGAAGTAAAAATAAGAGTAAAAATAACAAATAGCCCATTGGTATATACACAGGTATGGTAGTGTCTTCACTGGTGGAACTATGTATATAAGAGTGTGGAGTGCAGAACACATAAGTGAGTAAAATGGGCCAAGGATTACGGAAAGTATGTGCAGTAGTGATTTCACAAATGGGTCAATATGCATAAAAGTGAGAAGTGCAAAGACAGGTGAGTTATAGTGATAATTAAAAGGTCCTCAGTTCTGTGCATGTGACCGTTCAGAGGGAGGGGGTGGGGCCTCTGACTGTTTGCAGTTCGGATGGCCCAGGGGAAGAAACTGTTTGTCAGTCTGGAGGTGTGGGACCTGATCGATCTCAACCGTCGTCCAAAGGGAAACAGGTCAAACAGGTGGTGGACAGGATGTGAGGGGTCTCCTGTGATGGCTTTGATCATTCTGAGACAGGAGACTCTGGAGATGTCTTCCAGGGAGGGCAGAGGGCTGCCAATAATTTTTTGGGTGGTGTTGATGATCCTCTGCACAACCTTCCTGTTCTCAGCTGTGGAGCCGGCGTACCACACACCCAGACAGTAGGTGAGCACGCTCTCCACTGAGCAGTGATAGAAGGCAAGCAGCAGCTTCTGGTCCAGGTTGTGAGGAAGTGCAGCTGCTACTGGGCTTTCATCACCAGGTCCTTGGTGTTGACAGTCCAGGAGAGGTCAGAGGAGATGTGGGTGCCCAGGAACCTGAAGGCGGGGATGTTTTCCACGCGGTTGCCATTTATGAGGAGGTGGGGGGGTGGTTCTGTCTGTTCTTCATGAAGTCCAGAATGAGTTCTTTGGGTTTTTTTGGACATTCAGTTTCAGGTTGTTTGCTTGGCATCACAGCAGCAGATTCGCTACCTCCACCCTGTATGCCTTCTCATCGTCGTTGGTGATGAGCCCAACCAAGGTGGTGTCATCCGGATATTTCATGATGACGGTGGTTGGGTGGGTTGGAATACAGTCAAATGTGTACAAGGAGTACAGTAGAGGGCTTAGCACGCAGCCCTGGGGGGAGCCAGTACTGAGTGACAATGTGGAGGAGTTGTGGAGGCCAAGTCTGACTGTTTGTGGGCGGTTGGTGAGAAAGTTCTTCACACAGGAGCAGGTGGGGGGTGGGGTGTCTGAAGGAGGTGCAGTTTGTTGATCAGGATGTCCGGAATGATGGTGTTAAAAGCTGAGCTGTAGTCCACGAAGAGCATCCTCACATAGCTCCTTCGATTCGCCAGGTGGCTCAGCGCTCTGTGGAGAGTGGCGGCGATGGCATCTTCCGTAGACTGGTTTTCCCTGTAGACAAACTGATGGGAGCTGAAGGAGGGGGAAAGACAGTCCCTGATGTGCTGGGACACCAGTCTCTCAAAACATTTCATGACTACAGACGTGAGTGCTATGGGTCTGTAGTCATTCAGGCTGTCAGTTGCAGCTTTTTTGGGGATGGGGATGATGGTGGAAGCCTTGAGGCAGGAGGGGACAGTGGCGTGTATCAGGGAGAGGTTGAACAACTTGTTGAGGATCCCTGCCAGTTGGTCTGCACATGCTTTGACCACTGCTCCTGGAATGCCATCTGGACCAGCAGCTCTGCAGCGGTTCACTGCTCGCAGTTGCCTCCTCACCTCATTCACCTGCGGAGGGGGGGGGGGTGCTCAAACTGGGCAAAGAAGCTGTTAAGCTCCTCTGCCAGAGTGAGGCTGGTGTCTGATGTTGGGGGGCCCTGGCCCCTGTAGGTGGTGAGGGCCTGGATGCCTCTCCACATCTGTCGGGGGTTGCTGTCTGTGAGGAAGCCCTCCACCTTCCTCCTATAGGCATTTTTAGCACGTTTTTATGCCTATCCTCAGGTTAGCTCTGACAGTGTTGTACAGAGAGCTGTCCCTCTGTCTGAAGGCTGAGTTGCGGGCTCTGATCAGAGCCTGGACTTAACTGGTCGTCGAGGGTTTGCGGTTTCGAAATACCCGGATGTGTTTGGTGACTGTCACATTTTCTACACAGCATTTGATGTAGAAAAAGACAGATTTGGTGTAGGAGTCCAGGTCCTGCTGTTCAAAAACGCTCCAATCAATGCAGGCAATACAGTCTTGTAGCTGGAGAAAGGGTTTTCAGGCCAGGTTTTAACTGTTTTTATGGTTGGGAGGGGAACTTTTCCTAAAGGGGCAGTAGGCAGGAATCAGAAACTGATCTGATTGTCAAAGGTGGGTGGGGGGGTGGCTCTGTAGGTGTGCTTAATGTTGCTATAAACATGATCCAGTGTTCTTTTCCCTCTTGTGGGACATTTAACATGGTACAATTTGGGGAGTACAGTCTTTAAGCATGTTTGTTAAAATCCCCTGCAATAATGTGGACTGCATCGGGGTGATCTCTTTGCTGCCTGCTGACAATGTGCTGGAGGTGATTGAGTGCTAAGCTAACATTAGCATCAATCAGTTAGTTTGGTTTTGTCCATTTGCGCAATCTGCTCATGTGTGTGAGTGGAGGCGTAATGGTTTTCTGTGTATGAGTGAGCAGCTGTGTTATCCGGGTGACGTCAGCACTCTTCAGTGTGCAGCGTTTGCCGAGAAGTGTGCACCTGTTGGGGAGACACGGAGATTAGTGTCTTTTAATTTGTAAATTTGGTTTGTGGTGTTTGTGTGTGATTACATTGTTTTGAGTTGTAGGCAGAGTGTGGCATTTGTGAATTTTGTTACATCAGTATGGGTTGTTTTTGTGTGTTGATGTGCTGAGTGTAACACAAGCACCATGTCAGCTGTGGAGGATTTTATGCAATTTCCTTCTGAGGAGGGTCTGGAGTGTTGTTCACGGGAGCAACTTGTTAAAATAGCAGAGCACTTTGAGCTGGATGTGGGGGACAAACAGCCAAAAGAAAATATGAACATTTTTTTTCAGACCTGTGGTGTTGGTGGCTCTGATTAATTCTAGGAATGCTGAAAACCTCTGTGTGAAATCTCCTCCTGTGCAGTCTGTCTGTGATGTGCCAGTAACACCAGTTAATGTGCCAGGTGAAGTGTCTTCCGTGATAAACTGTCCATTGGAACAATCAAACTGTCATGGGGTGGTCCTCGCGGGCCACTAATGAGACACTATAGGCAGCCGTTGAGTTCGCATATTTTTTAAAGAAAGGCACACAATGCAAAATAAAGAGCCACACGGGGCAAAACACACGTAACGACTACAGCAAAGGCACGGTAATAATACACTCAGGATCACGGGAGAAAACTTACTGAGAAAAAGGAGAACACGAGCGTGACTGGAGCTGGGGAATAGGGACTCCAGTCGAACGCTGGGGGGACCAGCGTTATGCGTGTGTGAGGTCGCAGTCCCGAGTAACCTCGACTGCTTCCTTAAATAGGGCTTGGAGGATTAACAGATGATTGGGGCGTCATCAGTGGAATGACAATCAGCTGTCACCACGCAACTGGCCTTTGACAGCCGGAAGTCCTGCAGAGACGTTGTCAGAATAAGAGCCCGGGAGGGCCATAAGGAAAGCTAACACAGAACGGGAGGAAAATACTGCATGACCCGAGTGCGAACAATATCAGCGCTCAGACCATGACAGTACTCCCCCCCGAACGGCGCACTCTGGGCGCAGCGTAACACCCAAGTCCCCCCCCCCCACCCAGAAGGCTACAAAGGCCCACCTAGGGTGGGTGGAGGGGGAAAAAAAAGGCTAGGAGGGCGAGAACCAGAAAAAAAAAAAGGAAAAAAATATCAAGGGCGAATACAGAAAAAATAAGAACATGGTGCAACAAACAGAGCATGGGAAAAAAAACAAAAAAAAAACCAACCCACAAATATACTCCATGATACTCAGGTGAAAATACAGAGACAGAATAATGGAAGCAATAACACAGCGAAACTAAGCATATAGACCATGATTCACAGGCAACGGCAACAACAGAGCCTGTCTCAATCAAGAGGAAGAAGAAAAAAAATCTCAAACAGAAAAACAAGCACAAACACAACGTACCCTAATAATACCAGGAAAAAAGGGAAAAGAAAAAACATGCTAAAGAGTGGCGATATATACACAGTTCCAAGTAGTCCAAACGACAAAACACAAGAGCATCCCTAAAATTACAGAGAAGAGGAAAAACAAAAACACAGGGATGATGGCAGGCAGAGCACAATGAATCAACAAAAAAAAAACCCAATTAGTTCAGGAGGTCTACCTGCGTCCAGCGTCCAGATCACTGGCAGGGGAAAAAGGATGAGTTTGCATGGTCTACCCCAGTCCCAGGCACGGAGATACAGTACCTCTGGCGGCCAGATCAGGTCGCCGAACAAAGAGTCCAGTTTGTCGGGTGGCCGACCCAGAACGCCAAACTGGCTAAGCAGTTTCCCAGGCGGCCGACCCGCGTCATCAAGCCACCAGGACCGCAGGGGAGAACTCGGAGGCGGCCTCCCTATTGTAAGGAATAGCGAGGGAGGGCCGAGCCGATTACGGGGAATCCCCGCGGCACCCGATGGAGGGAAAAAGGAAACGAGGAAAAGATGAGGGACCAGTCCGGCGTTGATCGGCGGAGGATCTGCTGCTCCTTCTCCGAACTCTACACGGACTGGCGCTGCGCTCTTGCCAGATCCCGAGCGGAACCGTGCTGCACCCACGACGGACCCCGACTGGGCCAGAACAGCGTCCATGACGGACCCCGATTGGGTCTGCATTGTACCCACGTCAGGCCCCGATTGGGTCAAAGTAGCACCCATGTCGGATCCCAACTGGGCCGGAACACTACCCACGACAGACCCCAACTGGGCCAGCGCAGCACCAGGGATGACCTTCAGACCCGAACCCAGAACCTCCAAGGCGACGACTGGAGCAGGCTCGTCACCGGTGACCCAGGGAGAAAGCTCAGAGGAGAAAAGAGAACTGGGATCAGAATCACCGGCAGTGGCAGAGCCCAGCGAGACAAGCTCGGATGCAGCGTACAGCTGCGTCTGGCTCGTCTCCCCGAGAGACAGGCAACAATGCTCCAGAATAGAAGAAAGGAAGACAAAATAGAGCACTTGCCTGATCTCGGGCTCTACCGCAGCCCAGGACTTTGACGATCCGGGTTCAGCGCGCTGAAGGTCCAGTTCTGGTTTCCACTTGACTGCGGTGGGCTCCGCAGCCGGCATGATGGTGTCCACAGTCTGGGGATTCCCTGACACTGACGTCCACGCTGAAGGCCCGCACGACGTGGTGGCAGGGGATCCCTGACCTGCTGGGTTGGACTGTTCCTCAGTGAAGACCCAGGGACGCTTGATCGTTGGCGCAGGCTCCAAGTGGCAGTCCTCCCTCCTCCTCTGCCCGTGTTGTGGCTGCGGGGCTGGAACCAGGCTCTCCAGGGCCATAGGCTCCTTCCTCGTCCAGCGGTGTAGTCCTGGCACCGGGAAACGCTCAGGGGGAGGAGACACAGAGGTAGCAGATTCATAATTAATAACTGCAGCAGGTGGAGGAAGCTTGGGGGACTGTGAACCCCGAACTCCACCCCCAGGGATCAAACAAGGCAATTCACCCAGTGAGGGAAAAGAATGAAAGGACACTTGCCTGATCCGCTGAGGACCGATGGAAGCTGCTGCGGTGGACTTAGTTTTCTCCTTTCCTCTTTGGATGGTGATGGAGGGCCCCCCGGGAGGATGAAGAGGAGCCACTCCCACGGGATCAGGAACAGAGATAGCCGGAGTTGGACTCATGGAGCTCACAGCAGCTGGGGAGAGCATCAAGAAGGAGGAAGGAGCAGCAGAGGTGGTCCGGGGATGAGGAACATACAATCCGGAGGAGACTGCTGTCTTACCCCTCTGATGAGACGCAGAGACTACAGCTGGCTGGGAGACAGAGTTCGTGCGGCCTCCTGGAACTGGATCTGGACGGGGTTCTCGCTGAGGCTTGTTATGGGCGCAGCGATGACGTTTACTGGCAGAGGGCGAGGCAGAGGGGAGGTCAGGGGAACCCCGCACCTGGGCTGGACAGGTGACAGGAGCTGAATCCCGAGGTGAGGAGCGGGGATGCCTCACCATCGGCCTCCTGCCGGAGTTTCCTTCCAGTCCGCGGATCTCCTCCCTCGTCGGGACGGCCGTGTTCCGGGGAGGAGGTGAGGGTTCCTTGGCCGCCCTCTCTATCAGCTCACGTTGCGCAACAATCCATGTCACTCTCTCCCTCCCTTCTGGAAAGGATGTTAGATGATATTTTAACAATGTCCTCTGGGCGAGATCCAGGTGCTCGTATGCAGCATAGGTGGGCATAAGGAGGCGAGCATCGGCCAGGTAGCCATCCACCTCCCACAACCACTCGGGGCAGAACCCACGCTCGAATGCAGACATACTGTCAAAAATACCAGCACCCAGAAAAGGGAAAAACTACCAGCCCAAAATAAAGCAAACTCACGGTCACTGGCGTCTCGTTTGGCTGCGACCTACTGTCATGGGGTGGTCCTCGCGGGCCACTAATGAGACGCTACAGGCAGCTATTGAGTTCGCATATTTATTAAAGAAAGGCACACAATACAAAATAAAGAGCCACATGGGGCAAAACACACGTAACGACTACAGCAAATGCACAGTAATAATACACTCAGGATCACGGGAGAAAACTTACTGAGAAAAAGGAGAACACGAGCGTGACTGGAGCCGGGGAATGGGGACTCCAGTCGAATGTTGGGGAGACCAGCGTTACGCGTGTGTGAGGTCACAGCCCCGAGTAATCTCGGCTGCTTCCTTAAATAGGGCTTAGAGGATTAACAGATGATTAGGGCGTCATCAGTGGAATGACAATCAGCTGTCATCACGCAACTCGGCTTTGACAGCCGGAAGTCCTGCAGAGACGCTGTCAGAATAAGAGCCCAGGAGGGCCATAAGGAAAGCTAACACAGAACGGGAGGAAAATACTGCATGACCCGTGCGCAGACAATATCAGCGCTCAGACCATGACACAAACTTTTGCGCCTTTATTTCTGACAGCTGGGTATCTCTAGGTGGTGCTGTTAAAGTACCAGTAAAAATATTAAGGGATACAGGTGCGTCAAGCTCATTTATTTTAGAGTCTGTTTTGCCCTTTTCTGAGGTTACAGCTACGGGTGATTAAGTCCTGGTGAGGGGTTTGGAGCTGTCAATGTTTCCTGCTCCGATACATACATTTCAGCTGGACTGTGGTTTGGTTCAGGGAGACGTGGCCATGGCTGTGCATCCTGCGTTGTCTGTTCCTGGTGTGCATGTCATCTTGGGGAATGGTTTCGCAGGGGATAGAGTTTGGGCAGAATTGTCTCCGCTTCCCATTGTAACGTCTTTTCCTTCTGGTTCAGGGCCAGAGCACGATCAGCAAGAGTCTGAATTGTTTCCAGCATGTGCAGTAATGTGCACCATGAGTCGGAAGCAGGTGGAAACTGATGATGGTGGTTTAAATGGTATGGTAAAAATACCAGATTCACTCCCGTCTGTGTCTCGCACTGATTTGGTGACAGAGCAACATGCTGATCCATCAGTAAATCTACTTTTTGATGCTGTTCTCACAGATACAGACAATGAGAGTGCAGCTCATGGCTATTTCCTACAAACTGGGTTGTTGGTGTGCAAGTGGATGCCACACAGTAATCTCATTGGTTCGCCAGTGTATCAGGTGGTAGTGCTTTTAAAGTTCCAAGAGGAGGTGTTGCGGACCGCTCGTAATGTATTGGGACATTTGGGGGTTCGGAAAACATATAATTACATCCTCAAGTATTTTTTTGGCATCGTTTAAAAAAGGATGTATCCACTTACGTACATTAAAACATGTCACACCTGTCAGGTAACGAGTAAGCCTAATCAGGTAATTAAACCGGCTCCTCTTGCTCCAATTTCTGCTCTGGTTTAGCCATTTGAACCTCTTATAATAGACTGTGTTGGTCCATTACCACGTTCAAAATCTGGTTATAATTACTTATTTACAGTGATGTGTTTGAGAACAAGATATCCTGCAGCATATCCGTTGCGTACCATTATTGCTAAGTCGGTGGTTAAAGCATTAACACAGTTTATATCAATTTTTGGCATTCTAAAGATCATTCAGAGTGATCAGGGCACAAATTTCTTATCTAAACTGTTTGCACAAGTTTTGAAAGAGCTTTGTGTAAAACATAATTAAGCTTCCGTGTACCACGCTCAAAGTCAAGGTACATTGGAGAGATTTTACCAAGCTTAGCCATCCCTAGCACCAATAGCTCCATTACCCACAGCTTCAGGGTCCTCGTCTGCTCGGCGAAGTACTCAGCCAGACGCTCGACAGCATCCTCATAGTACTCCGTT
Source organism: Pholidichthys leucotaenia (assembly GCA_020510985.1). Lineage (NCBI taxonomy): Eukaryota > Metazoa > Chordata > Actinopteri > Cichliformes > Pholidichthyidae > Pholidichthys > Pholidichthys leucotaenia. Next base: position 305,014,572 of record CM035836.1, read on the forward strand.
TCACCCAACGTATCAAGAATTCTTTGGCCCTCCACGCCAAGATTGTGGGCCAGAAGTGCTCACCGTTGTCTCCCGTTCAGTCTAATTAAGCCCAGCGCCCCAATGTAATTCTCGAACATGGCCCTCCACTGCAGCCACAGGATCACCGGCTCTCCCGTGTCCTTTAGAAACTGTGCTAGTGGTGGAGGTAGCCCGTACGCTCCCATAGTTTTTATCCTCGTTGCCAAATGTTATGTCTGAGGAATGAGGGACAGGAGTCTTGTCTGTCATGCAGCAAGTCAACACTTTATTATAAGAACAAAATTGTTAAGACCAGAGCGCCGGTCTTGTCCGCGCTCGGACTACGTATATCTCGCTGCCGGCTTTGACAGCTGTGGGTTATATTCTGGCTTCACCGGGCTCTTATTGTGAAGGCGCTCGGTGGGGCTTCCGGCTGTCAAGGTCGGTCAGCTGGCTGTCATTACTGCTCGTTAGCGTTTGGCTTTATTAGGCGGGCGCTGACGGCAGTTGAATTGCAGGAGTATCGTCTAAACCTCGTCAGACATTTATCGTCCTTGTCATGTCAGGTTCGTGTGTATATTCTCGTGCTTATGCTTGCTCATGTCATGTCATGTTTTAGATCATAAGTGGCTGGGGTTAGCCTTACGGTCCCATGCTCTATGTTCAGTGTATCTTCGCTACAGTCTCTCATAGTCTTGTGTTACATCTTGTGTCCTGTTAATAAATCACCATCATTGCAAAACTCACCGGTGGACTCTTGGCGTCTTATGGTGAGCCGCGAGGATCACCGCATGACAGTATACTCCTGCCACAGACGTCTAAACGGAGACGCCACACCGAGACGCCTTTCTTCCGTGAGTTTTGCCATTGTGTGGAGTTTTTTTCCCTGTAGTTGGACTTGGTAGGGAGATGCCCGCCAGCAAGTGTGATTATTGCCCGGAGTGACTGGAGGAGATTGACGGCTATCTGGCGGAAGCCGCCCGTCTCATGCCCACTGAAGCGGCCGATTATTACTTATGCCTCATCCAGCGGGCTGTGCACCGTTACCATCTTACCTATATTCCGGAAGGGAGCAAGAGGTTATCATGGATTTTTGCACAGCGCACACTGAGGGAGAAGGCGCTCCAGGAGACCCCTCCACCTCCCTAGAGGACAGTGTCCCTGGCGAGAGTGGAGATCCATAGGCTGGAGGGAAAGCCCGGCAGGGAACTTGTGGATCGGTATCCAGTACCTGTCGCCCGCCCAGTCCCAGCGTCATGTGTACCTGGGCCCTTCGCCACTCCATTGGCCAGTAGGCCTCATAGCCATGCTCCTACCAAGCCCCAACGAGAATCCCGTCCGGATCCAGCTCCGGGTCGTCGGAGGGACCCAGCCTCCCTGCGGGCCGCATCATTTACGTCACGACAGAAGGGAATCCCCGCAGTCGCCGCCCACGGGTCATCTGTTCTAGCTGCGCTGTCAGCTCCTCGTGCCCGCGTCGCCCCGACTGCCATGTCCTCCTCTGTGACGTCACCCCCTGCGGCTGGGAATGCTGTGAGTCATGCTTCGGCGAGGCCCGTCAGCAATCCATCCCGAGCGGCTCCTCCTTGTGGCCCTGAGGAGCCTGCCGTTTCCTCCCGGAGGGATAAAAGGAAAACTCCAACCGCTGCAGCAGGCACCATCTTCTCTCCAGGAGACGGGCAAGTGCAAGTTATTTCTTCCCACCATTATTATGATCTGCCTTGTCTGACTCCTGGGGCCGGAATTCTCGGTTCGCAGCCCCCCGAGCTTCTGCCATCTGCTGTAACTGTTATTCCTAAACCTGCTGCCTCTGTGTCTCCCCCTGCTGAGTGGTCCGCAACACCAGGTCTACGTCACGGGAGGAGGAGGGGGCCTGTGCAGCTGGAAAGCCTGGATCCAGCCCAGCAGCCACATCGTGGACAGAGGAGGAGAGAGCGGACTGCGGCCCGGAACCTGTGCCGACGGAGAAGCATCCCAGGGTTTCCTCGCCGGAACGGTCTGAGTCAGCGGGTCGAGTGTCCCTTGCCCCCACGCCATATGAGTCATCGTCGTGGACATCAGTGCGGGAGGAACCTCAGGCTGCAGAATTTATCTTGCCAGCTGCGCAGCCTGACGCAGCTGAGTTGGAGCCTGCGGACGAGAGTCGCCGCCCTGAACCTGGATCGACGGAGTCCTGGGCGGCAACAGAACCCGAGTGCAGGCAAGTGCTCCCTCTTGTGTCTCTGTCCCCTGTTTTGGAGCATTTGTGCCTTCCTCTCAGGGAGGCGAGTGAGGAGCAGCCGCCTGCTGCGCCTGAGCTCGTCTCGCTGGGTTCTGTTGCTACCGGTGATATTGATCCCGGTTTTCTTGTTTTGTGTGAGCTTCATTGCAGTGCCGCCGGCACGGAGCCAGTCGGAGTCACTGATTTGGAAGTTCCAGGTTCGGACGTGGAGATCGTCAGCAGAGCTGCACCGACCCAGTCGGGGTCCGTGGTGGAGGCTGCTGTGGCCCAATCGGGGTCCGATGTGGGTGCGGCCGAGACCCAGTCGGGGTCCGTGGTGGAAGCTGCTGTGGCCCAATCGGGGTCCGACGTGGGTGTGCCCGAGACCCAATCGGGGTCCATCGCGGGAGCTGCTTTGGCCCAATCGGGGTCCGACGTGGGTGTGCCCGAGGCCCAATCGGGGTCTACCGCAGGTACGGTTCTGGCCCAATCGGGGTCCGACATGGGTGCAGCCGAGACCCAGTCGGGGTCCAGCAGAGGTGCAGCGCCGGTGTGGTCCACGGACGGAGGAGGAGCTGCAGACCCTTCACCGCCTGACCCAGTACGGGCCCATCCTTGCCTTCCAGTCCCTCTTGTGAGGTATCGCCCCTGCTCTTTATCGCCAGGGGCTGCGGGGGTCCTGCTACGCTCGCCCCAGCTCTCCCATGTCTGGTCTTCGCCAGGGAGGATGCCGCGGGTTGTTTTCCCCCGGTACTGGTGGCTGAGGGAAGCAGGTCGGCCGCCTGAGGAACTGCTTCGCTGGTTCGGCGCCTCGGGTCAGCCACCCGACATGTTGTGTGTTTTGCTGGGTGACCTGGTTCGGCCACCAGAGGAGCAGACGTGCTGGGCTTTGGACTGTGGTGAGCCGCCCAGTCATGTTCCGCCTCCCATGACCACCCGTCGGCCGTTGGACGCGGGGAGACCACCTGAACTGTTCCTGTGGCGCCTGGTCTCTGCCGGTCGGCATAAACTGTCGGGGGGGTAGTGGTCATTTTCTGGTGATGATCTGTCCCAGTAATTTTTCTGTTTTTTTTTTTCTTGCTATCCTGTGTGTTTTTGTAATGGTTATTTGGGTATCTGTGGGTATTTGTGGTTATGTCCTGCAGTTGCCTTATTTTGTTCTGTGTGTAGTTAGGGGTGAGCCAGTAATTGTTCTGTTTTCTGTACATGGTTATTTTGAAAATTCACTTGAGCATTCACACAGGTGAGAAGCCACTTTCTTGTGAAACATGTGGGCAAAGATTTAATTTTCTCTTGCTGTCCTGTGCTGTTTGCTGTAATTGTTATTTGGGCATTTAATCTGATCTGAGTATTTGGTATATTTTTTTGTCATTGTACTGTGCTAGTTTTTTTTCCCTTGCCTGGTCTTGATTGTGTTCTTATTTTACTGATTCTGGGTTTGGTCTCTCTCTCCCTCCGGACCTGCCCCCAGCCGCCCACCCTGGAGAGGGTGGGGGGGCAGGGTGGTCTATGGGCATTCTGGAAGCCTGCCCTCGGAGGGAGGATACTGTTATGACCCGAGCGCCGGTCTTGTCCGCGCTCGGGCTACGTATAGCTCGCTGCCGGCTTTGACAGCTGTGGGTAATATTCTGGCTTCACCGGGCTCTTATTGTGAAGGCGCTCGGTGGGGCTTCCGGCTGTCAAGGTCGGTCAGCTGGCTGTCATTACTGCTCGTTAGCGTTCGGCTTTATTAGGCGGGCGCTGACGGCAGTTGAATTGCAGGAGTATCGTCTAAACCTCGTCAGACATTCGTCGTCCTTGTCATGTCAGGTTCGTGTGTATATTCTCGTGCTTATGCTTGCTCATGTCATGTCATGTTTTAGATCGTAAGTGGCTGGGGTTAGCCTTACGGTCCCATGCTCTATGTTCAGTGTATCTTCGCCACAGTCTCTCATAGTCTTGTGTTACGTCTTGTGTCCTGTTAATAAATCACCATCATTGCAAAACTCACCGGTGGACTCTTGGTGTCTTATGGTGATCCGCGAGGATCACCGCATGACAAAAACTATTTATATACAAGGGCCATGTCCGCCTGATGTCACACCAGGGGCAAATACGGCAGCACACACACACCACACTCACTACACCACACAAACTCCACACAGAAGGGTCACCGGTGGTCTGGGGGTGGGATCGAACCCACGATGGTCAGGGGTGGTATCGATCCCGTGACCTTCTTGCTATGCTGCCACAGTGCTAACCACTGCTCTATATTTGTTTTAATCTTTTTTTTCTTAGTTATTGTTCTAACATTCCCGTTGTCCCTGTGTATGTATGTTGTTGTTTGTGTGTATGTATATGGGACACTTGTTTGTAATGTTTTTATACTGGAAAATTTTCAATAAAAAGATTTGATTTAAAAAAAATTACTTATTGACAACACCTCAGCATAAAAAGAAAACACAACTCTGTCATGTTAATCTATTGAAACCATATTACTTCCAGAGGATGCTGAGTTTTGAACCAGGGGGGAATGTGCCTCAGCAGCCTGTTGGGTCAGTAGCTGTTGCAATGGTTATGGATGAACATAAGATAAGATAAGCCTTTATTAGTCCCACAGTGGGGAAATTCCAGGATTGCAACAGCACAGGGATAGCAACACTCAGAGCAACAATCAGAAGGCAAGAAAAAACAAGAACAGCTAGTATACATATGTACATATTACTATAAATATACAGTGGGGCAAACAAGTATTTAGTCAGCCACCAATTGTGCAAGTTCTTCCACTTAAAAGATGAGAGAGGTCTCCAATTTTCATCATAGGTATACCTCAACTATGAGAGACAAAATGAGAAAAAAAAAATCCAGAAAATCACATTGAAGGATTTTTAATGAATTAATTGGTAAATTCCTCAGTAAAATAAGTATTTGGTCACCTACAAACAAGCAAGATTTCTGGCTCTCACAGATCTGTAACTTCTTCTTTAAGAGGCTCCTCTGTCCTCCACTCGTTACCTGTATTAATGGCACCTGTTTGAACTCGTTATCAGTATAAAAGACACCTGTCCACAACCTCAAACAGTCAGACTCCAAACTCCACTATGGCCAAGACCAAAGAGCTGTCAAAGGACACCAGAAACAAAACTGTAGACCTGCACCAGGCTGGGAAGACTGAATCTGCAATAGGTAAGCAGCTTGGTGTGAAGAAATCAACTGTGGGAGCAATTATTAGAAAATGGAAGACATACAAGACCACTGATAATCTCCCTTGATCTGGGGCTTCACGCAAGATCTCACCCAGTGGGGTCAAAATTATCACGAGAACGGTGAGCAAAAATCCCAGAACCACATCGGGGGACCTAGTGAATGACCTGCAGAGAGCTGGGACCAAAGTAACAAAGGCTACATCAGAAACACACTACGCCGCCAGGGACTCAAATCCTGCTGTGCCAGACGTGTCCCCCTGCTTAAGCCAGTACATGTCCAGGCCCGTCTGAAGTTTGCTAGAGAGCATTTGGATGATCCAGAAGAGGATTGGGAGAATGTCATATGGTCAGATGAAACCAAAATAGAACTTTTTGGTAAAAACTCAACTTGTCGTGTTTGGAGGAGAAAGAACACCATACCTACTGTGAAGCATGGGGGTGGAAACATCATACTTTGGGGCTGTTTTTCTGCAAAGGGACTAGGACAACTGATCCGTGTAAAGGAAAGAATGAATGGGGCCATGCATCGTGAGATTTTGAGTGAAAACCTCCTTCCACCAGCAAGGGCATTGAAGATGAAACGTGGTTGGGTCTTTCAGCATGACAATGATCCCAAACACACCACCCGGGCAATGAAGGAGTGGCTTCGTAAGAAGCATTTCAAGGTCCTGGAGTGGCCTAGCCAGTCTCCAGATCTCAGCCCCATAGAAAATCTTTGGAGGGAGTTGAAAGTCTGTGTTGCCCAGCGACAGCCCCAAAACATCACTGCTCTAGAGGAGATCTGCATGGAGGAATGGGCCAAAATACCAGCAACAGTGTGTGAAAACCTTGTGAAAACTTACAGAAAACGTTTGACCTCTGTCATTGCCAACAAAGGGTATATAACAAAGTACTGAGATGAACTTTTGTTATTGACCAAATACTTATTTTACCGAGGAATTTACCAATTAATTCATTAAAAATCCTTCAATGTGATTTTCTGGATTTTTTTTTCTTATTTTGTCTCTCATAGTTGAGGTATACCTATGATGAAAATTGGAGACCTCTCTCATCTTTTAAGTGGGAGAACCCGCACAATTGGTGGCTGACTAAATACTTTTTTACCCCACTGTATATATATATATATATATATATATATATATATAGACACAGTGCGGAGCATTGTGGTTGGTGAATGTGCAGCAGAAAGTCTAAGCTCTCGCTCCGTGGATGCGGCGGGCCAGCTGGATGTCTTTGGGCATGATGGTGACCCTCTTAGCGTGGATGGCGCACAGGTTGGTGTCCACGAAGAGAAGAGACCCACCAGGTAGGCCTCACTGGCCTCCTGCAGAGCCATGATGGCGAAGCTCAGGAAGCGCAGGTCGGTCTTGAAGTCCTGAGCGATCTCCCTCACCAGGCGCTGGAAGGGCAGCTTACGGATGAGCAGCTCCGTGGATTTCTGGTAGCGACGAATCTCTCTCAGAGCCACGGGCCTGTAACGGTGAGGCTTCTTCACTCCGCCGGTGGCCAGAGCGCTTTTTCCGAGTAGCCTTGGTGGCTAGCTGCTTCCTGGGGGGCTTTTTCCTCCAGTAGATTTACGGGCGGTCTGCTTGGTTCTTGCCATCGCTCTTTATTATTCTGTCTTATATTTCTTGCACGCCGCCTAAACTCCAGCCCGGCACCTGCGTCGTTTTCGCTACAGTTCCCAGTATGTCGAGTTTCTCCGTTAGCACTGGGTGGCGGTTGAGTGCTAGCTAGCACTAGCTCTTCCCTGCTGTATCGTCTCCTGCTGTAAACAGTGGCTGTGTCCGCCGACTCAGGAGACCTTTGGGGCGATCTGTGTGTCCGTGATATCTATATAGAGTGAAAGGTGTAGAAAGAAGAAGGAAGATAAAAAAAGGCAGTTGCAAAGGGCAGCCAACTCGTGTGGCGCCGCCGGTCCGGCGGAACCGGAACCAGAAAAAAACATGTCAGAAGATGTCATCGGGGTTGTTTCTGATGAGTGTAGGTTACAGGGTTGGTTAAAGAATTTTGAATCATTGCGTAATCTTCATGGATTGTTGGGACATTTGTCAGCAGAACGTTCTGCTGATTTAGTGGCCTTGATCCAGGAGTATTCACAGTTGTTTGGTGATGTTCCAACCCGTATTCATTTAATAGAGCATGATATTGATGTCAGTGATTCCATGCCTGTCTGCCAGCGTTTTTACAGGGTCTCATTTGAGAGGTGTAAATTGCTGGAGCAGGAAGTGCATTATTTGTTGGAAAATGGGTTAGCCTGTCCTTCCACATCTAGCTGGGCTTCTCCTTGTTTGCTGGTGGGTAAACCAGATGGAGTCAGCGGTTTTGTACTGATTACCGAAAGGTCAGCGCTATCACTAAGCCGGATGCATATCCACTACCTCAAATGGAGGATTGCATTGACCAGGTGGGTTCAGCTCAGTTTGCCAAAAAGTTTGATTTGCTGAAGGGATACTGGCAAGTGCCACTGTCCAAAAGAGCTAGAGAGATCACTGCCTTTATCACTCCATTTGGCCTGTTCTAGTACTCTGTGATGAGATTTGGATTGTGTAATGTGCCAGCCACATTTCAACGGCTCAAGAACTTGATTGTGCCAGGACTGGAAAGGTGTGCTGTGTATCTAGATGATGTCGTTGTGTTCAGTGACACCTGGGAGGTGTTTGATTGGCTGAGGAATGCAAATCTAACTCTCAGTTTAGCCAAATGTGAGTTGGGCAAGGGCACAGTGACCTACTTGGGGAAAGTAGTGGGATAGGGGCAGGTATGGCCGGTACAAGCTAAAGTTTCAGCAGTGGAACAATACCCCATACCATCTACTAAGAAGGAGCTTATGCGTTTCCTGGGGCTAGTGGGCTATTACCATTGTTTTTGCAAAAACTTTTCAACTATGGTAGCGCCCTGACTGACTTGTTGAAGGCCTGAACCCAGTATGTTTGGTCTGACGTTAATCATAAATCTTTTGATAATGTGAAAGCTCTTTTGTGTTCTTCTCCCTTCCTGGCAGTTCCACGTTTGGATCAACCTTTTTAGCTGCAGGTGGATGCCAGTGATGTGGGTACAGGACCGGCTTTGCTCCAGTCGGGCCAAGATGGAATTGGACCAACCTGTGAGTTATTTTTTAAAGAAATTTAGTTCTTATCAGCTGAATTATTCAGTGATTGAAAAGGAGACATTGGCTTTGGTGTGGGCTCTGAAACACTTTTGAGGTCTATGTTGACTCTGGAGGCCCCATCAAGGTCTACACAGATCGTAATCCATTGGTTTTCCTAAATTCATTGATTTGCCCACATTGCAGACTGATGCATTGGTTTTTATTTTTGCAGACTTACCATTTGGACATCCGACACATCAAAGGCTCGGAGAATGTTGTAGCGGATGCCCTGTCCAGAGCGCCGAGTTCTTAGGTGTTAGACTTTGTAAATCTTGTCTATCAGTACCTATGCCACCTGTTTAGCGGGTCGGCACTCTTAAATTGCTTCTCCAGGCACAAGGAGTTGCTGGGTAGCTGACGTGTTTGGATGGGTTGGTGGGGTGCTTACACCAGGACTGGGGTTGAAGGAAAAGAAAAATGGTTGATCTGTATGTGTAGTTTTAATGGTATGTAGTAAATTATAGTTAATAAATAAATAAATTATAGGACTGGTTGTTTGTAGGTCAGTTTGTGTAGGCCTTCCCAATAGGGAAGCCCTTTTTGTTGTGTGTGTGTGCGTGTGTGTGGGGGGTGGGGGTGGGGGGTTACGGCCCGCTCCTTTTTGGAGTCGGACCTCTCTTTGTGGGTTTTTTCTCTGTGCTGTAGGTGGAGCTGCAAAGGACCGCCCCTGTTTGAGAGTTGCCTATAAAACTCATCTCTGCATACTTGTCAGTAGAACGTCCTGCTCCCGCTGGAGGTCGGTCACCTTCTGTCTGCTCTTCCTCCTGCTTGGATTCGGTTGTCTGTCGCTTGGTCAGTGTTGTGCTGGCGACCCCTGTTCTGTGTTGTTTGCAGCCTGGAGGCTTTCTGATTTTTGGGTGTGCCGCTGGGCATTATTGCAGCCCTTGATAGAGGCATGTGATCGCAGGGTTGGCTAGTGATAAGTTTTCTTTTGTTAGTTTCACCACCCATTCACACAAACATCACTGGTTTTACAGACACTTTCTTTTATTGCTTTTCTTTAATTAATAAACTTGTGTTTTAAATTGGCACCTCCGTGGGGTCTCCCTTCTTTGTCTAAGCCCATGAGCCAGGCTTGTGACAGCACAGATTGATCTTTTATTTTTTTAAAAAAGCGCACATCTCAACCAAAATTATATTTGAAAAAAAATCAGAACACAAAGATAAAGAAGGGAGATACAGTATGGTACTTGGGCGGCTAGAGGGAGAAGATTTAACCCTGCTGAATGTATATGCACCTCCAGGGGCTAACTGGAAACTTTATAAAAATGTATTTGACCTAATGATAACTAAAGCCCAAGGTTTAGTGATATGTGGTGGAGACTTCAATCTAAGACTGAATCCATACTGGGATGCATCAGGTAATTCTCCACATCAAAATAACACTCAAAGTAGAAAAACTCGGATGCTGCTAAAAGAAATGGGAATCTGTGAAGTGTGGAGGGAATTCAACCCCAGTGTAAAAGATTATACATTTTACTCAGCACCACATTCATCATATTCAAGGATTGACTATTTTTTTATGTTTAATAGAGACATTGGAAGAGTAAAAACATGTAAAATAGGACTGATGGATCTCTCTGACCACAGTCCGATCTATATGGACTTAAGTAGCCAAAAATACACAAATAATACATTTTCTTGGAGGTTAAATTCAAATGTGCTGAAAGGACCACTGAGAGATGAATTGGAATCAGATATTCTCAGATATTTGGAATAAAATGATAATGGAGAAGTATCCCCTTTAATACTGTGGGACGCATGCAAAGCTGTAATAAGGAGAAAGATTATCGCAAAACTGTAGTAGTAGATTAGTTTATTTGACAGGGACAGTGCAATAAACATAGACAATTAATCAAAGACAATCAATCTGATGTGTTGCACATAGAGTGTATAGCTATTAGCTAATTTGCAACTCTTGTCCCTGGATGGGCTTTAGAAAAAAGAATCAAGATAAAAAATATACACAATAACCACATACATCAATGCAGAAAAATTATAAATACACAATTATAAATATTATAAATATTATAAATACACAAATATAACAGCCTGACTCACATTTAACATAAATATTATAAATACACAAATATAACAGCCTGACTCACATTTAACACATATAACATAACTCACATTTGCCTATTTCAGGCCTTCCTCCCTCCGTCACTCACTATAAACAAACACATTTATTCCTTCCCTTCATTCACTCTCACTTTGCAGACAAATAATTCATACATGAGTACATTCTTGTTTATTTTTCAGCCAGTTTTTAACATTTTTAGTGAATGTTTTAAAGTCCGTTATTATTTTAATTTCATTTGGCATTGTGTTCCAGATGTGACTGCCCTTTATAGAGAAAGCTGTTTGTCCAAATGTGGTTCTGCGGTGGAATATTTTACAGTTATTGTTAACAGAACTCCTGGTGGCTCTGCTGCTGTCCTGTCTTTGGACGAAACCAGCAAGTGGCTCGGGTGCTGATTTATGGAAACATTTGAACGTTAATTTCAGAAGACAGAGGTCAATGAAGCTCTCAAAACTCAATAGGTTGTATTTTTTTAAAACATTACAGTGATGCCACCTAATGGGCTTTTTGTCCAAGATTTTTAGGGTTTGATTATATAATGAACCTATATGTCTTATTGTGGAAGGGGCTGCTTGAGCCCAGACTGTCAAACAGTATGATATATGAGAAAAAACCATAGAATGCATATACAGTGCAGCTGCTTCGTAAGGTATGTAATATCTAATTAATTTAAAGCAGTTCAGATTTTTTTTTACTGTTTTTGAAATTTTCTTTATATGAAGATTAAATTTGAGTTGAGGATCTAGTACAATGCCAAGGTATTTGAATTCTGTAGCTAAACTGATGTCATGATCATGTATATTAACTTTAAAATGTTGCAGGTTACATTTTTTGATTGAAAAGCACATTGAGACTGTTTTCTGAAGGTTCAGCAATAGATGGTTCTTGAGGAGCCACTCTTGGACATCAACCATACTTGTAGACAGTACATCTGCAGCCTGTGCTGGAGTCTTGGCAGCTGTGTAAATAACTGCATCATCTGCATAAAGTTGGCATGTTGCAGCTGAGCAGTGTAACGGCAAGTCATTAATAAAAATGCTGAAAAGTAAAGGACCAAGAATGGACCCTTGTGGGATACCCATGCGGTTGTTTAAAAATGAGGATTTATCCTGGTGAACTTTTACACACTGTTCTCTATTCTGGAGATAAGATGCAAACCATTCTAATGTATTTGGGGAGAAGTTAAAAGATACCATTTTGGATAAAAGCAAACTGTGGTTTACAGTATCGAAAGCCTTTTTGAGATCTAGAAAAACAGCTCCTACCACATTACCCCTGTCCAAGGACTGTTTGACGTTTTCAATAAGGCAACAATTTGCTGTTTCTGTTGAGTATCCTGGTCTAAAACCAAATTGATGTGGATGAAGAAGTTGACTGTCTTGTAAGTAGTCTATCAGCTGTGTAGCTACAACTTTTTCAAGAACCTTAGATAGGACTGGTAAAATAGAGATTGGGCGGTAATTGCATATATCGTCTTTACTGCCTGATTTATGAACTGGTATGACGACAGCTTTTTTCCAGCCAGATGGAAATGTACTAGACCTAATGGAGAGATTAATGAGATGAGTCAGTGGTTTGATTAATATTTTGCTGTGCATTTTGAGAAAGGAGGTGCTCATATTGTAGATATATAACATATATAACTGGCAATCCAAAAGAAACTGAGACAAGAAAAACTAATCACATTAGAGTCAGAACTTAAGAGCCTAGAAAAAGAGCACAAAGATAACACTCATTCTAATGACTCACTCAAAATTAAGGAAATTAAAAAACAAATAAATGAGATCTACACAATAGAAATCCAGAAGAAACTTACATTTCTGAAACAAAAATACTATGAAACAGGCAGCAAATCGGCAAAATTACTAGCCTATAAATTGAGGAAACAACAAACGGAGAGAGCAATCTACAAAATCAGAGACCCAGTATCAAAGGAAATAAAATTTAGAATTCAGGATATTCTTAAAAGCTTGAAGAACTACTATAAGAACTTGTACTCCCTCAAAAAACATAAAAACGCATCCGAAACATTCCTAAACACATTAAACCTTCCCCAACTTATTGAGTCACAAAATAAAACACTACTGTCAGAAATACATCCTAAAGAACTAGAAAAAGCAATTATGAAACTTAAAGTTAACAAATCCCCAGGAGCAGATGGCTATACAGCAGAGTGGTACAAAACCTTTAAACAGCAACTATCTCCTCTCCTCCTGAAAACATTTAACTATGTCCTCCACTAAGGGGAAATCCCCCCCTCCTGGAGCGAAGGGGTCATTGCAGTCATGCCTAAACCTGAAAAGGATAAACTAGACTGCTCCAACTACAGACCAATCAGTGTGTTAAATCAGGACTATAAGCTTTTTACCACTATCCTTGCCAAAAGGTTAGAAAATATACTGTCAGACTTAATTCATTTAGACCAAACAGGTTTTATAAGACAAAGACAGACACAAGACAACATTAGACGCACTTTACACATAATTCTTCATATAAAAAAATATAACTTAAATGCAGCCATATTGGGATTAGATGCTGAAAAAGCATTTGATTGGGTTGACTGGTCTTTCCTATATAGAATCTTATCCAGTTTCAATTTTCATAACAACTTCATTAGAACTATCCAGGCATTATATAAAAAAACCAACAGCTAAAATAAGGATTAACGGTAAATTATCATCATCTTTTGAACTGGAAAGAGGATGTCGTCAGGGCTGCCCCTTGTCTCCACTGCTCTTTGCAATCTTCCAGCCAATGGATAAGAGCCAATGGATAAGACAGAATCAAAAAATTCGAGGTATTACACTTGGTCAGAAGCAACACAAAATAGCACTCTTTGCTGATGACATTTTAATATACCTGGGGCAGCCGGACACCTCTTTTCCAGAACTAATCTCAGTTTTTTCAGAGTATGGAGATCTATCGGGGTACGAATTAAACATGCATAAAACCCAAGTTTTAACATTCAACTATGACCCAAATCAATATTTACTTAAGCAAACTCAAAACTAACTGGGAGATGGAATCTATGAAATATCTGGGGGTCAATATCCCGAAACAACTCAACAAAATTATAACACTGAACTATGATCCACTGATGGCAAAAATAAAATCTGATCTAGCAAGATGGAATATGATACCATTCTTGGTTACCGCACAAAGAATTGAAGCAGTCAAAATGAATATACTTCCACGTCTTCTATACCTTTTCCAAACAATACCGGTAGAACCTCCCAAAAAAACATGGCAAGAACTGGACAGAAGGATCTCAAGATTCATATGGCAGGGCAAGAGACCTAGAATCAGATATAGAACCCTACAGCTAAACAAAGACAAAGGTGGGCTCGCGCTGCCAAATTTCAGAGACTATTTTAAAGCCGCACAAATTAAAACTTTAGTAGAGCTATGTAACCCAGTCTACACTGCGCAATGGAAGGAGATGGAATGCCAAATAACAAGTGACATCCCCCTACAGGCGATAATAGGGAACAATGCCTTACCTAAACTTTTGAATAACACTAACCCGTGGATAGAGACCCCGCTAAAAATTTGGTTTAAGATAGTCAGAGAGAATCAAACTAAAGAACCCTATCGATTACTGCAATGGATTGCCTATGATCAAGACTTTACTCCTAATAAAACAGACACTAGATTTAAAAAGTGGAAAGAGAACGGACTGATAAAATATTACGATTTTTTTAAAGGGCAAATTTTAAGAAGTTTTGAAGATTTGAAAAAACAAGGTCTAATAAATCAAGACCTTTACAGGTTCTTTCAGCTTAGACACCACATAAACAAAATACTTAAAAAGGAGGATTTGGAAAGGGCCCAGTCAGGTGTTCTGAAGGTCTTCTTAATGGCATATAAAGGGATCCCAGGGATCAGATACATCTCTAAAATATACCAAGGTCTTCAAGACTTAAAAGGAGACAACACATCATATATAAAAGAGAGATGGGAAAAAGAGGGGAATTTCACTTTACAACTGGAAATATGGGAAAAGCTAAATAAACAACATGGAAAAGTACCTCATCCCTGCAGTGGAGAGAATTTGGATGGAAAAAATTGGCAAGATTTTTCAGAACACCTGCACAAAACAAATTTACTCGTAAGGGGTTGAATTGTTGGCGCTTGTGTGGTGAAGAGACTGCAAATCATTTTCATGTGTTTTGGTCATGCCCAGTTATCCACCAATATTGGACCAATGTACAGACAATATTGGGGAAAATATTCAAAATAACAGTCCCCTTTTCTTTTGTAACTTTGTATTTGGGTTTACTACCGGAATCACTGGAAAGATGAGGAGAAAAATACTTATTCACTGTTTTAATATTGGCAAGTAAAAAAGCTCTAACTAAAAAATGGATGTTAAAGGATTGTCCTACACCTGAAGATTGGATTAACGTGATTCAAGACATTTACTCGATGGAAAAGTTGACATTCGCACTGAGACAGGACATGGATGGGTTCTTGAACTTTTGGCAACCCTGGATCGCATATGTGTCTTCCATCAGATCTAATCTTTGACAAATACCATTTCAATAATGGCACCTCTCTTTGTTCCAACGCTACTCAGATGCGCTTTTATTTTTATTTATTTTTTGTTCTTTTGTTTTGTTTTTGTTTTTTTGTTTTTTCTTGTTTTGTTTTTTGTTTGTTTTTGTTTTTTTGTTTTTTCTTGTTTTGTTTTTTGTTTGTTTTTGTTTGTTTTTTGTTCTTTCTTTAATTCTCTTTTTCTTTCACTTAAAAAACTAGAAAAGCACTCGGAGAGCGCAGACCTCCACCAAGCGCCACAGTTCCCCCCATACAGTGTTTGTGTGTACGTTTTCAGATTCCTTGACCATGAAAACATATGACTAGCAATTGGATTCACAATGATAGGATTAATGGTTCAGTAGTTATTGACGAAAATGGCAATTTCCGTAATGGCGGTTTAGCACCACAGTTCCCCCCATACAGTGTTTGTGTGTACATTTTCAGATTCCTTGACCATGAAAACATATGACAAGCAATTGGATTGACAATGATAGGATTAGTGGTTTAGTAGTTATTCACGAAAATGGCATTTTGCGTAATGGCGGTTTTCTTGTGGACGGTGAGCCAGATCACCACCAAAATCTAATCATCTGTAGGATACCCCATTTCTGACAATCTGTGAAAATTTCATGAAAATCCGTCCATAACTTTTTGAGTTATCTTGCTAACAAACAAACAGACAGACAAACAAACAAACAAACCAACGCTGATGATCACATAACCTCCCCCTTTGGTGGAGGTCAAAAGGGTGTTGTAATAATTATTCTTCCAATGTTGTCAAAAAACAAAAAAAAGGGAACGTGTGATGAAAATGTAAACAATGCAATGCTGTAATGACATGTATACCCTTTACAAAAACTTAAATTAAAAAAAAAAATTAAAAAAAAAAAAGCGCACACATGTACTTTTGGGTTATTAGTTAATCACTGGCATTTTATGTCCACTAGATGGCACAAAGAAAACACCCAGTCAAGTGAAGTCATGGCTTGAGAGAGATTGGTGCTGAACCACCTAAAGGTCGCCACAGGCCTCCTGATGGACCCACTGCAGTTTGCCTACCGGTCAAACAGGTCAGTGGACGATGCAGTGAATATGGGACTACATTACATCCTGCAACACCTCGACTCCCCAGGGACATACGCCAGGATCCTGTTTGCCGACTTCAGCTCGGCGTTCAACACCATCATCCCAAGCATCCTTCATCAGAAACTCCTCCAGCTCAAGGTGCCCCCCTCCACCTGTCAGTGGATCTCCAGCTTTCTGACTGACAGGTGGCAACAGGTGAAGCTAGGGAGAATTACATCCAGCTCCCGAAAAATTAGTACTGGCGCCCCCCAAGGGTGTGTCCTTTCCCCACTGCTCTTCTCCCTCTACCCCAACGACTGCACCTCAGAGGACCCTTCGGTGAAGCTCCTGAAGTTTGCAGACGACACCACAGTCATCGGTTTGATCTGGGATGGTGATGAGTCTGCATACAGGCGGGAGGTGGAGCAGCTGATCCTCTGGTGCGGCCGGAACCATCTTGAACTTAACCCAGCCAAAATGGTGGAGATGACCGTGGATTTCAGGCGACACCCTCCTTCATTCCCCCCACTCACCATCCTCAACAGCACAGTGTCCACTGTGGACTCCTTCAAGTTTCTGGGTACCACGATCTCCCGGAACCTGAAGTGGTCCTCCCATATAGACACTGTCGGGAAAAAGACCCAGCAGAGGTTGTTTTTTCTGCGTCAGCTCAAGAAGTTTGATTTGCCTCAGGAGCTGCTGGTTTGTCTTCTACACCGCCATCATCCAACCTGTCCTCTGCTTTTCCATCACTGTCTGGTTTGGATCTGCCACTAAACAGGACAAGATCAGACTGCAGCGGATCATTAAGTTTGCGGAGAGGATCATTGGTACCAACCTACCCTCCATTGAGAACTTATATCGGTCCATAACCAGGAAACGGGCAGGAAACATTTCTGCTGACCCGTCACACCCCGGCCACAAACTGTTTGAACTTCTACCTTCTGGTCAACGTTACAGATCACTGAAGGCCAAAACCACCTGTCACAGGAACAGTTTCTTTCCTCAAGCCATCACTCTTGTAGCATCATCATCTCCTCAAACCAAGACAGAAGATCACTTCTCTCCAGTTTACAGGAATTTCATTTTATTCATTAAACAGGAATATCACTTTTCTGCCTTTTCAGGAATATCACTGGCTTTTATGTCGACTCATGCCAGGCCTCTTCCGGGCCTGACCAAAGATGCTTACTTTCCCAGGACCCCAATGTAAACAGTTGCCTCTTGCAGAGATTGTAAGGATCAGAATTTGCTTTTAAAGGCTCAAAGGAACTTAAAACTCAGGAGACCAGACCTCTCAACGTGAACACTGCATTTGAGAACGTACCTTTTCACAGGAAACCAATGTTCTTAAGAGTCATAAACCACTTAATCTGATGGGTTTATAGCCGATGCTGTCCAGGTTTCTTCGCCCAGATACTAAAGGAAATCATCTACAGCTCAACAGTACCTCCTAGCGGATACCTACGGAATGTGTTTTCAGTATGTAGGATGACTTTTAATTTGTTCTAAACATTAAGTTTCTTTCAGCTTATCCTCTGGATCCTAAGGACAATGAAAATTATCCCTCTTTTATCACCAACCATGGTTTGCTGCATGTTTTGCTGCATTTTGATCTAAATGTGAATGCATGTATTATAATTATGTATAAGAAATGTTATATTCATGAGTGTTATTCAAACACATATTGGAGTAGTGATATAAATGCATGATCACCAAATATTAAGCCAAGTCATTTAATTTAGTTAGATTTTATATTGAGCATTTATTTCATAAGAACTGACTGAGTGTTAATTTTCCCTCTGAAATTTCATGGGATGGTGTCTTCATTTGATTGGCTGCTCTCAAACAAAGAAGTGTTCTCACATTGGATAGCAGCCATTTCAAACTGCTTCTGAAAAAGTAGATTGGTCAGTCTTGCGACTGACATCATCAGTTTTACGACCCGGCGAGGTAACTTTAAAAGAGAGAAGTTAGATTTGAGTTTAGTTAAGAAAAAGGGTAAGAAAGTTAAGAAAAAGAGTAGAGACAATGAACAGGCAGGAAGATTAGAACAGTAAGAGAACGGTAAGAATTAGAAACACAGAAAGAAGAAAGAAAGAGATTTTGAGAAGGATTAGGAACTAAATTAAGATTAAAGAAGCAGAATAGTAATCTAGATCTCAGAAGAAGATTTTATTCCACCGTTTCAAGGCCCTGTGAAGTTTTATTTTATTCTCTGTGTGTTTGTCAAGTCTTTCGTTATATTCTGGTCACTGAGGAGAAACCATTTTTCTTTAGAGCCCGTCCCTTTTAGAGAATCAAATTCTCAAACTTTTTCCTTCACCTCAGAAGCCATTCTTATCCTAGTAAACGTTTTTCTCATTTTTTCATGACTTTTCACGCCATTAAAGTGGACCTTTCATTTGCCTAATTTAAAGTGAACAGAGACTGAGAAGTTTCTCCTTCAGTTTTTTTGGTCTATCCCGCTACAAGAGACCCCAAATTTGGACTCTTTTTCAAAGGACTTTTCACGCCGCCCTGAGACAAACTATCCACGGCTGCAACTGTCTGCTTGAAGGGCCCCCAGCTGAGTTATCACCTCCACGGCTTGTGAGGATAGCAGCCGCTTCCTCCGACGTCCTAACTTCAAAACCCAGCGGTACTGACCCGCGGAAACGTGGACCTACGGCTGTTGTGTGAGTGAAACTCTCATTTCTCCTATCTGCTGGGTTAAAACGTGATGTCCTAACAATTAAATTACAATTGAATATGGCCCGTATTTCAGGGCTCAATTAGTCTCTCAGCCACAGGATAGAGCTGTAAACTGAAGGAAAACTCTTAGTCATTTTTAAGCAACTGCCCTTAAATTTTTGTAGATTAATTCAGAATTCATTTTTTTTAGATAATTAGCTTATGAATTTTCCCCATAAAATTGCGTTGTTTTGTTAAAACATTCCAGCCTCATTTACCGTTGAAACATAAGTCTGTTCCTCCTTGGTTCTGCAGAGGTGTAACGCTGGATTTTATGTTCAGGAACCCAATATCAGTTGATGTGATATTTTACACTGTTATCATCTGAATCTGTTTATTCATCATTTGAACGCTATGCCATGTAAACTGAATGAGTTTAATAAAAGGGATGAATGAGAGCAGTTGAAACGTTTTCCTTTCGCATATACAGGTTTCCAGGTTTCACTGTCTGAGCTTTCTCCGTAGGATTGCTGGACTCACCCTCAGATAGGGTGAGGAGCTCAGTCATCCGGGAGAGGCTCAGAGTAGAACCGCTGCTCCTCCACATTGAAAGGAGTCAGTTGAGGTGGTATGGGCATCTGATTAGGATGCCTCCTGGATGCCTTCCACTTGAGGTGTTAAAGGCACGTCCCACTGGGAGGAGACCTCGGGGCAGACCCAGGACTCGGTGGAGAGACTATGTCTCCCAGCTGGTCTGGGAACGCCTTGGTATCCCCTCTGAAGAGCTGGAGCAGGTGGCTGGGGAGAGGGAAGTCTGGGCTTCTCTGCTTGAACTGCTGCCTCCGCGACCCGGACCTCCGGAAAAGCGGTAGAAGATGGATGGATGGATGGATATACAGGTTTCCTAATCACGGCAGGACAAAAACTCACTGAAACTTTGAGACTGATTCATTAAGTAATTTAAGGTACAAAATTAATTAAAATTAAAGTTAATATTATTGTCCGTTAGGACTGGTGCCCCTTTTACGAGTGCTTTTATTTAATTTAGCGGGTGTAGAAGTGAAGGTTTAAATCCGCCCCCCTTTCACACCCACTATTAAATAAAATAAATAATTCCTGTACCTTATGACAAATATTTTATAGGCAATTCACCCTACAGTTTATTGGTGCGCCCGCTGTGAGGCCTCTGTAATTGGGAAACGTATATGCAAAAAGAAAATTCATTGAAATCATAATTTTTTTTTTCCCTGCAAATATTGATCCACTATTCGGCGAGTCTGTGTGTTTGTTTGAGAGGCTGAGGCCGCATCTCTCCTCCTGCCTGTGTGTGTCTGCTGTGCTTGTTTACCTAACCTCCTGCTGAGGAGTCTGGTGGCTGATAGCTGCAAAGGGGGGGTGAGTGATTCACCCACTAAAGTCAACAGTTTTTGATGCATGCAAAAAGAAGTTTGAAGCAATATTATTATATGCTGGATTAAGAAACATAAAGGCCTAGAGTGACAGAAACGCGAAGAAAACCGTCCTGTCTCTCGCCAGTTTAACCTTCCAGCGATTATCCCGAAAGGAGTAATTAAACTGGCCAGTTCTGTAATTTAATTACCCAAGTGTGGTGACATCAGATTAAGCTGGACGCAGTTTGATTTGGTCACTGGATAAACTGATGGGGAAATAGCGCTAAACTATACCCGGAATTAAAGGGGTAACATTATTTGTGAAAGTTGAAGATTAAACTCTCATTTTGAAAAGCAAGGCATGGCGTTGTCGCTGAGACTCGCGCCTGCATCACGTGTCACGTGAACACGCACAGTCGCTCGCGTGACCGAAAGGCGTGCACGAAAACTGCGCATGAGCAGAGTAAGCGTGCAGACGCCATTTTGAAGGCGCTAAGAGGGAGTCTCTCTAGCCGCCATTTTTGAGTGAGACCGGTAGACCCGCCCAGAGCGACGTCACCAGTGTCTCCTCCCCCTGGGAGGGCAGAGACAACTGCCTCCATCGTGTGGTCAACTATAGGAGTTGCATTTCCTGCATGAATGCACACTCGGATTAAAGCAGAGCAAATCTATTAAGCTGATTTATAATCAAACAGAGCTTCCAAATTGACTTTAAATCAATCCGAATTATCCGGAACAATCTAAATTTAAACCCAATTCAAAGTTTTATCCCAAGAACCAAAAGGAAAAGGAAACTTGTGGGTTTGAAGTTTGTTCTCATTGGTGGAAGAGCTTTTGACTGCATATATACACACTGAAAGAGCATAGAAGCATAGACTTTGTATTTACTCACATATGTTAACCACATATTTTAATCTTTTTAGTTAAAAGCATATATTCACACATCTTATGCTAAAAGTCTGCAAACTTTTGAAGCTATATATATGTGTTTTGTTTTAAAGATCACTTTGTGCGATTTCTTTCACAGGAAGCCATTCAACTTAGGGACTCAAATAAATGACAATGTTCATTTAAACTCAAGTTAATGTTAATCCTGTGCATGTTGGTAAAGGATTTAGTGATTTACTAAATATTTAACCAAAATTCTCCAAAATTAGGAAACCACATCCAGCAATTAACACTTGAAAGCTTTAGCTTATTTACAGTCAGTGTTGCTTTTGATTCATATTTCCTCTCCAGGAGAAGGAAAACATTTAAACAGCTCACTATTTCTCACCAGGATTTGAAATAAGTCAAAAGGTGAAAACTTTGACTAGTCTGTAAAACATTTTTTTTCCTCTTCTTCTCTTTTTAAATAATCATTAACTTTAATCCTAAGGAAGCCTTAGTGACAATACACAAAGACAATTCATTTGTTTCCTAACTTGTAAATATTAAAACATTGAAAGGCTTTAAATGAAGATAAGCTCTAACAAATAGAACCAAGCCAGTTCTAACTTTAAAACAAAGTGAAGACTTATACTGTAACCATAAAGCCTTAAAGCATTTAACTATGTTTATTGCACTGTCCCTGTCAAATAAACTAATCTACTACTACTACTACTACCTTTTCTATTTTTGTTGCTTTCTTTTTCTTTTGTAAATAAAATCATTACTTTCAAGTGAGATTCAACAAAAATTCACAACCTAGTTGAGGACTATTCCAAAACTACACTTTGATAACTGAACTGAAAGAAGTCAATCGACACAATTTTTTTTTCTTGCTTTTGTCTTGTGAAATACAAATCAAAATACAGTGTCAACAAATAAACTAACACGTATTCCACATTTCTAAAGAATTCCAAAATATTTGCTTTCCTTCTTACAAACCTGGAAGTTGAAACAAACTCCAAAAAGAAGCTTGTAATTACCCTCACTGTAAAACGACACTCAAGGTTAACTCTTGACGCACAACTTTAGCTATAATCAACGAATTGATTTCAAGCTAAGCGTTACACAAACGGTCAAACATGTCGAGTCTACTTGACGAATTAAATGACCTTCAAGTAATATTGGAAGAGTTGGCTTCCGACCTTATACCCGGTTTCTCCAAACAAGTTCGGGATACTCCACCAAAAGATTTGAAGCAAATCACGAAAAAACTTTCGGATGAATGCGAAGCTAACCCACCGAAAGCAAAGGAAATCCCCGGTGTGTTAGGAAAGTTTGCACTAGCATTAGTTGCAAGGCTAAAACGAGCTGAAACCCAAGTACTCTACGCCAAAAAGGAACTGGTGAAACGACAACCATCCTTTCTCTTCAGGAAGAGAACAAATCCCTTGTGAAAAAGCAGGAACAAGCTTGCATAGAGAAAGAAGACACCCAAGCTACGCTCGATCAGACGTTGCTAAATCTGGAACAAGCAGAGGAAGAAAAGCAACGACTAGAAGACAACAATACCTCACTTCAGCAAGAAAACGAGGAATTGAAAACCGCCCTGCTTCACAAAGAGAATCAACTCAAGGAAGTTGAAGGTCAATTGGATGAAACAAGCTCCGATTATGGGAAATGCAAACTGCTCCTACGAGAAGCACAACAAGGTCTTCAGGACGTCCAAGAAGAGCTGGAAGACCACCGCAAACAAAGGGATCTGAGATCAGAATCCATGAACAGGCCGGTTCCCTCGACAAAGGGGGGCATCCCCTCATGGGATGGGGACTCCCCCGGCTCACACTCACCTGACCCGTTCAGACCCGAACGGCAACGTGAAAGACGTGTGCAAATTCCATCCGATGGAGATCTCAATAAGATTGCTCGCCACGTCACGAAATTTGACCCCTCAACCAGTGGGTCACCTGATACCAGGGCTTATTTGCAAGACATCGACTACTACTTGCGTAAATACCCTGATGCTACTGTTGACGACCGCATTTATTTGATCAAGTTGACATCCAACAGGTCGGTATCAAAATTTATAGATCGGCAACCATTTGACATCAAGATGAACCACCGGAAGCTCTATGAAGCCATCGAAAGAGAGTTTTCGGACGACTGCTTACAGTCAGGGCTAGCGACAGCCCTAGCTGTGTAATAGGGTCGCTTAGAGCCCCCACAGGCATACTACCAGCGACTCCTGCGCGCATATTTCGGATCTCAAAACACGCCTGAGATGGAAGAAGACCACAATTTCAAGGCTCTGTTCATTCAGAATCTCCATCCCACGATTGGACACCACCTTGGAGTCATGGCTAACCCAAAGACAAACTCGATAAACCAGCTAAGAGAGTTCGCACATTATGCATTCCAGAAACAGCGACAAAGCAATCAGAAGCATACCGAGTCTACCGCGGTGTTAGCAGTCAACACTGCATCAGACACCCTGGACCTAGAGGGCGCCCCAAGGCCAGCCCCTGTTCCAGCATCTCGGTCACAAATACAACGACGACAGTCCTCTAGTCAAGATAAGTCGAGTCATGACCCGGAAAAATTTTTGACACCAAGTTCCAAGCCAACATCACCAAAACCTGACTACCGTCGGAGACTAAGCCCACCAGGTAAGTCACGAGAATACGGTACGGATACCCGGGATGACAGATATCGATTTCGAGACTCGCATAATTGCGGGAGGTGGTCACCTCCTTCGTACCGCCGGAAAAACTTCAACAGGGAAGCAAGACCTCCCCCTGGAAAGTTTAACTCCAAACCCTGGGAGAAGAAAGAAAAGCCCATTTTCAGCCAAGAAGACCTGGAGACTCTCCAACGCATACTTGACGAACTGAAGAGGGAAAGGGAGGCGAAAGAGGACAAGAAACCAGATGTCCTAGCCATAAATATTGTGACCACCCCAAACGATCCTTTAGGTTTGCCACAAGTCAACCCTGAGGATTCTCCTACTACAAAGGGGAAGGATACCGAAGACACAACCGAGCATCCTCCACCCGAAACTCAGGAGGAGCTCCAAAATGCAACGCCATCCAGTGCCATTTTGGTAGTCCAGCTACCTGGGAAACCTCACTCGCCCAAAACCGGCGACTCTTTAATCTGCGTTGAACCACCGGTCCAAGAATTTCTGTGTGATTTAACCGAGAGGGGGGTTGCACGAAAATTTTTTCTGTCATTGACCTTGGAAGATGTGATGACGCACGAAGCCCTACTGGATACTGCAGCGGACATCACACTCATGTCGCGTGACCTTTTCGAACACCTACGCGTCACTGCTAACCTTGCGCACAAAGACTTGAAACTAAGACCTTGCTCCTTAGCTATTCAACCTTATGCACCCTCAAACACGACTGTGTCACACATGTCATTGATACAAATCTCCATTGGGTCCATGACCTTGATCCACCCGGTCTATGTGTCCAATCTCAACTCAATTCCATTGCTGATAGGCAAGGATCTACTTAATCACTTTGAGCCTCTGATAGACTTCAAGAATCTCAAGCTATGGGCTCAAGTTCGACAACCTCTTCCAACCACTTTACCTGAAGCAACCGGATCACAGTGCTACACTCTTGACACCTTGGATGTTCCAGGAGTCAACCCACTCGCACTGCTGACCCAACAAAGTTTGACGGAAAGTGACCTTGGGGACCAGGCTGAAACAGACACCCCTTTTCAGGTCACCACATCTGACAACCCAACCTTAAATAAACACAGTTCATTTCTTTGCACCCTGAAACCAGGGGCAGTCAATGAAGAGTACTGCCCCCAAGTGGTCAAAGGACTAGCTATCCAAAGCTCCCACGTAGAAGACGTGGTACTCGCTCTCTGGGCTGATAAATCTGCAATCAGCCAGACACTTTTCAACTCTCTACACGAGAAATACCCTGACCTTATGGTCACTAACAAGTCTTTTCATTTACCTGCTGGGACCAAATCAAACAAAACATTGGTCGCCAGAAGTATCTGCGCCCTCCACCTTCAGTGGAACCACAGACTGCTAACGCATACCTTCTTGGTCGTTCCCGACCTGCCACATGCAGTCTACGTTGGCAGTGATCTTCTTGTGAGACTTGGAACCCAGGTTGATACCATAAACAATGTCTTATGGTCTCTCACCTCAGTTCGAGACGCTCACTCTAAACCAGATCTTGACACTCTAAAGTCAGGCCAGACCATCCCTGAGGCCTGCCAGGTACTGAACACTCAACATTGTCTCATACCTGCTAATGTCACGTGCTACCCGGTCCAACTATGCATTCAAACAGGACAGAAACTTATGCATCCACAAGCATTTTTCCAACCGGCTCCTTTGCTTGACAGTCTAGGCTTAACTCTGGAGGCCATGCCCCTTCTAAGCCTAGAATACAGAACCACCACATTACCAGTTAACAATCCCACGGCAGAGACCATCGTCCTGCCCAAGGCCACGCCTCTTGGCTGGATCATCACCACAGATTTCCACGATTTTGAACTGACTGTTCCTGTGCTAGGCGGCCTCCTTGATTCTCTTTGGGCCAATTCTCTTGAACCTACAGTCATTTACACTAAGCCTTCTAAGGCCATCGCTCTTGTGTCAATACCAACCCCTGACAAAGAGTCAGTGGGACGAATTGACTTGACTAACAATGACCAAATGCTTATCCAAGCCATTGAACTCCTTCCATCGGAGTCCGATCAGCAAACCAATGACAATCCCAGCGATGCTCCGCCGAAACCAGTCCTCACTATCGCTGAAGAGATTGCACAGGTGGTAGCTGATGCTGATGCCCTAACCTCTGACGAAGAACGTGAAAAACTTCACCAAGTTCTTCTTAAGTATGAACAATCCTTCTCCAAAGACTCCTTGGACTGTGGACTGACCACAATCCACTCAGTACGTATTCCTACACCACCTGATGCCCCTCCAACCTACGTCAGGCAGTACAAGATTCCCTTGGCCTCGTACGGCCCAGTACAAGAAATAATCGATGATTTACTGGACCGTGGCATAATCAGGCCATGCAACAGTACCTACTCGGCTCCCTTATGGCCTGTCCTAAAGCCCAATGGTAAGTGGAGACTCACCATTGATTACAGGAAATTGAACACTCAAGTTCCTCTCTCTAGGTGGCCTATGACTCAACTGGAGCAAGAACTCCCTAGAGTCAAAGATGCCAAATACTTCTCAACACTGGACATTGCTTCTGGTTTTTGGACTATTCCTGTCCAAGCTGAAGACCAACACAAACTGGCCTTCACGTTCGCGAATCGCCAATACACATTCACCCGATGCCCTTTCGGTTATGCCAACTCTCCTGCAGAGTTCAACATTTTCTTGAACAAAGCATGTCCAGATGCCCGAGACAGAGGTAACCTCATCTATGTTGACGACATTCTCATTCGGAGTCCAACTCTGGACACCCACCTCACTGAAATTGACCATGTCCTTGGCCAGCTCACGCGAGCTGGAGCCAAAATTTCTCTCTCCAAATGCCAATGGTGCAAAACCAAAGTCAACTATGTCGGTCTCTTGGTAGGATCCAAAGGGGTACTACCACAAACGGCACGAATTCAAGGTGTGTTAAACATCAAAGCCCCTACCAACATCTCCGAACTCCGGAGCTTCCTAGGGGTATGCAATTACTCACGTCAGATCATGGAGGATTATGCAGACGTGGCAAAACCCCTTACAGACCTCCTACGAAAGGACACCCCTTTCATTTGGTCTGAGGCTCAAGAACAGGCTATGCTAGCGTTGAAGCAAAAGTTATGCACAGCACCATGTTTGGCCTATCCCAACTGTGACCAGCCATTCTTCTTACAAGTGGGATTCTCTGCCAACTGCTTAAGTGCTGGATTATACCAAATCTACGACCACGACAAACGAGTCGTGGCCTATGCCAGCAAAACCCTCTCTGGTCCGGAACTGAAATACTCGGACTGTGAAAAAGCCCTTCTGGCCACTGTATGGGCAGTCAAGCATTTCTCCAACTATGTGGGAGGCCAGAGAATCACAGTTGAGACTCACCACCAACCAGTGGTCTTCCTTAACAGTCAACGCATCAGAGAAGGTGCTGTAACAAATGCCAGAATAGCCTCCTGGTTGATGGCTCTACAAAGCTTTGATGTGGAGGTCCGCTACGCACAAAAGTTGAGAAGCCCTCTCGGCACAGACTTGGCTGCCTGCCAACGGTGCTCTGAGGACACTCCAGGACCATCCATTCGTGCAGAGCCACCTACAGTCACTGAAGACCCAAACCATCACTACTTTGACCAGAACATCTGCCAAGATATGGTCACCGCTTATGTCGATGGTTGTTCTTTTCACCATGAAACTCACATTCGTGCTGGTGTGGGTGTGGCATGGCTGAACAATCAGTCCTGTGAACCCCACAACTATCAACTGGGTTCCCAATCATCTCAGTATGCGGAAATCGCAGGTGTGCTCATTACACTGCAACTTGCTGTAGACCATGGCATTCGCACATTGGTCATCTGCACTGACTCCAACTATGCACGCCTCAGTTTCACTTGTCATTTAGCACTCTGGAAGGCCAAGGGTTTTGTAACCTCCAACTGCAAACCGGTTAAACATCAAGACCTTTTCAAGGCATGTGATCACCTGGTCACCTCCAACAACCTCCAAGTGTATTGGAAAAAGGTCAGAGGTCACTCGCGCACACCAGGTCAGGACAAAGAATGGAATGACCTTGTGGACTCACTTGCAAAACAAGGAGCCATACAAGGCACACCCTGGTCCTTTGATTCTGCTCAGGTGCCGACTTCACAGTCCCACCCACCCACCCCTACAGTCTGCGCAGTCACTAGGGCCCAGACTAACAGGGCCCAAGACACGACACAAACCACAGGTCCCCTTGCGGTTGACCCTGTTTTCACTAACGCTGACCTTATCTCTCTTCAAACCCTTGACTCTGCAGTCCATAAAATGATACAATACATCTCAGATCCTGCACTTAATGCACCATCCGACTCGGATCTCGCTGACACTCCAGACTTGAAGCCACTTTTTGCCGCACGATCATCCTTGCAGCTGTGAAATGGCATTCTAGTTCATGTTTCCGATGAACTCCCTACGCCTGCGCTTGTGGTCCCTCGTAACCAGAGGGGGGTGATGATTGTTCATGCCCATGATCTCCCAACTGCAGGACACAAAGGCGTCAAAGCGACGTACAACGCGCTCAAACAAGTGGCATATTGGCCATACATGGGAAAGGATGTAGCCGACTACATCAAGGGATGTCTCGTATGTTGCCAGTTTCAACCAACCAACCCGATGCATCGAGCACCCCTACAGAAAAGAGGCATTTCATTCCCATGGTCTGACCTCCAAATTGACTGGGTAGGTCCCCTTCCACGGTCAGCCAGAGGAAACAAATACTTCCTCACAGTCACATGTGCTTTCACCAAATGGGTCGAGTGCCTGCCTGCTCCTAATGACACGGCAGAAACCACGGCCTACTTGTTGATGAACCACGTATTCTCTAGGTTTGGTCTGCCAAGCCGAATCAACTCTGACCGCGGCACTCATTTCACCGCCGAAGTCATGCGACAACTGTGGGAAACCTTGGGAGTTAAAGCTAACTTCCATATTAGTCACCACCCACAATCCTCCGGACAGGTTGAAAGAACCCACCGAACTGTGATCAACATACTGAAGAAGTACGTTTCACCACACCAAAAAGACTGGGATGTAAAACTCCCGCTGGTCTTAATGGCCATCCGAGCCACACCCCATGAAGCTACAGGGGTGTCACCTTTTGAAATGATGACAGGCCGGCAAATGACTTTGCCCCTGCATTTACTCTACCAACCTGGAGAAGCCAGTGTTGCTACAGCTTACACTACTCACCAGTACATGACTGACCTGACCAAACATCTCCGACAGACTTTTGCCTTTGCCCAAAAACATTTGGACCGATCAGCTGAAGGACGCAAAGCCTACTACGATCAGAAAGCCTCACATGATGAACTCCAAGTGGGAGACAAGGTTTTCTATTATGCTTTCATTCCTCAGACAGGACAGACCAATGCACGAGCAGGAAAACTCGCTCGGAAGTTCCTCCCCAGGTGGACAGGTCCACACACGATCACAGATAAACTCTCTCCGGTCGTTTACCAAATCAAAATAAGCAAAGGTCGCCAGGACCCCATCTCCAAATGGGTCCATCGTAATCAAATCAAAGCTTACAAAAACCCCATGGGACTTGCCGGGGACAACACTGTTCCATTAAGTCAGTAAACAAACCTAAATTCTTGTTTGCGCCCGATAGATAACTATTAGCTGACTATCAGCCTCAGACATTCTCGGTCGCATTTCTCTTCCTCAATCAGGTAACTGCATTAAACCTTCAAAAGGAGAAAGTTAACCCAAACTAACTGACTTCCTTAAAATCTAACCTTAAAAGACCCCGCAAAATTTCATTCAGTATCATCAAGTTACTATATCAAAGTAGTACAAACAAAATCAACAACATCACTAGCTTAAGTCAATAATCACAAAACCCTCTAAAGGTGATAAACACTAATAGCTTAGAGCCCAGCCTCTAACAAAGTTGTTCCACCTCTAAGAATAATGTTCACCTACCACTCAGGTACCTCAAGAAAAGGAAAACTGACAAGAAGCTCAAGATTAAAATGACTCACTTCTATTCGTTGGCCAGGACGATGGCCCTCCTGTTTTTCAGTTTAGCCCTCTACCTAGCACCCTCACCTACTTTCGCCCAGTTAGAACTGGACAGAGTCCAGACAAGAAGTCAACAATCCTTAAGTAGATTCTCAACCACGGCCTCATCATTAGGGCCCCTTGCTAGCCTTAGCACGTCTACTGTTAAATCAGTCAACACCACTACACTGAAATGCCAGATAGTTGAACCACCAACTGTTACCAAAACTTTGCAAGATACTGTGTTGGTTTTGAATGTTTGCTCCAAAGCCTTATTCAAACTCAACAAGGTCTTGGACTTGTCACTCTTCATGTTAGAGGGTGACCCTGCTCACCCACATATAATGCCTGTGTTTCTTCGAAAGGTAGCTAGAAATATTAGACTTTCAGCTACAACTTTGACAACGAGTCTGCCTTCACCGCTTCTTGCCCGTTTCAGATGTCACAAAGTTATTCCTCATTGCCACTCAAATAACAATGATGACTTTCCATGTCCGCTCAGTCTTCCAGAACAAAGGTCTCAAACACCCTCTGAGTAAGACCTCTGTGGAACCATGGTTTAGTCCAGTTAAACCAATTCAGTTCGAACCTCCTTGAATTAACTCAATATTGCTTAACCTAAACATCTACCTCAGATAAGCAATACATTTTTGTTTTGCATTCTTTGTTTTGACTTTTATTTTTCTTTATTTTTAGAATTTTTGAAGTTATATGCATGCTTATATACAAACCTATATTTTTATATATAGCTCTTGCACTCCATCTTGATTTTTGTACCCATTCAAACTATTTTTTTTTAACAACTATGATAGCTATTTCATCGTGAACCAAAATTCCTACCTCAGGTATGTAAGACTACGCACTTATTTTTGTAGCTAGAATTTTTGAGTCATTTCAAGACCTATGCCTTAGCGTACTACTCCAAGTCAATTTTATAATCTACATTTGTCCATATTCAAATTATTTTTGGAAATTCATGGAAGTCCTTCCAGTTAACCAAAGTCAAAGATCTGTACTTGGTAATAGATACTGTTTGCATGCGAGTGTGTATGGACATCACACAAACCTTTTAACCCAGTATTTAGGTCAAGTGTTGCCAAGGAGACGAAGCTGCCATGGGTGTGTACCAACGCTGACCGATGCTCACCATTGCTACAAAGGGGGGAACTGTAGCATCATCGTCTCCTCAAACCAAGACAGAAGATCACTTCTCTCCAGTTTACAGGAATTTCATTTTATTCATTAAACAGGAATATCACTTTTCTGCCTTTTCAGGAATATCACTGGCTTTTATGTCGACTCATGCCAGGCCTCTTCCGGGCCTGACCAAAGATGCTTACTTTCCCAGGACCCCAATGTAAACAGTTGCCTCTTGCAGAGATTGTAAGGATCAGAATATGCTTTTAAAGGCTCAAAGGAACTTAAAACTCAGGAGACCAGACCTCTCAACGTGAACACTGCATTTGAGAACGTACCTTTTCACAGGAAACCAATGTTCTTAAGAGTCATAAACCACTTAATCTGACGGGTTTATAGCTGATGCTGTCCAGGTTTCTTCGCCCAGATACTAAAGGAAATCATCTACAGCTCAACAGTACCTCCTAGCGGATACCTACGGAATGTGTTTTCAGTATGTAGGATGACTTTTAATTTGTTCTAAACATTAAGTTTCTTTCAGCTTATCCTCTGGATCCTAAGGACAATGAAAATCATCCCTCTTTTATCACCAACCATGGTTTGCTGCATGTTTTGCTGCATTTTGATCTAAATGTGAATGCATGTATTATAATTATGTATAAGAAATGTTATATTCATGAGTGTTATTCAAACACATATTGGAGTAGTGATATAAATGCATGATCACCAAATATTAAGCCAAGTCATTTAATTTAGTTAGATTTTATATTGAGCATTTGTTTCATAAGAACTGACTGAGTGTTAATTTTCCCTCTGAAATTTCATGGGATGGTGTCTTCATTTGATTGGCTGCTCTCAAACAAAGAAGTGTTCTCACATTGGATAGCAGCCATTTCAAACTGCTTCTGAAAAAGTAGATTGGTCAGTCTTGCGACTGACATCATCAGTTTTACGACCCGGCGAGGTAACTTTAAAAGAGAGAAGTTAGATTTGAGTTTAGTTAAGAAAAAGGGTAAGAAAAAGGGTAAGAAAGTTAAGAAAAAGAGTAGAGACAATGAACAGGCAGGAAGATTAGAACAGTAAGAGAACGGTAAGAATTAGAAACACAGAAAGAAGAAAGAAAGAGATTTTGAGAAGGATTAGGAACTAAATTAAGATTAAAGAAGCAGAATAGTAATCTAGATCTCAGAAGAAGATTTTATTCCACCGTTTCAAGGCCCTGTGAAGTTTTATTTTATTCTCTGTGTGTTTGTCAAGTCTTTCGTTATATTCTGGTCACTGAGGAGAAACCATTTTTCTTTAGAGCTCGTCCCTTTTAGAGAATCAAATTCTCAAACTTTTTCCTTCACCTCAGAAGCCATTCTTATCCTAGTAAACGTTTTTCTCATTTTTTCATGACTTTTCATGCCATTAAAGTGGACCTTTAATTTGCCTAATTTAAAGTGAACAGAGACTGAGAAGTTTCTCCTTCAGTTTTTTTGGTCTATCCCGCTACAAGAGACCCCAAATTTGGACTCTTTTTCAAAGGACTTTTCACGCCGCCCTGAGACAAACTATCCACGGCTGCAACTGTCTGCTTGAAGGGCCCCCAGCTGAGTTATCACCTCCACGGCTTGTGAGGATAGCAGCCGCTTCCTCCGACGTCCTAACTTCAAAACCCAGCGGTACTGACCCGCGGAAACGTGGACCTACGGCTGTTGTGTGAGTGAAACTCTCATTTCTCCTATCTGCTGGGTTAAAACGTGATGTCCTAACAATTAAATTACAATTGAATATGGCCCGTATTTCAGGGCTCAATTAGTCTCTCAGCCACAGGATAGAGCTGTAAACTGAAGGAAAACTCTTAGTCATTTTTAAGTAACTGCCCTTAAATTTTTGTAGATTAATTCAGAATTCTTTTTTTTTTTTTAGATAATTAGCTTATGAATTTTTCCCATAAAATTGCGTTGTTTTGTTAAAACATTCCAGCCTCATTTACCATTGAAACATAAGTCTGTTCCTCCTTGGTTCTGCAGAGGTGTAACGCTGGATTTTATGTTCAGGAACCCAATATCAGTTGATGTGATATTTTACGCTGTTATCATCTGAATCTATTCATCATTTGAACGCTATGCCATGTAAACTGAATGAGTTTAATAAAAGGGATGAATGAGAGCAGTTGAAGCGTTTTCCTTTCGCATATACAGGTTTCTTAATCACGGCAGGACAAAAACTCACTGAAACTTTGAGACTGATTCATTAAGTAATTTAAGGTACAAAATTAATTAAAATTAAAGTTAATATTATTGTCCGTTAGGACTGGTGCCCCTTTTACGAGTGCTTTTATTTAATTTAGCGGGTGTAGAAGTGATGGTTTAACTCCGCCCCCCTTTCACACCCACTATTAAATAAAATAAATAATTCCTGTACCTTATGACAAATATTTTATAGGCAATTCACCCTACACTCTGATGAACTCCTAACATTCACCTAGTCCTACCTGTTGCTGTACTCATGACTTTTCATTCATTCTTACATTGCACATAACTCCCACACTGCATTTTACTCAATTCACATTATATTACTGAATCTGAGTTCACATTGAAATACTGTATGACTGTATATTTTTTCATATATTTTTGCAAAG
Organism: Pholidichthys leucotaenia; assembly: GCA_020510985.1. NCBI lineage: Eukaryota > Metazoa > Chordata > Actinopteri > Cichliformes > Pholidichthyidae > Pholidichthys > Pholidichthys leucotaenia. The sequence continues at coordinate 305,048,205 of CM035836.1, forward strand.
TGTGGATAGTTTGAGTAAATAACTGCACATATTCCTGTATATATTTGCATCCTTTTATAGAAACGTGGCAGACTGTAATTTACTGTACATACTCTGTGTCATTGAAATCTTATTTAAATCTTATTTAAATCTTAAACCTGAACAACGAGAGCAAGTTTTAGCCAAAGTCAAATTCCTTGTATGTGTTGTGCATACTTGGCCAATAAAGCTGATTCTGATTCTGATTGTCTAGGTGATTTGCAGCCAACTTTGAAAGTTAGGAAGCAGTTGGCTCAAAGTTAGCTCAAATGTAAGGCCTTTTTTGGATTTTATAACAAAGATGGATGAAAAAACCTTGACATGACACACAACCGGCAAGAAGCGCAGCACGAAAAAAGAAAAAACACTCGGAATACAGCGGAGCAGCACACGTCTTGGAGCAGCATTAGCAAAGGCTAAGTTAACGAGACACCAGCAAGGAACTTTTTCTAGAAGCGTCAAGTAAGTAAAGTTTATTTATGAAGCGCTTTTCACAGACATATAGTCACAGAGCACTGCACAATAAAATGGAATAAAAGGACGTTGATAGATTAAAAATAATTTTAAAAATACAAAAACAAGTTAAAACACAAGATTAAAATAATTTAAAAATATCAGACTTACCATTAAAAAGCAGTTGAAACTCAACAGAAATCCTCGTTAAAAAAGTTTTCAGCTGCTTTTTAAAAGCAGCCACAGAGTCAGCTAAACGTATCTGGAGTGGGAGTCAGTTCCAAACAGCACCGCCCATCACCCTTCCTGTGTGCTGAGACGTATCTCTGTGGAAAATGAAGCGCCGGGAATATTTATTTTATTTATTTTATTTGTTTATTTGTCAGGGACAGTGCAATAAACATAGACAAAAAAGAAAATCTGATGTGTTGCACAGAGAGTGTATAGCATTAAGCAAGTTTGCAACTCTTGTCCCTGGATGGGCTTTAGAGAAAAGAAATACTTTATTATATGAAAGCGATGTCAACAGTATTACTTTGGGACATGATTTGAGGTTGACTAAAGTAAAAACATTTAAGATATATGGGATCGTGATACTCGATTATTGAGACATCGTAATTATTGTTGAATTGTGATAGGATCGAATCGCGATCCAAATAAAATCGCCAGGTCCCTCGCAATTCCCACCCCTATTATGCAATGTTGCCAACTCACTCTTTTGGAGTGATTCTCACTCTTTTTCCCTCTCTCTCACTCCAAAATGAGGAAATTACTGGTAATTTTGTGTTGTCTGAAACAGTCTGTTTTCAGCCTGACATTAAATAAACCTGTAATGTAATCCATTAATTAAATTAACTTGCTATGTGTTATGTCTTAACAAAGCGAGACGTGAGCCATGTTGTGCCGAGCAACGAACTGAACCTTATTGAGAATCTGCCTCAGGTTCAGGTTCAGGTTACTTTATTTGTACCCGTAGGTAGATTTGTTTTGCAGTCAGGTGACATCCATATTTACAAACCACAATTACATTCAACATGAACACAAACACAGGCACACATGAAGCTGACTATAAACATGATGAAAGTACTCAAGGCTCCACCAGTCAGGACATAGAGACAAAGAGATAAGAGAAAAAACAAAGAGATAAGAGAGAAGGGTCATATTAAAAAGTTAAAGACTAGTCAAAGAGGTTAAAAACTCAAAAGTCTAAAACCCAATAAAAGATTTAGAACCCAAATAAAAAACCTACAAAAATAAGTAAACATAAAATAAAATTAATAAATAGGTAACTAAATTATGTGCAATATATTGTTACATCTTGTTCAACTCTTTGACAGCAGCAGGAACAAAACTGTTTTTGTAGCGCTGGGTTTTACTTTTTGGGACAGCAAACCTCCGTCTGGAGGGAAGAAGCTGAAAGTGGCAGTGCAAAGGGTGGGAGTCATCATTTAAAATGGAGGTAGCAATCCTCTGTACCTGTCTGGTGTACAGGTATGTCAAGCTCAGCTGTGACTCACCAAGCAAACGACTGGACCATCTAACTACCTGATCCAAGGATTTCCTCTGTTTCAGTTTTATCTGACCAAACCATGACACTAAAGAAAAGGATAAAACAGATTCAATAAAAGCCTGATAAAACATTGTCATTATGGTTCGGTCAATTTGGAAGCGTGCAAGTTTCCTTAAACAATGCAAATATTGCTGACCCTTTTTGCACACCCTTTCACAGTTCTCTTCAAAGTTTAAATTACTATCAATAATCGTCCCAAGATATTTGTAGGATTGTACACATTCAGTGGTCTGGCCTTTTAGTACAGTGACTTTGTGCCTGGGAGTTTTCCTCCTAAAGTCAATAATCATATCTTTAGTTTTTGTCGTATTCAGCTGCAGGTAGGAATCCTTACACCAGTGAACAAAATCATCAACTACTGGGCCGTGGCCACTCTCACCATCCTGGAGGAGACTGACAACAACTGAATCATCAGCATGCTTTATAATGTGTCTGTTGTCATGTCTGCTCCGACACATGTTTGTGTACAGGATGAGGAGTAGTGGTGACAACACACACCCCTGAGGAGAGCCAGTAGAAGAACACTTTTGGTCAGACAATGTACCATTGACCCTTACTCTCTGCGTGCTGTTGGTTAAAAAATCCAGAATCCAACCCACCAGATTATTACTGAAATCAAATTGTTGCAGGAGCCTTTCAACTAAAATATGAGGTTGGATTGTATTAAAGGCAGAAGAAAAGTCCACAAATAAAAGCCTGGCGTGTGTCCCATTAAAATCCAGATGTTTAAAAAGCATGTTAAGCAGAGTGACAGTGGCATCCTCCACTCCTCTGTGAGGCCTATAGGCAAACTGCAAAGGATCCAACGCATGCTCAGTCTGCTTTAGGACCTCAAATCTGACCAGTTTTTCAAAAATTTTCATTAAAATTGAAGTCAAAGCAACTGGTCTAAAATTATTTACCGTTTTAGGACAGCTGGATTTTGGAACAGGGACAACCACAGCATCTTTCCAGATCTTAGACACATGTTGTGTCTGTAAGGACTTATTAAAAATGTAGTGAAACACAGGACTCAGTTCACGTGCACAGGACTTTACCAAGCGCCCATATATATTATCAGGGCCCTGACTTTTGTTCACTTTTACAGCATAGAACACCCTTTTAACATCCTGCACCTCAATATTAAAGTGCTGATTGTCTTTGAGTTTCTGTTTCAAATCTTGGGTTTCTGTGCTAAAATCAAAGGAATCAAAACGACCATAAAAACAATTAAGAGCATTAGCCAGCTCTGAGTCTGAATTAAAACCATCTAAAAACACACGATTACTGCGCTCTGTGCTCTGAAGGCCTGCAATAGTTTTCATACTGGCCCAGGCTGAACCAAGCTTCTTTGTTGCCATCTTGCTTTCCAACTCTGATTTATAATTCTGTTTTGCTCTTAAAATTTCAGACTTCAGCTCTTTTGTGGCAACCTGCAGCTCAGAAACAACCCACTGTTTAAAGGCAAGTGCTTTCCTCTGTAAGCAGGATTTAACTGATTTTGTAACCCATGGCTTGTTGTTGGGATATACACTACCGTTCAAAAGTTTGGGGTCACCCAGACAATTATTTTGTGTTTTCCATGAAAAGTCACACTTATTTACCACCATGAGTTGTAAAATGAATAGAAAATATAGTCAAGACATTGACAAGGTTAGAAATAATGATTTGTATTTGAAATAATAATTTTTTCCAAATACTCAACATGCTCAAAGGAAGGTCAGTTTTATAGCTTCTCTAACCAGCTAAACTGTTTTCAGCTGTGCTAACATGATTGCACAAGGGTTTTCTAATCATCCATTAGCTTTCTGATGCAATGATCAAACACATTGTACCATTAGAACACTGGAGTGATAGTTGCTGGAAATGGGCCTCTATACACCTATGTAGATATTGCACCAAAAACCAGACATTTGCAGCTAGAATAGTCATTTACCACATTAGCAATGTATATTAGATATTAGAGTGTATTTCTGATTAGTTTAAAGTTATCGTCATTGAAAAAAACAGTGCTTTTCTTTCAAAAATAAGGAAATTTCTAAGTGACCCCAAACTTTTGAACGGTAGTGTATTTTGACACTTTTACGTGGAACGATCATGTCCCTGCAGAAAGCCATGTATGAGCATATCACGTCCACTAAAGAGTCCAAATCTTCTCCACAGGCCAGTGTGAACACCTCCCAGTCCGTACAGTTAAAGCATTCCTGGAGGCAGTGCACTGAATCCTCTGTCCACACGTCTATGTCTCTGGTCTTCACCTTGTCTCTTCTGAGAGCAGTTTTAAATGTGGGCAGCAAATGTACACAGTTGTGATCTGAGGATCCTAAAGAAGGAAGGGGAAGAGATTTAAAGTCCCTCTATATGGATCCGTAGCACAGGTCCAATGTCTTTTTTCGCCTGGTTGGGCAGGAGACATACTGATAAAAGTTTTTAAGTGTCTTCTTTAGAGACACGTGGTTAAAATCCCCAAAGACAAAATTTGGAGCCTCTGGGGAAATCGACTGCAACCGCTGTACTACATCGAAGACGATGCTGGAGGCGGAGGCAGCATCAGCTCTCGGGTGAATGTACACAGTCGTTATGAAAAGTTGACGGAACTCGCGGGGCAGATAAAAAGGGCGTAGTGACACGGACAGAAGCTCCACATCTGGTGTACAGATGCGCTCTCTGACCATGACAGATGTACAGTACTGTTTATTAACATATAAACATACGCCGCCCCCCTGATGTTTCCCCGTTACCTCTTCCTGCCGATCCAAGCGAAATGGGGCTCCAAAACCGTCAATCCACAGGTCTGGGTCCCGGTCATGCACCGTAAGCCACGTCTCCGTGTAAGCCATGACACAGCAGTTCTTGAAATCCTTCTGATATCGTACATTTCCTTGAATTACATCCACTTCATTTCTCAGGGATTGTACATTCCCCGTAATAATGGAAGGAAGAGGAATGCGGTTAAGCTGACTCCTCCTCAGGTTTAATCTTATGCCTCCGCGCTTTCCGCGTTTCCTCCTCTTGTCTCTCTCTTCATCGCTACATACTGGCCGTAGCCCGCCTAACATCACCACGTTGACTGCCTGGCGTCGGCTATGGCAAGCCTCAAGGGCCAAATCCCCACACAACCCCCCCCCTTTACAAAACGTGACAACATAATTCAAAATACGCCCCCCCCTTAAATTTAGCAAGAAAACCCCTTTTTGACATAGAACATTTTTTTTAAACCACACACACTAACAATCCTAGTGAGTTAAATGGGTATCTGGGTAGACTACCAGAGTACCCTTCATGTTGGGGCGGATTATTTTGCTGCCCATGACTAATATGCGTCAGCTAAAGCTAGGCCTACAACAAAGTTATTGAGGTGTCTGGGCCTCTGACACGTCCTAGCCGAGCGCCTCACAGGCGGAGGACCTGCTCCAGGCTCCGTCAGCCGCACCTGAGTGTCCCCAACAGTTCCATCAGCCAAGTCCCAATCCTCATCAGTCACATCTGCTGCAGCTCCCGGACCCTGGGTCGGCAACAACTTCCTGAGGTGGCTGGAATGCCACCGAGAGCCAGAACGTGTCCGGGCCCAGCCTCATGATTTGCAATGGTCCCGTCCAGAAAGGTTGCAGCTTATGCGTACGGTTGGGGTGCTTGATCCTGACCCAGTCTGACACATCGAGTCCATGAGCCTTTGCCCTCTGCTTTTTGTCAAAACGTTGTTTCATTATCCGCTGTTGAGCGACGACCCAGTCTCATGATGGTTCCATGTCCGCTGGAGGAAAGGCCATGGGGGGCCACAGCCAGTCCAGGGGCAGGTGTAATTCACGCCCCAGCATTAGTTTTGCTGGGGACCACCCCGTTGTGGCGTGGGCTGTCACCCTATAGTGGAGGAGTGTGTTCTGAAGGGCATAAGAACGTGAAGCCATCCGCCAGATGGGCCCGCAGACCAGTCTTTAGTATCTTATTGAAATGTTCCACCCCCCCCATTAGCCTGTGGATGGTAGAACGCGGTCCTAATGTGCTCCACGCCCGTTTCTCCCCAAAACTCTTCAAACCCCCCAGAAGTGAATTGGGGCCTGTTGTCCGTTGTGGCACCTGGCAAACAGTGACGAGAGGAAACCAGTGACCACGTCCGTCGTGACCAAACCAGAGGGCAACACTTCCAGCCATTTCAAAAATAGATCGTAAGCCACTAGCAGAAAACGGCTGTTCGTGGGTGCGGTGTGTAGTTCGCCACAGATGTATTATTGGATGTGCTTCCAAGAGCCCTCCAGGTATTGTAATGGACACAGAGGTGGAGGAGGTGGCACTCCAGTCTTCCCGCTTTCTAAACACAGTACACAGTTCTTAACCATAGTCTCAATGTCCCTGTTAATGCCGGGCCTCCCAACCGAATCTCTGCAATGTTGTTTCACCCTGACCACCCCCAAATGACCCTCATGAAACATAGCCAAGACACGCGATCTCAGCGACACCGGAATCAACATGCAGTGTCCTCTCACCACGCACACGTCATTCCAGCAACTCAGTTCGTCCCTAAACCTGTGAAAAGGTGCCAACTCACCCTGCATTTTTATGGGCCAACCCCCCCGATGAAAGAGTGAAGCTGCGACAACACCAGGTACCATTCCGACTCTGCCTGGAGTTCCTGGAGCGACACCATGTTCCTGAGGGGCTCATGCAGTGTGTTGATCAGATCCGCCTCCAAGGAATCGTTGTTGTCCAGTTGTGCAGCGTTGCCTGTGGAACGGGACTGGAGGTCCACCACTACGTTCTCTTTGCCAGGGGTAAACTGAGTGGTGAAGTTGTAGGCCCGCAGTTGCTCCGTCCACCTGTGGATCTGTAGGGGTCTGTGTCCCAAACCAGTCATCTCCTGCAGCGTCGTCAGTGCCCAGTGGCCGTGCACAGGGTAAAATGACGTCTGTAGAGGTAGATGAGCCACTGTTCGCATGCTGAACCACATGCAAGTGCCTCTCTCTCACCCATGGCGTACTTCTGTTCAGCTGACATGAGGGACCTCGACGTGAACGCCACTGGCCGTTCTGTACCATTTTGCACCTGAGACATAACTGCACCTACTGCTGACCCAGACTCGTCACAAGTCACGAAAGTGGGCCATTTGGGGTCAAAGTACACCAACACTGGTAGGGAGGTAAGTTGAGATTTCAGTTTAGTGACCACCACCGAGCAGACCAGGATCCATTGCCAGCTTCCTGCTTCAGGAGTGCTCAGAGAGATTCAATAGTCTCTGAATAATGGGGAATGAAACGCCCATAGAAGTTGACCATGCCCAAAAACGAGGAAATTTGTGCAGGTGTTGTGGGGTCGGGGAGACATAGGACCACCTTCACGTTCGAGTGCAGGGGGCTCAAGCCCTCAGCCCACAGCCGGAACCCAACAAACTCAATGGACTCTGCCGCAAAGATGCACTTTTCTCTGTTCAGTGTAACTCTGTGCTCCAGCAGCACCTCCATTACTTGTTCCAAGTGTTCATCATGTGCCACCCGTGACGTACCGTGGACCACGATGTCGTCCAGGTACACCACTATGGCCCTGAGGCAGACAAGGATCATAGACATGAATTTTTTGAAAACAGCTTCGTGCCAAACTCAAACCAAAAGGCAGCGGGTGTACCTGAAAACACCCATGTGCGTCACAAACACCATCAGGTCGTGGCTGGCTGGGTGGAGGGGCACTTGTTGATAACCTTGGCGGAGGTCCAGTTTCGAAAACACTGCGGAGCCGCTGAACATCGTAGTGAGTTCTTCCATCATGGGCAGTGGGTATTTGTCTGGGATGACTGCTTTATTAACCATCCTGAGGTCGAGGCACGGTCGGATGCCGCCTGTCTTCTTCTTGGCCAACATGATGTTTGAGATCAATGGCGATGCATCCACTTTCTCGATAATGCCAGCTTTAAGCAGTTTATTTAGTTCTGTCATAATGTCGTTCCGCAGGGCAACGGGGAGCCACCGCAGAGGTTGGATTTTGGGCGTCACCCTCGGGTCAATGAGCGGGCGGTGGTTGAAAGCCTTCACGCAACCCAGGCCCACAAATAATGCTGGCCAGTAAACATGTCACCCAGGAGAAACAGTCAACACTTTTGAGCCAGCTGGGTCCGTGATGGAGAATTCTAACTCTCCTAATAAGTCAATACCCAACAAGTCAGCCTCATGGCGTGAAACCTGGAAGGCAAACGCAGGAATAGTCCTTGACCCACACACCACCCAGAAACTGACCTTGCCCACCATGCCAATCTTAGTGTGCCCGTAGCCAAACATTTTCACAGCACCCACCTTAATAGGTTTGCTCGGGAAAATTTTCTTCCCGTGGACATGCTTAGTATGGATTTACCAGTGCCTGAATCCACCATGAGTGGCACTTCGATGCCGTCGAGCTGCAGAATGTACCACTTTAGCGGCCAATTCTTGGCCCCTGCTACACACACCAGAGCTACAGCCACGAGACCCGAGGCCATCAGCTTGTCAGTGTTGGTGCAAATCCTAGCCAGTTGTAGCACTTTTTCCCTTTAGCAGGGCAGGCAGATGAGCCCGCCCAGTGACGAGGAGAGCCACAGCCACCACACAGTACCTGGGCTCCTGCTCATGCCTGTGCCATGGTCCGCTGCCTTTTGGGATTCTGCCCCAAGGAGTTAGTTGCGTTGCTAGCGGCCTGGCATGGAGAGGGAGCTTGGGTGGCAAGTTTCTCCTCAGCTAGTACTTGCAAACCTAGCTGGGTAGCGGACTCGATTTGGCTAGTCATCAGCATTCCTTGGCTCAGCATGAAGACATCATTAGTTAGCATTAGCTTCTCCTTTAGCCTCTCGTTGCTTGTGCCGTGTGCTAGCTTATTACAGATTAGCTCCTCCTCTACAGGCCCGAAGGCACATGTGCTTGCTAGGTTACGGAGCTCCATAAGAAAGTGCTGAGTGGAGTCACCAGCTTGTTGACAGCGGTCGAAGAATCTGTGTCTTCGTGTCGTGATGTTGCAGTGATCAACAAAAAATTTGTCCATCATGTCCAAACACTTTTACAATGAGTCCATGCTACCCAGCGTGTGAAACACACGTTGACCTTATTTACTGAGGCAGCGGATTAGCACGCCCTTCCGTCTCTTTTAGTTGGCGCCACCCAAGCCAGATGATGTATTCATCAAACGCCTCCAACCAGCAGCGCCACGGTGTAGCTGGCACACCCAGTGACTCCAAGAATGGAGGAGGTGGTCTTGTGCATGCCCCCATGGTTTAATCCGATGTCGCCAAATGTTCTGTCTTAACACAGCCTACACAGCTGTGTGGGATTGTGCGTGTAGCAATGCGTGTACTTTTGGAGCCTTTTGCCAGTCACGCATTGCTGGGTCATTGCACTACACATATGGTCGTTACTCGCTGTATGTTAGTCAGCGTCATTAAAGGATTGTGTTCACTCAGTGTTTTATTTGGACTACTCGGACAGCTCCAGTTCTGTGAGTATTAACTGTGCGTGTTTTCCCCGGTGGTCCTCACCTATAGACTGTTGAGCATCCTGTAGGACTCCTTAAGCTGTAGTGGAATTTATGACTTGGAACTGTTTGTCAGTTTTTGTGTTTAATAAATGTGTGTGTGGTGTAAACCCAGCGCGTAAATCCTCGTCCTTTCACCCCTCGCCGTGCGCAATGGAGAAGCGCACGGGAGGGTTCATGACACATTTAGTAGCTGAACATGTCAGCAACTGGATGTCATTAAACAGGCTGATGAAATGCAATAAAAACACAGTGAAAGTTTCCCTTACAGATTTAACATCTGTATTTTTCCAAAGATTGACCTTTATTTTCTTGAGGAACAGCCATGTTTCATGGATCCAATCATCTGTAATATTATTTTAATAGTGAAAATCACCTGAATTTTATCCGTAAAGGAAATTCAGTGTTTTGGATGTCTTTGATGAAATATTAAAAATAAAAGATTTTTCACAAGTCCCAAATCAGGAGTCAAGTGAAGTTTCAAGTCTTTTGAGTCCAAATCAAGTCTGAAGTCTTTATAGTATATGTGACTTAAATGGAACTTGAGTCCAAGTGTCAGACTCAAGCCCCCATCTCTGCTATAAAACGCTCATCAGAGGAACAAATCAAACAATCTATGTGTACCATAAAATATAATCAAATGATATATACAGATAAAATAAACAGAAGTACAGCTATTGGTTATCTTAGTAGTCAAGTCATTTCCCAATGTAATCAATCAACAATCAATCAAGTAATCTGGCACTTTTCCCCCCCGATGATGATCTTGTGATCAAAGCTTGGTGCTGCTAGGTATTAAAGAAAGTTGTATGGACTAAAGTGTGCTGACCCATCTTCCTTAAAGGAGCACTTGTGGCGGAAGAATTATATGCAGCGAACTGAGGGTTTTAAGTAGGTTTATTAAATCATACCGCCATCATAGGAACTCGCTCCAGCCCTTGTGCAGGCAGGCTGGAGCAGGTCCTCAGGCTCTCAGCAGCAGTAGTCAGAAGCAGTGGTAAGAGTGAGAGAGTGAGTTACAGAGCAATGCAGCTTTTATACCCAACTACAGACAATACATGAAAGGCATGGGACATTTACATCACAGTAAGAGCAGGAAGCATGAACACAATGCATGAATGGCACATTAACATTACAGTACTGAGCAGGAAAAAGCTAGACGAAGTGAGGCTGCCTGTTGACATTAATACACACATTTCACTGTAATGTTAATCGCTCCAGATGCGCGCTCTGATTGTCCCAGTCTGTTGTGGGGGTTAACCACACTACTCCACCCCCCCAGAGGGCTCAGCAGGCGGCTGAGGCCTCGATAGTCCGGCTTTGGCAGCGAGCAGGGAAAGCTCTGTGCAGGCGGAGGTGGAGGGGGGGGGTAGCAAGTGCCGGCCCGGGACGGGGAAATGTCTGGGCCACGCAAAAATTGCCTGTGGATCCGCAATGTTGAGGGGTTGTCCCGTTGAATGTGTGGGGGTCCACAGCAGCTGTACGAAGAAAAATTAGTCACTGACTCCTCTCGTGGTTAAGTCCTGCGAGGATTAACAGCGGCCATGAAGAAAAACAGGAGCGGCGAGGCTGCGTAGCGGCTGTAAGAAAAAAACAAAAGCAGAGGGACTTGGCGTGTTGACTTTAGGTGCGGGCGCAACCCTAAAGCCCCCGGGGACCGCAGACTGCTGAATTCCCTTTGTGCGCAGTGGCTAAGACCATTAGAAAATCCTGTGAGCGAGCTGCGTGCGTGCCTCAGGTGTACGAGCAGCCCTGGAGGTTCTGTGTGCAGCGGCGAAGGACGATGGCGGTCTGTGGAGCCGTTATTGTCCCGTGCGTGGTGCGCCGTCCTCGTAACCCCCCGGAGCGTGTGCAGGGTTCCGTGCGTGGGTGGGCCCGCTGGAGAGGCGAGTCAGGGTCAGGGAGCTTAATCATCCCTGTTCAATGTGTTGGAGCGGTGAAAGGAAATAGACGATCTTTGTCCCACGGGCTCGTGCAGATGCGTTGGAGTGGTGAGAGGGAGGAGACGATCTTTGTCACTCACTCGGCCATGGTGCGTTCAGGTCCACGTGCTGCATTCTCCGTCGGCCATGGAGGTCGCTGTCGTGGAGAGGGGACGAGGTGCATGCGCTCTCGTGTGGAGGAGCTGTGAGCGCGGCCGGTCCAGCGTGGATGTGCCGATCTAGGCGTGCAGATCCCACCATGAAGTTTGCTGCGGCTCTCCCGGTCATGGGTGATGTCCGGAGAGTTCCCTGAAGCAGAAGGGAGCCGCTGCGTTCACTTGTCGTCGGAACATCACCGCCGGGTGCTGCGTTCGCCGGCAGCGTGGCTGTCCAAGCCAGAAGGTTGCGTCGCACAAAACGTGTGCATCCTCGGGGTCACCAGTGAAGCGGATGATAAAATAAAGGCAGCGAAGTGTGGGTTTTAAGTAGGTTTATTAAATCATACCGCCATCATAGGAACTCGCTCCAGCCCTTGTGCAGGCAGGCTGGAGCGGGTCCTCAGGCTCTCAGCAGCAGTAGTCAGAAGCAGTGGTAAGAGTGAGAGAGTGAGTTACAGAGCAATGCAGCTTTTATACCCAACTACAGACAATACATGAAAGGCATGGGACATTTACATCACAGTAAGAGCAGGAAGCATGAACACAATGCATGAATGGCACATTAACATCACAGTACTGAGCAGGAAAAAGCTAGACGAAGCGAGGCTGCCTGTTGACATTAATACACACATTTCATTGTAATGTTAATCGCTCCAGATGCGCGCTCTGATTGTCCCAGTCTGTTGTGGGGGTTAACCACACACTAAGGATTTTTATCCTCCACAGGATGTTGTACTAGAGCTCTGGTATAAACCAAAAAAAAAAAAAAACCAAAAAAAAAAAAAAACCCATGAAGCTTGGCCAGATACTTCTCTGTTTGAATGTTGTTTACTTACAGGCTGTTCGGTTTGAATATAAATCATGTGTCCTGTCGCCTGCGATGGACTGGCGATCTGTCCAGGGTGTACCCTGCCTCTTGCCCAAAGATGCTGTGATAGGCTCCAGCCCACCCGCAACCCGAACAGGATTAAGCGGTGGAAGATGGAAGGATGGATGGATGGTGTCATGTCGCTATCTAGTGGCTTTTTTTTTGTATAGCGCTCTGAAGCACATAAGGAAAATAATACTTGTATACAGTATGTTTATGCACACACACACATGTATACTGATTGGGAATGAGTATATGAGCAGTTTGGAGACAAAGTAAGAGAGACAGGGATGAGATGGTTTGGACATGTGCAGAGGAGAGATAGTGGATGTTGAAGATGGAGCTGCCAAGCCAGAGGAAAAGAGGAAGATCACAGAAGATTCATGGATGTAGTGAAGGAGGACATGGAGAGGGTTGGTGTTACAGAGGAAGATGCAAGGGATAGGGTGAGATGGAGACAGATGATCAGCTGTGGAGACCCCTAAAGGGAGCAGACAAAAAAGAAGAAGGAGAGGTACAACTTTTAAGTTATGCATTAATTTTCCAGTCAATACAGTAGAAATAAGGGTTTCATCTACTGGATGTACATTTACTACAGTAATACTTATAGTGTCCCCTTCAACATTTACTGTTGAGAAAATGCTCTATTGTCCCCACAATGTGAAATAAAATCACCTCTGGGGTGTTCTGCCGCATTCTGTCAGAGAAGCATATGTGATCAGAGTGACCATGGATAACACCACTACCAGTGGCACCCATGCAGTGAGGATCACAGGGTTCCTCCGTGGCTGGACAGCTGTGATGCATCATTGTGTTAAAGGGCCCAATGGCATGCTTTTCCATTTTTCTGCCTTATCTACAAAAATCGTGTAAAAATTGCCCAATGTTTTAAAAAAAATGCATGCATTCTTTATTAATTCTGTTATAAATAAACTCATTTTGCCCAAGTCTTGCATAGTCTCGATTGCAAGACTTTTTAACCCCCACAGGTGAAATCACTGACAGTGACTTTTTGACAGTGATTTTAACCCTTTACAATACTCTGCTTAACTGTTACCTGTACTTCAATGCAGGATTACATAAACTACATAAACGACCTGCCTACTACAAAATCCCGCAAATTCATCTATGCAGACGACATCTGTTTGGCATTCCAAGCACCAGACTTTGAACCACTGGAACGGGTGCTCACGGAAGATCTTGCTAAACTGGACCAGTTCTGCAAAATCTGGCGCCTAAAACCAAGCCCAGCAAAAACCGTCTCCAGTGTATTTCATCTCCACAATGCAAAAGCTGCCAGAGAACTAAACATCCACCTGAGCGGACTCAAGCTTAAGCATGCCCCAAATCCAACTTATCTTGGAGTGACCCTTGATAGGACCTTATCCTTCAAGGAACATCTAAAGGGGACGGCTGCTAAGGTGAAAGTACGAAACAACCTGCTCTGCAAGCTCGCTGGTGCAAAATGGGGGGCGGCAGTCTCCACCCTGCGCACCTCAGCACTGGCCCTTTCATACTCCGTAGCAGAATATTGTGCCCCTGTCTGGTCCAGGTCATCTTACACACACCATGTAGACACCCAGCTCAACTCAACCATGAGAACTATAACTGGAACAATCCGCTCAACACCACTCCCCTGGCTCTCTGTACTGTCAAACATAGCCCCTCCACACATCCGGCGAGCAGCATTAACTCAAAGGATGCTCCAAAAAGTTAAAGATTTTCCTCACTTACCAATCCATGCAGATATCTACACCCCACCCACTGCCCGACTTTCATCCAGACGGCCGATTTGGAAAAACCCTCCCCCAGCTGACTTTACCATCCAGACAGCTTGGCAAGAGGAATGGGAGACCAAGGAGGTCCCAAACAAACAGCTGGTGATAAACCCCAACCAACAGGTCCCGGGCACCAACCTCCCAAGGAGACAGTGGTCTACACTCAATCGCTTCAGGACTGGACATGGCCCCTGCTTGGCCAGCCTTCACAGATGGGGCAGTAGCCCTAGCCCACTGTGCGCATGTGGAGAGGAGCAAACTATGGAACACATCATAGAGGCTTGCCCGCTCCAAAGACTGGAAGGAGGATTACACACCCTCCATACAGCAAACCAGGAGGCAACTGCTTGGCTTAAGGACTTTGCATTCGCTAAATAAATAAAATGCAGGATTAAAAGTTTTCAGAGTAACTTTGAATTTAAACTATAGACTCAAAAAAATGAAGATGGATGAAGTTGCACTACTTCCATCCAGTACACAAAAGTGAGGTCACTCTTCTAGGATTTTTGTTTTGTATTGGTGATATCATTTGCAGCATCTGAAGTGTTTGGGAAGTGGAGATGAGGTAATGAGTGCCTGCTCATACAGCCACCCATAATGTCTGTTAGGCAGCCCCACTCAGTCATGACCACATGACCAATTAAAACCAAACTGATCTGAAATATTAACACTCATGTAGAAGAGCTTGGAAGAACGAGGCAATGTGATATATAAACCAAAGTTTATTATCAGCTCCTCTAACAAGTCTCATCCTAGTGCAGCAGCAGAAGAAGGAAAAAGAGACCGAACATCCTCGGCTCTACGAACTTAACTTGCACATTGTGGCGGTTTGGGAAAACCCCCACAAACAGACTAAGGACAGACAACTCCCTACTCCTGGTTTTTTCCACTACACTACTGTGATAATGTCACCTTTCATGCATTGTGTTTATGTGTCCTGTCCTTACTGTGACCTAGAGACTCAGATCAATATGTAGATGTGCCTGTTAACCCCTTTGTTCTGCACCTAGAGCACAGCCTGACTAATCTGCCTATTGTGATGTATGTCTCACAAATGCAAATATCTCATGCCTGTTCTGCAGTCCCTTTGATCAGACAAACTGCTGTGAATCTGCTTTGATGTATTGTTTGAGTTCGGTATAAATACTGCACAGGTTCTGTAACACTTCCTCTCACTCTGATCCTGCAACTGGTAGACACACACGTGTTCGCCTCTCTTCTTCTTCACTGAGAGCCGTGGGCTCGCTCCCGGCGCGCACGCACGGCGCCGGGAGAGGAGCTCGTGACGGTGGTATGATAATAAAACTCTACTTAAAACCTCCAACAACGCCGCTTTATTTCATGCCACCGCACACATAACAAAAGACATGCATATCCAAAGCTGACACCCCTCATTATCTTAATCCCCCCCATTGTCTTTGTACTCCTCCTCTTGGCCCTGGGGGGTCAGGGCAGCTCCTCCGGTCTCCACCACAGTGCCTGGGAAACTCTTTGATCTTCACTGGCGGTTGAGATCTCTTTGTCCTGTTCTGAGGTGTGAAGTCGCCTTACATATGTAATTACCAAACATTCTCATATGCTTCAACATATGTAGGTTATGGAATATATGATTAATATAGACCACAACTCAAACATATTTTAGCGTGAGCAGATCTGTGAGGTTGTGCTTGCCATTCTTGAAAATTAAAGGTACTTTTCAAATGCATATTTTTTTCAGTTTGGTCGTTTCTGTGCCAAATTTTATTGCATTTTCTGCAGTGACTCATTTTCCCTCCTTTCCAGCATAATGTATCTGTAGGGGCTGCGCTCACTCCCCCCCCCCCGTTTCTTTCTCTCTCTGCTGTGTCTGTAACCCCCCACTCAGTGTAGACACACAGACACAACCACACATCATATAGATGACCAATCATGGGTGGCTTAAGCAGAAAAAATTGAGAGAAAAAAATGAAACGAAAAACAAAGCTGGAGCCGGCTCCGATTGTTCACTTCAAAGAGCCCTTTCCTTCACGACTGACATGTCTAATCTGTAGTTGACACTAATATTAGTTAGTTAGCTTCTACCATAAAATTGGTTGATTGTGAGAAGGCATTATCCAGGACAGGGGTGTGGTTTCAGTGGTCGATATAATATGACTGGTCTCTACAGAAGAATAAGCACAGAAACAACACTGAATGACTGAATGGCTAGCTTTGCCAACTGCAGCTAAGGGTAACATCTCATTGTGCTGTGACAGCTTGTGACTAATTGGAGATCTTTTGGCTGCTCCATTTAGGGGTCGCCACAGTGGGTCATCGCTGTGGATCTTCACAGTTTTGCAGAATCAACTCCTGCAAAGTTGTATCTTTATTTCTGTCTGTGCTGCGACAGACACAGGATTAAAGCTGTTTTGGCTTGTAAAAAACTAAATTGATATGAGTTAAAGACATGTTTGAGACACTCACGACGAATGACTATTGAGAGAAAATTTGCTACACAAATTTTTTTGAACATGTTCAACATTCCTGCAACACAACAGCGAGGCCCTGTGACTCATGAAAAGAAACTGCAACCCCCCACGAACATTTGGAGAGAGTTTGGAAACTCCTGTATGAACACCACTCGTCGACTAGTTGCAAGTTGTCACAGCCCAGTGAAATTCAATTCTATTAATTTCAAAAAACTTTTATTTATCCCTGAGGGGCAATTTTAAAAGGACAGTGGAGCAATACTACACTAAAGCCCACAGCGAATGCTGACGGACTTTCACGAACGTTGCAATTGTTTGGATTTCCTAAGGTTTTGTAAAAGGTTACATGACAGTTTGCTAACAGTTTTTACAGTGGCACACCATTTTTTCTTGTCGCAGAAACTGTTTTTCTTAACATATTTAAAATTTTTATGCAACAAGAAAAACTATTTGCCACTGTAAAGCTAAATTCATGCTGCATTTCTTCTCTGGTCTGCTTTGGTCTGCGTTCGCTTTGGATGAGGCCGGCACATACTTTCATGGCTCTGTATATACTTCACTTTTTTCGTCTACCAGACCAAGCGGTTGATGCATCACCCACAACTGTTACTTGTAGTTTCACCCCAGCCCTATGGGTAGCACAAACGCGCTAACATGCCAGTTTGTTCACCAGCTATAAACGTGAGAGTGACGCACATTTTTTCTAGCAACAACAACTGCATTGTTTCAAGAGATAGAGAGATAGATAGACAGACAGACAAACGTACCTTACTGATCCCAAACTATTACAGTGTAACAGCAGCATGACACAGACAACCCAACCGACAGAAATACACACAGCATAACAAAAAAAAGGTGTTACCTAGGGAAGTAAAGTTAAAAAGCTTACATAGCTTTATATACAACATAGGCTGCTACTAGGTTAAATAGATGATGATCCTTATGAGTCTATGGATAGTACTTGTAACATACCATCAGGCACCATGGGGCCGCCGTAGCAGGTGATGTCGTACCTCCTGAGTAAGCTGGCCAGTGGGTGAGTCAAGATGGCAGAATGAAGAACAAAAGGAAATGTTCCTTGTCCGTTATCATTCATTTATTAAAGTATTCAAGCAGTGCCTAAGGGCAAGGCATAACATGGTGTCAGAGTAGAGGTTACCGTACTCATGGATAAGACAGCACAACCCGCAAAAAAGCAAAATATGGAGACTTTCAGCATTCCAACACCCAGAATGGACTGGGACTCGCCAAACCTACCGGATGCATGGTGGCACTTCAAGCGGCATGCGGAACTGATGTTGTCAGACCCCCTGAAGTAGAAGCACTAGGAAGATCAGTGCAGTTACCTTCTTTTATGGGTCGGGGAGAAAGGACGGGATGTGTATAATACCTGGACATTATCAGACGATGATGCTAAGAAGCTGCAAACATACTACAATAAGTTCATAAAGTACCTCACTCCCAAGTCCAACCCGATATGTGCAAGATATCATTTCCATGAGAAAATACAGGGGAAAAAAAGAGACATTTGAGCATTTTGTCACAGACCTAAAGCTGCTAGTAAAAGACTGCTGATACCCAAACAGTGACAAAATGGTTAGAGACCGTATAGTTTTTGCCACCAACTCACCACGTGTGTGTGAAAAACTACTCAGCCATGGTGCAGATCTCACTTTAGAAAAAGCCATAGATGTAGCTCATTCCCATGAGCTGGCACAAGCACAACTTAAAGAAATGATTGGAAGCAAAGACAGCAGCAGTGACACTGTGCACGCCATAAACAGAAAAGCTGACAACAGACGACCAGCTAGCACCCAAAAAATAAAACTGAAGAACTTCACCCCATCTAACAAAGAATGGAATAGATGCGGAGGCACACACAACACCAATGAGACATGCCCAGCGAAAGGCAAACAGTGCATGAAGTGCAAGAAATACAACCATTTTGCTAAGGTTTGTAAATCAAAGCCCCCAACACAACACTGCAGAGCTATGCACACTTTAGACGAGGACGGAAACGAACAGACAGGATTATTCATAGATGGACTCACTACGGAGAACTCTGGCCAACACAATGAGCAAGCTTATGCAGAGATTGAAATTGACACATGCAAAGTCAAATTCAAAATAGACACAGGAGCACAGGCCAACGTCCTCCCCGAACACATGTTCCACAAGTTATTCAAAAGCACTGCACTCCAGCCAGCAACGCACAGACTCACCACCTATGGAGGGGAGCTACTGGATGCAGAAGGCACCTGCACACTTAAGTGTAAGTACAAAGACAGCCCAACCTGACTAGAATTCCACATAGTCAACACAAAGGCACCACCCATCTTAAACTTGAGGGCAAGCTTAGACCAAAATTTAATTAAACTTGTACTGGCAGTCACAGAAGATGACAAAGCACAGGGCCTTTTGAAGGAATATGCAGATGTGTTTCAAGGCATTGGGGAATTTCCAGGCGAGTGCAATTTCCACGTCAATCCGAGCATCACACCTGTAGCATACCCACCACGCAGAGTCCCCACTGCACTGCGAGAGAGACTCAAACAGGAACTCAATAATATGGAAAAATCCAACATTATCTGCAAGGTAACAGAACCCACTGAATGGGCCAATGCACTGGTAGTAGTGGAGAAGCCACACAGCGACAAACTGAGGGTCTGCCTGGACCCCAGGGACCTCAACAAGGCAATATAGAGACCCCACTACCCGCTGCCCATGCTGGAAGATGCCACCACAAAGCTTGCTGGAGCCCAGTACCTCAGCATCCTTGATGCCAGGTCTGGGTACTGGTCCATAAAGCTGAGCACTGCGTCATCATTCATGACCGCATTCAATACCCCATTCAGCAGGTATCGGTTCCTCAGGCTACCCTTCGGGATCAGCTCAGCCCAGGGCAAATTCCAGAGACGGGTTGATGGAATGTATGAGGGCCTTGCAGGTGTAACAGCCATAGTTGATGATATCGTACTATTTGGTAAGACCAAACAGGAACATGACAACAACCTTAAGGCTTTGTTGCATCACACAAGGGAAAGAGGAGTCAGGCTGAACCCAGACAAGTGCCAGATATGTTTACCAGAGGTCAGCTATTTTGGTCACATACTTTCACTTGAAGGAATCAAGCCAGACCCCCTGAAGGTCAAAGCAATACAGGAGATGCAGCCACCCAAGAAGAAGGGAGAGCTAGAAACCATCCTTGGAATGGTAAACTATTTAGCCAGATTTGCACCAGGACTGTCAGAGGTAAATTCCCTCCTACAACAGTTCCTAAAACAAGATCAGGAGTTTGCATGGGACCCCCAGCATAGCAAAGCATTTAAAGAGATCAAAGAGTTGATAACCACCATCTCGTGCTCACTTATTTTGACCCACAAAAAGAGTTAAGACTCCAGGTAGATGCCTCAAAGTGTGGTCTCGGTCTCACGCGGACACGGACAGCAGAGGTGCAGCATGAATCCAGCTTAAAAACTGTTAGCAAACTGTTGTACAACCTTTTACAAAACCTTATAAAACCCAAACAATTGCAACATTTGTGAATGTTCCTCAGGATTCGCTGCTCCTGAGATCAGAATCAGAATCAGAATCAGGTTTATTGCCATTGTTCATGTAGTACACAAACTAGGAATTTGTCTCGGTACAATGCTGCAACATTAAACATGATAAGATAAGAGAAATAAACTATACATGTAATAAAGTGTAGGATAAGATTAAGTGATACTGGTCAACAGTTAAAATATATATTAGCCAGCAGCAGATACTGTGGAGAACTATATAGTGCAGTCGGTAATGCAGGAAGAAAACAGTGATGATTGACATGAGTCTGGTTGAGCTGCTGTACATGGTGCACGAGAGTCACTTAGTGTTCAGCAGTCTAATGGCAGAGGGGAAGAAGCTGTTCATGTGACGGGAGGTTTTAGTCTGGATGGACCGAAGTCTTCTACCAGAGGGGAGGGGGGCAAACAGTACGTGACCAGGGTGTGAGGGATCGGCTATGATCCGGCCAGCACGCCTCCGGGTCCTGGAGATGTACAGATCCTGGAGAGATGGGAGCTTGCAGCCGATCACCTTCTCAGCAGTGCGCACGACGCGCTGCAGCCTTAGTCTGTCCCTGGCAGTGGCTCCTGCGTACCACACGGTTATGGAGGTGGTGAGGATGGACTCGATGATGGCCGTGTAGAACTGCACTAACATCTTGGTGGGTAGCTTGAGCTTCCTCAGCTGCCGCAGGAAGAACATCCTCTGCTGGGCTTTTTTGATGAGTGAGCTGATGGTCAGCTCCCATTTGAGGTCCCTGGTGATGGTAGTGCCTAGGAAGCGGAAGGAATCAGCAGTGGTGATGGGAGAGCCTGAGAGGGTGAGGGGGGGCAGAGGAGTAGTGACTTTCCTGAAGTCTACAATCATCTCCACTGTCTTCAGAGCGTTCAGCTGCAGGTTGTTATTGCTGCACCAGGACGCCAGCTGGGCCACCTCTCTCCTGTAGGCGGACTCGTCGCCGTTGGAGATGAGCCCGATGAGGGTGGTGTCGTCCGCAAACTTGATCAACTTGACAGACTGGTGGCTGGAGGTGCAGGAGTTGGTGTAAAGGGAGAAGAGTAGGGGGGAAAGTACACAGCCCTGGGGTGATCCGGTGCTGATGCTAGTATAGTCTGAGACAGTCTTTCCCAGCCGCACATGCTGCCTCCGGTCCGTCAGGAAGTCGATGATCCACCTGCAGAGGGAGTCAGGCACGTTGAGCAGGGACAGCTTGTCCCGGAGCAGAGCGGGGCGGATGGTGTTGAATGCGGAGCTGAAGTCCACAAACAGGATCCTGGCGTAGGTTCCCGGGGAGTCCAGGTGCTGCAGGATGGAGTGGAGGGCCAGGTTGACTGCATCGTCTACAGACCTGTTGGCTCGGTAGGCAAACTGCAGCGGGTCCAGGAGAGGGGTGGTGATGGACTTGAGGTGGGACAGGACCAGGCGCTCAAAGGACTTCATGACTACAGAGGTGAGCGCTACAGGTCTGTAGTCATTAAGTCCAGTGATCCGTGGCTTCTTGGGGACAGGGATGATGGTGGAGGATTTGAGGCAGGATGGCACGTGGCATAACTTAAGGGAGGTGTTAAAAATGTCTGTGAATACAGGAGCCAGCTGTTTCGCACAGAGTCTCAGGGTGGAGGGAGACACGCCGTCTGGGCCGGGGGCCTTGCGCGGGTTCAGTCTGGAGAACTGTTTGAGCACATCCTGCTCACTGATGATAAGGGGAGGGGGGGAGGTGGGGGGGGGGGTGCCTTAAATGAAGTAGGGAATGTGGAGGCTGTGGAGCTGGAGGGAGGGGGGGAGTTGGACACAGATGACGAGGTGTCAAAACGGGCATAGTGTTGGGACAGTCTCTGACAAAGGGCTTTGTCATCCTGACCTTTAGGAGCCTGAGGCCGATAGTTGGTGATCTGCCTCAGTCCTCTCCACACGGAAGCCGAATCATTAGCAGTGAACTGCTGCTGGAGTCTCTCTGAGTACACAGATTTAGCCCTCTTCAGCTCTCTGTTAAACCGGTATTTAACCTCCCTGTAGCAGTCCCTGTCTCCACTTTTCAGCGCTGCTTCCTTCTCCTTCCTGATCTGTCTGAGCTTAGCTGTGAACCAGGGTTTGTCATTAGAGTAACTCACCCTGGTGCGTGATGGAAGAATGTTCTCTTCACAAAAGTGGATATATGAGTTCACAGTGTCCGTGTACTCATCCAGATCATGCGTGGCTCCTTTAAGCATGCCCCAGTCAGATATTTCCATGCACGTTTCCAGCTTCTCCTCAGCATCACTGGTCCGTATCTTCGTAGTGCTCACAACAGGTTTAGTGAGCTTCAATCTCTGTCTGTATGTGGGAATGAGGTGAACCATCACGTGATCAGATAATCCCAGCGCAGCGCGAGGAACAGCGCGATATGCGTCTTTCACTGTGGTGTAACAGTGATCCAGTGTGTTTAATCCTCTGGTGGGGCATTTAATAAACTGTTTGTAGCGGGGGAGATCGTGGCTCAGATTGCACTGATTAAAGTCGCCAGCCACAATAATCAGCGAGTCTGGAAAACTCCGCTCTGTGTGTTGAATGTGATCCGCGAGCACGCGCTGAGCTTCGCGCGTGTCCGCGTCGGGAGGGGCGTACACAGCGATCATTATGAAAGAAGCAAACTCCCGCGGGGAATAGAAGGGCTTGCAATTGATAACAAGAAATTCCAAGGCAGGAGAACAGTGTTTGGAAATTACCGTTACATCAGAGCACCAGCTACAGTTGATGTAGAAGCAGACACCGCCTCCTGTGGTCTTGCCGGAAAGCTCTGTGTCACGATCAGCACGGAAGAGCTGGAAGCCGTCGAGGCGCAGCGCGCTGTCCGGTATATTTTCCCAGAGCCAGGTCTCAGTAAAGCAGAGGACAGCTGAGGAGGCGAGGTCCTTAAAACGCATCAGCAGTCTCAGTTCATCCACCTTGTTAGAGAGAGAGTTGGTATTGGACAGAAATATGCCAGGCAGCGCCGTTCGCGAGCCTCTCCTGCGAAGTCGTACGAGAGCGCCCGCTCGTCTTCCTCTCTTCCGCCGTCTCACTTTCCGAGCCAAACAATAAACCAGATCGGCGGCAGGGGCTAGAAAAACTGGGAGGAGGTCCGTGGGGGTGAAAGTCCTGATATTTAAAAGTTCTTCACGGGTATAAGTGCAAGCAGACACACAATTGACAAACAAAAACAAACAAAGAGCGCAGCGAAGCACCATGTCGACCGCTGTGGGCGCCATCTTGGATCATCTTGGATACTGCCCTAAAGGCTTACTTATGCTCCACCTCCACTCTGTCTGTCTACTCGAGTGCGTAGCTTGTGTGACGTAAAGGTAGGTTTATGCTCCTTTCGGCTCTGGTGCGCCTACGCTTTGGACAAGGCCGGTGTGCATGCGGCTGTATATATGCTGCTTTTTTTTGTGTCTGCTAGACAGAGCGTGGATCTTGAACGTACAGGTAATAAGGTCACAAATTTGGACTGCACTCACTCAGCCACAGAGGGGCCCCGCTACTGCAGCTGATGACAAAATTTACATCACACAAGCCTCTCACTCCAGTAGACTTGCAGATCGGAGGTGGAGCATAAGTAAGCCTTCATCATCAGCTCCATTTGTAGGGCCCCTCCATGTGCCTGCAACCAAAATTTGGTGAATGCGTTGCCTGTGCTCGCTGACGACACTTGGGCAAGATCCATCCTTCAGTTCAACAGGATGCTTGGCCTAGTAAAGGCAAAAAATTAAGCATATATACAGATGCATGCGCAGGCCTTGTCCAAAGGTAGCCGCACCAGAGAAGAAAGGAGCATAAACCTGCCTTAACTGCCTTAGTGAAAGAACTATCATGGCCTGAGCTGAGTAGAGTAAGTTACGGTAAAATATGATATTTAATGGGTATGTGAGCTGTGTTAGCCTGTCTTTCTAGGGGAAGCACTGATATGTAATATACAGTTCTTCTTAATATACAATTCCTTATTTAATAAACTTACTCATAATAATTAGATAAGTAAAGGATTTGCAGTAAGCATACACTTACCCTTTTGAAGTATTTCCCCCCCTCTTTATTAGCTTCTAGCTCTTTGGTGGCATCAGGGTTTTAGCTGAACATTTAATAAGACTGTCTTACCTGACAACACATTCATTATTTAAAATGTGAAGGGTTGGTGATCAGGGCGTAGCCAGAGTTCATCCTATCACACTTGAGATAGGATCCATGTCCTGCAACCCTGAGTCAGAGAAGTTAGAAACATTAAGAATGGCTGGATGGAATTACACTCTGATCTGACATGTTTGGGAAGTTATACAAATTATTAACTAAATGATGATAAACCAACATTATATAGATATTTTTCATTCTGTGACTGTAAAACTGTTTATATTATATTTTTTCTATATACTGTATATTTTCTTATTACTTTCTTCTGCTAGACGAACTATGTGGCTTTACAGCCTTTCAATGTTTGCAACTGGTCATCCAGTCAGCACCTCTTTTAGGCCTACATGAACCAGATTGGGAAACTCTGTTGAATCATCTTGTTCAGGGGTCGGCAACCTGTACTACACAAAGTGCCACTGTGGGTGATTTTTGTATAAAAATTATCTGCCTTGTGTGGGTTTTCTGTGTTAAACTGTAATTTTTCTCTCAAAATTTGTTATATTTTTGGCATGAATGTGTTTTGCTTTTTTCCTAAATTTGGCATATGTCTCTTTGCAAATTTAATACCTTTATCTAGTAAAAGTGAAGATATCTTCCATGTAAATTTGTGACATTTTTCCCAACAAAGTTATAAGCTTTCTTCATAAATTTTGATATTTTTTTGGCATAATCTTCTGCTTTTCCCATGAGATTGTGTTATCTGATTGCTACCTTTTTTAAGGTAAAAATGCTACCTTTTCATGTAAATTTGTAATTGCTTTTTAACTTGTATTTATACAGGGGAGTTCAACTGAGAGGTAACCTCTCTTTTTCAAGGACGCCCTGTTCCCATTCACACAGTTACACATTCACACCTGGAAGCTGCCCAGAACAACCACAGACTAACCTGTGGCCACTGAGCAGCTCCACTGGAGCAGTTGGGGTTATGGGCCTTGCTCAACAGCACCACAGTGGGGTAAAGGAGGACGGGGCAAACACTGCTATGATACAGGATCTGTCCCAGTGACCCTCCGCTCACCAGTCACATCCCTAACCATTAGGCTACCACTGCCTGGCTTTCTTTTTTTTTTTTTTAACTCCAAGTCTTTTTTATTAGCATTTAGTGTGCATGGTACATAAAAAAACACACACACACACAGGGAGAGAGAGAGAGAGAGAGAGAGAGAGAGAGAGCGAGAGAGAGAAAGGACATAACATACCCCTCCCCCCCGTGCTCAAACAGAGCCCCATCCCTCTAATGTATCATTCAGTCTCTTGACATTGATCGTGTTAGCAGCCATATATCACCATCCACATAGAAAGAAAAATAATAAATAAATAAGATACTACAAAGTAGCTAATTATGCCAATTGGACAGTGGTGATACAGGGATGGGAAAGAAAGAAATAAACTAAAAAATCAAGCTCAGTACTGGGTTTCATGGGTCTCCAATACTAACATCCAATTTCTCCATATATTTTAAGAAAGGTTCCCATGTAGTGCAAAATTTTTGAGCACAGCTTCTCGTAGAGTAACGAATTTTCTCCAGTGTCAAATGATGCAGAAGGCTATCAACCCACATTTTAAAAGTTGGAGGGAGCTTCTCCTTCCACTTGAGGAGTACCAGTCACCTGGCTATAAAAGTACCAAAGGCTATTACATTCTTTGTCTGATGGTTAAAAGAAACTCTGATTATATTGGCATGTTAGCTCTATATGCTTTATTTTTATGTTAGTAACATAACTATAATTTTTTTGAAAATAATTCCCAGTTTTATATATTTTTAAAAAACTGTGTACTACTCGGGAGTAAGATTGTGGAGGAAGATAGATCTCCCCTGCGTCCCAAAACCACGGTTAGGAGATGAAAGGCAGGAATGGTCAACACAAGCGTGCGATCACAGACATGTCTCATGCACGCGCTTTGAGCGATATTGTGCTTTATCATAGCGTGATTAATATATATGTCAGCTTTATCAGGCATGCGCTATAGCGCGTGATCACAGACAGAGTGATGGAAATGTGGCGGCTAATCCACGCCAACGGCCTCTCCGGCCACCACCGAGCATTTAAACATTTTTACACATTCATACCCAGTGTTATGGGCACTGGAGGCAATGCAGGTGAAGTGTCTTGCCCAGGGACACAACGGCAGGATATCTGGGGAGAGCGTGATGCGAACCGCCAACCATTGGGTTATTAGACGACCTGCTCTACCTGCTGAGCCGCTGCCGCCCCACTTTTTCCTCCACTTTCTCTCTTTAGGAAAGCTATGGAGGCTTACCCCGCTCTCTTTATTTCCCTTTGATTGGAAATTACATCCAAAAGCCGCGCAATGTGGCATTTTCACTGACAAATGGCAGTAGTTAGGAGCTTCGCTTCTTGGCTTGTATAAGACAGAAAAAACGGCTGTAACCATTCTACGTCACTACCCAGAATGCATTGCGACGTAAACAAAAATCGTAATAAAGTTTTTTTAAAAATATATAAAACTGGGAATTATTTTCAAAAAAATTAAATTATAGTTATGTTACTAACATCAAAATAAAGCATATAGAGCTAACATGCCAATATAATCAGAGTTCCTTTTAAAAAGAGCATCTTGTTGGGTTATTCCAAATATTGCAGTAATGGCAGATGGTAAGGTTGTTTGTAAAACATCTGAAAATGCTTTAAATATCAATTGCCAAAAGTTATCTAGTTTTGGGCAAAACCAAAACATATGTGAGAGAGTGGCTGATGATTGTCTGCATCGATCGCACCTGGGGTCGATATTGGGCGTGAACTTTGTAAGTCTCACTTTAGACCAGTGGAGGCGATGTACAACCTTAAATTGGATAACCATGTGACGCGGACAAATTGAAGAAGAGTAAATTCCTTTTATTGCTTTATCCCAAATTTCCTCAGGGATTTTCAGCTTCAGATCCTCCTCCCACTGATTCTTTAGTGACGTCAAGGGTTCCAAGTCGTATGTGTTTAGTAATGAATAGACCCTCCCAATAGTCCCTTTGGAGCTTAGTTTAAGTTTCAAAATGGAGTCTAAGAGAGAGCTGGGTGGTTGGGATGGGAAGTGAGTGAATGATGCTGATATAAAACTACGGAGTTGCAAAAATCTAAAGAAATTGGAGCGAGGAATATTACATTTAACCATTAATTGATCAAAGGACACACATATATTATCAATAAATAAATCTTCTATTGTGACAACTCCCCTCCCAGCCCAATCGTGAAAGGCTTTGTCTGTGGTTGAGGGTGTAAACTGATGATTTCTTGCAACAGGGGCACAAACTGGCATATTCCTAAGAGAGAAGGCTTGTCTGAACTGTGTCCAGATCCTAAAAGAGTGTTTCACGATTGGATTTGAGGTCAGTTTAGATACAGAGCCCAAAAGAGAAGTTTTGAGCAAAGCAGTGAGTACAAGGCAATGTGAGGACAGGTGGACTTTTTCATCCGCAACCATTTAGGGGTAGTATCTTTAGGCAGGGATTCCTTCCAGTGTAACGTGGATCTTATATTGGCAGCCCAATAGTAATACTGAAAGTTAGGGAGAGATAATCCTCCATGTTGACGATGTTGTTGTAAGGCACTTCTCCTTATTCGAGGGGTTTTATTATTCCATATAAACCATGACATCAGTTCGTTTACAGATATAAAGAAGGATTTAGATAAAAATAAGGGGATGCACTGAAACGGGTATAGAAATTTTGGCAGTACATTCATTTTGATTGTGTTAATTCTTCCTCCTAGTGACAGGGGTAGTAAACACCAATGCTCCAGGTCTCGTTTGAGATTAGTCAGTAGTGGCGCAAAGTTAGTTTTGAACATATCTTTGAAGTTTTGTGCTATCCAGATTCCTAAGTATTTAAACTTTCGTGGGCTCGTTTTAAGGGGGACTAGGTCAAAGCTGTTTTGTTCTACTGTCATATTTATTGGCATAATTTCACTTTTTTGTAGGTTAATTTTATATCCTGATATTTTGCCGAACTCTTCTAATAGGTTCAATGTGACTGGTAAACTAGTTAGTGTCATGAATCCGGGTTTGGAGACTGAACTCGATTCTGACTCACCGTTATGCCTTAACCTAATTTCCTCCTGACAGCTCGGGCACGCCCCTTCCTCCTGTCAAGCTCCGTCAGCTGCACTGTCACGGTGTTCACACATACACACACCCACACGCACACACACAAGCACATGCTCCATTCACTCTCATTCACACACGCTCTCACACACTGGATGCCAATCAGTTCTGCCCACGCATTTTCACACCGGCAGTCTCTTTCCTTGTTAGCTTCTGGAGTATAAGTTTGCCGCGCCAGGGGAAAGAGATTGTCGGGGCATTCACCCTCGTTCATGGCAGCAACCTCCCCATGAATGACGTTCCGCTCCTTTCACGTACTCAGCCCGACATCTGCAGACGATCCATTCCTGGGTGTTCGTGGCTGCCTCAGCTTCTACCCCTTTTCCGCCAGACTGCTCAGTTTCGCCCCAGATCTGCTCCAGCTTCGTAAGTGTCTTTTTTGCCTTTTCTCCTGTGCTCCGCAGCCCTGCAGCACGAGGCCATGCGCCTTTCCTTTTTGTGCTTTACGTAGCCCTGCGGCACGAGGTTCCATTTAGACCAGGCTGTTGAGCATTCGGCTGCTGCCCTGCATGTTTAGTGGCCAAAACTAATCATTACATCACTCTGTATTTCTGTCGCTGAACTGAACTGTATTCGGTGATAATTGGACTGTTTGTTCCCTTGGTGTGGTTAATAAAGTGCACCATCTACTCTCGCTTTTGGGTTTATTCATTCTCTCTCTCGTGCAATGAGCCGTGGCGCACGGAGGTTTATGACAGTTAGAGGGTGGGATAAGTACAAAAGCATGTCATCAGCATATAGGGATACCTCATTCTCTAACTCATATCTCTGAATTCCTTTTATACTAGCTTCACCGCATATTACTAATGCTAGCTGTTCAATTGTGAGGGCAAATAAAAGTGGCGATGGGGGCAGCCTTGTAGGGTGCCACGATGAAGAGGAAAATAAGAGGAAAGATTATTGTTTGTTCTGACAGCTGCTAAAGGTGAAGGGTACAAAACTTTTTTCCAGGAGATGAATCCCTCACCAAAGCCAAACTGCTGAAGGGTATAAAAAAGATAGTCCCACTCTACCCAATCAAAAGCTTTCTCAGCATCAAGTGATATTAGTATTTCTGGAGTTTCAGGAGAAGTGGGGCCATAAAGGACATTGAGTTGGCGCCCGATGTTAAAGAATGAGTAATAGCTTTTAATGAAGCCTGTCTGATCATCAGCCACTATTGAGGGCAGGACTGATTCTAAGCGGCAGGCTAGCATTTTTGAAAAGATTTTACTGTCCACATTTAAGAATGAAATAGGACAAAATGAATTACATTCTAAGAGATTTTTATCTTTTTTAGGGATGAGAGAGATAATCGCTTGTTGCGTAGTCGGTGGAAGAGAGCGAATAATGAGTGATTCTTCAAATACAGAAAGGAGAATAGGAGATAGTAGGTCAGCAAATTTCTTGACAAATTCACCAGGGAACCCATCAGGCCCAGGGGTTTTTCCAATTTGCATAGATTTAATTGCGTTTGAAAGTTCCATTATAGTAAATAGTTTATCTAAAGCAGATGAAATTTCATTGTCAATTCTGGGGACATTTATTTCCCTCAAGAATGATTCAAATAAAGCATGGCTGCCAAGTGATTCAGTATCGTACAGTTTTTAACAGAATTTGTGAAAGCATGAATTAATTTTGGAGTGATCTGTATGTTTGGTACCAAATTCATTGTTTATCTCAGCTATAGTTCTATTCATAGTTTTCTGATGGAGTTGGTGGGCTAGAATTTTCCCAGTCTTTTTGCCGCATTCATATATTTTACTTTGGGACTTATTTATAAAGTTTTTGATACATCTGGTTGATAAGAGATTGAATTCTGTTTGGAAAGTCCACCGTAGTTTAAATAAGTTGTCAGATGGCGTGACAGCAAGTGTCGTGTCTAATTTAAGAATATCATTTGTTAACTGCTCAAGTTTCATATGGTGTTTTTTTTCTTTGCTGTGCACTGTATGATATTATTTGTCCTCTGAGATACGCCTTCATTGATTCCCACACTGTTGAGGGGGCTATTCCAGCGGTCTGATTATGTTCAATGAAAAAGGATATTTCAGTTGAAATGAACTTAACAAAGTTTTCATCGGAGAGTAATAAGGTATTGAGATGCCAGGGTTGATAATTACTGTGGGAGATTGGTATGTGCAGTGTCATCAGTAAAGGGGCATGATCTGAAATAACAACAGCATGATATTCACACTTACTCGCTGTCACGACCCGCCGCTCATCAGCGGCTTCAGCTGCGCGCACACCTGCGCCTCGTCAGCAGCGGGCTATTTAGCCCACTCTGCCCTCTGCTGCAGTCTGGAGCCGTCTGTTCTCATCAGCATTTCCAAGGCTCGTGATTCTACCTCAGATCACCAGCAAAGATTCAGCGACACGTAAGAACTCCTTACCTTGTCTTCCAAGTTCTCACCCCTGTGCACAGGTGGACCCTCCTGGCGGCGGATTCCCCCCGTCATCGCCATAGTATCTCCATCTTCTGCGCAGACCCAGCAGGACGCTGTCTCCCGGGCTCATCGCCTGCCGACGCCAGCCACCTGTCCCTGCAAGTAAGCAACACTGTCACTTATATCCCCTGTCTCGGTGTGGTGCCCGTTACCCTTGTCCTTTGTTCTTGTCTCCATAGGGTTGTCCGGCTGTACGGCACGCTGCTCTGCTGCCTGCGCATCGGCGTTCACCCCAGCACATTCCCATACCGCATACATACATCCATACACACCTGCTTGTTGAATAAAGCTGTTAAATCTATCCTGAGCCTGCGTGTGTGTTTCCTGGGCCTGTGTGCTACATTATGTCAGTACGGCTCCAGCAAGGCGGCCCAACAGACAGCGGGCTCGCACGCCGTCTTTCCACCCTCGAGGCTTGGTTGGATTTAATAGCTCATCAACAGCAGGTGATACTCAACCTGTTGGTTAACATCACTCACTGGTTAGACTGCCTGGACCCCCAGCAGGCGTTCCCCATGGCTTGTCAGGGCGGGCCAGCTCCTGCCGCTCCGATGCCCGGTCAGCCTACCTCGGGAACGCCAACCCGCCTCACACCAATCCCGACCCCCGCTCACTTCAGCGTAAAGCTCGGAGGGGCGCGGGGGTTTATAATGCAGTGTGAGTCGGTGTTTTTGCGCGTTCCCGGGGACTTTCCCTCAGACCACAGCCGAATTGGCTATATTGGAAATCTCTTGGAGGGGCGAGCGTTAACCTGGGCCTACGCCGTAATGGCGAAGCCCAGCTATGCGAGCCTCTCCTACAGCCAGTTTGTGCAGAGCTTTTTAGAGGTCTTTGACCATTCCCGGTGCGATAGCGTCCTAACTGACCGGCTTCTCGCCCTCCAGCAGGGAAGCCGGTCAGCAGCGGACTATGCTATCGACTTCCGGGTTGCAGCGGAGGAGGTGGGCTGGGACGAAGCCGCTCTCTGTGGCATCTTCCTCCGCAGCCTCAGCTCGGGTCTGAGGGATGAACTGGATGGTCGGGATCTTCCGGAGACATTGGCGGAGTTAATCTCCACCGCCATTAGTTTGGATAATACGCTACGTGAACGGTCCACCAAGCGGAAGTTTAGCAGCCGCTCACGTGGAGGCTCCGTCCGCACGTCTCAAGACCGCCCCCTGGCGACACCTCCACCGGAGGCCTCCGAGGAGTCGGAGGCGATGGTGGTGGGCCGGTCAAAGCTCCCTCTAGCGGAGAAACAGCACCGCCAGAAGTTGGGTCTCTGCATGTATTGTGGAGGAGGCCAACATTCCGTGGAGCATTGCCCGGAGAAGCCAAACGGGGAGGTCCACGAGTCACTGTAGGGGGCCTCGCGGACTCTAACCGGTCAAATCCCCTCACAAGCCTATCCTTGCCCATCCGATTTTGTCACAATGCCACGGGGCATCTCACACACGCACTGGTGGACTCAGGAGCAGAGCAGAGCTTCATTTCTAAGAGCCTGGCAACCCGATTGGGCATTCCCTGCCAACCTCTGCCCGCTCTTCTGAGCCTGATCACCCTCTCCCGAGCTCCCCTTGGCCAAGTGACTCATCGCACGCAGTCCGTCCCAGTCATTATCTCGGGCAATCACCGAGAGGAACTCTCCTTCTATGTCTTGTCCTCCTCTGTGACGCCTGTTATCCTTGGGTACCCCTGGCTGCGCCTGCACAACCCGGTCCTGGATTGGCAGACTGGGAAGATCGCCGCCTGGAGTGCATTCTGTATGGGCACCTGTTTACAATCCGCAGCCTGCGCCCCGTCTGCTCCTCCCCCGGTCAAGGACGCCGCGCCTCCGGACCTCACCTTGGTGCCCTCGGAATTCCACGATCTGGGCTTGGTCTTCAGCAAATCCGGGGCGATGTCTCTCCCTCCTCATCGGCCCTATGATTGTGCCATCAACCTCCGCCCAGGGTCTCCCCTGCCGTCAGGTCGTCTGTATAGCCTGTCAGCACCGGAGCGGGAGGTGATGGACAGTTATATAAAGGAGTTTCTCAGCACAGGTATCATCCGCCCCTCCTCATCCCCGCTCGGAGCCGGTTTCTTCTTTGTATCAAAGAAGGACGGGTCCCTCCGCCCTTGTATCGACTTCCAGGCGTTGAATGACATCACTGAGAAAGTCCGGTACACTCTGCTGCTGATGGACACTGCCTTCCATTCCCTGCAGGGGGCGACCTGGTTTACCAAATTGGATCTCCGCAGCGCCTACCATCTCGTCCGGATCAGGGAGGGGGATGAGTGGAAAACTGCATTCAGAACGCCGAGTGGGCATTTTGAATACCTCGTAATGCCCTTTGGTCTGACCAATGCCCCAGCCGTCTTTCAGCGCCTAATAAATGACGTCCTGCGTGATTTCCTGGGTCTCCTTGTGTTCGTGTACCTAGATGATATCCTCATCTTCTCCAGGACACATGAAGAACACCAGGTGCATGTGAGACGGGTCTTACAGCAGCTGCTGGAGAACAGGTTATATGTGAAGGCAGAAAAATGTGAGTTTTACGCCAAGACCACCTCCTTTTTAGGGTTTGTGATCTCACATAATCAGGTTCTGCCCGACCCCGCTAAAGTCAAAGCAGTGGTGGACTGGCCGACGCCGACCTCCAGGAAGCAGGTCCAACAATTCCTTGGGTTCGCTAATTTCTACCGCCGTTTTGTGCCCAACTTTGGTACCATCGCTGCCCCGCTGACCCGTCTCACGTCACCCAAGAACGCCTTTCGCTGGACTGAAGAGGTCGCTGCGGCGTTTCAGGCACTGAAGACGGAGTTCTCCTCCTCCCGGGTCCTGACCCAGGTCGACCCCGCGCTGCAGTGCTTGGTTGAGGTCGACGCATCTGACACGGGGGTAGGGGCAGTGCTGTCCCAGCGATCACCCACTGACGGGACCAAACGACCCTGCGCCTTCTTCTCACGGCGTCTGTCTCCGGCCGAGCGGAATTATGACGTTGGGGACAGGGAGCTTCTTGCCATCAAGCTCGCCCTGCAGGAGTGGCGCCACTGGCTGGAGGGGGCAGCGCTACCATTCGTGGTGATGACGGACCACAAGAACTTGGAGTATCTTCGATCTGCTAGACGCCTGAATGCCCGCCAGGCGCGCTGGTCTCTATTCTTTGCCCGGTTCCGCTTCACCATTACCTATCGCCCCGGCTCTAAGAACATCCTACCCGATGCCCTCTCCAGGCAGTTCGCCCCTGAGACATCGGAGGAGTCGGGCCATCCCATCCTGCCCAGTTCGTGCGTGGTAGGTGCCATCTCCTGGTCCATCAGAGACAAGATCCAGAGGGCGCAGGAGGCTGAACCGGATCCTGGCGGCGGACCGGAGGGAAGGTTGTTTGTTCCATCTTCTGTCCGGGGGGAGGTCATTCATTGGGTCCACACCTCCAAGCTCGCCTGTCACCCGGGGGTATCTCGGCTAGTGGATCTCCTCCAACGCTCCTTCTGGTGGCCGGGTCTGCAGAAGGATGCCTCCAACTACGTCCGGGCTTGCCCTGTGTGCGCCTCTGCCAAGTCGGGTAATTCTCCTCCCGCCGGTCTACTCCAGCCTCTGCCGACCCCTGGCAGACCCTGGTCCCATATTGCCCTCGACTTTGTCACTGGTCTCCTCACTTCCAACTCCTATAACGCCATGCTGACCATTGTGGACCGTTTCTCCAAGGCCGCCCACTTCGTGCCACTGCGGGGTCTTCCAACGGCGCAGGAGACGGCGGATCTCCTGGTTCAGCACGTGGTCAGGTTACACGGGATACCAGTAGATGTCGTCTCGGATCGGGGTCCCCAGTTTGTCTCAGAGGTCTGGAGGTGCTTTTGCAACGCCCTGGGGGCCACAGTTAGCCTCTCATCTGGCCATCACCCACAATCCAACGGGCAGTGTGAGAGGGCCAACCAGGAGTTGGAGGCTGCCCTGCGCTGCGTCACGTCATCTGACCCGTCCTCCTGGAGTTCACATCTGGCCTGGGTTGAATACGCCCACAACACCACCCGGTCTTCTGCTACAGGTATGTCTCCCTTTAAGGCGTCCCTGGGCTATGATCCACCCTTGTTTCCAGATCAAGAGGCGGAGCTCGCTGTTCCTTCCGTCCAGGCGCACCTGAGATGTTGTCGGGCTCTGTGGTCCAGGACACGGGACGCGCTTTTATGCACGGCTGCGCATAATAGCATCACTGCCAACCACCGCAGGAGACCGGCCCCTGCCTACCAGGTGGGTCAACGAGTCTGGTTGGCCACTCAGGATTTCCACCTTAAGGGGGAGAAGAAGAAGTTGGCACCACGCTTCGTTGGTCCTCACACCATTTCCAGGATTATCAACCCGGTGGCTGTGCGTCTGGCCCTCCCCCCCTCCCTTCGCATTTGTCCTACTTTCCACGTTTCCAGGATCAAGCCCTATGTGTCTGACCCCCTCTGCCCCCCGCCCGCAGCGCCGCCCGCGCCTATGATGATCGACGGCCACCCGGCCTGGAGAGTCGCCTCCTTCCTGGACTCCCGGCGCCGAGGGCGCGGGTTGCAGTATCTGGTGGACTGGGAGGGGTTTGGTCCAGAGTTTAGATCCTGGGTGCCCTCCTCTTGGGTGTTAGACAAGAGCCTCATCAGGGAGTTCCATCGGGCACATCCGGACAAACCAGCGCTAGGAGGCACTGCTAGAGGGGGGAGTACTGTCACGACCCGCTGCTCATCAGCGGCTTCAGCTGCGCGCACACCTGCGTCTCGTCAGCAGCGGACTATTTAGCCCACTCTGCCCTCTGCTGCAGTCTGGAGCCGTCTGTTCTCATCAGCGTTTCCAAGGCTTGTGATTCTACCTCAGATCACCAGCAAAGATTCAACGACACGTAAGAACTCCTTACCTTGTCTTCCAAGTTCTCACCCCTGTGCACAGGTGGACCCTCCTGGCGGCGGATTCCCCCCATCATCGCCATAGTATCTCCATCTTCAGCAGGACGCTGTCTCCCGGGCTCATCGCCTGCCGACGCCAACCACCTGTCCCTGCAAGTAAGCAACACTGTCACTTATATCCCCTGTCTTGGTGTGGTGCCCGTCACCCTTGTCCTTTGTTCTTGTCTCCATAGGGTTGTCCGGCTGTACGGCGCGCTGCTCTGCTGCCTGCGCATCGGCGTTCACCCCAGCACATTCCCATACCGCATACATCCATCCATACACACCTGCTTGTTGAATAAAGCTGTTAAATCTATCCTGAGCCTGCGTGCGTGTTTCCTGGGCCTGTGTGCTACATTATGTCACTCACCAGTGGGAGGAGTCATTTATCCAGGAAGAAATAATTATATGAGAGTACGTTCCATGGACTGGTGAAAAGAAAGAATAGCTTCTAGATGTAGGATTTCTAAAGCACCACACATCGATCACATTATTTGTATTAAGAAACAGCTGTAGTTGGTAAGCCATATTAGATGTGGACACAGTTCTAGACGAGCTACAATCCAGGGTAGGTGATAATGCACAATTCATATCTCCTCCAAGGATTAAATGGTGTGTATCCATATTTGGGATTTGGGCAAAAAAATTAAGAAAAAAGTATTGCTATCCCAATGTGGTGTGTACAGTATACACTAACTAGAATAACTGGTGTGTTATACAGCCTGCCTATTACAATTAAGTAACTCCCTGAGAGGTCTGTCTCGACCTTTGACATGACAAACGGGATATTTTTATTAATAAGGATGGTGACACCTCTAGATTTGGAGTGGAAGTCTGAGTGGAATGACTGTCTGATCCATCCTCCCCTGAGTCGAGAATGATCAGAATTTCGGAGGTGTCTCCTGAAGATAAGCAATTCCCACGTTTGATTTACCCAGGTGATTTAAAAATGTTTCCTTCATTTGGTGTGGCTGTTTAGGGATTTTGCATTCCAGCTTATAAAGGTTACATCGCATCCAACTGGCTTGTTTGAAATTTCTGTTAGTTGTGATCATATTTAAGACAGTGATATTAGTGGTGTATACTTACCACCGCCAGGCCGAAGGCCAGGAGGAGGTTATGTTTTTGCCAGCGTCTGTCTGTTTGTCTGTCTGTCTGTTTGTCTGTCTGTCTGTCTGTCTGTTTGTTTGTCTGTTGGTTAGCAAGATAACTCAAAAAGTTTTGGACGGATTTAGATGAAACTTTCAGGCGTTGTTGGAAATGGTACAAGGAAGAACTGATTAAATTTTGGGGATGATCCGGATCACCATCTGGATACAGGAATTTTTTAAAGGATTCTTTAACATTGTGAGATACGGCCATTTCCAACATGTGCGCAGGCGCAATGGAGGGTGCTGGTCATCGTGTCTGACGAACACAAACTCCGCGTTCTTCAAAGTTTTAGGCACAAAAACACGCGGACACGGTGTTTCACGTGTTTCACCGTGTTTCACGGTGGCCAGGGCCCAGCAGCGTGCCTGAGTTTGCGCTACGCTGCAAAAGCTGAGACGGACAGCTGTCCGACGCCGGATTATTTGGCAGAAATTCCCCGGGCAGCCATAGTGGCTGCGCAAAAAATGAGCTCTCTGCCGGGGAAGATTCCAAATCCTCTTTTGCCGCTGAGCGCAACCCCAATAAAACCCACGGCAACCTGTCAACCCAATTTGCATCCCTCAGTGAAGCCCTGAGTGCTGCTTTCAGTGGAGGAGATGGACACAACACCAACACTTCAGTTTATTACCTCCGCCAAGGAGGCAAGGCTTTTACTACTGAACCACTAATCCTATCATCGTCAATCCAATTGCTAGTCATATGTTTTCATGGTCAAGGAATCTGAAAACGTACACACAAACACTGTATGGGGGGGAACTGTGGCGCTTGGCGGAGGTCTGCGCTCTCCGAGTGCTTTTCTAGTTTTTGTATATATTTCTATTTTTTTGGAGTTTTGAGAGAACCCTTGAAAAAAGAAAAATAATAATAGTAGATAATTTTTTAAAAAAAAAAGACTTATTAAAGTCTAATACAGGTAACCCCCAGCCCTCACCTATCAGAACAAGGTGATTCCCCAACCCCTTGCAAAAACATCAACATATTCAAGTGCTTAATTGAGGAAACACTAACTAACTCTAAGACAACATAACTCTGTTGTATATAGAACGTGACTTTGTGTGAGTCATTTTACACAATAACAATATAATAAATGTATTTCTAGAACAAAAGTGTGAGAACAAACATTTCTTCCAGTGTCTACACACTGAACACAGTCATAGGACAAAATAATAACTGTGACAACGATGTGCTGCAAATTCTTGTCCAGTTGGTTTGGTATAACAAATAAGTGAGAGGAGAAAAAAAGTATTTCAGTTTGTTAGGTGCCTTCAATTTAACTGTCAGGATCAAATATTTTAAATAACAGAATGGGCGGCACCACCCATATTTAGATGTGGAGTATGGTTATTCTCCCTCATTTCTGTTGTCAGTCTCTTGCTGGGTCTGGCAGGATTTTAGTTTTTACATAAACCATGGCTTCATCCGGGCTTTGAAACCATTTTTCAGCTCCATTATGTGTGATTTGTAGTCGTGCTGGATACAGGAGTCCGTACTTGACGCCATCCCGTCCATGGAGTATCGCCTCACCTCACTGAAGGCAGATCTGGCCTGAAGGATAATCTGGGAATATGAGGATCTTGGTCCCATTGAAACGGAGTGGTCCGGATTCCCTGGCACAGTGGAAGATGTCAGCACAGTCCTGGTAGAAGTGAACTTTCGCCACGATGACTTGGGGTTTGCCGTCTCGGTTTTGTGTCTGTAGACCCCTATGAGACCCGTTGATCAGGATATCGTTATCCATTTTTAGCACTTCTCTTAGTAGTTTAGAGACTGCTGCTGGTGTGCTTGAGCCTGGAGTCTCGGGGACGTTGAGTATTTGATATTGGAGTGCCATAAAGTTGAATCTCATCTCATCCTTCCTTCCATATCCAGGGATTTTTCCTGTAAGTTTTTAATTTCTTTTTTGAGATTTCTCACTTGGATTTGCAGCAAGGCTACATTGTCTGAGTATGATGAGAGCACATGTTCTATGTTTGACGTTGTTGTTTTCATCGTCTCCACTTTGGAGCGGATAGCCATGACGTTGCTAGCTACTTCCGTTTTGACTGCCTTTAGCTGGAACTTGATCATTTCAAACTCTTCTGCCTGGGCAGTTTTAAGTTCAGACCTGAACAGTGCAGCAATATCCGTTTTCAGTGATGCAAGGATTTCAGCTTTCAAGTCTGCAGTGTCCAT
The DNA here is from genome assembly GCA_020510985.1 of Pholidichthys leucotaenia. NCBI lineage: Eukaryota > Metazoa > Chordata > Actinopteri > Cichliformes > Pholidichthyidae > Pholidichthys > Pholidichthys leucotaenia. The sequence goes on from CM035836.1 coordinate 305,087,310, forward strand.
TTGGTCATTAGGTGGAGGGGTGCTACTTTGCAATGGTGAGCTCGGGGCTTTGGGCCCAGCTGTAGAAGCACTGCTGGTGTATTTGTATTTTCGCAGATTATTCGCCATTGGAACAACTAACTCATACTCCATGTAAGAGGTAACAATAACGATAAAGTCTTAACTTTGTTTCGTAACTTTTTGTTGTTGCAAAGTACCTGAAAAGGTTTTAAACTTAAATTTCAGCAGAGCACATTGTTGAAGCTGCCTACTCCATCACCTGCTTGCTAGCGTCCCCTTCCCCCCCACTGCCTGGCTTTCTAATAAAATTGTAGCTTTTTCTGGTAAATCTCAACAGCTACACTCACCACCTGCCCGCAATCAGCTCCACTCTTTAAATGGAAGCAGCTCCCTCCACTCGTCAGGAGCATGCTAGATTCTCCACCACGCTGTGTCCAGGACCTCTTCTTTCCTGTGTGCAGCCTGGCTTCCTATCACCTCCTCCCTCTACCTACAAACACGTAAGGATTGCAAGTTACCCTCAACTCTGTGTTGTGATATTTTCCAGGATAAGCCTTCCCCAACTGGTGGATATGGATCCCCTGCCTGGTGGAACAAACCTTATGTGGATCTTCATCATCTTTCCTAATCCCCAAGTAAGTCGATTTGTCACTGTGCACATTCTAATCCCCACCGCCACCACCCATCTCTCCCAAGCTCCCAAACACCGAGCCTTCACCATGCAAGAAGTTACTCACCACTGTGAAACGGGAATTGAGGCCACGAGCATCACCAGTCACCCTGCTCACTGCCAGAACTCCACCCTGACCTGTAAGACATACAACCATGAGTCCCAACATTGCTGCAGTTAATGATTTACTTACCTTTTCTCCTTTCCTACCCCCTGCAGGGTTGCCAGACTCTCCACATCAACTCAAACACTTATGTTTGATCAGTAAAATTCATCATTTGCACTGCAACCTTGGTCTCTTTGCTGCCTGTGTTTGGTTCTATTTTCCCTCAATCATGTCTATATATACAGTGGGGAAAATAAGTATTGAACACGTCAACATTTTTCTCATTAAACATATTTCTGATGGAGCCAATGACATGAGATTTTCACCAGATATCAGCAACAACCCAAGTAATCCATGCATACAAAGAAATCTGTCCCCTTTGGGAGGCAGATGTAGTATTAAATGGGACCCAATAGTGCAGGCAGGACTTTGGTGCAATAATGATTTATTCACAAAAAAACACAAAAGAACAAACAAAAGGCGCAGCACGGGGGCTGGAAAATGACTAGAAATAATAACCAGCAAAAACTCACGGGGAAAACACTAGAACACACAGGGAACACGGCAGGAAAACAAGACAGTGATGTTAATGACCCAACACAGAGCAAAATCACAGACTCGCATATATACGGAGACTAATTACAGCAAACGCCAGACAGGTGGGAATAATCAAGAGCAAAATCAATAACACTGGGAAACAGACAGGACGAGCAGGGCTCTAGACAAGCAGGACAACAATACTAAACTTTAAAAATAAACAGGAATGACAAAATATAATCAAATACAAAAAGACAACCATAAAACACAGACAACAGGGGAAGACAAGTCAGACAAGGATCAGGCAACACGGGCACTTAATAATCATAATAATAATCACAAGTAATGACAAAAACACAACAATATACACATAAAGCGTATAATCCCCCTGTAAGGGGTGGTTTCCAGACACCCATAAAAAAAAAAAAAAAAAAAAAAAAAAAGAAACACCAAGATGGGCAGGAGGAGGGGGGCATGGCACGGTGGGGAAAAAACAAAATACTGGAATCTCACAGAACACTCTTTACAATTCACATGCCCATTGGGCTAGAAAACAAGGTGGGTCAAGGGGACCTCCAAAGTCCAAAGGCCACTGGACAGGTGAACACAGGGCATCAGGTGGCCTGCCAAAGTCCATGGGCCACCAAACAGGAGAAAACACACAAGCCTCTCACCCAGAAAGTAGCACACCAACCCATTACTCTGAAGAAAACATGGGGTTTTACTGTAAACTCAGGAGATGACATAGAAACTTTAAACTTAAAAAATAACAGCAACACAGGTACTTTACCCTCAGGAGAAAATGACGCAGAAGTCTTAAGCTCGGAGAGTGACATGAAATTTTTAACCTCAGGCATGGGAACGTTAAACTCAGATGGTAACATGGAGATCTTCAACTCTAGAGAGGGCAACATCATAGAATCTGTGAGCTCAGCAGATGGTAACAGTGGAGCTCCTTGCACAGATAATAACAAAGAAGTCCCTTGCTCTAGAGGTAACAGAGGAGTCTTTTGTTCAAGAAACAGTACCTGAGGGGCCTTCGGCGCAGGGGCCAACAGTAGTTGAGGAGCAGTGACCCCAGGCGACGGAGATGGAACAGACTGCTCTGCTTCTGAGATGTTGGGCGGAGGTCTCCTGACCTCTTGGACGTTGGGTGGAGGTCCTCTGACCTCTTGGAAGGCAGGTGGAGGTCTCCTGACCTCTGGCATGGCAGATGGAGGTCCCATGACCTCTGGCACAGCAGGTGGAGCCTGGTCCTCCTGTAACTCCTTCCCTAACAAGGCCACCTTGGACAGGAGAGAAGAGCAGAGAGTGAGGGAGGCATCACCACAATTACCAGGGGCTAGGCAAGTCTATACTAATATAGATGTTTAAAAAAGTAAAGAAAGGTACTTGCTTGAGCTCCTGGTCCACTGCTGCTGGGGTGACTGCTTCCGAATGAGCCACAGGAGCCAGAGCATGCAGCTCCAGCAGGACAGGAACATGCTCCTCAGGAACAGCTGAAGCTGTGGCGTGTGCCTCAGGGACAGCGGGAGCCGTTGTGCACATGATGGGAACAACTAGAGCCGTTACGTGCACCTCAGGAACAGCTGAAGCTGTAGCGCATACCTCGGGGACAGCTGAAGCTGATGTATGCACCTCGGAGATGGCTGGAGCTGTGACGCGCACATCACGAGTAGCATGAGCTGTCTGGTGAGGAGTCAGCACAACTGGCATAGCAACAGGCAAAATTGCAGGAGTGATGACAGGTGAAACCGTGGGCAGGGCTGCAGACATGGTGACAGACAAAAAAGATGGGGCGCAAGCTGGTGTGTGTGCCATGGAGAGAGCTGGTGCTGGCAATGGTGCACGGCGTCAAGAGGAGCAGTGTCTCCCAGAACCCTTTTCCATCCGGACCCGCTGAATGCCAGTCTCGATCCCCAAAACTGCTCTCTCTCACTGGGGGAGATCTCCCAAGGTGCCCGTAGTGCAGCAGGCTGCTGCTTGGGAGGTGGAGTAGGGGCTGGAGATGGTGTATCGTTCACCATCCAACAATACATGTGCCAGAGGTTCCGGATGGACATTAGCAGCCGAAGCAGATTGGGGTAGCTCCACAGGCTAGGGGTTGACTTAATTACTGTGGCTGCTAGGTCCTCAGGGCCCCAGGGCTTCCTCCAGCGTGTGGGAGGTGCAGGCGTCCAAGACATAATCCTCTACAGTTTGTGCTGCCCACATCTCATCTGCATTCAGTCCTAAACTCCAAAAGTCCATAGCTGCTGGGTCCTTGGTTGGTTGGGTCATTCTGTCACAAGTATCCACTTTGGAAGGCAGATGTACAGTGATGTGGAAAAGTGTTTACCCCTTCCTGATTTCTCTTTTTTTTTTGTATGTTTGTCACACTTAAATGTTTCAGATCATCAAACAAATTTAAATATTAGACAAAGATAACACAAGTAAACACAAAATGCAGTTTTTAAATGAAGGTGTTTATTATTAAGGGGAAAAAAATCCAAGCCTACATGGCCTGTGTGAAAAAGTGATTGCCCCCTAAACCTAATAACCGGTTGGGCCACCCTTAGCAGCAACAACTGCAATCAAGCATTTGCGATAACTGACAATGAATCTTTCACAGCGCTATGGAGGAATTTTGGCCCACTCATCTTTGCAGAATTGCTGTAATTCAGCCACATTGGAGGGTTTTTGAGTATGAGCTGCCTTTTTAAGGTCATGCCACAGCATCTTAATCGGATTCAGGTCAGGACTTTGACTAGGCCAATCCAAAGTCTTCATTTTGTTTTTCTTAAGCCAGTCAGAGGTGGACTTGCTGGTGTGTTTTGGATCATTGTCCTGCTGCAGAATACAAGTGCATTTCAGCTTGAGGTCACGAACAGATGGGCAGACATTCTGCTTCAGGATTTTTTGGTAGACAGCAGAATTCATGGTTCCATTTAGAATCAGAATCAGAATCAGAATCAGCTTTATTGCCAAGTATATTTACAAGTAAACACACAAGGAATTTGACTTGACATTAGACGCGCACGTTAGGCGCATCCAATGACGCGTCGCCATACAAGGCGCCTGTCAACAGTGGAGGTAAAGAGGGGAGAGGAGGGGGAGGAAAACACAATAGGAGAGAGAAAAAACATAGTAATCAGAATAAACGCTCATATGTGAGCCAAATTTTGACTACACAGAAAAAAACCCTCATGCATTAGCATACAATAGAATTCACAAGACACAAGAGAGCAGTGTACAGTATCTTTAATCAGTTCATGAATCAATGTGTGTGCGGTGTTGAGCAGTGTTGATGATAATAAGAGAGACCCAAGGACCCTTGGCAGAAGATGTTTTGTCTGTCTGGCGCCCAGTCTTATCTGGCGCTGCAGCTGGCTGTCCAAGGCCTTGTGCTCATGATTTTGAAAAAAACACAGTCTGCAGACAGCCAGGAGGAATTTTCATGGGGAATAATAATGCCAAATAGGACTGATCACAGAGAAGACTTGTATTTCTTCTGTAGATTCAGTACATTAATCCTTCATTGCGCAGCTTTGAATTCGTCGTGGAAAGACCTGAGCGAACCCATGATGTAATCCACCTTACGAGACAGTTCTCCAGTAGTCGCTATCATGGTCTTCTCCAGTTTCTCAATTTGTTGGATGCACCTCGCCTGGCCAGCATTTTGATAGGTTGAATCCATCTTCAGCAATTTGCGGTAAACCAAGACAATTCCCGTCCCAATCAGAATTATCCCAATCACCAAGATTACGAAGATAAACAGATCTTCAATATCTTCGATAGAAAGATTAGAGAGACACAGCATTTTCCATTTACCCGTGTCACATAGATAGCCCACTGGAGCCGTTCCAGCGGGGCAGACAGCTTCCCCCGGAGCACTTTTCCTTGTTGAAAAAATAGTGTCAATTGTGTTCAAAGCCCAGCTTATTAACTCCATAATTTCTTTTCGGCGGTCGCAGTTAGACGCAGGCAGACAACAGCAAGCTGGGATCTAGTAACAGGAGGGGAGGAAAAAATCAGCAGGAGAGAAGAAAAAAGCGTCTGCTCTCTTGGGAGGGCGGAAGTGAATTTACCACAGCAAGTAAATCTGCGCCAACGGCCTTTCTGGCCACCACCAAACATTTATACATTTATACACATTCATACCCAGTGTTATGGACAGTAGAGGCAATGCGGGTGAAGTGTCTTGCCCAGGGACACAACGGCAGGATATCTGGGGAGAGCAGGATTCGAACCGCCAACCATCCGGTTATTAGACGACCTGCTCTACCTCCTGAGCCACTGCCGCCCCAAAACAGCCCCAGACCATCACACCACCACCACCATATTTTACTGTTGGTATGATGTTCCTTTTCTGAAATGCTGTGTTACTTTTGCGCTGGATGTAATTGGACACATGTTACATCCATAAATCAGTAGTAATATGGCAGTCTGGGATTTACCGGGAATTAGAGGGGGCTGGCTAACCACACTTCCAGTGGTGACGTTGGCCGGGGTATAAAAGGCCAGGGGCAGAAGAGGCAGCTCTTTTTCGTTGTAGACGCCTGAACCTAGACCACTGTGACCCACTGCTGTTTGACGGGTGTGTAATTTGTAAGTTATTAATAAAGATATAAACTGTCTTCCGCCCTGCTCCTCATTCTACTAATTATGGACACAACATTTGGCAACGAGGAGAACGCGGTTATGGAGCGTGCTGCAACAAGTTTTCGGCCATTTCTGGAAGCCCCTGGCGAGCCTCCCGTGTCTTGGCCTAGGTGGTTTGCAGCGTTTAGTAACTACCTGGTGGCCCTCAACCTCGGTGAGTTGAAGAAATTGCGAGCAAGAGCAATTTTAGTCCATAATTTGGACATGGAAGGGCAGAGGGTCCTGGAGACATTAGGTGGAGCTGAGACTTTTGAGGAGGTTGTGGAGCTAATGGCGCAATATTTTTGCACACTGGACAACATCATCGTTCAGTGTATTCAGTTTCGGCAGCGCCACCAGCGGCTGGAACAGCCAGTGAAGAGGTTTGTAGCAGATCTACATCAGCTGGCGGTGGAGTGCAACTTTGGAGCTCTGCAGGATGAGATGATTCAGGACCAGCTGGCAGAGCACGTTTGGTGTTCTACAGCCCAGTCTCGCCTCCTGACCCATTTGAGTGAATTAACACTGGTTACCGCTATTGACATTGTCCAGCAGTTTGAGGAGGCTGAAACTATAGCGAGGGACCTTGGTGGAGAGTCATCCTCATTACCAAATGAGCCTCGGTTAAAGGCGCTGACAGCAGACCCTGAGGATGGAGACGATGTTGAGGAAGAGGAATACACCTCCGTCGTCAGAATAAGGTCTATCCCAGGAACGCCGAGATGTTAATTCAATTCAATTCAATTCAACTTTATTTATATAGCACCATATCACAACAACAGTCATCTCATGGCACTTTCAGAGAGACACAAGATCCCTCCCTAATCATAGGCTATATTGAAGAGGAAGGTTTTTACCCTGCTCTTAAAAACAGAGATTGCGTCTGACCCCCGGACCCAGATTGGTAACTGATTCCACAGGAAAGGAGCTTGATAGCAGAAGGCTCTGCTTCCCGTTGTACTTTTGGAGATTCTAGGTATTACAAGTAATCCAGCATTTTGGGAGCGTAGTGCTCTCTTAGGATGATAGGGTAATATCAGATCTTTTATATAAAAGGGGGCCTGATTATTAAGAGCTTTGTAAGTGAGAAGAAGGATTTTTTTTTTTTTTTTTTATTTAAGTTTTTGTAAAGGGTATACAGGTCGTTACAGCAATGCAGTGTTTACATTTTCATCACATGTTCCCTTATTTTCTGATATCTGACAACATTGGAAGATTAATTCTTACAACACCCCTTATTTTTTTTTTTTTTTTAAAGTGAAAGAAAAAGTGAAATTAAAGAGAAAAAAAAAACAAAACAAAAAACAAAAAAAAACCAAACAAACCAGTAAAAAACAAACAAAAAGAAAAAGTAAGTAAATAAAGATAAAAGAGCATCTGAGTAGCATTGGAACAAAGAGCGGAACCATTATTGAAATGGTATTTGTCAAAGATTAGATCTAATGGAAGACACATATGCGGTCCAGGGTTGCCAAAAGTTCATGAACCCATCCATGTCCTGTCTCAGTGCGAATGTCAACTTTTCCATCGAGTAAATGTCTTGGATCACGTTAGTCCAATCTTCAGGTGTAGGACAGTCCTTCAACATCCATTTTTTAGTTAGAGCTTTTTTGCTTGCCAATATTAAAACATTGAATAAGTATTTTTCTCCTCGTCTTTCCAGTGAGTCCGGTAGTAAACCCAAATACAAAGTTACAAAAGAAAAGGGAACTGTAATTTTGAATATTTTCCCCAATATTGTCTGTACATTGGTCCAATATTGGTGGATAACTGGGCATGACCAAAACACATGAAAATGATTTGCAGTCTTTTCACCACACAAGCGCCAACAGTTCAATCCCTTATGGGTAAATTTGATTTGTGCAGGTGTTCTGAAAAATCTTGCCAAGTTTTTCCATCCAAATTCTCTCCACTGCAGGGATGAGGTACTTTTCCATTGCTGTTTATTTAGCTTTTCCCATATTTCCAGATGTAAAGTGAAATTCCCCTCTTTTTCCCATCTCTCTTTTATATAAGATGTGTTGTCTCCTTTTAAGTCTTGAAGACCTTGGTATATTTTAGAAATGTATCTGATCCCTGGGATCCCTTTATATGCCATTAAGAAGACCTTCAGAACACCTGACTGGGCCCTTTCCAAAACCTCCTTTTTAAGTATATTGTTTATGTGGTGTCTAAGCTGGAAGAACCTGTAAAGGTCTTGATTTATTAGGCCTTGTTTTTTCAAATCTTCAAAACTTCTTAAGATTTGCCCTTTAAAAAAATCGTAATATTTTATCAGCCCCTTCTCCTTCCACTTTTTAAATCTGGTGTCTGTTTTATTAGGAGTAAAGTCCTGATCATAGGCGATCCATTGCAGAAGTCGATAGGGCTCTTTAGTTTGATTCTCTCTGACTATCTTAAACCAAATTTTTAGCGGGGTCTCTATCCACGGGTTAGTGTTATTCAAAAGCTTAGGTAAGACATTGTTCCCTATTATCGCCTGTAGGGGGATGTCACTTGTTATTTGGCATTCGATCTCCTTCCATTGTGCAGAGTAGACTGGGTTACATATCTCTACTAAAGTTTTAATTTGTGCGGCTTTAAAGTAGTCCCTGATATTTGGCAGCGCGAGCCCACCTTTGTCTTTGTTTAGCTGTAGGGTTCTATATCTGATTCTAGGTCTCTTGCCCTGCCATATGAATCTTGAGATCCTTCTGTCCAGCTCCTGCCATGTTTTTTTGGGAGGTTCTACCGGTATTGTTTGGAAAAGGTATAGAAGACGTGGAAGTATATTCATTTTGACTGCTTCAATTCTTTGTGCAATACCCAAGAATGGTATCATATTCCATCTTGCTAGGTCAGATTTTATTTTTGTCACCAGTGGATCATAGTTTAGTGATATAATTTTGTTGAGTTGTTTCGGGATATTGACCCCCAGATATTTCATAGATTCCGACTCCCAGTTAGTTTTGAGTTTGCTTAGTGAATAATGATTTGGGTCATAGTTGAATGTTAAAACTTGGGTTTTATGCATATTTAATTTGTACCCCGATAAATCTCCATACTCTGAAAAAACTGAGGTTAGTTCTGGTAAAGAAGTGTCCGGCTGCCCTAGGTATATTAAAATGTCATCAGCAAAGAGTGCTATTTTATGTTCCTTCTGACCAAGTGTAATACCTTGAATTTTTTGGTTTTGTCTTATCCATTGGCTCAGAGGTTCTATGAAGATTGCAAAGAGCAGTGGAGACAGGGGGCAGCCCTGACGACATCCTCTTTCCAGTTCAAAAGATGATGATAAATTACCGTTAATCCTTATTTTAGCTGTTGGTTTTTTATATAATGCCTGTATAGTTCTAATGAAGTTGTTATGAAAATTGAAACTGGATAAGATTCTGTATAGAAAAGACCAGTCAACCGAATCGAATGCTTTTTCAGCATCTAATCCTAATATGACTGCATTTAAGTTATATTTTTTTATATGATGAATTATGTGTAAAGTGCGTCGAATGTTGTCTTGTGTCTGTCTTTGTCTTATAAAACCTGTTTGGTCTAAATGAATTAGGTCTGTCAGTATATTCTCTAACCTTTTGGCAAGGATAATGGTAAAAAGCTTATAGTCCTGATTTAGTACACTGATTGGTCTGTAGTTGGAGCACTCTAGTTTATCCTTTTCAGGTTTAGGTATAACTGCAATGACCCCTTCTCTCCAGGAGGGGGGGATTTCCCCTGTGTGGAGGACATAATTAAATGTTTTCAGGAGGAGAGGAGATAGTTGCTGTTTAAAGGTTTTGTACCACTCTGCTGTATAGCCATCAGCTCCTGGGGATTTGTTAGCTTTAAGTTTCATAATTGCTTTTTCCAATTCTTTAGAATGTATTTCTGACAGTAGTGTTTTATTTTGTGACTCCGTAAGTTGGGGAAGGTTTAATGTGTTTAGGAATGCCTCGGATGCGTTTTTATGTTTTTTGTGGGAGTATAAGTTCTTATAGTAATTCTCGAAGTTTTTAAGAATATCCTGAATTCTGAATTTTATTTCCTTTGATACTGGGTCTCTGATTTTGTAGATTGCTCTTTCTGTTTGATGTTTCCTCAATTTATAGGCTAGCAATTTTGCCGATTTACTGCCTGCTTCATAGTATTTTTGTTTCAGAAATGTAAGTTTCTTCTGGATTTCTATTGTGTAGATCTCATTTATTTGGTTTTTAATTTCCTTAATCTTGAGCGAGTCAGTAGAATGAGTGTTGCCTTTGTGTTCTTTTTCTAGGTTCCTAAGTTCTGACTCTAATGTGGATAGTTTTTCTTGTCTTAGTTTCTTTTGGGTTGCCAGTTTTGCAATAATCTTTCCTCTTATTACAGCTTTACATGCATCCCACAGTATTAAAGGGGATACTTCTCCATTATCGTGATCTTCCAAATATCTGAGAATATCTGACTCCAATTCATCTTTCAATGGTCCTTTCAGGACATTTGAATTTAACCTCCAAGAAAATGTATTATTTGTGTATTTTTGGATATTTAAGTCCATGTAGATCGGACTGTGGTCGGAGAGATCCATCAGTCCTATTTTACATGTTTTTACTCTACCAATGTCTCTATTAAACATAAAAAAATAGTCAATCCTTGAGTAAGATGAATGTGGAGTTGAGTAAAATGTATAGTCTTTTACACTGGGGTTGAGTTCCCTCCACACATCACAGATTCCCATTTCTTTTAGTAGCATCCGAGTCTTCCTGTTTTGGGTGTTATTTTGATGTGGGGAATTACCAGAAGCATCCCAGTATGGATTCAGTCTAAGATTAAAGTCCCCACCACATATCACTAAACCTTGAGCTTTAGTTATCATTAGGTCGAATACATTTTTATAAAATTTCCAGTTAGCCCCTGGGGGAGCATACACATTCAGCAGGGTGATATCTTCTCCCTCTAGCCGCCCAGTTACCAAACTGTATCTCCCTTCTTTATCTTTGTGTTCTGATTTTTTTTCAAATGTAATTTTGGTTGATATCAATGTCGCTACTCCCCTCCTCCTCCCTGATTTATATGAAGATGAAGAGATCATTTTAAACCCTTGTCTACTGAGTTTATTGTGTTCCACGTCTGTTAGGTGGGTTTCTTGTAAAAGTATTATTCCTGCTTTGTCTTTTTTCATTTTGCCTAGAATCTTGGATCTTTTAACTGGATTCAGGATCCCTTTTACATTATATGAAATTATTTTGGTTACACCCTGTTTCTCCATTGTGTTGTTTTGTTTAGTATAACTGTGTGGTGGCCCTCTTTTGTGCTACTCAGAAACTGAAAGAACATTAAAAACAAGAAAAACATTAAGAACATAGTGTAAAAAACTTTAAAACAAAAAACTGTCAAAAGAACTTCCTGAGCTGAGGTCTTTTTAAAGACCCTGTAAGAGCCTTGATGGAGTGAAGGCTCTGAGGGAAATTCCTCAAACTCTGTTACGTGTTGAGGGCCCTCTCGTACCACTGAAAGTAGTCCCATGCTTTTAACGTGAGTTTCAGAACCCAATCCAAACTTGTAATGATTTTTTTTTTTTTTTCCTTTTATGCCTAAACCCTGTGAAATTGTGTGCACCCTCCCACCCCCATCACATCAAACATTCACGCAAAAACAGTATTTGTTAGTATGAGCAGAACATGTGGATTATTGTCACATTTCTATTTTAACAAGTTTTTTTTTTTTTTTTTATTACAAAGACTTATTTGTTTCAAATAATATGATTGTTCCATGAAATGTTTTACCACATGCTGAATATGCATCTCCTTTAATGTTTGTTACCTTGTATGAGGGGGGTTGGATGTGCGGATTGATTCAAGAGAAAGGAAAAAAAAAAAAAAAGGTCGCTATTCCAACCTGAAAACGGATAGTTTATCCGCGACGCTCTGGTGCTGGGTTTCCCGCTGCTGGTCCGTGGATTTTGAGGGTCTTTGTGTTGTCCATGTTTGCGCTTTGATCTTCTCACTCGGGTCTGCTGCGGGTTTAAACACCGTTACCGGGAGCCCTCTTCTCGCCATGTCAGCTGTTGCTTCTTCCGCCGAATTATAGAGACACGTTTCATCGCCGTAGAAGACCCTTAACTTCGCAGGAAATGGTGTCTGAAAGCGCAATTTCTTCTCTCTTAACACCTTTTTCGCGTCATTGTATTCCCTGCGCTTTTTAAGGACCTCCGGGGCGTAATCGTGTTCCACGTAGACTTTTCTCTCCTGGTGCATAAATCCTTTTTTCTGCCAGGCCAGTCTTACAACCTCTTGTTTTATTTTGAAATTGGAAAATCTTACCAACACCGAACGTGGGGGCGCTTCCGCCGCCGGCCTAGCGGCTAATGAACGATGTGCCTTTTCTATCTTCAAGTCGGTGGTTTGTGGAATATCCAATTTCTCTCTTAGTAAGGATTCCACGCATTCTGCCATTGAGTTAAAACCATTTTCGGTTCCTTCTATCAGACCATGAATTCTTATGTTGTCTCTTCTTTGTTTTCCTTCTTGGTCGGTTAGCTTAGCCTCTATAGCTGCTTGTCTTTTGCGTAGGTCCAGCACAGAATCTTCGAGCACTTTTATTCGATCGAGAAGAAGGATTTTAAACTTAATTCTAAACTCTATGGGAAGCCAATGAAGGGAGGCCAGAACCAGAGACATATAATCTCTCTTTCTAGTACCTGTTAAAACTCTTGCTGCAGCGTTTTGGATCAACTGAAGACTTTTTAAAGATATTTTAGGACAACCTGACAATAACGAATTACAATAATCTAATCTAGAGCTAACAAAAGCGTGGATCAGTTTCTCAGCATCACTCAGAGACAAGATGCTCCTAATCTTGGCAATACTGCGCAGATGATAGAAGGCAGTCTTAGAAACAAATTTAAATATGTGAATTAAAAAACAGATCTTGATCAAAAATAACTCTAAGGTTCCTCACAGAACTATTTAGAGAAAGAGTAGCCGCATCCAAATTAAGAGTTTGATTTGGAAAGGTATTTCTAAGGTTTTTTTGGACCGACAAGAATGACCGGTCTTATCCTGGTATAATAGCAGAAAATTACAAGTCATCCAAGCTCTGATTTCCTTAAGACAGGCATCTAACTTGGCTAACTGATTACAATCATTAGGCTTCATTGACAGGTATAATTGTGTGTCATCTGCGTAACAATGAAAATGATGTTACCTAACGGAAGCATATATAAACTGAAAAGAGTAGGGCCTAACACAGATCCCTGTGGAACTCCATGACTGACCTTAGAGTTGGAAGAAAACTCATTATTGATATGAACAAACTGAAATCTATCAGACAAATAAGATCTAAACCACTGCAATGAAATACCATTTAGTCCAACATAGTGTTCTAATCTATCAAGTAGAATATCATGATCGATAGTATCAAAGGCTGCACTAAGATCTAAAAGGACAAGTACAGAAACAAGTCCATTATCAGATGCGATAAGGTCATTTGTGACCTTCAGTAAGGCTGTTTCAGTACTATGATGAATTCTGAACCCAGATTGAAACTCTTCAAATAAACCATTTCCCTGTAAGTGGTCAAATAATTGCGTAGCAACAATTCTTTCTAAGATTTTTGAAATGAAAAGCAGATTAGAGATTGGTCGATAGTTAGCTAAAACTCCTGGATCAAGCGTTGGCTTTTTGAGTAAGGGTTAAATTACTGCAATTTTAAAAGCCTGCGGTACATGACCTAAGGTTAAAGAAAAATTGATTATTTGAAGAATACAACTACCAATAAATGGGAAGACTTTTTTTAAAATAACCCGGTAGGAATAGGGTCTAATTGACAAGTTGAAGGCTTGGATGACGAGATTATTTTATCTAACTCTAAAAGGTCAATTGGAGTAAACTTATCCAAACAGATATCAATTGAAGGAGTTCTAGTAGTTGTTGTACTTAAGTTTACAGCGGGAATAATCTGATTGAGTTTATCTCTAATAGATAAAATTTTATGATTGAAAAAGTTAAAAAAGTCCTGACTAGTAAGCTCTAGGGGGATGCAAGGATTGACAGAGTCCTGACTCTTTGTCAGCCTGGCTACAGTGTTGAAAAGAAACCTGGAATTATTCTTATTCTCTTCTGTTAATGCAGAGGAATAACTTGTTCTAGCTTTTCTAAGAGATTTTTTTTATAAATTAGGAGATGATTTCTCCACGCTAAATAGAATTCATCTAAATTAGTGGAATGCCAAGTCTTATGTTTTGAGCTACGAGTTTCTGTGTTAAACCAAGGGGTTAGAAATCTCTGATTGGACTTTTTCTTTTTTAAAGGGGCCACCAAGTCTAGAGGCTGATGCAGAGAGGCTGTAACACTATCTACCATACTATCAATTATGGAAGGAGCAAGCTCTCCATCTTTTATTTCCGTTGTGTTGACACATGGTATAGAGGAGACAATTTGCAAAAATTTGGTAACAGCATCATCTGAAAGGCATCTGCTGTAGTAATATTTTTCTTTGGGAGTCAAATAATCAGAAATAGTGAAATCAAAGGTTAACACACAATGGTCTGACAGTACAGGATTATGAGGAGACACTACCAGATTTTCTGTTTCTATACCATAAGTCAGAACAAGGTCCAATGTGTGTTGGAGGTAATGGGTAGAATTTTCTACTTTCTGGGAAAACCCCAATGAGTCTAATATTGAATTGAATGCCTTATTAAGACAGTCACTATCTACATCAACATGTATATTAAAATCCCCTACTATAATTATTCTATCTGATTTCAGCGCTAAATCAGCTAAAAATTCAGCAAATTCGGATAAAAACTCTGAGTAGGCTGAGGGAGGACGGGAAACTATAGCAAAGAAAATTGAGTTTAAACTAAGATTGCTAACATGCCCCATAGTGAGGACCAGGCCCTCAAAGGAATTAAAACATGTTTTTTTGCTTTACATGAACTAGTAATTTAGAATGGTAAATTGCCGCTACTCCACCTCCACAACCAGAACTTCTAGGATTATGATAGTTTAGATAACCAGAGGGGGTTGATTCATTCAAACCAACATAATCATCTTGCCCTACCCAAGTCTCTGTAAGGGATATTAAATCAATATGATGATCAGTTAATAGATCATGAACTAGTAGAGACTTGGGAGTTAGAGACCTAATATTTAACAAACCACATTCAATTTTCACATTATGAGGAGGAAGGGAGGCTGAATCACTAGATTTAGAGACTTGATGTTTAATTTGAGATTTACCAACTTTTTGTTTAATCACTTTGGGATGTTTATACATTAAATTTTTATTAACTTTGGGGGGAGTAGACAAAGGTTCTCTGAGGGGGAAGACAGGGGCTAAGTTGGGGGGGGGCGGATGAGAAGGAGCTGCAGAAAGGGGTGAATTTATTAAGTTATGTTGTATTTGTCTTGGGTTATAATATTTTGGGTAGTGGGAGACAGACACATTCTCTATGGGGTTATCAATTGAAGACTGATCTAAACAGTGAGGATTATTTGAATTAATAGGATTAATATGAGAAGTGGGAACACAGAAAGGCTGGTTGGCAGACCCAGGAACTTCGGGGTGAGTTAACGCACCAGATTTTAGTCACTGTACTAAAAAACGCTGAATGGAATAGAACAGATTGTCCCTTAAAACACATGCACCAAGTCTATTTGGATGGATGCCACCTGGCCTCATAAATGATGGGCAGTTCCAAAACAGGTTGAAATTGTCTATAAAACCAATGTTAAAAGTAGGACATGTAGAACACAACCAGGTATTAAGACTGAGAGTTCTGCTAAAATAATTGCAAACTCGTCTGAAAGGGGCCAAAGGCCCAGAGATAAACACACATCTGCCACAGTTCATAAGAGTGGACAGGAGGTGTCATGACGGTCACTGGGCCGTCATCTGTCTCATCACCTCCAGCTGCGCATACACCGGCAGGTGCCAATCAGCGGCCTTTAAAGGCCGGCATCACTGACGGCTTGGCACGGAGTCGTCTGTCGTCTTTGCCTGGAAATGAGCCAAGACCACGACCTCAAGCCAAGCCGAGAACTTCACGTCAGGACTGGTCACGTAAGAGATCTCTTCACTCATCATCCCCTAGCCTTTTCCCCTGTGCACAGGTGGACTTCCCTGGCGGCGGACCAGCCTCCCCGACCAACGGGGCATCGCCTCCTCCATCGCGGAGTTCCTCCTCACCCCCACAGCTACGGGCACCACGAGCACCACGTCGCACGGGCACTCGGAGCCAGTAGAACACATCCTGTGGCACATGCAAGTAAGCCTAACCACCTACAATTACCCGCCATCGCCAAACAGCTGTAATTGTTTATGCTTGTGTGTTCCAGGGTTGCCAGGTTGCCACCAGAACTGCTCAGCTCCTGTGACCAGACATCTATACTCGCACTCACACACGCACTACACTCACTTTCACTCAGTAAAGAATAATTGTCTATATCTGCTCGTGTCAGCGTCTGTCTCCTGGGTCCTGTCGCGCAGACTAAACACCCTTAGCGCTCGGGTAGATATGATAGCACACCGACAGACGGTTATTCTTAATCAACTGACTCAAATTAACAGCCGGCTGGATCGTCTGGAAGGACACCAGACATTTCCCCCGGCCGCCAGGGCTTTTTCAACCCCTGCAGGCTTATCGCCTGGTCAAGCTAACACACCACCTGCACCTCGCCTCACTCCCGTGCCTACCCCTGCCCGGTTTAGCGGAAAACTTGGGGAGGCACGCGGTTTCATTCTACAATGTGAGTCAGTATTCCTCCGCGTCCCGGGAGACTTCGCCATTGATTCAAGTAAGATAGGATATATCATCAACTTGTTGGGGGGTAGAGCCTTAGACTGGGCATATACAGTTATGGCTAAACCAAGTTATCCTGTGTTAACTTACCAGCAGTTTTTGGCGGAGTTTATGGACGTGTTTGATCATACGGACAGGGGTGCAGTGTTGACAGAACGGCTGTTGAGCCTGCAGCAGGGTAATAGATCCGCTGCTGATTACGCCATTGACTTCCGGGTCTTGGCCGCTGAGATTGGGTGGGGGGAGCCATCGCTTTGTGGTATTTTCCTTCGCAGTCTCAACGCCGATTTGAAGGATGAGCTAGCGGCACGGGATAAACCGGACAATCTAGGAGAGCTAATTGCCCTTACTATTAGCTTAGATAGTAGGTTAAGGGAGCGAGCGGCCGAACGGCGGTCTATTTCCCGTTCGAGTAAGCCCCGCCCTCGCTCCACTAGCTCTCCCCTGCTCGCTCTACCCTTGTCAGAGGAACTTCCGGAACAAGAGGCTATGGTAATAGGGCAATCAAAAGTGTCAGCGGCAGAGAGACAGCGCCGCAGGGATCTGGGTCTTTGTTTCTATTGTGGCAAGGGGTCTCATGGGGTGTTTGAATGTCCTAGTCGGTTAAAAGGGGAAGTCCGTGGATTGCAGTAGGGGGATTCACGGACAAAAATCAAAAAGAACCCCTCACTAGTTTCCGCATATCCATCAGACTACTACACAAGCATACTGAACACTCCACACTTGCTTTAGTAGACTCAGGAGCTGAGCAAAACTTTGTCTCCAGAGACCTGGCAACCCAGATGGGCCTCAGCTGTCAACCTCTACATCCTCCTGTCAATCTCATCACCCTGTCCAAGGCGTCACTGACCACCGTTTCCCATCAGACGGCCCCCGTATCCGTGATCATCTCGGGTAACCACAGGGAGGAGATTAGGTTTTTGATCCTGCCCGTCTCTTCCTCACCCGTCATCCTGGGGTATCCCTGGCTTCGGCTTCACAACCCCACCATTGACTGGCAAACCGGGAGTATTACAGCATGGAGTACATTCTGCCTGAGTGCCTGCCTTCAATTTGCGGCGTGTGCCCCCTCTGTCACGGTGCCTCTACCCTCGACGCCACCCCTGGATCTGTCCAAGGTGCCGGAGGTTTACCACGACCTGGGGTCAGTATTCAGCAAGTCACGGGCGCTGTCCCTACCCCCCCACCGACCGTATGACTGTGCTATAAACCTGAAGGCTGGGGCCCTTCTTCCTGCTAGCCGCCTGTACAGCCTATCAGCCCCGGAGCACGAGGCTATGGACACTTACATTAAGGAATCTCTGGCCTCTGGCATCATCCGGCCGTCGTCCTCGGCCGTGGGTGCCGGGTTCTTCTTCGTTGGGAAGAAGGACGGCTCATTACGCCCCTGCATCGACTTCCGGGGTCTTAACGAGATCACGGTCAAGGACAAGTATACTCTGCCTCTGATGAACACCGCCTTCGACTCCCTCCAGGGGGCGTCCTGGTTCACCAAGCTGGATCTCAGGAATGCCTATCACCTGGTGCGCATCAGAGAAGGTGACGAGTGGAAGACAGCTTTCCGGACCCCAAGCGGACATTTCGAGTACTTGGTGATGCCGTTTGGGTTAACCAACGCTCCGGCCGTCTTCCAATGGCTAATTTATGATGTTCTTCGAGACTTCCTCAACTCTTTCGTGTTCGTGTACCTAGACGATATACTTATCTTCTCCCGCACGTTGGAAGAGCACCAGGTGCACGTTCGGAGAGCATTGCAGCGCCTCCTGGAGAACCAGCTGTTCATCAAGGCAGAGAAATGAGAGTTTCACACCGACCGGACCTCCTTCCTTGGGTTCATCATTGCCCAGAATCAGGTGGTCCCCGACCTGGCCAAGGTCAAGGTGGTAGTGGATTGGCCCACGCCGACGTCCAGAAAACAACTACAGGGGTTCCTGGGCTTCGCTAATTTCTATCGTCGGTTTGTGCCCAACTTCGGGAATATTGCCCGCCCCTTGACTGCTCTCACCTCCCCAAAAATCCCTTTTTGCTGGAGTGAGGAGGCGGCCAGGGCGTTTGAAAAACTCAAGGAGGAGTTTGTCTCAGCCCGTGTACTGACCCAGGTGGACCCTAACCTACAGTGCTTGGTGGAGGTGGACGCTTCAGATTCGGGGGTGGGGCGGTGCTCTCTCAACGTTCCCCGGAGGACGGCAAGATCCGGCCATGTGCCTACTTTTCCCATCGCCTGTCGCTGGCGGAGAAGAATTACAGCATAGGAGACAGGGAGCTCTTGGCAGTTAAGCTCGCCTTGGAGGAGTGGAGACACTGGCTGGAGGGGGCTGCTCAACCGTTCGTCATATGGACTGACCACCGTAACCTGGAGTACCTCAGGACGGCGAAGCGTTTGAATGCACGCCAGGCTCGTTGGTCTCTCTTCTTCGGCCGATTCAACTTTACCATCACCTATCGGCCGGGGAGCAAGAACGGCAAGCCGGCTGCCCTCTCGCGACAGTTCGACACACCATCCACCGAAGATCAGGAAGCACCCATCCTACCGCCCTCCTGTGTGGTGGGCGCCTTGTCCTGGGGTATTTGCATGAGGGTCCGAAGAGCGCAGAAGATGGAGCCAGATCCGGGGGCGGGGGGGGGGGGGTCCTCCGGGTCATTTATTCATTCCTCGTTCCATGCGGGGTCAAGTGATTGAGTGGGGTCATGCTTCCAAGCTGGCGTGTCACCGGGAGTGGGTCGGACCGTGGATCTTCTCCAGAGGACCTTCTGGTGGCCAGGGCTGTGGAAGGATGTCTTAAGTTATGTCCGGGCCTGCGCTCAATGCGCCACTGGGAAAACGTCATCTTCCCCCCCGGCGGGCCTGTTACATCCTCTGCCCGTTCCTTCGCACCCCTGGTCCCATGTTGCCATGGACTTTGTGACTGGCTTGCCCCCCTCTGATAACTTCACCACTGTTTTGACGATTGTGGACCGTTTTTCGAAGGCGGCCCATTTTGTGCCCCTTCGGGGGTTGCCTTCGGCTCAGGAAACGGCGGACCTCCTTGTCCAGCATGTGGTCCGCCTTCATGGCATCCCCGCTGACATAGTGTCTGACCGGGGGCCACAGTTCATCTCCCAAGTTTGGAAGGCGTTCTGCGCAGCATTGGGAGCCACAGCCAGCCTCTCCTCTGGGTATCATCCACAGAGCAACGGCCAGTGCGAACAGGCTAACCAGGAGCTAGAGGCTGCGCTGCGCTGTGTCATCTCCTCCTGTTCCTCTTCATGGAGCAAGCATCTACCTTGGATTGAGTACGCACATAACACCACGGTCTCTTCGGCCATGGGACTTTCCCCCTTCAAGGCGTCGCTCGGATTTGATCCACCACTGTTCCCTGAGGAGAAGAGGGAGGTAGCGGTCCCTTCTGTACAGACCCACGTCAGGCGCTGTCGGCGGGTCTGGTCCATCGCTCGCAGGGCCCTTCTGAGGACCACTGAGCGCAATATCCAGGTGGCCAACCGTCATAGGAGGCCCGCCCCGGACTACAAGGTGGGTCAGAAAGTGTGGTTGTCTACTCGGAACATCGGTGTGCTGGCTGAGAAACGCAAGCTAACTAAGCGCTTCATCGGTCCCTACACCATCTCTCGTATTGTCAATCCTGTATCTGTGCGTTTGTCTCTCCCCCCTTCTATGCGCATCTGCCCCACCTTACATGTCTCCCAGGTCAAGCCATACATCTCTGATCCTTTGTGCCCGCCCCCCGCGGCCCCTGCCCCTCCGAGGATGATCGATGGCCATCCAGCTTGGGGGGTGACTGCCATCCTGGACATGCGCCGGCGGGGCCGAGGTCTTCAGTACTTGGTGGACTGGGAGGGCTTTGGACCGGAGGATCGTTCTTGGATTCGCCCAGCGTTGATCCTGGATAAGCAGTTGATCCGCGACTTTCATCGGGCGAATCCAGGTAGAATTGGGCAGGTGCCTGGAGGCACTACTAGAAGGGGGAGTACTGTCATGACGGCCGCTGGGCCGTCATCTGTCTCATCACCTCCAGCTGCGCATACACCGGCAGGTGCCAATCAGCGGCCTTTAAAGGCCGGCATCACTGACGGCTCGGCACGGAGTCGTCTGTCGTCTTTGCCTGGAAATGAGCCAAGACCACGACCTCAAGCCAAGCCGAGAACTTCACGTCAGGACTGGTCACGTAAGAGATCTCTTCACTCATCATCCCCTAGCCTTTTCCCCTGTGCACAGGTGGACTTCCCTGGCGGCGGACCAGCCTCCCCGACCAACGGGGCATCGCCTCCTCCATCGCGGAGTTCCTCCTCACCCCCACATCTACGGGCACCACGAGCACCACGTCGCACGGGCACTCGGAGCCAGCAGAACACATCCTGTGGAACATGCAAGTAAGCCTAACCACCTACAATTACCCGCCATCGCCGAACAGCTGTAATTGTTTATGCTCGTGTGTTCCAGGGTTGCCAGGTCGCCACCAGAACTGCTCAGCTCCTGTGACCAGACATCTATACTCGCACTCACACACGCACTACACTCACTTTCACTCAATAAAGAATAATTGTCTATATCTGCTCGTGTCAGCGTCTGTCTCCTGGGTCCTGAAACATGTCAGGAGGCTCTTGAAGTCACTCTTTAAAATTTCCAACGCTTCATCTGGGATGTTGTTGCATCCAACATGTACAATGACAGTTTTAGCGTGGGGGAATTCATTTAATAGGTCAGAGGTAAGAGCCTCAATGTCTGACACTTTAGCCCCAGGAAAAAATCTAGTGACACAGTACCTGCTTCTGACGTTCCTCATAATCGAATCACCAATTACCAACGTTGTCTGGGGGGGGGCTTGCCGGTGGTTTCTGAGATGGTGGATAATTTTGCCGATGATGTTGTTGTGATGGTGGGGTGATGAGCTCTCTTCTTTTTGGAGCTGGAGTATAGTTTGGCACACCTAAAGTAGTTTTAATCCGGGGCTTGCCGGTTTGGGCCACTGCTGAAGGAGGAGGGGGAGGAGGGGCGGTCATGGGAGGACAATCGACATCCAGGTGGGGAAAATCTTCCAGGGAAAGGATGTTGAATCTGTTCTCCAGTAGCAGGGGAAGAGAGGAAGCGCGGCCGTGTCTGGTCAATCGCCGATGTTTGCTAGTTGATCCGACCAAGGTCTAGGGCATGCACTGAGGATGTGAAAGACCACCCGGGGCTTTGGGCTTAGCTCCGAGCTGAAGCCAGTGTTTATTGCTGGGGTCCTGGACAGCTGAGGAGACTGGAGCAGGGGTGGAAGTGGATGGCGATGTGCTGAATTCACCCAGGTAAGTAGCTGTCTCTGCTAGCTGCGAGTCGGTTGCCGGGGCAGATGTTCTCCCAAGAATTATGGTGTCTAGGTTGTCTTCAGCCTCCCGAATCTTATAGAGGTTGGAGAGTCTCACTTCCAACTCAGAAACCTTCTTAAGGAGGGACACACAGCTGACACACGTCGGGGATGGAGTCATGACGTTCCAGGCAAGAAGTGAATAGCTAGCTAGCTAAAAACAGCTAAAAAAAAAACCAGATTAGCCTAGCCTACCTAGCTAGCTAAAAACAGCTAAAAACAGGTTAGCCTAGCCTGGTGAAAACAGTCCTGCTTGGGGTCTGATTCACCTGTGTGCCAATCGGGCTTTCTGCTAGGCCACCACTAAGCTAATACTAAGTAAAAAGCTAATATCAGTAAAAAGAGGTAAAAAATTAAAAACAAAGTTAATAAAAACAAACAAAAGCGGACAAGATAACGCTTTGACAGGACGTGATGTACATACGTAGCTCCACCGTCTGGATGGTGTTACGGCTGTGGGTCTGCTAGACACTGATATAAGTCCAGAGAGTGTCTGGTGATGGGAAAGCACTGTGGAAAATGTGGCCTATTGCACCGTTTTGCGCGATCCTGCAAGAACTTTGAGCGAGGGGGACGTGGGCATGGAGGGGGCTCCTCCACGAAGACTCCCACTGTTGTGCATACAGTTGTGCCAGAGTCCTGCGGCCGTATCTATTGCACGGTATCTCTGGATGGAGTCGAGGTATTGATGCTGGTGGATACGGGTGCGGTGGCTTTGTTTTTAAACCTGCAGACGGTGAAGAGTCTGTTCCTTCGGTACCGCATCCAGAAGACGGTGGCCCCATTTTATGGCTATGGTAGCAACAGGATTGCCGTATTGGGGTACGTCAAGTTAATGGCACGTTTCAAGTCACGGAGCATGGTGGATGACCAGGTGGTGGTGACTGCCACAGGATCCAACATTATGGGCTGCGACATGTTCTACGGCTTGGGCTTCTCCATCGCCAGCGACACCGGAGAGGAGTGGTCGGGCGGAGGCTTGTGGAACCGACCCCTGCCAGATGTGGATGATGATGATGATGCGGTTTGGGACGCCAATTAGTCCAAACTGGGAGAAGACAGCGAGGAGGACCGTCATGGGGCACCTCCCCGGGATGGACCTGATGCCAGAGCTCAAGCTGCCCTGGGTGTGGGAGCTGGGTGGCGCGATGGGGCCCCCGGGTTGGTAGGCGGGACCGGGACATCAGCACTGAACAGCACCGAGGCTAGACCAACAGGTGCGTGCTAAAAACGCACCAGAAGGTGGCCTTCGAAAAGGGCTTCAGGCCGGACCGGGAAGAATACCGGGTCCAAATGGAAGGTCCTCCCACGACGGAGAGATCTGGAGAGACTTGTTAGAGCTCCCCAGGTGGTTGGTGATATGGTTCACCCCAGGGTAGAAGCTCGGTCGAGGGGGTCCCATAGACGTGAGCTGTATGATGACGAGGGGCGGCTACAAGTGGAGGTCACCCAGAGTGACGGCTACTGGGCTTGTCGGACAGGACATGGAGGCACCCCAGCAAGCTGTGTTGAGTGGTGGAGATGAAGAGAAGACGCAGCCTGTCACCAGAGACTAAGGGATGGAGGCGCTCTGGCTGGGAACCACAGGATGGTAATCCTGGGGGTGGCTATTCCACTGGTTATGTGAAATGACTGTGAACTGTTTAGTTGGAGTGTTTAATGTTGTTTATCACACGTCATTATGTATATAGGGTGTCTCTACTGGGTTGTGTTCCGATTGTACTTTGATAAATTTATTTGAGTGTTTAAATGGCTACATTTGGTGAAATGATTTTGGTTTATATATTTAAAAAAGAAAAGAATGAGAAAAGGAGGTATGCTAAACTAATTTCTTTTTTTTTTTGTAATTTGAATTTTATTGGGTTTTCAATTTAGAAAATAAAACAGAAACAAACAAACAAAAAAAGGGGAAAAAAAACAAAAAAAAAAAAAACAAGTATACACAGTGAGAGGATAAAACATTCCATTTCCACCCTAATACTCTTAAGATGATTAGCTTAATCTACTACACCTATAAAGGTAAGATAGGATCCCCACTTATTATAGAAGCTGTCCATCCTGTCCAGAAGTTTATATGAAAGGTGTTCTAGTGCAGCAAGCTTGCCCAACTCCCTGAGCCATTGAGCTACGGGTGGGGCAGAGGAAGATTTCCAGTAAAAAGTGATCAACTTTCGGCCCAACATCAAAGCAGTCTGAATCCACTCAGCATCAGAGATTGGGTCCTGAATAGTTGATGGATCCCCAAGGACAAAAAGTCTCTGAGTAAATGGCACTTCTTGCTTAACAATTGTCATAATATGTCTATGGATCTGCAACCAAAAGTCCTGTATTACCGGACAACTCCAGATCATATGGATTAATGTCCCCTCCCCCTGTAGACATCTCCAGCAGCTTGAAGAGTGAATGAGATTCGCTCTCAACATTTTATGAGGTGTCCAGTAAAATCGATTCAAAATTTTAAATTGAACAAGTCTGGTTTTCAATTCCCTAGACACTTTCTTCCCATTCTTTAAAATATTTGCCCATTCAACATCAGTAAATTGTGAATTCAGATCTTTTTCCCATACGTGTTTAAGGAATGTAGAATCTTTATTTGAGCTCTTAAGGAGCATTAAATAGAAATTTGAGGCCTTAGATCTTTTGCCACAGGAACTCAAAGCCTGGATGAGCCAATCCACATCAGGAGGAGGGGTAGTTGTAGATCCAAAGACTTGACACAGCAGATGTCGAAGTTGTAAATATTTCCAAAACTGATTCTGTGGTAGTCCATACTGTGCCCGTAGAACATCAAATGATTTGAGAGCTCCCCCTTCATATAGATCTTTTAACATCAAGATGTCCTTTTTCACCCAGATTTTCCACATAAATGGGGATTTTCCAATATGGAGACTTGGGTTAAGCCAAATAGAAGCCATAGAATGAAGATGAGAGCTAAACTCTAGTATAGAAGCAACTCTCTTCCAAACGTATTGTAAAAAGGATATAATAGGATGCGACTGAAATTCAGAAGACAGTTTAATTGTGATTAGATGTACTAGGGGAAGAGGGCTGCTCAAATAACTCTCCAAATA
Source organism: Pholidichthys leucotaenia (assembly GCA_020510985.1). Taxonomy (NCBI): domain Eukaryota; kingdom Metazoa; phylum Chordata; class Actinopteri; order Cichliformes; family Pholidichthyidae; genus Pholidichthys; species Pholidichthys leucotaenia. The sequence goes on from CM035836.1 coordinate 305,112,409, forward strand.
AAACCAAGGGGGAGCTCTCTCAGGGGGGAGAGCCCAATGAATCAAATGTCTAAGACTAGAAGTGTAATGATATAAAACCAAATTTGGGACCCCCAAACCTCCTGAATCTATAGACTTCTGCAATCTTTTCAACTTTAATCTAGGGCGCTTACCATTCCATAAAAACTTATTGCACAACCTATCAAATTGTCGAAAATAACCAACTGGGATCCTAAGAGGAAGAGATTGCAGAAGGTAATTAAATCGGGGTGCACAAATCATCTTAATAACATTGACCTTGCCCCAGAGAGACAAAAAAAGAGGTGACCACCTTTCTATGTCTATTTTAAATTTTTCAAGCAAGGGTTCAAAATTAATCTGAATCAGATCTGATAAAGTGTGAGGAAACAGGATGCCAAGATATTTAATTCCTAATTTTGGCCAAGAGAAGCCTATATTTTGACCAAATGTAAACAGTGTTTTAGGGCAATAAGATGTTAGAGGGAGAATTTCTGATTTTATCCACTTAACTCTATAACCAGACAAACGTGAAAATTGGTTAATAATTTTAAGGAGAGCTGGAATTGATTTTTGAGGTTGTGTAATCAGTACCAATGCATCATCAGCATACAACATTATCTTATGGGTACTGCCATGGACCTGAATACCTGGAAAATTGCCGTCTTTGCGGATAGCAACAGCTAATGGTTCTAATGCCAAAGCAAAAAGCAAGGGACTTAAAGGGGAGCCCTGGCGCGTACCCCTATAAAGTCTAAAAGACTGTGATGTAACTCGATTTGATATCACTGAAGCTCTAGGTTCATTATATAGTAATTTAATCCAAGAAAGAAACTTTGAACCAAAACCAAAAGTCTCTAGAGTTGCAAAGAGATACTGCCACTCAACCCTGTCAAATGCTTTTTCAGCATCCAGGGAGAGGGCTGCCACTGGAGAGAGGTGTGCAAGTGAAGGATCATTTTGAACTAACCATATGATATCAATAAATCGCCTAATATTGTCTGCCGCACCCCTGGAACGAATAAAACCCACCTGATCAGGATTTATAAGAGATATCATTACTTTATCTAATCTTAATGCCAAAATTTTGGAGAGAATTTTACAGTCACAGTTTATAAGACTAATTGGTCTATAATTCTTACATTCTAACGGATCTTTATTGCTTTTTAAAATAAGCAAAATGAAAGCCTCTGTTAAAGAAGGGGGCAAACGGCCTTGTTCAAAAGATTCCGCAAACATTTCTAAAAGTAAAGGAGAAAGCTCATCAACACAGGCCTTGTAAAATTCTGCAGTGAATCCGTCAGGGCCCGGTGCCTTTCCAGTCGGGAAGCTCTTAATCACTTTCACAATTTCCTCTTTAGTAACTGGGGCGTCAAGTAAGTCTATTTGTTCCTTCATTAGGGAGGGCAAAGATAGGGATGATAAAAATGCATAGATCTCTTGAGATCCAGCCTCCATTTCAGAAGAATAAAGCGAGGTGTAAAATTCTCTGAAAGCACCATTAATTTCATTTAAGTCTGACACCAGAGTACCATCCTGTGTCCTAATAGCAGATATAGTACACTGAGCTTCTTTCATTTTAATATATCTAGCCAGCATTTTGCCAGCTTTATCCCCCTCCTCAAATTGTTTGTGCCTAAGACGAAATAGGGAAAATTCAACTTTTTGTGTTAGAATTGAATTCAGCTCATACTTAAGCTTCAGAAGGGGTGACAAATTTACTAAATTTGTGTCTTGTTTGAATGAAGTCTCTAATATAGCTATTCTCCTCTCCAAATCAATCTGTTTAGCAATGTTAGTTTTCTTTTTAAAACATGCATATTGAATAATATGTCCCCTAATAAATGCCTTAAAGGCCTCCCAAGCAACCCTGGCAGAGGGAGCAGAATCCCAGTTTGTCTCAAGATATAAGGAGATCTCTGCTTTCAAAGAGGACACAAAATCTGGATTAAAAAGAAAGCTTGAATTAAGCCTCCATCTAGAATTTTTTTTCAACTGACAAGGCGGGATCATATGTAAAAAAACAGGGGCATGATCTGATAGTATTATGCTACCAATGAAGCTCGAATTTACAGAAGAAACAGAAAATTTTGACATTAAAAAATAATCAATCCTGGAAAACACATTATGAACAGTGGAATAAGATAAGATAAGATAAGATAAGATAAGATAAGCCTTTATTAGTCCCACAACGGGGAAATTCCAGGATTGCAACAGCACAGGGATAGCAACACTCAGAGCAACAATCAGAAGGCAAGAAAAAAACAAGCAAGCAAGAGCGGCTAATATACATATGTACATATTACTATAAAATAAATATATACACACACACACACACAGACACACAGTGCAGAGCATTGTAGCTGGATGGAATAAATATATGAGTATATGAACACACAGTGCAGAGCATTGTAGCTAGATGGAATAAATATGTAAATATATAAACACCCACAGTACGGAGCATTGCAGCTAGGTAGAATAAATATGCAAGTATATAAACACACACAGTGCGGAGCAATGTAGCTAGATGGAATAATATGTAGATATATAAAAACACAGTGCGGAGCATTGTAGCTAGATGGAATAAATATGTAAATATATAAACACACACAGTGCAGAGCATTGTTGCTAGATGGGATGAAACAGCATAACCGTCTACTTAGTTATCCTACATGGTATGATTATGTGCCCATACATATTCTCACCCTCCATAGCGACCGGTATGTTCCTAGTTGTATGCCGGAGGGGACCATTGTGTAAGTCTATTGCATCTTTTGCATTCAAAAAACTATTAGTTTGTTACGTCTTTTTGCTATCTCTGCGAGCAGCCCTGCTTAGGTTGTACAGTCTGACAGCCGTTGGTAGGAAGGACCTACGAAACCTCTCGGTTGTGCACCTGGGATGATGTAGTCTGCTGCTAAATGAGCTCCTCAGTGCATCCAGTATGTCCTGCATAGGGTGGAACTCGGACTCCAGCAGAGATGACAGTTTAGCCACCGTCCTTCTCTCTCCTATCTCCTCCATCGGATCAAGGCGCTGCCCCAGGACAGAGCTAGCTTTCTTAATCAGTTTGTTCAGTCTCTTCCTATCGGCTGCAGTAATGCCACTGCCCCAGCAGACCACTCCAAAAGTGATGGCTGATGCCACCACCGTGTCATAGAATGACTTCAGCAGCGCCCCTTGTACACCAAAAGACCTGAGTCTCCTCAGCAGGAACAGCCTGCGCTGTCCCTTCTTGTAGAGTGCGTCAGTATTGTGTGACCAGTCTAGTTTATTGTTCAGATGAACACCCAGGTACTTATAGGATGTCACCATCTCGATGTCTGTTCCCTGTATATTTACTGGTGCTGTGAGGGGCTGCCCATGCCTGCGGCAGTCCACCACCAGCTCCTCAGTTTTCCTCGCGTTGATCTGGAGGCAGTTCCGATGGCACCAGTCCACGAAGTCCTGGATAAGCCCTCTGTACTCAGCTTCATCTCCATTGGAGATGAGGCCAACGATCGCAGAGTCATCAGAGAACTTCTGTAGATGGCAGTGTGTTGTGTTGTGTGAGAAGTCTGCAGTATAAAGAGTGAACAGGAAGGGAGCCAGCACCGTTCCCTGGGGGGCCCCCGTGCTACTGATGATCGTGTCGGACACACAGTCCCGGGTTCTCACAAACTGAGGCCGGTTCGTGAGGTAGTCCAGGATCCATGATGACAGGTGCTGGTCCACCCCTGCTCGCAGCAGCTTGTCCTTCAGGATCATCGGTTGGATGGTGTTGAAAGCACTGGAGAAGTCAAAGAACATGATCCTCACCATATTCCCGGGCTTCTCCAGGTGGGACAGAGAACGGTGAAGGAGGAAGATCACCGCATCCTCCACCCCAATGCCATGCTGGTAGGCGAACTGGAGTGGATCCATCGCTGGTTCCACCAGGGGGCGGAGGTGAGCAAGGAGCAGTCTCTCCAGGGTCTTCATCAAGTGGGACGTCAAGGCCACCGGTCTGTAGCTGTTCAGGTCTTTGGGGTGGGAAGTTTTTGGTACAGGTACCACACAAGATGTTTTCCACAGCTGTGGTACCCTCCCCAGTTTCAGGCTCATGTTGAAGATATACGTCACAATCCCACACAGCTGGTCTGCACAGGACTTGAGGAGCTTTGCGCTGATGCCGTCCGGTCCCGGCGCCTTCCTCGCTTTGATCTTCCTCAGCTCCGTCCTCACCTGGGTCTCGGTCAGGGTCAGGATGGGGGGCTGTGTGTTGGGAGTGGGGGGGTGTTGGTGGAGTGGGGAGTGGGCAGCAGGACTTGATTTCTTTAGAGGCAGAAGTGGTTGTTGTGCAGACAGGGGGGAGGGCGGTTGGTCAAATCTATTGAAAAACAGATTCAGGTTGTTCGCCCACTCCCTGCCCCCCGTGGCCTGGGGGGAGGTATTCTGGAGCCCCGAGATGGTTTTGAGGTTTCTCCAGACCCCGCTGATGTCGCTCTGTTGCAGCTTGTCCTCCATCTTCTTCCTGAAGCTGTCCTTGCCTTCTCTGATCTTTCTCCTCAGCTCCCTCTGTACGGACTTCAGCATCTCCCTGTTCCCCGACCTGAAGATCCTCTTCTTCTCTCTCAGAAGTGTTTTTATCTCAGGGTTGATCCAGGGTTTATTGTTTGAGTGACGCCGTATGGTCTTGGTGGGAACGGATTTGTCCACACAGAAGCTGAGGTAGCCCGTGAAGGTGTGAATGAGGCCATCGATGTCCTCACCATGTGGATCGCAGAGCTGCTTCCAGGCGGTGGCTTCAAAACAGTCCTTTAGAGTGTCCATTGTCTCCTCAGACCATAACTCCACAGTGTGCATGGCCGGAGGTTGTCTGTGCACTAGGGGTTTGTACACCGGCCGGAGATGAACCAAGTTGTGATCCGATCTCCCGAGTGGGGGGAGTTGTGATGAGGTGTACGCCTCCTTAGTGTTTGCGTAGAATAAATCCAGTGTTTTATTGTCTCTAGTGTGGCATGTGACATACTGGGTGAACGTGGGTAGAATGGGAGATAGTGAAACATGGTTGAAATCGCCTGAGATGAGGAGAAGAGCATCTGGGTGTTCTGTCTGCAGCCTGCTGGTTACTGAATGGATGACGTCACGCGCTGTCCCAGCGTTCGCCGTCGGATTTGCATAAACAACAATGCAGATCACGTGTGAGTGTTCTCTCGGGAGATATGTAGGCCTCATGCTAACAGCTAGCAACTCAATGTCTTTGCTGCAGTGTCGTTGTTTAACAGTGATATGTCCCGGTCTGCACCAGTTGTTGTTAACATACATTATCACTCCACCGCCCCTAGTTTTGCCACTGTCTGGTGTTCGGTCAGCTCGTATCATGTGAAAACCCTCCAGCTCAATGTTAGCATCTGCTGCTAGTTCAGTTAGCCACGTCTCAGTAAACAAAAGGAGAGAGCACTCCCGGTATGTGCTATCATAACGGGAGATAGCCGCAAGCTCATCTAACTTTCCCAGTATCGACCGTACATTTCCCATGACAACAGATGGAAGGGAGGGTCTGTACCTTATATTTTTTGTCCTCCGCCTTACTCCAGCCCGGCAGCCGCGGTGTTTTCGCCTCAGTTCTCTCGGTATGTCGAGTTTTTCCAATGGGACCGGGTGGCGGTTGAATGCTAGCAGCTCTTCCCTGCTGTATCGTATCCTGCTATAAACAGTGGCTCCGTCCACCGGCTCAGGAGACATTTGGGACGATCTGTGTGTCTGTGATATAAGTGGGGTGAAAAAAAAAGACGAATCAAAAGAGAGAGGAAGGGAAAAAGACTCGGAATCGAGCCGCTGTTGCAAAAGGCAGCCTACTCGTGTGGCGCCGAGAGGAAAAAAAAAAAAAAATAAATAAAAAGTGTAATCCCTTGTGGACGGATTAAAAAGCCGCCAAACATCTACCAAACCAATTGCATTGCACATGTCTTTCAATATAGAGCCAGATTTAGATGAACGCTGTGAGGGGGTGCTCCGATCTAAAATGTTGTCCATGACCTGATTAAAATCCCCACCTACTAAAATGGGATAATTACCCATTCGCTTAATTCGTGTTCCAATTGTGCAAAAAATGCACAATCAACTATATTTGGTGCATAAACATTAGCGAGTATCATCCTATGGCCCTGAATTTCTATAAGAATTATAAGGAGTCGTCCATCATCATCACTAACCTCTTTTAGACACTTGAACTGCAAATGTTTATGAATAAGGATTGCCACCCCCCTGCTCTGGCTATTACCACAAGACGCAAACCCGTGACCCACCCAATCCCGACAGAGTTTTTTAGATTCTGTTTTAGTGAGGTGGGTCTCTTGAAGCAACGCTACATCCACTTTTTTTGATTTAATAAACGCCAAAATTTTTTTCCTCTTAATTGGGTGGTTAAGGCCTTTAACATTCCAAGTAATGAGGTTAAGAAAGCTCTGACAATTAGCCGACATCATAAACGGTACATATTACCATCCAAAATATCCAGCAATTCTCCACCAAAAACCCCCTCACTGGGCAAAAGACAAACACAATAAAAATTAAAAATACAAAAAAAAAAAAAAAAAAAAACGAAAACCACATAATCATAAAGTAACATAATCGGTGACCTGAAACCAATGTCACCCATCGGTGCACAAAAACCGCACCAACCAAAAAAAAAAAAATAAAAAACTCTAGGACCGTGACTGTGAACAGTGCAATAAACTTAGGGAGAGCCGCAACATCGCAACAGCCTCATGCCTATAGACAATATAGCGTGGGCAAAAAAAAGGAACCTTACATTAATACTGCATCAAATCCTCCGTCAAAAATATATAACAAATAAACATATAGCATATATTCATACCATTGTTCATCAATGTCTCACGGTAGTGAAAGAATCAGGTTCAATGCTTTTTTAGGATCAGTGAACTCCTGTTTACCACTTGCCAACTTCACAACGAGAACTGCAGGGTACCTGAGAGAGAATGCAATCTTCTTCTGGTGCAGCAGGTGTTTACACTGCTTGAACGCCGCTCTCATCTCGGATACTCGTCTGGAATAATCCGGGAAAATCATGATGTGATGACCATTCCAATCCAGCTTTCCCGTCCTGCGCGCTGCCTCCACAATACGCTCCCTATCCTGGAAGCGCAGAAGTCGAATCAGGATAGCCCTGGGTGGCTGCCCGTCAGGTCTGCGTCCAGCGAGGCTCCGATGCGCACGGTCAATTTCCAGCCCTCCAGGGAACTCCATTTTCAGCAGATGTGGGATAGCTTTGCGCATGAAGGTAAGGGCATCTGATTTTTCACAATTTTCTGGAAAGCCGACAAAGCGTAGATTGTTTCGGCGTGATCTATTTTCCAAATCGTCCAGCTTCAAAAGTAAATCTTCTACCTGCGTCTGGGTTGCGGGAGGATTAGCATCCAGAGCTGTATTAGCATCCTCAAGAAAAGCGATGCGAGACTCCACATCTCCCAGCCGGGTAGCTAACTCCGTTAGCTTGGTGTCCACCGCCCTCATTGACGCCTCAATAGAGTTGAGTTTGGCGTCTTGCCTCTCCGATATTTCCTTCAACAGTGCAAAGATCTTAGAGATGTCCTCCGCCATTTGGTCTTTGGCAACACCTGCACCTGTTGAAGGTGGCGGAGAGGGAGGAGGGCTCGATGTGGTATCACCAGGTCTAGCCAGATTTTCTTTGCTAGCACCGGCTTTGGGGCGAAGATTAATTTTCTGCTGTTGCGTTGGCATACTAATCCTGTTCTCCACAAATCCAGTCTCAATGTAAAGTGTAGTAATAATAATAATTTCAGCTGAGGAAACAAGAGAAAAACGCCCTTGTAGAAGAAAAAAAAGGCTGTCTGCACTGCGGTGCTCCTCACCTAAGCAGCCATCTTCACTGCCCGCGTCTCATTTCGACAGGTATGTAATTACCGCTAAACTAATTTCTGAATTTACTGGTTTGGAGTAATGGTATATAGTAGTTAACATACAATGAGGTAAAACCAGTTTAGTAAATTGGTGGGTGCTCTGAGGCTCGACTTGCTGTGTGTTAACATGAAAATGTATAATGATAATCCTGCAATTCCTTGCAATCCTGGAATTTCCCCGTTGTGGGACTAATAAAGGCTTATCTTATCTTATCTTATCTTATCTTATAAATTGAGTGCCTCAACACTGTTTTACTTTGGATGCTCATGTAGGGGGTGTTGGGGTGGAAGGCAACCAGTAGAGTGTGGAATGAGAATGTTTACTGTTTGAGGTTATTGGGTATGAGTGTGTTTACGGACTGTTCTGGGATTAATTTTATTTGCTTTGGAAACACAGCTTATTCTATTTTCTGGACTGATAAGAGGAGGCAGCAGAATAATCCACCTAGCCGTGTTGGGGGTGCTGGTAGTCTACCCGCCCCCCCAGCCTTAGTTGTATGACTGGATAGATTATTTGTTTATTTTTGAATATACTGTTTCCTCTGTTAGTGCATGAGTCAGACTATAAAGTTGGGTGGGTTAATCTGTGTTCCTGATTTGAATTGGGGGGGGGGGGGGGTGACATCCATAAATCAGTAGTCATATGGCGGTCTGGGATTTACCGGGGACTAGAGGGGGCTGGTGAACCACACTTCTGGTGGTGACATTGGCCAGGGTATAAAAGGCCAGGGGCAGAGAGGCAGCTCTCTTTCGTCAGACGCCTGGACTTAGAGTGCTGTGACCCACTGCTGTTTGATGGGTGTGTTATTTGTAAGTTATTAATAAAGATATAAACTGTCTTCCGCCCTGCTCCTCATTCTACTAATTATGGACACAACAAAACACACCTTCCAAAAAGTTCAACTTCTGTCTCGTCAGTCCACAGAGTATTTTCCCAAAGGTCTTGGGGATCATCAAGATGTTTTCTGGCGAAACTGAGATGAGCCTTTATGTTCTTTTTTGCTCAGCAGTGGTTTTTGTCTTGGAACTCTGCCATGCAGGCAATTTTTGCCCAGTCTCTTTCCTATGGTGGAGTCATGAACACTGACATTAACTGAGGCAAGTGAGGCCTGCAGTTTTTTGGATGTTGTGGAGTCTTTTGTGACCTCTTGGATGAGTCGGCGCTCCACTATTGGGGCAATTTTGGTCGGTCGGCCACTCCTTGAAAGGCTCACCACTGTTCCATGTTTTCATCATTTGTGGATAATGGCTCTCACTGTGGTTCGCTGGAGTCCCAAAGCTTTAGAAATGGCTTTATAACCTTTTCCAGACTGATAGATCTCAGTTACTTTGTTTCTCATTTGTTCTTGAATTTCTTTGCATCACAGCATGATGTCTAGCTTTTGAGGATCTTTTGGTCTACTTCACTTTGTCAGGCAGGTCCCATTTAAGTGATTTCTTGATTGAGAACAGGTGTGGCAGTAATCAGGCCTGGGTGTGGCTCGAGAAATTAAACTCAGCTTTCCAAAGATGTGATAAACCACAGTTCATTATGTTTTAACCGGGGGGGGGGGGGGTCACTTTTTCACACAGGGCCATGTAGGTTTGGATTTTTTTTTACCCTTAATCATAAACACCTTCATTTAAAAACTGCATTTTGTGTTTACTTGTGTTATCTTTGTCTAATATTTAAATTTGTTTGATGATCTGAAACATTTAAGTGTGACAAACATACAAAAAAAAAGAGAAATCAGGGAGGGGGCAAACACTTTTTCACACCACAGTATTTAATAAAGTGGAATGACACAGGAAATATGATTCAAGATTCAAAGGCTTTATTATCATGTGCACAGTTAAGAAATGCTACATTTCCTGAGGAATACAATTCTTACTTTGCTCTCTGAACGAATGCCAAGGTAAAAGGTACAGAAGCAACAATTCTAATAGGTCATGATACACTAACACAGTAACTCAATCCTAATACTAATGGATGCCAATAGCACACACACCAACACGCATTTAGGCAGTAGAGGAATGAAACTGAAAATTCACTGGATGACTAAAGTGAGAGTGGTATATTGATATCAGAGATGATGTGAACGTGAGATGGCATGCACCTATGTACAGTGTACAAATGAGCATTGTGTAATGAGCAGTGTATAATTACAAATTATTTCTGTAACAATAGTACCAGTAGACTGTGCATGATAAGTAGCAGCAGAGATGATAGTAAGTATTGAACACATGAAGAAAAATAGAATAGGCTTTAATGTCATTGTACAGTTGTACAGTACAACAAAATTGTGGGTGCTCCATCAGGCTACTGTGCAAGAAAGTAAGAGAGAAGGATTACAGTATTTAGAAACAGTTACAGAACACACAACTAAACACACAACTGAAATAAAAGTAGCCCACGATTCTGGAAATATACACAGGTATGGTAGTGGCTTCATGGATGGAACTAAGTACAGTATCTCATAAAAGTGAGTACACCCCTTACATTTTTGTAAATATTTTATTATATCTTTTCATGGGACAACACTGAAGATATGACACTTTGATATAATGTAAAGTAGTCAGTGTACAGCTTGCATAACAGTGTAAATTTGTTGTCCTCTTAAAATTACTCAACACACAGCCATTAATGTCTAAACCGTTGGCAACAAAAGTGAGTACACCCCTAAGTGAAAATGTCCAAATTGTGCCCAAAGTGTCAATATTTTGTGTGGCCATTATTATTTTCCAGCACCGCCTTAACTCTTCTGGGCATGGAGTTCACGAGAGATTCACAGGTTGCCACTGGAATCCTCTTCCACTCCTCCATGACGACATCACGGAGCTGGCGGATGTTAGAGACCTTGTGCTCCTCCACCTTTCATTTGAGGATGCCCCACAGACTCTCAATAGGGTTTAGTGTCACGACTCACCGCTCATCATCTGCCTCAGCTGCGCGCACACCTGCGCCTCGTCAGCCACGAGCTATTTAGCCCACTCAGCCCTGTGCAGTGGTCTGGAGCCGTCTGTTCGCATCGGCACTTCTTCGCAGCTGGATCGTCTCCAAAACGACAGCAAAACTACGCTTCAACGTAAGCATTCCTTCCCTTCCCTTTTGCAAGTCTTCTCCCCTGTGCACAGGTGGATTCCTTGGTGGCGGATACCCCGTCATCGCCATCCAACCCTCACCGTCGTCACAGGCTCTGCAGGACGCTGTCTTCCGGGCTTCTCCCTTGCCAACGCCAGCCACCTGTCGTCCACAAGTAAGCAGCACACTGCTCATTATTCCTGTCCAGGTGTGGTGCCCTTTACCCCTGTCCTCTGTTCTCTCCATAGGGTTGCCCGGCTGTATGGCGCACCGCTCTGCTTCCTGTGCATCGGCGTTCACCCTCACCACATATACATATCTCACACATCCATCCATACACGCCTGCTTGTTGAATAAAGCTGTTAAATCTACCCTGAGCCTGCGTGCGTGTTTCCTGAGCCGGACATTATGTCATTTAGGTCTGGAGAAATGCTTGGCCAGTCCATCACCTTCATCCTCAGTTTCTTTAGCAAGGCAGTGGTCGTCTTGGAGGTGTGTTTGGTTCCAGTAATTCATGCTCCTAGTCTGCTTATCTTCAGCAAACTATTTGTGGGCTTTCTTTTGCATCATCTTTAAAAGGGGCTTCCTTGTGGGACAACAGTTATGCAGTCAAATTTGATGCAGTGTGCGGCGTATGGTCTGAGCACTGACAGGCTGACTCCCTACCCCTTCAACCTCTGCAGCAGTGCTGGCAGCACTCATATGTCTATTTTCAAAAGACAACCTCTGGATATAAATTTACAGTGTATCAAAGTGTCATATCTTCAGTGTTGTCCCATGAAAAGATATAATAAAATATTTACAAAAATGTGAGGAGTGTACTCACTTTTGTGAGATACTGTGCATAGGAGTGCGGAGTGCAGAACACACAATTGAACACACAATTGAGTAAAAAGGCCCAAGGATTATGGAAAATGTACATAGTAGTGGTTTCACGGATGGGTCAATATACATGAGAGGGCAGAGTGCAAAGACAGGTGTGTTATTGTGATAATTAAAAAGGTCCTCAGTCCTGTGCATGTGAGCGTTTGGAGGTAGGGGGGTGGGGCCTCTGACTGTTTGCAGTTCGGATGGCCCAGGGGAAGAAACTGTCAGTCTGGAGGTATGGGACCTGATTGATCTGAACCATTGTCCAGAGGAAAGCAGGTCAAACAGGTGGTGGGCGGGATATGAGGGGTCTCCTGTGATGGCCTTGATCCTTCTGAGACAGGAGGATCTGGAGATGCCCTCCAGGGAGGACAAAGGGTTGCCAATGATTCTTTGGGCGGTGTTGATGATCCTCTGCGCAGCCTTCCTGTTCTCGGCCATTGAGCCGCCATACCACACACCTTGACAGTAGGTGAGCACACTCTTCACTGAGCAGCGGTAGAAGGCCAGCAGCAGCTTCTGGTCAAGGTTGTTCTTCCTCAGGACAAGGAGGAAATGCAGCTGCTGCTGGGCTTTCTTCACCAGGGCCTTAGTGTTGACAGTCTAGAGGTCAGAGGAGATGTGGGTACCCAGGAACCTGAAGGTGGGGACGGTTTCCACCTGGTTTGCAGAGAGAGGTGCAAAAAGGCATAGAAAGCCAAGAAACCAGCTGAAATCCATCCGAATTTAGGAAGCCATCCCATCCCCATCAGTGCAAATTAATTTCAGCTGATTAAGTCATGACTGATAGCCTTTAAAAAGGTCTGTAAATATCAGATTGTCACACTACAAAGAACTCATAATGGGTAGAAGCAAAAAGCTCTATCTAGACCTTCGCAACCTTATTGTTGCAAAACATAATGATGGCATTGGATACAGGCGCATTTCTAAACTGCTAAATGTTCCAGTGAGTACTGTTGGAGCCATCATTCGGAAGTGAAAATAACATAATTTTTCTATAAACTGGCCATGACCAGGAGCTCCTCGCAAGATTTCTGACAGAGGAGTCAAAAGAATTATCGGAAGAGTTATCCAAGAACCAAAGACCACTCGTGGAGAGCTCCAGAATGACCTGGAGTTAGCAGGTACTGCTGTTTCAAAGAAAGCAATAAGTAATGCAATCAGCCGACATGGGCTCTATGCCCGCTCACCTTGCAAGACTCCATTGCGGAAGAAAAATCATTTTGAAACTCATTTAAAGTTTGCTGTACAACATTTGGGCAAGCCAGTAAAATACTGGGAAAATATAGTCTGGTCAGATGAGACCAAAATTGAACTTTTTGGATGCCACAACACACAGCATGTTTGGAGGAGAAATGGCACTGCACATCAGCCCAAAAACACCATACCAGCAGTGAAGTTTGGAGGTGGGAGTGTAAGAGTTCCTGTCTGTCCTGCCTCTCTCTCTCTCTCCATTGATTGAGTACTTCTCCTGGCAGTTGCAATCACCACCTGCAGCCAGTTAGTGGGGCAGTATAAGTAGGATGCTCTCACTCCACTCTGTCTGGTCGCATCTGAGCAACACCCCACCTGTATCCTGCCTGTGCCTAATCTGTATTAACCTTGTGAATGATTCTGCCATGTTCTGATTCTTGCCTGTCTCTAGACCCTGTGCCTGCCTGTTGTATTGGATTTGTCTGTCTGCCCTGACCTAGTCTGCCATGCTCTAAACCCTGCCTGCTTTTTTACTCTGGAAACTGTCTTACAGATTGGATTTGGAAACTCTCGGACTGTGCACATCATCCCCTCCCCAAGTAAGTTGACTTACCACCGCTTATCATCTTTGCCACCATTCCCCTTTTCCCCAGCTCGCTGGACTGGCCAGCCTTTCCCTTCTGCTCCTTACCTGCACTTAAGGACTTCTTCCCTGATGTCCACTATCAGAGGATCTGCTGCCATTCCCCGCTGCTTCCACTAGAAGAAAGCCATAAGCATAAAAAAACCTATATTAATCTCCCTGTCACCATATCTCATGCTCACCACTGTCTCTGTCCCCCTCTCCCATAGGGTTTCCAGATCCTCATCATCATCACCATTTGCAATATCTGTAATATTATTGTCAATAAAGATAATTGTTCACTCACCTTTAACGTTGTCCTCTGTGTCTGCTCCTGGATCACTGTAAGGGTGGGACATGACTGTGCTCATGTCCTCACTTAATGCTCATATTTGATCTTTCTGTTATCTTCAGGACAGGAGTCCAACCGTGTCCTCGCCCTGTCTTTGCTGTAATTTCTGCTACTCCCATCTCATACTATCACCTGCCTCTCCCCTCTCCTCTCTCCTGAGCTCCACGCCCAAGGACTTGGCCACCTGAGAGGATGTGTGGACAGTCTTCAACCAATGTTTTAAGCTCAGTCACCAGAGGAATGGGTGTCAGGACATGGGGTGGAGAAGGGCTCGTGGGATAACAGCATCCAAGCCCCATTTGTGGGAGGACATTCCAGCCTTCCTTCAGGCCTACCTGCTCTCCAATGAGTTCTCCTGAATGCCAGAGGTGGTTGAGCCATTTGCTTTTGGCTCATCAGAGACAGGAGTCTCTTCTTCAGTCACAGCTCTCCACCTCTCCCCCACGCCATTGGCATCTGCTCCTGGGGCAGATGAGCTTCCATCAGCTGTTCCTGAGGTCAGTGCACCCCCATCATCTGTTCCTGAAGCCGGTGTGCACCCATCATCTGTTCCTGAGGTTGGTGCACATCCATCATCTGTTTTTGAGGCCAGTATGCACCCATCCTCTGTTCCAGAGGCTGGTGTGCATCCACCAGCTGTTCCTGAGGTCGGTGCACCCCGTCACCTGTTTCTGAGTTCGGCATGCCTCAATCATCAGCTTCTGAGATTAGTGCACTCCAACCACCAGTGTCTGAAGTCAATGCACCCCAATCATCGTCAGCTCCAGCGGCTGAAGCCGCTGCTCCTGCAGCTCTCCCAGAGGCTGCCACCCCTGCAGCTGACCCTGAGGTCATCACCCCGGCAGCAGGAGACCAGGAGCCAAGGCAAGTACTTTTTCCATTAATTTTTACAACTATTTTAGAAAAGACTTGCCTTACTCCTAGTGGGGGGACCCAAGCGCAGAGTCCACCAGCTCTTGGGTCCTCCCCACCAGCCTCTGTTGCCAATGACTGTGGTGTCACCTTATTGACCACCTGTTCTCCTCCCTCCTCCGAGGTGGTCTGGTCAAGGATGGCGCCACAGGAGGACCATGCTCCACCTCATCCACCTGTCGCAGTTCCTGAGGGTGAACAGTCCGCTCTACCCATCGCAGTTCCTGAGGGCAAGCAATCTGCTCCACCCGTTGCAGCTCCTGAGGGCAATCAGTCCACTCCACCCGTCACAATTCCTGAGGGTGAGCAGTCTGCTCCACCCATTGTTGTTCCAGTGGTCAAGCAGTCCGCTCCACCCGTCATCCTAGAGGTTGAACAGTCCACTCCACCCGTCGTCCCAGAGATCGAGCAGCTCACTTCACCCGTCATCCCAGAGGTCAGGGGATCTCCACCTGTCATCCCCGAGGTCAAAGTGCCGCAGTTACTGTTTTCTGAGTCCAATGCCTCTGCACTAAAGGTCACTTAGTTATTGTCCTCAGAGCCAAAAGCTCCTATGTTATTTCCAGAGCAAAGGTCCTCCATGCTAGCTTCCATGTTAAAGGCTCCTGAGCTCGACGCTCCTGTGGCACCGTGTTCATCTGCCTGGTGGCCCTTGGACTTTGGTAGGCCACCCGACACACCGTGTGCACCCATCTGGCGGTCCTTGGACTTTAGCAGGCCACCCAATCCGTCCTGTACTCCGGGCCAGTCGGCCATGGACTTGGACCGACTACCTAACCTGTTTTGGGGTCCTTGGACTTTGTTGCCTGTAAGCTGTGTTTTTGTTGGGCACTGTTGGGGAAGGGGGGAATTTGTTTCTGCCCATCTGGCCTTGTACCCCCACCACCCACCCTGTGAGGGTTTTTTTCTCATTGTTGTTGATATCACCCTTTGGGACATCTGGTATCTGACCCTTGAGAGGGGGGTACTGTAAGGGTGGGACATGGCTGTGCTCTTGTCCTCACTTTATGTTCACATTTGATCTTTCTGTTATCTTCAGGACAGGAGTCCAGCCATGTCCTCACCCTTTATTTTGCTTCTCTGTGCTTTTCTTACAGCTACATATTTTTAGTTGTCATGATTATTATTATTATCATTGTCATGGTCCGGTCTCTTCCTGTCCTCTGTTCATGCCTCATGTTTACCCTTTTGTCTAAGTCCATTATGTTTTTTCTGTACCGATAGCTACTGCTGGCTGTTCTCTGATTGCCCTAATTGTACTCACCTGTTTTCTTGTCACCTTAAGTTGCTACCAGCCTATATATGTCTGTGCCCAGGCCTTTGTCAGACGTGGTGTCATTAATGTTTTCATGTCCATCCTGTCTGTGAGTATCTCATGTCAGTGTATAATTCAAGTTTAGTCCAGTTTTGACAGTCTGTCTGTTTGCCTTTTGTTTTTGTTTGCAGCCCACGTGCTGCCATTCTTTTGTGTTTAAGTTTTGGTGAATAAATTCCTGTTTTGCACCATATCACTGCCTGCGTCTGAGTCCTGTACCTACAAACACTTGACAGTTTAAGTGTTACACCATGTCAGGGAGCATCATGGTGTTTTTTTTTTTTTTCAGTACATGGTACAGGCAAATTTCATATAATTGAAGGAAAGATGAATGGACAAATGTACAGAGACATTCTTGATTGATAAGTCTGTTTTTAATAGGGCTGGTATAGTTGTGCTACAAAAGGCGATTTTGTCGTCGTCGTCACCGGTTTTGGGTTCACCCAATCCTACAGACCTGCACAATGCATGGCAAATTTGACCGCCTGGTTCATGAACTTTGGCTGGATGAGCCCATGTTCCACTGCTCTCCACGCCTCGTTCCTTTATATGTTGTTTCTATATGATGGCAAGGACTGGTCATATAGTATTGAGTTGGATGAAACAGCGGTTATTAATTTCTCCTTCATGTCTTCATAACAACAGGTAACGTACAGTTCTGCTTCTCTCCCCCCCCCCCCCCCCCCCCCCATCTTCTCCTCCAGCTGGCTGGTTCACTGGATAGGTCAACATTTATGTCCATGGGTGGTCTTTGGCTCTCGGCTGCTGCCGGACAATATGGTGTCCTTGGTCTTCATATCTTTAAAACAAACCAGCGAAAAGTGTTTCTCACATCACTTCGTGTGAGAAATAGTAGGTTCAGTTAATGAGTCTGTCATTATTTGCCATCAAAAACCGCTGGTTCGAACGTTCAGGATGAGAGCGCTGCCTCCGGTGCATGACTGTACAGAAAATATCACGACTGATAGTAATGACTATGCAAATAAGCTGTAGGAGAACCCATGGGAGATTATGCACACCACTGTCCAGTTCTCATCTGTTCGGACCCAAATGCTTTCTGTTACGTTTCCAATACACAATGAATGGGAAGTGGAAAAATGACGGAACCAGTGGACACGCACCAGTATTCTGGGGCACACTACTTCCACTATCTGTGGCTCCTTCGCTCTTGCTCGACCACTCGCATGGAGCAGCACCTATGTTTTCGATTAGAGCTCTCTCTGCTGGCAGACTTTATAACTGCATTTAACCCTATGAGTGTGTATGTTGCCAAACTGCGACATAACCCCTAGTGGTCAAGAGTGGTAAGTATTTTTTGTCAGTAAAATAGTTCAGATTTCCAAGGCTATAACATGAAAGTGGTAAGAGATAATGGCTTACTGTCAATTAGAAAGATGTAAAATATGATACAAAGTTTCAGATAGGAAAAAATTTAAGCATCTAATTTGCATAATGTTGCGGCACCTCTTTAAATTCCATAACTCAGTCAAAACTGGACTTTGGACGTATTTACACAAAAAATGGTTCAGTCTTTTGACACCGTTTTTTGTACAGAGGTACCTCATCATCTTATCTTCAAAGTACATGAACAAGAAATCAGTACATTTAAAAAAACCCCCAGAAATTTCTCACTTACTTTTGACAAAGTCAGAGTGAGAAGGCAGGCGCAGTGCCGCGCTCTGCCACTAGGGGCACGCAAATTCTCACACTCAAAGGGTTAAGAATGTCGTTCCAAATATGTTCAAAGGGGATATAAATAAATAATTGATTTTTGGAAATGGCCTGGCGGGCCGCAGTGGTTGACATCGGGGACCGCATGTGGCCCGCGGGCCGCCAGTTCCCCATCCCTGCTAGATATACAGTATACTGTATTTGCCTACAGACCTTTTTAACAGACATGGTTGTATTTTTCTAGTCTGACTGACCATTCAAAGCCATTTATATCACAAGCTAAATTAATATTTCAGCTTTTGGCCGCCTCCAGAGAGTCTGGTGGAGTGGGAAGATCCACATGTCCACAAAGATGCAAATCTTCAGCACCTGTGTGGTCCCTGTCCTCCTTTATGGGTCTGAGACCTGGACCCTCTCCACCACAGCAATTCGCCATCTGAACACTTTCCACCGGACCTGTCTCCATGATATCCTTGGCTTCCGTTGGTTCCACCACATCACAAACAAGGTTTACAGGAAGGCTGACTGCCCCATCCCCATCATCACCGTCATCAGAAGAGGAAGGCTGCGGCTCGTCGGCCAGTTTGGACGATGCTGTGGTTGTCCTCGTTCCAAAATCCAGCTGTCCAAAAATGGTAAATGATTTTAGACCAGTTGCTTTTACCTCAATTTTAATGAAAATTTTTGAAAAACTGGTCAGATTTGAGGTCCTAAAGCAGACTGAGCATGCATTGGATCCTTTGCAGTTTGCCTATAGGCCTCACAGAGGAGTGGAGGATGCCACTGTCACTCTGTTAACCACTTGCGCTCCGTTGTTCCGCGGGCGGGCAAGTCTCTGCGTCCTAGGGCGCACGAGGGTGCACGAGAGCGCACTCGTGCGCGCTCGGACGCATGACGCATGATATACTGATGATGGTGCAGATGGCGATGGTGCTGGCCTCCAAGTGCCACTGAAAAAAAAAGCTGCAGACACAGAACAGATTAGTTCATCTGATTGACCTGTCATTCGACTAATAAGAGCCTTGAATTGGGTTTCTGAAACCATGAAGAGCCAATGAATGAAAATCTAGCCAGAAGGACCCGCCTCCCAACGGCTGCGAGCCAATTGAAGCACAGAAGTTCGCTGAGCTGTTGTCTAAAGCTGGGTGAAGAGAGACTGCTTCAGCAGCCACAGGCAGTGGTTTATTTATTTATTTTATTTAATTCCAGCAGAGTGTTTAGGATTCTCTTCCGTCATCATAGAACGACGGAGGCCGACGACAAAGGTCGTAAATCATTCACCAAAACCGCAATATTGGAATTATGTTTTGATCGGGATCCACGAGCGGAGCAGCGTCGCGTTCGTCTGACAATGGGGAAGAGAAGTTCGCCACGACTCTGCTGCTGTGAAGAGGTAAGGTGTTATAAGCTAAATTATTATTTCTCCCTGAAAACTGTAATCCAAAAATGACTTTTGACCGATCGGTAAATTACAACTGTACGGCGCACGCACTTCGTACTTCGTGCGCCGCGATAAACGGTTCATTTGCCGTGTTCGGACCGTGAATGCCCCCCCCCCCCGCTGCAGAAGAGGAGCGGGGGGGGGGCGTTCACGGTCCGAACGCCCCGGTCCGCGGGGGGAAGCTGTGCTGACTGCGCAGCGGTCGTCACATAGACATATGAGTCTATTCCTTCATGTAGCGATGGCCGTCCTCTGTAGCGAGGGGGGGGACAAATCCTTGGATCAGGTAGTTAGATGGTCCAGTCGCTTGCTTGGTGAGTCACAGCTGAGCCTGACATCCCTTTACACCAGACAGGTACAGAGGATTGCTACCTCCATTTTAAATGATGACTCCCACCCTTTGCACTGCCACTTTCAGCTTCTTCCCTCCAGACGGAGGTTTGCTGTCCCAAAAAGTAAAACCCAGCGCTACAAAAACAGCTTTGTTCCTGCTGCTGTTAAAGAGTTGAACAAGATGTAACAATATATTGCACATAATTTAGTTACCTATTTATTAATTTGATTTTATATTTATTTTTGTAGGTTTTTTATTGGGGTTCTAAATCTTTTATTGGGTTTTAGACTTTTGTGTCTTTAACCTGTTTGACTAGTCTTTAACATGACCTTTCTCTCTTATCTCCTTGTTTTTTCTCTTATCTCTTTGTCTCTATGTCCTGATTGATGGAGCCTTGAGTACTTTCATCATGTTTATAGTCAGCTTCATGTGTGCCTGTGTTTGTGTTCATGTTGAATGTAATTGTGGTTTGTAAATACGGATGTCACCTGACTGCAAAACAAATCTACCTACAGGTACAAATAAAGTAACCTGAACCTGAACCTATAATTCTGGCCAAGCAGGCCCTCTCCACCACTGCTCGTCTACCCCCCTTTCCCCCCCAGGGTTGGCATCACCCCTGAGGTTGGCCCAGACTGTCCTGGACAACCCAGGTCACAGTGATACAACCCCTGGCTGACTTCATTGCTCTAGCCCAGGCCTGCCCTGCCTTCAGACGATTGGCCGCAATAGTCACTTAAGTGGCCAGGCGAGGATTCAGTCAGTCAGTTCTAAATTAATCCACGTTTTACATATTTTTGGACTTTATCTACACTGTAAAAAGATAGTTGAGAATAATAAAAAATTCAAGGCAACCTTTTGCTGTAAAATTTTAGTTCTCAGTGATCTCCAGTTAATGTCCCAAATTATATTGTGCTGTTGTTCTAACCACATCTACTTTCTTCTGCTTATAGTCATTACTAATATTTCTTCATTTTGCTGATAAAAGTTTGCTTGTTTGTAGAACTAAAACAGTTCTGGAATGTACTTCTGTGCTTTGCAACCAACTGCGGCAGCAGGTGCAATCATCCTGGAGAGCTACAGTGGATATAAAAAGTCTACACACCCCTGTGCCAGGTTTTTGTGATGTAAAAAAATGAGACCAAGATAAACCATTTCAAAACTTTTTTCCACCATTAATGTGACCTATAACCTGTACAGCCCAACTGAAAAACAAACTGAAAACTTTTAAGGGGAAAAATAAAAAACTTACAATAACCTGTTTGGATAAATATGCACACCCTTAAACTAATATACTTGGTTTCGGCACTTTTGGCTTTTATTACAGCACTCAGTCTTTTTGGGTAGGAGTCTATCAGCGTGGCACATCTTGATATGGCAATATTTGCCCATTCTTCTTTGCAAAAATGCTCCAAATCTGTCAGATTGTGAGGGCATCTCCTGTGCACAGCCCTCTTCAGATCACCCCACAGATGTTCGATAGGATTCAGGTCTGGACTCTGGCTGGGCCATTCCAAAACCTCAATCTTCTTCTGGTGAAGCCATTCTTTTGTTGATTTGGATGTGTGCTTTGGGTCATTGTCATGCTGAAAGATGAAGTTCCTCTTCATCTTCAGCTTTCTAGCAGAAGCCTGAAGGTTTTGTGCCAACACTGACTGTTATTTGGAACTGTTCATAATTCCCTCCTCCTTGACTAAGGCCCCAGTTCCAGCTGAAGAAAAACAGCCCCAAAGCATGATGCTGCAGCCACCATGCTTCACTGTAGGTATGGCGCTCTTTTGGCGATGAGCAGTGTTGTGTTTGCGCGAAATATACCTTTTGGAATTATGGCCAAAAAGTTCAACCTTGGTTTCATCGGACCATAACACATTTTCCCACATACGTTTGGGAGATTTCAAATGTGTTTTTGCAAAATGTAGCCGGGCTTGGATGTTTTTCTTTGTAAGATAAGGCTTCCGTCTTGCCACCCTTGACGGGAGATTGTTGTCACATGTAGTAACACAGCCAGTACTTGCCAGAAATTCCTGCAGCTCCTTCACTTTTGCTGTCGGCCTCTTGGCAGCCTCCCTGACCAGTTTTCTTCTTGTCTTTTCATCAGTGTTGGAGGAACGTCGCTTCTTGGAAATGTCACTGTTGTGGCATATTTTCGCCACTTGATGATGACTGTCCTCAGTGTATTCCATGGTATATTTAATGCCTTGGAAATTCTTTTGTACCCTTCTCCTGACTGATACCTTTGATCAATGAGATCCCTCTGATGCTTTGGAAGCTCTCTGCAGACCATGGCTTGTGCTGTAAAATATGACTACAAAAATGTAAAGAAAAGCCTACTAGAACAGCTGAACTTTATTTGGGGTTAATCAGAGGCACTTTAAATGGTAGCAGGTGTGTGCTGACTCCCACTTAACATGAGTTTGAATGGGATTGGTTAATTCTGAACACAACCATATCCCTAGTTATAACAGGGTGTGCATATTTATGCAACCAGGTTATTGTAAGTTTTTTATTTTTCCCCTTAAATGATTTCAGTTTGTTTTTCAATTGGGTTGTACAGGTTATAGGTCACATTAATGGTGAAAAACGTTTTGGAATGACTTTTCTTGGTCTCATTTTTTTTTACATCGCAGAAACCTGGCATTTGAACAGGGGTGTGTAGACTTTTAACATCCACTGTATCTTCTTATGGATAGGATATTTGTTTTGGCTTACAAAGTCAGTTTACAAAGTAAGTGTCTTAACTCTGTAGGCCATTGTCAGGCTTTGGTTCTGATAAATGATGTTTCTGATACATAAAACATAATATTTTGAGTTCTATACACTAAAAATTCTAAACAATAAAAGTCATGCCAACTAGTTATATTTTGCAAAGAAAGACAAGAAAATTGCACTGTTTTGTCCAACAGAAACATGGTATTTGAACTAACTTTCTTTCTTCTTTCCTTTCGACTGCACCCTTTAGGAGTCTCCACAGCAGATCATCTGTCTCCATCTCACCCTATCCCTTGCATCTTCCTCTGCAACACCAACCCTCTCCATGTCCTCCTTCACTACATCCATGAATCTTTTCTGTGGTCTTCCTCTTTTTCTCCTGCCTGGCAGCACAATCTTCAGCATCCTTTGTCCAATATATCCACTATCCCTCCTTTGCACATGTCCAAACCATCTCAGCCTTGGGTGCCTTACTTTGTCTCCAAACTGCTCAACCTGAGCTGTCCCTCTGATATACACTACCATTCAAAAGTTTGGGGTCACTTAGAAATTTCCTTATTTTTGAAAGAAAAACACTTTTTTTCAATGAAGATAACTTTAAACTAATCAGAAATACACTCTATACATTGCTAATGTGGTAAATGACTATTCTAGCTGCAAATGTCTGGTTTTTGGTGCAATATCTACATAGGTGTATAGAGGCCCATTTCCAGCAGCTATCACTCCAGTGTTCTAATGGTACAATGTGTTTGCCCATTGTGTCAGAAGGCTAATGGATGATTAGAAAACCCTTGTGCAATCATGTTAGGTCTGCAATGCTGTAATTGCTGCAAATGGAGGATTCTTTGACGAAAGCAAAGTTTGAAGGAAAAAATTATTATTTCAAATACAAATCATTATTTCTAACCTTGTCAATGTCTTGACTATATTTTCCATTCATTTTACAACTCATGATGGTAAATAAGTGTGACTTTTCATGGAAAACTCAAAATAATTGTCTGGGTGACCCCAAACTTTTGAACGGTAGTGTACTCATTTCTAATAATGCCCCTCCTCGTCACTCCCAATGAGAATCTTAGCATCTTCAACTCTGCCACCTCCAGCTCCGCCTTCTGTCTTTTCATCAGCGCCACCATCTCCAAATCATATTGTTATGTCCACAAACCTGGTGATGAACGAGGCGGAGAGAGTGGTAACGTTGAACACAGCTTTATTGAAGATGTGAAGTAGCAGTACACGGCAAGTACCAGCATAGGCATCCAGCATAAAGAGGCTGAGCCGTGGTGACTCACCCCTATACAGGGCAGTGCGATGATGTGACAGGAAGGCCACGTCACCACACTGCACTTCACAATAAAGTGCCACAATCCCATATACCACATTTCCTCCCCACCCTTAGGAAAGTGCAAAACCACACACACAATTGAGACCCATCCCAATTTGGAACCCAAATCACTCTCTAAAATAACAAAAACTGATGTATTAAATTGGCCGAATACACTCACACAAAACAACCTAAAATAGGACTGGTGGGTGGACTGCCATACAGCCCGCACAGCACGGTGGAATATTATGCCACCAAATAACTAGAGAGTCTTTATTCAAACTAAAAATATCTGCCGTGCTTCTATACTACCACAAAAATATATATGCAACCCCACAACATAACATGCACACACAGAACTATAAATAAAGTGCTACTGCACAGTCACTTGGGTGGGAGAGATGGAACCGGCATGGGGGGGTCCAGGGCAGCCCCTCAGCAGGCGCGCTCCTGGAGGCAGCAGGCCCCCGGAGTGATGGCTGATCTTCTGGACGACGGAGCCTGGATCCCACACTGCCATCACCGACTCCCGTCCAGCCTCACCACCTGGAGCATCCTCCTGGACACGCTGCAGCTGGTTGGCATGCTTCATCGAGCTGTTGGACAACCGGAAACACGCCACACCTAACTTCGCCATGATCCGCAGATGTGCTTGATGTTTTGCTGGCATCTTCGCTGTGGACGTTCATCCCCCCGAACCTGAACCAAGTCCATAACCCAAAGTGGAATTTTACTAGGCCTGATGAGCTGCTGCTGAGCATGCGGTAACTCCATTCTCGTCGGTCTGGCTCCGTCCTCTTCTATAAACGCTGTAGTGTTCACCGTTGTAGCTGCAGACCCCCTGCCCAACTGTGGCCAAGTACCGGAGGCATCTGGGGCTAGCATGCTGTTGCTCATCGGCATGGGTACCGACGCTGGCCGAGAGTTGACCGACTTGAAAACGAGGGTGTCTGTTAGCTCTTTGTACCGTTCGCTCCCAGTGTCTGTCAGGGGCAGGTGTGGTGATTTCTCCCATGGGTTCCCCAGATAAGAAAAATGGCACACCCTGGCGTAGTGATTCAAGCGTCCACATCTACTACGTTTTCCTCTTGCCGGGCATTTCTTCGCTTTATGGTGGTGCATTGCGGACCCACAACCCCTGCAACAGGAGTTTCCTGGGGCAGAACTTTGGCTAGTAGCATTGATTTCCCAATAATCTTCATCCAAGCTATCCGAGCTATCAGGGTCCGCAACATTAGCTGAGGCAGGCAGCTCCGGCGGCTTCTATGGCTGGTGCCAATTTAGCTCCACAGCTAGCTTATCAATGGCTTCCAACCGGAGAGCTAACGCAACTGTTTCAGCAAACATCAAGTCATTAGATGCCACTAATAGCTTAGCACGCAGCTCAGCATTGCACATGTGCTCTACTAGTTGGTTACGTACTATCTCGTCTTCAAGCAGACCAAAACATCACTCGCTCGCTATGTAGCTGCTTCAAGTCAGGTCTAACTATTGTCTTGTAATCCTACCCTTTCACTGTAGCTGCTATCCTTCTGTCACAAATCACCCCTGTGTGGGGGCATGGTGTTGGACTTCTCCACCCAGGGGACAATGGACTGAAGGAGGAGGTGTCACTGGGGGGCATCAGATGGGACAGTAAGGGCTATGTGCCCCCCAGGGAGACAAATAAATGCTGGAGAGAAGAAGTGTGTTGGGGCAGAGCTGGTGTTATGTTATGTTAATGCACCACACAATTCTTTGTTCAAACAACAATGGTTATGGTTGGAAGTGTTGGGTCTCGATGCATGGAAATAAAGGTATAAAAGAGGAATGGACAGAGATCTGACATTCTTTTTTGCTGTAAAATATGTTGGAGGAAGAATAAAGTAACTGTGTTGTTCAGCTTGTTGTCTCGCCTACCTCCTTTCTCCACACTGGTGACCCCAAGACGTGCCATGGAAAGCGAGCCGAGCGCCACCCCGGAGATTGCCTGGAGGGAGAGCACCAGCACCGCGTGTGGATGATCCTGGCCAACTTGCCACGGCTGGTTGCTAAGGACTACCGCGCCCTGGTGCAGGAAGCGGACGGCATCATTTCAGTGACCAGAACTCTCAGCGTGCAGACAGTGGCACTGGCATCCATGGTCGGGACGGACACCAGAAGAGGAAGGAACTGGGCGATCTGTTTTTATCATCACCGTTTCAGCTTGAATGCCCAACACTGCCTGGCGCCATGCCAATTTAAGAAGCCAGGAAGATGGCACTTGCGGAATTCAGTGGCAGCTGCAACCAATGGCGACAGGAAAAGACTGCTTTATGTCACGGACAAACGTTCGGGGAGGTGGTTTTTGGTGGACTCTGGCTCCCAGGAGAGCCATATCCTGCTGGTCAATGCAGACAGGGTGGCAGGACGCAGCAGTCTTGAGCTCACGGCTGCCAACAGATCCACCATCAGGACATTTGGCGAGCGGACACTGACAATATGCTTACACAGATGCAACTTTAAGTGGGACTTTGTGATAGCTGCATGCTCCGGCCCCATTTTAGGAGCAGATTTTCTATGCGCTTATGGATTGTCAGTCGATGTTGCTAATAGGAGATTAGTGGACGCTGTCTCTTTTACCTCACTGCCCTGCACAGCTCGAGGAGCTGAGTTGACAACACTGGCTAACGTTATAGCTCCAGGGGGTAAGTACCAACATTTGCTTGCACGGTTCCCAGCACTCATGGTCCTGACTTTTTCAGCTACGGTAACAAAACATGGGGTCGAGCACCTTATAACGGCGAAAGGCCCGCCGGTGTTCGCGTGTCCTCGGTGTTTGGATGCAGCTAAACTGGACAGTACATGAGAGGAGTTTGCCAACTTAGAGCAGTTGGGCATCGTCAGGTGCTCCAACACATGGTGCCTAAAGCCGATGGGTCATGGTGATTGTGTGGCGATTTCTGGCGCTTGAACAATGCTATGGAACACGATTGCTGTCCTATTCCACACATCCAGGATTTTTCCGTGCACCTGGCTGGGGCGCTTGTTTTTTCCAAAGTGGATCTGGTCCGCGGTTACCACCAGGTCCCGGTGCATGCGGAAGACATTCCAAAAACTGTGGTAATAACTCCTTTTGGCTTTTTTGAGTTTTTACTCATGCCGTTCGGAATAAAAGGTGCGGTGCAGACCTTCCAGAGGATGATGGACGCAGTGCTTCGCGACTTGTCCTTCATTTTTGTCTACTTAGACGACATTCTGGTAGCCAGCGTGTCTGAGGAGGAGCACATCACCCATCTCAGGATAGTTTTCCAGAGGTTGGAAGTGCACAGGTGGTGAAATGCCAGTTTGGTGTGCCAGTGACTGACTTTTTGGCCACCGCATTTCGCCAGATGGCGCGATCCTGTTACTGGACAAAGTGCGCACTGTGTTGGACTTTCCGTGCCCGCAGACCGTGAGGGCACTACAGGAGTTTTTGGAAATGGTTAATTTTTATAACTGCTTCCTTCCCCGGGCAGCCCAGTTGATGCAGCTGTTGTACGTCGTGCTTAAAAAAAAGAAGCCTGTGGAAGCCATCGACTGGACTCCCAAGCGAGTCCAGGCTTTTACTAACGCCAAAATAGTGCTTGCGGATGCTGCGTTGTTAGCCCACCCGGACCCGTCTGCACGGATAGCGCTCACTACAGACGCATCTGACGTTGCCACAGGGACAATAGTGGAGCAGTGCATCTCAGGCTCATGGCAGCCGCTTGCATTTTTAAGCCGCACTTTGTGCAACAACGAATGCAAGTACAGCGCATTTGATAGAGAATTGCTGGCTCTCCACCTGGCGACGTGCCATTTCCAGTTCTGGCTGGAGGGGCACAAGTTCACCGCGTTCGTGGACCACAAGCCGCTGACGTACGCAATGGCCAAGGTCTTGGAACCATGGTCGGCCCGGCAGCAACGGCAGTTGGCCGCAATTTCAGACTTTACTACTGACATTCAACACGTCGCCGGTAAGCTCAACGTTGTGGCTTGTTGCCTGTCGCACGCATTAATTGCCCCCGTCTACATGGAAATAGATTTCCCTGTCATGGCTGCGGAGCAAGCCGGGGACGCGGACATTTGCATGCTCCAGTCTGCGCCAACAGGGTTCAGGCTGGAGAGCAGGGTAGTGCAAGAAGGGTGCCCTCCCTTGCTCTGCGACGTCTCCACCGGGTTCTGAGCTCTTGGTGCCGTTGCGTTTTCGAGTTGGTCCACTCCCTTTCGCATCTGGGAGTGCGCGCTTCAGTGAAGCTAGTGGGGGCGAAATTCGGCTGGCCGCACTTGCGAAAGGACGTGAAAGAGTGGGCTGCAGCTTGTGTCGCATGCCAGCGGGCCAAAGTGCACAAGCACACCAGAGCCCCCCTCAAGTCGTTCCAAATCCCGGTTAGGAGGTTCAACCACGTCCATGTGGATTTGGTGGGACCCCTCCCGCCGTCGCAAGGTTTTATGCACCTCTTAACAATCGTGGACCGCACCATGCCCTGGCCTGAAGTGATCCCGCTTGCTTCTACCACGTCCACGGAAGTGGCGCACGCTTTTTTGTCTGCTTGGGTTGCACGTTTCAGATCTCCATCAGACATCACGTCCAACAGGGGTCCACAATTCATTTCAGATCTCTGGTCGGCAACGGCCCGCCCGGGGGTCAAAATTCACCGCACTACCGTGTACAACCCCCAGGCTAACGGGTTATGCGAGTGTTTTCATAGGTCGCTTAAATCAGCACTCAGAGCTTCGCTCACGGACACAAATTGGGTCGACTGCCTACCTTGGGTTCTTTTATGGTTGCGCTCCGCACCTAAGGAGGATTTGGCAGCCTCCCCAGCAGAACTCGTTTTTTCTCAGCCGCTGTGGATCCCTGGAGAGTTTTTACCGGAAAACCCCGTGCCCGAGGCTGATCTGTCTGCACAACTTTTATACAGTACGGAGGCTGTGAGCGTACCGGGCCCGGCCCACCATTGTTTTCCCCGCACGTTCATCTTAAAATCCACCCATTCGACCCACCCATTCGCCACCATCAGTGTGTGAATGGGTGGATTGCAGGATCTGTAAAGCGCTTTGGTCATCAAGAGATGAGAATAAAAGCGCTATATAAGTGAATGCCATTTACCATTTTACCATTTTTAAAAAGCTTGCAGAACGCCAGTTTTGTTTTTGTCAGGCATGATGCGCACCGGACCCCGCTGCGCCTGTCACAGTTTGAGTATGGAAATTACTGTGAGCACGTAATTTAAAATGTAAGACTCCTGGGCCACAACAACACAAACACACAGAGGCAGAAGATCACTTAAACACTTTACTTTACAAGCCTGGAATAATTTATAAAATACACCAGTTCAAAATAAAAACACATGAGTTAAAAATGTGCACAACCTATGACTTCCGGTTATGGCTGCCACGTAAGACGGACGTGTCTCACTCTGCTCTGCTCCTGGAGAAAAAAATCGGCAAATAACTCTCTCATTTGGGACAGAACGTATCCCAGCGTTTGGGCGAGGATATGTCGGCGAAGCCTAAGGCTGGAAAACCAGGTAAAGGAAAAAGCGAGCCGCCGAAACAGTCCAAATTAACGGACTTTCAGGTCTGTGACGCAGCAAACAAAACTCCATATATGGCGGAGGAGGCTGGCAACGGTGCGATATCTGCGGGGAGTGGTGCAGATGCGCTGATGGCTGCCATGAGTTCAATGAGAGCGGACTTTTCCTCTAGATTTGATGGGATTATGACAGCGTTGGAAGGAATAAGAAAGGAATTGGGTGACTGTGTAGAACGAACGGCGCAGATGGAGCTCCGTCTCGCTAGTGCTGAAGATGACGTCACCCGTCTTCAATTAAAGGTGCGCACTTTGGAAAAAAAAAAAAAATGTCTAGAAGATAATATTTTGGATTTGGAATCTCGGTCGAGACAGAATAACTTGAGGCTGGTGGGTCTTCCAGAGGAATCAGAAGGTCGGGACGTATATTCCTTTCTGGAAAAGTGGATTCCGGAGGTGCTGGGCAGCGAGGAGTTGCAATCAGCAGTGGTTCTGGAAAAAGCACATCGTATTGGCCCACGGAGAGATAAGGGACCGCCGAGGACCTTAATTATGAAGTTTCTTAGCAACAGAGACAGGATGAAGATCTTCAACGCTGCACGAGCTAAAGGAGAGATTAAACACCAGGATCAGCAGGTGTGGTTCTACCCAGATTTGGCCACAGGAATCCAACAATTGAGGAAGCAGTTTGATCCCATACGTAAGGAGCTGCGCAACCTTGGGATTCGTCATGGTGTAATCTATCCTGCGAGACTGCTGACCACGTATGAGGGCAGAACCCACATCTTCAAGACCCCAGAGGAGGCGCAGGAGTTCATCAAGAAGATCAAAGAAGAAGAAGAGACTGGTGGGAGCTAAGCATGAACAAAATATAAGGTAGAATAATTAAGCATTTGCACAGGCATCTGACTGACTTGAAGTAAATAGCAAGTTTACAAAATATAGATTGTATTATATATTAAAAAAAACAAAAACAAAAACAAAAAAAAACTATGATGTACAAAGTTGTTAAAAATTTTGGAGTTAAGTTGGAAAACTACAGAGGAGAGTTAATGTTACGTCATTAAAAGCAGTAGAGTTAGGGTGATTGGGAGGATGAAGAAGGAGTGGCTTAGGCTGTTCCCCGTGGGTGTGGAACGGTCGATGGCTATATCGGGAGACGGAATTTTTCTTTTGATTTTGGGGGGTTCGCCACAAGTGTGGGAAGGGGGAATTTGTTTGTGTGTAGTTTGTAGGATGAATGTTCAACCACTCATGTTTTTGCTTCTCTGTATGAGCATGTTTACACTGCAAGGTAATCCCAAACTCTCTATTGATCATAAACCAAAGTGTTAATCTTAATTTAACTTCATGGAATTGCAGAGGTCTACAAAATTTAAAAAAACTTAAACAAGTTATGAATAAAATAGAAGACATGGGTTCAAAAATTGTGTTTTTACAAGAAACTCATCTAATAGAGGAGGATATAAAAAGAATTAGGAGTAGATGGCAAGGAAGTGTATTCACCTCATCATTCTCATCCCGGGCCAGGGGAGTTATGACTCTCATACATAAATCAGTCCCTTTTCAAGTGAAAAATGTAATTGGAGACAAACTTGGAAGATATGTAATCATTCAAGGTTCTTTGCTATTAGAAAATATAAATCTTGTGAACTTATATGGTCCCAATATAGATGATCAAAAGTTCTTTGCTAATTTATTTCTTATTTTATCATCACTTACAGGGCAACATATAATAGCAGGGGATTTTAATTGTACATTGAATCCAGGTATAGATAGATCAACAGGACTGGATTGTACGCACAATGGATGTAGGATGACTATTAATCATTTTATGAAAGAATTGAGATTGTTAGATATATGGAGAGAAATGAAACCACAAGTTAAAGCCTATTCTTGTTATTCCAGTACCTACAAGACATTCTCACGTATTGATTATTTTTTGATTTCCACAGAATTAAGATCCAAGATTCAAAACTGCTTTTATGATAACATCGTGATCTCTGATCATGCACCCTGTTGTCTAATATATGTAGATAAAAAATTGACAAAGGAATCAGGTAGATGGCAATTTCAACATAAATGGCTTCAGGATGAGGAATTTGTCAAGTATATAGAAAAACAGATAGACGAGTACTTTGACATCAATACTACACAAACATCAGCATGTGTAAAGTGGGAGGCTTTCAAAGCTTTTATTAGGGGACATATTATTAGTTATACAGGATCAAAATCTAAGAAGACTCGAGAGGAGAGAGCTAAATTGGAACATAAAATGAAAAGTTTTCAGGAAAAAGTGTATGCAGGAAGTGATCCAAGGTTGGAGAATGAATTACTGATTTTGAGAGCTGAATACGACAAAAAATCAGCGAATAGAGCTGCCTCGAGTCTTCTAAGATTGAAACAATCTTTTTATGAACAAGGTGAAAAATCAGGAAAATTATTGGCATGGCAGATTAAACAATTAGAAATTAAAACACCAATTACTAGTATTATAAGTAACGGACAGGTAGTTATAGATCCTTTAGAAATTAACAGAGCCTTTAGAGATTACTATGAAAAATTATATGATACTAAAAATGAATTTGATTTAACAAAACTAAATGGGTTTTTGAACGAACTATCTATACCGTGTATTCCAAATGAAAACAGGGAGATATTGGAGTCTAAAATTAGTCAAGAAGAAGTTGGGCTAGCCATTGATAATATGAAATCAGGAAAAAGTGCAGGACCAGATGGTCTTCCAGTTGACCTTTATAAAAAATTTAAGAATAAATTAATAAAACCTTTTTTGGAAATGGTTTTAGAAGCATTTCAAAATAATAATTTACCATCATACATAAATAATGCCTTAATTATACTGCTGCCAAAACCAGGTAAGCCCTCTAATAAATGTGAAAATATGAGACCAATAAGCCTATTAAACGCCGACCTTAAGATAATCTGTAAAATTTTAGCAAGACGAATACAAGAAATTTTACCAAATATTATTAATCGAGATCAGAATGGCTTTATAAAGGGAAGACAAGGCTTCCATAATGTAAGAAGACTATTTAATATTATTTATTTTAATAAAGAAGCACCGGATACAGCTCTCCTATCACTGGACGCCGAAAAGGCCTTTGATAGGGTTGAATGGCCCTTTCTTTTTGAAGTCCTACAAAGGTTTGGACTTGGAAATAATTTCATAAAATGGGTTCAAATAATATACAATAATGCTACAGCAGAAATCCTAACAAATAACAATATTTCAAAACCAATAAAAATCAATAGAGGATGTCGACAAGGCTGTCCACTTTCACCTTTACTGTTTACTATGGCAATTGAACCTTTAGCGATAGCGATACGTTTACATTCGCAAATATATGGAATTAAAGTTGGACCAACAGAACATAAAATCTCCCTGTACGCCGATGACATAATTTTGTTTATGTCGAATCTAAAAAAATCAATTCCAACCTTGTTGAATTTAATAAAGAATTTTGGGGAAATATCAGGATATAAAATAAATAAAACTAAATCTTCAATATTAATGCTAAATGAGACCCAGAGAAATTACCCAGCCCCTGAGGTAAATCAATTCAATGTTGTAAATCAGTTTAAATATTTAGGAATCCAAATTGTGCCTAAGCTAGAATCAGTCGCCAGTGTCAACTATGAAGCCTTAATGACAGATATCAATGAGTTAACTCAGAGATGGATGTCACTACCAATGTCGATGATCGGGAGAATCAATATACTTAAAAGTAATATTTTACCTAAAATACTTTATTTATTTCAATACATTCCCTTATCACCACCTTTAGATTTATTCTCAAGAATAAAAAAAAAGTTAGTGGAATTTATATGGAACAACAGGAGGGCTAGATTACGTCTGTCTTTATTATATTTACCATTTGATCGTGGAGGTCTGAAATGTCCAAATTTTATGTTGTATTATTGGTCGGCACAACTGAGGTCTATGACATATTATTTTTCATCAAATGATCTCCCTCACTGGACTGAAATGGAATCATACAATTTACCTTTACCTCTTCCCATATTCATATACTCAGATTCGGCAAAAAAATTACAAAAACAAGTTAAAAATCCATTTGTAAAGCATATGATCAAAATATGGTGTGAAGCTAAAAACTATTTAAAAGAACCACAGTTATTGTCACAATTTAGTCCAATATGGGGTAATCAATATTTTAAACCAGGGAGAGCGGACGCTGTATTTAAAGTATGGAATTTAAAAGGGATACAAAAGATTCAGGATTTATATTTGCCATGTGCAGATAACATAATGTCTTTTGAAGAGCTGAGGATCAAATTTAATCTCAATAGAACACATTTTTTTAAATATCTTCAACTTAGAAACTTTATTCGATCAAATCAAAATAAAGCTCTCACTCGACCTATTTATTCATCCTTGGAAAAAATGATGATGAAAGATAGTAAAAGAAAGGGTATTATTTCAGAGTTTTATAACTCATTGACACTATCTTCAAGTGAAAATTCACTGAAAAGATTAAACTACTGGAAAGAAGATCTGCAAACTGAAATTTCAGAGGAACAATGGGAATTGGCTTGTACAGAAGCTCAAACCAAATCAATAAATGTACGCCTTAAATTGATACATTTCAAATGGTTAATGCGGATGTATGTTACACCAGAGGAGTTAAATAAATATAACAAAAATATACCAGATACATGCACAAAATGCATGGAAAGTAAAGGAACTCTATTTCATTGTGTATGGGAATGTAGATTAATAAGAATGTTTTGGGAAGAGGTGAGGGTAACAATTGAAAAAATAATCTCAAAACAAATCATATTGAATCCTAAATTGTTTTTGTTGGGTCTGTACCCAGAAAAGCATAATTTTAATAAAAGTGAAAGAACATTCATAGACCTCAGTTTGCTTAATGCCAAAAAATGTATTGCACTATTATGGAAAAAGACTCATAGACCAGATGTGACTCAGTGGTTAAGACAGATGTTAACAAACCTTCCATTAGAAAGAATAACATATATACTGAAATCAAAGGAAATTGTGTTTGAGAATATATGGAGACCTTTTATTGATTATGTAAAAAATTTAAACATAACTTTTGAAGAAGAAGGTGAATGATGTGTGTGGACCTTGTAAATTCCAAACTGGTGAACATAAGTATACATACTTATGTATTGGATTGTCTAGACTAAACAGAGGAGCATTGTTGAAGACTTGATTTTGTTGGTGGTTGTTGGTGTTTTTAGTGCATTTTTTTTTTTTTTTTTTGTAGTACTTTAGTGTTAGTGTTTGATTGTTTGTATCATGTTTGTTAAAAAAAAAAGGTTCAATAAAGATATTGTGGAAAAAAAATGTGCACAACCTAAAAAAATAAGATCACATTGCATTCTAAAAAATACCCGAGAATTAGTCCAAGGGAAATAAATATTGTAACGTCGGGGCCATTTTAAGGGAGCCAGGGATTTCCCAGCATGCTTTGCCAGTTTGAAACGTTACTGTGTGTGTTAAATGTGTTACTTCTGAGTTATACTGCTGTGTCATTATAACTGCATTATAATGGCCCAGCAGTGTTTAGCAGGATTAGGGCAAGATGTATCATGTGTGTGTAACCAAGATTGAAACGGAGGTCTGGGGGAATGACCTCCACTGCTCTGTGTACTAAGTTGCAGGTTGGGGGTCGGGGTGTGTGAAAATAAATCTGGTTGATCAGAGCCATCTGCTCCATTGTCTTTGTGTGAACCCTTGCAAACGTCACACTGGTGTCAGGAGTGGGATATGGAGCAAGATGAGGATCCAGGCGGAGGTACAGCGGCCGGAGCGATTCATCGCTCAGCCGGGAACGGAGTGTAGAGCTGAGACGCCGGCCCCTGGAGAGCTTCGCCGCGATGGACGGAGCAGAGCAAACCAGCCCCGCTTCCCGCCCTTTTCAGGGCAGGACGGGCTGGCGATTCCAGAGCGACTAGAAGCGGCAATCGACCGGGAGATGACAGTCTCATCCACCCAGCAGCGGGCCAAGATTCCCCGCTACAACGGCGAGAACCTGTTGGATGACCGCCTGGCCCAGGTCGAGCTGGCTGCCGCGCTGATCATCAGAGGAAACCACCGTGCTGAGAGCGAGTGGAGGAGGGGCTACGGCAGATCACAGCAGCGCGTGCACGAAGGAAACAGCCGTGGCGACGCGAGGAAGGACGGCTTCCGCTGCACAGAGCCAGGGTACATGGCATGGTACCGCCCCGCACACAGCGCACGACAAACTGGCCCCTCGCCGACGCTAAATTAGAGTGAGGTGGCATGGACGGGGAAAAAGCCGCCTCCTGCAGATGCTTCCCCCGGCAGATGACGTCACAGAGGCGCAGGAGCGACGCAGCGGAGCGAGCAGGACGAAGATGCGGCCACTTTCCAGGCGCGGCAAGGGCTGGACGCATGGATGCGGGCCAGCGGCCGCCTGGGAGAACTGGCAGCGGTGGGAGTCGGCCGGAGCGGGCCTGGGACTCCCGCTGCCAGGGAAGGGACTGCGTGGTCCTACAGAGGCTGTCAGATGTGTCCATCCGCCCGCTGATGGCCAAACCGGAACCCTACCCCAACCAGATGCTCTGACCGAGACTCAGATGGCCCGTGCATGCCGCCCTGGCACCGGGCTGACTTGCGTTGGATTTCTGAAAGTGGACTTTGAATTTTCTGGGGACAGAAACCAGTCCAGGGGGGGGCAGTGTAACGTCGGGGCCATTTTAAGGGAGCCAGGGATTTCCCAGCATGCTTTGCCAGTTTGAAACGTTACTGTGTGTGTTAAATGTGTTACTTCTGAGTTATACTGCTGTGTCATTATAACTGCATTATAATGGCCCAGCAGTGTTTAGCAGGATTAGGGCAAGATGTATCATGTGTGTGTAACCAAGATTGAAACGGAGGTCTGGGGGAATGACCTCCACTGCTCTGTGTACTAAGTTGCAAGTTGGGGTCGGGGGTGTGTAAATAAAGCCTATTCATCACAACCATCTTGCTCCATTGTCTTTGTGTGAACCTTGCAAACGTCACAATATCATTAATCCAGCTGATCTAAAATAGAAGTTACTCCTTACACTAAACAGACAGAAAGAAAACCGACGTGCTTTACATTGGGGCGGGGCGTGTCTGCTGTCCATCGGAGCAGGATCAAACGCTGCCATCCTCACCTGCCCCAGAAAGACGTGCTGTTCACCAGGGCTCGTCCGTAGCAACTTTGCACGCGTCCCTGGTGGGGAATCCTGGCACCAGGGGGAAAGAAGCAGGCAGGAGGAGAGGAGAGGGGCAGGCTCCTATGGGTCCGTCGCCTGGGATTACCTGCAGCACACAACGCAGCACAAAACTCAACACCCCACCAATCTCCCGGGTGGCTGATAATCATTTACATGTAC
Source organism: Pholidichthys leucotaenia (assembly GCA_020510985.1). Taxonomy (NCBI): domain Eukaryota; kingdom Metazoa; phylum Chordata; class Actinopteri; order Cichliformes; family Pholidichthyidae; genus Pholidichthys; species Pholidichthys leucotaenia. The sequence continues at coordinate 305,149,019 of CM035836.1, forward strand.
ACAGACAATAAGCACGTTCCTTTCACTTATCTGTGTACGAGCCTTTCTCCACACAGCTGCGTCTCCTTCGGCTGGACCCTCTGGCGTCCTCGCGGCCTCTCCAGTCCCAGGCCACCACTGCCAATCCCAGCACCTGCTGCATTCATACAATCCCACTCACGTGAGCCTCCTCTCTACATCCTCTCCTTTCACCTTGCCCGCTCCATCAGTCAATCCATCTGTCCATCACGGTCAAATCTGCGCCCAAACCCTTTCCTTTCTCCTTCTCTGTCCTTTTTCTTTTTCTCCGTTCTTTCCCTAGTTTCCTCTGCTCTCCCTCTTTTACCCCCGAGTGCTCTGCCCAACCATACCCCCCTTCCTCCTCCTTCCTTCTCCTCTCCTCTCCTCTCCTCTGTCCTTCCCTCCGTCCTTTTCACCACAGTTCTGCACCATCATTTAATAGGTGTCACTGTGGAAGAATTTGCAGCTAGAGCTCACAAATTTCAAAGCATGCAAAATCACACTACAAAATCCAAGATGCAATACATTAATCAAAAAATGGTAAAATTCATGCTAAACAGTCCTAGAGCTGCAATAAATTAAAAAAATAAAATAAAATACACACCCACAACCCTGAAGGTGCTTTCCTGACACGCCCACTGTACGATGGACCGTTCATTTTGTTAGACTTGGGGGGATATAGAGAGACCGTCTGCGTCGACAGGCTGAAGCCAGCTTTTGTGTTGGCAGATGAGCAGGTGGTGTTGGCTGCAAGTTGGTGATCCCTTGGCAGGGACCTGCGCTCGCGACGCTGATTTGTCCCCTCCCTTCCCTCCACAGAGTGACGTGCCTTCCTGTTCAACCTGCCAGCAGGGCGGTTCGACTGGATCGGCGACCCCCTGCTACAGCCGCTATGAGCGCCAGCTCAAGCCCAAAGGATGGGGGGTTAGAGCCCTTTCTGGGTGTGCGGGCATGGTGTTGGACTTCTCCACCCAGGGGACAATGGACTCAAGGAGGAGGTGTCACCGGGGGCTATCAGATGGGAAAGTAAGGACTATGCACCCCCCGGGGAGAGGAGTAAATGCCGGAGAGAAGGTGTGCTGGAGCGGAGCCGGCGTTATGTTATGTTGATACGCCACGCAATTCTTTGTTCAAATAACAATGGTTATGGTTGGAAGTGTTGGGTCTCAATGCATGGGAATAAAGGTATAAAAGAGGAATGCGCAGAGATCTGACATTCTCTTTTGCTGTAAAATATGTTGGAGGAAGAATAAAGTAACTGTGTTGTCCAGCTCGTTGTCTCGCCTGCCTCCTTTCTCCACATCTGACACTTATTTACACCCACTCCACTCAGCCTGCTCTTTCTTCTTTGCCTCTCTTGTGTATTGTCCATCAGTTTGGATGGGTGACCCCAGGTATTTAAACTGTTCTATCTTCACTACCTCTACTCCTTGCATCTTTACCATTCACCACAACTCTTTCCCTCTCATTCAAACCCATGTATTCTATCGTCTTGCTCCTGCTGATTTTCATTCCTCTTCTCTCCAGAGTATACCTCCACCGTGCAACAGTCTATGGGGCAGCAGAAGTAAAAATAAATATAACTGCTGCACAACTGAACCGACTGCTAAGAAACTTTATGATCTGTCAATCTGATTTGATACTGTGACATTTGCGGGATTCACACAAGGAAGAGGAGCAAGATGGTTACGAACAGGCTTTATTCACACACACCAACCCCAATTACCTCTGAGCACAGACAGGAGGGAACGTCATCCTCCCAGACCTCCGTTTCAATCATGGTTACACACACACATGATACATCTTGCCCTAATCCTGCCTATAAACACTGCTGGGTCATCATAACGCAGTTATAATGACACAGCAGTATAATAACTCAGTAATAACACATTTAATACACACACAGTAACGTTTTCAACTGGCAAAGCATGCTGGGAAATCCCTGTCCCCCTTAACATGGCTCTGACGTTACACTGCCCTCCCCTGGACTGGTTTCTGTCCCCAGAAAATTCAAAGTCCACTTTCAGAAATCCAACGCGAGTCAGCCCGGTGCCGGGGCGGCACGCACAGGCCATCCAGTGTCCATCTGAGTCTCGGTCGGAGTATCTGGTTGGGGTAGGGTTCCGGTTTGGCCACCAGCGGGCGGATGGACACATCCGACAGCCTCTGTAGGACCATACACAGTCCCTTTCCTGGCAGCGGGAGTCCCATGCCCACTCTGACCGACTCCCACCGCTGCCAGGTCTCCCAGGCGGCCGCTGGCCCGCGTCCATGCGTCCAGCCCTTGCCGCGCCTGGAAAATGGCCGGATCTTCGTCCTGCTCGCTCCACTGCTGCGCGTTGCTGCTGCGCGTTGCTGCTGCGCCGAGGGCCTCCGTGACGTTACCGAAAGGGGAAGCATCTGCGGGTGGCGGTAGGACCATACACAGTCCCTTTCCTGGCAGCGGGAGTCCCATGCCCGCTCTGACCGACTCCCACTGCTGCCAGGTCTCCCAGGCGGCCGCTGGCCCACGTCCAGGCGTTCAGCCCCTGCCGAGCCCGGGAAAAGACCGGATCTGTCCTGCTCGCTCCGCTGCTGCTGCGCTCCAAAGGCCTCTGTGACGTCACCGCCAGGTGAAGCATCTGCAGGAGGCGTCCTTTTCCCCGTCCATGCCACCTCGCTCTAATTTAACGTCGGTGAGGGGCCAGTTTGTCGTGCGCTGCGTGCGGGGCAGTACCGTGCGATGTACCCTGGCTCTGCGCAGCAGAAGCCCCCCTTCCTCCCATCGCCGCCGCTGTCTCCTCTGTGCACACGCTGCCGTGGTCTGCCATAGCTCCTCCTCCCACTCGCTCTCAGCACGGCGGTTTCCTCCGATGACCAGTCGTTCAGCGCGGCAGCCAACTCGACCTGGGCCAGGTGGTCATCCAACAGGTTCTCGCCGTTGTAGCGGGGAATCTTGGCCCGCTGCCGGATGGATGGGACGGTCACCTCCCGGTCGATCGCCGCTCCTAATCGCTCTGGAATCGTCAGCCCGTCCTGCCCTGAAAAGGGCGGGAAACGGGGCTGGTTTGCTCTGCTCGGCCCGCTCTGCCTTGAAAAAGGCAGAGCAGTCCCGTCGGGTCCGCTGCTCCGTCCATCGCGGCGAGCCACTCCGGGGGCCGGCGTCTCAGCTCTACGCTCCGTTCCCAGCCAAGCGATGAACTGCTCCGGCCACTGGACCTCCGCCTGGATCCTCATCTTGCTCCATCCCCACTCCTGACACCAGTGTGACGTTTGCGGGATTCACACAAGGAAGAGGAGCAAGATGGTTGTTACGAAAAGGCTTTATTCACACACACCAACCCCAATTACCTCTGAGCACAGACAGGAGGGGAGGTCATCCTCCCAGACCTCTGTTTCAATCATGGTTACACACACACATGATACATCTTGCCCTAATCCTGCCTATAAACACTGCTGGTGTAGAGGATGCCTTCACAAACGAGACTGAGTTTATTTCTCAGGAAAGGTTTATTTGCAGTCTCATCCTCTAACAGCAAGTATCTCAACAAAAGAGAGAGGACAATCTTTCCTCACAGCTCTTATACCCCCAGAGACACAAAACCCCCAACATCAAATATCACACCCTCAACCCACAGTCCTTCAGTAAACATATAGCCTCCGAAGCTCGTTGGCATCTCTATTGTCTCTTCCGCCTCGGGGGCTCCTGCTGGGACATTCTCTCTGACTTCCCGTCTCTCCAGAAACCACTTCACACCTGCCGAGATCTCTGCCGGGTCAGGTCCTTTTGGACGTTTGAAGTCTCTTGTGCAGGTGTCACCAACCTTTTTGAAACCAAGAGCTACTCCATAGGTATCGAGTCATGTGAAGGGCACCAGCTTGACACACTCCTCTAAAATAATAAATTGTATATATATGTATATATATATATGTACACTACCGTTCAAAAGTTTGGGGTCACCCAGACAATTATTTTGTGTTTTCCATGAAAAGTCACACTTATTTACCACCATGAGTTGTAAAATGAATAGAAAATATAGTCAAGACATTGACAAGGTTAGAAATAATGATTTGTATTTGAAATAATAATTTTTTCCAAATACTCAACATGCTCAAAGGAAGGTCAGTTTTATAGCTTCTCTAACCAGCTAAACTGTTTTCAGCTGTGCTAACATGATTGCACAAGGGTTTTCTAATCATCCATTAGCTTTCTGACGCAATGATCAAACACATTGTACCATTAGAACACTGGAGTGATAGTTGCTGGAAATGGGCCTCTATACACCTATGTAGATATTGCACCAAAAACCAGACATTTGCAGCTAGAATAGTCATTTACCACATTAGCAATGTATATTAGATATTAGAGTGTATTTCTGATTAGTTTAAAGTTATCTTCATTGAAAAAAACAGTGCTTTTCTTTCAAAAATAAGGAAATTTCTAAGTGACCCCAAACTTTTGAACGGTAGTATGGCTGTGTTGTTAGACATGTATATGTTGGACACTGCATATGTGATTTAACCTCACGAGGAAGGAGAGCCACAGAGCTGCAGCCCCCTGCGGTGCGGAGCCGCAGAGACTGGACCCCCTGCGGAGGACAAGGGACAGAAGACTTCCTGACCGCTGAGGCTCGAGAGGAGAGAAGGGGGAGTTATGTAAATAAAAGGTTAATGAATGTGAATAAAGGGATTTTGATATAGATGTGTGATTTCCCCTGCGAGGGAAATGGTTTGATGTGAGAATGTTTAAAAGGGAGAACTTTGGTGTGTTCACCCTCTTTGTTCGCTGCTCAGGAATGAGAGCAGACAGTGGAATGGTTACTTGAAATAAACTGGAATTAAAGGCAATTCGGTTTCGTTATTCAAGTCTCCCCACATTGGTGACTGACGACGTTGAGAATGAATGAAGAAGGTCTCAGGGTCCCGGACTCACAGCGCTCAGAGCTGGCGAGCGCAGTGGCCGTTAAGCTGCCTGATTTCTGGCAGGATAACCCACGGTCGTGGTTTCTGCAAGCAGAGTCGCAGTTCGCGCTCGCAGGAGTAACGGTGGATGACACTAAGTTCCACCATGTCATCGCTAAACTGGACAACGGCACAGCTCGGTGCGTGCAGAGCTTGGTGGAGCAGCCACCTGCGACCGACAGGTACGGCAAGCTGAAATCCACCCTCATCAAGTTTTTCACCCCCTCGGCCGAAGTGAGGGCGAGGAGGATCCTGTCTTTGCTAGACCAAGGAGGACACAGGCCGAGCACCCTGATGGAGGAGATGATACAGCTGAGGTATAACGATGATTTCATTTTTCAGTTCATCTTCCTCTCCAACCTCCCGGCGCATGCGAGAAGCACGCTGGCCGGCAAAAAGTGTCACACCCTGGAGGAGTTCCGGGAGCTGGCCCAGGAAGCAGATGGGATCCTGGACGCCTGCGGCGGGCAAGCAACCACAGCGGCAACCCGAGACAGCGGGGAGCCAGAGGCGGCAGACCCAGACTGGCCGACGACGGCGGCAGCACGGCCGCGACGAGGTGGAGCCAATGGTCCGGCGGCAGAGGCGCGGACACGACACAGCGGAGGAGAAGATCTCTGCTTTTACCATCGGAGGTTCGCAGAGAAGGCACGCAGGTGTGTGCCGCCCTGCAACTTCAGGAGTTCGGGAAACGGCAAGACCGGGGGTCGCTAGCAGCTTCGACCCTCGGAGAACGCAGCAAGCTGCTCTACATCACGGATGCGCGCTCCGGACGAGAGTTCCTCATCGACACCGGAGCACAAGTGAGCTTCATCACCCCAACATACGCGGACCGGGTGGCTGGACCCCACGGTAGCGGAGCTACGGCGGCAACTGGCTCGAACATCAACACCTACGGGAGAAGGACCTTGCCTTTGTGCTTACATGGCCGCACATATGAATGGACTTTTGTAATAGCGGCGGTGAGTTTCAACATGTTGGGCGCGGATTTTTTGTGTTCACGCAATCTGTTAGTTGATCTTGCTAATAGACGGCTGGTAAATGCACTCTCTTTTTACTCTCTCCCCTGTTCAGCTCGAGTGTCCCCTCCACCAGTACAGACCCACGTCGCTACAGCAGGTGGTAAGTTTCACACACTCCTCACCCAATTTCCAGCGCTCACTGTGCCCACTTTTTCAGCGACGGTCGTGAAGCACGGGGTGAAACACTTTATCCCCACGTCTGGTCCTCCCGTGTTTGCAAAAGCTCGGCGCTTGGATGCAGTTAAGCTCGCCATTGCGTGCGAGGAGTTCGCCAGCCTGGAGAGGCTAGGCATCGTTCGTAGGTCGAAGAGCCCGTGGGCTTCGCCGCTGCACATGGTACCGAAAGCCGATGGCTCCTGGAGACCGTGCGCGGATTACCGCAGGCTAAACAACGCTACGGCGCACGATCGTTATCCCATCCCGCACATTCAGGATTTTTCGGTGCACCTGGCGGGGGCGCGCATTTTTTCAAAGATTGATCTAGTTTGCGGCTATCATCAAGTCCCAGTCCAACCGGAGGACATTCCTAAAACAGCGGTAATAACCCCGTTCGGACTTTTCGAATTTTTACGCATGCCGTTTGGTCTCAAAGGGGCGGCGCAAACATTTCAGCGGATGATGGATGCCGTGTTACGCGATCTCCCTTTCGTGTTTGTATACCTCGACGACATTTTGGTCGCGAGTACTTCAGAGGACGAACACGAAACGCACCTCACAGCAGTTTTTAGGAGGCTGGGAGAGCACGGCTTAATAGTTAACCCAGCCAAGTGCCAGTTCGGCGTTGAGCGGATCAATTTTTTGGGTCACCGCGTCTCCCCGGAGGGAGCGGTTCCGTTACCAGATAAAGTACGCGCGGTAGCGGATTTTCCCCGTCCACAAACGGTCAAATCACTACAGGAATTCTTGGGGATGGTGAATTTTTATAACCGATTCCTTCCCCACGCAGCTCAAATCATGCAACCGTTATATGCCGCGCTCAAAAAACAAAAGCCGACCCAGGCGGTCGAATGGTCCCTGGAGCAGGAGCGCGCGTTCACAGAGGTTAAAAAAGCCTTGGCTGACGCTGCGCTCCTGGCCCACCCAGACCCTGCAGCACGTATCGCGCTGACGACAGACGCTTCAGATTTAGCCATAGGGGCCATTATTGAGCAACAGGTAGCCGGAGTTTGGCAGCCTTTGGCTTTCTTTAGCAAATCTTTAAGCGCGGCTGAACGAAAATACAGCGCGTTCGACAGAGAACTGTTAGCGCTGCATTTGGCTATTCGTCATTTCCAGTTCTGGCTGGAAGGATGGTGCTTCACCGCTTATGTGGACCACAAGCCGCTCACATACGCCATGGCCAAAATTTCAGATCCGTGGTCCGGCAGGCAGCAGAGGCAGCTGGCCGCAATCTCGGAATTTACCACTGACATTAGGCACGTCGCGGGCAAATTCAATGTAGTAGCAGATTGTCTCTCGCGCGCGTTCACGACTCCAACACGCGCAGAGGCAGAACGGGCCACCGTGACCGCGCCGCAGGAGAGCGGCACGGTGGCGCGCGCAGCCCCGGTGCACGTGGGTATAGATTACGCAGCCATGGCAGCGGACCAGGGGGCGGACGCAGACGTGCGCGCGCTCCAGTCTGGACCAACAGGGTTGAGGCTGGAGAGCAAGTGTTTACAAACCGGTATGCCCCCCCGATCTGCGACATGTCGACGGGGCGCCCGCGTCCGGTGGTTCCGGCCACGTGGCGCCGCCGTGTTTTTGACTCGGTCCACTCACTGGCGCACCCGGGGGTGCGCGCGTCGGTGAAACTAGTGGCGGAAAAGTCTGTTTGGCCGTGCCTGCGCAAGCACGTGAAGGAATGGGCAAAAACCTGCATTTCCTGTCAACGGGCCAAAATTCACAAGCACACAAGAGCCCCGTTAGAACCGTTCCGCATTCCGGCCAGAAGGTTCGACCATGTGCACGTCGACCTGGTGGGCCCCCTACCGGCATCACAGGGGTTCACGCATCTTTTGACAATGGTGGACCGCACCACACGTTGGCCGGAAGTGGTCCCACTTGCGACGACCACGGCCGCGGAGGTGGCTCGCGTTTTTTTTAACGGCTTGGGTGGCGCGCTTCGGGGTTCCGTCGGACATTACGTCCGATAGAGGACCGCAATTCATCTCTGAGCTGTGGTCAGCGATGGCCAACGGCTTAGGAGCCAAAATTCACCGCACTACGGCTTACCACCCTCAGGCTAATGGTTTATGCGAGCGTTTTCATAGGTCTTTGAAGGCAGCACTCAGAGCGTCGCTCACGGATGCAGATTGGGTAAATAAACTGCCATGGGTTTTATTAGGGTTGCGTTCTGCGCCTAAAGAGGACTTAGACGCCTCCCCAGCAGAGCTGGTATTCGCACAAACTCTGAGGCTGCCAGGCGAGTTTTTACCAGAGCACCCAGAGCCCCCACCTCTCTCTGCTCTGGGACCGTTAGTTGGCACGGGAGCAGACATGCTCCCAGGTCCGGTTCATCACGCTTTTCCACGAGTTTTCGTCCCCAAGGCTTTGAAAAATGCCGACTTTGTTTTTGTCAGGCGCGAAGCCCTAAAAGCAACGCTCAAACCACCTTACGAAGGGCCACTTTGAGTGCTGGAGGATACTTGTCGTCTCGGGGCGGGTGGTTGGTCAGGCTCTCCACCCGCTGCACTGTGAGGCTGTCCAGCTTTGCGACGACATGGTAGAACCTCGTTGCGTCCGCTGAGATTCCCCGAAGGTGGAACTGCGCCTCCACAGTGGTAAACCAGGAGCGCGGGTTATGTTGCCAGAAATCGGGCAGCTGTAGTGTGGTAGCTGCGTTAACCCGGCTGGCTCCTGAAGAGTCCGGTGCGGAAAGCTCGCCGTCACCGGCCATGGTTTGTCGTAGGTCACCAGTGTAGAGGATGCCTTCACAAACGAGACTGAGTTTATTTCTCAGGAAAGGTTTATTTGCAGTCTCATCCTCTAACAAGCAAGTATCTCAACAAAAGAGACAGGACAATCTTTCCTCACAGCTCTTATACCCCCAGAGACACAAAACCCCCAACATCAAATATCACACCCTCAACCCACAGTCCTTCAGTAAACATACAGCCTCCGAGGCTCGTTGGCGTCTCCATTGTCTCTTCCGCCTCGGGGGCTCCTGCTGGGACATTCTCTCTGACTTCCCGTCTCTCCAGAAACCTCTTTACACCTGCCGAGATCTCTGCCGGGTCAGGTCCTTTTGGACGTTTGAAGTCTCTAGAGTATGCACCGTCATACCTACTAAATACATGTGAGAGAAAATGCGTACCATACAAGCATGCCATATATGCGCCCTAAATGTGCGCCATACTGGGTCATTATAATGCAGTTATAATGACACAGCAGTATAATAACTCAGTAATAACACATTTAATACACACACACACACACACACACAGTAACGTTTTCAACTGGCAAAGCATGCTGGGAAATCCCTGCCCCCCTTAACATGGCCCCGACGTTACAATACCATACACAACACTACTGCACAGTACAGCAACTGAAGCATACTAAAGTGGGTTATTCACATTTAATGTTCTGGTTTTCTGGTAAGTGCAAGTTGCACTTTAGGAAATTTACTAAGAATAGCCCTAAAAAGAAATTTATATATACTTAATTATGTATTTAACCGCTGCTGGAGTAGTTTAGCTTTCCCTGCCTACACTCCAACCCGGTAGAGGGCGGTAAGGCTCCTATGAACTGGTTGTCTATGCTCATTGACAGAAGGGGGCGCTGCAGGAATATAAACCATATAAACACCAGTAAAGAAGAGTGTCAGGCGCAGGACAAAGTCAGTTTGGGATAACAATTTCGTGTAAAAATTACCATTATTGGTCATTTTAACGTCTCTCCCATCACCTAACGGAACTCTGAGCTCAATTTAATCTCAAAAATCTGACCGCTGTTGAAAACAGAATGGCAGAAAACACAGGTAAGAATGGTAGCTAATGCTAGTTACTCGGTATGGTTAACAAGAGCTGGCTTTAACTCTTTGGAAACATGTATTTAATGAAGCGTGCAGTATTAGCTTTGGTGTTCTGAAAAATAATAAACCGTGTCAGTTCATTTCGTCATTAGATTGTGGTGTCTTGTGTAGCCTAGCCTGCAGATATGATTCAATCGAGACCCCGGCACTGCTAATGGGAGCCTGGGTAATATAGGACCAGAGGGGTGTTCAAGTTAACAATTAAGCTACCCAGCCTCCTACTTGTAAAAGATTGACGAAGAACTATTATTCACTGTTTGTTTTTATTCATACTTGCAGTAAGAATATTTAACACTACCTTTTTCACTGCAGTAACGCCATCTGCACTTCAGGAGTGCTTGGTCGCGCTATCTGCACTTAGAAAAAAATTATTGTGTGACTACTTAGTATTTTACGGTAAAGGGGCGCACACAGTGGTGCGTTCAGGGACAAGTTTTTAAAAGGGTAAATCTTGCTTTGCAAGACAATCAAATTATTGAGTTGAGATACACAGAATACATCTGTTATTTACAACTATCATTTTCAAGTATATTGTAGAGATAATAACTGTTGATTGTTTTACTTGTAACCTGATCTCTGAGTATCACTGCAGTTCTGTTCATTGCTTTTTCTAATAACTGGGTCATTGTAACAATATTCATATGTCCATAAAACTGTCATATTGGTTTGTTATCAGAAAACTCTGCTTGATTCTTGTAGAGGGCATCTTTGACTACAACTCTAGTGGTTTTCCAACTGTTTTTACTGTAGCATTTTGGAATAACTTGATAATAAACTTTATGAAATAGGTTGTAATACTCATATTCATGTGTTTTATAAAACTGTCATATCGTTTTGTTATCGGAAAACTCTTCTTGGTCCTTCTAGAGGGCGCTTTGACTACAAATATAGTGGTTTTCCAACTATTTTTACTGTAGCATTTTGGAATAAATTGATGATAAACTTCATGAAATATGTCAACACCCATATCCGTCTGTCCATAAAACTGTCATCATTTTTGTAAACAGAAAAATCTGCTTGATTCTTGTAGAGGGCCTCTTTGACCACAACTGTAGTTGTTTTCCAACTATTTTTACTGTAGTATTTTGAAATAAACTGAAAATAAATTTTATTAGATGTCATAATTCCCACATTTAACTGTCAATAAAACATGAATATCATTTTGTTTTCCGAAAATTCAGCTTGAATCTTATAGATGCTTCTTTGCCTTCAGTTATAGTGGTTTTCCAACTGATTTAGCATTTTGGATTAATTTGTAATCAACTTCCTGGAGCCAGTCTCCTGAAGAAGAGCTGGAATGAGCGGTGAGAGGCCAGGCGAGAGGCAGCAAGCAGGGATGGGTATTCTTGTATCTTCCTTCTGTGCTGCCTCTACATTGGAGTTTTCCTCAGTGGACAAAAGGGTAGTTTCCCTTCGCCTTTGGATTGGGAAACAGGTCCTGACCATCATTTGTGCCAATGCACCAAAATGACGGTTCAGAGTACCCAACCTTTTTAGAGTCTCTGACTGGTGTAAGTACTGGTGAAAGTACTCCTCTTGAAGACGCAATTGTCCTACTAGGGAACTTCAATGCGCACATGGACAATGACAGTGAAACCTGGAGGGGTGTGATTGGGTGAAACGGCCTGCCTGATCTGAACCTGAGCGGTGTTCAGTCATTGGACTTCTGCGCCAATCACAGTTTGTCCTTAATGAACACCATGTTCAAGCATAAGGGTGTCCGTATGTGTACCTGGTACCAGGACACCCAAGGTCGCAGGTCGATGATTGATTTTGTTATTATATCATCAGACCCGTGACTGTATGTCTTGGACACTCGGGTAAAGAGAGGTGCAGAGCTGTCAACTGATCACCACCTGGTGGTGAGTTGGATCCGATGGCGGGGGGGATGCCATTCAGACCTGGTAGACCGAAATGTATAGTGAGGGTGTGCTGGGAATGTCTGGCTGAGGCCCCTGTTTGGGAGGTCTTTAACTCCCACCTCTGGAAGAACTTCGATCACATTCCGAGGGAGTCTGGAGACATGGAGTCCGAATGGGCCATGCTCTCCACCTCAGAGCTGCGGCCACAAGGTTGTCAGTGCATCTCGTGTTGGCAACCCCTGAACCAAGTGGTGGACACCAGTGGTGAGGGGGCCCATCAAGCTGAAGGAGTCATGGCTGACACGCCTCTGCAACATTGCGTGGAAGTCGGGGACAGTACCTTTAGCATGGCAAACTGTGGTGCGTGTTCTTCTCTTCGAGAAGGGGGACCAGAGGGTGTGTTCCATCTTTAGGGGGATCACACTTCTCAGCCTCCCTGGGAAGGTCTGTGCCAGAGTACTGGAGAGGAGAGTCCCTGCTGTTGGTCGAACCTTGGATTCAGGAGGGGCAGTGGGGTTTTCGTTCTGGCCATGGCACATCGGCCCAGCTCTTTCTCTCTCCCTGCATGAGAATGGACATGCCGAGTAGAACACATGACTATCCGTTGCCAGGGGGTGCCCTCTGCTGTTCACCAGCAATTGACACACCTCCACACTGCATCACACACTGATCATATGCTGACTACATACACTGGTCTCTCTCGCTTTGTCATTTGTCAACGTCTGCTAATTGTGCATAGAGGGTTTTTTTCTGTGTGATCAAAATTTGGCTCATTTGAGCTTTATATGAGCTTATACGAGCGTTATTCTGATAACTATGTTTTTTTCTCTCTGCCTATTGTGTTTTCCTCCCCCCCCCCCCCCCCCTTCCCCTCTTTACCCTCACTGTTCGACTGGCGCCTTCGGGCTGCCCCGGCTATGGGATGCGCTTACTGAGCGCGCCCAATGTCAAGTCAAATTTCAATTCTCCTGTATGTATTACGTATGGTAGTATTGACAATAAACCTTATTCATTCATTCATTCATTCATTCATTCATTTACCCTCTCGAGAATCCTCGAAGATTCATGGGAGTTTGCCCAGCCAGTCTACATATACGTTGTGGACTTGGAGAAGGCATTAGACTGCGTCCCTCGTGTGTTGTTGTTGTTTTTTTTGTTTGTTTTTTTTTTTCTGTTGGGAATGCTTCGGGAGTATGGGGTATTCGGCTTTTTGCTATAAGCTAAGATAAAACAAACTTTTATTAGTCCCACAATGGGGAAATTACAAGATGGCACAGTGTTTCCTCTGACTTAATTAAAGACCTTGATGGGGTGGCAATATATTTTTCCGGGGGGGGGGGGGGCAGAATGCGCATGACACTATTGTAACCGGAATATCTTAATTTCATACTATTTATTTCTTTTTTTTGAATTTTGCATATGGAACTTACCATTTGAAGTATTGTACAACCGAGGCTTGAATGTTGGAATATTGGGCCAGTTGGGGTCCCACCCAGACATCCTGTGTTTGGACTTTTTACTGGTGTCATCCTTCTCTCCTTCCTCTGCTCTCACCTCTCCTGGACCCTCTGCCCGAACACTTTCCACTCCTTGGCTCCTCTCTTCTATCTCATCTTGCCCTCTCTGAGCTCTAATTCAGCTTCTCTCTCTGTCTATGGTGGTATACAAACAGGTTAGAAAATATCAAGTGTCATGTAAATTAAAAGTAGACAACCAAAAATTTCAAGTTAAGGGTACAAAGAGCACCCACTTAAAAATTTGAGTAATGACTTCAGTCTTGAAGGTTTGAGTTTTTTCTCTAAAATTTATAACAATTTTCATATAGTTTTCTACTTTTCTCTGTAAATTTATCTAAATTTGAAACCATTTTCCTCAAATTTGTAATTTGCTCTTGTAAAATGGAGTTTTCTTGTACATTTGAGACTTTATTATAAATTTGTGGATTATTTTATGGCTAATTTTTTATTTTTTTTAAATAAAATTACTGTTTTTTTTTAAATACATTTAAAACCAACTGTGGAATTTTTTTTACCTTTTCCTTACAACAATTTACATTTTTGACCATAATTTTGCAGAGCCAGAACAGAACAATAATTTAACTCTGATTTCAAAGAAACAATATTAATAGAATTGTATTTAATGAAATAAATTAACTTAAATGACCAAAGATGCAGTTATTTCTGTTAGAATATTTCTATATATTTGTAGTTTTTTTTTTTTTTTTTTTTTTTTTTTAGAAATCTCTTCACCACCCAGACAGCAGGAAAAACCTCCTTTATTTTGAAATCCAAATGTTGGCACGTTTAGTTTGTCTGAAGGCTGCTGACAGATTAAAGTCATTGACTTCGTGAATTTCGGTCATCTTAACTTGCCAGGTACATACATAATAATGAACATAAATTAGTTAATTAATATTAACTGAGGGAAAGGTAAAAACAGCTCCTTTTTATTCTTGTCTGAAATAAGAAAAACAAAAAACTAACCACACGTGTTAGCTAAGTGAGTCTTTGATTATTGCTCCCATTACCAGCGGGTTGAAACCATAATAAATGCTTTCACAGCTTACATACGTCTTGTGATTTTTTTTTTTTCTTTCCCGTGTTTGAAGAACTTTAATAAGCTTGTGTTTCTCTCAGTGACGGTTGTAGCAAGACACTCTACTTAATGCCTGGAACATGTGGGCGGGGCGCTTCTGAACTCCGCACAGATGACGGTCACGCGCGTTGTTCGTGTGCGCGCTTGCGGACCATCATTGCTTCATATTTTTTTCTTAAATTTATATTTCCTCATAGAGTGGCGGAAAATTTTCAGGCGTGGCGGGCTGCCACCCAGAAATGTTACCAGAGGAAACCCTGTGGTGGCAGCAGCAGAGGGATAGCAACACTCAGAGCAATAACAACTAAGATAATGAATAAGATAAAGAAATTGTGTAGACGAACAGTAAATATACCTGTATACAGTGGGGTAAAAAAGTATTTAGTCAGCCACCAATTGTGCAAGTTCTCCCACTTAAAAGATGACAGAGGTCTCCAATTTTCATCATAGGTATACCTCAACTATGAGAGACAAAATGAGGAAAAAAAATCCAGAAAATCACATTGTCTGATTTTTTTAAAAATTTATTTGCAAATTATGGTGGAAAATAAGTAGTTGGTCAATAACAAAAGTTCATCTCAATACTTTGTTATATACCCTTTGTTGGCAATGACAGAGGTCAAACGTTTTCTGTAAGTCTTCACAAGGTTTTCACACACTGTTGCTGGTATTTTGGCCCATTCCTCCATACAGATCTCCTCTAGAGCAGTGATGTTTTGGCGCTGTCGCTGGGCAACACAGACTTTCAACTCCCTCCAAAGATTTTCTATGGGGTTGAGATCTGGAGACTGGCTAGGCCACTTCAGGACCTTGAAATGCTTCTTACGAAGCCACTCCTTCGTTGCCCGGGCGGTGTGTTTGGGATCATTGTCATGCTGAAAGACCCAGCCACGTTTCATCTTCAGTATCCTTGCTGATGGAAGGAGGTTTTCACTCAAAATCTCACGATACATGGCCCCATTCATTCTTCCTTTACATGGATCAGTTGTCCTGGTGCCTTTGCAGAAAAACAGCCCCAAAGCATGATGTTTCCACCCCTATGCTTCACAGTAGGTATGGTGTTCTTTCTCCTCCAAACACGACAAGTTGAGTTTTTACCAAAAAGTTCTATTTTGGTTTCATCTGACCATATGACATTCTCCCAATCCTCTTCTGGATCATCCAAATGCTCTCTAGCAAACTTCAGACGGGCCTGGACATGTACTGGCTTAAGCAGGGGGACACGTCTGGCACAGCAGGATTTGAGTCCCTGACGGCGTAGTGTGTTACTGATGGTAGCCTTTGTTACTTTGGTCCCAGCTCTCTGCAGGTCATTCACTAGATCCCCCTGTGTGGTTCTGGGGTTTTTGCTCACCATTCTCGTGATCATTTTGACCCCACAGGGTGAGCTCTTGCGTGGAGCCCCAGATGGAGGGAGATTATCAGTGGTCTTGTATGTCTTCCATTTTCTAATAATTGCTCCCACAGTTGATTTCTTCACACCAAGCTGCTTACCTATTGCAGATTCAGTCTTCCCAGCCTGGTGCAGGTCTACAATTTTGTTTCTGGTGTCCTTTGACAGCTCTTTGGTCTTGGCCATAGTGGAGTTTGGAGTCTGACTGAGGTTGTGGACAGGTGTCTTTTATACTGATAACAAGTTCAAACAGGTGCCATTAATACAGGTAACGAGTGGAGGACAGAGGAGCCTCTTAAAGAAGTTGTTACAGGTCTGTGAGAGCCAGAAATCTTGCTTGTTTGTAGGTGACCAAATACTTATTTTCCACTAGGGATGGGCATTCGGTGAAATTTTCTTCACCGATCGTCGGGAGAATTAATGATTAATAATCGGTTAATCATTAACATTTTTAGGTACGTAACAAGGCAGGTAGACTACATTAGAACATCAGGTGCACGGAGAGCGGCACAACTCAAATCCATCTCTCTCTCTGTTCGCTGTTGTCGTGTTGGCTCGCTCGGGAATCTCGCAAGCTGATTGGCCGAGACGTTTCACCCCGCAAGCTGATTGGCCGAGACGTAAATCATTTTCATCTTGAGTTACGTATCTTGTTATAAGAATAAGAGTTCTAAAAACATATTTATGTACACTTTATTTACATCTACGTATGTATGTACACTTACACACACACACACGTGTGTGTGTGTCTTCTACCGAATCTTCATGACCTTCTCAATAGTTTCTGAAAAAAAAAAAAAAGAATCTTCACGACCGCCATTACTCAGCGCGCAACCACTGTTGGCGGTTTCTTCGCGTAATAAGGGTGTTCCATGGACCCTGTCGATGAGGTATATTTGTATGCTGCATTGCAGTGATTGCAGTACACCTGGTCATTTTTTAAACTGAAATGGTCCCACGCAACACTTCGCCGTAACCGCTTGCCCTACGGAAGCTCGTATGTATCAACTGAGGCACGCCGGGGTACGGCGATGGTGTAATGTTGCCCCCTGGTGCCCAAATTTTGCCATTGCATTGTTTGAGGACGGCCGTGCATAGGCCTAATAACCTCGGATTGTTTAAAAAAAAAAAAAACGGTTTGTCGACGAAAATGAACTTCGTCGGTGAAATTCTTAATGATCAATTATCGGTTAATCGGTAAATTATGCCCATCCCTATTTTCCAGCATAATTTGCAAATACATTCTTTAAAAATCCTCCAATGTGATTTTCTGGATTTTTTTTCTCATTTTGTCTCTCATAGTTGAGGTATACCTATGATGAAAATTGGAGACCTCTGTCATCTTTTAAGTGGGAGAACTTGCACAATTGGTGGCTGACTAAATACTTTTTTGTCCCACTGTATATACAGTGGTGTGAAAAAGTGTTTGCCCTCTTCCTGATTTCTCTCCTTTTTTTTGTATGTTTGACACACTTAATGTTTCAGATCATCAAACAAATTTTTCCCTTTTTTTCTCCTCAAACATCATCAAACAAATTTAAATATTAGACAAAGATAACACAAGTAAACACAAAATGCAGTTTTTAAATGAAGGTGTTTATGATTAAGGGTAAAAAAAAAAGTCCAGACCTACATGGCCCTGTGTGAAAAAGTGACCCCCCCCCCCCCATTTATACATAAATTAACTTTGGTTTTTCACATCTTTGGAAAGCCGAGTTCAATTTCTCTAGCCACACCCAGGCCTGATTACTGCCACACCTGTTCTCAATCCAGAAATCACTTAAATAGGACCTGCCTGACAAAGTGAAGTAGACCAAATGCTCCTCAAAAGCTAGACATCATGCTGCAATCCAAAGAAATTTGGGAATGAAAAACAAAGTAGTTGAGATCTATAAGTCTGGAAAAGGTTATAAAGCCACCTCTGAAGCTTTGGGGCTCCAGCGAACCACAGTGAGAGCCATTATCCACAAATGGCGAAAAAATGGAACAGTGGTGAACCTTCCCAGGAGTGGCCAGCCGACCAAAATTGCCCCAAAAGCGCAGTGACAACTCATCCAAGAGGTCACAAAAGACCCCACAACAACATCCAAAGAACTGCAGGCTTCACTTGCTTTAGTTAAAGTCAATGTTCATGACTCCACCATAAGAAAGCGACTGGGCAAAAATGGCCTGCATGGCAGAGTTCCAAGATGAAAACCACTGCTGAGCAAAAAAGAACATAAAGGCTCATCTCAGTTTTGCCAGAAAACATCCCGATGATCCCCAAGACTTTTGGGAAAATACTCTGTGGACTGACGAGACAAAAGTTGAACTTTCTGGAAGGTGTGTGTCCCATTACATCCGGCATAAAAGTAACAGCATTTCAGAAAAGGAACATCATACCAGTAGTAATATATGGTGGTGGTAGTGTGATGGTCTGGGGCTGTTTTGCTGCGTCAGGACCTGGAAGACTTGCTGTGGTAAATGGAACCATGAATTCTGCTGTCTGCCAAAAAATCCCTCAAGAAGAATGTCCAGCCATCTGTTCGTGATCTCAAGCTGAAGTGCACTTGGGTTCTGCAGCAGGACGATGATCCAAAACACACCAGCAAGTCCACCTCTGAATGGCTTAAGAAAAACAAAATGAAGACTTTGGAGTAGCCTAGTCAAAGTCCTGACCTGAATCCGATTAAGATGCTGTGGCATGACCTTAAAAAGGTGGTTTATGCTTGAAAACCCTCCAATGTGGCTGAATTATAACAATTCTGCAACGATGAGTGGGCCAAAATCCCTCCCCAGTGCTGTAAAAGACTCATTGCCAGTTATCGCAAACCAGTCCCTCCAGGATTTCGCAGGATTTTTTTTTCTATTGTTGCGATAAGTTGCAGGGCTCTCCTTGGGGATTGCCTGAATTGCGCATTGGCTCAATGCCAAAATTCCCAAAAAATGCCAAAAACAATGCCAAAATTCCTCCACAGCACTGTAAAAGACTCATTGCCAGTTATCACAAACGCTTGATTACAGTAGTTGCTGCTAAGGGTGGCCCAACTAGTTATTAGGTTTAGGAGGCAATCACTTTTTCACACAGGGCCATGTAGGTTTGGATTTTTTTCCCTTAATAATAAACTCCTTCATTTAAAAACTGCATTTTGTGTTTACTTGTGTTATCTTTGGCTAATATTTAAATTTGTTTGATGATCTGAAACATTTAAGTGTGACATACAAAAAAAAGAGAAATCAGGAAGGGGGCAGACACTTTTTACACACACACACACACACACACACACACACACACACACACACACACACACACACACACACACACACAGAGTGCAAGATCATTGCAGTTAAATGGTATTTACAGCATTACAGTTAGTTAAATAAATTACTTGGCAATATATAAATATAGATGTTCATTGGAAGGAAACAATCCCTATTGTGCAAAGTAGTGGTGTTATGTACAGCCTGTGTGAGCAGCACACATTAAATTATAAAGTCTGACAGCAGCCGGTAGAAAGGACATGTGGAACCTGTCTCTCGAGCACGTAGGATGGTGCAGCCTGCCACTAAAAATTAGCTCCTCGGCGCATTCAGCCTCTCCTGCAGGGGTGTGACTCGGACTCCAGCAGAGATGACAGCTTAGCCACCATCCTCCTCTCTCCCATCTCTTCCGCTGGATCGAGGCTTCGCCCCAGAACAGAGCTGGCTTTTTTGATCAGGCTGTTGAGTTTCTTCCTGTCGGTTGTTCTGATGCTGCTGTAAAAGTGGAGCTGAGGAATAATTAAGAACATAGCTTACAGGTTCTTTAAAAACCAGGTGAAGAGTCACAAGAGGAATCAAAGGGAAAACTTAAAATTGTGCAAACAAGGAATTTATTTACATAAAATATGTACAAGTGCCCAGGTAAATAAAAGGCTATCTAAAACCTACAAATTAAAAGTAAGTTAAAATTAAGCAAAAATAGAATAAAATACTGACTAAAAAAACTGGGCTAAAAACTAAGCTAAATGTGGGATAAAAAGAACAAACAAGAATAAAATACTAACTAAAAAAGACCCACCTAATGGTGCTTTCACATCTACAGGCTTTAGTTCATTTCAGTCGAGCTCAGGTTTGTTTTCTCCGTTAATGTGGTTTGTTTTGTCTGGTGAGAACACGGTAATCGCTTTCAGGTGCACACCAAACCTACCGTACCGAGCCCTCTTGAAAGAGGTGGTCTTGATTCGAATCAACTGGCGAACTCTGGTGCGGTCCTCCAGGTGAGAAAGGGACCGCACTGAAACAGGACCAGCGGCAAATGGTAAAACTTTTTATGCCACTGCACACACCTGATAGATCTTGGAAAATATCTGTGGCTGAGCATGTCACGGTTCTGGAGGATTAATGAACATTAACATGTTATTTTCCATCCATCGCCACGCTTCATTTTCAAACTGTATGATTTGCTGAAGGTGGTATATGCACATAATGTAATAAAGAAGAGCCAGCGCGATGGAAACCCCCGCCCGTAAATTATGCTAGGATTTGTATTATTTTCTCCCCAGAAGTGCATAAATGCACTGTAGTCATCCTACTTCTTGTTATTTACCTTTCCTGTTTTCACGGCAAAAAAATCTGACCAATAAAAACAGAGAACGTTCTGTCACAAGTCTCGCGGGATTTAACGTGATGCAGTTTGGTCCACTTGAATTGTTGCCTTTGTGTGAAAGGGAACCAAACCAAGGAGAAAATGACACAAAATAACAAACTTATTAACTGATTCCAACCAAAGTAAACAAATTTAGGCGTGAAAGCACCCTTAAAAACTAAAGCTACGTTCACACTGCAGGTCTTAATGCTCAATTCCGGTTTTTTGGGAGATCTGATTTTTTTTTTTTGTGTGGGCGGTCACATTATAACTTAAATGTGACTCCCATCAGATTCCAGTGTGAATGATCTACAGCTATGAAGTGACCCGCAGATGCAGAAGAAAACTGAACGTCCGACACAGCATTTTGTTTACGGAAGTAAATATGAGCCCCAAATGATTGAGGGGGGGAGAGAACTTCTTCACCGTGATGCAGCGCACCAAAATAAAATGTTAAAATCCTTCACAAATGATTATGCACAAAATAAATGAGACCAGCTTCATTCCTCTGCACGCCACACGACCGCTGTGATCAGCTCTGCTTTAACAGAACTGACTGATTGAACAGCTCTCTTGAAAATACGATAAGATAAGATAAGATAAGCCTTTATTAGTCCCACAATGGGGAAATTCCAGGATTGCAACAGCATAGGGATAGCAACACTCAGAGCAACAATCAGAAGGCGCTTGTACAGAAGCTCAAACCAAATCAATAAATGCACGCCTTAAATTGATACATTTCAAATGGTTAATGCGGATGTATGTTACACCGGAGGAGTTAAATAGATATAACAAAAATATACCAGATACATGCACAAAATGCATGGAAAGTAAAGGAACCCTATTTCATTGTTTATGGGAATGTAGATTAATAAGAATGTTTTGGGAGGAGGTGAGGGTAACAATTGAAAAAATAATCTCAAAACAAATCATATTGAATCCTAAACTGTTTTTGTTGGGTCTGTACCCAGAAAAGCATAATTTCAATAAAAGTGAAAGAACATTCATAGACCTCAGTTTGCTTAATGCCAAAAAATGTATTGCACTATTATGGAAAAAGACTCATAGACCAGATGTGACTCAGTGGTTAAGACAGATGTTAACAAACCTTCCATTAGAAAGAATAACATATATACTGAAATCAAAGGAAATTGTGTTTGAGAATATATGGAGACCTTTTATTGATTATGTAAAAAATTTAAACATAACTCTTGAAGAAGAAGGTGAATGATGTGTGTGGACCTTGTAAATTCCAAACTGGTGAACATAATATGTATACTAATGTATTGGATTGTCTAGACTAAACAGAGGAGCATTGTTGAAGACTTGATTTTGTTGGTGGTTGTTGGTGTTTTTAGGGCATTTTTTTTTTTGTAGTACTTTAGTGTTAGTGTTTGATTGTTTGTATCATGTTTGTTAAAAAAAAAAAAAAGGTTCAATAAAGATATTGTGGAAAAAAAAAACAATCAGAAGGCAAGAAAAAACAACATCTAGTAAACATATGTCCATATTACTATAAATGTATATATATATAGACACACAGTGCAGAGCATTATGGCTGGTGAATGTGCAGCAGAAAGTCTAAGCTCTCTCTCCGCGGATGCTGCGGGCCAGCTGGAAGTCTTTGGGCATGATGGTGACCCCCTTAGCGAAGAAGAGACCACCAGGTGGGCCTCGCTGATCTCCTGCAGAGCCATGACGGCGAAGCTCAGGAAACGCAGGACGGTCTTGAA
Source organism: Pholidichthys leucotaenia (assembly GCA_020510985.1). Lineage (NCBI taxonomy): Eukaryota > Metazoa > Chordata > Actinopteri > Cichliformes > Pholidichthyidae > Pholidichthys > Pholidichthys leucotaenia. The sequence goes on from CM035836.1 coordinate 305,171,183, forward strand.
GTCCTGAGCGATCTCCCTCACCAGGCGCTGGACAGGCAGCTTACGGATGAGCAGCTCCGTGGATTTCTGGCAGCGACAGATCTCTCTCAGAGCCACGGGCCTGTGACGGCGAGGCCTCTTCACTCTGCCGGTGGCCGGAGCGCCTCTCCGAGCAGCCCTGGTGGCTAGCTGTCTCCTGCGGGGGGGGGGGGCTTCTTCCTCCAGTAGATTTTACGGGCGGTCTGCTTGGTTCTTGCCATCGCTCTTTATTATTCTGTCTTATATTTCTTTCACGCCGCCTAAACTCCAGCCCGGCACCCGCGTCATTTTCGCTACAGCTCCCGGTATGTCGAGTTTCCCATTAGCACCGGGCGGTGGCCAAGTGCTAGCTAGCACTAGCTCCTCCCCGCTGTAACGTCTCCCGCTGCAAACCGTGGCTCCGTCCGCCGACCCAGGAGACCCCCGGGGTGATCCGTGCGTCCGTGATACATATACAGAGTGAAAGGTGTAGAAAGAAGAAGGAAGATAAAAAAAAAAAGGCTGTTGCAACAGGCAGCCGACTCGTGTGGCGCCGCCGGTCCGGCGGAACCGGAACCGGAAAAAAAAATGAGACCCCGTGTCTTAATGGGATTACCTTTATAAACTAGAAAAGCACTCGGAGAGCGCAGACCTCCGCCAAGCGCCACAATTCCCCCCATACAGTGTTTGTGTGTACGTTTTCAGATTCCTTGAGCATGTAAACATATGACTAGCAATTGGATTCACAATGATTATTTGTTTATTTGACAGGGACAGTGCAATAAACACACAATTAATCAATGACAATCAATCTGTTAGTGATAGGATTAGTGGTTCAGTAGTAAAAGCATTGCCTCCTTGGCGGAGGTAATAAACTGAAGTGTTGCTGTTGTGTCCATCTCCTCCACTGACAGATGCAAATTGGGTAGACAGGTTGCCGTGGGTTTTATATTATATTGTAACGTGCTGCTCGACATGGCGACGTCCTACCGGGAGGTTCGAACTCACGCTCCGGAGTCCCGCACTGTACCTGTGTTGCCAATAGGGTCAAGCCACTTGGCAAGCCAAGTAGGGTGCTCATATTGAGTTCGCTACAATATTATTTTTTGGGGGGTTGCGCTCCGCGGCAAACGAGAATTTAGAGGCTTCACCGGCAGAGAGCTCGTTTTTGCGCAGCGCCTATGGCTGGCCGGTGAATTTGTGCCAAATGCGCAGCTCCTATGGCTGGCCGGGGAATTTCTGCCAAACAATCCGTCGGCGGACAGTTGCCCGTGTGAGGTTTTGCGGCGGGCCCAGGCCATTCATTCATTCATTCATTCATTCAAGGTAGTAAATCCCTGATGCAGTCACTTTTAGCATTAGAGTGAGACATATCAGGCGCAGCATTACTGGCGCCGGGATTCCTCTCTGTTCCGGAGCCGCTGGACAAAAGAAGGTGCGATAATGGTTGCCGTGGGTTTTATTGGGTTTGCGGTCCGCGGAAAAAAGAGGATTTGGAAGCCTCCCCCGGCAGAGAGCTGGTTTTTGCGCAGCCCCTATGGCTGGCCGGGGAATTTCTGCCAAATAATCCGACGCCGGACAGCTGCCCGTGTCAGCTTTTGCAGCGTAGTGCAAACACAGGCACTCTGGCGAGCCCTGTTTTCTGTGTGCTTTTGTGCCTAAAACTTTGAAGAAGGCGGAGTTTGTGTTCATCAGACACGTCGACCAGCGCCCTCTATTGCGCCTGCGCACATGTTGAAAATGGCTGTATGTCACAGTGTTGAAAAATGCTTTAAAAAATTCCTGTATCCAGACGGTGAACCGGATCACCCCCAAAATTTAATCAGTTCTTCCTTGTACCATTTCCAACAACGCCTGAAAGTTTCATGGAAATCCGTCCAAGACTTTTTGAGTTATCTTGCTAACCAACAGACAGACAGACAGACAGACAGACACACAAACTCCGGCAAAAACATAACCTCCTCCTGGCCTTTTCGGCCTGGCGGAGGTAATAAGGTTAATAATAAATAATCCTAGCAATTACAATAGGGTTCTCACCCACTAACGTCAGTGGCTTGGGCCCTAATAAACAACGCGGCTCGTACCAGCGGTGTGACACTGGTCCCACACAGGAAGGAGAATCCGCCACAGACTCCCCTCTCCTGTCCTTCTATCCTTGTATCTGGCATTAACTTTACATTTTAGTTATTACAGCAGCCAGGACTGACGGTGTGCTATTTGCAGTGTGCAGTAAATGTGCTGTTACTGTGTGTCTGCTTGTCTGACAGTTTCAGCCCCCCACCCCCCGAAATTTTGAAGTTGTTGTGCAGTTGGAGCCGACAAAATTACGATCCAGTGATAAAGGGAAGAAGATTGATTAAAAAGAGAGCACAAATCAGCTGTGTCTGCCATGCTTGCTGCATCCTCCACACAGCGTAGCGTCTGTCTCACTTCAATGAGGAAGATGTCGGATGAAATGTGACATGACCGTTCAGACTGAGGTCGCTTTGGAAAATATTAGATATGTATCTGAATTGGGACCACATATGAAAGTGGCCTGGGTCTGGTGTGAAAAAATCGGATGTGTGCTGTTCAGACTGTCATTAAAAATCAGATATGGGTCACATTTGTGCAAAAAAAATCGGAATTGAGCATTAAAATTTGCATTGTGAACATAGCCTAAGAGTGGGCTGAAAAGCTGAAGAGGAGGATCCACTCTTCAGGGCCGTACTCCATCTGCCACCATGACACCAGTGTCCTTAGGAAACCTGTATGGGGAAGATACTTGCCAGTAGTATGCTTATATTTCTCATTATCATCATTGCCATGAGGTGCTGCTATCTGGGAACCAGAATACTTACAGCCCAGGCAGAGCTGCTCACTCTGGCTCTTGCTGTCCTTCATCTGCAGCACCCCAACTGCTCCACACAGAAGGGTCTTCCCCCAGATGCTGGTGCCATGATGATCATGGTGCCGTTACTACTCCTCCTCCTCAGTTATGCCCTCCTTTGTCTATGCCATTACTGCTGGGGCCAACAGCATCTTCTTATCTGGCAGGGCCCCCGTCCAACCATGCTCTTCTTTGGACTGCCAGAGCACCGTTTATATTGTCTGCAGTCACAGTTGCTACACATCCCCAATCAGCCTAGGTGTTGATGATAAGCAATTAGGGGAGACAGAGTGGAAGTTGGCAACATTTTCAATTAAAAGCACACTGGTTAAAATATAAAAACTACAAAACATGAAAAGCTATAAATAAACATGCAACATAAACTTAAAAACTATATAAACTCCAAAAAAATACAGTAAAATATTTCCACCCCATGACACCGCTGCCCCAGCAGACTGCTCCATACAGGATGGCTGATGCCACCATAGAATCATAGTGCTAGGAAATGGACTGGAACCCACATTCTCGCTTTGAGTTGTGATTGTCTGTGTTTTTGGTTCTTGCTCATTATTATTATTATTGTTAAGATCTATAGCCCCTTTTCCACTAGTACTACTCAGCCCAACTCACCTCGACTCTACTCAGCTCAACAGGGTGTGACTGGTTTTCCATTTCAACTGAGTATCACCTCAGGTGGGTGGGTTCATTACAGGAAGGTGGCCCGTTATCCCGTTATATTGTTTACATGCTGACGTTTTCACTGATAAGTAACGTAAAAGATGCATAAAATCATTAAATACTCACCATCTTCCCCGTGAGCAGCCATCAGCTTGGAGACCACCTGGTGTACTTTCATTTCAGCTCGCTTCGCTGCAGCAGAGCCGATGGGGCTGAAAAGTTCATAGGTTAAAAAGTTTATAGTTGTCAAGCAAATGTAGTTTATTTTTCAAGCTCATGGATCCAAGCACTGCAACACCGATGGAAGAACTGTGTGCACCGACGGGGAGACTGTTGAAAAATAACTGCATTTGATCAAATTTGACCACTATGAACTTTTCAGCCGCAGTGCTGGGGGAGCATTCTGAAATGAAATACCAGGAGGTCTACAAGCTAATGGCTGCTCACAGGGAAGATGGTGAGTATTTTGTGACGGTGTTGATTTGTGTGTAGCCATTTATTTTGTTGATTATCACAGAAATAATAAAAACGCGCGGCGGAATTTACAAATGGCAGTTTTGAATCTTATGAAGACATTGCTCTCATCCACTGACATTACGCCCTGGCCAATCAGTGGCCTGCAATCCACTGATGTCACATTTTCAGCTTGACTCAGCACAGTTGGAACCTCACTGAAGTAGGTCCCAAAAAAGTACCTGGTACCAGGTACCAAGTACGAACAGAAAACCCTACAAACCGAGTAGAGTCGAGGCGAGTCTGGCTGAGTAAGTACTAGTGGAAAAGGGGCTTATGTGATCATTATCCCTGCCTCAGTTTTGCTTATCGGTCATTATTAGCATTATTATTGTCATGTTTTGTCTCCCCGCTGATCCTCTGTTCATGTTTCTGTGCGTCCTCCGTTTGTGATTGTGTGTAGCCCCACCTATCCTGTCACCTCTGTTTTCCTCGTGTCAGCTGTCAGTCATGATTGCTGTCCTCACCTGTGCCATGTTGTCTTGAGTACTCCCCTGTCTATAGATGTGCATTCTCAGTCTTGTGTTCTGTCTGGTTTCCTGAATTGTCATTCGTTGGTGTTCATCTACATTCCTGCTTGCCTGTGTCTTGTCCTGTCTCTTGGATTATTTTTTCATGTTCAGTTTCTGCCTCCCTGTTGGAACTTATTATTTAGACCCTCAAGCTGGCCAGAGCTTGATCAGCTCTTATATAAATCTTTGGAACTTTAAATCTTGCGTTTGGGTCCAGTTCTCTCTCCACACTACCGTGACACGTAGATGGTCTTCAGGAGTGCCCTCTGCACTCCCAAAGACCTGAGTCTCATCAGGATGAACAGTCTGCTCTGCCCTTTCCTGCAGAGTGCGTTGGTGTTGAGTGACCAGTCCAGTTTAATGTTCAGGTAAACGCCCATGTACTTGTAAAGTGTCACTATCTCAATGTCTGTTCCCTGGATGTTTAGTGGTGCTGGCTTATTTTTGTTTGTTTTTTTAAAATAAGATTACTGTTTTTTAAATAAATTTGAAACAGACTGTGGTTGTTTGTTTTTTTTTACTTTTTCCTTATAACAATTTATATTTTTGACCATAACTTTGCAGTCAGAACAGAACAATAATTTAACTCTGATTACAAAGAAAAAAAATATTAATAAAATTGTATTTAATGATTTCAATTAACTTAAATGACCAAGGATGCTGCTATTTCTGTTATAATATTTCTATATATTTATAGTTTTTTTTTTTAGAAATCTCCTCACCACCAAGACGGCAAGACAAACCTCCCTTATTTTGAAATACAAACGTTGGCACGTTTAGTTTGTCTGAAGGCTGCTGACGGATTAAAGTCACTGACGTCTTGAATTTTGGTCATCTTAAACTTGTCAGGTACATAATAGGGAACATAACTTAATATTGTAGTGGCTGGTAAAAGATATACTGAGCAATTCATCAGTCCCCCTTGTCTTTCCCTTCATATGAAGCCGGCTGCATATGAATTCTAACCACATCTCTTAGCTAAGCGACTGTTCTGTTATTGCTCCCATTTCCAGCGGGTTAAAACCATGATAAATACCTCCGGTGCTTACATACCTCTTCTGATTTTTTTTTTAAAATTTTTTTTCCCCCACATTTAAAGTACTTTAACAAACTCATGTTTCTGTCGGACAGTCGCGCTTAGCGAGACACTGCCTGCTGACTTGGAAAGCTGGCGTGGGCGGGGCACTTTTAAACTCCGCGTGGATGACGGCCACGCACGTTGTTCGTATACGCTCTTGCGGAAAGTCATTGCTTCATATATTTTTCTTTATAAATTCATATCTCCTTGGCGTGGCGGTAAAATTTCTGGTGAGGTGGGCCGCCACCGAGAAATGTTACCAGAAGAAACCCTGCGCAGTTGTCAGAACTTCTGTAGATGGCAGTATGGTGTGTTTTGGGAAAAGTCATCAGTGTAGAGGGTGAACAGGACGGGGCCCCCATACTGCAGATGATGGTGTTAGGCACACAGTCCTGGGTCCTCACAAACTATGGTCAGTCTGTGAGGTAGTGCAGGATCCACGATGATAGGTGCTGGTCCATCCCTGCACACAGCAGCTTGTCACCCAGGATCACTGGTTGAATGGTGTTGAAAGAACTGGAGAAATCAAAGCACCTGATCCTCACAGTGCTCCCAGGCTTCTCCAGGTGAGACAGGGGATGTAGGAGGAAGATCACTGCATCCTCCACCTCAATGCTATGCTGGTAGGCATACTGAATGAAGTGCATCACTGGTCTCACAGGGGACGGAGATGGGCAAGGAGCAGCTCTCCAGGGTCTTCATCAGGTGTGATGTGAGGGCCACTGCTCTGTAGCTGTTAAGGTCCTTGGGGTGCGGAGTCTTCGGCACGGGTACCACGCAGGATGTTTTTCACAGCTGTGGTATCCTCCCCAGCTTCAGGCTCAAACTGAAGATGTGCTCCACAATCCCACACAGCTGGTCTGCGCAGGACTTGAGGAGCCTTGAGCTGATGCCGTCTGGACCTGCAACCTTCCTCAACTTGATCTTCTTCAGCTCAGATCTCACCTGGGTCTTGGTGAGGGACAGACTGGGGCAGGGGGGGCTGTGTGCTGGGAGGAGGGGTGTTGGGCATGTGAGGGGGAAAAAATGGCAGGGGATGTGCACTGAGGGGTGGGGGGCAGTGGATGGGGGAGTAGATGAATTCATGCTGTGGATAACTTGCACTGTAATTGATTGATTCATGTTGTTGATAATGTGTGATGTGTGTGTTTGTGAATGAAGGTGGCAGGAGGAGGAGAGGGTGGTTGGTCAAAGCTGCTGAAGAGCAGGTTCAGGTCACTGACCCACTCCCTACCCCCTACAGCCTGGGAGGTGGTAACCAGGTGCCCAGAGAGGGTTTGAGTCCTCTTCAGACACCGCTGACGTCGCTCTCCTGCAACTTGTCCTCTATCTTCCTCTTGTAGTTGTCATTCCCCTCTCTGATCTTCCTCCCCAGCTCCCTCTGTACGGACTCCGCTCCTCCTTGTTTCCTGTCCTGAAGATTGCTTTCTTCTCCTTCAGCAGTGTCTTTATCTCAGGGTTAATCTAGGGCTTGTTTGAGAAACACCATATGGTCTTGGTGAGTACGGTGTTCTCCACACAGAAGGTGATGTAGTCTGTGATGGTGTGTGTGAGGCTGTTGATGTCTTCCCCATGTGGATCACAGAGCTGCTTCCACACAGTGGATTCAAAACAGTCCTTCAGAGCGTCCTCAGCCTCCTCACATCATCTTGTCTGTTGTCTGTGTACCAGGGGTTTGTACACAGGCAGGAGGTGAACCAGTTTATGATCAGATCTTCTGAGGGGGGGAAGGGGTAATGAGTTGTATGCTTCTTCGGTGTTGGCATAAAATAAGACCAGTGTTTTACACACTCCACATAGTGCTGAGCCACCTGGAGTACCCAAGGAGCTATGTGAGGATGCTCTTTGTAGACTACAGCTCAGCTTTCAACACCATCATCCCGGATATCCTGGTCAACAAACTGCACCTCCTTCAGACCCCCCCATCCCCCACCTGCTCCTGGATAAAAAAAATTTCTCACTAACCACCCACAAACAGTCAGACTTGGCCCCCACCACTCCTCCGCATTGTCACTCAATACTGGTTCCCCCCAGGGCTGTGTGCTAAGCCCTCTACTGTATGCCCTGCATACTTTTGACTGTATTCCAACCCATCCAACCACCATCATCGTGAAGTACGTGGACGACACTGCCTTGGTTGGGCTCATAGCTGATGATGACGAGAAGGCATACTTGGTGGAGGTAGAGCATCTGCTGTTGTGGTGCTCAGCAAACAACCTGAAACTGAACGTCCATAAAACCAAAGAACTCATACTGGACTTGAAAAAACAGACAGGACCACACACCCCTCCTTATAAATGGAGACTGCATGGAAACGGTCACCACCTTTAGGTTCCTGGGCACCCACATCTAGGACTGCAGCTAATGATTATTTTGGTAGTCGACTAACCTAACGACTGTTTCAAATTTTCTACTACCATTCATTGAAGAAAGAATTTGATTTTCAAAGATTTTTTTATTTGTCAATACTTCTGTACATACAGGACATACAGGAGAATTGAAATGCGGTTTCTCTCTCTCTTAGTAGTGTGTGCAATATATAAGAAAAGAAGGAATAAGGATGAAAAACAACAGCAGTCTATGTACAGTAATGCTACCCATAGTGCAAATGAAGGTAATAGATAAAACCCAGCAATCCTATATACAGAAAAGATAGAGCATAATTGCAAGTTCACTGCGGTAGTGTAGGTGCAGACAGTGACAGATTGGACTGCACATGATCAATATTGCAATAACAGCAGCAGGTATGACATTTGTGCAAATGATTGCAGTAAGGTGCAGAGACATACGTGCCCTTCAGAGGTAAAGTGGGCTATCCCACAAAACCATTATTTTGAGAAAATGAGCTCTAAAGTTGAAATATTCTCAAAAAATCAGTGTGCCTATATCATTAAAAAGTTAACCCCTATAATTACCTTCAAGGTGTGAATAAATAAATATGAAAATATATTTAAATCACATATTCACAACAATAAGAGAGTAGGGGTTAAAAATGTGGGATAGCCCACTTTACCTCTGAAGGGCACATACAGCAGTAGATGTATTACTGTTGGTATGCCAAGTCTTTTCTGTGCAAACAGCTGAGGTAGTTGTGTGGGTGAGTGTGTTACGGTCCAGGGATGGGGGGAGTGGGCAAATTCAGGGTCCTGATGACCTGGTGAATAAAGCTGTCTAGCAATCTTGTGTAGTGGGCCTGGAGGTTCCTGTACCTTTTCCCCGAGGGCAGGGGGCTGAAGAGGGAGTGTGAGGGGTGGGAGGTGTCGCCTGCAATGTTGATGGCTCTGCGGGTGAGGTGGGTGTGGTAGATGTCCGAGAGGGAGGGCAGAGGGGCACCGATCTTGCTGGCTGCTTTCACTGTGCATTGTAGTGTCTTTCGGCAGGAGGCGGTGCAGCTTCCATACCACACCGTGATGCAGCTGGTGAGGATGCTCTCAATGGTGTCCCGGTAGAATGAGCACATTATGGGGGGGACTCATGCTCTCCTCAGTTTGCGGAGGAAATAGAGGTGAGATTGAGCCTTCTTGGCAAGTGATGTGGTGTTGTTGGACCAGGAGAGGTCCTCAGAGATGTGCACCCCAGGAACTTGGTGCTGCTCACCCTCTCCACAGCTGCCCTATTGATGATCAGAGGGGGATGCTGTGTGTGTCCCCTCCTGAAGTCGACCACAATCTCCATGGTTTTTCCCATGTTCAGGAAGAGATTATTGTCTTTACACCACTGGACCTGTTAGCTCACCTCATTTCTGTAGTTGGCCTCTTCATTAGCCATGTTTACATGGACACAAGTAACTGGATTAAAAGCCTGATCAGAATAAAAATGGTTCATATAAACACGCCAATCTGAATATTCTGACCTGATCACACTCATTCGCATCAAAATTTCATTCTGATTGAGACGGGTGGGTTATGCCGATTGTTATTCCGATTGATGCACATATAAACACTTATTCCGAAGCTTGGGTCGAAAATATGTTTACTGCGCATGTCTGTACGTCAGCCACACGTCGATGTGACGTATTTCCGCCTTTAGAGCAGCTAGCGGAAGACATGGCGGGAGTAAAACAAAACTGGTCTGTATCGTCCTGCTGTCTCCCTCTGTTCGTCATATGCAGAAGTACGTATGTACTTGTAGCTTCATTATGGAGACCAGCAGAAGCAAAAATACAGTCTGAATAACACAATACAGGTCCATTTCAAAAAGAGAAAGCCACGAAGCGGGGTTTGTTTACACTGGAAGTTGCTTCTTCTGTTTTCGAAATGTCGACGTGCACATGTCAAAATGATTTAGTCTGTTCAAACATGTTACACATGGAAACGTACATCCTAATCGGATCAGCTTTTTCAGGATCCATGTAAACAGTAAAGTTCTAATCTGAATTGTAATCAGATTGAAGAAATTTTGCCCATGTAACCGTGGCTATTGTTGGTGATGAGGCCCGCCACCATCGTGTCGTCTGCAAACTTGATGATGTAGTTGGTGCTGTAGGCTGGTACGCAGTCATGGGCCAGCAGAGTGAAGAACAGCAGGCTGAACATGCACCCTTGTGGGGCCCCTGTGCTCAGTGTGATGGTCTTGGAGGTGTTGCTGCTAACTCACATGTTCTGTGGCCTCCCTGTGAGAAAGTCCAGCACCCAGTTACAGACTTAATGAACGGGCTAGGCTGGGCTGAAGCCCAGGGGCCTATGAAAATCAGGGGCCTATCATGAGCCAATGAAAAAGATCATGTTGTTGTCAACTGGTCAAGTTCTATGTCCATCACTAGATATTCGTGTGTGGCTGCTGATTGGTCTAATTTACAAGTGCCTCACATAGGTACTAGTAACAAAAGCCTATCAGAGAAATGGTTTTGACATGTGACTATGCAAGCATCAGTGAGTAGGGATTGGCAATACCAGCATTTTTCCTTTCGATACGATACCATTAATCTATGGGACTTTTTCTTCAATACCGATATGTTTTGCCCAAAATCACATGATTGCAGTTTCGTTAACAACTTTATTGCAAGGTCAATATGAAATATGAATAAAACTCATGAACATAAACACTTAAAAGAAATGCTTATAACATGATAATAAACTAGAATAATGAGCAAATAAATAAGTAAATAAAAATATATATTTTTTTCAATTATAAAAATAATTGAGACTTAAAGTGAATGCAAAATTAATTCAATTTCTTAATTTGGTGAAGATTCTCAATTGGATTCAAGTATTTTTTACTTCTGAAATGTTTCACTATTCATCCAAATTCAATGGTAATACCAAGCAGCATATACAGTCTGTTATTTTTTTCACAATAAGTTTTTAAAATTATTTATTTATTCTATTATTACACTATTATTTTACAAACTTAAATAGTGCTTATTTTGTTTATTTTACTAATTTTATGCTGTAGAATTTGGATGAATGGTGTAACATTTCAGAAGTAATACTTCTTCTGCCGCTTTCAACGCTGCTGAGCTCTGCATGGGAGTGAGTGTTTGGCTGCGCAGTGAGTCTTCGGCTCTGACATCTGATAGGCTGCCATAATCATGTAACATGGCAGACCAGCTCTAAAATATGTTTGGGCTGGTTTTTCCCCGGTTTTCACACATAAACCTAAATAAACATTAATACCTAAAACTCTAAGAAGTGAAAAGAAATTGCACGTTTTGCATTAACATAGTGGTATTGCGATATTTTAAAAAGTATAGACTCCAAAGTATTGACCAGCTGGTATCGAAGTATCAGTACTTGAGTATTGATACACCCATCCCTACCAGTGAGAGTAAGAAGTAATTAGCTCGGTCAAAATGTCCGTAAAAAAAATTTGAAAGTGGCACTCATAAAATTGTTGAGTGGAAAAGAGCTTAGGGAAAAAGAATTGCTCAAAAAAAACCCCGACGCGTAAAGGATTTTTCAAAGCTGGAGCATCGAGTGGAGGAGGCTGCTAATTACGCACAGAGGAGACAGATGGGCCGTTAAAGCCCTCACCTGGAGAAGAAGGGCGAAGGGAGAAGAAAGGCCATGATTGCTTACATCAGACAGCTGTGTGTGGGACAGTGTACTCTGAACTTGGTAAAAAGTAGACTGGATCAAGACATGCATTCACAGAGTATGATGATATTCGTGAGCTGGACTTAAAGGACATAATGAAGGATTTTTATTTAACGAAGGCCGGAAGAAAGCACTTCTAAAATGGTAAGACATGCTATTTTCAGCTTTCCAGCCACTTGTGCAGGTTTTTCATTGCTGCTGTTGTGCTTGTTTGAAACAGAAATACTTCACTGATGTAATTTTATGCTGAAGACAGTATCTGTTACAGTGTAAAAATGGACCTCCCAGTAAGATAAAATATCCTAAATCAAGGCTTTATGCTTGTTTTTCTCTCACAAGATAATTTTGACAAGAATTTTTTTGTTGTGCAGTTTTCTATAAGATTTTACTTGCTTTACAAAAGTTTTTACTTGTTTTAAACAATTTAGTCTTTGTTGACAGATATTTTTTTCTTTTTTAAGTAAAATTATCTGCCAACAGAGCAAGAAAATTTGACATCAAATTGCTTCAAATAAGTTAACCTCTTAAAATTCCAGTGTTCCAAGGGGGGACGTTAAATTTTCTACTACCATTCAGTGAAGAAAGAATTTGATTTTCTTTGTATTTAGGGAAATTGGCTGGAATGCTAAGGGGTCTGCACACCTGAGACTATCACCTTGTTTTCAGTCTCTTCCTTTAATATACAGACTGTGTTATGCTGGCAGAACACAATTTAGTTTTTTTATGTGCAAGCGTGCACACTAAATGACAGTAAAGAAATCTTGAATCTAATGTTTTATAAAAGCTCCCAATAGCTAAATAAAAAATAATGGCCCATCAAACATGAGTTTAAGACTTGAACTTGACAGTTTAATCAAGAATGTTTGTAGCAACACAATTTTCAGACATCACAAAACCGTAATTTATTTAACTCATAATGTACAAACAAGAAAAGTGGCAATTTTTCATGTTTTATTAGAGCCTGAAAACATCCATGTTTTTTTTAGAATTTTTCCTGGAAAAGGGCAGACAGGTGATTAGCCGATTGTCAGAAAATTAATCAACAACTAATTTGATAATCGACTAATCGTTGCCGCAGTACCCACATCTGCTCTGACCTCTCCTGGACTGTCAACACCAAGGCCCTGGTGAAGAAAGCCCCGCAGGGGCTGCACTTCCTCCGTATCCTGAGGAAGAACAACCTGGACCACAAGCTGCTGCTGGCCTTCTACTGCTGCTCAGTGGAGAGCGTGCTCACCTACTGCCTGGGTGTGTGGTACGCCGGTTCCACGGCCGAGAACAGGAAGGCTGTGCAGAGGGTCATCAACACCACCCAAAAAATCATCAGTGGCCCTCTGCCCTCCCTGGAAGAACATCTCCAGATCCTCCTGTCTCAGGAACACCAAGGCCATCACAGGAGACCCCTCATATCCCACCCACCGCCTGTTAGACCTGCTTCCTTCTGGACGATGGTTCAGATTAATCAGGTCCCACACCTCTTCCCCTGGGCCATCCGGACTGCAAACAGCCAGAAGCCCCCCCCCCCCCCCCCCACCAAACAACGCTTACAAGCACAGAACTGAGGACCTTTAAAAAACAAACAAAAACAAAACTCGCCTGTCTTTTCACTCCTCACTTTTCATGTACATTGATCCATCCGTTAAGCCACTACCTAATCTGTATATATTTTATAATTATTATCACTCTACTTAATGTGGACTATTGTATTCAAATGTGTGTTTTGCAACTCTGTGTTCTATTTTTTATCTTTTTTCATACTTACTGCACAGTAGCCTGGTGGAGCACCCACAGTTTTGTTGTACTTTACAACTGTACAATGACAATAAAGCCTATTCTCTTCTAGAGGGGCTCTTTGACTACAATTATGGTTTTCCAACTGATTTTACAGTAGCATTTTGTAATAAATCAATAAGCTTTATGAAATAGGTCATAAAAAGCAATATTGAACTATCCATAACACAGTAATATTGTTTTGTTACCAGAAAACTCTGCTTGATTTTTGTAGAGGGGATCCTTGACTACAGCGGCAATGAATTTCTGACTGTTTTAACTATTGCATTTTATAATATTGGTATTGTGACATATTTCATAAAGTTTATTATCAAATTATTACAAAATGCTACAGTAAAAATATTTCAAAATCCACAACACTTGTAGTCAAAGAGCTCATCTACAAGAATCAAGCAGACTTTTCTGATAACAAGACAATATGACAGTTTTATTGACAGATGAATATGAGTATTATTACATATTTGGGCGGTGTGGTGGAGCAGTGGTTAGCACTGCGCCAGCACAGCAACTCACCCTTGGCCATAGGATCCCTGGTTCGATCCCAGCCCCTGACCAGCAGTGATCTGTGTGGAGTTTGCATGTTCTCCCCATATCTGCGTGGATTTGCTCTGGGAGTTCTCCGGTTTCCTCCCACAGGCCAAAAACATGCAGGTTAGGTTAATTGGAGACTCTAAAGTGGCCCTAGGTGTGAACGTGTGTGAATGGTTAAGGGATAGCGCTGTACCGTGGCTGCTTCATCCATCCAGGTGGATGCCCTCAATTTCCCCTCTGGGGATCACTAAAGTATACAAAATAAAAAAAAAATCAAATCAAAATATTTCATAAAGTTTATGATCAATTTATTCCAAAATGCTACAGTAAAAATAGTTGGAAAACCACTATATTTGTAGTCAGAGGCCCTCTACAAGAATAGAGTTTTCTGATAGCAAAATGATATGACAGTTTTATGGACAGATGAATGTGGGTATTATGACATATTTCATAAAGTTTATTCCAAAATGCTACAGTAAAAATAGTTGGAAACCAGTATATTTGTAGTCAAAGAGGCCCTCTACAAGAATCAAGCAGAGTTTTCTGCAAACAAATTGATAATCCCATTTCATGGACAGTTGAATATTATTACAATGATCCAGTTATTAGAAAATGCAATGAATATAACTGCAGTGATACTCAGAGATCGGGTTACAGGTAAAACAATCAACAATTATTATCTCTACAGTATGCTTGAAAATGACAGTTGTAAATAACATGTATTCTGTGTATCTCAACTCAATAATTTCTATTGTCTTGCAAAGTAAGATTTACCCTTTTAAAAACTTGTCCCTGAACGCACCACTATGTGCGCCCCTTTACCGTAAAATACTAAGTAGTCGCACAATAATTTTTTGTAAGTGCAGATGCAGATGACGTTGCCGCAATCTATTTTCACTCTAATCTTTGTTTACTGTGTAATTAACTTTAAATGGAAAGCCTTTTAAGTGGAAGGAATGTCTGTTTTAACATGTTTGTTTATTTTTTAATTGGCATTGTCTATGGATAGTAAGCCGGAGCCCAGTATGCCTTGTCTATGGCAGGGGTGTCCAATCATGTGCTATGCAGGGCCAAGACCCTGCAGGTTTTCTCTTCTACCCAGTCTCTTCAGCAGTTCTTTTCACTTATCAGCAATCAGTGGGAAGAAATTCAGTGGAATCTACTGTTGAAGACACTGGTTGGAGGTAAAGCCTGCAGGGTCTTGGCCCTCCATGGCACATGATTGGACACCCCTGGTCTATGGATATGTAAGCTGTAGCCCAACAAGCATTATCTATTGCTATGGAAGAGTTGATCAAGCCGACAAAACCTTTTCTGATCAGCTCATACTGACCGCCGTCGCTGTAGTGTAGGGGAAGAGTGTGGTGTACTGTGATCAAAAGGTGAGGGGTTCGTCTCCTGCTGTCGCTGCCCGCTGTCTTTGTAATGTTGTGCGTGACTATGTGATATACTGTATATGTGAATGGGTAGATAACCGAATCTGATAAGCGCTTCGGTCATCCAGAGATTAAAAAAAAGAGCTATATAAACAAATACTATTTTACTTTTACATGAGATGGAATTTAGAATCCTAAATTAACATTAAGAGGATTTGCCTTTAAGATTTATGAAAGGGTCAGGATAAAAAGGCAATAGATATTAATGTAAAACAATTGAAACAAAACATGGGTTAATGTAACACTTCTGTGTTATTGTAGTGTTTCTTCAGGGGGTCGTTGTGTAATAAAATCCTACAGGATCATACCAGCTCGTTCTGATAACTTCTCATTGTTCTCCTCTTTACATTGTGCCAAAACCTCACTGCACACATTTGAGGTCCTACATTAACATGAGAAATACCTTTCTTCAATTGTTGATAAAAGCCTTTGATTTGCGTAACTTCAGCCTCTGTGGTCTGCAGATACGGAATATGTTTCCCTAAACAGATTCACAGGTCCAGTTTAAAAACAAGCAGATATCTATATGTGAATAATATATATTTATTACCTTTTTAACCTGACCCTTTAGTAAATCCTAAAGACTAACCTCTTAATGTTCATTTAGGGTTCTAGATTCCATCTCATGTAAAAATAAAATGGCGTTCTTTTATATAGATCTGTCAAAAAACACTGGATGATCAAAGTGCTTAACCGATTCGATTATCTACCCATTTGTACAAAACACACACTATAAAGACAGCAGGCGGTGACAGTGGAAGACGAACCCCTCACCTTTGGATCACAGGTAGATCAGACTTTTCCCCTACACTACAGCAGCAGCAGCAGCTGTGAGCTGATCTGAAAAAGTTCTGTCAGATTGATCAACTCTTCTGTAGCAATAGAGAACGAATGTAGGGAAACAGTTTTAATATAACGTATTCGCAGATTCTTGTGAATGCGGTGTGATGTGTCACGTGACACAATCCGGTTTGAGCCATATCTGGAGCAAGCAATTCTACAGGTACGGTTCAATATCTGTAGCCACTCCTGCAGAAGACATGGCATTAATAGAATGTATTTGTAGATTTTTGTGAATGAGGTATGGCATGCAGAGTCACGTGACACCAACTGGTCATTTGGATTCGAGCTGTATCTGTAGAAAACATTCTGTGGCTACGTCTCACGTATCCATAGCTACTGCCTTATTAATTTGACTTTGCTTCCTTTTTTGTTTTTAATCAGATCAAAACGAAGCAAAACATGACAGCTCACCTTCCCCAGGGGTGACAGATCAAGAGAAAGAAATGGCTGCCAGCGCACATGAAGCCTTTTTGGTAATTTCTCTCTTATTTCATTTCTGGAGATATTTAATATTACAGGATTATTACAGTATTACAGGCAATATTACAGGAGAGGAAGTGCAGTATCAATGCATATAGTGAGGGTCTACAGATATGGAAGTGTTGACAATCTGACAAAACTTTTTCAGATCAGCTCAAGCTCGCTGCCTCTGTGGCACAGGTGTAGAGTGGGGTTGTCATCTGACCAGAGGGTTGGTGGTTTGCTCCCTGCTCTTGCTGCTATGCCCACGCTATTTTACTTGGCATGAGATGGAATTCAGAATTAAAATAAAGAGGTTAACCCTAGAATTTGGGGGAGGGTAAGGTTAAAAAAGGTAATAAATAGATATTAATTAAAAAAAACTGAAAAAATGATGGCCTCAGATTTCTGTACCTGTAGATGCTGCCTTTAAGATATGACGTTAATAGACTGAACTGGCCAATCAGATTCGAGCTGTATCTGTAGCAGCCATTCTATGGGTATGGTTCTGTGTCTGTAGCCACTGCCATGAGTATATCACTGCGGTGATTCGATTGGAGGACTGATGGCATCACTGCAGTGATATGTCAACATACTGCATGACCTTGAGTGCAATATTGCTTTTATACAACAGTTCAACAAGCACAGTTTAATAAATGTCAGTAATTCAGGACAAAATATTTGGATTTTTGTCTAAGAAGTTTTTACTTCGCCGTGAAAATTAGTCCCTTCCAAATGTAACCAGTTAACTGTTGCTAAGCACCTCGGTGAGCATAATATAAAAAATAATGGGCCTATTGTTCACACACACACACACACACACACACACACACACACACACACACACACACACACACACACACACACACAACCAAATTAATGAAAGCACCATAGATCATCATCATCATAGCAGTCTGTCGGGGGTGACAATGACTGTTTCATTTAGGTCTGATCAAATTCCTCCACAAGGGCGGGACTTTCAGGTCACAGAGGTCTGGATTTTTAGGACCATTTCTTTTCAAACAGTGCCACACTTTAGAAATTAAGGTATCCAACACTGTATTACTATTCTCACATATTATAAGAAGCCATTGATATTAAGTATAATATTGCGGTGACACCAGTAGACGGCGGATGGACATTATCGCAAACCCAGAAGCAGACAGAAGGGCTGAACAATGGACTGAGGGAGGTAGCCCCCCACAGGAGTGATTACACCAGACTTTAAGTTGCCTTTGCCTCCTGCTGCTCTAAGCTACAGCACAGGGAGGTGAATGTATTGTAGGAAGGTAACGTGTGTTATGTTAATTGTGCCACACAGTGCTTTTGTATGTAACATGTGTTATTATAATCTTGCCACTCATGGCCTTTGTCAGACCTCATTTAATATGCGCCAGCCTCAGTTTCTACGAGCAGGTCAATAAAGCTATATAAGAGAGCGCAGAGAAACTGAGGCAGGCCTTTCCAGACTAGGCTCTTCATGGCCCCAGCATCCACGCTGCGGTGTCAGGCTGTACATATGATAGAGGGTTCAATAAAGAATCTGTGTCGACCTACGCTCGTGCCTTGCCTCCACATCCTTCCCTTTCACCCTCTACAATATCACCATTTCTGAGAGAGAGAGAGAGAGAGAGAGAGAGAGAGAGAGAGAGAGAGAGAGAGAGAGAGAGAGAGAGAATCACCACACTCAGATCTGGACAGACAACAACTGAAGACAAACTCAACCCCTCACCCAGTCTCTGTGACACCGAGGGAGAGAGAGGCTTATCTACTCTCTGGGCTGGAGTAAAAAGACTCATAAAGAAGAGTCTTCAAAACAAGAGATGAGACAGCTCCTGGCTGAGGTCAAAGGACTCAAAGACAATGAAGATGCTTTAAAGCTGGAAAGTAGGCAGCTCAGAGAGGAGGTACAGAAGCTCAAAGATGAGGTGAAAATGCTGACCAGCAAACCACCTGTGAGTGCACTGCCTACTCCCCTACAGGAGACTGTAGAACAACAGCACCCAGATGACAGTCCCAGCCAATCAACAACCCTACTAAGAAGTCAAGAAACACAACCCCAAGCGCCCCTTCCTCCAGCAAACACCGCTACCACACCTACAGAGAGCAACCCAACACAAAATCCAGAAGTTGTTCTCCTCATAGACTCAAATGGAAAATATGTTGAAGAGAAAAAACTTTTCCCAAACCACAGAGTTTCAAAACTCAAGTGCCGGAATACCAGCCATGCTATGGAGCTGCTGACAGAGGGCCGCCTGGGATTCCCCAGTCACATCATTATCCACACCGGCACAAATGACCTGAAATTACAGGGGGAAGATGTGGCCAAGTCTCTCAAGAGAGTGATGGAAAAAGCTTCTTCCACATTCCCAAATGCAAAGGTAGTCATCTCTACCCTGCTACCCAGATGGGACTTCCACCCAGCCCTCATCCAAAGGGTAAATGTACAAATTTCCAGAAATTGTGCAATGAAGCCAAATGTCTGTGTGGCACCCCACCCCACCCTAGACCTACAAAGTCTGTATGACCAAGTACACATCCTCAAGGCAGTAGTCCCAGCCTTTGCAAAGAAACTGAAGGACGTTCCACTCAACCGTAGACCAAGTACGTCCCACAGGAGCCCCCCATCCAGGCCAACAACCAGAGGACCTGCCCTACCTCGAGGACACCATGCTGCACCCAGTGGACCTGCTCCACCTGGAAGACACCACACTGCACCCAGAGGACATCCTGCCACAACCCAGGCCAGGCCCACCTCCCTCCTGCCCACCCCCCCACTACACATATGCACAGGCTGTAAAAAGACTAAGCCGAAACCCTCTACTTGGCAAAGCCAGACCCCATGACCTGAGCATACACCGGATGCTGAGTGAGCTCTACACAATCATGGTCCAAGCCTAAACCGTCTGGAACAACTAGCCTAAACATGGAACACACATCTCTATTCCTGGAATATACAAGGTCTGAGGTCAAATGCCTTTGGCCTGAAGAGCAGGAACCCAGACTTTATCAAAGAAATCATAAATACAGACATCATTGTCCTACAGGAGACATGGCGGAGAGGAGATGGTCAAACTGGCTGCCCCATAAACTACAGAGAGCTTCTAGTACCATCCACCAAGCTAACAGGAATCAAATGGGGAAGAGACTCAGGAGGTATGCTCATGAACTGAACTGACCCTTTCCATTAAACTAATCAAAATAGGAACTTTTTACATCTGGATAGAAATAAATACAAATCTAACCTTAACTGAGAAAAACATCCTCCTGTGTGCCACCTACTTCCCCCCACCCGAGTCCCCATACTTTAAAGAAGAGATGTTCTGCATCTTGGAAGAGGAGATTAACCTTCAGGCTCAGGGCCACATTATAGTATGTGGAGACTTTAATGCTAGGACAGGACGAGAACTTTGACACCCTCAGCACACAAGGAGACAAACACCTGCCAGGAGATGGAAACATCACCTCTCCAGTATGTCCTCCCAGACACAACTATGACCCAACAATGAACAAACATGGATCAGGACTCCTGCAGCTATGTCGCTCACTGGGCCTGTACATCATCAACGACCGAGGCAGAGGGGACTCTTATGGTAGGTACACCTACAGCTCACCCCTAGGCAGCGGTATAGTAGATTACTTCATCACTGATCTCAACTTAGTCTCTCAGAGCATTCACTGTCAGCCCACTGACCTCCCCTGTCTGACCACAGTAAAACTACAATATTCCTGAACAGAGCAACTACCAATCAGGAAGCACAAATACCATCTAAACTACATAAAATCAAAAAATTCTACAATTGGAAAGAAAATAGTGCAGAAATACACCAAAATGCTGTTAAATAACAACAAGTCAACTCTTTCCTCCTAATAAACAGAGCAGAAAAACACCTAAATAATATATTCGGCCTTACAGCCTCCTTGTCTAACCTAAAAACCTCAATCAGAAAACCTCAAAAAAACAACCAAAAAAGAGAAATGATTTGATGGTGAATGCCAAAACATAAGAAAACAATTAAAGAACCTATCAAACCAAAAGCATAGAGACCCAGGCATCCAGAACACACGGCTTTGCTACAACGAATTATTAAAACACTAAAAATACATTAAGGAGGAAAGGGAGCAAGACGTTAGAAATCAATTACACCTTATTGAAGAATCAATTCAAACAAACCACTTCTGGAAAAATTGGAAAACCTTAAACAAGGAACATCATGAGGACATACCAATCCAAAATGGAAACGTATGGATAAACCATCTCTCAAATCTTTTCAGCCCAATAGAACAGAATGCAGAACAAGTACACATACAAGAGAAACTACATAAACTAGAGACCACAATCAAAGACTATCAGAGCCCACTTCATTCCCCAATTTCACTAAAAGAACTACAGGACAAAATAAAATCAGTAGAAACTAAAAAGGTCTGCGGTGTTGATGGCATCCTAAATGAAATGATTAAATTCACAGATCTCAAATTTCAGTTGGCTGTTCTAAAACTTTCAACATCATCCTTAGCTCTGGGATCTTCTCCAGTATTTGAAACCAAGGACTGATAACACCGCTCCACAAAAGTGGAGACAAATTTGACCCTAATAACTACCGAGGGATCTCTGTCAGCAGTAACCTCGGAAAAGTCCTGTGTATGATTTTAAACCACAGAATCCTACATTTCCTTTCTGGAAATAATGTCTTCAGCAAATCACAAATTGGCTTTTTACCAAAATATTGTATAACAGACCACCTCTTTACTCTTGGTACTCTAATTGACAACCAAATTAATAAAAAAGGCCAAATTATTTTCCTGCTTCGACTTTAAAAAAGCGTTCGATTGAATCTGACATGAGGGTCTGTTGTACAAACTACTAGAAAATGGAATCGGAGTAAAAACCTACGCCCTCATTAAATCCATGTACAGTAACAACAAGTGTGCTGTAAAAATTGGCAAAAATCACACAAGACTTCTTCTCCCAAAGGTGCTGGGTTAGACAAGGATGTAGCTTAAACCCCACCCTCTTCAGCATTTACATCAACGAGTTGGCAACGTCATTAGAAAAGTCTGTAGTGCCCAGTGTCACCCTGTTGGACACCAAGGTCAAATGCCTATTGTTTGCAGATGACTTGGTGCTCCTATCTCCAACCAAGGAGGGTCTTCGGCAGCACCTGGTCCTCCTGCCCAGGTTCTGCCACACCTGGGCCCTGACAGGGAACCTATCCAAAACAAAGATCATGATATTCCAAAAAAGGAACAATCCCCAACACCAAAAACTCAAATTCTTTTTAGATACAATTGAAATTGAGCACACAAACAACTACACTTACCTTGGTGTAAGCATCAGTAGCACAGGGAACTTTAACCAAGCTGTAAATGAGCTGAGAGACGAGGCAAGAAGGACTTTCTACGCCATCAAAAAGAACATCAAATTAGACATCCCGATTCAAATCTGGCTCATAATATTGAACTCAATCGTAGAACCCATTTCTCTTTATGGTTGCAAGGTCTGGGGTCCTCTCACAAACCAAGATTTTGCAAAATGGAATAAACACCAAATTGAGACCCTGTAAATCCATCCTCCCGAGTCCAAAGGAAAACACCAAACAATGCATGCAGAGCAGAATTTGGACGATACCCACTTAATATTAAAATCCAAACAAGAGCATTAAAATTTTATAAACATTTAAAAGAAAGTGACCCTGACATGCTCCATAACAAAGCGCAGACCTCCAGAGAGTCCTCAGAGCTCTGCGCCCTCACAGACCTGGTTCTGAGTCTCCACTCACAAACGGAGCCCTCGGACAACAAGTCAGTCTGAAATCAACCAAATTATTAAACACCAAAAACAAAAATACATCACGCTTTGGCAAGAAACAACCAAAACACAGAGCAAATTAAAATGTTATCTGGCCCTAAATAGAGATTGCACAAAATACCTGAGAACTGTGACTGATCCAAAACTGAGGAAATGTTCGACCAGGTACAGACTCTGTGAGCACGACCTTGCCATCAAGAGAGGACGCCACCGACAGATGTGGCTCCCCAGAGAGGACAGACTGTGCACCCAGTGCACCCAACAGGAAGTGGAAACAGAGCTCCACTTCCTCACCAGCTGTCCTCTTTATCAGGATTGAAGAGAAAAATACTTTCCTGTCCATCCACGCCTTAGACCATGGATTCGGGGACACGGATGATCAAGACAAAGTGGCATACCTTCTGGGCAAGAGAAACAAACAGTGCACGGTCATAGCAGTACGCTACGTGAGCTGCTGTGACCGAAGAAGAGGACAAGCTGCAGCAAAAATTTAATATGTACATACTTTGAATGTTTTTTGTTTTTTCCTTCCTTTTCTTGTTGTTGTCATGTATACATTTTTTATTGCTTTGGCAATGAAGAAGGAATTTTTTCTATGCCAATAAAGCAAATTGAAATTGAATTGAGAGCAAGAGAGACTAATATTGAGAATCAACCCAAAGTGAAAAAGCCTCTGTGTTCCTTACAGGCTGGGAGCTATGATGAGTCTCTTAAACACCTTGAAGAGCTGCAGGAACTCAACAAAGAGGACTACAAGATTGCCATGAATAAAGCTGTTGTTGAGTTTTATAAGAGTGGTCAGACCACCATAGGCACACTAAAGCAGACCTTAATGGCTATGAAAAACCAGGTAAATGCTCATTTTCTCTTACACACTTGTTTTCAATGTTAGCTCAAACACAGCCCTTCACTTGTTTTTCTTGTTTCATATACACTGGCTCTATCCTCCATCCAGGTTCATACATCACCAGAGGACATTGAAGGTTTGGATGATGTTGAAAACAGTTTTCTCTACTATAATCAAGCTATCATCCACTATCATTTACGACAGTACTCTGAGGCCATTTCTATAGGAGAGAAGCTCTACCAGTTTCTGGAACCTTTTGGTATGTCTTGCTGTAGTGCATGGTAGTTCTTTGTCAGCTGTTACTCAAATGAATTAAACAACTAGTTGATCATGTATCAAGAATGAAAATAGAAACTGTGATTAGAGCAGGGGTCTTAATCTGTGTTCTATTTAGGGCAAAGACCATACAAGTTTTCTTTCCTCCTAGTCTCTCTTTAGCAGTTTGTTCACTGAATTCCTTCCCACTGATTGCTGATCAGTGAAAGCACCTGTTTTGTTGCTGGCTGAAAGAAAACTGTAACTCCAGTGGCTCCGTAATAGGGCTGGGCAGTTTGACCGTAAATCGTCTTTGCGGTTATTTGAAGCTTTCAAGTCTTTCATTTTTAGCTTGCTCATGTGATGATGTCGTGTCGTCTGTCCATCTGTCTGTCCGTCTGTTCACATTTTACGGGAATCGCTACTCCTTCTAGACATTTGCCCTGATGCACACCAAAGCCACTCAAATTGATCCTCAGGTGGGTCTGCAGCCAAGTTGTGCTCAAGGTCAAAGGTCAGGAGGTCTGGGCACTTACGTGATTTCAGAAAAATCACTGCTCCTCTTAGACAGTTGCCCCAGTGGTCTCCAACCTCACTCACAATGACCCTCAGGAGGGTCTGCATCTAGGTTGAGTTCAAGGTTATTGTCAAAGGTCAGGAGATCTGGGCATTTATGATTTCCCGAAAAACATTACTCCTCCTAGGCCATTGACCTTGACTTTATGCACATCCTAGATTGGTCTGTATCTACGCTGTGCTTAAGGTTAAGGTCAAAGCTCAGGAGATGTGAGCACCCCTGAGTGATTTTGTCAGGTTGAAATGAGCTACTCCGTCATTGATGGTGTGGTTGTGTTTTTTTTTCCCCCTCTCTCCTTCTCCCTAATAACTCACTGACAAGCCTCGTAATTAAGCCACAGAGTGCTACATCAATGAATAGATCACTGCTGCGATTCAGCCATAAATGAGCATAATGAAGAATAGGCCCATTGTCACCCCACACACATGCAACAAAACTAAACACTGTTCAGTGCAGCAGTTGGTGTCCACACAGACCTGTTAGGGGCCTGTGGGCCATCACCACACAGGGACCACAAATTGTAAATTGCTGTTTTTAAGGACAGTGCAAGCTGATGAACATTGATATCAAGCAATGTAAACTTGCCAGATTGTAGCCAGTGGCTAATTTCCATCTAAACCATGAATCTCCGATCAGGTTCTTAAATACATCCTTAGCTCATCCACCCACACTGCAAAACAGTTGAGATGAGGCGGACAACAGTCAGAGGCCAACAGGAGCCAGCCTCGGTGCACCCCGCTTGTGCCCTCTCAGCATCTCCAGATGAATTAGAGTCAATCATCTCATACTCTGAGGACAGACACTGCATTTCTTTTTGGTACAAGCTGTTTTAATTTTTACGCTGTGTTCTGCTGCTTCTGAACAGCGCTGACTGTACTGCATTCAGGTTGCAAAGTAAAGCGAATGGGGCACGGAAGATGTCTTAAACACACACACACACACACACACACACACACACACACACAAAACGGGTAGAAGGGGAGAACTGGAAAAACTGACATGAGCTAAATTACTTCGGTTTTATTTTGGTTAATGGTCCAGCCCTACTCCATATATTATTTTTTCCCCTAATAACTATAACAGTTAATACAGTTAATGGTTAATCCATTATCATTCACCTCAGTGGGTGTCTCTAGAGTGCAGCCTCTTTACAGTAGGGCTGGGCGATATGAAAAAATTCCAGTCACGCGAATTTTTTTCTATATTGATCGATAGATATTGCGATATAAATTAAATCACTATTTCTGTCAAGCTTAAAGGTGCCTTTTTACTCCTGAGATGTGAAGCTATAACAAGATTAATTTTAAATATTTATTTTCTGTCAGAAGTTGAACCTGACAAATGTAGAACATCATACAACTGTATTTCAAATAATTATAAAACATAAATTATAAATATTTTATAATATTCTGCTCACCAACTTTCCCATAGCGGAGTGAAGTACCACGCCCAAAGCACTGCAACCATGTCCGCTTGTTTAGTGATGCGGTCTTCACTATATTTGTCCCACTGTCTGTGGTGATGCAGACTTGTTTGTCTTCACTCAATCTCCAGGATGCAAGTGCTTCATTCAGTCCTAAATGACTTCATCTGTATAGTCTTCAGGAAAGTTTGAAGACATCTGCTTTTCAAATTCCAATCTTGGTCAATGAAGTGGGCAGTGAGGCTCATATATGGTTCAGATGTGCGACTTGATCACAAATCTGATGTAGTAGTGAAGTATGGCTGACTTTACAGCTCCTTTTCAATTGTTTCTCTACATTCCGTGTACAGCTGGGGGGCATGTCGTCTGGGAGAAATATTTATGGCCAGGGAGTTGGTAACGAGGGTCAGTTACTTACAACAGGATGGCACTGCTTCAGATGGTAAAAAAGATTTGTAGTGTTACCTGATTTTGTGGGAACGTGCTTGCGACACAGTCTGCAGTGCATGTTAAGCTGCTTTTTGTCAGACTTTAAATAGCCAAAATGTCTCCACGCTGTTGAATTTCTTGGACCCTTCTTTTCAACATTCTTCTCCTCTATTGAGCATTGGGTGGCGGCCATTTTGGTGTCTTCTTTGGTAGCACTGTCACTGGACTTTTCATTAATGTTTCCTGTTGTTTCCTACACGGCTGCGCTAGCCCAAAGCAGGTGTACTAACTGCTAAGCCCCAGCTGCTGGTCCTACGCACGCTGTTGTGTGCGTCAATCGAACGTGACTTCCAGCCATGTGATTGGTTCAGTGCGGTGTATTCTCATTTTCATTGGCTTTTCGTGTTGTCTGTCAAAACACGGAACGAATGAGTCCTATCGAAGTTCTATCGACCATGTATTATGTCTCTATCGAGGAAAAGTTATTTCGCGATAATTATCGTTATCGTTTTACTGCCCAGCCCTACTTTACAGGAGGTTATGTCTTGTTCAGCATAAAGATGTGCTAGCCTTGACACAATCACGCCACTGTGTTGTTTGTCCTCCTAGAAGAGACGTTTGCTCAGGCTGTATGCTTCTTGTTGGTGGATCTCTACTTGCTCACCTTCCAGCCAGAGAAGGCCCTCCATCTGCTGGCTGTCCTCGACAAACTCTCTGTGCAAGGGACTAGCAAGAATGGCAAAGGAGAGGTACATAGGCGTGATATCTGAGCTGTTACACTTGAATGGCTTCACAGTTGGGACAGATTTTATTCAGTGAAATTGTTGTGCTTAAGGCTACTAACTGAGGACTATTTTTGCTAAGTTGTATGAAACTCATTTAAGAACACAAACTGAGTGTGCAATGGTGTTTTCTTCTAGAACAACAGTTCAAATAAAGATGGAGCAAACCAGAAAGCAGAGTTTGCAGCATTGATTGAAGCGGCAAAATCAAAAATGCACCAGGTAAGGCGCTTTGTCAAAGTATTCACCCCTGTTATAAATGGAATTGTTGTAGAAATGACCCCGGTTACATGGTCACAATAAGCTGATTACTGGGAGTAAACCGATAAAGGCAATAATCAGTTTTGTTGTTTACATGCATTGAATAAATATATGCATTGGAGGGTAAACCACTTGAATTAATGACCCCGGATACATGGCCTTTATCGGATTGGGCTTCATGTCCACCAAACACGTTTTTTCAGCTGTGGGCGACTATTTTCTATTCATTCTCTATGTAGTCCAGCATCTACGAAACACTTTCAGCGGTGACCGCTTTTTGTCATGGCGCTCGGAGTTGAAAAAATTTCAACTATTCAGACTACAGCTGAGCTCGTCAATGTCAGACCTTTCTAAGCAGCCAATCAGAATAAGGAAGGGCGGGACATGGGATGCCAGTACAGTTTGCACTCAGACTCCTGTTTGCTTTTCGGTGTCATCATATTTTGCATCCAGAGCTGCTACCAATGCTAGAATACGTTTCCTGTCCATTGTTATTTAGAGCTGCTATTGAAAAATAAGTAGAAAGTCTGACCATAGGAAAAGCGTGAGTGACAAGCTGTAGTTGGGATACAGGGCACAGACTTTTTTTTTTTTTTTTTTTTCCAGAGCACAGTGCCCAAGCACTGAAAAAAAGACGTTCAGGGCGATCGGGTGACAAAAAAAGCGTTTGGTGGACATGCAGCCTTATTCTGTTTACATGGCCTCTTTAATAATCAGATAACTCCAGAAATCCAATCATAACTGGTTTATTTGTTTACATGTAGACATGGTCAGTGTGAATGTGGATTTTTACAAAGTAATTATTTAAAATAATATTTTGCATAAATATTCAGCCCCTTTAAAAAGACTGACTTCATTGAACAGAGGTCTAGCTAGTTGACGCTTGAAGTCTCAAGGTTCGTGAAATGGAGATCAGCTGAGGAGTAGTGAATGTGTCTGATGTGACTGTAGTGTAAAGGTGACCCACCACGGGTAAACCACCACCAAGTCGGCCTGACATGATTCCTAAAAAAAACACATACTTTTTTTGGAAAAATTTGTCATTTTCTTTCTTTTTTTTTTTCCAAAATATGCTAGTTGAAATCATGAAGAAGCTACTCCATGCTTCAAATAACGGTGTGGGAGATTTTAAAACCATAAACTTTGTATTTGAAATAGAGTAGTTTTGGAGGGAAATATCAGCTAGACCGCTTCTTAGTTTCGGGGGTGTGGATACCACAGCTGATTTATACTGTATATCCGGTTTGTTTGGCAGTTCACGCGTCTTTGTTATTCATTTCAGCCAATCAGCAGCATGTTCAGGTACAAGCACATGGCTACTTAAGCAGCTTAAGGAGGGTTTCCAGAGCTCCTTTTGATTAACACTCTAAGGGGGTTGGGTTCATGCTAAGTCATGCAAATGAACCACTTTTGTTACCCCCCCCCCCACCTGGCTCACCTGGAAGGTGACAATCCTTGGAAACTTTGAACCTGAGTTTCTCAGAGAAGTAGTTTGAAGGTGCTGTTGTGGATTTTTACTTGTTAATAAATAGTCCCTTATAAATGTGGTGAAGGAATAAGGAATGATGAAAAATGAAACAGCTGGATACTTGATAAGAAGTTGTTTTGAGAACAAAGTATCATAGAGAAAAAATATGATATTAAGAATAAAACATGATGAGAAGGAAATCTTTCACATTCCTGACATTCAAATGGCCACTTTTTCTTCAAATCTTTAAAGAGGACATGAAATGCTACATGGTTTAGTCACTATTTAAAACTTGGACCTATATACTAATAATATACACTCACCGGCCACTTTATTAGGTACACCTGTCCAACTGCTCGTTAACACTTAATTTCTAATCAGCCAATCACATGGCGGCAACTCAGTGCATTTAGGCATGTAGACATGGTCAAGACAATCTCCTGCAGTTCAAACCGAGCATCAGTATGGGGAAGAAAGGTGATTTGAGTGACTTTGAACGTGGCATGGTTGTTGGTGCCAGAAGGGCTGGTCTGAGTATTTCAGAAACTGCTGATCTACTGGGATTTTCACGCACAACCATCTCTAGGGTTTACAGAGAATGGTCCGAAAAAGAAAAAATATCCAGTGAGCGGCAGTTCTGTGGGCGGAAATGCCTTGTTGATGCCAGAGGTCAGAGGAGAATGGCCAGACTGGTTCAAGCTGATAGAAAGGCAACAGTGACTCAAATAACCACCCGTTACAACCAAGGTAGGCAGAAGAGCATCTCTGAACGCACAGTATGTCGAACTTTGAGGCAGATGGGCTACAGCAGCAGAAGACCACGCCGGGTGCCACTCCTTTCAGCTAAGAACAGGAAACTGAGGCTACAATTTGCACAAGCTCATCGAAATTGGACAATAGAAGATTGGAAAAACGTTGCCTGGTCTGATGAGTCTCGATTTCTGCTGCGACATTCGGATGGTAGGGTCAGAATTTGGCGTCAACAACATGAAAGCATGGATCCATCCTGCCTTGTATCAATGGTTCAGGCTGGTGGTGGTGGTGTAATGGTGTGGGGAATATTTTCTTGGCACTCTTTGGGCCCCTTGGTACCAATTGAGCATCGTTGCAACGCTACAGCCTACCTGAGTATTGTTGCTGACCATGTCCATCCCTTTATGACCACAATGTACCCAACTTCTGATGGCTACTTTCAGCAGGATAATGCGCCATGTCATAAAGCTGGAATCATCTCAGACTGGTTTCTTGAACATGACAATGAGTTCACTGTACTCAAATGGCCTCCACAGTCACCAGATCTCAATCCAATAGAGCATCTTTGGGATGTGGTGGAACGGGAGATTCGCATCATGGATGTGCAGCCGACAAATCTGCGCCAACTGTGTGATGCCATCATGTCAATATGGACCAAACTCTCTGAGGAATGCTTCCAGCACCTTGTTGAATCTATGCCACGAAGAATTGAGGCAGTTCTGAAGGCAAAAGGGGGTCCAACCTGTGTACCTAATAAAGTGGCCGGTGAGTGTAGGTATAACACTGTAAGTGCAACTGGATTGAAAAAAGTCATCAAAATTCTGTTTTAAGCATTTCAAAATCGTCATATTGCCCGAGCCTCAATGGTGACGTCACCAGGTTGGTTGGTCAGGAATGCCTGCATTAGATTATCACTTACAGTTAGCTTGTCAGAAGCTCGATGGAGAAAAAGGAAAACAAAAAGAAGAATCAACAGGGGGGGGGGGCATTTCTGTATTGCACCTGACTGCAGCAATGAATTTTACAGGCTGTCCGTTTTCATTCATTGCCACTGAAACGGGCAGCTGTTCTTCTCTGGTGGCTGGCTGCACTCAAATAGGTCAACCCTCCAGTTAGCCGCAATGCTGTAGTCAGCATTTTACAAATGAGGACTATATAGAGGAGAGAGTTTTTAAGTGGGATAAACTCGTGGTTCGCCGCACCAACAGGCTACAAGCAGATGCTGCCCCATCTGTGTTTGATTTTTCTTCTTATCAAGCCAGGTGTACAGATCAGCCCACACAGGGTAAAAGTACTGAGATAGATGTGCTCTGTGAAGAGAGAGCCCAGCGGAGATTTCACCAGGCAGAGCAGAGAGAAGTAAAATAAATAAGTAGACATGCCTACTGTACATATTCAGAAAATGTCCCACAATATATACGAACATTATTCAATTGATGATCTGTCAGTTTTAAGTTATTAAGGCATTTTAGATAATACTCATAAATGTGCAGCTAACCATAAAAAGCAGTTCAGACTCAGCTGTCTTACCTCGACACCCCAGGACTCCTAATATCCACAGATTTAAAAAAACCCCAAACCATTAATTAAAGTTAACTGGCATTTTTCCTCCTGGTAAAAAGCAATCCATGCGCAGCAGTCACTTCCGTGTCCTTTCCTCCTGGATACTATCAGATCTTAGCAGGCTATTTGGTAAATAACTCTGCAAAAATAGTGTTAAAAAAAAAAAAAAAAAGAAAGTATGGCATCTCTTCCCTTGATGCTGAACAAGCTCTAATCCATTGGTACTTCAGGGTGAATAAACCAGTGGTAAAGACGCTTGTTTACTTCCGGTATTTAGCTGGACTGGTAGAGATTAGTCTTTTTTTTTTTTTTTTATACAACCCAGAGTTTAAAATGGATTTATAGACTAAAAGAATGAGATTTGTACATAAAATTTAAAATACTTGAAATACCTTTTGATAAGTTTGGAAATTTCTAGCACAATGTTCCTCCTGGAACTGTTCAAACACATTTACTCAAATATTATTACAGCCAAGGCAATCATTTCCAGAACATTTACAGTCTAAATTGTTCTGTTTTATACCTTAACACTTTGATTTGTATTGAATTTTTAAATGTTTGACAGAAACTACAGCTTATAAACCTTTATTTGCTGAAAATTTTGAATTTATTAAAATGTGGCAAAAATTGAGTATGAAGATGGATCTTTTTCCTGATTTATAATGGACCAAACTGAAGTGTATAAAAAATTCACAACAGTTGTTTTTATCCTATTTTATTTGAGATTCAATGTCATGGTAAGGTAATCTATGGAACTTTACTGTTAAAACATACACATATTTATATTACATTCACAGTCAAATATTTCAAGCCTTTTTGATAATTATGGCTATAGCTTTGGAAATTAAATTCTAATTTCCTGAGATGCAGTGATTAACTGCATTGCACTACTGCCCCCTGCTGTTTTAAAGGAGTAGCAGGTCAAAAACTTTCCTCTATGCCAAAACTCAATTTTAGCTGAAATATCCTGCACAAATTTAGATGTTCACACAAAGAGACTGGGAATAGAGTGTGTATTGGCAACAGCGAATTTTAGCAAGAAAGAGACACTGACAGATGACATTGAATTTATACAAATGATGACACATGATCATCCATATGGAAAAGCAGCAGAGGATGTGGTACCACCATCATGGCAACCTCTCTCCTGTCAGAGTGGAGAGCTGGAGTCATCTGATGGAGACTCAGTGGAGGAAGTCTGTAGTGTTGAGGTGGACGAAGACTTCCACATGAGAGGCTGTGAGAGCATCAGTAGTGAGAGTGATGCAGCAGATGCAGACCTACAAACATTTCAGGACAGAAAAATCATAGTAAGCATTGAAGAACTCTGAAAGATTTTCTGTATCTGCCACTTTGAAGGTTGTGGTAAATGTTTAGTCCAGTCACCAACATTTAGGAAAAGTGGATTTGGCATGATGATAAAAACTGAATGTATCAGTAGCCATGAGTTCATTTGGAACTCGCAGCACCCTTGGTCAGTGACACCATGGAGTGCAATATTGCCATCCATGCAGCCAGTTTTGCCACTGGGAATCAGTGCAATTTATTTCTAGAGGTATGTGACACTACTGGTCTTGAATGTGTCTCTGAGAGAATGCTTTAACATCCAGAAAGCATATGTCATCCCTGAGGTGGCTGGAGTATGGAAAACACACAATGAAGCAGTGCTAGCAGCAATGAATGACAAAGCACTTGTTGTGAGTGGTGACTGCAGATACGACAGGCCAGGCCATAATGCAACATTCGGCACTCACTCTGTTCTTGACACTGAGTCAAATCTGGTGGTGGCACAGGAGACTGTTAAGGTCACAGAGGTCAAAAACAGCTACTGGCTGGAGGTAGAAGGACTGGAGAGGTGCCTGTCAGAACTCTGAGTATGGAGTCCCAGTGTCTGGAATTACCACCAACTGCCACCCATCAGTGCAGAAGGTCCTGCGACACAAATACAAAGAGATACAGCATGAGTGTGATCTGTGGCAACGTTGTAAAAGCTGTAAAAAAGAGACTGTTATAAACCCACTATGAGGAGCTATATGACTGGATAAAAATGATCACAAACCATCTCTGGTATTCAGTTCGTACCTGTGAAGGAAATGTCAGGAGGCTCAAGGAGACGTGGACCTCTGCTCTTCACCACATCACCACTGTGCACCACTGGACATGTGGTGAGACACAAGCAGGTGTGAGCACCCTCCATACACTCCTGAAGAAGAGTGTATGCGACCCTGGCTCCAGCCCAGCTCTGCTGCTTTAGAGCATCTACAAAAGATCGTTTTTGATAGGTTACTCCTACAAAAACTAGACAAGACAGCTAAAGGTGTCCACACAGGCCAGCTTGAGAACCTTAATTCACTGTACACCAAATACGCTGCCAAAAGGAAGAAGCTCCTGAAGGACAGCTTTGAGGCACGTCTTCGTGTAGCTGCACTGGACCACAAATGGAATTTAAACGGAGAAAATACAAAAATAAAAAAGGGTGAAACACAACACTAACACCAGTTCTCCAAAGGGGCTCAGCAGTTTGTGGTGTCTACAAGAAAAAAGGACAATGACTATACAGTACCTTCAGAAAGGACATTGTGTCTGGAGTAATCTGCAGATCCAAGTCTGTGTCCGTCCGTGAGGCACTCAAACAGTCAAAGATTGAGACAACCACCCTGGCCCAACACAAGGGTCTTGAAAAGCCTGACAAAGCTCTCAGTGGCAAAACACCTGAGCAGGTCTGGACATTCAGTGTGAGGTTATTGAAAAATAAAATGGACAAAGAATAAACATCACTGGAGTGCAAGAACAAACACTACCATCCACATCTCTATTTCTATGCATTCTTATTACACAGCTTCATGCAGTTATTAAAGTGTTAAATGGTTGCTTTTATGACTCACTATAAAATGGGTAAAAATGGAAGGGCTGGGCAATATGGGTCAAAATTATATCCCAATATATTTATTTTATATCTGAATACTAAATATACTGTAGAGCTCAGTGCATTTTTGTTAGTGAATTGAATGAGTCGTCACATTTTGGTGGTTTTCAATTACACATTATTAGTAAAAGAAATTGATACACAGTATATATACACTACGTGTGTGTGTGTATGATTTTATTCCACTTATGTAATAGTTGCATAATATTCAGCATGTAAATGAAATGATAAAAAACCCAAATGCTCTATTTGTTTTCCACAACAATATCAAAATGATCTGAGCACAATTACTTTTCTTCTCTTGCTTACCAAAACATGTTTGTACAAATGTAGTACAAACAAACACGAAAGGAAGAACTTTTTGCCCTGGAAAACTATTCAAGTTTAATCACAGGGATTAAAAATATTTCAGTTTCCTACACGTACTGACTCAGCAATCCATGTCTATTAAGGGCCCATGTGATTACAGTCTATTGCTTATTTTTGTTTTTCATGAGTCTGAGACAAAAAAGCAGTCACTTATTTGAGTTGCTAGTTCTTGTTTTGAAACTTCACCTGCAGTTGCATGGATGTTTTCAGTCCCTGCACACTCAGACTGTGTGTTGCGGCCCTGTTCCTTCTTGGAGTGGGTCCTCTGGTTTTTTTTTTTTTTTTTTTTCCTGGGTTGTAGGTGGAGCTGCGAAGGACCGCCCCTGGCTTGAGGGTTGCCCTATATAAGCCACACCTGCACACTTGTCAGCAGCGTTTTGCTTCGGCAGAGGCAAGCTATCTCTGCTGTGTTCGCACTGCCCACTGCTGCCTGTTTGCCATTTGGTCGGAGCTGTGCTGGCGGCCCTTGTTTGTGCTATCTGTGGCCTGTGGGCTTTTGGTTTTGGGTTTGCCGCTGGGTGCACTTGCAGCCCTGACAGAGACATTTGGTTGCTGGGTTGGCCAGTGACTGGTTTGGTTTTTTCTCTTGTTTGTCTCACACATCTAACCTACTTACACACCACTGATTATTACAGACACCCTTTTATTTTGTTTTTTCCCTAAATAAGAAACTTGCATTTAAATTGGCACCTCCGTGTGGTCTCCCCTTTTGTCCAGCCTCGAGCCGGGCTGTGACACTATGCAACTAGTTATTTCAAATCTATCCATCTGTGCCCAGCCCTAATTCAAAGATTGTTGTTACACTTGTTTAAATGTTTTAATAACCTTTGCATAACTTTTGTTTTAGTCTGGCTTGGTGAATTATAAATTTGTTATGTTTTCAGACAAAGTATGTTGATCAGTTTTGTGACGGTCATGACATTAAGTGACAGAGGGGAAAACAACAAATCAAGCAAATCATACATACCACACTCACCAAGCTGTTCCTCAGTTTCTGTAATGTAAAAGCATTTGGGGGAAAATGTGAATAGCAATATGAGAGAACACCTGTACTGTTGTGGCATATCTAACTCACCTTTTGACAAATCAAGTTCCCTGGACACTAGTATGGAAAGTGTGAATACAAGTGCCTCTAGAATTTAATGACAGCTGTAATGAATTGCCCTTTCAGGGCAGAGAAACGAGACCCAGGTGCTGAACTGCCGTTATTGTAATTTATTAACGCAGAGGATAAATACAAAGTTCCACAAAGTGTTCAAAAACACAGAAGCAAACGAGAAGGAGATTACTTACAAGAATACTCACCAGAGCGAAGCAGGGCTCTGGTAGAGACGTGGAGTGACAAGCCAAAGCAGCGACAAAGTAAAATGAAACACAGAGCTCTTAAATAGGGCTCAAAACCCATCACATAATACTTGGCAGGTGTGGGTGCCCGAGCAGGCGGGAGAAGGCAGTAATGCAGAATCAGGATCAGCTGGGTGAATGAGGGGGAGGCATACCAGACTGACAGCTGACAGGGCACGCCCACATGAAGCTTCATATCCCTGACAGCTGTCAACAGAAAAAAGGACAATACTGGGGATAACAGGATAACACATCATGAAAAAGTATAATTATGAATAAGTGCAGAAAGTAAAAATATAACACTAACACAAACAGAAAAATGACAAGCAGAAAACAAATACATGAACTCAAAAGGCATGAAGTGCAACAGGAGAATAAATGAACAGAAAAAGCCATGAGACCAAGTCTGGAGGAGTATTCCAGACCTCTGCTCATGACAGAGCCCCCCTCTCAAGGGGTGGACCCCAGACACCCCATGATAACACCAAAAGACCCCCCCCCCCCCCCAAGCAGGAACCACAATGGTCTAGGCCAGGGGGGAACAAAACAAATGCTCAGGACCCACACCAGTCACTAGCAATGGATTAGGCCCCCTGGGCCAAGGAGCTGGAGAGTTCAGGGGGGTGACCAAAGTCCCAAGCCTGGCAGACCCAACGGCTCAGGCTGTCAGGCGGCTGCCCAGAGTTCTTAAGCCACTTGAATAGGAGAGGGGGCCTGGGAGGCGGCTCCCCAACGGGGAGACCCAATGATGGGAAGGA
Organism: Pholidichthys leucotaenia; assembly: GCA_020510985.1. Taxonomy (NCBI): domain Eukaryota; kingdom Metazoa; phylum Chordata; class Actinopteri; order Cichliformes; family Pholidichthyidae; genus Pholidichthys; species Pholidichthys leucotaenia. Next base: position 305,207,489 of record CM035836.1, read on the forward strand.
GAGCCACGGAGGGGGAACCACTACGGCGTCTGGCAGGGGGACTGGAAGGGGTGTCTGGAAGGGGGGACCATGACGGCATCTGGCACTGGAAGGGGAACCATGATGACGTCAATCTGGCCAGCAGCACCCTCGGTGGTCTTGAACCGGGAAGTTGAACCTGCAGTGGCTCCGGGCTGGAGCGGAGCTGCACCCGTGACGGACCCCGGGCTGGAGCGGAGCTGCACCCACGTTTGCTTCGGGCTGGGGCGCAGCATTCACGGGAGACCCAGACAGCGGAGGAGGGACCCAAACAATGGCCTCGGGCAGAGGAGGAGTTGCACCCGCAGTGGACTGACCGAAGCTGTACCCACGGAGGTCCCGGGCTGGGACAGGGCACCCACGACGACCTCCACTGTGAGGGAAGCTGGCCCCAACGCGACCTTGGACAGCGAGCATGGATCCACGGAGACCTCTGGTGGTACTGAAACATTCCCTGTGACCCTGGGAGGAAGCTCAGGCAAAACACACAGAGAGTCAGGGTCACCGGCAGTGGCGGAGCCCAGCGAGGCAAGCTCAGGCACAGCGGGCAGCTGCACCCGGCTCTCCTCACCAAGAGCCAGGCAGAATCTCTCCAAAACTGAGACAAGAAAAACAAAGGAGAGCACTTGCCTGAGCTCGAGCTCCACTGCCGTCCAGGACTCTGTTGATCTGGGCAATGATGTAACTTAGGGCTCAGCCCTCTGGAGGTCCAGCTCGGTCGCTAACTCTGTTGCAGTGGACTCCGCAGCAGGTATGATGGTGGTTGCAGTCTCTCTGGCCCCAGGTGGAATGACCCATGTAGGAGGGTCTTCCAACATGGCGGCTGGGGCTCAGCTCGCTGTTGGCACTGGAACTGCGTCCTTCAGGGCCACAGGTTCCTCCTGCATCCAGCGGCTCAATCCCGGGGTTGGCAAACACTCAGGGGCCATAGGAGAGGACACGGAGAGAGCTGGTGAGCAATTTATTACTGCAACAGGTGGGGAGCGCTCAGGGGACTGCATGTCCTGAGTCTTCCTATCAGGAATCAGGCAAGGCATATCATCAAAAATTGAGATGGAATGAAATGACACTTGCCTGTTCTCCCAGTGTTCGCTGTTATCTGCTGCAGCAGTTATAACGTCATCCCTCTCTGTGGCAATGGTGGGCGTGGGCCCCCCTGAGGATTGTGGAGGAGCCATCCCTGTTGTCACGAGGACAGACGCAGCCGGGGAGCAAAGAGAGGATCCCTCGGCAGCAGGAGAGGACACCATAGTGGCGCGGGAAACGGCAGCGACAGACCCAGAGGAAGCTGAGGATTCAGCTGGAAAAAAGAGAGAGGAAGGCTGCACTGCTGAGGAGGGTTTCAGTATCTGCGTCGGGGAAAGAGCTGTCCGAGAGGTGGACTTATTCCTCCGGCAGTCCGGAGCTGAATGACGCTGTTCTTGTGATGAAGCTGCAACCGGAAGAGGGGACGGACTTCTGTCGAGGTGAGCGCCTCCGTAACGGCTTCGGTCCAGTGGGAGGCGGACCCGTCGTCAGCCCGGGGAATGATTGCTGAAGCGCGGTGACCGTGGACAGCAGTCCCGCATATTGAGGATGCTTTCAGAGGCCGGGGTGTGTCTCCAGAATCCCCACCGAAGATTACTTACAAGAATACTCGCCAGAGCGAAGCAGGGTTCTGGTGGAGACGTGGAATGACGAGCCAAAGTGGCGACAAAGTAAAAGGAAACACAGAGCTCTTAAATAGGGCTCAAAACCCATCACATAATACTTGGCAGGTGTGGGTGCCCGAGCAGGCGGGAGAAGGCAATAATGCAGAATCAGGATCAGCTGGGTGAATGAGGGGGAGGCAAACCACAGACTGACAGCTGACAGGGCACACCCACATGAAGCTTCATATCCCTGACAGCTGTCAACAGAAAAAATGACAATACTGGAGATAACAGGATAACACATCATACCAAAGAATAATTATGAATAAGTGCAGAAAGTAAAAATATAACACTAACACAAACAGAAAAATGACAAGCAGAAAACAAATACATGAACCCAAAAGGCATGAAGTGCAACAGGAGAATAAATGAACAGAAAAAGCCATGAGACAGAGTCTGGAGGAGTATTCCAGCCCTCGGCTTTATTTGCATTGTGAACAAACCACCTCTCACTTTAGTCAAGCTACAGATTTAATCTAGAATTCATTGTGATGTTCAAAGCTTTGATAGACAGGTGATGGCAATGTGGTCCTGATGGATGCCACCAAACAAGCTGGAATAGGTATCCTGTTCCTCCTGCCTAGATGTCCTCTGGCCCAAAGGGTGAAATGTCCGTATGCAGTTAAGCTGAGCAGACTGAAGAGAAGTAGCAATGCTGTCTATCATTGGTTATCACAAAAGGACTATAACATGTTTTTGAGAACAGACAGATTAAGTGTAACAGCAAACACAACATTGAGATACCAGGTAAATCGCTGTTTAAAAGCTGGCAGTTTACTAGTCTGCTAGCTGATTAGTCATTAAATGTCCTTAATTGATCTCTGTTTACACGCTAAGCAGCTAACATTAGCATTAGCCATTTACCTGCTATTGTCCGCCCGGACTTCGCAGAGCGGTAACATGGACACTTCCAGAATGTCCCTCTCACAACACAGAATTTCAGAAGTCCGGTTCATAGTAATGCACCTTAGATCTGCAAACAAATGATCCAGATATGCCCCTTGGCAGCAGATGGACTTGTTTACAGTTGGCATCGCAATGCAGCAGCCTCCATACATACACCAGGTCGTGTTTCCCAGCCTCTCAGCACCTGGCTGAATTGGCGGTTCCTCCTGCTCCGATACCTCCCCATAAACAGCTGGAGCTCACTCTGCCCTCCTCATCAGCTCAAAGGCATAAGCCAGGGATGGGTAACTGGCAGCCCGCCAGTCCATTTCCAAAAATCAGTTACAGTATTTATTTATGTCACGTTTGGAACGGCATTCTTAAATGCAATTATAGAGTCCACCAGCAGAGGGAGCTCTAATCGAAACGTAGTGGTGCTCTCAGAGCACTAAGAGTGAGGGAGCCACTAGCCAATGCAGGGGTGTCAAACTGATTCCATGGAGGACCAAGACCCTGCATGTTTTACCTCCACCCAGTGTCTTCAACAGGTAAATTCACAGAATTTCTTCCCACTGATTGCTGTTCATTGAAAACACCTGCTGAAGCCACTGGGTGGAGGTAAAACATGCAGGGTCTTGGCCCTTCATGGAATCAGTTTGACACCCCTGCATTGGCGGGAGCAGCAGTGACAGTGTGCATCGGAGTATTGTCTGGTGTGTTTTGCATGGTTAGACCGCATTAATAGGCTGTAAACAGCACTAACAAAGTAGGCTGCTTTTAAACAAGAATAAATTGTACGGCTGAGTAGCTGTAGCATTTATTCTTGTTTGTCAGGTGAAGCCCATGCCAGCAGTAAAAGTTCAGAAATAGGTTGTTGTGGTACCTGGTCAAGTCTCCCCATAACCAACTCACCCCAGAAACATATACATGTAGGCCGTGCGTTACCTGAACTCTCATCATCATCAGCTGTGTCTCAATTAAAGTTTTGCGCCCTCCAAGTATGCATTTCTAGGCCAGATACGTCACTGTTCATTCACAGATTTGGACTTTGCCGATCAATAACTCCTGAGCAAAACATTATTAAAACATAAACCACACCAATCTAATACATTGGTAAAGTGGACAAGGAGCTACAACTTCATTTTCATTAAAAAGAGCCGTCCTCTGAGTTCCAACAGTTACATTGGTGTCTCTGAGCTGCCGTCAGGGAAACAAATGCGCAGGGACCCTCTGCAAATTGCAACTCCGAGAAAAAAAACAAAACTTAAAATTAAATACTGTCATGATCATAAGGTGCAACATCACCAGAATTGGTTCATACGTACTGTGTCGTTTTGGTCAGACTAAAATACTTAGTTTGCATAAATTTTATTTTTCATACTCTGGGGAAATATTTATTTAAAAAAAATTTAATAACTTGAAAATTGCAGTGTGGCTTCACAAAAATCACCTCACATGCAATCCATCTTCTTCTAGTCGGATTACACATAGTTTGGATTAAAGAAATTTTTTCATAGCTTTTGGGAATATTTATTAGGATTAAATTTCAGCATCATCAAGGTTAGTCCCACTAAATGCTGCCCAGTCACTAGGGTCTCCTGTTAGTAACACTTGTTTCTTGGACCCCCCAAAAATATCATAGATTAGGGAAATATTTATTAGAGATGATAGTTAAAAACTTCTAAACAACTGAGTGCAGCTTCACCAAAATCACCTCACACATCATCCATCATCTGATGGTCATATTACATTCAATTAGGTTGGGTAAAAAACATTTTTCATATTTTTGGTAAATATTTAGTCTGACCAAAACGACACAATTGACATATAAACTGATTCTGGTGACGTTACACCTTATGATCATGACGGCATTTAATTTTAAGTTTTTTTTTGTTTTGTTTTGTTTTTTTTCTTTGAGTTGCAGTTTGCAGATAGTCCCTGCGCATTCGTTTCCCCAACGGCAGCTCATAGACACCAGTGTAACTGCTGGAGCTCAGAGGATGGCTCTTTTTAATGAAAATGAGGTTGTAGGTCATTGTCCACTTTACCAGTGTGTTAGATTGGTGTGGTTTGTGTTTTAACAACACTTTGTTCAGGAGTTATTGCTCCGCAAAGTCCGAATCGGTGAATATCTTGCCAACTTTACCGAAGTTTAAAAAATACTTCGGAACGCTCCACCGATACCGAGGCTGAAAAGTTCATACAGTGGTCAAATTTGACCAAATGAAGTTATTTTTCAACAGTCTTCCCATCGGTGCGCACAGTTCTTCCATTGGTGTTGCAACACTTGGATCCCTGCACTTGAAAAATAAATTACGGTCACACTTGATGGGGTGAGTTTGTTGTGGGGCGAGTTGGTTATGAGGGAACTTGACCGTGAACTATCGTAATCTGCTGATTTTTTTTTTTTTTTTCCATTTATAGCAGTGACTCTTAAACTTTTTTTAATTCCCCATTTTGGGGAGCCAGACATTACCAAGCCCACACAGCTGTTTCTTTGCATCTCCACACCTATATAATTAATCCATGAGTAAGCAACGCCTCGTCATATTTCCTTTTCTTCTTGGCTTCTTTTGTTAATTGTTGTCTGGAATTTCTCTTTGCTCATCATTTTGATGGAGAGAATTTTAAAAATTAGGTCATGATATAATTTTATCTATCCATCCAACCTTCTACTGCAGGGCTATTCAATTACAAAATCAGTTGGGCCACAATTTGAAATCAAGACATGTAACTGGGCCACACATGGTCAGTGATCTGTTGAATATGACAAATTTCAAACCAACACAGATCAGTATGACGAAAAATATGCATTTTTTATTCATTGGCTTGGTTTTAAATGTACGCTTGGCACATGACAAAGGCACATGAAAAGTGCGTAAAAACACAATAACAATGCTGGAGTTGAGCAGAACTTTAAGTAGTAGAAATATTTTTCCTCTTGAACAGCAATTAAATAAATAGAATGGGGGGGGAATTCTGTAAATAGCCATTTTGGTCACATCTTACTCAGGCATATCAAAGTGCATAAAAACTGTGTGCACTGTTAGTAGCATTACCATTTGTTTCGCTTTTGAAATAAAATATACTACACATCCTGTTTATAACTAACCTTGGCACATCACAAAGTGCCTTTAGCTGAATAAGAAAAGAACTGTCAAACACTCCAGTGCACAAACCCCCCCAAGAATAGATTGATAAAATTAACAAACATTGCACATCCACTATTGTGGTTTGTTGTGTTTTAAATCAGCATGTGTGATTTAAAACAGTCCATTGTAGGGTAGATATAATTTTATCAGTAATTTTAATTCTAACATAATAAAAACACTGAGTAGCTTTTATTTTCAATAGCATTTTCAGTTTTAATTGTGAAACTTTTAACTTTGCAGGAAATATTGCCCCCCCCCCCCCACACACACACACACATGATAGGTTTACATGTAAATCTGGCGCTCGGGAAGTGAGGGGGAAAAAAAAATTTGTGGCCCTCACTACCACCAAAGTTGCCCATCCCTGGCATAAGCCATTGGGTGTCTGGGAATATCTTCCACAGACATTTCAGTCTGCCATAATTAACCAGAGATGGTGTTTTCACAACATTTAGCAAACCACAGTAGAGTGTTCCACTGCTAGCTAGCTGGACCAACCAACCTAGTGACGTCACAATCGAGGCTTGGGCAATATGGCGATTTTGAAACCTTAAAAACAGAATTTTGATGACTTATTTAAATCCAGTTGCTCTTACAGTGTTATACCTATATTATTAGTATATAGGTCCAAGTTTTAAATGGTGATTAAAACATGTAGTGTTTCATGTCCTCTTTAAGGATTTCCATGTGTTAGACATCATTGGAAAGCTTAGAGTCCACACTTTTAGAATCTGTAAATAACTCAAAATACCCTTTGGGAGACTTGTTCCTGGTTTTTCCATGGCTGGTCACAAAGATGCTCGTTTCTGGAAGAACCAGTCACTGGTTAATACAGTTACACCATGAAAACAGAAAAGTATTCCAGCAACTCAACGAAAACATTGACTAGTGTAAGACAAAGATTTCCATGTCACTGAACATCAGCAACATCAAGAAATGGAAGGAATATGGCACATGTGTAAATGTGCCTACAGCAGCCCATCCTCATTTACTAATACTCCTTTCCCACAGAAGCTGGTGCCAGAGCCAGGCTGATCACCGCTCTTTGTTTCCACCACAGAATCACTACTGTGCGGTCTGAGAAAGTGGTGCTGGTGCCCAAGTCTGGGCTCCTGGCACCACTGATGTCACAGGCCAAGAGAAGTGACAGGTTTTCCCAGAGTGCTCTCACGAACTGTAGACTTGATGTCTTCATATTGTTATCAGCTTGGCTCCACAGTTGGAAAAGCAAACTAGTACTTTCAAGATTCGAGCTGATTGCCCATTGAGCACCAGTTGCGGCACCAGCGCTTCTGCCATGTTATTGGAAAAGAGTATGAATGACAGTGCAAGAAGGAGACTAGTGAGTAAGACCAGCAAGACACAGACAACTACTCTGAAGGCAGAGATGCCAACCCTCAGACTTGGGAAAGTGGAGTAATGCCTGGCTGAAAGCCAGGCCCGAGCACCATAGGTGCGAGGTGGGGGTAAGCGCGAGAGGGGGTATCCCCCTCTTGCTGGTGGGGGTCTGGGGGGCCTCCCCCAGAATTTTTTTAAATAATATTTATATGTACATTTATGTTGATCAGATTTGCATTGCTTTATAAATAAGATACTTCTAATGAGATCAAACTTTGGATTTAAATGCCCAATACATGTATATATTGAAATGTTTTACACTTATTAATTGGTCATGTGAAATTTGACATGATTCATTTCATAACTAAATAAAACAAATAGGCATCAACGGTTTAGTAAAATAAACATCATGCTTCAATTACATGCCAAAACTAGCAAAATTTATCATGCCAATAAATTTAAACTGAATATTTCATTCTCACCTGAAAATATTTTCTCCAGTGCTCCTTTCAGCACACTCGGTCAGTGTTAGCATTGTTGTCACAATTTTCCCAAGTTTTTCATCAAAATATTTGACAACGATAGGATACAGTTTGGTATCAGCATAGTTGTTGGATCCATCTGTAGCAATGCTGAAGGGGGCAGACTTGATCCGATCTGTGATTTCTTTCTTGTTACTGTCAGCAAGACATGTCACAGTTGCTGTTGATTTAGTTCTAGCACATGCGTATTTCTTTGCGATGTCCCAATCAGGAAACATTCGTCTGAACATTCTTCCCGCCGAATAGGAAATCGATAAAGGCACATTGTTCTCAATGAAAAATTTGGTGAATATAACTTCTGAACTTATCACCGCTTCTTCATCCTTTGGCATTACGAACATTGATGAGATCTTCTTTTGATTGGAATTGTCTATTAACTTAGCCAAGTCCACGTGTTTTTTCCGACCAACATGACGATGAAGATCTCCGATGCCTCCATGAGAAACTAGAACGTCCGTTCTACACACTTGACAAAAAGCACAAGTTTCACCGATTTTCGATGCAGTAAAACACGGATATGTCTTCCGATATTCCTCTTTGAACCTTTGGTTGTGTGCATTTACTCTTTGTTTCTTCTTTGGCGGCGTGGTAGCCTCTGCCTTTTTTTCTTCGTTTACATATGGGTTCTCTCATGCATTCGAAAAACATTGATAAACCTCGGCACACTGATGCACAGTTTATACTCTCGAGGCCCTAAGATCATACGCGGACATTCAAAATGCTCTTAGCACGTCGATGTCGGCTTATTTTATCCACCATCAAAATTTATTTATTTTTGACAAAGTAAAAGCGGAGTTTTTCACAGGTAAAGCGGAGGGCGGATTTTATGTCTGGAAATCGGAGTAACTCCGCCAAAATCGGAGTGATTGGCATCTCTGTGAAGGAGTTAAAATGTTCAGTAGCTGACATAGCAGAGTTCACCTAAAGGTATGTGGGAGCAGGGGTTGTATTCACAGATATTTTTTTTTTTTCAGCAATGACAAAAAAAAAATTACACAGCCACTGAGTACACACTGAGTACAGTGGACTGAGTACACAGTGGCTGTGTACTCAGTCCACTGTTGTACTCAGTCCACTGTTGTTTACACTTCTAACACATGACTGTGTATCCAAACACGAGGAGAACCAGATTATTAAGTTTGCAGATGACACCACGGTGGTGGGACTTATTCAGAGGGATGAGGAATCAATGTACAGGGAAGAAGTGAGAGACCTGGAGGGCTGGTGCAGGGAGAACAATCTGGTGCTCAACGTGGACAAAACGAAGGAGATGATTATCGACTTCCGGCGGTCACAGCCTGAGCACGTCCCCCTCAGCATCGGCGGCCGTTTAGTGGCGAGAGTAGAGAACATCAAGTTCCTCGGAGTGCAGATCTCGCAGGACCTGACCTGGAGCAAGAATTCCTTGGAGATCAGGAAGTGGGCTCAGCAGAGACTACACTTCTTGAGGAAACTCAAACAGGCCTCTCTCCCCATCTGCATCCTCAGGACCTTCTACAGAGGTGTGGTGGAGAGTGTTCTGACGTACTGCATTGCTACATGGTACTCCAGCTGCAGTATGTCAGACAAAAAAGCCCTGCCGAGGATAGTCAAGGGGGCGGAGAGGGTAATTGGAGTCTCCCTCCCCTCTGTCCAAGAACTTTTTCAGAACCGTTGTAGGAGCAGGGCACTGAACATTGTCAAGGACCGTTCTCACCCTCTGCATAAACACTTTGAACTTCTTCCATCTGGTAAACGATTCCGGAGCATCAGAGGCAGAACCACCAGACTGATCAACAGCTTGATCAACAGCTTCCTCCCACAAGCTGTCAGGATGCTGAACAGCTGACCCGGAATCTCTCATACACACTACTGCACCTACGGACATTTTGTATATTATAGTTAGTTATTCTTTTTCCCCAAGTATCTCTGAGGGATGTGTGAATGGATGGGGGAGTGGGGGTGGGGGTGGAGCTATGTGGGAGTGTGTCTTAATCATGCTGCTTCTCATATGGATGCCGAGAGAAACGCAATTTCATCTTGCCTGCACTACGGTTGTATGTACAGCAATATGACAGTAAAGTTTGATTTGATTTGATTTGACAGAAAATTCTGAAAGCTGTCAATCATTTGACAGATTACACTGAGGGTGATCTAATTAAGATAAATTAAAATGACATCTCTCTATAAATGCAACAAATCTGTGTCTGTGTGTTCTTCAGATATCTCCCAAATCATTCGTCAGACTGGCCTAAGATTTTATAAGTGTTTTGCTGAGGTTACGAGGGTGTGCATCCCCAAGTATGGAGTTGCTCAGACAAAATATGTAATTTTTATCAATAAAAGTTTAGCCACTGCTCTTTTTCCTCATGCTTAGGCTTCTAGAATTGTGGGTGGGGTTTTGGATTGACTCCGTACTGATTGGATAATACGTGGCATCATGACCAGTCACCAGAGTGCGAGGAAGTGAAAAATGACAAATTTGACCAGAAAAAGAGAATGTTGAAGATTTAATGCTTAAAAAAATATACTATAATGTTGCCGTGATTGCGGATAATTCAGCATATCTGGAGAACGTGAGATGCGCGGGTGCACTGGGAGCAGCAGCCGGACTGTCTTACCGCAGTCCTTTGCAGGAAGCCAAGCCCAGCCTGCCCGGTTAACGGGAGTTTTGGCTGCTGCTTCACCAGTGTGCCACCTCTGTCCTTTGCAGCACCACGGGTTTAGCGTGGTGCTCCTTCCGGTGCTGATGTGCTTGCACGGCTAACTAAAAATTAAAAGTTAATAATAATACCACCATGATAGTGGAGCGGAATGGCCAGATCAATTGCATATCATATGCGGACACATATGCATGCTTGGACTAAACCACAACTGTGACAAAAAAACGCCCAAATAATGAAATAAATGTTTTTTGTTTTTTTTTTTTTTTACTGACAAAAGGACAACACTGATGCAACAATTGCAGCCAAATGGGTCATTCTGCTGTGTATAATAATGTTGGGTGTTTTGTACTTATAATATTGCTAAAACATAAAAGAATGCATCACAATGGGTCTCAAATATTTGTAAACGTGTCCTATTATAGTACTGCATGAGTTTATTGGCGATAGACTATAAACTACACACATAAACTAAAACAATTATAATAACTGAACAACTCCCATTCCTTAAAGTTCAAGATACAACACTTATGAATATAACTCATAAAATATCACACAAATAAGTGATCTGACAAACAATTAAACAAGGGTTCTTAAACAATCACTAATATTGAATGTCCCATTCATTTTCAGTAATTCTGTAATCAATATTCACACAATCAAATAAATCTTAGTGCCGTTCAGTCCATTTTATATTTGTCAAAGTCTAACATGTGGGATTGCCTACATATATGCTACACCTTTTTGTATTATACTTTCAAACACAGCCTACATTTAGGCATGTAAAGCCTAATTGGCCTACCTGTTTTCAGACAAGAATACTTGCTTTCTACGAGCATGTGCTAGTTTAATTATAGATTGTGACAGAATTTTTACAACCCTGTCTGTCAAAATGATAGATGACTAAAAGTCTAGCGCACCCTCTGTGTGGGAGGGTTTTTTGCCATCAGGTTATTGTAAAGGATGTGAATATTTATACATTCACTTATTTTATTCTTACTAATGTTCTTGTTATTACTTTGTAAGAACCTGTTTTCACTTTGACATTAAAGATGTCTCATGTTCTTAGAGTTCTGACATCACTGTGTGTTTTTGACTCCGTTTACTGATTGTAACTGTCACCCTTTCTAGTACAAAGTGAGAGCTTACGTCCAGATGAAATCCTCCAAGGCCTGTAAGAGGGAGATCAAATCGGTGATGAACACGGCAGGAAACGTGAGTTATAGATTTGGTGTTGCACCAACACAAGCAGTATGCCAATAAAAGGAGTGATGGGAAACACTAATAGTGCCTCACACTGTGCCCCTTAACATGTTACAGTGCTGTGAAAAAGTATTTGCTCCCTTCCAGATTTCTTATAGTTTTGCATATTTGTTACACCTAAATGTTTCAGATCATCAAACAAATTTTAATATTTGACAAAGATAACCTGAGTAAATACAAAATGCAGTTTTTAGATGATGATTTCATTTATTAAGGGAAAAAAGCTATCCAAACCTACCTGGCCGTATGTAGAAAAAGTAATTGCCCTTAACTGTCACCTAAACCTAATAATTGCTTGTGCCACCATTTAGTTTAGTTCAGTTTAATGTTTATTTGAAAGGGGCATTACATACTAATGAACATTAATACAAATGTAAGTATGCCAGATTTAGCAATAGTGGTAATTTGCATCTGTAGTCCCCTGGTGGGTCACAAAAACACACAAACAAATCATACACGAGCAGAACAACTGCGCTGAAACTGTACAAAATGGATATGTTAAAGTGTAAGAGTTAAGGTGTTACAAAACAAGATATTCAAATGTCACACAAGTGAAGTATTGTGTATGCGTACACGCACATGCACCCAAGCACCTTACAGCAACAAGAGACAGCAACAAACAAGAGGCGGGGCATATGTGTGTGACGCACGGGCGCATATGTATATATGCATATGCTGCAGAGCAACCACTAGTTATGGGTACAATTTTTGTTGTTTAAAAGCCAATTTTTGCAATGCTTCTTACAAGTGTTTAGTGTGGTACGTTCTCTGATTGCAGGTGGTATATTATTCCAGATCTTGGTGCCCCTCACTGATAACACAGATTGAGCAAATGTGGTGCATCTGTGGGGGATCTCACAGTCTCCTTTAGTGATTGCTCTGGTGGTTGTATCGGTGACAGTCCTCAGTTTAACATACTGTCCCGGGGGAAGGGGGAGGGGTGCATAGCCAGTTAATATTTTATAAATTGAACAGGCAAATTTGAGAGTTTTATAATTTTCAAAAGACAGATAGATAGATGTACTTTATTGATCCCAAACTGGGAAATTAAAGACAGAAGATTGTATTTTTTGTTACAGCAATGATATGTGGGATCTCTCTTGTCAAGGATTTTTTTTAAGGCTTTTTTGTGTAAAGATTCAATCGGTTTGATTATGGTTATACCAGCGAAGGACCAGTTGGTAAAACAGTAATCAATGTGTGAGAAGATCATTGCATGCAGAAACATTTTGGCTGCATTAACTGTTAGCGATGGTCTAATTTGTTTAATATTTCTTAAATTGAATTTGATTATGTTTGAGATTTTTTGATGTGTTATTTTTAAAGGTTAGTGAGGAGTCTTAACCCCTTGCACTTTTCCTAAAAACGCCAAAAAAATAATGTGCCCAAAGTAAATCGAAAGCTGTTATTCAACCCTTTGCAGCATCTTCATGGGATTGGTCTCATTTAAAAGAAAACACTTTGAATTTTTTGGCAAAAAAAACATGATCTCTCTAAGTGCTCCGGCCACTGAGTTACAGTCATCTAAACATAGTGAACTTGAAGAAAATAAATGTGACCTGGGTGTTTTTTTGGATACAAATGCTTGCAAATAACACACAGCTTCAGATCCGGGCTGGAAAATGCAACAGAAATGTAGAACCAAGTGTTATCCAGCTGAGGTCCAAATTTTGTAACAATACCACAAAAAATGAATATATACTGAACCGCAAAAAAAAGTCACCCTTTTTCAAAATTGGTAATCAGTTTAATTCACATAAATGTAAACAACAAAATAATTGGCGGAATGATTTTAAAATGGACATGTTTGATCATCAGCATTTAGAGATAAAGTTCCATGAGTTTCAAGTGAAAGTGATGACAGGTGGCGCTACAGCGCGATCTCAAAGTCAATAGCGTGTATGACCTCCCTGGGCGTTGAATACAGCGTTACATCGTCTGTACATGGAGTGGATGAGACGGTTGATGAAGGCCATAGGAACTTGGGCCCATACTCGCTGATATGCCTGAGTGAGTTGAGCTGCAGTTGTTGGCCTTGGTCGAACGTCATTGAGTCTCCTCTGAATCTCGTCCCACAAGTGTTCAATCGGGTTTAGGTCAGGACTGAGGGCAGGCCATGGAAGAGTCTGTATCCCCTGTTGACGGAGGAAGTCTCTCGTTGCTCTGGCAGTATGGGCACGAGCGTTGTCCTGCTGGAAGATGTGGTTTCCATGACGACCGAAATGGAGTACGATGAAGTGTCTCAGCGCTTGATCGATGTAGCGGGCAGCTGTAACACCGTTGCCTCTACCATGACCGATATTCTGGAACACCATAGGGCCTAGTTTGTGGTTCAGAGCAATAGCACCCCATACCATGATGCTCGGACCTCCCCACGAGTCTCTTTCCTGAACACATCCATCTGCAAAACGCTCCCCTCGTCTTCGCCACACTCTCATTCTGCCATCAGCTGTCGAGATGCAGTATCGGCTTTCGTCAGAGAAGACTACAGTCCGCCAGTCCCGGTTACGCCAGTTCCGATGCAGTGTAGCCCACTGGAGACGAGCGCGACGATGTCGAACAGTGAGGATCGGACCCGTGTAAGGCCTGTGACATCTGACATTTCTCTGCCTCAAACGCCTGCGCACTGTGTCGTCGCTGATTGGTCTCTGATGACTGCCAATGGTTGTCCGTGCAGTTTCTGTAGCTCTGGCGAAGCGGTTTTGCAGGTGGTGTCGGACGATCTGTCGATCTTGCCTCAACGTTGTAACAGGCGGTCTGCCACTACGAGGACGATCGGCTGTGCTTCCAGTGGCTTGGACACGTTGCTGCAGGCGGTATATTGTTCGGACATGAACATTGAAGTGATTGGCAACATGTCTTGCAGTCTGGCCGGCATGGAGTCTTCCCAGGGCTTGGTCTCTCTGCTCCCTTGTCAGTCGTGGCATGTCGCTGCAGTAGAATCGCGAGTGATTTGGGGCATGTTCGGTGGCTCTTTTTATAGGGACGACACCTCAGAATGCACGTGCATTGTCACTTTCAGGAAAAGCGCACAGCAACCGTACCCCATCATTACTTTATTGACTGTGTTTTGGCGATGTGTTTTTGGTATCAATTACAGAATCTGAAAGCAAATTTTCCTGACCAATAGCTTCAAACCACGTCTAGCAAGAACATAAAATGATTTTAAAAAATCAAAATTAAAATGAAACTTATATTTCCAAAACTTTAGTAGGGTGACGTTTCTTTTGCGGTTGAGTATATTACACAGCTTTGTTCTCAGGCTGTTCCCAGGCGTTTTGGAACTGTGCCAAATTGTGCCAAATGGCACAGTTTGGAAAAACGTCTATAACTTTTGAATGATTCAACATAGAAGCTTCATCTTGGGCTCAAATGAAAGGTCACATTCAGGGCTGTGTCTGTGTGTGTGTGTGTGTGTGGGGGGGGGGGGTTGTCCCCCCACCCCACCGCTACAGAGGACGGAGATCGGCCCTCGTTACATGACGGATTACACTCGGATGTGGCATGCTTCCACAGCAACGCTGTCACCGCGGCTCCCCCCACCCCCCCGCTACAGAATCGTAGCGGCGGGGGGGGGTGTTCACGGTTCGGAGGCGGCGAAGAACCGTGTAACGCGGCGCACGCACTTTGTACTTCGTGCGCCGTACAGTTGTAATTTACCGATCGGTCAAAAGTCATTTTTTGATTACAATTTTCAGGGATAAATAATAATTTAGCTTATAACACCTTACCTCTTCACAGCCACATTGTCCTAGCGAACTTCTCTTCCCCATTGTCAGACGAACACGACGCTGGTCCGCTCGTGGATCCCGGTCAAAACATAATTCCATTATTGCGGTTTTGGCGAATGATTTACGACCTTTGTCGTCAGCCTCTGTCAGTCTATGATGACGGAAGAGAATCCTAAACGTCTATTCTGCTGGAATGAGTGCAGGTCACACTTGTGGGTGGTCTCTGCTGGGTCTGTAGCAGGTTCTTCCAGCGTCCTTATTTTCATCTGTTGCAGCAGTAAGTCTCTCTTCACCCAGCCCGAACTTCTGTGCTTCAGTTGGCTCCTGCATTCACAGTAGGCGGGTCCTCCTTCCTAGGTTTTCATTCATTGGTTCTTCAAGGTTTCAGAAACCCAATTCAAGGCTCTTATTAATCGAATGAGAGGTCAATCAGATGAACTAATCTGTTCGCGGCTGTGTCTGCAGCTTTTATTTTCAGTGCGCGCTTGGACGCCATACACCACCTACATCACAATCTCCATCATGCGTCCTAGAGCGCACGAGGGCACTCTCGTGCGCTCTAGGACACAGAGACTTGCCCACCCGTGGGACAACGGAGCACAGGAGGTTAAAATCACACCGAGGTACTTAAATTCCTCGACTAGTTGCAGCTCCTCCTCTTTTAAGAAGATGCTCGAGTTTGTAATATTTGATCATTGTTTGGTGAACATCATGCAATCAGTTTTTTTTAATGTTTAGTAGGAGACATGAGTTATTCAGCCAGTCATGGATTTGGGTCATCGCTGTTATAAGAATACAGGTGGCTTCTTGGGTGTTTTTGCAGGTGTGAAAATTACCGTGCCATCTGCATACATTTGTATACGACTGTTCTGCATGTATTTGGTAGATCATTTATATATAGGGAGAACAATATTGGTCCAAGTATGGAGCCTTGTGGAACTCCCATTTGACATTTCAAATATGGTGATTTGACACTGTTGACCATTACACATTACTGTCTGTCGGTTAGATAGGATTTCATTCGTTTGATAGCATGTTCTGAAAAGTTAAACTGAGTAAGTTTGGTTAGAAGGATATTGTGGTCAACGGTGTCAAAACGCTTTCTTCAGATCTAAGAACACAGCACCTATACATTTGCACTTATCTAAGAAAGATTTAGTTTTCTCTAGGAACAAGCTTATTGCAGACTCTGTTGAGTGGTGGGCGCGTAACCCAAACTGTGCGTGATGCAGGGGGTGTTTACATAATTCAGACGTTCACATAATGGTGTGGCCACCCATTTTTCAATTATTTTGGAGATGACAGGTGAGATGCTTATTGGTCTGTAGTTGTTTATATCAGTTTTACTCCCTGTTTTGAAAATTGGTCTGACCACTGATTACTTTAACTGACCACAGTTAAAGGGATGTTACTATCAGTTGACAGGCACAGTGCCACCCTCTGCCACTAGCGGCACGCAAAATCTCACACTCAAAGGGTTAAAACCTGCTGTGTGAGCGTAGCCTTTGAGACTAGAAAAAGCACTATACAAGTACAGATCCTTGTCCCTTTTCAACTCCTGCTGACCAAATTAATCAGTTTGAACTCTTAGCATCATTCAGTCTTGCTTTGCTAAGCCCTTTTTATTCCCCACCGGTCGAAGCCCAAAGGAGTCGAAAACCCTTTTGGGCGAAGACAGAGGGGGATTATGTTATGGGTCAGTCAGTCCGTTCGTCTGTCCCACTTTTGTGAAATCAACTCCTCCTACAGTTTTGGTCCGATTGTTGTGAAACTTGGTACCATGGTTTGATTTACTCTGATGATGCACATATTGCAGTTTCACGTTCATTGAATGACCTTGAGGTCAAAGGTCAAGTTGGATTTTTCCCTTAATCTTATAAACACAGTAACTCCTGAAAGAAATGATGTAGGCTTTTCAAATCGATACAGTAGTTGTATCTAATAAACATCTTGGACGACTTACACCCTCACCTAACTATGGGTTTGGGGTCAAGGGGTCAAAGGTTCAAAGTTAACATTGCAGTTGCACTATGGTAAATGCTACATTTACTATTACTATAAAACGAATAAAGCTAGGGCCACCAAACCTGGAATACACGTTCACCTTGGGATCCTGACCTCTGACTATGTGTTTGGGGTCGAAGATCAAGGTTAACATTCCCTATGCCTTATTACAGTACAACGAGTAAAGCTAGGGCCATCAATCTTGGTACACAGGTTCACCTTGTGATCCTGAAGTGTGACTGTGGTTTTAGGATCACAAGGTCAAAGGCCACCATCAACATGGCTTATAAACTACACTACTCACAAAAAGTTAGGGATATTCGGCTTTCAGGTGAAGTTTCAGGATGCACCTAAAATGCACTGTAACCTTTACAGGTGAACTGAACTTGACCACCTCCAACCTTTTGAATGCACATTTCCAACTGTTCAGTGTTTCAGTAGTTTTTGCATAGCTTGCTGTTCTCTAACAAGGTGCTTAACTGCAAAATTTACAACAGGTGTTTGATCCATGAATTGACCAATAAATTTTCTGGTTCAATTAGAAATGGTATTTAAACAGTCCTCTTCATCATGCTGTTCACATTTTGACATTGTGAGACCAAGACGACACCTCACAATTGATCAGCAGTACCTCGGAATTGCGAGGCTTCAAACAGGATGTTCTCAGAGGGAAGTGACCAGTGAGCTTAGAGTGTTACAGAGTGTCATCGCAGGTTGCAAAAGAGATACAGAGAGACTGGAAGAGTCACAGAAAGGCATAGAAGTGAAGGTCCTTTGGCCACATCCCACGCTGATGACCGCTTTATTGTGAACAGTGCCCTGCGGAACGGGATGATGAATGCCATTCAACTCCAGGCACATTTAAGGGAGGTGAGAGGCACCCAAGTGTTATGTCAGACCATTCAAAACCGTTTACATCAGCGTAGTCTGCGTGCTAGATGACCTACAAGGGTACCTGACCACACCACCAGGCACAGCCATCATCATTTGCTTGGGCCAGGGAGCATTTACGCTGGACAAGGGACCAGTGAGCCTCTGATGAAAGCCAATTCACGTTGAGCAGAAATGACGGCCGCCAACAATGTTGGAGACGTCAAGGAGAGCGCTATGCGTCAGCCACCGTTGTGGTGGTGTTACAGTCTGGGCAGGTGTGTCTAGTCAATACAGAACTGCCCTACACCTTGTGAATGGTACAGTGACAAACCAGTACTACCTGAATAACATCATTAATCCAGTCATCTTCGTGGTGCACATGTGGACACCCTTATGCTTGAACATGGTGTTCGTTATGGACAAACTGTAGTGTGCACAGAAGTCCAATAACTGAACACCACTCGGGTTTCAATCAGGCAGACCGTTCCTCCCAGTCACCCCCCTCTAGGTTTCACTATCATTGCCCACGTGCGCATTGAAGTCCCCCAGTAGGACAATGGAGTCTCCAAGAGAAGCACTATCCAGCACCCCAGTCAGAGACTCCAAAAAGGGTGGGTACTCTGAACCATCATTTGGTGCATAGGCACAAATGATGGTCAGGACCCATT
This sequence comes from Pholidichthys leucotaenia, assembly GCA_020510985.1. Lineage (NCBI taxonomy): Eukaryota > Metazoa > Chordata > Actinopteri > Cichliformes > Pholidichthyidae > Pholidichthys > Pholidichthys leucotaenia. The sequence goes on from CM035836.1 coordinate 305,226,296, forward strand.
TCCCAACCCGAAGGCGTAGGGAAACAACCCTTTCGTCCACCGGGGAAAACTCCAATATAGAGGCAGCAAGGTGAGTGGATGCAAGAATACCCACCCCTGCTCATCACCTCTCACCTGGGGAAACTTCAGAGTAGGCCAAGCTCCAGCCCCTCTCCAGGAGACTGGTTCCAGAACCAGAGCTGTGTGTTGAGGTGAGGCCGACTATATCTAGCCGGTATCTCTCAACCTCATGCACCAGCTCAGGCTCCTTCCCCACCAGAGAGGTGACATTCCACGTTCCAAAAGCCAGTTTAGGAAGCCTGGGATCAGACTGCCAAGGTCTCCACCTTCGACCGCCACCTGATCCACATAGCACTGGACCCCCATGGTCCCTCCTGCAGGTGGTGAGTCCACTGGAGGGCGGACCCCTGTAACTCTTTTGGCTGAGCCCGGCCAGGTCCCGTGGGCGGAAACCCGGCCACCAGGCGCTAGCCATCAAGCCCGTCCCCCAGGCCTGACTCCAAGGTGGGGCCCCGGTAACCCCATACCGGGCAGGGTACACTGAGTCCTTGTTCTAACACTCATCATGAGAGTCACCATTGCATGCTTCTACTTAAATGCCCTACTTTCATGATATAATATCACTGTAGCGTGAATTTTTTACATTTTCCATAAATTTCACCTGAAAGCCAAATATCCCTAACCTTTTGTGAGTAGTGGCTTAGTTGATAGAGCATCCGCGCCACAACCGGGAGGTTGGGGATTCAAGTCCCGGCCAGGTCATACCAAAGACCATATAAAAATGGTACTTCCTGGTTTCTAGCTTGGTGCTCAGCGTAATAGAATGGGGGAAGGAGAGGTTGTTTGTGGTGGCGCCTTGTATGGCAGCGACCCCTCTGATTCTACATGTGATTACCTTTGTAGATAGGAGAAACGTAATTTCGTTCTACTGTTCATGATTAGCTGTATGGACTGAATGATAACAGAGATGGCTTCTTCTTCTTCTTCTTCTTCTTTTGTATATCTCAACAACAAAGAAAGCTAGGGCCACCAAACATGGTACACAGGTTCACTCTCAGACCATAACCTCTGACTACAAGTTTGGGATCAAAAGGTCTGGCACTCCCTATGATCTCTTACTATAGAATGTGTAAAACTTTCTTGAGTCACCATACTTGCTACCCAGGATCACCTTGGAATCCTGACCTACAGCTATGGATTGTATACTTTGTTGTATATTCGTGAATGATGAGCTTATTGTAGTTTCGTTCTGCCACAGTAATTATTTTGAAAAGTTGAAAACTGCTCTCTGTCAGTAAGTATTGGGATCTTCAAAGAAAACTGAGGTGTGGGATATTGCACTTGCGTCAGAGTGCTCTTGTTAACAATGACAGACTGGGGTTTGCAGTCAATTTAAAGTCACATTTTAACCTAAAAAAAAAACACATACAAATTCCACATAGTAAGGCCCCTGCCACCCAAGAGATCTGAACCCATATTGGAAGACAAATTACTGCTATTCTGCTATTGTGCTATGATTAATTTTGCAATGTGGTTGTTTGATTGCTTTGTATTATTAACAGTGTACTATAACTATAGAGTCGTCATGTAAAGGTAATCATTTCCCGAAAGAGAAAGCAGCAACTCTCACTTTGTTTGAACTCTTAAAGTGATGTAAACTAATGGGTGTTGGGTCTGAGGCTTTCTTAAGCCAAGCCTTTTGACCCCCAGTCTAATGTGGTTCACTGTCTGTATGTCAAAAATGTAGTGAATGAAACGTAAATGATCACATTAGAACATGTTACAAAGTGTAGTTGCCTTCATTTTTGCAGAGATTTGGAAATTTTGGTGGAATTTCGGGTGGATGCATGTTATGTAGTGACTGTTTCAGTCAGATAATGTACATCACTGTTTTCAGTGTTTCTAGGGTTAAGACAAATAATCCACTGCATAGTGCTGTGTAGAGTATGGACTGTGCAATATTAACCCATCACAGTTTTCTGAACAACCCATAAGCCTTCATCTTTAGTTTTAGAACAATCATACTTGTGGTTTACAAATGACCAAAGTTCAGTATATTTTTCAGATTGTTGTAAATGCTGATGTGGCTTCAGTGGGACCCTCTTCCACTTGTTTCTCTGTTTTTTGTTCTGTCAGTCAGCACCTTCGCTTTTTCTCAAAAGTAATTTTGAGTATCTGAGAGGAAACTATAGGAAGGCAGTCAAACTGCTGAACAGCTCTAACATCGCAGAGCATCCTGGACCTCTAAAAACAGGTGGGGACTGCTTTACCTCACAGCACTAGCATGCATACAACCAGAATTTCCTGTGCTCATAAGTATCAACTTGTTTTATCCAGGGGAATGTGTTCGATGTATGTTCTGGAACAATCTGGGCTGCATCCACTTTGCCATGGGGAAGCATAGCTTGGGCGTTTTTTACTTCAAGAAGGCACTGCAAGAGAATGACCACACCTGTGCACAGTTGGGAGATGGCAGCAATGAGCAATGTAGGTAACAAACACTGAAGTCACAGGGTATGTTACTGTTTTGCACATTTTTTTTGGCAGTGAATTGCAAGCCTGTCGACCCTTTGACCCTAACGCTGTGTTTACATGTCGAGGGTAGACAAATGTTCTCCTGTCAACTATCACAACGGTCTGAACTTGACAGTTAATTGTTCCAAAAACTTTACATAGTTGCTCATTGAGTCCATAAAAGGATAATCCAGTACGAGAGACTTTAATGATTGCATCAGTACCCATGTAAGGGATTTCATCATATTGGCCCATATTTGCCCAGACATTACAAATTATTATATAGATCTTCTAAATACCTAAGAGTGTTCTTACACCTGAAAGTCCAGACCAAGGTTCATGTTTTGTTTTTTTTTTGTTAAATTGTATACATTTGGTTTCACACTGCTCCTTATTCAAGTGAACCAAACCACTTGATGTGGCATCCCTATGTCCTGTTGTCATGACATTTGTGTAGTTTATACAGAGTACAGTAGTTGGCAAACATGCTACACACCCAATGAGGTATTTTTTGTTGCTGTGTGTAGCTGCTTCTTGATGAATCTGGGTTCACTCTTGACCACCCTGACCGTCTCTCAGCAGCAGGTGAGAAGTAGGGCTGCAACTAACGATTATTTTGGTAGTCAACTAATTTAACGGCTATTTTTTTGGTTAGATAGCGGTTATTTCTATCATGTTCGAAATCTCTGCTTCCTGTTGGCATGGCTCCAGTGCATGTTTTACCTCACCAGTTTAAGTCTGCACACCTGTGAAAATCACTTTATTGTCAGTCTCTGCCTTAATATAAGGTTTTATAGATAGTCCTCATAGCTAAATAAAAAATAGCCCATCAAACATCAGTTGGAAGCTTGAATTTGACAGCTTAACCAAAAGTGTTAAAAATATTAAAAATAATAGAAACTAAAGTGCACTCTTTTAACCCAAAAAAATAAAGTGCAAAAAGTCAAATAGCAGCTTCTGCTGCAGCATGGAGGACTGTTGTAACTCTACATGTTCAAGACACACCAGAGTAACATTCAAGTCCATAAAAGTAGAAAAGAAAAACAAACTAGTCCATCTTATTTGAAACCTTGCTGGGTCTGGAAGTTTAACTGTTCAGTTGGGCTTCAGATGAAAATTAAAAGAACTTCTTCCAGTCCAAAAATAACAGTTTACAGATGCTTTAAATTGCAGTGCAGGAATGTGAGCCTTCACTACACATACAGTGAAATATTAATTATTATTATTTTTTATTTATTTTTGTGATTATGGTTGTATTTTTTTAAATTAAAAAAAATTGTAGTATTCTAATTTATGGAGATGCACTAATATTCAGAATGAGGGCTAATATTACCATGGCAAAAACAGAGAAAAAGAAAAAGGGTACACTACTCCTGTAATTCACTCATTTACTGCATTTAACACGTTAACCATCATAAGTGAAACAACTCAGTCATCGGATTATTGTCCCACAGGTAAACTAACATTTAAATGGCTCATACTAACAGTGTAACCAGTTTTCTAAAGCCGAGGCAGTCGGTTATTGAAAATAAGAAGTGCTACCTTCGCTCGCTAAAACTCACTAACCTTACTAATGTGTGGCCCCACTTCAGCCATTCATCACCGGGATGGAGCGCAGTGGAGGCCCACTGATAGGTAGCCGGAGCTGGGGCAACGGAGCGGAGGGGGAGGGGGAGGAGGGTGGATGCATGATTGTAGTGATGCTGTGCTGCCTTTGCTCTGGGTCAGAGACTTTGGCGTGGGGGCAGCGTGGTTTGAGCATTGTCTCTTGTGTGTGTGTGTTATGTGTATATATAAGATTGAATACATTTCATTCATGAAATAATAAAAATTATATGGTCATATTACAAATTGTTTTGTGTTGAAACGTAAAAGTTGTATCTGAATATGTGACCATGAGGTTTTTTTTTGTATAGTTTTTAATTATCTGTACATTTATAATTTAAAAAAAAAAATTACTTTCAGCAGTGATCACACAGGTTTAGTTTCTGGTATTTGAACAAATTAGAGACTGTAGTTTAGATACATTTGGAAGAAGCTACTTTTCATACTTATGTTGTTTCCTCAGAAAACTCCTTATTCATACAGTTGAAACCAGACGTTTGTGCCTTTTTATACAGTGTATGTAAACTTCTGATTTCAACTATATGTTTGAATTTTACACGTGTATATAAATGTTTGACCTCAACTGTTAATACAGTATTGTCTCATGCTGTACTGTGTATGGAAGTGTATTGTTGTTTGTGTGTTATAGTTTAAAATGTCTTCAACTGGGCGTTTAAGCAGAAATTGCAAAATTTTAATTTTCCATTCTGTATGGTCGTGCTGTGCCACTCTGTGGTGGAGATTTCTGTCATCACTGAAAAGAACAAAGCTCCCACTTTTTCATCTGCCTCCTATTGTCACCATGTGTATGTAGCATAACTGTCATGGAAGTTAGTTGATAACTGATGTATTTTGTCAGCACTTTATATTGTAGATGTATTTTTAAAAGGCACGTTACCTAATACTGTTCAGGTTCTTCAGCTGGTAAATTTATGTTCTCCTGTTTCAGTAGGCTTCATTGTCTGTAACTGCATATGAAAAAAGTTAGCAGGAATTTGTTATCCTGCAGGTGTATTTTACATGATGTGGTCATTCAGGTATGCTCTGGAGTTTGTATTAAACCACATATGTGTCTCTCTTTTGTTTTGTTCTTCAGCTAAAAAGTTTACAGGCATCCCCATGTGTGCTTTACTAGCCAACAAGCGCTATGAGCTGCTGTACAACTGTGGGATTCAGCTGCTGCACGTCGGCAGGCCTCTGGCAGCATTTGAGTGTCTGATGGAGGCTGTGCAGGTTTACCACTCAAACCCGAGGCTGTGGCTGCGGCTGGCAGAGTGCTGCATCTCTGCCAACAAAGGGGTGTGTTATCCTTCTCTTGAGTTTTCTCTGTTCTGTATCACTGTATTTGCTCCCTTCATTTCTTGGATCACAAAAACCAAAATGTGCTGATGTCCACTTTTCAGTTAAATATGGTTCACTAATTTAATTTAGTAACCAGCCCATGTGGAGTCCGGTTTATGAAACACTAATACAGTGCAGGCTGTGCAGCATGGATCTGATAAAGTTATATAGGACATCTAGTTTTGATGTGTGTCGACTGCCAAGGCAATGGAGCAGTTCACAAGACAGTGTGCAAGCATGCTAATCATTAGTGCCATTCATATGAGTCTCTGTAAACATGTAAATGTGTACATGCGCTGTCCTCCTTGGAAATTATGCAAAAAGCTGGGGCATCCCTATGTCCTGTTGTCATGACGACATTTGTGTCGTTACTACAGAGTACAGTAGTTGGCAAACATGTTACACACCCAATGAGGTATTTTTTTTGTTGCTGTGCCATCCGTACACACAGCTCAGCTAGACCTCTTTCCTTGTTGGAATACTACACATTTAATTTTTTTCCCATCTTTCTTTAGCTGGGTTTGATTTATTTTTATGTATTTGTTCCCTTCACATCATTTAATGCGGCATCGCTGTCGCTTGGTTAGTAGTCAGTAGGGATGCAGTGGTACAGCGAATCCGTGGTTCAGTACATATTGGGATTTTTGGTCTTTGTTTTCAGTTTGGCTCTGCTGTCAGTTTTTATTATTAAATTTGTTCAAAGTTTAGGTGAATTTTGCAAGAATAGTTTGTGTAACTCAAATCCAGCAGAACCCGACTGTGGTGTAGAAAGCATAGTATACTTAATGTGCATTATCTCCTCTTAAATAAATCGGTAAGCTAAAGTGATGAAAGAGACATTTTTATTCACATTGGGCCTCATGCAAGAACATGCTATGTTATAATCCCAGAGGAAAATTCAAGTGCATCCACGGTGCGGTGCCAGTCCCTTCACCATTCACACATTCACACCTAGGGCCACTTTAGAGTCTCCAGTTAACCAAACTTGGATGTTTTGGGGAATGTTGGAGGAAACTAGAGCACCCGGTTTAAAGCCACACAAGCATTGGGAGAACACGCAAACCCCACACAGATGAGGTCTGCTGGCTGGTGGATTTGAATCCATGACCTTCTTACTGTGAGGCAACAGTGCTAACCACTACACAGCCATGCTGCCATGTTGGTATTAGTACTGCTTCAGTCCTTGAGGTGTTTTTTTTTTTTTTTTTAAAAACTCCAAGCAGGCTTTCAGAAATTTTGCACTGAGAAAGTTCTTCCGTCTAGCCGCTGCAATAAAGTCCAGGTCTGTGGAGGGCTGCAGTGATGGCTGTCCTTCCAACTTAGTCCCATCTCCACACAGGATCTCTGGAGCTCACTCACCTCTCTCACGAAGGCCGTTCTCCCTTGCTTGCTCTGTTTAGCCAGGTGAAGAGTCCTGGTTGTGTCAAACAATCCATTTGAGTGTTCTGGAGACCACTGTGCTCTTGGGAACCTTCAGGGCAGCAGAATTTTTTTGTAGCCTTTCCAGATCGGAGCATGTCAGCAACCCTGCCTCTAAGCTCTGTAGGCAGTTCCTTTGACCTCATGGCTTGGTTTTTTGGTTTTTGCTCTGATATGCATTGTCAGCTGTGAGGCCTTATATAGAGAAGTGTGTGTCTTTCCAAATAATGTCTAATCAATTGAGTTTACCACAGGTGGACTCCAAACAATGTGTAGAAACATCTCGGCAATGATCAAAAGAAATGGGACACACCTGAGCTAAATTTCAGGTGTTTTCACAAAGTGTCTGAATACTTATGCACATGTGATATTTCCAGTTTTTTCCTTTTTAATAATCTTACAAAAATCCTAAAATTCTGTTTTCAACTTGTAATTATGGGGTACTGAGAGTAGATTAATGAGAGAAAAAGAATTTAAACAATTGTAGCATCAGGCTGTAACGTAAAGTTGAAAAAGTGAAGAAGGTCTGAATACTTTCTCAACCCACTGTAATCTATGCAAAAACTCAAATGCCCCAGATGACAAGAACCAAGCATGTTAGGTTTTATATCAAGAAGCCTGACATCCTTAGTAGACAGGGACCATAGTGGCATGAAATTTCATGGTGTCACCAATTCATTGCAGCTTGCAGTATTGTTACAGGTATTACAGTGGCCATCTTTGAACCTGTCTGCTGTGATGTAGTGCCACAGTTTGTTTGTGCCATTTCAGAAGTTTTCACCACAGTTCACTCATGTGAACTGTGGTGGCAGCCAAGACCACACAGCGTAGTGGTTTTAGATGGCAAATACTTGTTTCACTGTGCGTCTTTCTGCTTCCAGGGGTCAGAGCAGGAGAGCAAGGGTTTACCTTGTAAAAAAGGAATAGTTCAGTCAATTGTTGGACAGGGTTACCATCGCAAGATTGTCCTGGCATCCCAGTCTACACAGAACACGGTTTACAGGTGAGTGTCCGCTCCATGTCGATCACCAAGCCATGAATTTCTCAAGTGACAATTCTTCTTCAGTCATTAGCCACGGTTACATGTGCAAAATTTCTTCAATCTGATTACAATTCAGATCAGAACTTTACTGTTTACATGGATCCTGAAAAAGCTGATCCGAGTAGGACGTGCATTTCCATGTGTCACACGTTTGAACGGACTGAATCATTTTGACATGCACACAATTACCCAACATTCCGGAAATAGTAGAAGAAGAAGCAACTTCCGATGTAAACAAACCCCATTTTGTGTCTTTCTCTTTTTAAAATGGACCTGTATCGTGTTATTCAGACTGTACTTTTGCTTCTGCTGGTCTCCGTAATGAAGCTACAAGTACATATTTCTGCATACGATGAACAGAGGGAGACAGCAGGACAATACAGACCAGTTTTGTTTTACTCCAGCCATGTCTTCCACTAGCTGCTGTAAAGACGGAAATATGCCACGTCTATGTGTGGCTGATGTACAGACATGCGCAGTAAATATATTTTCTACCCAAACTTTGGAATGAGTGTTTATATGTGCACCAATCAGATTAACAATTGGCATAATCCACTCGTCTGAATCGGAAGGAAATTTTGATCCAAATGAGTGTGATCGAGTCAGAATATTCAGATTGGTGTGGTTACATGAAGCATTTTTATTCTGATCAGGCTTTTAATCCGGTTACTTGTGTCCATGTAAACATGGCTATTGAGTTATACATTACTGCATGATGCTGTGACACTCTAACAGACGTGTGTAGTAAAATTTTGTATTTTCTCATTCACTGCTCCCTATTACCAAACAAAACCATCATGATTATTTATGATAATTATCCCTGCTCAATTTTATTCAGTTCACATATTTTTGCTCATGCAGTGAAGGCCAGTCAGCTGCAATCCCAGTAGCCAGTATGGAGTTTGCTGCCATCTGCCTGAGGAACGCTCTACTCCTGCTGCCTGAACACCAGCAGCAGGACACCAAGACGGAGAACAGCTCCAAGAGCTCCAGTCAGTCAGGAAGCACCGAGAGCGGCAGTGAAAACAGTGACGCCTGCAGGTTAGATATACGCCCCCGTTGCACCTTCTTATGAATCTGCTTCTTTTCTGAATTTTGAGTCACAAGACACAGTGAGTTAGTTATTAATGTACACATTTGATTTGTGTTGTGTAGTCTGTGGAACGATGTGTTGTCATTGTAATGTCATGTAGACGCTAGATAACATTATATACTCTGCATGACATGATATTGAGCAACACACTCAATGTGGTGTTTCAAACACTCCCTGTTAGAATAAATGGAATAAAAAGCCCAAATCCAGGTGTGCAGAATTGATGATTGGGGTGGCAGTGGCTCAAGGAGGTACAGCGGGTCGTCCAGTAACCGAAGGGTTGGCGGTTCGAGTTCCGCTTTCCCCAGCCATCCTGCCGTTATGTGCCTGGGCAAGACACTTTACCCACCTTGCCTCCAGTGTCCATGACACTGGGCATGAAAGTGTATAAATGTTTGGTAGTGGTTGGAGAGGCCGTTGGCGTGGATTAGCAGCCACGTTTCCATCAGTCTGTCCCAGGGCAGCTGTGGCTACAGTAGTAGCTTACCACCATCAGTGTCTGTCTGGAGTGAATGAATAATGGACTCAGTGTAAGTGCTTTGAGATCCAGTGATGGCAGGAACAAATGTATGTTCTGATTAAAGTGTGGATGGACGAGCACAGTTTATGATGACACACAGCATGTAGCCTACACCAGGATAGAAAGAACACATAGCCTGGTTGGTGTGTGTGAAATTTGTTGAGTGAATCGTGGATGTCTGTCCACGGTTCGGGTTGACCTTGTCCTAGGGAGCTCTGTGAGGTGCCGCCAGGCTGCAGTCCACCTCATTGGATCAGAGAAGCAGCGTATTCCAGCCTCCTTACCTGGGGCTGAGCATTATATCCAGTTTATCATCAAAGATGCTGCTGACGGATTAAAGTCATTGACCTTGTGAATTTCAGTCATCTTAACTTGCCAGGTACATAATAAGTAAGTCCTCAGCGATTCATCAGTCACTCTTGCCTTTCCCTGCAATGAAGCCTAACCAGACCTGTTAGCTAAGCGACTCCTCATTGTTGTTCCAGTTACCAGCGGGTTAAAACCACCATAAATGCCTCCACTCTCTTGTACTTTTTTCCACGTTTAAAGTACTTTAATAAGCGCATGTTTCTCTCGGCAACACTAGAGAGACACGCTCTGCCTGCAGAAACGGTCATGCGGGCATCGGTTGGGCGGGGCGCTTCCGCACGGATGACATTTACGCGCGTTGTTCATGTGTGTGCTTGCGGAGCGTTTCTTTCATATTTAATTTTTCTCAAATTAATATATTTTAGGCGCGGCGGCAAACGTCCTTAGTACGGCGGGCCACCACACAGAAATGTTACCAGAGGAAACCCTGCCTCAGAAAATTGCACGTCATTCTGGCAAGCGGTGCATGAGTATGGCATGTGAGCTATGGCAACTTCCTGTCCATTGGCGGTAGGAGGCGCTGTCGCTATATGTCATTCTTTATTATAGAAATTATCAGTATTGGCTACCTATTCACCACACAAAATTTGATTGAAATCAGTCAGTGTATGCCAGAGTAAAAGCCATTGGAAGGGTGATGGCGATGCTGCAAACTTGGCCACGCCCCTTCCGCCAAACCATCGAGCATTTGGAAAAGTTTTCAACAGCTTTTGATGGCACATGGGTATAGATGATTGTCACCATAAATGGTACCAATCAGACTATTTATTTGAGATACTGAAGAAAACCTTTGGTGTAACCTTCATGTCTCCAAGAGAGGGCGCTATTGGCATGCCTCCAAACAATTCATAGCTGTAATTGAATCGGTGAATTCAAAAAGGGCCCAAGTCCCCATTGAAAAAGTGTGGACTTGGGCCCTTTTTGAATTCACCGATTCAATTGTTTGGAGGCATGCCCATATACATCATACCTATCTTGGTGCCAATCCAACATTCCATTCCCGAGGTATTAAAAAACATGATGCAAACTTTCTGATGCAAAACTTTCTGCCTCCTATAGGTGGCACTGTAGATTTCTATGAATATTGCGCTATAGAACTGTTTGGAATTGGACTGATATCCATAATATTGAATTTGGTTGAAATCCGACAATGCATACCAGAGTTATTGCTGTCAGAATGGTCATAGAATGATCATGGCGAGGCATCAAACTTTGCCACGCCCCTACAGCCAAACCGTTGAGCTTTTGAAAAAGTTCAATAGCTTTTAATGGCACATGGGTATAGATGATTGTCACCACAAATGAGCTCAATCGGACTAAAACCCTAGGACAAGTTTGATCAAATGCGCGAGGTGGAAATCAGGTCACCGCCACTTCCAGCCAAAATGGCCGACTTCCTGTTGGGTGTAGACCATCACTTCTATGGAGTTTTTTTTTGCATGTCTTGACATAATAATCATCTCACCCGATTTTCATCTTTCTGTACGAAAGTAAGCGTGTGCCACTCCCCATTGACTTCACGTTAATTGGCGCTGTAGAGCTATTTTTGTGGGGTCATTCATATTTCCTCTAAAATATCAAATTTTTTGCCAGTCTTGAGTTCCCTGCAAAAAATGGTGAGTTTTCATGCACGTTGACTGCCCCAAAAATGAGACCTTAGATGGAGAAGAAGAAAAAAAAAAAATTCTAACAATTATAATTCTATAATTCATTCTAACAATTAGATGCCCACTGATGTTAGTGGCTCGGGCCCTAATTACTGTCAAAACTATCTTGAGATAAAAAGCAGGCATCTAATCCCTTTCATCTTACCAAAATCCCCAGTTCAGTGTGACCTTATTACAGCTTCAGCACAAAACAAGTTAGTCCTTTCACACACGCACACACATACAATAGCAAGCCCAAATGAGCACACACACATTAGTAAGCAATCCCAAAGCCACTTAGAGTAAGCAGTTCTGGCAACCCAAGATTCTCATCATCAGTCATCTTCTGCCGCTCTGAAAGTACATTCATTTTTTTCCCATCTTTGTCACTTACCAATCTCCCATGCACAAATTTGCCGTTTCCTGTGAAACAACAATCTCATTGTCTTTTTGCACTTCACAACAACAAGAAAAAACAACTGTCTCACTGCCTGACTTCTGCGTTCTCACATTCTGTTTTTCGCTTTTTCTCACCAAAGTAAACCGTGAAACATTAAAAACACACATGAAAAGCACACGAACGACCAGACAAACGTATTTATTTTATCTTTATTATAATTTGAGGTTATTTTATTGTGTATATTTTTAAAGGTTATTTTGTTTCATTTTAGACCTGTTTTGAATTATGCCTTAAAGTATTTTAGTTCTTATTACCACATTACAGTTTATCCTTATTATATTAGCGCTATTTACCTTTATTTTAAGGTTATCCCTCACTTTATCAATGCTTACTTGTGATGTAAAGAAGATCTTGCATTGATTTTATTAATACCCCCGCGCTCTTTCTATGGGTCCACTTTATGCAGTGGAAATGCACTTCCCCGCGGCCTCGAACTGGGACCCCCAAGCCTCTGCTTCGTCTAAAACCCGATTTAGACTTTGCGGTATCAAACACTTGGCTCACAACACTTTTACGTGTATTCTCAGACCGACCGCAGACTGTAATCAGGCATCATCAACAATTAAAGTTACTCACTGTGATCCGCCTGCGGGTTGGCTCCGTCACTCTCCAGCACTGCCCCCAGTGCTTCTGGACCGTGCCCCACTTCCACAAAACTGGATCGTTGGCACCGGCGGAGAAGGCAGCTGTGCGCACTTGCTGTGGTCCCAGAACGCCGGAAGCAGGCAGGAAAGATATATGGAGTCCCTGTGGCTTGGGCGCCCAGTATGTTAGAAAAATTCTTCTAAACCTTCAGTCAAAAACCAGGCTGGATCAGAGTTTCAGCAAATTTAATTACACTGGCCAGTGGAGAACAATACAAAAATAGTCTCAGAGCCTATTCGCGCACCATTCTGACTCAAACACACATAACTCAGTTCTTTAAGCCCGCCGTTATCTGAGCGGTGGAGGGGCAAATTGTCCATCATGATTAGTCCAGTACATCTGGTCAAAACTGGGTGTACAGATCATCTTTTTCTCAGGAACCATGACGCTCACTCAGTACCAGTCACATGGGAGCCACACAGAATAGACTAAAAACAAGATAACTAGTGCAGCTGCATCCTTGACACTTTTACACAGACTCTGAGACAAAGCAATTCACAAATATGACATTTTTCGATCAATCTCTTTGCATTTTTGGGTAAATAAAAACCCATTATTTTCTAAAATTACTACTGTGTCCTCGTGTCTAACCAGCTTGGTCCCTCACAGTCACCAATGGTGTCAATGAAAGTGGTGAAAATAACTGTCCGCATAACACAGGTCAGTGTAGTGGGCGTGAAGATGAACACCGAGTTTGGGACACCAAACCAACGTATTGTTGAGCCAGTAGTCAACCGCTACATGTCTTTCAGTTCACTCCCAGGAATATATCGAGGTATAGAATAATTACAGTGGGGCAAAAAAGTATTTAGTCAGCCACCAATTGTGCAAGTTCTCCCACATAAAAGATGAGAGAGGTCTCCAATTTTCATCATAGGTATACCTCAACTATGAGACAAAATGAGAAAAAAAAATCCAGAAAATCACATTGTCTGATTTTTAAAGAATTTATTTGCAAATTATGGTGGAAAATAAGTATTTGGTCACCTACAAACAAGCAAGATTTCTGGCTCTCACAGACCTGTAACTTCTTCTTTAAGAGGCTCCTCTGTCCTCCACTCGTTACCTGTATTAATGGCACCTGTTTGAGCTCGTTATCAGTATAAAAGACGCCTGTCCACAACCTCAAACAGCCAGACTCCAAACTCCACTATGGCCAAGACCAAAGAGCTGTCAAAGGACACCAGAAACAAAATTGTAGACCTGCACCAGGCTGGGAAGACTGAATCTGCAATAGGTAAGCAGCTTGGTGTGAAGAAATCAACTGTGGGAGCAATTATTAGAAAATGAAAGACATACAAGACCACTGATAATCTCCCTCGATCTGGGGCTCCACGCAAGATCTCACCCCGTGGGGTCAAAATGATCACGAGAACGATGAGCAAAAATCCCAGACACACACGGGGGGGACCTAGTGAATGACCTGCAGAGAGCTGGGACCAAAGTAATAAAGGCTGCCATCAGTAACACACTACACCGCCAGGGACTCAAATCCTGCAGTGCCAGATGTGTCCCCCTGCTTAAGCCAGTACATGTCCAGGCCCGTCTGAAGTTTGCTAGAGAGCATTTGGATGATCCAGAAGAGGATTGGGAGAATGTCATATGGTCAGATGAAACCAAAATAGAACTTTTTGGTAAAAACTCAACTTGTCGTGTTTGGAGGAGAAAGGATGCTGAGTTGCATCCAAAGAACACCATACCTACTGTGAAGCATGGGGGTGGAAACATCATGCTTTGTGGCTGTTTTTCTGCAAAGGGACCAGGACGACTGATCCATTTAAAGGAAAAAATGAATGGGGCCATGTATCGTGAGATTTTGAGTGAAAACCTCCTTCCACCAGCAAGGGCATTGAAGATGAAACGTGGCTGGGTCTTTCAGCATGACAATGATCCCAAACACACCGCCTGGGCAATGAAGGAGTGGCTTTGTAAGAAGCATTTCAAGGTCCTGGAGTGGCCTAGCCAGTCTCCAGATGTCAACCCCATAGAAAATCTTTGGAGGGAGTTGAAAGTTCATGTTGCCCAGCGACAGCCCCAAAACATCACTGCTCTAGAGGAGATCTGCATGGAGGAATGGGCCAAAATACCAGCAACAGTGTGTGAAAACCTTGTGAAGACTTACAGAAAACGTTTGACCTCTGTCACTGCCAACAAAGGGTATATAACAAAGTATTGAGATGAACTTTTGTTATTGACCAAATACTTATTTTCCACCATAATTTGCAAATAAATTCTTTAAAAATCAGACAATGTGATTTTCTGGATTTTTTTTTTCTCATTTTGTCTCTCATAGTTGATGAAAATTGATGAAAACCTATGATGAAAATTGGAGACCTCTCTTATCTTTTAAGTGGGAGAACTTGCACAATTGGTGGCTGACTAAATTCTTTTTTGCCCCACTGTATATTGATATAATTTTTTTACCCATATCAGTCAGTCCTACCCTCCACTGACTGTTTCACTCTGATGTGAATTTATTAAATTTTGGATGTTTTTTCCCTTTCCAATCTTACCGTAAATGACAGGTAACACGTAGTTTGTCTGGAGCGAGAGATTTGATTTTTAAAAGATCTTTAATAAACACACTTGTCAATCAGTCAATACAATTTCTATATCATGCTATGTTACACAGAAAATTAATCCCCCAAAAAACGCCCCAAAAAAAGCTGTCCATCATGAACTGAACAGAGGACATTCTCCAGGGACCAGAGGGTCCTGAAACCTTCCACATCCCCATTCCCCATAAAAAACTGAAAGTCCAGCCTGATTCTGGCTTTAAGTAGCCTCACAAATAAAATTTTGACATCAACATCATTCTCAACATTTTCAAGTTTTCTTCTCCGGCTTACATAGATAGCCAACTTTGCCTGCCCTAAAACAAAGTTCAGTAGTTGACACTTCTGCTTAAAACGACGATTGTACATAAAACCACAAATGAAAACCTGCTTAGAGAAAACTTCCTTAAAAATATGAAAAAGTTTTGTGAGAAGTTCAAAGAGGCCACTCAGGCGCTGACATTCAATAAAACAATGAAAAACAGTCTCCCTAGAGGAACAAAAAACACACTGATCACTGACACTGCTGTTAATCACAGAAACAAAAGCATTGACAGCTATAATACCATGCAGGACCCTCCACTGTAAGTCTCCATGCCTCTTAGGGAGAGGGGCTTTGTAAAGAGCCCTCCAGGCAGGCCGATGCCCTTTTCCTAGTTTAAAATAGGCTCTCCAAGGAGTGTCCACACAGGTGTTCAATCGGTCCTTGTTGAGTGCCATCACCACCAGTCTGTAGAGTGCCTTACCACTGGCTCCTCCAAAGTCCACACCAGTGGGAGCACAGAATGCCAGTAAGGAGCAAGGAGCAACGTCAAAGTCCATATAGAGCGTGAGAGAGGGAAAGGGGTCAGTGCTTTCTGGCTGCAGCGTGCCATTGCTAAAGTCCAAGAGTAGGGAGTGCTCAAGTCCATGAAGCTCCTGTTTCCAGTGTGCAAGAAGACCATCGATGAAACGATTCGACATGACACCAAGATGAGCTGCTAAAGCTGAGGCGTTGTTGAGGCCAGGACCAGCCAGTTCCACCACTTGCTTCAGAGTGAGAATGTTCCTGGAACACAGCCTATCAAGGAAGGTCCTTCCAACTCCCGGCAGGACAACAAGGCGACCACCAAAAACCAGCGGCTCCCTCAACAACCAGTAGAGGGAATCGCATGGCCCTCTTTGTTTTTTAAAAAGAGTCCACACTGAAAAGAGACTGCGGTAAAAACTGGGTAAAGACAGTGCATTAGAGTTCTTAAAATCCATTAAAAACACAGGGAGGTCTAGCCCAAGCCCAAGGACTCTCTGTAAAATAACACAGGCCAAAGGCCTCCATACCAGGTCCTGGGGGCCCGTCAGCAGTCTCTGTATGAAAGTCAGTCTAAAAGCAGCACCTCTACTAGCTAAATGAATCACTCCTTGCCCCCCCTCCTCTTTGGGAAGAAATAACAGGGCTTGAGGAACCCAGTGGAGTCCACCCCCCAAAAAAAAGTCCACCAAAACAGACTGAATTTTGGACAACAAACCAGCAGGGGGGTCCATGCACATGAGGCGGTGCCACAGGGATGAGGAAACAAGATTATTTAAAATGAGCACTCTTCCTCTAAAAGATATTCTTGGCATTAGCCACTTCCACTTGTTTAGTCTCCCGTTAATCTTCTCTATGACCCCATCCCAATTTTTTTGCTCAAACTGCTGATTTCCAATAAAGACACCAAGATACTTAAAACCTCCTTTTTTCCAAATCAACCCACCCGGCAGCGTAAGCTGATTTTCTAGTTTCTCCCCCACCGTCAGAGCCTCGCTTTTTCCCCAGTTTATCTTTGCAGAGGAAAGTTGGCCAAAAAGATTGACACTCCTAACCAGAACGTCAATGTCACTCTGCTTGTTTAGCAGAATGACTACATCATCTGCATAGGCCGACAGCTTGAACGTGGTGTCACAGCCAGGAAAAGTAACTCCTGATAGATCCCTTCTCAGGCAGTGAAGCAAAGGCTCTATGGCGAGGGAGTACAGCATCCCTGAGAGAGGGCAGCCCTGCCGAACCCCCCTCTGGACTTTTAAAGGGGC
This sequence comes from Pholidichthys leucotaenia, assembly GCA_020510985.1. Taxonomy (NCBI): domain Eukaryota; kingdom Metazoa; phylum Chordata; class Actinopteri; order Cichliformes; family Pholidichthyidae; genus Pholidichthys; species Pholidichthys leucotaenia. The sequence goes on from CM035836.1 coordinate 305,243,554, forward strand.
AGACAGGCCCCCATTTATCTTCAGCACACTCTCAATGTCACTGTACAAGACCCGTATCCTGGCTATGAAGCCTGGGCTGAACCCAAAAGCTGTTAAAACTGTCCATAAATATTGGTGTTCAACCCGATCAAACGCCTTTTCCTGGTCAATTGAAATCAAACCAGTTTCTACCGCCAATGAACCAGAGACCTCCAAAATATCCCGAATTAAAGTGACGTTGTCACTAATCAGCCTGCCAGGCACACAGTAAGTCTGGTCTACATGAATGAGCTCGCTCATCACCTTTCTCAGTCTTCGGGCCAGAGCTTTTGAGAGAATCTTGTAGTCTGTGCAGAGCAGAGAGACTGGCCTCCAGTTCTTTAGGCTCTGGAGGTCCCCCTTTTTCGGCAACAGTGTGATGATGGCCCTCCTGCAGGTCGTGGGTAGGGTCCCCCTTTCCAAGCTATCTTGGAGAACCTCCAGCAGGTCTGGACCAAGCAGGGGCCAGAATTCCTTAAAAAAGTCCACAGAGAGACCATCTATGCCTGGTGATTTTCCATTCTGGAGGCTCATTAGCGCCGTATGCAGCTCAGACAGAGACAGTGGAGCATCCAAGCCGGCAACAAGGTCCTCTGAGAGCACTGGAAGACCATCAAGGAAAACCTGGCCCAGTGACGTGTCCTCCCTCCACTCTGCTCTAAACAATTCACTGTAAAAGCTAGCAGCGTGTTTCCTGATCTCTGCTGCTGTGGAGATTGTTCTCCCGTCATCGCCCAACAAGGAGTGAATGAGCTTTCTCTGTCCATTTTTCCCCTCCAGTCCAAAAAAGTACTGGGAGGGCGAGTCCATCAGAGCTACATCCATGTAGCGTGAGCGGACCAGAGCACCCTGTGCGGTGACCCCTAGCAAGCTAGCCAAGGCTGACCTTTTTGACTTGAGAGCCTCTAAGTGCTCCTGTTTTCCTGTAGAACTGAGCAACTCCTCTAGTTCTACCACCTCACTCTCCAGAACTTTCAAGGATTGGGTCAAGCTACGAGTGACATTTTGAGTGTACTGTTGGCAGAGTTGTTTTATCTGGGCCTTACCAAAATCCCACCACAATTGGAGAGAACTAAAAGAGGGTTTTTGTTCCCTGTGTGACTTCCATACATCATGAAAAACTCCCTTAAAAAACACATCATTTAAAAGTGTATTATTAAAATGCCAAAAAGCACTCTTACACTTTACATTTTCAATGAAAACAGAACAAATCAGCAGGCAGTGATCAGTGAAACCAACAGGACAGATACAACTATTTTTAAAAACACTCATTTGGTGTTTAAAACCATAGAAACGGTCTAACCTAGCCATAGATAAAAGGTTATCTTTGACATGGCTCCAGGTGTACTGCCTCTGGTCCCCATGATGTGATCTCCACACATCGGCCATTTCATGTGTTTTCACCAGTTCTCTCAGCCTATTGGCAGAAGCAGGGTGAGGCTCCTGATGGTTCCTGTCTAGTCTGTGGTTTAATGTACAGTTAAAATCACCCCCCAGAAATAAAAAACTATTTGGATCACAGGACTTAACCGTATCCGAAAGCACGTCAAAGACCCTGATCCTCTCTGCTCTCTGTGTTGGCACATACACGTTTATAAAAACGAAGTTCACGTTTTCAAACTGTACCTTTAATAAGAGGAAATGACCTCTCACCACCTCTTCTACCTCATAAGAGACAGGCACACAACCCCTAGAGAAAAGTACAGCCACCCCCCCACTGCTACTGGATTTGTGGCTAAAAAAAATGCAGCCATCCCACTCTTTTCTCCAATGGCTCTCAATGTCCACAGTGCTGTGAGTCTCCTGGACCATCAGCACGTCAAGTTTCTTTAAATTAAAAAGCTTGTATAAAGAGGCCCTTTTTACATCATCCCTGGCCCCATTAATATTGAGAGTGCCAATTCTAAGGTGGGGCATTAAAAAGGATAAAAATAGGGTACAGTAAAAAAACACACACATAGCATAAAAGGGAAGAAACAAACTAAGAGTCAACATGACTGTTAGTAATTTGCAATTTCAGTTTAGCAACCAGTTTCTTTAAACGATAAATTTCCTGATCAGTGAAAGTCTCATTCCCATCATTCAGTTTCATAAATTTGCGAGCTGATGCCACGAATAACTCCAGATCTGGAAAGTAATTTTCCACTTTCACAGCTCTGCTCCCCTTAGTCACCTGGAGAAATTGCCTAATTTTAGTAAAACAATAGGAGCTTTGCTCCTCCTGCGTCTGCGTCTGCATCAGTTCAGACTCATCTCCACTTTCGTCAGAAACGCTCTCATTCAGTAAATCTAAATTCCCAACCCTACTAGATTTAGCAGAGCTCTGCAAGTTTTCCGCACTTTTCCTTTTTTGTGCAGCTTTAAAAGGATCCTCTTCAACAAAACTACATTCCTGCATTTCTTCATGAAACGCAACGTTTGTCATGCAGTGTTTGCTCTGTGTGTCCGCTACAGCCTCAAACCGCTCCTCCCCCGCCTGCAAAGTCTGTTCATTTACGTTCCTTCGTTTAACTGCACTTTTACTTACACCCTCCACCTGTTTACCCCGGGCGACAGGCTCGTCACAATGATCAGAGCTGCCGCCAGACAGAAATTCCCCACCATCACTGTTTGGGGGGACAACTACCGCGCCCGCCGCGGCCACCCCAGCAGAGGCGGCCGCGGCCGCCCCAGCACAAGCGGACGCGGATGCGGACGCCCCCGCAGAAGTAGAAGCGGACGCGACCGCCCCAGCAGAAGCGGGCGCCGCAGCGGCATCTGCCGCACCACATGTAGCGCTACCCTCCGGACCACCAGAAACAGCGGCGTCACCTTTCTTACCGCCAGTGCTCTTTGTGTTCGCCTTTTCAGGACATGACCTAATAAGATGGTCTTCTGCGCCACACGCAAAACACTTCATGGTTTCAGATGTTGCAAACACCAAGTAGCTAAAGCCGTCAATCCTGAAATTAAAAGACGCGTTCAGTTCAGCAGAGCTGTCTTTCAACACCATGAAACACTGCCTCCTATGACATACAACATGCTTCAGCAGGGGTGATTTACTACCCAGAGAGACCATTCTGATAGGGGACACAACCTGGCCAAAACGGGACAACTCTCTAATCAGCTGATCATTTTTAACGAAAGGAGGAGCGTTTGAGATGGTGATCCTCCTAGACGGATTCGCCAGCGGTAAAATGGGAGTAAAAGTGTCACCTAGGACCACTCCCTGTGCCACCACCTGATCAGCTTTCTCAGTCGAATCCAGAAAGATCACAATTGCGCTGTTCATCCTCGATGCTGATTTTATGCTGCCATGCCCAACCACCTGTCCTACAGCGAGGCTGGCCTCCTCCACAGAACAGGGAACTGTCGGGAGGATTCTCACACCATGACGCCGGGTTAAGCGCTCAAACTCCACACCACCATCAATCACCGGCATGATGCCGGCCGGGAAAAACCGGCAGCAGAAGCTACCGTTCCCCAACACACTCACTCCAACACTCACACCCCAGCACACCCACACTCAACCCACTATATTAAACACACACACCTCAAACACACAAGATAGAGAAAAAGTTAGAAAATACAAAGTTTAAAGTACTCACTCGACACCACTCCACACCCCTGCTCCCACAAACGCCCACGCATGCGCACGAGAGAGAGAGAGAGAGAGAGAGAGAGAGAGAGAGAGAGAGAGAGAGAGAGAGAGAGAGAGAGAGAGAGAGAGAGAGAGAGAGAGAGAGAGAGAGAGAGAGAGAGAGAGAGAGAGAGAGAGAGAGAGAGAGAGAGAGTGAGAGTGTGTGTGTGTACACAGTGCACAATCATGTGTTGCGCTCCCGATGGGAGGGAACTGTGAGGGTTTGGAAACCAGACAGTTTCTCTTCTCTGCAGGGAAGTAAGGGGGTTGTCTTTAAAACCAGGAGGAGTGTGGTGAAATTAATTACTGCTCTGGAAAAAATCCATGTATGTTGTAAAAAAAAAAAAAGCTCTGACTTAATGACAGGAAAAGATGGACCGACTGCTTCCTTAAACAGGATTGTCGGGGTAGCTGGTTTCCTTGATGATGCTACCATGATGCACATACTCTCTCACACATGCTGCTGGCTTGTTTTGTAGTGGGAAAGGTCAAGACGCTGATAAGTTTCTGTCTGCGGCTCCGTCGTCTCTGCTCAGAAAGCAGGAGGTAGAGAACCTCAGGTAACAGCGCTCGTCTCCTTTAGCTGTCATTATTCAGCTTGCTGAATAAGCTGTTGGCTGTAATGTTTAAATGTTTGATGGTAGGTGCTCCATCCTGGCATGCAGTGCCTATGTGGCATTGGCACTAGGGGACAACTTGCTGGCTCTAAACCATGCGGAGAAGCTGCTCCATCAGTCCAAGGTGTCAGGATCCCTCAAGTAAGTGCTGACATTCCTGCGCGACCTATAACAATATTCACTACCTTGGATGTTTGACTTTGAAGAAGGCAATAAAAAAAATCTCAAAAATTTATTTAGCAAATATAAAAATTTATTTAGCAAATAGAAATAACTTTTCTAAATCCAACTCACTGAGCATCCTCTCTAATTCAGTTACATTCATCAGTAAGATGATATATGTGTAATGGCAGGGAAAAGTTCAGGGATTTGTCTTTATTACAGGAAAAACATCTTATGCTAATTTGTTTAAAGTTGTGTGTGTGGATTTTTTTATATGAACCAAAACAAACAAAAAAATAGCTGTAAGCCAACTTGTAGCATAGTAGCAATCTATAGATTTCACAGCTTTTTCTTCCTTTCTACATCTGCATTTGTTTTCAGGTTCCTGGGTCATCTCTATGCTGCCGAAGCTCTTATTTCACTGGACAGAATCTCTGATGCCATCGCTCACCTAAACCCAGAGAATGTCAGTGACGTGTCTATGGGAGTGCTGACAAGCGAGCAGGATCAAGGTTTGTGGAGTTCACTTAACTGAGCTAAACGTGAACTTTATTCATCTTTCATTGATGCTCAGCTTGTTTTGTCAACAGGGTCTGACAAAGGAGATGAGCCCGTTGAATCCTGTAAGTGGACTTGCTGTGAGACTTAATGCATAATTATTACCTGAAAGTAAGTGTACGTGCATCCTAAATAGCTGGTACTAAATTGCGAAAGCAGTTTTGAAAACTGCATAATTCCCTAGTGGCCGTTTTTCCTGTGACTTACTAAAGACGGTTGTGCCTTTGACAACAGGTGCAAACAGGTGGAGTTGGCCTTATTGTAATGAGGATTTAATGTTTCTGACTGTGTTGCTGCTTTGGACAGGTTAGTGATCTACAAATGTAAGAGAAAATTTGATCCAGGGGAAATAATAGTTAGTGGAACAGGCTGATACTATCTATGCTTTACGCATCTTTGATAAATGAGGGCCATTGTGCGGTGTGGGTATAGCCTTGTCGGAGCTTATATTCCAGCGGTTGGGGTACCCAGCGCTCTTGTTGCCGAGTAGGCTGGAGATCCTCGACTGCAGGTGTCCTGGCGCCCCTCCTCAGTCTGAGTTGGCCGATGGAGTCGGCAGCACCCCTACACCCTCTTCTCTCCACCGGCCCAGTGTGTGCTGTGGCTGGCTGACATGACATCTGTCATGGTTCTGATGCTCGCTGTGCCTGACCTCTGGAGCAGGGGGAAACCCGGCCCTGCGGGCAGTGTGTGTCTTGTCCAGCGCTATACAAGTGAACGCAATTTACCGAGTCCACAAACTCCAGAATGTGTCTAAATGTCCGCTTTCAAAATGCAAGGCAAGTTTTTATCACCTGTTGCAGTTAACAAGCTTAACCCTCATAATGTCCTCCCGATTGCCATGCACCTTTTGTCCTCTGGGGTCAAAAATGACCCCACCTGGTTTGACTGTTAAAGGATATAGTATAAATTGTCACAGTTCTGTGCTACACCTTTAGTTTTACCTCCGTCCAACTCGTTACAAAGTTTTTCCCTTTGTTGTGGAATTTCAGGCCAACAGACTTTGTTTTACATACAGGTAGACCCTGTTTTTGAGTTGACCCTCATGTTGTTCTGGGGTCATTTTGAGCCCAAGGACATGAGGGTTAAGCCCACGACTGTGCATGCGCAAAAGCATATTTTCAACACTGCAGCATAACTTTATTGACAAGCAGAGGTCGGACAAACAGCAGTCAAGATTAGTGCTTCAGGTTTTGCACAGCTGGTGAGATGTCGGTAACGTTCTGCATTGATGCAGAGGCCCACGGTGAGATGCATCTAAGAATCAAGAAATTTCCACACCTGTACTGCAGACACAGAACATGTGTGTGGTTGGTTGCTCCTGTGACAGTCAGCAGGCTGGCAGCCTCACATGTGGTCGTACCTGGTGTACACCCTGAGCTCCCCAGGTCCTAATTGTCTCCTCTGCTAATTCCCACCCATACTGTTCACCAATGTGCCAGTGGGGAAGCACCTCCTCCTTCGAGGGCCTAGCAGATATGTTTGTATAATTTGCATTTATTGTCTCTCCAAAGGAGGGCGGAAAACACGGTCTCGAAGCCTTCTTTCATTTCTTACACCCCTCCTTGCCATCACGCTGTGCAAGCAGTTAGCTTCTAGTTTTCAAAGGTATTAAAACTAGATAGTCACAGAATATGCAGTTTGTTTCAACTTTAGTAAATCACGTTGCATCTGCTTATTGATTGTATTTGCATTTGCTCTCACTAGTATTTTGCATGTTTGGATAAAAACGCCCAACATGTTCATTAAATCAGAGGTACAAGATCCACATCTGTCCAGTCTTGCTTATATGACAATCATCGTATCAACTTTGCACGTGTTTTAGTACTTGTGAATCTTTAGTAAGTCAGACCCTATGACTGTATTTATGTGTGTGCAGCAGGGAAGCAGACTCCTCTGTGTTACCCCAGCAGTGTGGCATCAGCTCGGGCCATGATGCTGTTTAACCTGGGTAGCGCCTACTCCCTGAGGAGCGAGTACGACAAAGCCCGCAAGTGTCTCCACCAGGTAACCATCAACAAATCTGCATGCCTTGAAAATGGTTTTCATTTCTTGAGCTATAAAATCTGACATTTTTAAAGAGTGATGTGTACAAGTAATATACAGCATGAAAAATGGAATATGGAGTAATGCAGTAAATATTTTCATGATTAAGGGCAAAACAGTGAATGAAAATGTTGTTAATTCTGAAATTTTACATGTGCTCCAGTTTCCTCCCACAGTGCAAAGATGGGTTTGTTGGGTTAACTGGGGATTCTGAATTGGCATTAGGTATCCGTCTCTGTTAGGCTAGAGACACGCCAAGTCGACAATCGGCTGTCTTGCAAGTTTGAGCCATCGGTGAGCCTCGTCTGCTTGGTGTACCCCATGCTGCTGGCACAGAACAAACCTTTTTTTTTTTTTTTTTTTTGTCGACTTGACATGTAGAATCAACGTATGGTTGTCTGTGTAAGAGAGCAATCCGATTGGCTGTTAAAACACTGAATAAATGCGCGAGAAGAGAAACAGATATGACGAATGAAAACAAACTCGAATGACAAAAACACCTGTGGCTATCTGGAATGAAGAAACTGAAGATCAGCTTAATTCAAGAGAGGCCAGTTCTGTATGACCACTGAATTATACTCTTTATATTAACCGTCAAAGGACTTGGGTTTCCCTGCCAAGTGAGGAGTAATGGCACTGGCAGAGACGAGCGCCACCTGCTGATGTGGAAAGTTAACTTTCTCTGACGCATGTGCAGAGCATACAAGCTTGTCTGCCGTTGGCTGTTTTTGTCCCGGCATAAGTGCAGCTTTTTTTTTTTTACAGTGACAAAAGGGGACGCAGCAGGACGTCCATCGGGTTTTGTCAGATACGTTGGTTTGGTATGTCTCTAACCTTAGGTCCATAGACTATACAGGTGCATCGCAATAAATTAGAATGTCACTGAAAAGTTAATTTATTTCAGTAATTCAATTGAAAAAGTGAAACGCATATATTATATAGATTCATTGCACACAGAGTGATATATTTCAAGTGTCTGTTTCTTTTAATTCTGATTATTATGGCTTAATGAAAATCCAAAATTCAGTTTCTCTAGAAATTAGAATATTACAAAAAATCTTAATAGAAATGTTGGCTGACTAAGAAGTGTGTCCATGTATGCACTCGATACTTGGCCGAGGCTCCTTTTGCATGAATTACTGCACCCCAGATCAGGTGCCACAGCACCACCTCCGCAGTACCACAGGCTGATCGCCTCATGCCACGCTGCACTGATGCAGTAATTCATGCAAAAGGAGCCCCGACCAAGTACTGAGTATGTACTTGGACATACTTTTCAGTCGGCCAATACTTCTATTAAAAATGTTTTTTTTAATTGATTTTATGTAATATTCAAAGTTTTTGAGAAACTGAATTTAGGGTTTTCATTAGCTGTAAGCCATAATCATCAAAATTAAAAGAAATAAACAGAAGAATTGAGAAATTTCCACACCTGTAATACACTGCCTGGTCAAAAAAAAAAAAAAAAAAAATCACCACCTGGATTTAACTAAGCAAAATAGGTAAGAGCCTCCTACTGGTCAGGTCTAGGTTCAGCAATGTTATGTGTCCAAAGAATGAGGTCAGCTGACTACCTGAATAAACTGAGGGACCAGGTTATTCCATCAATGGATTTTTCCTTCCCTGATGGCACGGGCATATTCCAGGATGACATTGGCAGGATTCATCGGGCTCAAATTGTGAAAGAGTGGTTCAGGGAGCATGAGACATCATTTTCACACATGGATTGGCCACCACAGAGTCCAGACCTTAACCCCATTGAGAGTCTTTGGGATGTGCTGGAGAAGACTTTGTGCAGTGGTCCTACTCTCCCATCATCAATACAAGATCTTGGGGGGAAATTAATGCAACTGTGGATGGAAATAAATGTTGTGACATTGCAGAAGCTCATCAAAACAATGCCACAGCAGATATGTCCAACAAAATATTAGTGTGTGACTTTTTTTGGCCAGGCAGTGTATATTCATGTAGCCAGCTGACTTCAATCTTTGGGCACAAAACATTGGTGAACCTAGACCTGACCAACTCCAGCAACCCCAGATCATAGAACTGCCTCCACAGGCTTGTACGGTAGGCACTAGGCATGATGGGTGCATCACTTCATCCGCCTCTGTTCTTACCCAATGCACCCATCATTCTGGAACAGGGGAAATCTGGACTCATCAGACCACATGACCTTCTTCCATTGCTCCAGAGTCCAATCTTTATGCTCCCTAGAAAACTGAAGCCTTTTTTTCCCAATGGTGGTGACTTTTTTTGTGTGTGTGTGTGTGTGTGGGGGGGGGGTGAGGCAGTGTAGAATAGAGGATTAATGTATTTTAAGCTAAGCCCTTTGAGTTGTTATATCATTCTAGATGCTTGAATTTAATGGGAAATTTCACTCTGCAGCCTCCGGCATCTTTGAAGGCAGGTCAGTACCTGTTCATACCACATGCCAATGGCATGCTTTTATTTTGAAAGGTTGCTTGTAGTTGTGTGTATGTTCTTAGGCCCTGCACAGTCACACTGTATAGTTGGTTATCTCAGTCATCTCAGTTATATACTTCAATTCCCAACTTGCATCTCAAATGGAAAATCTCAATATACTAGTACATACCCGTGCATACCCGTCCATGCCCGTAGAAACCAAGTATAAGCAAGTATTTGTGCAAGCCCATGGCTGAAGGGTCTCCTTCTGTCTCAGACGGCTGTGTTGTTCACAGTCATGCCTGTGGCGTACTGGTGGAACCTGAGGTGTTTCATGTTCACGGCATCTTTTCTGACGTGCAGCAGTTCTCCTTATTCTATTGCTCTCCATCTGGTTGGTGTTCTTCTTCTTCGTTCAGACCACTGGTTGAGGGATAGGTGTGTCGTGATTCCAGCGTAGGCGGCAAGCCGACTATTCCGCATCTTCTCGGTCTCAGCTTCTCTGTGCGTCGCCTGGCGTACAGCGTTGGCGACCAGCCGACTATTCCGCATCTCCTCGGTCTCAGCTTGTCTGTGCCTTGCCTGGCGTACAGCGTTGCTCGCTTTGCGGGCATTTCGGGCTTCAAGTGACTCAGCACGTGCATGGCGCACTGCCACATGTTTCCTGTCTGTTTGTGCATCCCTTGTCTGTCGTACCCTATGCTGGTGAAGGGTTTCCCTCTGTCTCAAACGGGTGCGATTTACTGCTGGAACCTCATGTGTTTCATCTTCATGGCATCTTTTCTGATGTGCAACAGTTCTCCTCATTCTATTGCTGTCCATCTGTTGGGTCTTCTTCTTCTTGTTCGTTGAGACCACTAGTTGAGGGACAGGTGCATCGTAATTCCAGTTCATGGACAGGATCATGAAAATAGATCTGCGCAGAAAGAAGCTTTTGGGCATGGACTCACTGTATATGACATCATAAAGACATGAGAGTCCTATATGACATCATAAAGACACATTTGTCTATGTGCCATCATATAGGCATCGCATGAGAGCCGTATATGACATCATAAAGACACATTTGTCTATGTGCCGTCATATAGAATCACGAGTCCTATGATGCCTGAGTTCATAGGATGTCCTATGATGTTCAGGCAGAGATCATAGGCCATCCTATGTCCTATAAACGTCACACACACACACACACACACACACACACACACACACACACACACACACACACACACACACACACAGAGAGAGAGATTTCTTGCTTTAATAGAGTGATGCTCAAAACTGGGTAAGTTGGCCAGCCCTAACATGAACAGTCTTGGAGGCTCACTGTTGTGAATTGTGTTGTCTTTTTTTAGGCTGCATCAATGGTGAACAGCAAAGACATTCCACCTGAAGCCATCCTGCTGGCGGTGTACTTGGAGCTCCAAAATGGTCTGACATCTGAGACACTCTGACCCTAACACACACACACACACACAGAGCCTGTTTCAAGTTGGCTTCTTTATGTTGGTCCTTATCATTTGCACAAGGGCATCTCTAAAGTTGTTCAGAAAATTTTCATATACACTACTCACAAAAAGTTAGGGATATTTGGCTTTCGAGTGAAATTTATGGAAAATGTAAAACGTTTCACACTACAGTGATATAATATCATGAAAGTAGAGCATTTAAGTAGAAGCATGCAATGGTGATTTCACCACCTCAAACCATTTATTGAAACAAAAGCCAACAACAGTGGTGGGTATACCATAACAAAAAATGTCAATGTCTCAATAACTTGTCATGTGCCCTTGAGCATCAATTACAGCTTGACGACGACGTCTCATGCCGTTCACAAGCCGACTTATTGTCTACTGAGGCATGGCATTCCACTCTTCTTGAAGGGCGGCCCTCAGGTCATTGAGGGTGTAGGGTGCAGATTTACGAGCCTCTACATGGCGACTCTATAGGATTCAGGTCTGGAAAAAGTTCAGGCCACTTCACTGGAGGTACCCCAGCCTCCAGCAGCCGTTCCCGAATGATGCGACCTTGATGAGCTGGAGCATTGTCGGCTATGAAGATGAATTTAGGCCTGTGTTGTTCATGCAGGGGCACAATGAGTGGATTAATGATGTTATTCAGGTATTATCGGCTTGTCACTTTACCATTCACAAGGTGTAGGGCAGTTCTGTATTGACTAGACACACCTGCCCGGACTGTAACATGGTGACAACAGTGGCTGATGTATAGCACTCTCCTTGACGTCTCCAAGTCGTTGGTGGCCATCATTTCTGCTCATCGTGAATCGACTTTCATCAGAGAACAGCACTGAGGCCCACTGGTCCCTTGTCCAGCACAAATGCTCCCTGGCCCATGCAAGACAATGATGCCTGTGCCAGGTGGTGCGGTCAGGTACCCTTGCAGGCCATCTAGTACGCAGACCATGCTGTTGTAAACGGTTTCGAATGGTCTGACGCGACACTAGGGTGCCTCTCACCTCCCTTAAATGTGCCTGGAGTTGAGTAGCATTCATCATCTGGTTCTGCAGGGCACTGTTCACAATGAAGCGGTCATCAGCGTGGGATGTGGCCAAAGGACGCCCACTTCTGTGCCTTTCTGTGACTCTTCCAGTCTCTCTGTTGCAACCTGCTGATGACACTCTGTGACACTCTAAGCTCAGTGGCCACTTCCCTCTGAGAACATCCTGTTTGAAGCCTCGCAATGGTGAGGTACTGTTGATCGGTTGTTAGGTGTCGTCTTGGTCTCATGATGTCAAAATGTGAACAGCATGATGAAGAGGACTGTTTAAATACCAATTCTAATTGAACCAGAAAAAGTATTGGTCGATTCATTGATCAAGTATCTGTTGTGAATTTTGCCGTTAAGCACTTTGTTAGAGAACAGCAAGTTATGCAAAAACTACTGAAATGTTGAATGGTTGGAAATGTGCATTCAAAAGGTTAGAGAAGGTCAAATTAAGTTCACCTGTGAAGGTTATTAGTGCATTTTAGGTGCAGCCTGAAATTTCACCTGAAAGCTGAATATCCCTAACTTTGTGAGTATTGTATGTCTTGTAATTCATAAACAGGTTACAGACATGTTAATAGAAAAAAAAAAAAGAAAAACTGATTTTCAGCGGAGTGTCAGTTTAAATTTGACATCCACATAGGTGCAGATACTTGAAATTCTAAAGGAGTCCAGATGGTCTATGGTGTCAATACTTGATCCTCTTATTTGGTGAGCTGTTGAGTCTAAGATATGCTCCCCGATGTGTTTGGTGTCCTCAGGGAACACGCAGCTGGCTCTGCAGATCATCAAACGGAACCAGCTGATGCCTGCACCACTACAGAGGCTCTCCCCAGACTCCCGCAGGAAACTCCTTCAGCCCATCCACCCATTCCAGTCTGTCCAGTCCATCCAGCTGCCCTCATCCTTCACACAAGTCCAGCATAAATGAGCCCACCCCATCCTCCCGAGGAGCTGTAGCTGCTCAGCTTCCACTGACCCATTGGACTTTTTGTTCCCAATGAGAGACAAGTGTATTTGTTTTCATCAGAATAAAATGTTATTTACTGTAGACTATAGTTGTTTTCATTTGTAGACTTGTGGAAGCCACAGATGACAGAGTGGTGATGTTTAGACGCTTCAGATGTTTGACTTGAATACAGATGTGTGATGGAAGGTTTCAACAAACATTTACCTCATCTTTCCTGAAAAACTGAAAATCAACATGGTAAAGCAGCTCTGCAGGGAAATATTAGCAATTAGGTGAGATGTTTTTTTTTTCCTCCTCCAAAGGTGTTCCTCAAATGCATAATTAATAAAATCAAGTATCTCAAAGCATATTGTGATCGTTTGGCATACAAGAGTTCTGATTTCTGCAAGGTAATTCATAATCATGACAAAACAAGGCTTGACTTTTTTTACCTTTAGTTACAAGGACTATAAAATATGAAAGTTTATTTTTGGAGTTATGAAAAATAAAATGTGACAGTTCTAATTTTTATGCATCAATCTGGGTTTAGAATCCATCATAGTACTGAAACAGCCTTAGCGAAGGTCACTAACGACCTCCTCATTGCATCTGATAATGGACTAGTTTCTGTACTTGTCCTTTTAGACCTTAGTGCAGCTTTTGATACTATCGATCATAATATTCTACTTGATAGATTAGAACACTATGTTGGACTTAATGGAACTTCGTTGCAATGGTTTAGATCTTATTTATCTGATAGGTTCCAGTTTGTTCATGTAAATAATGAGTTTTCTTTCAACTCAAAGCTTAGTCATGGAGTTCCACAGGGATCTGTGCTAGGCCCTACTCTTTTTAGTTTATATATGCTTCCGTTAGGCAACATTATTAGAAAGCACTGTATACATTTTCATTGTTATGCAGATGACACACAATTATACCTGTCAATGAAGCCAGATGATGGTAATCAATTAGCCAAGTTAGAAGCCTGTCTTAAGGAAATCAAAGCTTGGATGACTTGTAATTTCCTGCTATTAAATTCAGATAAGACTGAAGTCATTCTTGTTGGTCCAGAAAACCTTAGAAATTCCTTTCCAAATCAAACTTTCAGTTTGGATGCGGTTACTCTTTCTCTTAATAGCTCTGTGAGGAACCTTGGAGTTATTTTTGATCAGGATTTGTCCTTCAATTCACATATTAAATTTGTTTCTAAGACTGCCTTCTATCATTTGCATAATATTGCCAAGATTAGGAGCATCTTGTCTCAGAGTGATGCTGAGAAAGTGATCCACGCTTTTGTTAGCTCGAGATTAGATTATTGTAATTCTTTATTATCAGGCTGTCCTAAAACATCTTTAAAAAGTCTTCAGCTGATCCAAAATGCTGCAGCAAGAGTTTTAACAGGTACTAGAAAGAGAGATCATATCTCTCCGGTTCTGGCCTCCCTTCATTGGCTTCCCATAGAGTTTAGAATTAAGTTTAAAATCCTTCTTCTTACTTACAAAGCTCTAAACAATCAGGCTCCTTTTTATTTAAAAGATCTGATACTACCGTATTATCCTAACAGAGCACTACGCTCCCAAAATGCAGGATTACTTGTAATACCTAGAATCTCCAAAAGTACAATGGGAGGCAGAGCCTTCAGTTATCAAGCTCCTCTCCTGTGGAATCAGCTGCCAATCTGGATCCGGGAGTCAGACTCGATCTCTGTTTTTAAGAATAGGGCTAAAACCTACCTTTTTGATATAGCCTACAATTAGGGAGGGATCATGTGTTTCTGAACCCTCCCTTAGTTATGCTGCTAATCGGTTTAGTCAGCTGGGGGACCTCCAGTAATGCACTGGGCCTCACTCCTTTCCTCACTCTCTATGAAATATTTTTTTTTGCTGGTCATTAACATTTGTTTGTTCTCTCCCATAGATTGAGTCCCCATCGTGCTGTTTGCTCTCTACATGTCTGTTCTTTTCTTCTTCTCTATCCCCTCACCCCCCAGCCAGTCGCAGCAGATGACTGCCCCTCCCTGAGCCTGGTTCTGCTGGAGGTTTCTTCCTGTTAAAAGAGAGTTTTTCCTCTCCACCGTCGCCAAGTGCTTGCTCACAGGGGATCGCCTGATTGCTGGGGTCTTTCTGCAACTGTGGGGGTTCCCCCCTACAGTTGATAGTGCTATGAGATGACTGTTGTTGTGAAATGGCGCTATATAAATAAAGTTGAATTGAATTGAATCTCTGTACATACGTAGGTTAAAAAAGTGGAACTTTTTTTAATACTCGGTCCTAATGGTTATTTAAAAAAAAAAACATTTTGCTGCTTCACCTGCAAAATGTCAACAATAATTCATCAGGAATATGCAGTGATCATTATTTCTCTACTTCGGAAAAAGAGGAGGAGCAACTTTTTTTTCCCCCTTGATGCCATTAGCTGATCATATTACCAGACTTTGAGGGATTTTTATCTCGGGTTGAACATATTCTCAACTATTGAGTGAGCCAGTAGTTCTCACCGGTTATGAAACCAGAAACCCAGACTTTCAGCTCAGAATGACTCAAGCCAGAACTCAGTTCTGCAGTGTCAGGCCTGCCCTCTGAATAATGTTTGAAATCATGATTCACTTTATTATATCTTTGCTAACCCCATTTTGCCCCTGTCCCAACTATTTATGGAATGTCCCACAGGCCCGAAATGCAAGAATGGATGATTAACAAGTGAAAGTTAATCAGCCAAGATGCATCTTGGGTTGGAATGAAATAAAAATCAAAGGAGATTTAGAATCAGTTTTTCCGTTGTATTTTCTACACATGCCAACATGTCTGACATGGGGTTGTCATGATGGGGAAAAAGGCAAACAAGTTGAATGAAAGCCTTACTCAAAGTATTGAGCAGAAAAGCATTTTCAGAATGAAAATAAGTGTATACTGTAGATTATTAAAGGACAAAATCCAAAGTGAGTTCAACTACTTCAGAAGGAAAAATTAAGGAAATTGATCAAAACATCTCAGTCATCGAGAAATACAAGTTATAGCATCCGTTGTGCATTTTGGTTAAGCTCCTTTTGCTATGTGGTCTAGAACTGTTACTGAGCAGCTAGATGTATTTAAATTTGGTTTTATGCAAACGTAGACAAGATGATGTAAATTAAATGGAGACATCAAATGTGGTGCAGCTCAGTGATGCAGTGGGTAGTGCTGTTGCGTCACAGCCAGAAGGTCCTGGGTTCATACTCAAGAGCTCACCTGGTACTCCGGTTTCCTCCATGCATATTAGGTTAATTGGCATTAACTGGGGATAAACTGTCATTAGGTGTGAATGGTCGTCTGTCTCTTGGTGTTGACCCTGCGATGGACTAGCAACCTGCCCATGGTGTAGCCTGCTGTTGCCCAAAGATGCTGGGATAGACTCCAGCCCCCTGACAGGATTAGGCAATTAAGATGATGGATGGACATCAAATGCAGACTGGTTTTTAATACATTTTAATCTTTTCCACATCAAGTTACATCTCAGGAAGAACAACATAGAAGTCACAATGTAACACCGTAAATGTAACAATATGAACTGAGCACAAAGGGCATTACAATATTAATAGTTTGGATTGTTTTGGGATTAAAAACAGACTACAGTGAAATCTCACATTAACCGTCTCTATTGATTCAGAACTGAAGTACTGCTGTAGATTAGTTCCAACTCGGTAGAAACACACCAAGGCCAGTTCCTGGTTCTGAGATTCACTTTACAGGTCCCATTTTGGATGTGTGACCCATGGCTCTATTTTAGAAAGTTGAAACCAGTGAAAATGCCATTTTTATTTTCTCTTTTTTCCAGAACTGTACATACAGTATGTATGTATTATTAACAGTTGAAACCAGAACTTTAGATGCACTAGAGAAAGACGCATAACCTTTTTTCTCACTGACATTAAATTGGACTAAACTTTTCCTGTTTTAGTTCAGTTAGGATTACCAAAATTATTCCTATTTGCTAAATAATTTTTTAGAGAATTTCTTATTACTTTCTTCAAAGTCAGAAGTTTACATACATTTCCTTAGTATTTGGTAGCACTACCTTTAAACTGTACGACTTGGGTCAAACGTTTTGGGTATCCTTAATCAAGCTTCTCACCATAGTTTGTTGGAAATTAAGGCCTTTGTCCCTGTGTGCATTTGCAAACTATACTCTAGCTTTTTTATGTTGCTTCTATAGTGATTGCTTCTTCCTCTCTGAGTGGCCTTTCAGCCCATGTTGGTACGGGACTCGTTTCACTGTGGATAATGACACTCTAACCAGCTTCAGCCAGCATCTTCACAAGGTCTTTTACTTTTGTTCTGGGGTTCATGCACACATTTCACGCCAAAACACGTTCATCTCTGGGACACAGAACCCATCTACCTTTCTGAGTGGTGTGATGGCAGGACAGTCCCATGGTGTCTGTACTTGTGTATAATTGTTTGAACAGATGAATGTGGAACCTTCAGGCAACTTAAAATTGTACCCAAAGATGAACCAGACTTGTGGAGGTCCACAATTCTCTTCCTGATATTGGTGTACGTAAACTTCTGACTTTGAGCAAAGTAATAAAAAAAAATATGTAAAAAATGATTTAGCTAATAGAAATAATTTTGGTAATCCTAACTGACCTAAAACAGGAAAAGTTTAGTCTGATTTAATGTCAGTGAGAAAAAAAAAGGTCACGTCTTTTTATACAACGTATGTAAACTTCTGGTCTCATATATATGGGCTGGGAATTGATCATTTTTTAACTAATTGCACGTACTATAATCAGTTGTTACTGCTAACATTATAATGAAGTAATTAAAGTATTTTAAGCAACTTTTAATATTTTTTCATAAAATATACCTGTGACTCATAATCAACCAAAATACTGCTACAGCAACACAAAACGCGATAATCATGAATGTATATTCAATTAAAATTTTTTTTTATGGACAGCAATTTGAAATATTCTTTTTCAGTTAATTATAAAGAGTAGGGCTGAGCGATTGATCGAAATAAAACAAAGACGTCCGGGGTGTCAAACTGACGTAATCTTGCTCATGTTTTTTTTCCGTTCCTGTTGTGTTTGTATATGACAGCTTTCGTGTCCTGCCCCTTTAACGTATGCAGTCACGTGACTCCCCACCCCGGATGCTGTGCAGGTAGTGCTGTTTGGAAGCAGCAGAACATGGTGGAAAAATTAAAATGGCTTGTACTGAAAAGATACGCATGTCGGTCCACATAGTATGTGATGATTGAGTCTGTTTCATCTGAAGATGCCAAGAAAAAGCAAGCGAAGTGCACTTAAGCTGAGCCAGCTCCTGAGACAATCCCGTCACCACTGCCGACACCACCTCAAGAAGTGACCTGACGACATCAATTTTTTTAATGTTAACTGTCCCACATTGATCGAAAAAGTCAATGAATTAATATTCCCAGCCCTTATACAGTTCTGTGAAAAAGTATTTGGCCCCTGCCTGATTTCTTATAGTTTTACATATTTGTCACACTTAAATGTTTCAGATCATCAAACAAATTATAATAACAGACAAAGATAACCCAAGTAAATACAAAATGCAGTTTTTAAATGATGATTTTATTTATTAAGGGGAAAAAACTATCCAAACCTACCTGGCCCTATGTGAAAAAGTAACTGCCCCCTAAACCTAATAACTAGTGCGATTGTAACAATCGCAATCAAGCTTTTGCGATAACTTACAATGAGTCTTTTACATCACTGCTGAACTTTGGGCCACTCTTCTTTGCAGAATTGTTTTAATTCAGCCACAATGGAGGGTCTAAGGTCATGAACTGATGGCTGGACGTTCCCAAAGGTTTTTCTGGTAGAGAGCAGAATTCATGGTTCCATCAATTCCGGAAAGTCATCCAGGTCTTCAAGCAGCAAAGCAGCCCCAGACCATCATACTACCACCACCATGTTTGATTGTTGGTATGTTCTTTTTATAAAATGCTGTTAGTTTTATGTCGGATGTAATGGGACGCACACCTTCAAAAAGTTCAACTTTTGTCTCCTCAGTCCACAAAATAGTTTCCCAAAAGTCTTGGGGATCATCAAGATGATTTTTTTTTGGCAAATGTGAGATGAGCATTTGTTATTTTTGGTCAGCAATGATTTTGGCCTTGGAACTCTTCCATGGATGCTGTTTTTGCACAGTCTCTTTCTTGTTGTTGAATCATGGACCAGTGTCCAAACTGAGACAAGGGAGGCCTGCAGTCCTTTAGATGTTTTTGTTCTCATCTGTTCTTCAAATTCTTTAGACCGCAGTATGATGTGTTGCTTATTGAGATCTTTTAGCCTATTTGACTTAGTCAGACAGGTTCTATGTAATTGATTTCTTGATTCAACAGGTTTGGCGGTAATCAGGCTTGGGTGTGGCTAGTGGAACTGAACTCAGCTTTCCAAAAAATGTGGTTAATCACAATTTATGATGTAATAAGGTGGGGGAATTACTTTTTCCACATAGGGCCATTTAGGTTTGGATAGCTTTTTTTTTTTCCTTAAAATGAAATCATTTAAAAACTCAATTTTGTATTTTTTTCCACTTTGTGTCTAAT
Organism: Pholidichthys leucotaenia; assembly: GCA_020510985.1. Classification (NCBI taxonomy): domain Eukaryota; kingdom Metazoa; phylum Chordata; class Actinopteri; order Cichliformes; family Pholidichthyidae; genus Pholidichthys; species Pholidichthys leucotaenia. Next base: position 305,262,992 of record CM035836.1, read on the forward strand.
ATTAAAATCTGATGATCTGAAACATTTAAGTGTGACAAATATGCAAACATATAAGAAATCAGGAAGGGGGCAAATGCGTTTTCCACAGATCGTGTGTGTGGTTAGCACTATTGCCTCACAGCTCAAAGGTTCCATGGTCCCTGTGCTGTGTGGGTTTTCTCCAGTTTCCTCCCACGATCCAAAGGCCTCAATCCCAACAGCACAACTGTGTTTCCATTGATTATAGAGTATTTCCATACTTCCCAACCCCGTGCCTTACCATCTCCATTAGGTTTACAGTATTTGAATGTTTAAACAATAGATTAAATAAAATATAAACAGAAAAAAATTATCTAGAATTTTATGATCTTAAAAAAAAAAAATCACTTCCACTCATTTCTCTTGTCCTTTTAATTCTCTACTGGCTCTATATAGGGTGTTTTTTTTCCCCCAAATGCATTAAGTGCTTACTATCTGAACCATCACTGATCAGCTTACATCACTTTTTTATCCTTGATGTTAATAACAATGTCATGTTACGCAATGACCTGGCTGAATGTGTCTAATTTCTGCCTGAACAGAAACAACCAAAAACACTTTTCACACCTAAAGTAAAGGAAACCCTGCAGATTAGCACCAAGTCCTCCTAGCTCAGGTCTTCCAGTCCCACGGTACACACAGGTCCCCATCCTGCATGACGGAGTAGAAATGAGACACGCAAATGTGGAGGCCTTGCATCAGAGGGGAGCGCTGCTCCAGCAGCCTTCTGCAGCACAGGACCATCTGCATGGGGCTGACACTGGGCTCCTTACACAGGCTCCTCAGAGACAAACTCTCCACACACTGCTTCACCACAGCTGCCTCTTCTGACTGCAGCCTAGGCACAAACAACAAGTCATCGACAAAGCTGACATGGTGTGCTGACAAACTTGCTCGTACATACACTATTCTATTAATTTACAGATGAGGTAAAATTATCTCAAAATTCTAGGAGTAACCTAAATGTGAAATATGATGTGCAGGACAATGGGAGATAATGTCCCTTTTTTTGTCATTTAGTAGTTCAGTTTTTGTTTTTGGAACAATGCTACAAAGCGAGAATACACAAGAGTCTATGGGCCTGATTACCATCAGTCAACAGCGGACTTTTCTCACCTTGTGTCGGTGCTTCTGGTAGTTTCTGAAAGCGCGTAGTCCGTTTTTGGTGCTTTGCACCCCCCCCCCCCGTCTAATTACCTGTGGACAGTGCACCTGTTTTGTGTTGCCCGGAGGACCTCATTTCAAAGAGGTGTGACAGCGGCGCAGTGTCAGCACATCAGTAATTTGGTGCAGTTTATGATAATGCACATTTGATCAAGAAAAAGCAGGTCTACTACCAAAAGTGCATTTGTTAATGTTATTTCACTGGAATGTTTTGAAATTGCACAGATTTCAAAAGACAAGAGCACCTGAGGAAACACAGCATGCACTGGGATTTTCTGTTATTTTAATGGACAGCATTGTAAGTTATAATATAATCACTCATCATTTTAATTGTAATGTGATGATGCGCTTGATTTTTTTTTATTCCATCCACATTTTCATTTTAATCACTGTCTTATTAGACATTAATGTGTATATTTTTAGGGGAATGAATGAAAGAATCAACAGGGAGTGAGTGCCCCGAGAGGAGGAGGATGGAACTGTCAGTTTTGAACTGCAAACCTCCACATGTGGTCTGGCATCTGTCCTCAATGATCTCCTTCCATCGATCTTTTGTACATTTGCGTGAGCGTGTCCTGTCCAGGGTGATGAGGGAGACACACTCAGCTGTTGTTTTTTTTGCTGAATGTATTAATCTGAGGACAATTAAATACAGGCTATCCACCTGTGGTATGGACTGTTTCAGATCATTTGAAGAAACAGCAACATTTCTCACTGCACAGGGGAAAAGGGACCCTTCCCTGGGTTTATGAAAATATCCATTTCAAACCTATTCATGTCTGCATGTTGCATCCGTGCTCACTACGTTAAACCATTCAGCTCGATTGTTCAGCCCAACAGCGTCTCTTTTTCATTTAAATGATAAAGAGATCGTCCTCTCTAAAATAACTAAATGGCCATCAACTGTGATCGATGTCTTCCTCATTTCCAAGCAGCGTTACTCTCACATGCACTTTCACTCACACATACTATTAATCAAGCCGTCATGATCAGAGTTCACTTTAGATAATGCACCTCTGTGCATTAAAGGGCAGGAGTGCTTTGGATTGGATTATCCAAAACACAACTCTGAATAATTAGACCGGCCTTTTTGTGCTTCTCGTCAGGCACACAGGCCATTCTCTCCACACCGAGACAACAAAACCGACTGGGCCACATGTGCAATGCGTCTCTGACAACTGATGAGTGAATAGGCTGTTAAATTACGGACCTTAGCGTTATCAGCTTCCTTTATGTGCGTCAGATGTGGCTGGGATTAGAGCAGAAAATGGAGTGTCATTTGATGTGCCAATACCAGGCAGAAGATGTGTGGGACCAACACACATACTATGACGATGAGTACTACTGCTGTAGAGTTGAGAAAAAGCAAAAGAATTCCTCAGATGCTGTCGTCTGTCAGGTGTTAAATTCAAGAAAATAAAGTGTAAATATCAAGCAGGGGTATTTATCACAACTAGGCAGTGGGATGGATATTTCTGGAGTTACTGCAGTCTGAAAATGGATTCTCAGCTAAAACACACTTTTCTAATGTAGCACAGAAAAAAAAAAGTCCAAAGGATGAAAGAATAAAAAAATTCTAAAAATGAATTCAAAATGTTACACATATTTGGGGAGGGGGGGGGGAGTCAAATTTGACCAAATCTGGTTTATTTTTCAATACAGTCTCCCCGTCGGTCCACACACTTCCTCCATCGGTGTTGCAGCGCTTGGTTCCCTGTGGTTGAAAAATAAACCACATTTGGTCAAATTTGACCACTATGAACTTTTTAGTCTCTCCCCCCGTAACTTATTTATTGGTACAAAAGACCAAACAAAGTTTCAACAAAGTCTGAGAAGGGGCAGCAACACATTTCTCAAACGCTGTCTGACTGGATACAGAATGACCCACAGAAGATAAATGTAATTCAGTAAAAGTTGGGTTAATACCAGCATTAACTCAGCAGTTTAAACAGACTGATGCACGTGACTCTTTAAACTTAGCATCTTTTGCATTTTTCCCCCCAAAAACTGGAAAATAGCTTCAATACAAAACTACCTATACACTGTATGTCAAATATTACTGCATGGATCAGGCCAAAATTTAGTACACATACTTGTGTAATACCACATGTGTGATATTTTTCAACTGTTTTTGAGCTGGTTACCTGGGGATGGAATCTTGTTCTGGGTTGTTTGGTATGGAATGGCCCAACATGCATTTAGATTTGCTGAGCAGCCGTCCTCTTCCCATTAGATCAGCTGAGTCAGAGGTTAGTGTCAGATGTCTTTTGGAAGCTCATCTTTATGAGGTGGCTTTTCTATAAATCCGTGCCACGTCTGTATGTTTTAATGTGTTTAACTATGATCCTTTGGCCCAGATGTGAACGTGCCGTTTTGGTTGTATTTTACTGTTATAAACACTCCACAATTCTTTGTTTTGGGAAGTTTTATTATTTTATTTAAAATTGTACTATTCAAAATAAAGAGCCTGGGCTTAAACCTGCCTACATGAGCTACTCTTGCTGAAATGCGACATTTTTGATTCAGGTCACTGATATGACCTAGATGGTAAGTGATGCAGTCAAACCACGAGAAAAACAAACTGTGTCTTTAACACCAGCGTTACTCACTGGTTCTTGTGTAGAGTGCGCTGCCTGGCTTCCGCAGCATTGTTCTGGAGGAAGATCTGCAGCTTCAGAGGATCACAGTTGGCAGGGATGATGAAGTGGCCCATCTCGTGAAGACGGGGGTTTGAGTGGTCTCTGTAATCAACACAACAAGTTCGTCTTGCTTGAATCCACAGAGTATATGTTTGTGGTGTCAGAGGAGAAAGCGGCTCCATACTTCTCCAACAACACAGTGAGGCCCTGCAGGCTCCGAGGATGCAGGCAGAGGCGTTGGGACATCAGGCGTTTGTGGAAAGTGCTGAGGGTGCTGTAGTGCTCAGTGATGTCCTGGACCGGTCCCACCTGAATCCCACCGAGGAGGAAGCTGATCTGCTCCTTCAGCCACTCCGTTTGCTGCTGAAGGCTGCGATAGCTGGGCAGCTGCTCAAAGAGCTGCGGGTACACAGGGAGAGGAAGGGTAAGAAAAGAGGAGTCACACACAGAAAATGTAACGGGGCTGCAGCTGCATTACTTTGGTCCACTGATGATGAACATCCATGGTTCCTAGCGTAACGTGTCCAGCAGCATTCATCCCTGACTGGTCAGCAAACACAATGGTGTGTCCTGGTAGGAGGGTGAAAGAGCAGATTAAAGAAACCAGTGTGACCAGTTTTACCACCTAATGCACATACAGACTGATGACAGCCTAAGGAGGGCCTGCTCCACTTGTGCTGACAGCTGCTGATACTGTTGTTGGTACACAGCAGCATACACTGCCAATAAAAAGTATTCATCCCCCTTGGATGTTTCAACCTTTTATTGCTTTATAAAATCAAATCATGGTCAATATAATTTGGCTTTTTTGACAAAAAATTTGCAAAAAAAAAGCTTTCATGTCAACGTGAGAACAGATTTTTACAAACTACTGTCAGTTAATTAAAATTATATAAGGTAAACAACTGCATAAGTATTCACCCCCTTTAAAGTGACTGACCTAATTCAACAGAGGTCCAGCGAATGGATGCCTGCAGTCTCACAGTTAGATCACCTGAGTGCAGTGAACGTGTGTCAAGTGATTGTAGTATAAAGACACCTGTGTCTTGTACAATTGCAACATGAAGACAAAGGAACACTCCAAGCAACTCAGAGAAAAGATCACTGAAAAGTATAAAACAGGAGATGGCTACAAGAAGATTTCCAACTCACTGGGCATTCACAAACAGATGGAGCAAGAAGCCGACTGGTGAGGGAGGCCACCAAGACACCTAGAGTGGATATAAAAAGTCCACACATCCATATTCCTGATGAAGCCATTGGCCTGAGATTTTCAACAGACATCAGTAACGACCCAAGTAATCCATATATACACTGGATATAAAGTCTACACCCCCCTGTTCAAATGCCAGGTTTTTGTGATGTAAAAAGAATGACACCAAGATAAGCCTTTATTTCAAAAACTTTTTCCACCATTAATGTGACCTATAACTTGTACAACCCAATTGAAAAACAAACTGAAATCTTTTAAGGGGAAAAATAAAAAACTAACAATAACCTGGTTGCATAAATATGCACACCCTTAAACTAATACAGTGATCCCTCACTTATTGCGGTTAATGGGTTCCAGAACCGACCGCGAAAAGTGAAAAACCGCGAAGTAGCGTCACCCCTAATGACGTCACCCATAAATAACACGTACGTTCATTCTCTCACTCTCTCTCGCATATGATACGTGTGTGTGTGTGTGTGTGTGTAAGTGTACATACATACGTAGATGTAAATAAAGTGTACATAAATATGTTTTTAGAACTCTTTTATTTTTATAACAAGATACGTAACTCAAGATGAAGATGATTTACTGCACAGGTTAATGAGAGCTTTACTGCTCCTCAGGTGACGCCTCATCGTCAGGTGCTAGAGGCGCAGCATCGTCGAGGGCAGCTGCAGGAGGCGGCGTAGTGGCTCGACGGGAAGACTATTTCGCACAAAAAGGCACAAGAGAACAGCGAAAAGTTCCACGCGGCGAGACTAGCGATAAAGAACAATGAATGCGGTCTTCCTTCGCTGGGTATGTCGGCAGGGAGAGAAGCTGGGTAAAACGTCTCGGCCAATCAGCTTGCGAGGTAAAACGTTGCGGCCAATCAGCTTGCGAGATTCCCGAGCAGTGAAGAGGTGGGCGGAGAGGAGTGGAGCGGTGGTCAGAGAGGTGGATTTTAAGTTGTGCGGCTCTCCGTGTTGATAGCTGATGTTCTAATGTAGTCTCCCTGCCTTCTGCTAGCGCCCGCCCATTTTTTCTCAATTTTGAATTTTTGATGAATATTTCTGAAAAATCCGCGATGCACTGAGGGCGCGAAAGGTGAAGCGCGAAGTAGCGAGGGATCACTGTACTTTGTTGCAGGCTTTTATTACAGCATTCAGTCTTTTTGGGTAGGAGTCTATCAGCGTGGCACATCTTGATGTGGCAATATTTGCCCACTCTTCTTTGCAAAAACGCTCCAAATCTGTCAGATTGCGAGGGCATCTCCTGTGCACAGCCCACTTCAGATCACCCCACAGATGTTCGATCAGATTCAGGTCTGGACTCTGGCTGGGCCATTCCAAAACCTTAATCTTCTTCTGGTTAAGCCATTCTTTTGTTGATTTGGATGTGTGCTTTGGGTCATTGTGGGGCTGAAAGATGAAGTTCCTCTTCATATTCAGCTTTCTAGTAGAAGCCTGAAAGTTTTGTTCCAACACTGACTGGTATTTGGAACAGTTCATAATTCCCTCCACCTTGACTAATGCCCCAGTTCCAGCTGAAGAAAAACAGCCCCAAAGCATGATGCTGCCACCACCATGCTTCACTGTTGGTATGGTGTTCTTTTGGTGATGAGCAGTGTTGTGTTTATGCCAAATATACTTTTTGGAATTATGGCCAAAAAGTTCAACCTTGATTTCATTGGAACATAACACATTTTCCCACGTGTGTTTGGGAGATTTCAAATGTGTTTTTGGAAAATGTAGCCGGGCTTGGATGTCTTTCTTTGTAAGATAAGGCTTCTGCCTTGCCACCCGACACCATAGCCTGGACATATGAAGAAGATGGGAGATTGTTGTCACATGTACTAAGCAGCCAGTACTTGCCAGAAATTCCTGCAGCTCCTTCAATGTTGCTGTTGGCCTCTTGGCAGCCTCCCTGACCAGTTTTTGGTAATGTCACTGTTGTGCCATATTTTCTCCACTTGATGATTACTGCCTTCACTGTGTTGCATGGTATATTTAATGCCTTAGAAGTTCTTTTGTACCCTTCTCCTGACTGATACCTTTGAACAATGAGATCCCTCTGATGCTCTGGAAGCTCTCTGTAGACCACGGCTTGTGCTGTAAGATGTGACTACAAAAATGTCAGGAAAAGCCTACTAGAACAGCTGAACTTTATTTGGGGTTAATCAGAGGCACTTTAAATGGTGGCAGGTGTGTGCTGACTCCCATTTACCATGAGTTTGAATGTGATTGGTCAATGCTGAACACAGCCACATCCCCAGTTATAACAGGACGTGCATATTTATGCAACCGGGTTGTTTTAAGTTTTTTATTTATTGTTGTTTATTTTTTAATTTTTCCTCTTAAAAGATTTCAGTTTGTTTTTCAACTGGGTTGTACTTATAGATCACATTAATGGTGGAAAAAGTTTTGAAATGATTTATCTTGGTCTCATTTTTTACATCACAAAAACCTGGCATTTGAACAGGGGTGTGTAGACTTTTTATATCCACTGTACAACCATTCTGAAGGAGTTGAGAGCTTCAGTGGCCCAGATGGGAGAGACTGTACATGCAACAGCTGTTGCCCAGGTTCTTCACCAGTCCAAGATGTATGGAGAGTGGCAAAGAGAAAGCCACTGTTTAAAACAGCTCATGTGAAATCTTGCCTGGAATTTGCTCAAAGCCATGTGGAAGACTCCAAGGTCAACTGGAAGAAGGTTCTTTGGTCTGATGAGACAAACATTGAGCTTTTTGGCCATCAGACTAGACGCTGTGTTTGGCGACCACCAAACACTGCACATCACCATAAACATACCATCTCCACCGTGAAGCATGGTGGTGGCACCATCGTGCTCTGGGGAAGCTTTTCAACAGCAGGCCCTGGAAAGCTTGTAAAGGTAGAGGGAAACATGAATGCAGAAAAATATCACCAAATCCTGGAGGATAATCTGATTCAATCTGCAAAAGAACTACGACTTGGGATAAGATTTATTTTCCAGCAAGACAACAACCCCAACCACACAGCAAACACTACACAGAAATGGTTCAAAGACAACAAGGTGAATGTTCTGGAGTGGCCAAGTCAAAGTCCAGAGCTCAAATTTGAGGCTGGACTTGAAAAGAGCTGTTCACGCCCGATCCCCGAGCAAGCTGCCAGAGAGGTATTTTTAACTGAGGCCCTTTCCAATTCCACCCAGCTGGAATCAAGAGCATCCCTCTTCATCCAATATAACAATGTTTTAATATTTGCTGCCCAGTAGTAATAAAGTTTGGAAATGACATACCACCCATTGTTTGTGGCAGTTACAATATACTTTTCCCTATCCTTGGTTGCTTCTTACTCCATATAAAACTTGATATCTGACTACAGTGGTACCTCTACTTACGAACGTCTCTACATACGGAATTTTCAGGTTACGACACGCCTCAACGGGAAAATATTGCCTCTTGTTACGAACGGAATTTCAGGATACGAAAGGCAAAAAAGTATGCGCTCCTCGCAGCTCCCGTAGTTTACCGAACGTAAACATACCTGTAGCTGCTCTGCCATTGGCTATCGCCTAGCATCTTCCTGGTATCCCATTGGCCACGAAGTTTTTTGTTTTGTTTTTTTTCCAAAACTTTATTAAGAACAAGGTGAAAGTTTTACGTGTGTGTACAGTACAGAATTAACATTTATTCGCTATGGGCCCCAAGAAAGTGACGGAGATAAGTGGAAAAGGAGAAAAGAAGAAGAGAGTTTTTTTGTCCATACAAACAAAGAAGGAGATAATCGAAAGGTATGAAAAGGGGATGCGTTTGGTTGATCTCGCCAAAGAATATGGCCGTAATACATCAACGATCAGCACGGTATTAAAACAAAAGGAAGCACTTACAAGCCGACAAAAGCAAACGTCCTTGGATCAGAACATGAACCAAAGAAGGCAAAAGGTGACGACGTCGACGACGATAGCAGTTAAAAGGTAAATGAACATAATTTTTATTATTCTTTCTCTTTTATTATTCTTTCTCTCATTTTAAACTCTCATTTTATGTTTATTGTGCAATAATCTAATTGTAACATGTATTTTGTTACATGTTTTGATGCATTTTTATGATTTATAAAAAATTTATGCCCGAATTTTGAGGGGCTTGGAACGGATTACGGCATTTACATGTAAAACGCGCCTCTACTTACGGAATTTTCACGTTACGAGAATACTTCCGGAACGAATTAATTTCGTAAGTAGAGGTACCACTGTATTAAGGTTAAAAAAAAGGATTTGGTTAGAAAAATGAGCAAACTTTGAAACAAATACAGAAATTTAGGCAACACACACATCTTGATGGAATTAATTCTTCCTCCTAAAGAAAGAGGAAGAATATCCCAACAGTCCAGATCTCTCTTAAGACTAGAAAGTAATGGCAGATAATTGGCTTTATAAAGATCACTAAAATTACGCGTTAACCATATACCGAAATATTTAATTTTTCCAACGCTAATTTTGAAAGGGGCCGATATGATATGTCTTTCATATCCAGAGGAGATTGGCATTAGCTCACTTTTTTGAAGATTGACTTTATAGCCAGATATTCTTCCAAATTCCAAGAGTAATTTCAATAATTTAAGGATGCTCGAACCAGGGTCTGATACAAACAGCAACGTATCGTCTGCATAAAGAGAAACTTTATGCTCCAAACCTGCCTGACAGATTCCCCCTATAGTGGAGCTCTGTCTCAAAGCTATAGCTAGCGGTTCCATAGCAATAGCAAATAAAAGTGGTGAGAGAGGGCATCCCTGCATTGTACCGCGCCGTAGCTCAAAGTAGCTTGATACATTATAATTAGTCCATACTACTGCCATTGGGGTGGTATATACTGTAAGAGCCTGATCCAAGATATGAATCTTGGCCCAAACTTGAATGCCTCCAAAGTCTTAAAAAGGTACTCCCACTCGACCCAATCAAACGCCTTTTCGGTATCAAGTTAAAGTATTACTTCACAATCTGTAATAACAGATGAGGGCGGACCATATAAAATATAAAACAAATGTCTAACATTGAAAAAAGAATGACGGCCTTTTATAAAACCTATCTGATCAGAGAAAATGATTTCTGGAACAACCCCCTCAAGACGACGAGCCAAAACCTTAGCCAAAATTTTTACATCCGAGTTCAACAAAGAGATTGGGCTGTACAAACTGCAATAAAGGGGGTCTCTGTCCTTTTTGAGCAATAAAGATATAATTGCTTGATGCATAGAAGGAGGCAGGGATTTTAAGGTGAGAGATTCCTCAAATGCAGATAACAGCAAAGGGGAAAGTTGATTTGAAAATTTTTTGAAAAAAAATCAGCTGGAAAGCCATCTGGGCCTGGACATTTGCCACTTTGCATCTCTTTAATAGCTGATGTCATTTCTATTAATGAAATGGCTCTCTCAAGCTCCAGAGACTGATCCAAATCAACAGATGGAATTTTCAAAGATCGAAAGAAATCATTTATCTCAGATGCGTTAGTAGATGAATCTGGGGTGCAAACTCACTGATGAAAGTCTCTAAAACAGGAATTAATTTCTTCATTATCTGTATGAAGGATGCCATGACCATCTTTTATTACTGAAATTGTTTGTTTTACAGATCTTTGACGCAGTTGATTTGCAAGTATTTGCCCTGATTTTTCCCCATACTCATAATAATTACATCTCATTTTTGAAAGAAGATATTCTACTTTTTTGTAGATAAAATATCAAATTCAGTTTTTAGAGTCAGGCACCTTTTTAACTATTCTGCTGTTAGGGGCTTACTGTATATTCTATCCAAATTCAAAATTTCTTCAGTGAGTTGTTTAAGACGAATATTACTCTTTATTTTTCCTAGCACAGTATGAGATTGTTTTACCCCTTAAATAAGCTTTCAGAGACTCCCAAACTACAAGGGAAGACATACCTGATGTTTGATTTGTCTCCACAAAAAAATTTATTTCAGATGATATATATTTAACATACTCTTCCTCTGAAAGAAGCAAAGGATTCATATGCCATGGCTGAAATACATGTTGTGTATTAGGAATAAGCATTTTCATTATCAATGGCCCATGATCAGAAATAACTATACCACTATAATCACATTCCCTCACCGGATTTAAGAGTCCTTTGTCAAGAAAGAAATAATCAATATGTGAATATGTTTTATGAGCCAATGAAAAAAAGGAGTATGTTTTTGAAGAAGGATTACAAAAACGCCAAACATCAACTATGCCATAATTTTCCAAAAGCAGGTGGATAGCTTGAGCCAATTTGAACAGAGACGCCCTCCTTAGGGTGCTACGATCAAGTGCAGATAGTGTGCAATTTGCATCACCACCAACTATAAGGTTGTCTGCTGCAGAGTTTGGTAAATGGGAAAAGAAGTTGCTGAAGAATACAGGATCTTCCCAGTTTGGTGCACAAAAGCAAGCTAATGTAACTGGCAATGTATATAATTTTTCAACCACAATCACATATCGTCCAGGTGGATCAGATTGGACACTGGATACAGAGAACTGTATATTATTACTAATTATGATTGCTAGTCATATTTTCTTATCTTCTAAATTATTGCTCTGAGTGTTGCTATCCCTGTGCTGTTGCAATCCTCGAATTTCCCCATTGTGGGACTGATAAAGGCTTATCTTAACTTAGTCCTCTGGACTTTGAATGAAAATTAGGCTGAAACACTTGACCTTTCCACTTTCTACCAAAGCTTAGATTATCAGCTAATCATATACGAGTCTCTTGTAAAAAAAAAAAAAAAAAAATATGTCTGCATTAAGCTGTTTCAAATGGGTGGTGATTTTTTTTAAAATTTCACAGGATGGTTAGCTTATTTTACGTTCCAGCTGACAAAATTAACTGGGCAGCCATTTAGCCTAGTAGTGTCCATATAAACCAAAAAAATTTAAATTCAAATATACATGCCAATACATATTGCAAAACCATGATAGCAAAGGAACAATATAAACAGAAGTCTGCCAAAAAAAAAGAAAAAAAAGATCTGGTATCATCCCTCCCCTTTCACGTGTATGAACTTGGTGAACCCCAAACCCAACTAACAAAGATCCACACATACAGTGCTTGTGTGAGACTAAGACTCAGGTTACTGCTGATGCAGGCTCTCTTCCAACCCTCCATTATCTATAGATAACCAAATGCACATCCCTAAAACTAAGAAATCAAAAGATATTTATTTTCCAGCAAGACAACAACCCCAACCACACAGCAAACACTACAGAGAAATGGTTCAAAGACAACAAGGTGAATGTTCTGGAGTGGCCAAGTCAAAGTCCAGAGCTCAAATTTGTGGCTGGACTTGAAAAGAGCTGTTCACGCCCGATCTCCGAGCAACCTGACAGAGCTTGAGTTGTTTTGCAAGGAAGAATGGAGAAAAATTGCAGTGTCCAGATGTGCCAGCCTGATTCAGACATATCCACACAGACACAGTGCTGTCAAAGGTGCATCTGCTAAATACTGGCCTGAAGGGAATGAATACTTATGCAATCATTTACTTTACCTTATATAATTTTAATTGACAATCGTTCGTAAAAATCTGTTTTCAATTTGACATGAAAGAAGCTTTTTTTTGCACATTTTTGTCAAAAAGAGCCATGATTTCATTTTATAAAGTAATAAAAGGTTGAAACATGTGTGCGTGTGTGTGTGTGAATAGTTTTTATATTTAGGGAGGGATCATGTGTCTCTGAACCCTCCCTTAGTTATGCTGCTAATAGGTTTAGTCAGCCGGGGGACCTCCAATAATGCACTGGGCTTCACTCCTTTCTTCACTCTCAATGAATTTTTTTTTTTTTTTTTTGCTGGTCATTAACATCTGTTTGTTCTCTCCCATAGACTGAGTCCCCATCATGCTGTTTGCTCTCTACATGTCTGTTCTTTTTGTCTTCTCTATCCCTTCACCCCCCAGCCAGTCACAGCAGATGACTGCCCCTCCCTGAGCCTGGTTCTGCTGGAGGTTTCTTCCTGTTAAAAGGGAGTTTTTCCTCTCCACCGTCACCAAGCGCTTGCTAACAGGGGATCGCCTGGTTGCTGGGGTCTTTCTGCAATTGTGGGGGTTTCCCCTACAGTTGAAAGTGCTATGAGATGACTGTTGTTGTGAAATGGCGCTATATAAATTAAGTTGAATTGAATATTTATTCCATTATACAAATCTCAAATCTGGAATCATCTCCATATGACTTAAACAGAGATAAAGGAGGCATATAATGAAAGCTGAAGGAAACTTTCATGTGGCGTTACATGGAGCGATCTGAAAGGAGACCTTAACCTGGGACCACTTCTCTCCCACACCAAACACCTAGGGCTGGGCCATATGGACCAAAAAGCATACCCCCATATTTTTAAGCTGAATGGGGATATAAGATATCCATCCATCCATCCATCTTCTACCGCTTTTCCGGAGGTCCGGGTCGCGGAGGCAGCAGTTCAAGCAGAGAAGCCCAGACTTCTCTCTCCCCAGCCACCTGCTCCAGCTCTTCAGAGGGGATACCAAGGCGTTCCCAGACTAGCTGGGAGACATAGTCTCTCCACCGAGTCCTGGGTCTGCCCCGGGGTCTCCTCCCAGTGGGACGTGCCTGAAACACCTCAAGTGGGAGACGTCCAGGAGGCATCCTAATCAGATGCCCATACCACCTCAACTGACTCCTTTCAATGTGGAGGAGCAGCGGTTCTACTCCGAGCCTCTCCCGGATGACTGAGCTCCTCACCCTATCTCTGAGGGTAAGTCCAGCAATCCTACGGAGAAAGCTCATTTCAGCCGCTTGTATCCGCGATCTCGTTCTTTCGGTCATTACCCAAAGCTCGTGACCATAGGTGAGAGTAGGAACGTAGATTGACTGGTAAATCGACAGCTTTGCCTTAGAACTAAGCTCCCTCTTCACCACAACAGACCGGTACAACGTCCGCATCACTGCAGATGCTGCTCCAATCCGTCTGTCGATCTCTCGCTCCATTTTCCCCTCACTCGTGAACAAGACCCCAAGATACTTAAACTCCTCCACTTGGGGCAGGAGCCTGTCCCCAACCCGGAGAGGACAATCCACCTTTTTCCGGCTGAGGACCATGGACTCAGACTTGGAGGTGCTGATTCTCATCCCAGCCGCTTCACACTCAGCGGCAAACCGTCCCAGCAAGAGCTGTAGGTCATTGCTGGATGAAGCCAACAGGACAACATCATCTGCAAACAACAGAGATGAGATCCTGTGGTCACCAAGTATGACACCCTCCATTCCCTGGCTGCGCCTAGAAATCCTGTCCATAAAAATTATGAACAGGACCGGTGACAAAGGGCAGCCCTGGCGGAGTCCAACTCTCACTGGGAATGACTCCGACCGAGTGTTGGCAATACGAACTAAACTCTCACAACGGTCGTACAGAGACCGAATAGCTCGTAACAACAAGCCCGATACCCCATACTCCCGAAGCACCCCCCACAAAAATCCACGAGGGACGCGGTCAAATGCCTTCTCCAAGTCCACAAAACACATGTAAACTGGTTGGGCAAACTCCCACGAACCCTCAAGAATTCTCGAGAGGGTAAAGAGCTGGTCCGATGTGCCACGGCCAGGACGAAAACCACATTGCTCCTCCTGAATCCGAGGTTCGACCAACGGCCGGACTCTCCTCTCCAGTACCTTGGCATAGACCTTCCCAGGGAGGCTGAGGAGTGTGATCCCTCTAAAGTTGGAGCACACCCTCTGGTCCCCTTTTTTGAAGAGAGGAACCACCACCCCGGTTTGCCATGCCAAAGGCACTGCCCCCGACCTCCACGCAATGTTGCAGAGGCGTGTCAACCATGACAGCCCAATAACATCCAGGGCCTTGAGGTACTCGGGGCGAATCTCGTCCACCCCCGGGGCCCGGCCACCAAGGAGATTTTTAACCACCTTGGCGACCTCAGCCCCTGTGATAGGCGAGTCATCCCCCTTGTCCCCAAACCCTGCTTCCTCTGTGGAAGGCGTATCAGTGGGATTGAGGAGATCCTCGAAGTATTCCTTCCACCGCCCGACGATATCCCCAGTTGAAGTCAACAGTGTCCCATCCGCACCATACACAGTGTGGACGGGGAGCTGCTTTCCCCTCCTGAGCCGCCGAACAGTTTGCCAGAATCTCTTTGAAGCCGACCGAAAGTCTTGTTCCATGGCCTCACCGAACTCCTCCCATACCCGGGTTTTTGCTTCAGCAACCACCCGAGCTGCACTCCGCTTGGCCTGCCGGTACACCTCAGCTGCTTCGGGAGTCCCACAAGCCAACCAAGCTTGATAGGACTCCTTCTTCAGCTTAATGGCCCCCCTCACCACTGGTGTCCACCACTTGGTTCGGGGGTTGCCACCACGAGATGCACCGACCACCTTGCGGCCGCAGCTCTGGGCCGCCGCTTCAACAACAGAGGTGGAGAACAAGGCCCATTCAGACTCCATGTCTCCAGACTCCCTCGGAATGTGGTTGAAGTTCTTCCGGAGGTGGGAGTTGAAGACCTCCCGGACAGGGGCCTCAGCCAGACGCTCCCAGCACACCCTCACTATACGTTTGGGTCTACCAGGTCTGAATGGCTTCCTCCCCTGCCATCGGATCCAACTCACCACCAGGTGGTGATCAGTTGACAGCTCTGCACCTCTCTTTACTCGGGTGTCCAAGACATACGGTCGCAGGTCTGATGATACGATAACAAAATCGATCATCGACCTGCGGCCTAGGGTGTCCTGGTGCCAGGTGCACATATGGACACCCTTATGCTTGAACATGGTGTTCGTTATGGACAGACTGTGGTTAGCACAGAAGTCCAATAACTGAACACCACTCAGGTTCAGATCGGGCAGGCCGTTCCTCCCAATCACCCCCCTCCAGGTTTCACTGTCGTTGCCCACGTGCGCATTGAAGTCCCCCAGTAGGACAATGGAGTCTCCAGGAGGAGCACCCTCCAGCACCCCAGTCACAGACTCCAAAAAGGGTGGGTACTCTGAAACATCATTTGGTGCATAGGCACAAATGATGGTCAGGACCCGTTTCCCAACCCGAAGGCGCAGGGAAGCAACCCTTTCGTCCACCGGGGAAAACTCCAATATAGAGGCAGCAAGGTGGGGCGATACAAGAATACCTACCCCTGCTCGTCGCCTCTCGCCCGGGGCAACTCCAGAAAAGGCCAAGCTCCAGCCCCTCTCCAGGAGACTGGTTCCGGAACCGGAGCTGTGTGTTGAGGTGAGGCCGACTATATCTAGCCGGTATCGCTCAATCTCGTACACCAGCTCAGGCTCCTTCCCCACCAGAGAGGTGACATTCCACGTACCAAAAGCCAGTTTAGAAAGCTTGGGATCAGTCCGCCAAGGTCTCCGCCTTTGACTGCCACCTAATCCACATAGCACCGGACTTCCATGATCCCTCCTGCAGGTGGTGAACCTACTGGAGGGCGGACCCATGTAACTCCTTCGGGCTGAGCCCGAATATATAAGATATATAATCTATATTTTTGGTCCTGTTAAGTAATAACAAAAAGACAGTTCCAAGTTAAAGTTTCATGTACAGTTGAAACCATTAGTTTACATACACTATATAAAAAGACAACCTTTTTTTCTTCACTGTGACATTAAATCAGACTAAACTTTTCCTGTTTTAGGTCAGTTAGGATTACCAAAATTATTTCTATTTGCTAAATAATTTTTATATTTGTTACATAATTATTTTGAGAATTTTTAATTACATTCTTCAAAGTCAGAAGTTTACATACGCTAAGATTATGCTTTTAAACAATTTGGGGAAAGCCCAGATGATGATGTCATGGCTTTGGAAGCTTCCGATTGATTAATTAACAACATTTGAGTTAATTGGAGGCACACCTCAAACACACTGCTTCCTTGTGTGACATCACAGGAAAAAAAAAATCAAAAGAAATCAGCCAAGATATCAGGAAGAGAATTGCGGACCTCCACAAGTCTGGTTCATCCTTGGGTACAATTTCCAGCTGCCTGAAGGTGCCAGGTTCAACTGTTCAAACAGTTATACACAAGTATATATATTCGTCGGCCTCCGTCGGTCTGTGATGACCATGGAAGAGAATCCTAAACGTCTACTCTGCTGGAACAGCACCGCCTGTGGCTGAACAGGCCGATGCGCACCGGTGTTCTACCTTCCAGCGTTGGTAGGATTCAAGCCTGGGCAGGAAGATATGGAGGACAAGATGTTACCCATGCAGCATGTCCCCACTCTCCACGTCACTGATGAATCCAAAGGAACAGCAGGACTGCTATAGTTTGGCACCAGCGCCGTCGCAGGAGCTGCCAGAACGACGTTGAGCACAACAGAGAACTGCCTTAGGGGCTCCGACTCCGGATTTTTCCTCAGGGTTGACTCCCGAAGCCTTTCCCGTGACCGGGTGTGCCGCAAGGCAGCGGAGGTTTGAAATCAGGGTTTACCTTCCCCTAGATGGGCTACCTTCCCAGGTTGACGAGCCACCATCTACCCGAAGCATCTGGTTTTAAGGCGCCAGAGATCCGCCCTCGCCCCTTCTCCTATTAGTAAAAGCAGTTCCGCCGGGCTTAGAGACTAAACCACTCGGGTAGGCTAGGAGTTGGACTTAGTTGTCAGAGGCTTTTCGAGACGCACACCGTAAGGAGCATTTTATGAGCACTGGGAGCTTAACCCCAGTGTCGCTCCTGGCTATGACAACCTTGGAACCTACACAAGTATAAGCACCATGGGAATGTCCTGCCATCATACCGCTCAGGAAGGAGACGGGTTCTGTGGGAAATGTGCATATCAACCCCAGAACAAACGCAAAAGACCATGTGAAGATGCTGGCTGGAGCTGGTAAGAGTCTTGTACCAACATGTGCTGAAGGATCAGTCATTGAAGAAGAAGCCATACCTATAGAAGCAACATAAAAAAGCCAGATAACAGTTTGCAAATGCACACATGGACAAAGACCTTCATTTTTGGAGACATGTCCTGGGGTTTGATGAAATGAAAATTGAACAGTTTGGCCATAATAACCATCACAGCATTTGAAGGAAAAAGGAGTAAACTTTCAAGACAGAGAACACCATCCCAACTGTTAAGTACAGGGGTGTTTTGCTGTATGAGGGACTGGTGGACTTCACAAAATAGATGGCATCATGAAGAAAGAACATTATGTGGAAATATTGAAGCAACATCTCAAGACATCAGCCAGGAAGTTAAAGCTTGGGTGAAAATGGGTCTTCCAAATGGACAATGACCCAAAGCATACCACCAAATTAGCTACAAAGGGGCTTAAGAACAACAAAGTCAATATTTTGGAGTGGCCATCACAAAGCCCTGATCTTAATCTCATAGAAAATTTGTGGGCAGAGCTGAAAAGACATGTGTGAGCAAGACGGCCTACAAACCTGACTCAGTTCCGACAGTTCTTTCAGGAGGAATGGGCCAAAATTCCAAGAAACTATTGTGAGAAGCTTGAGGAAGGATACCCAAAACGTTTGACCCAAGTCATACAATTTAAAGGCAACGCTACCAAATACTAAGGAAATGTATGTAAACTTCTGAATTTGAAGAAAGTAATAAAATTCTATAAAAAATTATTTAGCAAATATAATTTTGGTAATCCTAAATGACCTAAAACAGGAAAAGTTTAGTTTGATGTAATGTCAGACAGTGAGGAAAAAAAAGGTTATGTGCCTTTTTATACAGTGTATGTAAACTTCTGGTTTCAACCGTTTGTCCCGACATCCAGGCACGTTATTGACAGATACTGACTGTTGTAAGTGAGGAGACAATCCACTCTGATGGATTTATTTCATGTTACACCTAAAACACACCTATGAATAAAAAGTAAGCTAGGAAAAATCTTTCGCACTTTTCATCAATAATTTTTTGTCTTGTTGTTGTAGCACCAAAATGTACACCTCTCAGGACCCTTCCATGAATAAGAATTGTACTTTCTGACAAGGACTTTTTTTTGGCATATTAGGGCCCATGGTGTTTGTTACTTTTGCTAATTACAGCTAATCAGCCACACCCATTCAATTTAAGATCAAGTGGGATTCATCATTCAGCTCACCTGGGTAGGAGGAAAAAAGGCTGGTTAAGAACATTTGTTCCATCTGACTATGGCTTCTCTCATTTTTATTTATTTATACACACAAATACACAATATGCAAGACAGACAGTGTTATTAGTTGTCAGTAAAGAATGTAACTCTCAGTACCTTGCAAGTTGATCAAGGCCTCTGGGTTTTGCTGAGACAGCCTGCTCAAACTCTGAAGCTGACCGCACTTGTGGGAGACCCCCCAGCGGCGCTGCCACCTGCACCACACAACCGGCATCACCATCACAATAACATGTACGTACTCCCTACAAGTTCATGCTTTGAGTTAAAACTTTTTGGTTCCAATCCCTACTATAAATTAAATCATGAACAGACGTGATGCACAATCCAGGCAGGAGCAAAAACTTTCATACTCATGTTAAAGTGCAATGTTTCTGTTAGGCAATAAAATAACACAAAGATCAATTATTTCTGAACTTTTTCCATCTTCAATGTGACTCATGACTTTTTCAGTTCAATTGAAAAAGTTAAATGTTTTAGGGAGAAAATTTAAAAAAAAAACATAATATCATCCCTCATAAGTGGGAATGTGGTTGGAATAAGAATCTACACATCAAATCCAATCTCATGTCAAATAATAGCTCACACACATTTGCCATCAATTAAAATAACTGATTAACCCCAAATGAAGATTAGCTGTTGTTCTAAGGTTTAACGTCCACAACGATTTACAAAGCATCAAAGGGATCTAACTGCTGACAGGCATTAGTGTGGAGAACAGTACAAAAGAAGTTCCCAGGCATTATAGATGAACCATGGAGTAGAACGAAGACAGGCATCAGAAAATAAAGAAAACATGGTGCTACTGTGACAAAGGCAAGAACTGAACATCCCTCCAAAGACGTAGAAAAAACAAGGGTAAAGAGCAAGACCAGGCCAACTTCATGGAATAAATCTCCAAAGTGATTTATGTCCCTCTGCTTTTTTTTTTTTAAATAAAACTTCAAATGTCAGATGTCCCACTAAAGCTGGAAAAAAGTTCTGAAATTATTTATTTTGGTCTGGTTTTTTACATTACAAAAATCTGCCATTTTAACAAGGTTGTGTAACCTTTAAATCATCACTGTACTCATTATGGGTGACAAAGTTGGGAAAACAAGTATTGAACATGTCAACATTTTTCTCCAACATATTTCCGATGGAGCCATTGACCTGAGATTTTCACCAGATATCAGTAACAACCTAAGTAATCCACCCATACAAAGAAATCAAGGCAACTGTGTTCACAAAACAGGTTTTATTTAATAAAGTGGAATGACACAGGGAATAAGTATTGAACACATTAGGAAAAAGAGGTGCAGAAAGGCATAAAAAGCCAAGAAACCAGCTAAAATCCATCAGAATTTAGGAAGCCATCCTATCCCCCATCAGTGCAAATTAATTTCAGCTGGTTTAGTCCTGACTGATAGCATTTAAAACGGTCTGTGAATATCAGATTGTCACACCACAAAGAACTCATGATGGGTAGAAGCAAAGAGTTCTCTCTAGACCAGGGGTCACCAGCTAAAAGTGCAAGAGGTCTGATAAGTCAGCCCTCCTCCCCAGCTGAGGTCCGAATTAGGTCTGGGGATCTAAAGCCAAGTGTTTGCAATGACCTGTGAATTTACTTCAAACATCTTTCAATAAAAGAAAGGAAGAGAAATCTGACAAGTCACATGGACAAATTTATCTGAAAATGTGCTTTTAAGAACTGTCATCTTTTCATGGATATTCTTTAAGAAGACCACAGCTGTCTCCAGCAGGCCAATATCATTTGCTTTTACACATTATTTTATTAAGCTGATGTTTTAGCTGCTGTTCTGTATTATTTTTTAAACCAAAAAAATCAAAAATTCTTTGCTTAATTACAAATAAAACATGTAATAATTTAATCATAATAATAGAGGGGAAAATGAAATGTGTTTGTTGGCTCCAAAAAATACCTCTAAAATTCTAAAATCAACAACTTAAATCCTAAAAATGGAAAGTTTTACAGGAGAACACAAACTAAATTACATACATTTAAAAAGATTAACATTTAAAAAACAAAATCTCACAAAAGTCCGCCTCTATACTATATTTTCAGTATTAAAAAACATGTCAAACTGTTAAGTCTACAAAGGGCCAGAAAATATAATTAATTTCATACTACAGAATTCCTTTGGAGGTTTTTTTTTATGTCAATGTTCTCATCTTTATAACCTCGTCTGAGTCTGTGTGGGTAACACTGTCACAGGGAGAGAGGAGGTGGATGTGTGTAGAACTTTTCATGTTCAAAAACACACAGAGCAAATTATTGTTTTGACATGATATCAGAGGGTTGCGGAAATTACCTCCATAACCACCGTCGTGCAGACCAACGGGGATGCTGTCCCAGGAAGGTGTGGAGGAGCTGCGGGGACCCGTACCATCGCAGGGAGCCAGAGTGACGGTGGACACAAATTTCACAGCAGCGCTTCATTCCGCGGGTTACACCGGGAAAGAAGCGTGGTTGTCCGCCTGCAGCAAACGATGATTTTACCTCCTGCTGGATCCCATGGAGAATGTCCAAGGTCACACGCCATAAATGTCCAGGCTGCCACCACCGATACAGCACTTGAGTTCCGCTTTTTCATTCAGTTAACCTCTTGCACTCCGGGATACCGCGGGCGGTCATGTCTCTGCATCCTAGTGCGCCCTCGTGCGCACTAGGACGCACACTGTGTGTCTCAGAGCGCACTGGAAAAAAAAAAAAAAAGCTGCATTTCCTTTCTTCCACTACAGACACAGCCGCAAACAGAAAGCCAAAGGAGTGCTTTGATTGGTTTAGATTTGATTGACCTCTCATTCGACTAATAAGAGCCTTGAATTGGGTTTCTGAAACCTTGAAGAACCAATGACTGAAAACCTAGCAAGAAGGACCCGCCTACCAACGGCTGCGAGTACAGCGAGCCAATTGAAGCAGAGAAGTTCGACGATTGAAAACGTGCGTCCCATGCGTAAAATCTGTTTGTGTAAGCCGCTGTGTGTGACGGTAGCGTTCGCCAGTGTTTTTTTCTTACTACTGTTCTTATTTGTTTTGAAAAATCGTTTGCCAAAACCGCAATCATGGAAGCGCAAAACCGCAATAATGGAATCATGGTTTGACCGGGTCGCGTGACCAGAACCACGAGTCATAACAAGCGGACCAGCGTCATGTTTGTCTGACAATGAGGAAGAGATGTTCGCCAGCGACACTGCTGTTGTGGACAGGTAAGTGTTATAAGCTAAATTATTCTTTATCCCTGAAAATTGTTATCAAAATGACTTTTGACCGATCGGTAAAATACAACTGTGCGTCATCGCCACATGACGGACTGCGGCGACCGGTCCGGTCCGGATGGTCCGACGCACGGTCCAGTCACGGAATGGTCCCCCCCCCCCCGCTACTCCTCTGTAGCGGATTGCAGATATATTGCAGACATTTTAGTACAACTGTGCGTAGTAGACCCGTGCGCCGCGGTCCGTCATGTGGCGATGGACGATGTCCGTCCTCTGTAGCGGGGGTGGGGGTGGAGGTGGGAGTTGTTATCTTCTACATTACAGATATTTTAGTATAATTTTTATTGCACTGTAGGTTATTTTTTTCTTGTAAAAAAAAGCCACACATTTTTTAGTGGCAGGCTTCTTTGTGTGTGGGGGCTTGTTTGTTCATTCATTCATTCATGAATGAATAACCCCCCCCCCCCCCACACACACACACACACACAGAGCCCTGAGTGTCACCTTTCATTAGAGCCCAAGATCAAGCATCTATATTGAATCATTCAAAAGTTACAGACGTTTTTCCAAACTGTGCCATTTGGCACAATTTGGCACAGTTCAAAAATGCCTGGGAACAACCTGACAAAAAAGCTGTGTAATATATTAATTTTTTGTGGTATTGTTACAAAATTTTGACCTCAGCTGGATAACACTTAGTTCTACATTTCTGTTGCATTTTCCAGCCCGGATCTGACAGCTGTGTGTTATTTGCAAGCATTTGTATCCAAAAAAAAAAACCACCCAGGCGAAATTTATTTTCTTCAAATTCAGTATGTTTAGATGACTGTTACTCAGTGGCAGGAGCACTTAGAGAGATTATGACTGTTTTGCCAAAAAATTCAAAGTATTTTCTTTTAAATGAGACCAACCCCATGAAGATGCTGCAAAGGGTTGAAGAACAGCTTTTGATTTACTTTGGGTACGTTATTTTTAGGCGTTTTTAGGGAAATTGACCAGAGTGCAAGGGGTTAAAACAAAACAGTATAATTTTTCCCAAAATTATATTAAAAAGCTTCAGAGTCCAGACGGAGGACTCTCGAGGTCCAGGTCTGGACTGGAGTCTAACAGTTGGCGACCCCTGCTCTAGACCATCGCAACGTTATTGTTGCAAAACATAATGATGGCATTGGTTACAGCCGCATTTCTAAACTGCTGAATGTTCCAGTGAGCACTGTCAGAACCATCATTTGGAAGTAAAAAGAACATCATTTTACCATAAACCAGCCACGACCAGTAGCTGCTCACAAGATTTCTGACAGAGGAGTCAAAAGATTTATCAGAAGAGTTATCCAAGAGCCAAAGACCACTCGTGGAGAGCTCCAGAAAGACCTGGAGTTAGCAGGTACTGCTGTTTCAAAGAAAATAAGTAATGCACTCAACCGACATGAGCTCTATGGCTGCTCACCTTGCAAGACTCCACATTGCTGAAGAAAAAGAATGTTGAAGCTTGTTTAAAGTTTGCTGCACAACATTTGGGCAAGCCAGTAAAATACTGGTAGAATATCGTCTGCTCAGATGACACCAAAATGTAACTTTTTGGACGCCATAACACACAGCATGTTTGGAGGAGAAATGGCACTGCCATCCCATCATGGTGTGGGGGTGTTTTTCAGCACATAGTACAGGCAGACTTCATATAATGGAAGGAAAGATGAATGGACAAATGTAAAGAGACCTCTTTGATAAGAATCTGTTGCCATCTGCCAAAATGATGAAGATGAAACGAAGGTGGACATTTCAGCAAGACAATGATCCCAAACACACAGCCAAGGAAACACTCAACTGGCTCCAGAGAAGGAAAACAAAGCTGCTAGAATGGTCAAGTCAGTCACCTGACCTGAATCCAATTGAAAATCTATTGAATGAACTGAAGATCAGAGTTCACAGAAGACACCCACGGAACCTTCAAGATTTGAAGGCAGTTTGTGTGGAGGAATGAGCTAAAATCACTCCTGAGCAATGTCTGTGCCTAGTTTCTCCATACAGGAGGCATCTGCAAGCTGTTATTACCAACAAAGGCTTTTCTACTAAATATTAATTTCACCAAGCATGTTCAATACTTATTCCCTGTGTCACTCCACTTTATTAAATATAACTTGTTTTGTGAACACAGTTGCCTTTGTTCCTTTGTACTGTATGTATGGATTACTTGGTTTGTTACGGATATCTGGTGAAAATCTCAGGTCAGCGGCTCCTTCAGAAATATGTTTAATGAGAAAAATGTTGACATCTTCAATACTTATTTTCCCCGCTGTACATTTTCTCTATTAAGCCTGAGCAATGCCCATCACATTGAATAAAGATTCATTTAGACTTGCAGTGGTACTGGGGTCTGTTATCAGCACTGATAGTGTTGTCAGGGACACAGCACAGATCAATGTACCTGATGTCATCCAGATTAAAGTTGTCACACAGTTCCTTTTTCAATCTGTTCAGCTCATTTCTCCGAGGAAGACTCGCTGCATGTTTCTTTGTTGCCTTGGGCTCGTTGTTTCTCAGCCACAAACTGACACAGAAAGAACAACATGACCATGCATCTACATACACAGTATATCAATTCATGAGAAAAGCATTTTGAAAATCTCAAGTATAGAATAGCAACCTTTATCAATTTTTTCAACCAAACCTTTTTCTTACTGTTTATTTGAATGCATTTCTAACACGTTTGTCCATGCCAAAACATATCTGTTGTTCTTATGAATTTGGCCATAGGAAATCATTCCGATTGTAAATCCACCTCACCCTGGAGCTTCTGATATACAGTTGAAACCAGAAGTTTGCATGCACTGTATAAAAAGACACATTATGGCGCATATTTAGGGCGCATATATTGTATCCATATTTCCCACATATACCTAGTAAGCATGACGGTGCATATTTTGGAGGCTTCACGTCTTAATGGACAAAGAGGACCTGACCCTACAGAGACCTACGGGAGGTGTGAAGTTGGTCCTGCAGGAGGAGGGAAGTTGGAGAGAATGTCCCAGCAGGAGCCCCGGAGGCTAGAAGGATCAGTGACAATGGGGACGCCAAGAAGTCTCGGGGGCTGTATGTTTGCTGAAGGACTGTGGGGTTGGGGGTGTATGACTTGGGGAGAGTATAAGAACTGTGAAAGACGATTGTTCTCTCTCTTTTCGAGATTCTGAGATTGCTAGAGGATGTAACCATTCAATAAACCAATCCTGAGAAATAAACCCAGTCTCGTCTGTGAAAGGCATCCTCTACACTGGTGACCTACGACAAATTATGGCCGGTGGCGACGATCTTCCCGCACCGGACTCTTCAGGAGCCAACCGGGTTAACGCAGCTACCACATTACAGCTGCCCGATTTCTGGCAACATAACCCGCGCTCCTGGATTACCACTGTGGAGGCGCAGTTCTACCTTCGGGGAATTTCAGCGGACGCAACGAGGTTCTACCATGTCGTCGCGAAGCTGGACAGCCTCACAGTGCAGCGGGTGGAGAGCCTGACCAACCACCCGCCCCAGGACGACAAGTATGGCGCACTGAAAGCCACCCTCATTCATGCCTTCACCCCCTCGCAGGGAGAGCAAGCAGAGAAGCTTCTGGCGTTAACAGAAGGCGAAGCAGACAGGCCGGCGGATCTGATGGCGAGGATGATGAACCTGAGAGGCGAAGACGACGACAATTTCATCTTCACCCACCTCTTCCTCAGAACACTACCGCCAGCAGTGAGAGTCACCCTGGCCAGCTCACAGCTGCTGAACAACCGTGACTACCACGGGCTGGGCCAGGAAGCACAGCGGCTCGTCGACACCCATAGACAACACGCAGCCACGACGGCGGCAACGGAGCTGAACGCATCCCCGCGAGACGAGGGGAGACCAGAGGCCGCAGCACTGGACCCACTGACATCAGCAGCGGCAGAGACCAGAAAAAGCGGAGCGGACGGCACCCTCTGCTTTTACCATAGACGTTTCGCCGAGAGGGCGCGCAGATGCATCCCACCGTGCCGATACAAGCGCCAGGGAAACGCCAAGACCGAGAGTCGGTAGCAGCTGCTGCTCTCGGCGCGAAGAACAAGCTGCTTTTCGTGACGGACGTGAATTCAGGGAAGGATTTCCTGGTGGACACAGGCTCCCAGCTGAGCTTCGTCAAGCCTTCCTATGCGGACCTGCTGGCGCCTTCCAGCGGACCCCCTGGTGCTAGCGGCAAACGGCTCGACGATCAAAACCTATGGGGAGAAGACGCTCCTCCTATCCTTCCACGGTCGCACCTTCGAGTGGACTTTCGTCGTAGCTGCAGTTAGCAGTAACATGCTAGGTGCTGATTTTTTTGTGCTCAAATGGTTTATTAGTTGATCTTACTAATAGACGTATGGTTAATGCACTGTCTTTCCACTATCTCCTGTACAGCTCGGGTGGCCCCGCCTTCTGCACATCCCAATGTCACAGCTGCGGGTGGTAAGTTTCATGCACTACTCAATCAGTTCCCAGCACTCACGGTCCCAACATTTTCAGCGTCAGTAGCCAAACACGGAGTCGAGCACTTCATAACTACCTCTGGCCCCCCTGTTTTTGCAAAAGCTCGGCGCTTGGACCCAGCTAAACTGGCCATCGCGCGTGAGGAATTCGCCAACTTGGAAAAAGTGGGCATCATTAGGCGCTCTAACAGCCCTTGGTCTTCACCGCTGCACATGGTGCCTAAGGCCGACGGCTCGTGGCGGCCTTGCGGTGATTTCCGCAGGTTAAATAATGCTTCAGCACACGACCGCTACCCGATTCCGCACATCCAGGATTTTTCGGCACATTTGGCGGGGGCGCGCATCTTTTCCAAAATAGATTTGGTCCGCGGTTATCACCAAGTCGCAGTCCGCGCTCAAGACATACCCAAAACGGCAGTAATAACCCCCTTTGGGCTTTTCGAATTTTTGCGCATGCCTTTTGGCCTCAAGGGCGCCGCACAGACGTTCCAACGTATGATGGATGTGGTGTTGCGCAGCCTCCCTTTCGTGTTCATCTACTTGGATGATATTTTAATAGCCAGTACATCCGAAGACGAACACGAACGCCACCTCACGGCGGTTTTTCAGAGGCTGACAGAGCATGGGTTAATAATTAACCCAGCGAAATGCCAGTTCGGGGTGGCGCAAATCGATTTTTTGGGACACCACGTTTCTCCAGAAGGAGCGGTCCCACTGCCCGATAAAGTACGCGCGATAACGGAGTTTCCCCAATCGCAGACAGTTAAAGCATTGCAAGAATTTTTGGGGATGGTCAATTTTTATAACCGTTTCCTCCCCAGCGCGGCACAGCTCATGCACCCACTGTACGCGGCACTAAAGAAACAAAAACCTGCAAATAAGGTCGAGTGGTCCCCGGAACGGGAGCGTGCTTTCTCCCAGGTCAAGTCGGCCCTGGCGAACGCTGTGTTGTTGGCACACCCGGTGCCAACAGCTCGCATGGCGCTAACCACGGACGCTTCCGACGTAGCAGTTGGGGCGGTTGTCGAGCAACTGGTAGCAGGGAGCTGGCAACCGCTTGCATTTTTCAGCAAAACATTGCGCGATAACGAGCGGAAATATAGCGCGTTCGATAGGGAGCTTTTAGCCCTGCATTTGGCCATCCGCCACTTCCAGTTCTGGCTGGAAGGGCGCCGTTTCACCGCGTTTGTGGATCACAAACCCTTAACATTTGCAAAGGCCAAGATTTCAGAGCCTTGGTCGGGCCGACAGCAGAGACGGCTGGCCGCGATTTCGGAGTTTACCACCGACATTCAACACGTGGCGGGCAAACACAATGTAGTGGCAGATTGTCTTTCGCGTGCAGTTGCAACGCCAGGCCCCCAGGGGGCAGACACGGTGGCCGTGGACGCGGGCCAGGTTTGCGGCGCGGAAGCGCTCGCAGCCCCGTTCTGCGTGGGCTTAGATTACGCAGCCATGGCCGCTGAGCAGGTTAGCGATGCGGATGTGCGCGCGCTCCAGTCTGGGCCAACAGGGCTAAGGCTGGAGCACAGGGTGCAGCAGGAAGGTATACCCCCTCTAATCTGCAATGTCTCCACGGGGCGCCCCCGCCCCGTAGTCCCAGCTGCGTGGCACCGCCGCGTTTTTGATTCAATCCATTCGCTGGCACATCCGGGGGTTCGCGCATCGATCAAAATGGTGGGAGAAAAATTTGTTTGGCCGGGGTTGCGTAAACAGGTCAAAGAATGGGCCGCAGCCTGTGCAGCGTGTCAAAGAGCAAAAATACACAAGCACACGCGGGCCCCTTTAGAACCTTTTCACATCCCGGCCAAACGCTTCGACCACGTGCATATCGACTTGGTGGGACCCCTCCCGCTGTCGCAGGGGTTCACACACCTTCTAACCATGGTGGACCGCACCACGCGCTGGCCAGAAGCGGTCCCCCTGGCGTCAACTACAGCAGCAGACGTTGCGCGTGCATTTTTAATGGCTTGGGTCGCGCGTTTTGGAGTCCCGTCAGACATAACGTCTGACAGAGGTCCCCAATTCGTTTCCGAGCTCTGGTCATCCATGGCACTCAGTCTGGGGGTGAAAATTCACCGCACTACCGCATATAACCCCCAGGCCAACGGTTTGTGCGAACGCTTTCACCGGTCATTGAAGGCAGCCCTCAGAGTGGCTCTCACGGACACAAATTGGGTTGATAAACTTCCATGGGTTTTATTAGGGTTGCGTTCGGCACCTAAGGAAGATTTGCAAGCCTCTCCGGCTGAGCTAGTTTTTGCCCAACCCCTCCGGTTACCGGGCGAATTCCTTCCAGAGAACCCCGCACCAAATCGCCCCCCCGCTCAGCTGTTGCAGAGCGACGCGGGACCAAACACCCTCCCCGGCCCAGTTCATCACAGTTTCCCACGCGTTTTTGTGCCTAAAACCTTAAAGAACGCAGAATTTGTCTTTGTCAGACACGACGCTCAGAGGCTGGGTTTAAGACCACCTTATGATGGACCTTTCCGAGTGTTGGAAACTGGGGAAAAACATTTTTTGCTCGATTTGGGCGACAGGAGGGAATTAGTCTGCATTAACAGACTCAAACCCGCTTTTGTTTTGGCTGATGAACAAGTGCAGTTGGCCAGGGCCCCCCGTCGCGGCAGGCCGCCGGGGAGACACAGTACATCCTTGTGAAGGCTTGGAACAAACGACTCTAATCCACAGATGCAAGAAACGGCTGCAGTCAGATCGAAACCTGCTTACAGCAGATATGGCAGGAGGTTGAAGCCCAAGCAGTCGGAAGTGTGATATGTTGTGCCATTTTCTGTTCTGTGTGATATGAGATGATTCTGTTTGCTATGCATCTTGGGGTGTACTTTGTCCTTATTTAGACGTTTGGGGTTATATGGCGCATATTTAGGGCGCATATATTGTATCCATATTTCCCACATATACCTAGTAAGCATGACGGTGCATATTTTGGAGGCTTCACGTCTTAATGGACAAAGAGGACCTGACCCTACAGAGACCTACGGGAGGTGTGAAGTTGGTCCTGCAGGAGGAGGGAAGTTGGAGAGAATGTCCCAGCAGGAGCCCCGGAGGCTAGAAGGATCAGAGACAATGGGGACGCAAAGGAGTCTCGGGGGCTGTATGTTTGCTGAAGGACTGTGGGGTTGGGGGTGTATGACTTGGGGAGAGTATAAGAACTGTGAAAGACGATTGTTCTCTCTCTTTTCGAGATTCTGAGATTGCTAGAGGATGTAACCATTCAATAAACCAATCCTGAGAAATAAACCCAGTCTCGTCTGTGAAAGGCATCCTCTACAACATAACCTTTTTTCTCACTGTCTGACATTAAATCAGACTAAACTTTTCCTGTTTTAGGTCAGGTAGGATTACAAAAGTTATTTCTGCTAAATAATTTTAAAGAGAATTTTTTTTATTACTTTCTTGGAAGTCATAAGTTTACATACATTTCCTTAGTATTTGGCCTTTAAACTGTATGACTTGGGTCAAACGTTTTTGGTATCCTTCCACAAGCCTCTCACAATAGTTTGCTGGAATTCTGGCCCATTCCTCCTGACAGAACTGGTGGAACTGAGTCAGGTTTGTAGGCTGTCTTGCTCACACACGTATTTTCAGCTATGCCCACAAGTCTTCTATGGGATTGAGATCCGGGCTTTGTGATGGCCACTCCAAAACATTGACTTTGTTGTCCTTAAGCCACTTTGTAACTAATTTGGTGGTATGCTTTGTGTCATTGTCCATTTGGAAGACCCATTTGTGCCCAAGCTTCAACTTCCTTGCTGATGTCTTGAGATGCTGCTTCAATATTTCTACATAATGTTCCTTCCTAATGGTCTCATTCATTTTGTGAAGTGCACCAGTCCTTCCTGCAACAAAACATCCCCCACAACATGATGCCGCCACCCCCGTATGTCACAATTGGGATCGTATTCTCAGGCTCGCAAGCTTCCCCGTGGGTATTATTTTTGACTCTGAGCTTAGTTTTATTCCACATGTTAATATTTTAAAAATTGGATTTCATCATTTAAAGAATATAGCCAGAGTCTGCCCATTTCTCTCTCGAGAAAACACAGACGCTAATGCATGCTTTTATTTCCAGTCGTATTGATTATTGCAATGCTCTCCTTTCTGGTCTTCCTAAAAAGACGATCAGTAACTTACAACTATAACAGAATTCAGCAGCCCGTGTGCTGATGAAGACCAGAAAGAGAGAGCATATTATGCCAGTTTTAGAATCGCTGCATTGGCTCCCTCTGAGTTATAGAATTGATTTTAAAGTTCTTTTATTAGTTTATAAAACTCTTAATGGTTTTGGTCCTTTTTATCTATTTGAGCTGCTTTTACCATACCATCCCTCACAGACCCTGAGGTCCTCTAGGTATCAAATCAAACTTTATTGTCACATTGCTGTACATACAACTGTAGTGCAGGCAAGATGAAATTGCGTTTCTCTCGGCATCCATATAAATAGAAGCAGCATGATTTAAGACACACGCCCACATAGCTTCACCCCCCCCCCCCCCCCCCACCCATTCACACATCCCTGAGACATACTTGGGAAAAAACTAACTATAATATACAAATAATATACAAAATGTCCGTAGGTGCAGTAGTGTGTATGAGAGATTCCGGGTCAACTGTTCAGCATCCTGACAGCTTGTGGAAGGAAGCTGTTGATCAGTCTGGTGGTTCTGCCTCTGATGCTCCGGAATCGTTTACCAGATGGAAGAAGTTCAAAGTGTTTATGCAGAGGGTGAGAACGGTCCTTGACAATGTTCAGTGCCCTGCTCCTACAACGGTTCTGAAAAAGTTCTTGGACAGAGGGGAGGGAGACTCCAATTATCCTTTCAGCCCCCTTGACTATCCTCTGCAGGGCTTTTTTGTCTGACATACTACAGCTGGAGTACTATGTAGCAATGCAGTACGTCAGAACACTCTCCACCACACCTCTGTAGAAGGTCCTGAGGATGCAGATGGGGAGAGAGGCCTGTTTGAGTTTCCTCAAGAAGTGCAGTCTCTGCTGAGCCCGCTTCCTGATCCCCAAGGAATTCTTGCTCCAGGTCAAGTCCTTGCGAGATCTGCACTCCAAGGAACTTGATGTTCTCCACTCTCTCCACTGAACGGCTGCCGATGCTGAGGGGGACGTGCTCAGGCTGTGACCGCCGGAAGTCGATAATCATCTCCTTCGTTTTGTCCACGTTGAGCACCAGATTGTTCTCCCTGCACCAGCCCTCCAGGTCTCTCACTTCTTCCTTGTACATTGATTCCTCATCCCTCTGAATAAGTCCCACCACCGTGGTGTCATCTGCAAACTTAATAATCTGGTTCCCCTCGTGTCTGGATACACAGTCATGCGTTAGAAGTGTAAACAACAGTGGACTGAGTACACAGCCTTGAGGGGATCCGGTGCTCAGCGTGACAGAGTTGGAGATGTTGTTTCCAACCCGGACAGACTGAGGTCTCTCAGTCAGGAAATCCAGGATCGAGAGACGTGGCGGTGTTCAGACCGAGAAGGAGTAATTTCTCCATCAGTCTCTGGGGAATAATGGTGTTGAATGCTGAAATGAAATCAATGTACAGGAGTCTGGCGTAGGTGTCTTTCTGGTCCAGGTGGGTGATGACAGAGTGTAGGGTGGTGACTATAGCATCCTCCGTGGAGCGGTTTGAACGATATGCAAACTGGAGCGGGTCGTGTGATGCAGGGAGGCAGGCTGTAATGTGTGGTTTGACAAGCCGTTCAAAACACTTCATCACAATTGGTGTCAGTGCAACAGGACGATAGTCATTCAAACAGGACACAACTGGTTTCTTTGACACCGGTACAATGATAGAGGTCTTGAAGCATCTGGGAACGATGGCCTGACTCAGGGAGATGTTATAAATGTCAGTCAGGACATCCGCCAACTCGCTTGCGCAGTCTCGGAGCACAAGTCCCGAAATGTTGTCCGGACCTGCAGCTTTGCGTGGGTTGACTCTGGTTAGGGTCCTCCGTGTGTCCGCTGT
This sequence comes from Pholidichthys leucotaenia, assembly GCA_020510985.1. Taxonomy (NCBI): domain Eukaryota; kingdom Metazoa; phylum Chordata; class Actinopteri; order Cichliformes; family Pholidichthyidae; genus Pholidichthys; species Pholidichthys leucotaenia. Next base: position 305,295,807 of record CM035836.1, read on the forward strand.
GTTGATGGTAAAAGCTGGTCCGACCGATGGTGGGGGTGGGCCAGCCCTCCCTCTGATTGTCGAGTTTGATGCTTCAAAACGTGCAAAGAAGTCGTTAAGCCTGTCTGGAAGCGAAGTGTCGTCATCATCGACCCCCTGCCTAGACTTATAGCCCGTCAGTGTCCGAACTCCCTGCCACATCTGCTTGGTGTTCCTAGTGTCACAGAGGTGTCCCTGGATTTTCTCCACATAGGCGCGCTTTTCCGCCTTAATTCCCTTTGAGAACGCAGACCTGGCTGAGCGGAGGGCGATCCTGTCCTACGCTCTGAAGGCTGCATCTCTGGCTGTAAGCAGCGAGCGCACCTCTGCAGTCATCCAGGGCTTATGGTTACCCCGCAAAGTGATGGTCTTCACTGTAGTGACATCCTCTGTGCACTTCGCGATGTAGCTGGTGACTGTATCAGCATACTCCTCCACATCTGTCTTGTCTTCCTGGGAGGCTGCTATTTTGAAGACCTCCCAGTCTGTGTGCAGAAAACAGTCTTTCAGTGCAGAGGTTGCACTCTCTGGCCAAATTCTAATTTGTTTCACTGCTGGCCTGCTGCGCTTCAATAAAGGTTTGTAGGCAGGCAGCAGCATCACAGATATGTGATCATTAAAAGGCCAGTACCAAAGTTAGGACAAAAACCCACAGTGAGACATCGTTCGAGATTTTTGGTCCACGTCTGTGGAATGACCTGCCAGAGGACCTCAGGGCTGCAGAGAGCAATGATATTTTTAAAAGGAGGCTCAAGACTCACCTTTTTAGTTTAACTTTTAACCAATTTTATCATTCTTGTTTATATAATTATGTATTTATTCTACTTATTTATACATTTTTAGATTATTTTAATTCAGTTTTGCATTATATTTTACATATTGGTATATTTATTATCCCTTTAACCATTTTATTCTCTATCTTTATTTATGATCTTACTCTTCTCCTTATTGTATTCTATTTTATCGTATTTTATTTTTAGCTCTAGTGTTTCCTCACTGGGGGGCTCTCAGCACTGGGAGCTGTAATTGGCTCTGGCGGTGGGGACACTGCTGTGGTGGTGGCTCTAGCTTGGTCGGATGGGGGAGTTCAGTCACAGCCTGTTGGATGTGGTGTGGACTCCTCTGTCTGCCTGGGCCGAGATGGTCCCTGTGGTGGTGTCTCTGTAGCTGTGGGCTGAGACTAGCTCCTGGTGCTGACAGTCCCCCTATGGTGGCGTTTCCTCACTCTGGTCCTCAGTGCTCGGCCATGTTTTAACTGTGCCTATTATTACTTGTGGGTGGAGTGAGTCGGGGTGGGAGGAGGTGGGGTCTGGGGTGAGTTGAGGGGTCGGGTGGATGGACGTCTTGGACAAGAGTAGGGGCGGATTGGGAGGGCTCTCGTCTTTTTTACCTCCGCCAAGGAGGTAATGTTTTTGCCGGGGTTTGTCTGTCTGTTTGTTTGTCTGTCTGTCTGTTGGTTAGCAAGATGATTTCGATGAAACTTTCAGGTGTTGTTGGAAATGGTACAAGGAAGAGCTGATTAAATTTTGGTGGTGATCCGGATCACCATCCAGAAGAAAACCGCCATTACGGAAAATGCCATTTTCGTGAATAACTACTGAACCACTAATTCTATCATTGTCAATCCAATTGCTAGTCATATGTTTTCATGGTCAAGGAATCTGAAAACGTACACACAAACACTGTATGGGGGGAACTGTGGCCGCCATTACGGAAAATGCCATTTTCCTGAGTAACTACTGAACCACTAATCCTATCATTGTCAATCCAATTGCTAGTCATATGTTTTCATGGTTAAGGAATCTGAAAACGGACACACAAACACTGTATGGGGGGAACTGTGGCCGCCATTACGGAAAATGCCATTTTCCAGAATAACTACTGAAACACTAATCTTATCATTGTCAATCCAATTGCTAGTCATATGTTTTCATGGTCAAGGATTCTGAAAACGTACACACAAACACTGTATGGGGGGAACTGTGGCCGCCATTACAGAAAATGCCATTTTCGTGAATAACTACTGAACCACTAATCCTATCATTGTCAATCCAATTGCTAGTCATATGTTTTCATGGTCAAGGAATCTGAAAACGTACACACAAACACTGTATGGGGGGAACTGTGGCCGCAATTTCGGAAAATGCCATTTTCGTGAATAACTACTGAACCACTAATCCTATCATTGTCAATCCAATTGCTAGTCATATGTTTTCATGGTCAAGGAATCTGAAAATGTACACACAAACACTGTATGGGGGGAACTGTGGCGCTTGGCGGAGGGTCTGCGCTCTCTGAGTGCTTTTCTAGTATTGTTTTTGTTTTATCTGGAATTGTTTAACTGTAAAGCACTTTGAGCTGCATTTTGTTGCATGAAAGGTGCTATATAAATAAATAAAGTTTGAAGTTTTTCCTTCAAATGTAACAATGGTCATTATGGTCAAACAGTTCAATTTTAGTTTCATCAGACCACAGGACATGTCTCCAAAAATTAAGGTCTTTGTCCCTGTGTGCATTTGTAAACTGTAATCTGGCTTTTTTATGTTGCTTTTGGAATGGCTTCTTCCTCTCTGAGTGGCCTTTCAGCCCATGTTTATACAGGACTCGTTTCACTGTGGATAATGACACACTCTTACCAGCTTCAGCCAGCATCTTCACGAGGTCTTTTGCTTTTGTTCTGGGGTTGATATGCACATTTTACGCCAAAACACGTTCATCTGTGGGACACAGAACCTGTCTTCTTCCTGAGCGGTACAATGGCTGGACATTCCCATGGTGTTTGTACTTGGGTATAATTGTTTGAACAGATGAACATGGAACCTTCAGGCATCTTAAAATTGCACCAAAAGATGAACTAAACTTGTGGAGGTCCACGATTCTCTTCCTGATATTGGTGTATGTAAACTTCTGTCTTTGAAGAAAGTAATAAAAAAAAATCTCTAAAAATTATTCAGCAAATTGAAATAATTTTGGTAATCCTAACTGACCTAAAACAGGAAAAGTTTAGTCTGATTTAATGTCAGACAGTGAGGAAAAAACAAAGATTATGTGTCTTTTTATACAGTGTATGTAAACGTCTAGTTTTAACTTTAAGTGACAGAACCAGAACCTATTTTTGGTCTTCTATAGGTCCCTGATAACATTAGGCTGTGAAACAGAGCTGACCTGAGCGTAGGCTCCACTGACCGAGCCTGCTGCAGCTCTTGCTCGGGGTCTCTGAAGCCGGTGAAGGCATAGTAGCTTTTATCCCATTTGATAGGTCTGTAGAAAGGCAGCCCTGCCTCAGGCGAACTTTTTGTCTGTGTGCTGCTATTCAATTTCTTCATGTGCTCCACAGGCAAACTGCAGCTCCTCAATATGTTCATCACTGTGCTTAGCATATCATTAGTGTGCAGGGTGAAACTCACTGAACGGAATCCTATAAAACAAGCACAGGCAATTCAAGATTTTTAAAACAAAACCTTAAGTCTTGCATAACAATATAATGTACTGTATGTTTAAGTAATCCCTGCGAGTCAAAATCTTGGGCTTCAAAGTGTCCTAAACTCAGTGTCTGACAGGTTTCCCCAACTGTGGGATCTCCACTATGTGGTGTCTTTGGTCGCTTTCCCACTTACAGGCTTTAATCTGTTTCAATCAAACTAGAGTTCTTTGTCTCCTTTAGTGCGCTTCATTTCATCTGGTAAAAACACAATAATCGCACTCAGGTAAACACCAAAACAACTGACCCAAGCCCCACAAAAAGAGGTCTCAAGCAGAATCATCTGGTGAACTATGGTGCCGTCACTCTGGTGAGAAAGATGCAGAACTAAAACTGGACCAACAGCTACAAACTGCTTTGACACAATTAGATTATGACCAGATTTTTCTTTCTTTCATACACCCAAAACATACTGCAGGATGAATCATGCACAAACGTGGAGTTGTGAGCAAGTGCAGAAGATTCAGATGGTTATACAGTGCTGCGAAAAAGTATTTGCCCCCTTCCTGATTTCTTATATTTTTATACATTTCTCACTTAAATGTTTCACATCAAACAAATTTTAATATTAGACAAAGATAACCCGAGTAAATACAAAATGCTGTTTTTTTTAAATGATAATTTCATTTATTAAGGGGAAAAGTTATCCACACCTACCTCACCCTATGTGAAAAATATTTGCCCCCCTGTCATGAATTAACTGTGATTAACCACATTTTTTGGAAAGTCGAGTTCAACTTCACCAGCCATTTGGAGCCATAATTTTGATTACAACTCTAAATTTCAGAATCAATACATTTTAAAGGGGTCATTGCATTTTTCCACATTTTACTAGCTCACACACATCTTAATGAAATGTTTGTGACATATTTTGCTCAGATTTTCTTTAATTACTTCATTATTGCAGCAATTTTTAAAAAAAAAATTCCAGCCTTTCTGGAAATGGCCTGTTTTGAGTGTATATGCACTTAAATCTTCAGACTGGATTCAACTCCTCCCTCTTACATCATATTGCTAACATCAGCTGGCTAGACACACATCAGATAGTTATAACCTAAAAAGACACCATTTTTCAGCCAATGACCCCTTTAAATAATGTGCACTCCCATATAATCCCAACTGGCTTTCCCATATACGAGACCTTTTCTTATAAACTTGAGGCACTCCTCCAAAGAGCCTGTGGGGAAATTGATTTTTGTTATTTTGGTTCCAGGGAGCCCCTGGTTAAAGGAAGAAGAGCTGCACGTGGCCCCAGGGCTGCAAGCTGCAGACCCCTGGCCTAAAGGTAGGGCAGCCTTGAAGGTGAAGAAACAAAACATCTTATAGAAGACTGAATATGAACGGAATAGCTGCACTAAGGCCCATTATAACAAAGATTATTCTGAAAAGTGAATAAACAAACTTGAGCCATTACTAATATTAATTAAAAAACCTGTTCTCAATAATCAGAACAAATCCACTGTGATAAAGTGAGTACCTGAGGTGAGCAGGTCAGGCTGCACATCCCTGCAGTCTGTTGTGTCTCTGACATAAAAGGTGAGCTTCATTGGCTGAACTACCCGTGAACCCGACTTCTGCAAATTTTCCAGATATCCATTCAGCCTTTTCAGAGAATTTTCATTCACTTCCTGTAAAACAGCAGTTTTGATTTTTGTTTTAAATTCACACTCAGTAAAGAAAGGCTATCAAACTCACACCATAATGAGCATAAAAGTAAACAGACTAATTCAGTAACCATTTCAACTACAACCATCCTTAAAAACATTAATTCCAGTCCATTGAACATGCCACAGAGTCCTCATTTCTCCTCTCTCTCTCTAGCCTAGCCTACTGTACACTGAAACTGTCTCTGACCTTTGACCTTGGGCACAACCTGGATATAGACCCACCTGAGGATCACTGGCCCTCATTCACCAACAGTGCATTTGTTCGTACATGTTGCAGCACAACATTTTCACAAAGTCGGAAAGCCAAGACAGATGCCTCCGTGAAAGCTACTGCTGTGTTCATTTTGTTTGAAGTCCTAATAAATGGTACATTTTTCTTGAGCTTCCACTTACCATTGATGCTGGGCACAGTCATTTTGACTCCAACTCCTCATTAACTTGGGTATGGTGCCCACTGTTCAACTTTTATAGCCAAAAAAATGGACTTTAGGGAGTACAGCATTTGACAACTGACTGGGAAGATCTGACCCAGGCGAATTCTTAGAATGTGCTGTTGTGGCTCCTCAAAGTCACGTTTCACTCAGTTCACAATCATGCAATTAATGATACATAATCTCTGAAAACTCATGATGGACAGGAGTCATACCCTTTCTCTGGGATATTGTCCAAAGAAGTCTGGGTGGACTGCAAAATAAAAGGGTCTGAGTGCATTAACAGCCTCTGCTCCAGACAGCGCTCTCTGACGGACCACAGGTAAATGAACGCATTTCCTCTGTAGCCTACAAGAAGAGACGTTAACATTCAGTACTGTATGTTCAGAGTCACATTTCACCCCAAATAGAGGTGGGTAATAACTCATTACCTCAACTAAAGTGTGTCCATAACAGAGTAGGTTTGTTGTACGATATTTGCTCCTCTTACTTTAATACATTTATATCAAGATGTAATGTACAACGCTTGGACAATTTAAACAAAAACTAAAGGAAGAAATACTCCAAACATATATACAAGATGACATGTAAAATCACATAAGGATTGTCATATCCAGTCTGTGTTGTGTTGTAGCTTAGTTTTTTGTCACATTTTGTCTTAGCTTTGTTCTGAATTGTAATCGCTCTTGTTTTGTTTTTCTTTTGAATTCTTGGATGGAATGTGGGTGGGCAATATAAGCTGCGGCTTCAGCCATCACCCATTTCGGATAACTTATGTTGAACTGTATAATCAGAGGAGTTATTGTCTAATTTGACCTTGTTGGATTTTCTTTCCCCCTTTGTTATATTATTCTGTTTCTTTTTTTAATCTCTACTTTTAATCTATCCAAAATAAAGATTCATTCATTCATTCATTCATTCAAAGAAAAAAAGATTTTAAACCTAATTAGAAATTTGGCTGTTTATAATATAGTAACTTTTTTTTAACTGAAAGGACTGCAACTTGAGCTATTTTAGTGATTAGCATTGTCTCTTTCTTTATGATGTGATTTGGATTATATTGGAGAGTAAACACACATGCTAGAATAGGACTGAAGCACAGCATGAGAACAACCCCTGGCAAAAAGTAGGAATTTAGCAGTCTTCACAGATGTTCATTAAGCCATTTTACTTTTGGGGAAAAAAAAATGAATCACTAATATTGCAAAGTTATTTTTATCTAACAGCTGAATATTCTGACTCCATAAAACACACCTCAAATAAAATTGCTGTAATTAATTTGACCTTTTTCAAATCAAGTGGAGATAAAAAAATAATTGAGGAAAAATATGGAATCATCAACCAAAAGCATCACAGTTATTACCATTACACCCATTTTGGCTTTTATGCCACCTTTAATTCTTTGAGGCATGGACTTTAATGAAAAATACTCTTAATTAGCTTTAAAGCAGCTGACAGATCAGCTGTACAGGATGGAGTCTTGTCATGGACCATTTTTGTCAATTTCCACCAAATGTCCCCATGTATTTACTGAGGTAATGACTGCCAACTTTCCTGGTTCTTTACCCGACATGTGAACCTACGTCAATGACTGAAAATTTGCTTGTTTTCTTCTGGCAGTCATTTGTGTTTGAATGGAAATAAAAGTTCCTTCCCCATTGCAGATTTGTGATTAATCACATTGCAGATTTGTGATTAATCACTGAATATCACTTTCATCCAATCATCCACAGTCAACAACTACTTTTCTTTAGCCCACTGTAACCTGATTTTCTTCTCTTTAGGTGTTAATGACGGTTTATGTTTGGTGTTTATGCCATTTCCTTTAGCTGATTTTTTTTTATTAACAGTTTGGTTATGGATATTGGCAACCAGACTAAACAATCAGATTAAATGATGGCCTTAGTAAGATAAGATAAGCCTTTATTAGTCTCACAATGGGGAAATTCCAGGATTGCAACAGCACAGGAATAGCAACACTCAGAGCAATAATTTAGAAGATAAGAAAATAAGAGCAGTGAATATACATATGTACACATAAATATATATACACAGTGCAGAGCATTGTAGCTAGATGGAATAAACAGCATAACCGTCTATTTAGTTACCCTACATGGTATGAATATGTACCCATACATATTGTCACCCTCCATAGCGACTGATATTGTCCTAGTTGTATACTGGAGGGGACCATTTGTGTAAGTCTGTTGCAACTTTTGCATTCAATACTATTAGGTCGTCACGTTTTTTTGCTATCTCTGCGAGCAGCCCTGCTTAGGTCACCGTATTTTCCGGACTATAAGCCGCTACTTTTTCTCCACGCTTTGAACCATGCGGCTTATACAGAGATGCGGCTTTTCTATGAATTTTTCTTCAGCCCTCAGGGGGCGCTCTAGCAGGAAGTGCAAAAACGAGACAGGCAGCGGGAGTCAGTGCAAACAAGAAAGCGCCAGTTTTTATTCTTAGCACATGCAACCCAAGACGCACAACAGCAAAATACGTGAATCAGTGGCTCTTAACAGCATGGAGGAGTGTAAAAGAATCCACCATCATCAACGGGTTCCGAAAGGCCAGACTGCTGCGTGAAGAGAGCAGCGCAGCTTCACAGGTAACTTTGCCTCGAGATGAGAGTGACTGGAGCAACACCAAAACAGAGACTGAAAAGGTATGTGACGAAGATTATTTGAGGCTGTTCGACACTGAAGAGGACGACTTCAGTGGCTTCAGTGCGCAGGAAGAAGATGAATAAGTGACTTGTGGCTTCAGTGCACAGGAGAAATGAAGTGACAGTGGTTTGGTGTTCAGTAGTTTCAATGCTCAGGAGGAAGATGAATAGTGACTTGTGGTTTCAGTGCACGGGAGAATAAAGCGACTTTAATACCGTAGTTGCTTTAACAGTGCGCAGGAAGAAAAAGTGACAGTGGTTTCAGTACACAGGAGGAAGAAAAATAAAGCAACTTTGTTCTAGTGCACAGGAGGAAGATGAATAAAACCATCAATGACTTTTCTGTTTTGTTTGATCAGCACTTTTACTGCCGTGTTACAGGCACTGTTCGGAAACAATCAGTTCAGATATATGAATAAATACTTATGGTACAAAATCTTTCTATTTAAATATCTTATTTCTCAGCCTGGATATCGGCGGCTTATAGTCCGGTGCGGCTTATATGTGACAAAATATGCATTTCTTTTAAATTTTAGTGGGTGCGGCTTATATTTAGGTGCGCTATATAGTCCAGAAAATACGGTATACAGTCTGACAGCCGTAGGTAGGAAGGACCTGCAAAACCTCTCAGTCGCGCACCTAGGATGATGTAGTCTACTGCTAAATGAGCTCCTCAGTGGTTCAGGTTCCTTTATTTGTACCCGTAGGTAGATTTGTTTTGCAGTCAGGTGACATCCATATTTACAAACCACAGTTACATTCAACATGAACACAAACACAGGCACACATGTAGCTGACTATAAACATGATACAAGTGCTCAAGGCTCCACCAATCAGGACATAGGACAAAGAGATAAGAGAAAAAACAAAGAGATAAAAGAGAAGGGTCATATTAAAAAGTTAAAGACTAGTCAAAGAGGTTAAAACTCAAAAGTCTAAAACCCAATAAAAGATTTAGAACCCAAATAAAAAACCTACAAAAATAAGTAAATACAAAATAAAATTAATAAATAGGTAACTAAATTATGTGCAATATATTATTACATCTTGTTCAATTCTTTAACAGCAGCAGGAACAAAGCTGCTTTTGTAGCGCTGGGTTTTACTTTTTGGGACAGATCACTTTCGAAACACAGCAAACCTCCGTCTGGAGGGAAGAAGCTGAAAGTGGCAGTGCAAAGGGTGGGAGTCATCATTTAAAATGGAGGTAGCCATCCTCTGTACCTGTCTGGTGTACAGGGATGTCAGGCTCAGCTGTGACTCACCAAGCAAACGACTGGACCATCTAACTACCTGATCCAAGGATTTCCTCTGTTTCAGTTTTATCTGACCAAACCATGACACTAAAGAAAAGGATAAAACAGATTCAATAAAAGCCCGATAAAACATTATCATTATGGTTCAGTCAGTTTGGAAGCGTGCAAGTTTCCTTAAACAATGCAAATGTTGCTGACCCTTTTTGCACACCCTTTCACAGTTCTCCTCAAAGTTTAAATTACTATCAATAATCGTCCCAAGATATTTGTAGGACTGTACACATTCAGTGGTCTGGCCTTTTAGTACAGTGACTTCGTGCCTGGGAGTTTCCCTCCTAAACTCAATAATCATATCTTTAGTTTTTGTCGTATTCAGCTGCAGGTAGGAATCCTCACACCAGTGAACAAAATCATCAAATACTGGGCCGTGGCCACTCTCACCATCCTGGAGGAGACTGACAACAACTGAATCATCAGCATACTTTATAATGTGTCTGCTGTCATGTCTGCTCCGACACATGTTTGTGTACAGGATGAAGAGTAGTGGTGACAACACACACCCCTGAGGAGAGCCAGTAGAAGAACACTTTTGGTCAGACAATGTACCATTGACCCTTACTCTCTGTGTGCTGTTGGTTAACCCCTTGCACTCCGGTCAATTTCCCTAAAAACGCCAAAAATTAACGTGCCCAAATTAAATCCAAAGCTGTTCTTCAACCCTTTGCAGCATCTTCATGGGGTTGGTCTCATTTAAAAGAAAACACTTTGAATTTTTTGGCAAAACAGTCATAATCTCTCTACGTGCTCCGGCCACTGAGTTACAGTCATCTAAACATAGTGAACTTGAAGAAAATAAATTTGGCCTGGGTGTTTTTTTGGATACAAATGCTTGCAAATAACATACAGCTTCAGATTCGGGCTGGAAAATGCAACAGAAATGTAGAACCAAGTGTTATCCAGCTGAGGTCCAAATTTTGTAACAATACCACAAAAAAATGAATATATTACACAGCTTTTTCCTCAGGTAGTTCCCAGGCATTTTGGAACTGTGCCAAATTGTGCCAAATGGCACAGTTTGGAAAAACGTCTGTAACTTTTGAATAATTCAATGTAGAAGCTTCATTTTGGGCTCTAATGAAAGGTCACACTCAGGGCTGTGTCTGTGTGTGTGTGTGGGGGGGGGGAGTTGTCCCCCCCCTCACTACAGAGGATGGACATCGGCCATCACTACATGATGGATTAGCCTCATGTGGCGATGTGGGACAGCAGCGCAGTCACCGCGGCTCCCCCCCCCATGCGCTTTGAGCGATATTGTGCTTTATATCACAGCGTGATTAATACATATGTCAGCTTTATCAGGCGTGCACTATAGCGTGCGATCACAGACACTCAGAGTGACGGAAATGTGGCTGCCAATCCACGCCAACGGCCTCTCCGGCCACCACCGAGCATTTAAACATTTTTACACATTCATACCCAGTGTTATGGGCACTGGAGGCAATGCGGGTGAAGTGTCTTGCCCAGGGACACAACGGCAGGATATCTGGGGAGAGTGTGATGCGAACCGCCAACCATCGGGTTATTAGACGACCTGCTCTACCTGCTGAGCCGCTGCCGCCCCACTTTTTCCTCAACTTTCCCTCTTTAGGAAAGCTATGGAGGCTTACCCCGCTCTCTTTATTTCCCTTTGATTGGAAATTACATCCAAAAGCCGCGCAATGTGGCATTTTCACTGACAAATGGCAGTAGTTCGTAGCTTCGCTTCTTGGCTTGTATAAGACAGAAAAAACGGCTGCAGCCATTCTGTCACTACCCAGAATGCATTGCGATGTAAACAAAAATGGCGATTTACATCGTAATATAGTTTTTTAAAAAATATATAAAACTGGGAATTGTTTTCAAAAAAATTATATTATAGTTATGTTACTAACATAAAAATAAAGCATATAGAGCTAACATGCCAATATAATCGGAGTTTCTTTTAAGCATGTGTGTCACAGCCCTGACACAGAAATAACCAGAAAAGCACTCGGAGAGCGCAGACCTCCGCCAAGCGCCACAGTTCCCCCATACAGTGTTTGTGTGTACGTTTTCAGATTCCTTGACCATGAAAACATATGACTAGCAATTGGATTCACAATGATAGGATTAGTGGTTCAGTAGTTATTGACGAAAATAGGATTTTCCATAATGGCGGTTTAGCGCCACAGTTCCCCCCATACAGTGTTTGTGTGTACATTTTCAGATTCCTTGACCATGAAAACATATGACAAGCAATTGGATTGACAATGATAGGATTAGTGGTTTAGTAGTTATTCACAAAAATGGCATTTTGCGTAATGGCGGTTTTCTTGTGGACGGTGATCCGGATCACCACCAAAATCTAATCATCTGTAGGATACCCCATTTCTGACAATCTGTGAAAATTTCATGAAAATCCGTCCATAACTTTTTGAGTTATCTTGCTAACAAACAAACAGACAAACCAACGCCGATGATCACATAACCTCCCCCTTTGGCGGAGGTAAAGATACAACTTTGCAAGTGTTGATTCAGCAAAACCACAAAGAAGATCCACAGCCCCCTGCCAACTGGGGAGTAGAAATTGTGCAATTGGCTGCATGGTCACCGAGTGCATAAAAACGCGCTAGACGTGTTTTTCTGGGTGCTGCAGCTCTGAGTGCAGCGATAAAAAACAGAGCATTTTTGTGCCAAGAGCGCTCAGCACATTAAACACTGGACTACATAGAAAATAAACAGAAATATTATGCTATACATCATTTAATACACTGATATTATCTGTGCACGAAAGGTCATGTTTGCAAATGTGTCGTAAGTTCCAATTCAGTGCGATTCCAAGTGAAAATTGTCACAAATTCAACAATTTTTTTTTTTATCTTGCCCTAGTCACAAGCTGTCGCAGCCCAGGGAGATACTACCCTAATGTGTAGATGGAGTAAACACACACACGCACACACTTTCGGCTGCTCCCTATTCGGGGTCACCACAGCAGATCATGAGTCCGCATATGGATTTGGCAAGGATTTTACACCAGATGCCCTTCCTGATACAACCCTCCATTTTACCCGGGCTTGGCAACAGCACAAGGGGTACACTGTTTTTTTTTGTGGCTGGGTAACTAACTTTCCCCATTCTGTTTATGTTGAGCACCAAGCTAAAAGGTGGAAAGTAACATTTTTACGGTCTTTAGTATGACCCGGCTGGGGTTTGAACCCACAACCACCCAGCTGTGGGGCAGATGCTCTACCACTAGGCCACCTCTCTGGCATATAGGGCAAATATAAAGTTCAGAATTCTCAGAGTGTTATGATTACAAGCATTTAAACTAGTGGTGTTGGTGTTATCACATTAATCGCCCGTTAACGCTTTGCCCCCATTAACGTCGACAAATTTTGTGATTGCGGGTAACAGCAGTTAACGGTAGAAAGCACAAATAGTACTTTCTGGCCTAGTGGCTCTCCGTACCAAGGCCGCTTTGGCCACAGACTGTGTGCACCATGCAGACACTGGCAAGTCAGACAAGCTGGATTATAACCATGGAAATCCCTAAAGTGCTGTCATGTTTAAGTTTACAGCGTTATCTGTCGGAGCTCTCACCTGGATAATTGTTACAGCCTCCTCCAAAACTTCGCCTGGATGTTGGCTTGTTCTTCTTCTGTGGAAGCTAGCTAGCTGGCTAGTAGCTACATGTTAGGTTGTAGCTGACCTCCAGCAGCTGACACGGACAGAAATTTGCCTGTTTTCATCCTCATCGCTTTGGGTCCAACTGCTGATGAGCACCAGTCTAAAAAATTCTCAAGCTGTGTTCGTAATGTCCATTCACTCCCCTGCCATTTTTGCAGCACAGTGGGGTGTCATCACGGGTGAGACAGTTATTTGTTTATGTTTGCAATTTTTCTGCTAAAAGGGAAATTGTATTTGTTGTGACACACGAGGTCCATGGTTTTGTGTTGATCTGCTTAAAAGTTGTGGATGTTTGCGATGGGAGAAAGAGCAAGCTCCTTTTGTGGCTGCTGGCTGGCTGGATGCTGAGTTGTGTTGCAGTGACATTACTGAGCCCTGGCATTCTATTGTTTGCACACGCAGTCTACTTTTGAAAATTTTCTGGAGAATATTCTTGATAGTTTTTGTCATTTTGGATATACAAAATATTCTGTGTGGGTACATACGGTATTCATATTCTGCAGGGTAATTTTACAAACCGTAATACTGTTTATTCCATCTAGCTGCAATGCTCCTGCACTGTGTATATAACTGTGTACATATGTACAGTATATTCATTTACTGCTTTGGCTAACCAGTTCTTATCTTATTATCTCATTACTATTGCTCTGAGTGCTGCTATCCCTTTGCTGCTGTAATCCTGGAATTTCCCCATTGTGGGACCAATAAAGGCTTATCTTATCTCATATGTTGAGAGCTTTAATAAACCTGCAGGTCAAGACAGCAAGCATATTTGTCCACTCCCATGTTCATAACAGCATGACAAACTTGAAAAATTACCGATTTCAGGTGTACTGGATCTGTATGGAAAAAAAAACGTGATGAACACATTATTAATCACGATTAACTCAACATTCCAAAAGATTAATCGTGATTAAAATTAAAATTTAAAATTAAAATTTTAATCGTTCAATACCACTAATTTAAACCTATTCAAAGTAAAATAATGTAAGGAAAAAATTTAGTTATACAGCACTTTTCTAGTCTCATTTATCACTTAAAGTACTTCTAACTGCAAGCTATAGTCACCTACAATTATATGGCTTACCCACCAACACCTATGACCAATTTAGGATCACCAAAAAAAATCTGACAAAAATATCTATCCACTAACTCAAATGGGGACAACATTCAAACCAGGAACAGTATAAGCCTTTTCTGAAGAAATTAAGCAGGAGAAAACTTGCTATTTGACTAGAACAATGTCAACCATTCCAAAAATTCATATGGCCCCAGCTTCAAGATAGTAACTTTTAATACACAAATAAAATCTGACTAAAATCAGATATTTAATGCCCCCAAAACCCTATGTTGGTGGTGTTATGACCTTTACACTGTGACATCAGATTCAGGTGTTCAAAGACACAGATAAAAAACACAGACACAATACTGATGTGACACATCAGACCAGTGTTACCTGAAGGTGCACCTCATTATGGCCATGGCAGACATTTTTGCTGAATTACAACAGCTCCATCAGAGTTACCACATCGGTCACCTGCAGGCAGTTCAGCTGTGTATTAACAGAATGGAAGAAAGGTCAAACTGCTCCACTTAATATGAACCATAGCTCACTGCCTGTGCAAACCCCCCCCAAAAAAGTGAGGATTAGGCAGCTTAGACTGTCCAATATTAGCTACAGTTAACTAGCAATGTAATGTTTAATTTTTCGCTGGATTACCACACAGTCACTGTGTGAGACGGACTAGTGACAAGATTAACTGGCAATCATGAAACAAATGTGCTACACGCTCTGCTATGAAGTCATGGAGTGAACTAGTTCAAAACTCCACATGTTAATGTAAAAAGACATATAATCATCTAAGTCTTAGATGAAGTCAGTTTGAAAAGACACTGGGATAATAATATTCTTCATTTGATACCTGAAATATTTTATGTGAAACAGTCAGATCATTGGAATAATGGTGGTGTGTATCTAAAATTTCCATAAAGTGACTGAAACAATTAGCGCATCCGGAAAGTATTCACAGCGCTTCACTTTTTCCACATTTTGTTATGTTACAGCCTTATTCCAAAATGGAATAAATTCTTTTTTTTTTCCTATAAATTCTACACACAATATCCCATAATGACAATGTGAAAAAAGTTTGAGATTTTTGCAAATTTATTAAAAATAAAATACTAAGAAATCACATGTACATAAGTATTCACTGCCTTTGCTCAATACTTTGTTGATGCACCTTTGGCAGCAATTACAGTCTCAAGTCTTTTTGAATATGATGCCACAAGCTTGGCACACCTATCTTCAGATCTCTTCAGAGATGTTCAATTGGATTCAAGTCTGGGCTCTGGCTGGGCCACTCAAGGACATTCACAGAGTTATCCTGAAGCCAAGGGTCGTTGTCCTGCTGAAACATGAACCATCACCCCAGTCTGAGGTCAAGAGCGCTCTGGAGCAGTTTTTCATCCAGGATATCTCTGTACATTGCTGCATTCATCTTTCCCTCTATCCTGACTAGTCTCCCAGTTCCTGCTGCTGAAAAACATCCCCACAGCATGACAGTGCCACCACCATGCTTCACTGTAGGGATGGTATTGGCCTGGTAACGAGCAGCGCCTGGTTTCCTCCAAACATGACGCCTGGCATTCATGCCAAAGAGTTCAATCTTTGTCTCATCAGACCAGAGAATTTTGTTTCTCATGGTCTGAGAGTCCTTCAGGTGCCTTTTGGCAAACTCCAGGTGGGCTGCTATGTGCCTTTTACTAAGGAGTGGCTTCCGTCTGGCCACTCCACCATACAGACCTGATTGGTGGATTCCTGCAGAGATGGTTGTCCTTCTGGAAGGTTCTCCTCTCTCCACAGAGGAATGGTGGAGCTCTGACAGAGTGACCATCGGGTTCTTGGCCACCTCCCTGAGTAAGGCCCTTCTCCCCCAACTGCTCAGTATAGACGGTCGACCAGCTCTAGGAAGAGTCCTGGTGGTTCTGAACTTCTTCCAGATGATGGAGGCCACTGTGTTCACTGGGACTTTCAAAGCAGCAGAAATTTTTCTGTGCCCTTCCCCAGATTTGTGCCTCAAGACAATCCTGTCTCAGAGGTCTACAGACAATTCCTTTGACTTCATGCTTGGTTTGTGCTCTGACATGCACTGTCAACTATGGGACCTTATATAGACAGGTGTGTGCCTTTCCAAAACATGTCCAATCAACTGAATTTACCACAGCTGGACTCCAATTAAGCTGGAGAAACATCTCAAGGATGATCAGTGGAAACAGGATGCATCCATCCATCCATCCATCCATCTTCTTCCGCTTATATCCTTTTCGGGTCGCGGGGGGACTGGAGCCTATCCCAGCATCTTTGGGCGAGAGGCAGGGTACAGGATGCACTTGAGCTCAATTTTGCGCTTCATGGCAAAGGCTGTGAATACTTATGTACATGTGATTTCTTATTTTTAATACATTTGCCAAATCTCAACAAAAATGTTTTTTTTCACGTTGTCATTATGGGGTATTGTATGTATAATTTTGAGGGAAAAAATGAATTTAATCCAATTTTGAATAAGTTGTAACATACCAAAATGTGGAAAAAGTGAAGCGCTGTGAATACTTTCCAGATGCACTGTAGCACAGCTGCAAATTTTCAACAAAGCAATTAATTGTTTCAATAATAAAATTAATCTTTCATAATACATAATGCATTATTGCTGAATGAATGAAAAATCACGCAAACCATATTGTCACAATTCTCCTACCATGGTCTCAAAGAATGGTAGATTAATAATAACTAGAAAATTCTCAAAGCAAATTTGATAAGTGTGCCAACACTACTGCCCAATGAGTGTGGTTTAAGCTGTAAGAACCATACACAGGTTCAGTATTAAGGGGCTTTTATTTTGAAAAACCACTGTATATGAAGGAATTGTGATCATACAGTGGTAGTCATGAAGGATTTTCAAATCAGGCCAAATCAAAGTACTCTAAATTGTATTAATTTTTTTGAGCTTTTATTTTGAAAGTCTACATGACATCCAGTTGTGAGCAAGTTAAATTCCTTTCAGCCATGGTTTGAAATTGCTGTTATTATTTGCTATCATTTGGGCAGTGTTCTGTCTGATATGGTGGTTAGTGATACAGGAGTGCCACTGGGGACTGTGCTTTATCTTTTTCTCTTCACTTTATGCACCGACTTTCAGTACAACTCCGAGTCATGCCACCTGCAGAAATTTTCTGATGACTCGGAGAGGACAGAGAGTACAGGGCATTGGTAGATAAGATTTGTGGAGTAGACCAAACAGAATCACCTGAGGCTGAATGTTTCACAAGACCAGAGAGATGGCGATTGACTTCAGGAGGAAGCGAACGCCTCCACAGCCTTTGTGGATTAGCGGGGAGGGTGTAGAGGTAGTGGAGGACTACAGATACCTGGGTGTCATGATCAGCAATAGACTGGACTGGAAATCTAACACTGAGGCTGTGTACAAGTGGATGAGTAGACTCTACTTTCTGAGGAAGCTGAGATCCTTCAACGTGTGCAACAATACGTTGGAGCTCTTCTACCAGGCCACTGTTGCCAGCACCATCTTCTCTGCTGCCGTTTGTTGGGGTAGCAGTATCAGAGCCAGTGACACCAACAGACTTGGCAAGATTATCAAGAAGGCTGGCTCTGTAATTGGTCTCAGGCTGGAGACTTTTGAGACTGTGGCGGAGAAGGACACTGAACAAACCGTTAACCATTATGGACAATCCTGATCATCTCCTCCACCACACACTGGGCAGACAACGGAGCACTTTTGCCAGCAGACTGCTACAACTCCACTGTCAAACAGTCAGATACAGGAAATCTTTCCTTCCACATGCCATTTCATTGTACAATAACTCACTCTAATGTTTGGACACTGCACTTTTCAGTCTACCTTGTGCCTTCATTTCACCCTACATCTTATGGTTCTATTTTGCACAGTGCAGTTTGCCTATTGCTCAGTACTTGTCTATATATACACACAAACACACACACACACACACATACTACAAGGGTCATCATTTATTTTTAGTTAGTTTAGTGTGTTTAGCTTTTCTAGTAATTCCTTTTTCTATTTTCTTTACTATTCTATTATGCTGTAGGGATTTCTGTTTGTTTGGTCTGGGTATTGTACAGTAGTTATAAAAAGTCTACACACCTCTGTGCCAGGTTTTTGTGATGTAAAGAAATGAGACCAAGAAAAATCATTTCAAAACTTTTTCCACCATTAATGTGACCCATAACCTGTACAACCTAATTGAAAAACAAACTAAAATATTTTAAGGGGAAAAATAAAAAACTTACAATAACCTGGTTGCATAAATATGTACACCCTTAAATTAATACTTTGTTGCAGCACCTTTGGCTTTTATCACAGCACTCACTTTTTTTGGGTAGGAGTCTATCAGCGTGGCACATCTTGATGTGGCAATATTTACCCACTCTTCTTTGCAAAAACACTCCAAATCTGTCAGATTGCGAGGGCAACTCCTGTGCACAGCCCTCTTCAGATCACCCCACAGATGTTCGATCAGATTAAGGTCTGGACTTTGGCTGGGCCATTCCAAAACTTTAATCTTCTTCTGGTGAAACCATTCTTTTGTTGATTTCGATGTGTGCTTTGGGTCATTGTCGTGTTGAAAGATGAAGCTCCTCTTCATCTTCAGCTTTCTAGCAGAAGCCTGAAGGTTTTGTGCCAACACTGGCTGGTATTTGGAACTGTTCATAATTCCCTCCACCTTGACTAAGGGCCCAGTTCCAGCTGAAGAAAAACAGCCCCAAAGCATGATGCTGCCGCCACCATGCTTCACTGTAGGTATGGTGTTCTTTTGGTGATGAGCAGTGTTGTGTTTGCGCCAAATATATCTTTTGGAATTATGGCCAAAAAGTTCAACCTTGGTTTCATCGGATCATAACACATTTTTCCACATGCATTTTGGAGATTTCACATGTGTTTTTGCAAAATGTAGCCAGGCTTGAATTTTTTCTTCATAAGACAAGGTTTTCGTCTTGCCACCCTAGACAGGAGATTGTTGTCACATGTACTAAACAGCCAGTACTTACCAGAAATTCCTGCAGCTCCAATGTTTCTGTCAGCTTCTTGGCAGCCTCCCTGACCAGTTTTCTTCTCATCTTTTCATCAATTTTGGAGGCATATCCAGTTCTTGGTAATGTCACTGTTGTGCCATATTTTCTCCACTTGATGACGACTGTCTTCACTGTGTTCCATGGTATATTTAATGCCTTGCACATTCTTTTGTACCCTTGTCCTGACTGATACCTTTGAACAATGAGATCCCTCTGATGCTTTTGAAGCTCTCTGTGGACCATGGCTTGTGCTGCAAGATGTGACTACAGAAATGTCAGGAAAAGCCTACTAGAACAGCTGAAATTCATATGAGGTTAATCAGAGGCACTTTAAATGGTGGCAGGTGTGTGCTGACTCCCGTTTAACATGAGTTTGAATGTGATTGGTTAATTCTGAACACAGCCACATCCCCAGTTATAACAGGACGTGCATATTTATGCAACTAGGTTATTTTAAGTTTTTTATTTTTCCCCTTAAAAGATTTCAGTTTGCTTTTCAATTGGATTGTACAGGTTATAGGTCACATTAATGGTGGAAAAAGTGTTGAACTGATTTATCTTGGTCTCATTTTTTTACACCACAAAAACTTGGCATTTCAACAGGGGTGTGTAGACTTTTTATATCCACTGTATGTCATGCTGCTGTTACACTAAAATTTCCCAGTTTGGGAACAATAAAGTACATCTATCTATCAAAACGTTAGTGTTATAACCCACCAAATGTTGCATGAAAAAAGGTCTCACAGGCTTGAAGCAAGGTGGATGGTGGCAGGTAGCTGCCATTCAGCTAAGCAGGCTGCATGCATTTTAAAAATTAATTAAAGGTCTGCAGTTAGTAGTTAAAGAGTAGCAACAAAATATGTTGAGAAATTGATAGTTTGTACAATAAATTGAGGATATTTTCCTATCGAATAGCTGAAACCGCTGAACCCAGACTCTAGCAATGACAGGGTTCTGCTGCTTGAAGCCGGGGCAGACCTCGCTATTGAGCCTCCTAGTGCTGTTCGCCATTTTATTTTTTCACCTTCCCAAGTTCATACTGTATTTATACTGTACTGGTAGAACTTTTTTCCAAGCGAGCAAAGACAGTTTCTGGATCATGTCAACACCTCGGCCAGCCTTCCCCAACACAGTCTCAACCAGTGATGAGACCGGTCTCTCAGAGTGCCTCCATCATCCTTCATGCGGCCACCAGAGCTTACCAGCTGGTCAGCTGCTGGCAGCGAAACAGCCCGTCTGCCCCAGCTTCCAGCAATGGAACATGGTTGTTTCAACTAGTCAGTAGGAAAATATCCTAAAATTAATGAACAGACACAAGCAGGCTAAGCTAGTGGGAGGCTGAGAGCAGTCGAAAAAGGATTCTGCCAACTTTTTTAGTTGATATTTTATTTCAAATACAGGTACATACAAAGGTGAAAAAATAAAAAGGTGAAGGGGGACAGCGAGTGCAGTGTCAATGAATAGAGTAACTATGATGATTCGTTGTAGGCCCAATGCAAAGCGGAGGGTGGAAGACATCGCACAACTTCATGTTAATTTTTAAATACTACAATACTCAAATTTTAACTTAAGAACTCAGAAATCTATATTTGTGTAATAATTTTGATTTTTATTCATGGCTCTCATGCATCTTACCATGCTTAGATGATCACTTAATCAGTACCCATCTTCTTCACTTCAGCAGATACTCAAACTGAATGGCTGCCATTCATGTAGTGATGCTAATTTAGAAAAGATTTTGTCGTGGTCTCTTTTTTTTGTCCCAGAGTTGTATATAGTTATCTCAATTCTTCATTTTTTTCCACTTAAAATCCTCATTCATTTAAATGGGGAAAAAATGTAGTTTTTTGTGGGACAAGAAATACGCCAAAATTTAGCAAAAGGAAGACTGGAATAAATTTTGAAAGGGGTTCCAGACGAGCGCCAGCATGGCTGTTACAGTTTAATCTGAAGAAGTCACAGCGCTGTCTCATCGGAAGGCTTATACCATAAATCGTCATTCTTTACATGTAGGTAAATATTTTTCCCCCCAAATAGAGCATTTACCTGTTTATTTTTACGTTCGTCTAATTTCGGACAGGCATCATGACAGTCACCTATATTCCCCAGCCCGATCACATCATGAATCTGAGAACAACTCCGAAGCAAAAAAGTAGCGAAACCGGTGTGAATATAATTTGGTGGTGTTTCTGGGTGAAGAAACAGACAGACGAGCTACTTTACGGACTAAAAATGAATAGCGCTATTTCCTGGTTAGTGGAAGATAATTTACTACATTTGTTTCACCATCGCCATTTAATTTCACTTCTCATTTATACGTCTTTTGGTGCTTATATTCTTTGAAGTGATATTAATAAAACAGTGACATCGACTAGCATGTAAAGATAGCAGTATGGCCAGTCTGCTGCTTTGAGTTACCACGGCCCCAAAGCAGAAGTCCTGGGTGTGTTTTAAAACAGAGTAACAGCAGACAAATACAGAGTTAACTGTCCTACCGTGAAGACAGGACCGCTGTTTCCTCACTACTGTCACCTCCGCCACCACCGCTTCTTCTTCTTCTCTTGGTTACTGGCGGATAGCAAACAACTGAAAGATGCACACCGCCACCTACCGTACACCGCTTTCTGCTGCCTCTTCTTGTGCACTACTGGCGTAGTGCCTGTGTTCTGATGCCCTCCTCTGGTCATCTTCTTCTTTTAGATTTCATTGGCGGTTGGCAACCAGCCTACAGGTGCATTACCGCCACTGACTTGATTATCATCACTCTAATGTTTTTGTATAAGGAGTTCTAAACAACTCCTTATTTGTGAAAAAATTCCACACACTCTATATATACTGTATCTTGTCTGTCTGTGTGTCTGTTTTTCCTCAACTTTGTGACCTTTTCCTCATAGCTTTGTGACGTCATTTGTAGCGGTCCTGCTTTTACGAAGCCTCTTCGAGAGGACCTGGCTGGCTGCAGCCAATAAGACTCTGGTCCTGGTCCTGGTCCTCCTGGCACTCCATATCTGTCACTACCCAGTCATGGCAGAACTCATTACCTGGAGTAGGGTTGCAAACAACCCCAGAAAATACCGGATCATCCCCTATTTGGCTCAAAAAGTCAAACCCCAGAGCACTGACCTCTGTTACAGTATCTATAGGCTGGGGCGTGTTGTCACACTTTTCTCAGTTTCTTACATTGACTGGGCATAACACATCACAATGGTATAAAAAATGAAATCAAATGAAAGATATGAGTCATAGGTACATATTTTGTATTCATCACATCTTTGCATCTCATTTCAGTACAGAGCTGTAGACAGCACTTGCGACAACTTGCCCCATAAACGGGTAAGTTGACACACAGTGTGGGGTAATTTGTTGCACAATCATCCATCCATCTTCTACCACTTATCCTGGGGTCTGGGTCATGAGGGCAACTGTTCAAGCAGAGAAGCCCGGACTGCTGCCCAGTGCACACAGCACCATGATCCTCATGGTTCCTCCCGCAGGTTAGTCATCGTACTCACCCTCAGAGCTACAGTTCTGTTGGACAAAAACTGCTTGTTCTGAGAGGAGGGCATCACGGTATTGCACTTCATGTCTTCTTTATGGACTTTTTTGGGGAATATTCCTTCTTTCTTTCAAAATATCACAATTTCAGCATTGTTTCAAGTGTGCTCTATGTATATATATTGGGGCAAGTTGTGACAATTCACCCCAAATTATGTGAGCTATTTTGAGCTAAATCTCAAAATCAAGTGAACATAGGACTGCAATTTAAGTATCAAAAGACACTTAAATGTCTCCTCTACTTAGTAGAAAAACACAATTTTAAATAATACTAAAAGTTTTATTGCATAAAATATAATGGGTTTTTTTTTGTTTTTTTTTTACTTTTGATGATGAAAAATACAAAAATAGTCCTTGGCTCAGGTTAGAGTGACTCTGATCAGCGTTAAGCAAGAAGTTGAGAACAGAACATGTTTGCACATAAAATGGGCATTCCAGTTTTTAGATAGCACCTCTAGTTTTGGAGCAATGACCAGTGTAACTTCCATACATAACAACTTTTCCCAATCTCCCCCATATTATAATAAAGTATAGTCTCTCCCAAGAACTTTGTTTCATAGATAGATAGATAGATAGATAGATAGTGTGTCTGGAAAGTATTCACAGTGCTTCACTTTTTCCACATTTTGGTTTGTTACAGCCTTATTCCAAAATAGATTAAATTCATTTTTTCCTCAAAATTCTGCACACAATACCCCATAATGACAATGTGAAAAAAGTTTTTTTTTTTTAGATTTTTTTTTTAAAAAAACCCTAAGAAATCACATGTACATAAGTATTCACAGCCTTTGCCATGAAGCACAAAATTGAGCTCAGGTGCATCCTGTTTCCACTGATCATCCTTGAGATGTTTCTACAGCTTAACTGGAGTCCACCTGTGGTAAATTCAGTTGATTGGACATGATTTGGAAAGGCACACACCTGTCTATATAAGGTCCCATAGTTGACAGTGCATGTCAGAGCACAAACCAAGCATGAAGTCAAAGGAATTGTCTGTAGACCTCTGAGACAGGTTGTCTCGAGGTTGCTGCTTTGAAGGTCCCAGTGAGCACAGTGGTCTCCATCATCCGTAAATGGAAGAAGTTCAGAACCATCAGGACTCTTCCTAGACCTGGCCAGCTGTCTAAACTGAGCAATCAGGGGAGAAGGGCCTTAGTCAGGGAGGTGACCAAGAACCTGATGGTCATTCTGTCAGAGCTCCAGTGTTCCTCTGTGGAGAGAGGAAAACCTTCCAGAAGGACAACCATCTCTGCAGGAATCCACCAATCAGGCCTGTGTGGTGGAGTGGCCAGACGGAAGCCAGTCCTTAGTAAAAGGCACATGGCAGACCACCTGGAGTTTGCCAAAAGGCACCTGAAGGACTCTTAAACCATGAGAAACAAAATTTTCTGGTCTGATGAGACAAAGATTGAACTCTTTGGCATGAATGCCAGGCGTCATGTTTGGAGGAAACCAGGCACCGCTCATCATCACAGCAATACCATCCCTACAGTGAAGCATGGTGGTGGCAGCATCATGCTGTGGGGATGTTTTTCAGCAGCAGTAACTGGGAGACTAGTCAGGAGAGAGGGAAAGATGAATGTAGCAATGTACAGAAACATCCTGTTATGGTTTGAGGCTGTGTCAGTGTTCTTCCTCTCCACTGCAGCTCTCTCTATCTCTGATTAGGGGCAGCTGGGTTAATTGCCTCACCTGCAGTTAATGCAGCGCTGCCTATTTAAGATGTGAAGAGGCTGTCACACATTGTGAGATCATCAGATGTCTTTCATGTTGTCAGCCTTGCTCCCAAACTTGAAATTCTCTGTTTTTGATTGCCAGTGTACTCCTGTGCCTCTGTCACCTCTTCCAGCTCCCTGTACTCCCAGAACCGCCTCTCCAGCCCAAGTGTATATTACCTGCCAACCCCGGAATCACGTAAGGAATAAATGGTCTTCTAATTCTTGTTCTCACCTGTCATAGGTTCCCCGGATCCTCCTGGTGGATTTGGACTCCTTTCTTGGTGGACTTCTCTGAAAGGACACATAACTATTATTCTCAGCACTATTATCCTCACTCTCCCCTGTTGTCAGCTCTCCTCCATAGAAATCAACCTACCGCCTTGTCCACATGGGCTCCATGCCCTCCGTGGCCACTGCTGTGATCCATCATTCTTCCTCCTCCACGAAAGGGCCACCAAAGTCACAGTCCAGCCAGCTGTCCTCTGCTACTTGCCGTTGTCTGGAGCGTATTCACCCACGCTCACTATCCCTCCAGTCAGCGGCTGTCAGTGCACGCACCTCATGAGCACCAGCATTAATAAATTTAATTGTCACCTGCATTACACCTCTGAGTCTGCTCTGTGTCCCCTGGGTCATATTTGCAAAACATGTCACATCCTGGATGAAAACCTGCTCCAGAGCGCTCTTGACCTCAGGCTGGGGTGACGGTTCATGTTTCAGCAGGACAACGACCCTAAGCACACAGCCAAGATATCAAAGAAGTGGCTTCAGGACAACTCTGTGAATGTCCTTGAGTGGCCCAGCCAGAGCCCAGACTTGAATCCAATTGAACATCTCTGGAGAGATCAGAAAATGGCTGTGCACCGACGCTTCCCATCCAACCTGATGGAGCTTGAGAGGTTCTGCAAAGAGGAATGGGTGAAACTGGCCAAAGATAGGTGTGCCAAGCTTGTGGCATCATATTCAAAAAGACTTGAGGCTGTAATTGCTGCCAAAGGTGCATCAACAAAGTATTGAGCAAAGGCTGTGAATACTTATGTACATGTGTTTTCTTAGTTTTTTTATTTTTAATAAATTCGCAAAAATCTCAAAAAAAAAAAAAACTTTTTTCACATTGTCATTATGGGATATTGTGTGTAGATTTCTTAGGAAATTTTTTTTATTCCATTTTGGAATAAGGCTGTAACATAACAAAATATGGACAAAGTGAAGCGCTGTGGATACTTTCCGGATGCACTGTATATGTACTTTATTGATCCCAAAGTGGGAAATTACAGTGTAACAGCAGCATGACACAGGAGATGAGCAAAACGACACACACAGCATAATAGAAAAAGGAACTACCCAGGGAAAGCAAAACTGCCTAGATAACTTTATGTACATTGCAGACCACCTCTAAGATGAACTAAGATGACTAGATGATGACCCGTGTGTACATGGATCGTACTAGCTGTACAATGCAGGACTATCAGGTGCAGGGTGAAATGTGAGGTACCAGTTAGATTGTAAGGTGCAGTATGGCAGCATTGTTATGACCAAGATTCAACATTAAAGTGAGTTATTGTACAGTGAAATGGCATGTGGCAGGAAAGATTTCCATAACCTGACTGTTTGGCAGCGGAGCTTTAGCAGTCTGCTGGAGAAAGTGCTCCGTTGTCTGTCCAGTGTGTGGTGGAGGGGGTGATCATGGTTGTCCATGATGGATAGCACTTTATTCAGATGGTTTTGATGAAAAAAAGGTAAAAATAACAAGAAACAATAAAACTTAAGAATACAATAGAATAAAATAGAATAGAATAGAATTGATCCACTGGGCTGCTCCTGGTCTGGCCCTTCATCCAGGACCAGAGGGACCTCAGGCTTTTTAAAGGGCAAAGCCCCCCCTCCCGAAAAAAAAAAAAAAAGTAAAAGGGCATCTACAGTGGTGTGAAAAAGTGTTTGCCCCTTCCTTATTTCTCATTTTTTTTGTATGTTTATCACATTTAAATGTTTCAGATCATCAAGAAAATGTAAATATTCAACAAAATTAACACAAGTAAACACAAAATGCAGTTTTTAAATGAAGGCATTTATTATTAGGGGAAAAATCCAAACCTATATGGCCCCGTGTGTGTGAGGAAGTCAGGAGTTGCAGAGAAGTATGTGAGGGTGGTGCAGGACACGTACGAGGATAGCAGGATGGTGGTGAGGTGTGCTGTAGGAGTGACAGCTGGATTCAAGGTGGGGGTGGGATTTCATCAGAGATCGGCTCTGAGACCTGTTGTGTTTGCCATGGCGATGGACAGGCTGACAGACGAGGTCAGGCAGGATTTTCCACAGATCATGATATTTGCAGACGACACTGTGATCTGTAGTGAGAGTAGCGAGCAGGTGAAAGAGAACCTGGAGAGGTGGAGGTATGCTCTGGAGAGAAGAGGAATAAAAGTCAGTAGAAGCAAGACAGAATACATGAGTGTGAATGAGAGGGAGGCAGGTGTAATGGTGAAGATGCAAGAAGTAGAAGTAATGAAGGTAAATGAGTTTAAATACCTGGGGTCAACCATCCAAAGCATTGGTCAGTCCACAAGAGAGGTAAAGAAGAGAATGCAGGTGGAGACAAATGTCAGGGGTGACCACAGTTAGAGTGAAAGGGAATATTTACAAGATGGTAGTGAGACCTGCTATGATATGTGGTTTGGAGATATGGCACTGACAAAAGAACAGGAGGCAGAGGTGGCAGAGTTGAAGATGCTGAGATT
This sequence comes from Pholidichthys leucotaenia, assembly GCA_020510985.1. Classification (NCBI taxonomy): domain Eukaryota; kingdom Metazoa; phylum Chordata; class Actinopteri; order Cichliformes; family Pholidichthyidae; genus Pholidichthys; species Pholidichthys leucotaenia. The sequence continues at coordinate 305,323,149 of CM035836.1, forward strand.
GTAATTAGTAGGGACAGGAGTAGAAATGAGTATATCAGAGGGACAGCTCAAACATCGTCGATCTACTGGAATGGGCCGCGCCACTTCTCTTCCGGTGTCCTTGGAAAACAGATTTGATATCCTTTCCCTGGAGGATTTTCCCCACCTGGACGCTGGCCATCCGCTCATGGACGCCCCTCATCTTCCCTCCCCTCCTTCAGCGGCGGCTCATGTCCGCAAACCCCGGATGAAGACCACCCAGGGTGTGTCAAACTACACACCTGCTCCAGATAGAAGAAAAGAGCGCATCTCCCCGCCTTCGCAACAACAACATCATCCTCTTCACAATTCCTCTCCACGTCAGAGTCCACCGACAACCCCCCCCCCCCAGACGACGCTGGTAATTGGTGACTCGATCGTGAGGAACATCAGAAGCAGGTACTGTGTGACTCGATTTTTTTCCCAGGGCTAGAGTCTCTGACATTGAGGCTCTTATCCCTGACCTGCTGAATGAATTCCCTTACGTTCAAACTGTCGTTGTTCATGTGGGATGCAATAACATCCCAGATGAAGCATCTGAGATTTTAAAAAGTGACTTCAGGAGCCTTCTGTCCACTCTTACGAACTGTGGCAGACGTGCACTCATCTCTGGACCTTTGGCACCTCTCAGGCGAGGCTGTAATCGTTTTAGCAGAACACTCAGTCTTAATTCTTGGCTCTGTTTTACTTGTCCTATTTTTAACATTGGTTTTGTTGACAATTTTAATTTATTTTGGAACCGCCCATCACTCATGAGGCCTGATGGCGTCCACCCAAATAATCTTGGTGCACGTGTTTTAACAGACAATCTTCTCTATTTTATTCGATGTTTTCTGGTACAGTGACTGAAATTTGGTGTGTTTACTCACTCTGAAGTTTCTGGGTTTGCCAAACTGCCCTTATCTGGTCCTGTTCCCATGTATTGTATCAATCCCGTTAACTCGGGTGGTCTTTACCGTTTGGATCAGCCTTTGATTTATAATCCTTCAGAGATTGAGTCTGTCTCCCGTTGTCCTAAATATTGTAACCCAGGACTATTACAACACAACCTGAAAAACACACGCACTTCTGCAGCTCCTCCTCTTCCACCACCTTTCAACTTTGCCCCGTCTCTTCCCTTAGAGAACCCTTTTCTGCTCCCTCTAAAATTAATAAAAAAGTTAAAAAAAAAATAGAATGCATAAACTTCCCAGATTGATTAAACAAAATGTTGGGAAAATTCTAATCCAGCCTCAAGTCTCTAAAATTAATAAAATTAATAATTTGGCCTCTCTTCCCCCCCAAAGTTTAAAAATTAAATGTGGCTTATTAAACATTAGGTCTCTATCTTCTAAGTCTCTTCTGGTCCATGATCTATTAATTGATCACCAGATCGATCTACTATCCCTCACAGAGACCTGGCTCGGGCTTGATGATTATGTTGGTCTGAATGAATCAACTCCCTCTGGGTATTTAACCCCTTGCACTCTGGTCAATTTCCCTAAAAACGCCTAAAAATAACGTACCCAAAGTAAATCAAAAGCTGTTCTTCAACCCTTTGCAGCATCTTCATGGGGCTGGTCTCATTTAAAAGAAAACACTTTGAATTTTTTTGGCAAAACAGTCATAATCTCTCTAAGTGCTCCTGCCACTGAGTAACAGTCATCTAAACATACTGAACTTGAAGAAAATAAATTTCGCCTGGGTGTTTTTTTGGATACAAATGCTTGCAAATAACACACAGCTGTCAGATCCGGGCTGGAAAATGCAACAGAAATGTAGAACCAAGTGTTATCCAGCTGAGGTCAAAATTTTGTAACAATACCACAAAAAATGAATATATTACACAGCTTTCTTCACAGGTTGTTCCCAGGCGTTTTTGAACTGTGCCAAATTGTGCCAAATGGCACAGTTTGGAAAAACGTCTATAACTTTTGAATGATTCAATATAGAAGCTTGATGTTGGGCTCTAATGAAAGGTGACACTCAGGGCTGTGTGTGTGTGTGGGGGGTTGTTTATTCATTCATGAATGAATGAATGAACAAACAAGCTCCCACACACAAAGAAGCACGCCACGTAAAAAAATGTGTGGTGTGGCGATGTAGAAATAAGACACAGCGTCTGGAGTTTTAATGAAGTTTATTGATCAAGTCATCGCCATCACGGAGCTCACCCCAGCTGCTGTATAAGCATGCTGGGGATCGCTCTCAGGCTCTCATGAGCAGTAGTCAGAAGCAGTCAGAAGAAGAACAGAGGGTGAACATATGAATTCAGCCACTTAAATACCCAGCAACGGACAATACATCAAAGGCATTTTATCATCAAAGGAAATGCATTCAGACATGTGACATTTGTACCACAATGCGAGCAGGAAGCATGAATGTTTGCATTTGCGTCATACATATCCACAGGATGCTGGTGCCTGAACTAAGCACAGGAAGGCTGCCTATTGATCTCAACACACACATCTCACTGTCCTGTTAATTGCTCTAGTCGAGCGCTGTGTTTGTCCGTGGCTGCTGTGGGGGGGTACCCCATACACTCCCCCCCCAGAGGGCTTAGCGGGGAGCTGAGACCTCGGTAGTCCCGCTTTGGTGGCGAGCTGCGGGGAAAGTCTGTGCCGGGGAAGGGAGGAGGGTGGGGGTAGCAAGTGGCGGGGATGTCCATGGCTGTGGGAAGAAAAGTTAGTCTCTGATTCCTCTCGCGATTCAGTCCGGCAATGAAGAAAAACAGGAGCTGAAGCTATGTGAGGGACTTGGCGTTTAGGCTTTAGGTGCGTTCGCGGCCCTAAAGCCCTCGGGGACAGCTGACGGCTGGATTCCCGTCGTGCGCCGTGGCTGAGACTTACACCAAATCCTGTGTGCGGGCTGCGTGTGTGCTTCAGGTGTGTGAGCAGTCCTGAAGAGCCGTGTGCAGCGGCGGAGGATGATGTATAAGTCTGTAGAGCCAGCTTGTCTCTGGTGCGTGGCACGCGCTGCGGCCACGTGCCTTCCAGCTGCGCTGTTCTGATGCGAGGCTTCTGTGCATGGCCGGTCCGCTGTCGCGAGGCGAATCAGGGTCAGGGGGCTTGATGGAGATCTGCGCAGTCGGCGCCGATTGTGTCCCCTGTTCGGGCTGTTGGTCGTCGCTCGTGCCGGGTCATGGTGCGTTCAGGTCCACGCGTTCTCCGTCGGCCATGGGCCGCCGTCGTGGAGAGAGGGCAAGGTGTGTGCGCTCTCGTATGGAGACACAGAATTGTGTGTCAGGAGCCGTGAGAGCGGCCGGTCCAGCGTGGATGTGCCGATCTAGGCGTGCAGACCTCACCATGAAATTTCCTCAGCTTTCCCGGTCGTGGGTGGTCTCCGAAGAGCGTCAAAGTCTCCCTGAAGCAGAAAGGAAGGGCAGATCAGTCGGGCTGCCGCGTTCGCTCGTCGTCGGAGAATCACTGCCGGGTGCTGCGTTTGCTGGCAGCGTGTTCTTTTCAGCGTCGGGTCGCCAGCGTGGTTGTCCAGACCAGAAGGTTGCGTCGCACAAAGCGTGTGCGTCTGCGGGGTCACCAGTGTAGCGATGTTAAAATAAGACACAGCGTCTGGAGTTTTAATGAAGTTTATTGATCAAATCATCGCCATCACGGAGCTCACCCCAGCTGCTGTATAAGCATGCTGGGGATCGCTCTCAGGCTCTCATGAGCAGTAGTCAGAAGCAGTCAGAAGAAGAACAGAGGGTGAACATATGAATTCAGCCACTTAAATACCCAGCAACGGACAATACATCAAAGGCATTTTATCATCAAAGGAAATGCATTCAGACATGTGACATTTGTACCACAATGCGAGCAGGAAGCATGAATGTTTGCATTTGCGTCATACATATCCACAGGATGCTGGTGCCTGAACTAAGCACAGGAAGGCTGCCTATTGATCTCAACACACACATCTCACTGTCCTGTTAATTGCTCTAGTCGAGCGCTGTGTTTGTCCGTGGCTGCTGTGGGGGGGTACCCCATAGTGGCTTTTTTTTTACAAGAAAAAGTAACCTACAGTGCACTAAAAATTATACTAAAATATCTGTAATGTAGAAGATAACAACTCCCACCCCCCACCCCCCACCCCCCGCTACAGAGGACGGACATCGCCCATCGCTACATGACGGACCGCAAGGGCGGTGCGCCACGGTCTACTACGCACAGTTGTACTAAAATATCTGCAATAATATCTGCAATCCGCTACAGAACAGTAGCGGGTGGTGGGGGGGAGGGCGTTCACGGTCCGGACGCGGCGCACGGACCGGTCCATCATGTTGCGATGACGCACAGTGGTAATTTACCAATCGGTCAAAAGTCATTTTGATTACAATTTTCAGTGATAAAGAATAATTTAGTTTATAACACTTACCTGTCCACAACAGCAGTGTCGCTGGCGAACTTCTCTTCCTCGTTGTCAGACGAACATGACGCTGGTCCGCTTGTTACGGACTCGTGGTTCTGGTCACGCGATCCGATCAAACCATGATTCCATTATTGCGGTTTTGCGCTTCCATGATTGCGGTTGTGGCGAATGATTTTTCAAAGCAAATAAGAACAGTAGTAAGAAAAAAAGACTGGCGAACGCGTGTGTGTCACCCAGCGGCTTACACAAAACAGATTTTACGCACAGGACGTACGCTTTCAATTGTCGAAGTTCTCTGCTTCAATTGGCTGGCTGTATTCGCAGCCGTTGGTAGGCGGGTCCTTCTTGCTAGGTTTTCAGTCATTGGTTCTTCAAGGTTTCAGAAACCCAATTCAATGCTCTTATTAGTCGAATGAGAGGTCAATCAAATCTAAACCAATCAAAGCACTCCTTTGGCTTTCTGTTCGCAGCTGTGTCTGCAGCGTTTCTTTTTCAGTGTGCCCTAGGATGCACAGTGTACGTCCTAGGGCGCCCTCATGCGCCCTAGGACGCAGAGACGTGACCGCCCGCGGTATCCCGGAGTGCAAGAGGTTAAACTGTCATAACCCTAGAGGTTCTGGTCGTGGTGGTGGAGTGGCGGCAATTTTCCATCCTAAATTGCTGGTTAATGTTAAGCAGAAATTATGTTTTAATTCCTTTGAAGGTTTGGTCCTCAGTGTGGGGCCCGTTGGCAATCTTGGCATGAACCCAATTTTCTTTGCCATAGTTTATTGCCCTCCCACGGCCTATTCAGAGTTTCTATCAGAATTTGCCGAATTTTTAGCTGATTTGGTGCTGAAAGCCGATAGAATAATTATTGTAGGGGACTTTAATATACATGTTGATGTTGAGAGTGACTGTCTTAATAAGGCTTTCAATTCAATTTTAGACTCAATGGGGTTTTCCCAAAAAATAAAAAATTCTACCCATTATTTCCACCATACACTGGACCTTGTTTTGACATATGGTATAGGTATCAAAAATCTGGTTGTGTCTCCTCATAATCCTGTACTGTCTGACCATTGTCTGTTAATTTTTGATTTCATTATCTCTGATCACTTATTTCCTAAAGAAAAATACTACTATAGCAGATGTCTTTCTGATGACGTTGTTGCTAAATTTTTGCAGATTGTCTCCTCTATGCCATGGGTCAACACAATAGAAACATCTGAAATAAGTGATGGAGAGTCTGCTCCATTCGTGATTGATAGCATGGTTGATGGTGTTACTGCCTCTCTGCATCGGACTCTAGATTTGGTAGCCCCTTTAAAAAAGAAAAAGTCTAACCAGAGATTTCTTACTCCTTGGTTTAACTCAGAAACTCGTGGCTTGAAACAGAAGGCTCGTCAATTGGAAAGAAAATGGCGTTCAACTAATTCAGATGAATTCTACTTGGCGTGGAGAAATCATCTCTTAATCTATAAAAAATCTCTTAGAAAAGCTAGATCAAGCTGTTATTCTGCATTAATAGAAGCAAACAAGAATAACCCCAGGTTTCTCTTCAACACTGTAGCCCGGCTTACAATGAGCCATGACTCGGTCAATCCTCGTATCCCCCCTGAGCTTTCTAGTCAGGACTTTCTGAACTATTTCAATCTTAAAATTTTATCTATTAGAGATGAAATCAGTCAGATTCTTCCTACCATAAACTCTAGTACATTAACTACTGCAGCTCCCTCAATTGATATCTGCTTGGATAGGTTTACTCCAATCGACTTCTTGGACTTGGATAGGGTAGTTTCCTCTTCTAAGCCTTCATCTTGCCTTCTGGACCCTATTCCTTCCAGGTTATTTAAAATTATTTTCCCAATTATTGGTAGCCGTATTCTTCTTATCATTAATTCTTCTTTAACTCTGGGTTATGTTCCACTGGCTTTTAAAACTGCTGTAATTAAACCTTTACTTAAAAAACCGATGCTCGATCCTGGAGTTTTGGCCAATTATCGACCAATCTCTAATTTGCCTTTCATTTCAAAAATCTTGGAGAGAGTTGTTGCTGTGCAATTATCTGACCATTTGCAGGGAGTTGGTTTGTTTGAGGTGTTTCAATCTGGGTTCAGAGCTCATCACAGCACTGAAACTGCCTTAGTGAAGGTCTCTAATGACTTCCTGACTGCATCTGATAATGGACTTGTCTCTGTTCTTGTTCTTTTAGATCTCAGTGCAGCCTTTGACACTATCGATCACGCCATTCTACTTGATAGATTGGAACACTTTGTTGGACTCAGTGGAACTCCGTTGCAGTGGTTTAGATCTTATTTGTCTGATAGATTTCAGTTTGTCCATGTCAGTGATGGATTTTCTTCCAGCTCTAAGCTCAGTCACGGAGTTCCACAGGGATCTGTGTTGGGCCCTACTCTTTTTAGTCTATATATGCTCCAGTTGGGCAATATCATCAGAAAGCACTGTATACATTTTCATTGTTACGCAGATGACACGCAACTACACCTGCCAATGAAGCCCGATGATTGTGATCAGTTGGCCAAGCTAGATGCCTGTCTTAAGGACATCAAAGCTTAGATGACTTGTAATTTTTTACTATTGAACTCTGATAAGACTGAAGTCATTGTTGTTGGCCCAAAATATCTTAGAAATTCCTTTTCAGATTATGCCCTTAATTTAGATGCTGCCACTCTCACTCTGAACAGTTGTGTGAGGAACCTTGGAGTGATTTTTGACCAGGATTTGTCCTTTAATTCACATATTAAAACTGTTTCTAGGACCGCCTTATATCATCTGCGCAATATTGCTAAGATCAGGAGCATCTTGTCTCTGGGTGATGCTGAGAAACTGATTCACGCCTTTGTCAGTTCACGATTAGATTATTGTAATTTGCTATTATCTGGTTGTCCTAGAGTATCTTTAAAAAGTCTTCAATTGATTCAAAATGCTGCTGCTAGAGTTTTAACTGGTTCTAGAAAAAGAGATCATATTTCCCCGGTTCTGTCCTCCCTCCATTGGCTTCCCATTGAATTCAGAATCAAGTTTAAAATCCTTCTTCTTACTTTCAAAGCTCTTAACAATCTGGGCCCCCAATATATAAAAGATCTGATATTACCTTACCATCCTAACAGAGCATTACGCTCCCAAAATGCTGGCTTACTTGTGGTGCCCAGAATCTCCAAAAGTACGGTGGGAGGCAGAGCCTTCTGCTATCAAGCCCCTTCTCTCTGGAACCAGTAACCACTCTGGGTCCGGGAGTCAGACTCAGTCTCTGTCTTTAAGAACAGGGTAAAATCCTTCCTTTTTAATATAGCTTTCGTTTAAGGAGGGTTTTTGTGTCTTTTAACCCCACTCTTGTTCTATTGTTATCTGATCCATACTGCTGGTTGACCTCTAATATTGTACTTGGCATCTTACTGCTATGTTCTTTATGTCTGTCCTTTCCATCCTCCCTATCCCCTCATCCCCAGCCAGTTGCAGCAGACGACTGCCCCTCCCTGAGCCTGGTTCTGCTAGAGGTTTCTTCCTTCCAAATGGGAGTTTTTCCTCTCCACTGTCGCTTAGTGCTTGCTCATAGGGGATTGTCTGATTGCTGGGTCTTTCTGTGACTGTGTGGTTTTGGAGGGATATATTGAACAAAGGATGTTGAAGATGGAGCTGCCAGGCAGGAGGAAAAGAGGAAGACCACAGAGAAGATTCATCAATGTAGTGAAAGAGAACATGGAGAGGGTTGGTGTTACAGAGGAAGATGCAAGGGATAGGGTGAGATGGAAGCAGATGATCCTCTGTGACGACCCCTGAAGGGAGCAGCTAGAAGAAGAAGAAATGAGATTACAGCAACGGCAAGACATCTTGGGGTTCTATGATTATCTTGGGAGGGTATAGATTCTGCATGATAATGGATATTTCTTGTATTGTGAAGGAATTTCAAAGCCTTTGTCAAGTGCTATTTCTTTACTGCAGGACACAGCTCTAGGTCATGATAACAGACAAGGAGGTCTTACCTGTGTCACTTGGAACGTGAAGGGGCTGAATCATCCAGTTAAAAGGGGTAAAGTACTAGCCCATCTTAAATCCTTGTCTTCAGACGTTATGTTTCTTCAAGAAACACACTTAAAGAACAGCTCCCAAACTAGGTTAAAAAGCAGCTGAATTGGACAAATATATCATTCTTCCTTTTCTACTAAGGCAAGGGGTGTTGCTATTTTAATTTGTAAGGGTGTGGCATTTAAACACCGTTCAATAATAACAGATGTAGAGGGACACTACCTTATTGTTTCTGGGGAATTTCATTCTATCCCAGTAACTTTAGTGAATGTTTGATCATCCAGCTTTTTTAAAGAAAGTGTTCTCCCTAATAACAGATGTACCACAAACTAATCTTGTAACTGGAGGAGACTTAAGCTGTACGTTGGACCCTTATATGGATACTTCCTCTAAAAAACGGGCATCACACTATAATACGAGGGATTTTTTTTAAATGCATTTATTAATTATTCGAATCTATCTGATGTTTGATTTTTCCACCCCTCTGAACGAGACTATTCATTTCACTCACATGTACATAATGTCTATACTCGTATTGACTACTTTCTTATAGATTCTAAATTGATGGCTTGTATTGATAACCCTCGTTATGGTGATATTTTGATTTCAGATCATAGCCCGCTTATATTTAAACTCAATTTAAATGGCCTGAAAACTTCTCGGCCTTTATGGAAGATGGACCCTCAGCTTGTTAACGATGCTAAATTTTGTGATTATCTTCTCACACAAATGAAAATGTTTTTTGAAGCCAATGACACAGAGATCTCCCCATGCTTATTGTGGGAGACTCTTAAGGCATATCTAAGGGGTTGTATAATTTCCTATGTGGGGTGTAGAAACAAGTTAAATAGAGAAGAGCTTTTAAGGTTGGAAGAGCAGATCCATCAAGTGGATGAAGAGAATTCACGCCACCCTTCCATAGAGAAGTATAAGCAAATTATAGAGTTGAGAATTCAGTATAATCAGATTGTTTTAGCCAAAATTTGTAAATTGTTTTTTTTTTTAAAGCAGAAGCACTTTGAATTTGGTGAAAAGCCACAAAGGTTGCTTGCAAGACAATTACGCAAATTGGGAAATGATCGCACCATTAATAAAATTAAGTCCAAATAAGGAGCCTGCTTCACCTTAGCTAAAGATATAATAACTGTTTTAAAGAATTTTATGAATCTCTCTACTCTTCCAAAACAAATGCAGGACCCAACGATATGGAATTTTTTTTGAGAAGTATTAAGCTTCCCTCTCTGAAACATGAGGATTATATTTTTTTAAATAAGGACATCACCCTGAGGGAGTTAAAGGACACAATAGGTACTTTAAAAAATGGTAAAACCCCTGGCCCTGATGGGCTTCCTACCGAGCTGTACAAGTCATTCACTGATTCACTTACACCTTATATGCTCAATATGTTCACCTGCACTTTTAAAAATGATTTATTACCACAAACACTTAGTGAGGTTGTAATTACTCTTATTCCAAAAAAGGGTAAAGACCCAGAGGAGGTCGGAGGATATAGGCCCATCTCTCTCCTTAATGTGGATCAAAAAATATTAGCCAAAGTTTTTGCAAATAGACTTAGTAAATACATGGAAAGACTTGTCCATCCAGACCATACTGGATTTATTCCTGGCAGAAACTCTGCTTCCAACCTTAGATGTTGCTTTAATATAATGTATCGTTGCAAATCTAGCTTGAGTAACCTTGTTGTAGTCTCTCTCAATGCTGAAAAGGGGTTTGACCAAGGAGAATGATCCTATTTATTTGCTGTTTTAGACAAATTTAATCTAGATGATAAATTTACTACCTGGATAAAACTTTTGTACAAGCACCCCAGAGCTCAGATACTAACTAATGGAATGCTATCCCCTCATTTTTGTCTGTTTAGGGGTACTAGGCAGGGTTTCCCCCTCTCACCCCTTCTGTTCGCATTGGCCAATGAGCCTCTCACTGAGTCGATTCGTACGGACCCTGATGTTCATGGTGCTAATATTTCGGACATGTCTGATAAGATTTCCCTTTATGCGAACGATGTCCTGTTGTTTATTACGAAACCTCAGTCCAGTCTTCCTGTGATTCTAGACAAAATAAATGTATTTGCAACTTTTTCTGGTTACAGAATTAATTGGACTAAGAGTGAGTTGATGCCCGTTGGATTGGTGGATTTATCCTTAATACAACATTTACCATTTAAAGTTTCTACTCAGGTATTCACTTACCTTGGGATTCAAATAGAAGATTTCCCTTCTCTTTTCAAAGCTAACTATCCCCCTCTTTTGGCCAAATTGCAGACTTATACAGTTTGGAGATCTCTCCCTATTTCATTGATTGGGAGGATTAACGCAATCACAATGATATTTCTTCCTCAGTTATTATATCTCTTCCAAGGTCTACCTGTGTTTTTACCAAAATCCTTTTTTTTTAATTTAGACTCTGTCATTTTACCTTTTATTTGGAATTACAAAAATCATAGGATTAAAAAGGCTCACCTTTGTAAACCCAGGCGGATGGGAGGACTTGCCCTCCCCAGCTTTTGTCTTTATTACTGGGCCTTCAATATTAAAATAATTTCAAGATGGTTGGATAACTCAATTAATTTCCCTCGCTGGCTGCAGTTGGAGCATTGCTGCCCATACAGTTTGGGGGCAATGATCCCGTCTCCTGTAACTTTAAGATAAGTCTATTTATGGTGAAAGTGTTGTTATAAATAGCACGATCAGAATTTAGAAACAAATGAAGATGCATTTCAGGGTTAAATCACTCTCCTTTTCACTTCCCATTGCTGGGAATCCGTCTTTCCCACCATCTCAGTCTGATAATGGATTTTTTACCATAAAGTGACCTGGGTATTCACACTATCGGTGATCTTCACCTGAATGGTACCTTAGCTTCATTTGAACAACTACAAGAAACGTATGAATTACCCAGGAGTAATTTTTTTAGGTTTCTACAAATCAGAAATTATGTGCGTACCTACATACAGTGGGGCAAAAAAGTATCTAGTCAGCCACCAATTGTGCAAGTTCTCCCACTTAAAAGATGAGAGAGGTCTCCAATTTTCATCATAGGTATACCTCAACTATGAGAGACAAAATGAGAAAAAAAATCCAGAAAATCACACTGTCTGATTTTTAATGAATTAATAGGTAAATTCCTCGGTAAAATAAGTATTTGGTCAATAACAAAAGTTCATCTCAATACATTGTTATATACCCTTTGTTGGCAATGACAGAGGTCAAACGTTTTCTAAAAGTCTTCTCAAGGTTTTCACACACTGTTGCTGGTATTTTGGCCCATTCCTCCATGCAGATCTCCTCTAGAGCAGGGGTGTTTTGGGGCTATTGCTGGGCAACACGGACTTTCAACTCCCTCCAAAGATTTTCAATGGGGTTGAGATCTGGAGACTGGCTAGGCCACTCCAGGACCTTGAAATGCTTCTTACGAAGCCACTCCTTCATTGCCTGGGCGGTGTGTTTGGGATCATTGTCATGCTGAAAGACCCAGCCACGTTTCATCTTCAATGCCCTTGCTGATGGAAGGAGGTTTTCACTCAAAATCTCACGATACATGGCCCCATTCATTCTTTCCTTTACACGGATCAGTCGTCCTGGTCCCTTTGCAGAAAAACAGCCCCAAAGTATAATGTTTTCACCCCCATGCTTCACAGTAGGTATGGTGTTCTTTCTCCTCCAAACACGACAAGTTGAGTTTTTACCAAAAAGTTCTATTTTGGTTTCATCTGACCATATGACATTCTCCCAATCCTCTTCTGGATCATCCAAATGCTCTCTAGCAAACTTCAGACGGGCCTGGACATGTACTGGCTTAAGCAGGGGGACACGTCTGGCACTGCAGGATTTGAGTCCCTGGCGGTGTAGTGTGTTACTGATGTAGCCTTTGTTACTTTGGTCCCAGCTCTCTGCAGGTCATTCACTAGGTCCCCCCGTGTGGTTCTGGGATTTTTGCTCACCGTTCTCGTGATCATTTTGACCTCACGCGGTGAGATCTTGTGTGGAACCCCAGATTGAGGGAGATTATCAGTGGTCTTGTATGTCTTCCATTTTCTAATAATTGCTCCCACAGTTGATTTCTTCACACCAAGCTGCTTACCTATTGCAGATTCAGTCTTCCCAGCCTGGTGCAGGTCTACAATTTTATTTCTGGTGTCCTTTGACAGCTCTTTGGTCTTGGCCATAGTGGAGTTTGAAGTCTGACTGTTTGAGGTTGTGGACAGGTGTCTTTTATACTGATAATGAGTTCAAACAGGTGCCATTAACCCCTTGCACTCCGGGCAATTTTCCTAAAAATGCCAAAAAATAACGTGCCCAAAGTAAATCGAAAGCTGTTCTTCAACCCTTTGCAGCATCTTCATGGGGTTGGTCTCATTTAAAAGAAAACACTTTGAATTTTTTGGCAAAAAAAACATAATCTCTCTACGTGCTCCGGCCACTGAGTTACAGTCATCTAAACATACTGAACTTGAAGAAAAAAAATTTGGACACGGTGTTTTTTTGGATACAAATGCTTGCAAATAACACACAGCTGTCCGATCCGGCTGGAAAATGCAACAGAAATGTAGAACCAAGTGTTATCCAGCTGAGATCCAAATTTGGTAACAATACCACAAAAAATGAATATTTTACACAGTTTTGTTCTCAGGCTGTTCCCAGGCGTTTTGGAACTGTGCCAAATTGTGCCAAATGGCACAGTTTGGAAAAACGTCTGTAACTTTTGAATAATTCAATGTAGAATCTTCATTTTAGGCTCAAAGGAAAGGTCACACTCAGGGCTGTGTCTGTGTGTGTGTTGGGGGAGGGAATTCGGCCCTTGCTACATGACGGATTGCACTCGTTGCATGTTTCTACAGCAACGCTGTCACAGCGGCTTCCCCCCCCTCGCTACTGTGTGTGTGTGTGTGTGTGGGGTGGTTGTCCCCCCCCCCGCTCGCTACAGAGGATGGACTTCGGCCATCGCTACACAACGGATTAGCCTCATGTGGTGATGTGGGACAGCAGTGCAATCACCGCGGCTCCCCCCCCCTCGCTGCAGAAGAATAGCGGGGGTGGGGGGGGCGTTCACAGCCTGTACACTGCGAGCAACCCCTTGTACCGTGGCGCACGAACTTCAGACTTTGTGAACCGCACAGCTGTAATTTACTGATCGGTCAAAAGTCATTTTGGATTACAATTTTCAGGGATAGAGAATAATTTAGCTTATAACACCTTACCTCTTCACAGCAGAGTCCTGGCGAACTTCTCTTCCTCATTGTCAGACGAACGCGACGCTGGTCCGCTCTGGTTCTGGTCTCGCGACTCGATCAAAACATAATTCCATTATTGCGGTTTTGTGCTTCCATGATTGCGGTTTTTGGCGAACGATTTTTCAAAACAAATAACAGTAGTAATTAAAAAAAGACTGGCGAAGGCGTGTGTGTCACTCAGCCTTCGTCGTCAGCCTCCGTCGGTCTATGACCATGGAAGAAATCATAACGTCTACTCTGCTGGAACCAATACAAAATAAGCACCGCCTGTGGCCGAACATGCCAATCCACGAATGGCACTCCCTGTCACACAGGTTGCATTTGTGGATGGTCTCCATGCTGCTGGGTCTGTGGGGCTCTTCCTGTGTCCTTTTTTGATCTGCTCCAGCAGCCAGTCTTCACCCAGCCTTAAAAAAAAAACAGCTCGCGAACTTCTCTGCTTCAACTGGCTCACTGCATTCAAAGCGTTGGGAGGCGGGTCCTCCTTCCTAGGTTTTCATTCATTGGCTCTTCATGGTTTCAGAAACCCAATTCAAGGCTCTTATTAGTCGAATGAGAGGTCAATCAGATGAACTAATCTGTTCGCGGCTGTGTTTGCAGCTTTTTTTTCCAGTGGCGCTTGGAGGCCACACCACCTACATCACCACCATCAATATCCTTATCATGCATCACACGTCCGAGGGCGCACGAGTGCGCTCTCGTGCGCCCTCGTGTGCCCTAGGACGCAGAGACTTGCCCGCCCGCGGAACAAAGGAGTGCAAGAGGTTTTAATACAGGTAACAAGTGGAGGACAGAGAACCCTCTTAAAGAAGAAGTTACAAGTCTGTGAGAGCCAGAAATCTTGCTTGTTTGTAGGTGACCAAATACTTATTTTCCACCATAATTTGCAAATAAATTCTTTAAAAATCAGACAGTGTGATTTTCTGGATTTTTTTTTTCTCATTTTGTCTCTCATAGTTGAGGTATACCTATGATGAAAATTGGAGACCTCTCTCATCTTTTAAGTGGGAGAACTTGCACAATTGGTGGCTGACTAAATACTTCTTTGCCCCACTGTACCTTCCTCTGAAAGTGCATCAGCTACAGTCCTAGACAAGTGCCTTCTTCAAAACACAGGCTTTGATGGAAAAGTATCACATTTTTATGATGCCTTACAATCCATCAACCCTCCCCCAATGCCCGAAATTAAAAACGATTGGGAATATGAGCTGGGGACACAAATCACTGATGGACTCTGGGATAAGAATCTTGAAGACATTGGTATTTGCTCTTTAAATGCTAGGCATTGTTTGATTCAGTTTCGTGTCCGTCACAGACTACACTAGTCTAAATCCAAGCTTCACAAAATTTTTCCAGATGTCTCTTCACAATGTGATAAATGCTCAGCAGCAGAGGCGACCCTCGTTCACACCTTTGTTTTGTCCCCCAAATTAACAAGATATTGGACACAAATTTTTGATGCCTTATCAAAAATTCTCCAGATTAAAATTGAACCTGTCACGTGCTGAGCCGGCTTGGCTTTCCCCGGCTCGGCCTTGATCTCTTTGTGGGGTTGGCTTTGCTGGTGATGTGTATTTTGATATATTCTTGTACTTTTTCCATGTCACTAGCCACTGTCTGACCGGCAGCTGTTAGTCAGCATCTGTCATCCCCTTTCTCTCACGCTGCTGACAGGCTGCCAGCCTAGCCACGCCCCCTCGCTCTCCTTCTGGCTCATCAGCTGTTTCCAGTCCCCGGTAATTATCTGTCCGTGCCTCGCCGAGGTGTTCCCTATTTGTCACGCCAGTGGCGTCTGTATTAAAGGAGCTCTTTGCTAGACAGACACCGTTGGATCATTGTACAAGTTGGATGGTTGTTTCCCTGTCCACCGTCACGTCAACGAAGGACTGTCTGTGTGTCTTGGATTCTCGCTGTGACAACTCGGTCTGCCCCCCCCCCCCACTGTGAGTAACTGCCTGTGCACTGTTCTGCCGCTGTTTTCCTCCAGTGTGTGTGTAGGGCAACCTTGAGGACACTAACAAGGATCCAAGCTGCTCTGTGTCTGTATGTTAAGTTTTGTGTTAATAAATGTGCGTTTGGTGTAACCCTGCACTTAAATCCTCTCGTCCTTTCTCTCCTCACCGTGCACATTAGAGAGGCGCACGAGGAGCTCATGACAGAATGATCCAGCCGAACTATAGGATTTAGTGGGTTACACCCACACATCGCTCTCTTTTCTTTTTTTTTTTTTTTTTGGACTATTTTCTGGACTTACCCGCATCTGGAGAGCGTCATGCCCCGGTCTCGCCGAGGAAGAGGATCGGCAGCGGGGTTTCCCACTGTTGAAGAGGGATGGGCCGCTGAATACATTCACAACTTGGTGAATGAAGCTCTCGCCGCCCGTGGACCGAAGAAGACGCTGGAATGCCTGGGCGGAGTTGTCGGGATCCTGGAAGCAAATCCTGGGTTGTGGAGTTTCCCCCAGTTCACCAACCTGCTCTCCATGGTCTGCTCGCTCCAGCGCTCTTTCCCCGGATTGGCCCATGGCGCCAAGGCAGAGGACCAGCAACTCTCAGCCTGTCATCCTCCGTGACACTTCACCCGCCCCTCCTCCCGCTCCAGCACAGTCCACTCCAGTAAACAGAAGACAGCGTCACCCCACGTGGAGACGCCGGGAGAAGCCTCCCTCGTCGTCAGCTGTCATCACCCTCCCAGCTGCTGCGAGGCTAGACGGGGCTGCTTCGGGAACGCCCACCTCCGTTGCCATGGAGACGACTCCTCCTCCAGCCATTGAAGAGGGCCTTATCACCGCTGACACGGAGAGGGATGTCTGTCTGCTATCTGCTGCCGTCAAGACCAACGACCGGGTTGACAGGCGAGTATATTTTCCACCTATTCCATCTAATAGTATTAAATCTTGCCTGTCTCCCGAGAGAGAGACCCAGTTTAAGCAGTCCGCTGGGTCCTCTCCTCCAGCTGCAGATACTCACTCGCTTTTTCTCCCCTCTGTTACTCCTCCCATTCTCCCTGAGGGCCAGCTGGCCCAAGGTCAGGGCCATCAGACGGTAGAGGAGCCAGTGGCTTCGGATGATCCATTCCCGGAGTCAGAATGGAGAGGTCCCCCTGCAGCCACGCCGGTGGAATCCCCAGCGTTGGAGCTGTTGCAGGTGGACAACAAGACTGCCAACACCATCTTGCCAGCTGCGGAGGCGTCTGCAGTGGCCTGGGAGCCGGAGCTGGACCTCTTGGAGGCCGGGCCCAAGTATTCATCACCGGGATCGATGGAGTCCTGGACCGCGGTGGAGCTTGAGCTCAGGCAAGTTATCTCTCTTGTTTTTCTTATGTCAGTTCTAGAGGGATCTTGCCTGGCTCTGAGTGAGGAGAGTCGGGCGCAGCTGTGTCTGAACTTCCTTCGCTGGGCTCTGCCGCTGCCAGCGACCCTAACCATCTTTCTTCTCCTGCTTCCCCTGAGTCTTCAACAAGGGTTGCCGGAGAGGGTGTGTTACCACCGGAGGTCGCTGAGGGTCTGGTCCTGCCGAAGGAGGACGTCGCTGCTCCAGCTCCTCCTGCCAGGGTTGTCAGGGCTCCTCCCATCGATCGTCTCCTCAGCCTGGTGCTCCTGCGGGTTGGTCCGCTCACCGTGAGTGCAGCTCTGGCCCAGCCGGAGGTCACCACAGGTGCAGCTGAGCCTCAGCCGGAGGTCACCACGGACACAGTTAGGCTCCCGCTGGAGTCCACCGTGGGTGCAGTGGAGCCGGCCCGGTCAGAGTCCACCGCGGGTGCCACTGAGGAGGCCATGGAGGTTCCCTCTCCCCGGTCCAGTTGCCCTCCAGTCAGCCTTCCGGTGGGCAGGCCGCCTCCTGCTTCACTCCCTCTGTCCTGGTGGCTGAGCAGGCCCCCGGATTCCGTCCACCAGACCTTCTGCTGGGCCTGGGACTGTGGGCGGCCTCTTGAGCCCCAACGCCTGTGGACTTGGGGGGGGGGGGGTGTATTGTGTTCCCTCCTTTCCTGTTCCCCCTACCTCCCACCCGGGTTCGTGTGTCATTGTTTTGCCTGTGGGGATTGGTGTGGGGGGGGGGGTTCTTACGATGTTACCGTGGGTGTCTGGTATCCACCGATAGAAGGAGGGGCCCTGTCACGTGCCGAGCCGGCTTGGCTTTCCCCGGCTTGACCTCGATCTCTGTGGGGTTGGCTTTGCTGGTGATGTGTATGTTCGGGTTACTTTATTTGTACCTGTAGGTAGACTTGTTTTGCAGTCAGGTGACATCCATATTTACAAACCACAATTACAACTAATTTTGATGTATTCTTGTACTTTTCCATGTCACTAGCCACTGTCTGACCAGCAGCTGTTAGTCAGCATCTGTCATCCCCTTTCTCTCACACTGCTGACAGGCTGCCGGCCTAGCCACGCCCCCTCACTCTCCTTCTGGCTCATCAGCTGTTTCCAGTCCCAGGTAATTATCTGTCTGTGCCTCGCCCAGGTGATTCCTATTTGTCACGGCAGCGGCGTCTGTATTAAAGGAGCTCTTCGCTAGACAGACGCTGCTGGATTATTGTATGTGTTGGATGGTCATTTCCCTGTCCAAGTCACGTCAACAAAGGACTGTCTGTGTGTCTTGGATTCTTCCTGTGACGACTCAATCTGCGCCCCCCCCCCACTGTGAGTAACTGCCTGTGCGCTGTTCCGCCGTTTTCCTCCAGTGTGTGTGTAGGGCTACCTTGAGGACACTAACGAGGATCCAAGCTGTTCTGTCTGTATGTTAAGTTTTGGTAATAAATGTGTGTTAGGTGTAACCCTGCACTTAAATCCTCTCGTCCTTTCTCCCCTCGCCGTGCGCCGTTGGAGAGGTGCGCGGAGAGTTCATGACAGAACCAGACCCCATCTTAATCATATTTGGAGTATCTGATAATATATTTACTGTATGTTACAGAAAACACAAAACAAACTCCTCTCTTATAGTTTGATTGCAGCTAAAAAAAACTGATTCTGCTGTTCTGGAAAAAGAAGGAAGCTCCTACCTTTAAAGGTCTGATACGATTGACATTTTTTAGCATGTTGTGTAAACACATGTTGTCGATCAATATAACATTTACAACCGCGCCTGCATAAATTAGTTATCATCAAACCGCAGCCGCTGACTGGAGTGTGGTGCCGCCCACCAAATGAAGGGCGGCACCACCATGACATAAGCGACAGAACGGACTCCGGTGTTGTTAACTGGAATGACAGCAGCTTTGTAGCTCAGTTTCTCTGGTTTCTCTGGTTTCTTGTTTTAATTTTATGGCTGTGCCTTCGCGTTGTGTTGCAGGCTTAAATAAACAGCAGGCCGTGAAAGACCACATCACATGATTCAGCTCCAACTGTCATAAGCCTCCTCATGCGCTGTTCGTGTGCTTTTACGCAGGTGGAGCGCATGAAGAGGGGAAGGATGAATGGATTTACATGCAGCTTTGACCTACTTTCTGTGATTGCATGCTGACGCTCGCCGGTCCGGCCACACCCCCGCTCTCATTATCATCGGCTGATTCAAACTCCCACTGATCATGTCTCCTGGTCCTCCCAGGTGCTTCTCATCACACCATCACCAGCAGTGCATGTACTTAGCGGCCGTTTGCCAGTCACGCACTGCTGGTCCATAGTATTGTCATCTGTGCTGTTAGTCTGCCAATATTTTCAGCATTCTCACAACGTGTTAGTCACTCCTTGTTCGCCGTGGTTCTCATGCGTCCTTGAAGCAATGTCAGCTCTGGGGCGCACCTGTGGCTAACACGTCTCCTCTCATTCATTCGCTGGGCAACACCAGCCCCCTAACGCCATCAGTAAGTGTGTTTGTGTTTTTTGTACGTTTTTACCTTTTTGGGAATTGTCTGTTTTTCTGTGTTAAATGTGCTGTGGTGAATCCTGCACGTCGTCAGCCTCCATCGGTCTATGATGACCATGGAAGAGAATCCTAAACATCTACTCTGCTGGAACAGCACCGCCTGTGGCTGAACAGGCCGATGCACGAATGGCAGTCCCTGTCACACAGGTCGCACTTGTGGGTGGTCTCCGTGCTGCTGGGTCTGTGGCGGTTCTTCCTGCGGGTCCTTTTTTCATCTGCTGCAGCAGTCAGTCTCTCTTCACCCGCCTTGTGCTGTCTGGTCAGGGTGCCTCTCCATTTGGAGCGGTCCGTTGCAAGGTCCTCCCAGCACTCTGTGTTGATCTCCAGGGCCTTCATGTCTCTCTTGCAGACGTCTCTAAAGCGCAGCTGTGGGCGGCCAACGTCTCTCCTGCCAGTCGCCAGTTCTCCGTAGAGGACGTCTTTGGGGATTCTGCCATCCTCCATACGGTGAACGTGGCCTAGCCAGCGGAGCCTGCGCTGCCTGAGTAGAGTGAACATGGAGGGAAGGCCGGCGCGGGACAGAACTTCTGTGTTGGGCACTTTGCCCTGCCAGGATATGTCCAGGATGTGGCGAATGCAGCGCAAGTGGAAGGAATTCAGTCTCTTTTCCTGCCGGGCGTATGTTGTCCACATCTCACTCCCAAAGAGCAGTGTGCTGATAATGCAGGTGTTGTACACTGCCATCTTCGTCTTGACAGAGAGTTTGGGATTCTCCCACACTCGTGTGGTGAGGCGAGTGAGTGTGAAGGCTGATTTTCCAATCCGCTTGTCGATCTCTGTATCAAGGGAGAGGTTGTTGCTGATCGTAGACCCCAGGTACGTGAACTGATTCACGACCTCCAGCTCGTAGTCATTGATGGTGATGGTTGGTGGTGCTTCCGTGCCTTGTGCCAAGACGTTAGTCATCTTCAGGCTGATGGTAAGCCCGAAGTCCTTGCATGCCCGGGAGAAGCGGTCCATCAGGGTCTGAAGCTCCTGCTGTGTGTGGGTTGCGACTGCAGCATCGTCTGCGAACAGCATGTCTCTGATTAGAGCCTCACGTACTTTGGTTCTGGCTTTCAGGCGGGCGAGGTTGAAAAGCCTGCCGTCAGATCTTGTGTGCAGGTAGATTCCCTCTGTTTCTGTGCTGAAGGCATGCCTCAGGAGCATAGCAAAGAAAATCCCAAAGAGGGTTGGTGCAAGTACACAGCCCTGTTTCACTCTGCTGTGTATGTTGAATGGCTCTGAGACATTGCCGTTGTGCTGCACTATCCCCTGCATGTTGGTGTGAAACGATTCAATGAGGCTTTGCAACTTTGGTGGGCATCCTATCTTTGGCAGGATCTTGAAAAGGCCCTCTCTGCTGACCAGATCGAACGCTTTGGTGAGGTCAATGAAGGCGACGTACAGGGGCATGTCCTGTTCTCTGCATTTCTCCTGGAGTTGGCGGATGGAGAATATCATGTCTACCATCGATCGCTCAGCACGGAAGCCACACTGAGACTCGGGGTGGGCACGTTCGGCAAGCTTCTGTAGACGAACGAGAACAACTCATGCGTAGACTTTGCCAACAACGCTGAGGAGGGAGATGCCCCTGTAGTTGTTGCAGTCGCTTCTCTCCCCTTTGATTTTGTAGAGGGTGATGATCTTGGCATCCCTCATGTCCTGTGGTACGGCACCTTCCTTCCAGCACTGGTAGAGGACGTCATGCAATGGCAGCAGTAGGGCGGTCTTGCAGTGCTTGATCAGGTCGGGGGGGTATGCCGTCGTTGCCGGGTGCCTTGCCAGTGGCCAAGCTATCAATGGCCTTGCTGAGTTCGTCAATGGTTGGCTCGGCGTCAAGTTCATCCATGGATGGCAGGCAGTCGATGGCATCAAGGGCTGACGGTGTCACGGTGTTCTGTCTGGAGTAGAGGTCGGAGTAGTGTTCCACCCATCTCTCCATCTGCTTGTTCTTTTCTGTGATCATCTCCCCAGTGGAGGATTTGAGGGGGGCCGTCTTGCTCTGAGCCGGACCAAGTGCTTTCTTGATGCCATCGTACATACCACGGATGTTCCCTGTTATGGCAGCGGCTTGAATGTCTTGGCTGAGCTGAGTCCAGTACTTGTTCTCACAGCGCCGAGCAGTCTGCTGAACTTTGCTTCTCGCAGCCCTGAGAATCTGGAGATTCTTCTCATTTGGGTACTTCTTATACTCAGCAAGTGCTGAGCGCTTGGCTTCAATGACGGGGGTCATCTCAGTCAACTTGGCATCAAACCAGTCCTGTGACTTCGTGGTCTTCCTTCCAAAGGTAGCCAAGGCTGTGCGGTGGATGGTGTTTCGCAGCTCTTCCCACTTCTGCTTTGCAGATTCTCCTTCTTGTGGTACACCAAGTTCCTTCTCAAAGGTGGAGGCAAACTGCTCAACAAGTTCTGGTTGGGCCATCTTGCTGGTGTCAATCCATGCCTTTCCAGGCTGTCTAGCATGATGGAATTTCTTCAGCTGCAGCTTGACCTTGCAACACACCAATGAATGGTCTGTGTTGCAATCTGCACTCTGGAACGAACGGGTGATTAGCACGTTCTTCAGTGAGGTGCGCCTGGTCAGGATCAAGTCCAGCTGGTGCCAGTGCTTTGAGCGCGGATGTCGCCAGGAAACCTTGTGTTGGGGCTTGGTCTTGAAGAACGAGTTTGTGATGCACAGATCGTGATATGTGCAGAACTCGAGCAGCCACTGTCCATTGTTGTTCATTCTGCCCACGCCAAATGGTCCAAGACAGGAGGGCCAGGAGTCGTGGTCAGCACCCACTCTGGCATTGAAGTCTCCAAGGAGAATGAGTTGTTCAGAGTTGGGGATGATCCTGACAGTTGTTGCGAGATTCTCGTAGAACTCGTCTTTTGCCTCTGGTGTGGCTGTCAGTGTTGGGGCATACACACTGACGAGGGTGACTGGGCCTTGAGTGGTGTTGAGGCGGAGGGTGAGGAGTCGTGCAGAGCCATTGCTGCCCGGTTCCACCATCTTCAGCAAGGTGTTCTTCACTGCGACGCCCACTCCGTGTTCCCTGTGTTCGTCACTGCCCTTTCCCTGCCAGTAGAACGTGCAGTCCTTCTCTCTCAGTGTGCCTGCGTCAGCCAACCGTGTTTCCTGGAGAGTGGCGATATCCACTTCCAGTCTCTTCAGCTCATTATTGATGATGGCAGTCTTCTTGGTGTTGTTGATGTCCTTGAGGTTAGCAGCGAGTCCTGTCATCATAGTGTGGATGTTCCCAGTTCCCAGTTTTAGAGTTGGTCTCTTTTGTTTTTTTGTCTTGCCTGGTGCGAAGGTTCTCAGCCTGCCGTTCGGACTTCTCCTCATCCCCATGCACCCAATGAGGAAAGCAAGCTGTGGCAGGACAACACCTTATTAGCTGGGGGCTGCCCAGCTTGAGGCGGGCGGTAGCTGTCCAGTGAGATCCAATGATCCCTCCCACCATCGGGAACAACCCCTGGCGCCGGGCTCTATGCCAATTGAGCAGTGGCTTATAACTGGTAACTGTCATTCCCCGTGTTTTGTCTATGCCAAAGGCGAAGCTGGAGTGTCCTCTCCAGTGATCCGATGTTCTACCTTCCAGTGTTGGGAGTTGGTAGGATTCAAGCCTTGGCAGGAAGATATGGAGGACAAGATGTTGCCCATGCAGCATGTCCCCCCTCTCCACGTCACTGATGAATCCAAAGGAACAGCAGGGCTGCTACAGTTTGGTACCAGCGCCGTTGCAGGAGCTGCCAGAATGATGTTGAGCACAACAGAGAACTGCCTTAGGGACTCCCAACTCCGGATTTTTCCTCAGGGTTTACCTTCTCCTAGATGGGCTACCTTCCCAGGTTGACGAGCCACCATCTACCCGAAGCATCTGGTTTTAAGGCGCCAGAGATCCGCCTTCGCCCCTTCTCCTATTAGTAAAAGCAGTTCCGCCGGGCTTAGAGACTAAACCACACGGGCAGGCTAGGAGTTGGACTTAGTTGTCAGAGGCTTTTCGAGACGCACACCATAAGGAGCATTTTATGAGTACTGGGAGCTTAACCCCAGTGCCGCTCCTGGCTATGACAACTTTGGAACCAAAAATCCTCGTTATTTCATCCTCCCTCTCCCTGCCCTGCGTAATTGCGCACGGAGGGTGATAATGAATGGATTTACCCACAGGATTCACCATAGCACATGCATTGAACATAAGAATGATGACAACAGTTCCCAAAAAGGTGAAGACTTACAAAAATAAACAAACACTTACAGTTGGTGTTCCGGGCCGACATCACCCAGCGAACATGGAGAGGAGACGTGTTAACCACGGTTGCGCCCCAGGGCTGACATTGCTTCAAGGGACGCAACAGAACCACGGCTGTGTGGAGTGGCTAACACTTTGTGATAGTGTTGGCAATATTGGCTGGCTGACAACACGGCAGATGATGCACACAAACCATGAATAGCTGACTGTCAAAGAGGGCGTGTGGTTGGACCGACAAATCTTGGACAGTGCCCACCTGAAAGTGGGTCAAAACGCACATAAAACATGTACAAAACAAAAACAAGAACTCAAAATATAATCCATAATAAACCTGATGCCTAAGCCACAGAGAATACACTATAATTTTATTGAAAAATTGGGTTTAAATTATATTTATGAACAAATAATTTGTTGCAATATCTGTAACAAGAGCATAACACTCGGTGTTCCCCTGCCATGTGTTTGTCGCTGCTGCTGCACCGGGCATGTGTGCCTCTCTGTCACTCTCTGAGTCTGACTCGCTAGGCATGATGCCCGCTTGGCACGACTCAAACCTATACGGTCTGATGCCCCCAGTTTCTTCATTATCATCCCATTCTTTGGAACTATAATCGTCTGAAGATTGGACAACACAAACCAATTCCAGACTACATGTGCTGGAACCATCGTCGATGTTTTCTACCGCTTTCATCCTGTGTGTACAATGGGCAGCCAAGCGCTGTGTTCTGTCGATGATGTTACAACATGGCCCTGGGGTTTTCCAGCCACTGATGCAATTGGTGATGTGGCACTCGTGAAAACGTTGGATATTCGCGTGAAAAAAAGCCTGTTTGACTTAGAACTGCATAGGCCAACCTATTTCGTCATATTGTATTATGTGTTGAAAAATTAGATGAAGTCAAAAACGTGTCATCAGACCTTTAAGCTCTGGCTTAAGGCGTTAGCTGATACACTCCATTTGGGAAAAAAATAGATTCTTCTTAAAGGAGTCGCAGTTTGATACGATCTGGTTACCCCTTACCTGTTATCCAAAAAAACAACTTTTAATTCATTAATCCTCTGTATTTGTCATAACTCGCCGCTCCCAGTCATCTACCTCAGCTGCGCACACACCTGCGCCTCGTCAGTCACGGGCTATTTAACCCACTCGGCCCAGAGCATCGGTCTGGAGCCGTCTGTGTATCTACGCTCTCAAACTCTCCGCAGGATCGTTTCTTCCCGTCCTGCAGTTCCTCTCATCAGCACGTAAGCTGTATTGCCACTCACCTGTCTTCCAGTCTCTCCCCTGTGCACAGGTGGATTCCCTGGCGGCGGATTCCTCCCGTCTTCACCATCTCCTCTTCTCCACTCCTCATCGTGTGCGCAGCAGGGCGCTGTCTCCCAGGCAGGAGATCCTTTGCCAACGCCAGCCACCGTCCCACCTGCAAGTAAGCAACTCTCAGTATATCTCTCCCGTATGGTGAAGCTCAACTCATACCTCTGTCTCTGCTCTTCCCATAGGGTTGACTGGCTGCACAGTGTGCCGTTATGTCCCCGACGCTCCTCGTTCACCCACAGTCCGTACACATACCGCATACACGCACTCATTCACTCCTTGTTGTTGAATAAAGCTTTTGAATCTTACCTGAGCCTGCGTGCGTGCTTCCTGGGCTAATAATTATGTCAGTACAGCTCCAGCAGGGCGGCCCAGCGGACAGCAGGCTCGCACGCCGTCTTTCCACCCTCGAGGCTCGGGTGGATTTGATAGCTCATCAACAGCAAGTGATATTAAACCAATTGACTACAATTACTCACCGGTTGGACCCTCTCAACCCCCAGCAGGCGTTTCCCCCCGGCTCATCATGGCGGATCAGCTCTGGTTATTTCCGCGGCTGGCCAGCCTAGCTCGGGAGTGCCAACCCGGCTCAATCCAATCCCCACTCCCGCTCGCTTTAACGGGAGGCTCGGTGAAGCGCGGGGATTCATCCTGCAGTGTGAGTCGGTGTTTCAGCGCGTTCCCAGGGATTTTCCCTCAGATCACAGCCGAATTGGGTACATGGCTAATCTCTCGGAGGGGCGAGCGTTAGCTTGGGCTTACGCTGTCATGGCGAAGCCCAGCTACGCAAACCTCTCCTATGACCAGTTCGTGCGCAACTTTCTCGAGGTGTTTGACCACTCGCGTTGCGACAGCGTCCTCGCCAACCGGCTCCTTAGCCTTCAACAGGGTAGCCGGTCGGCGGCCGATTACGCTGTTGACTTCCAGGTGGCTGGGCCTGGGGCCAGGAGGTTGGCTGGGGCGAGGCTTCTCTCTGCAGCATCTTCCTTCGCAGCCTCAGTTCTGGTCTGCGGGATGAGTTGGCCAGCCGGGACCTTCCGGGGCGGCTGTCCGAATTAATTTCCCTGACAATTAGTTTAGATAACAGGCTGCGAGAGCGGGCCGCCGAGCGGAAGTCCAACAGCCGCCCACACGGATTCCCCGCCCGCGCCTCTCAGTCTCGCCCCCTGGCATTACCCGCTCCGGAGACCGCCGATGAGCCAGAGGCGATGTTGGTCGGGCGAACCAGGCTCCCCCTAGTGGAAAGACAATGCCGCCGGGAGCTGGGCCTCTGCATGTATTGCGGAGGCGATCAGCATACCGTGGAGCATTGCCCAATCAAGCCAAACGGGGTGGTCTGCGAGTCGCTGTAGGGGGCCTCGCGGACACCAACCAGCCATATCCCCTCTCCAATTGTTCCTTGCCCGTTAGGTTCTGCCACAACTCCACCGGGCACCTCACTCACGCACTGGTGGACTTGGGGGCAGAACAAAGCTTCATTTCCAAGAGGCTGGCAACCCGCTTGGGCATCCCCTGTCAACCATTGTCAGCTCCCCTTAACCTCGTCACTCTCTCCCGTTCGCCCCTGGGAGTAGTGACACATCGCACCAGGCCGGTGCCAATTATTGTCTCAGGCAACCACCGAGAGGACCTCAGCCTGTACGTCCTGTCAACCTCGGCGGCCCCCGTCATCTTGGGTTACCCGTGGCTGCGCCTTCACAATCCCGTGCTTGATTGGCAGTCTGGGAGTGTCGTCTCGTGGAGCTCGTTCTGCATGGGCACCTGCCTTCAGTCTGCGGCTTGTGCCCCATCCCCTCCTCTTCCTGCTCCTGTCTCCTCTCCTCCGGACCTCACCCTGGTGCCTCCGGAGTTCCACGACTTGGGGCTCGTTTTCAGCAAGTCCAAGGCGATGTCTCTTTTTCCTCACCGCCCGTATGACTGTGCCATAAACCTCCGCCCGGGGGCGCTGTTACCATCTGGCTGCCTCTACAGCCTTTCTGCCCCGGAACGAGAGGCCATGGACACATACATCAGGGAGTCGCTCAGCGCTGGGATTTTTCGCCCCTCCTCGTCTCCACCTGGAGCCAGCTTCTTTTTCATCTCGAAGAAGGATGGGTCCCTGCATCTGTGCATCGACTTCAGAGCCCTGAACGACATCACGGTGAAGGATAGCTACACCCTGCCTCTTATGGACACCGCCTTCCACTCCCTCCAGGGGGCCACCTGGTTCACCAAGCTAGACCTCCGCAGCACATACCATCTCGTTCAGATCCGGGAGGGCGATGAGTGGAAGACGGCCTTTCGGACGCCCAGCGGCCACTTCGAATACCTGGTTATGCCGTTTGGGCTCACCAATGCCCCCGCCGTCTTCCAACGGCTCATTAACGATGTCCTGCGAGATTTCCTAGGGGTCTTCGTCTTTGTGTACCTAGATGACATCCTGATCTTCTCCAGGTCTCGGGAGGAGCACCAAGCCCACGTGAGGCGGGTTTTGCAGCGGCTGTTAGAGAACAGACTTTATGTCAAAGCTGAGAAGTGTGAGTTCTTTGCCAAGACAACCTCTTTCCTGGGTTTTGTTGTCTCCCACAATCAGATCCTCCCCGACCCTGCCAAGGTTAAAGCGGTGGTCGAGTGGCCCACTCCTTCTTCCAGGAAACAGGTGCAGCAGTTCATCGGCTTTGCTAATTTCTACCGCCGCTTTGTGCCCAACTTTGGCGCCATCGTCACCCCTCTGACCTGCCTCACCTCACCCAAAGTGCCCTTCCAGTGGACCGAGGAGGCAGCGGCTGCATTCGAGACCCTGAAGACGGAGTTCTCCTCTTCCCGGGTCCTGACCCAGGTTGACTCCGCGCTGCAGTGCTTGGTGGAAGTGGACGCGTCTGATACGGGGGTGGGGGCGGTTCTGTCCCACGTTCTCCGGTGGATGGAGTCAAGCATCCCTGCGCCTTCTTCTCCCGGCGCCTGTCTGCGGCTGAGCGGAATTATGAAGTCGGTGACAGGGAGCTTCTGGCTGTGAAGCTCGCGCTGCAGGAGTGGCCTGGCTGGAGGGGGCAGCTCAGCCTTTCATGGTCTGGACGGACCACAAGAACCTGGAGTATTTGAGGTCAGCCAGGCGTCTGAATGCCCGCCAGGTGTGCTGGTCTCTGTTCTTCGCACGGTTCCGGTTTACCATCACCTACCATCCAGGCTCCAAGAATGGGTTGCCCGACGCTCTGGCCAGACAGTTCGCCCCTGAGACCCCGGAGGAGCAGGACCACACCATCCTGCCCAGCTCGTGCGTTGTGGGGGAAGTTTCCTGGTCCATCAGGGACAAGATCCGAAGGGCGCAGGAGACCGAACCGGATCCTGGCGGCGGCCCGGTTTGGAGGCTCTTCGTTCCATCGGCGTTTTGGGGGGATGTCATTCACTGGGCCCACACGTCCAAGCTCGCCTGTCACCCTGGCATCTCCCGACTGGTGGACCTCCTTCAGCGCTCTTTCTGGTGGCCCGGTCTACAGAAGGACGTCGCCAATTACGTCCGGGCCTGCCCCCAGTGTGCTACTAGCAAGACCCCGAATTCCCCCCCTGCGGGTCTGCTCCAGCCCCTGCCGGTCCCGAGCAGGCCCTGGTCACATATCGCTCTGGACTTCGTTACTGGCCTCCCCGTTTCTAACTCCTACGACACTGTTCTGACTATTGTGGACCGATTCTCCAAGGCCGCTCATTTTGTGCTCCTCCGGGGTCTCCCCTCGGCACGGGAGATGGCCGATCTCCTTGTCCAACATGTGGCCAGGCTGCACGGGATCCCAATGGATGTCGTATCCGATCGGGGGCCCCAGTTCGTGTCCCAAGTGTGGAAGTCCTTTTGCAACGCCCTGGGGGCCACGGTGAGTCTCTCCTCCGGTCACCACCCCCAATCCAACGGGCAGTGTGAGCGCGCCAACCAGGAGCTGGAAGCTGCCCTGCGCTGCATCACCTCCTCCAACCCATCCTCCTGGAGCTCTTACCTGGCCTGGGTGGAATATGCCCACAACACGACACTGTCATTGGCTATCGGGATGTCTCCCTTCCGGGTGTCGTTGGGCTACGACCCCCCCTTGTTCCTCGAGCAGGAGAGTGAGTTGGCCGTTCCTTCCATCCAGGCACATCTGAGATGCTGCCGGAGCCTGTGGACCAGGGCGCGCGAGGCGCTTGTACGCACGACAGCACGCAACAGCACCACGGCTAATCGCCACAGGAAGCCGGCCCCCGGTTACCAGATGGGCCAACAGATCTGGCTATCGGCCCGGGACGTTAATCTTAAGGCCGAGAAGAAGAAGCTGGCACCACGCTTCATCGGTCCCTTCACCATCTCCAAGATTATCAACCCGGTGGCTGTGCGTTTGGCCCTCCCCCCCCCCTCCGTGTTTGCCCCACGTTTCACGTGTCCAAGATCAAACCCGTGATCTCCGACCCACTCTGTCCTCCTCCTAGGGCACCGCCCCCTCCCATGATGATCGATGGCCACCCAGCATGGGGGGTTGCATCCATCCTGGACTCCCGGGGTCGAGGTCGTGGGCTGCAGTACCTGGTGAATTGGGAGGGGTATGGCCCGGAGTGGAGATCCTGGGTGCGCTCTTCCTTTGTGCTGGATGAAGATCTCATCACGGAGTTCCACCAGGCGCACCCGGATAAGCCAGCGCCAGGAGGCGCTGCTCGGGGGGGGGGGGGGTACTGTCACAACTTGCCGCTCCCAGTCATCTATCTCAGCTGCGCGCACACCTGTGCCTCGTCAGTCACGGGCTATTTAACCCACTCGGCCCAGAGCATCGGTCTGGAGCCGTCTGTGTATCTATGCTCTCAAACTCTCCGCAGGATCGTTTCTTCCCGTCCTGCAGTTCCTCTCATCAGCACGTAAGCTGTATTGCCACTCACCTGTCTTCTAGTCTCTCCCCTGTGCACAGGTGGATTCCCTGGCGGCGGATTCCTCCCGTCTTCGCCATCTCCTCTCCCCTCTTCTCCACTCCTCGTCATGTGCGCAGCAGGGCGCTGTCTCCCAGGCAGGAGATCCTTTGCCAACGCCAGCCACCGTCCCACCTGCAAGTAAGCAACTCTCAGTATATCTCTCCCGTATGGTGAAGCTCAACTCATACCTCTGTCTCTGCTCTTCCCATAGGGTTGCCTGGCTGCACGGCGTGCCGTTCTGTCCCCGACGCTCCTCGTTCACCCACAGTCCATACACATACCACATACACGCACTCATTCACTCCTTGTTGTTGAATAAAGCTTTTGAATCTTACCTGAGCCTGCGTGCGTGTTTCCTGGGCCGATAATTATGTCAGTATTGTCTATGCAATGTAACTAATGTACTGTTTTTCCTGTTTGCCTTATTGTTCATCACAACAGCTGTCATACATTATGTTTTGTTAGCAGAAAGAGTGGAGTTGGGGGGGGGTGAGGGGTGTTAAGAGCCTTTTTTGTTTTTTTTTCTTTATTTTATTTTTGAAAAATAATGGAAAAAAATAAGATGTGCTTTATTATGAAATGTATATACAATATCAGATTTTCAATAAAACGTATTTGACAAAAAAGAAATGAGGTCATTTGTCTATTTGTGACAAATATGTCAAAATAAGAAATCAGGAAGGGGGCAAATAGTTTTTCACAGCACTGTATCTAGTGCCTTGAGACAACCTTTTGTTGTGATAAAGCAGAATTGAATAAAACTGAAATGGGGGGGGGGGGATTGAAAAACAATTTAAGAGTAGGCATAAATTCCATCCATTTTCTACCACTTTTCCAGAGGTCCGTGTCATGGAGGCAGCAGCCCAAGCAGAGAAGCCCAGCCTTCCTTCTACCCGGCCACCTGCTCCAGCTCTAAAGAGAGGATACCAAGACGTTCCCAGGCTAGATGGGAGACTTAGTCTCTCCAGAGAGTCCTAGGTCTGCCCCGGGGTCTCCTCCCAGTGGGATGAGCTCAACACCTCAAGTGGGAGGCATCCTGATCAGATGCCCAAACCACCTCAACTGGCTCCTTTCGATGTAGGCATAAATTAACTTATTTTCTACTAAATAATTATTACACACATTTAATGTTTCTGGAACTATGCCATTATTGTTGTTGTTTAATGCTGTCATGATTTTGGACCTTTTAAAACATGCACACAAAGTCCACAAGAGGGCAGTCCATGACTTACTTGTACTATACATGACGCATCTCTTTTACCCTGGCTCTAACAAATATAGAACATTTCTTGAAATTATTGTTCTTGTACACAGTTATCATTATCCTTTTTTAAAATTAACTTTAAATGTTGCCAAAGGGGGTTGGAGGTCCTTGCCATTTTGGAAACACTGCACTTGTTTTTGAAATATTTATCCTTATATTTCCATTCCCTTATAAAGTAACATTTTAAAATA
Source organism: Pholidichthys leucotaenia (assembly GCA_020510985.1). Taxonomy (NCBI): domain Eukaryota; kingdom Metazoa; phylum Chordata; class Actinopteri; order Cichliformes; family Pholidichthyidae; genus Pholidichthys; species Pholidichthys leucotaenia. Next base: position 305,354,553 of record CM035836.1, read on the forward strand.
AAAACCCTAATAGTGGGAACAACTGTAGTTCTGTGAGCTGTGGGTTCATGCCCTGACTGAGTGAAACCAAAGACCATATTAGACTTTGCATATGCTCTATTAGTTTGAGTGCTTTTTGTCTTATATCTGCTTTTTCTTTTCTTCCCTCTTGACGTGAATAGAAAAAAAGATGTCCAGTGGAGGAATTGAGCATAGAATAAAAATCCAAATGTTTGATAATGAATTATGTAATCTTTATTTTATAAGTGTTGGTGGTCATGTTCCTAATATTAAGTCACCCCTGAACCAGACACGCCAGAGGTGTCTTAACCAGACTGCAGAGAAAAGGACCTGGGCTGTTGCTCAGTGGTCCAAAGTCTTTTCTGATGAAACCAAATTTTAAATGTCATTTGAAATTCAAGGTGCTAGAGTTTGGAGGAAGGGTAATGAAGCACAAAATCTGAAGTGTTTCAGTTCTAGTGGGATGTATCTACAATCTGGGGTGCCATGTCATCTCCTGTTGTTGCTCCACTGTGTTTCATTGTCCAAAGTCATTGCTGCTGTCAATCAGGAAAATAACTAAACATTTTTATATTTTAATTTTTTGAGATGCGCCTGTATAGTCTATATAACAATATTACTTTTACACTATTACTTTGGGAATTGGTGGGAAAACAAAGGCAGAGTGAAGAAGTAAGAGGACTAGGAAAGCAGAAACCTAAAATGGAAAACGTGATGTTAAACCATCCTAAAATATACAACTCATCAGTTTGAGAGGTGACAGACATGACAGAATCACAGGATCTATGGAATTAATTGCGACTTGATTTTAGCTGTGACACTGAAATGTGTCTGTAATGTAAAGCTAAATAGAGATGACACTTACGGTAAAACTTTTGATCTTTTGGGGGGTTGATAATGACACCAACAGATGATGTGTAATTCATGTGATATTTGTTAATGTTTGATTTTTTTATTATTTGGACTAAGTACAAGGAACTTATCTTTCCTGACTCACAAAGTTTCTGCATGATTTAGTAATATTTTTAGCCACTAAGTGACCCTGAACAGGATAAACAGTTTATTATTAATCTCTTATATGGGCAGACTTTGTCATGAGGTGTTAAATCCACTTTGAAAATAATCAGACACCAACAGACTATCTTAAACTTGATAAGATTATAAGTACAATATGTGGGTTGTTATGTTTTACGGTTTAGTATCAGATCATTCAATTCAATACCTCTCATCAAACTGAGCCAGCAACCACATCAGCGTTTACACAAGGTTTACAGTGGGGGTGGGGGTTGCACATGAAAACTGTTTCAATCAACATTAAGACCCTTAATCAATTTTTAGCAGGTGAAATAACAGCCATTTGAGACTATTTCACAAGTATGAGAGAGCAAGTTACAGTACTATAGTCACTATTTAACCCTGAACAAGTAAATCAAGTCATTTTTAAAGCATGAAAAGGGTTTCAATCAACAATAAGTCCCTTAATCAATTTTTGGCAGGTGAAATAACATATTTATAACCTATAGCAGCCCTTTGAGACTCTTCATAACTTGGACAGAACATGTTATAATCTTCACAATTCATCCTTGAAGAACCAAATCAAGTAATTTGTTGGCAGATAAAATGTTTCAATCCAAATTGGGAGCCTTAGGAAATTTTTGGCAGATGACGCATACATGTTATGGATTCTACTTAAGTAACAATATAGTATAACTATAGGACATAAATAATGCAAAACACTATTCATGGGAAAGAAATGCTTTATTGGCTTTTAAGGGTGCGGCTGTGGTGCAGAAGTAGTGTAGCTGACTACTAATTGGAGGGTCAGTGGTTCAGTTCCCGCTCTGTTTGCAGTCTGCATGTTGAAATGTCCTTGAGCAAGACACTGAACCCCAAGTTGCTCCTGATGGGTCAGGCCAGTGCCAGTGCATGGCGGCTCCGTGGCCATCAGTGTATATGAATGGGTGGATAGCAGGATCTGTAAAGCACTTTGGTCATCCAGATGAGGAAAAAGCTCTATATACAGTATCTCACAAAAGTGAGTACACCCCTCATATTTTTGTTAATATATTATTATATCGTTTCATGGGACAACACTGAAGATATGACACTTTGATACAATGTAAAGTAGTCAGTGTACAGCTTGTATAACAGTGTAAATTTGCTGTCCCCTCAAAATAACTCAACACACAGCATTAATGTCTAAACTGCTGGCAACAAAAGTGAGTACACCCCTAAGTGAAAATGTCCAAACTGTGCCCAATTGGCCAATTTCCCTCTCCGGTGTCATGTGACTTGTTAGTGTTACAAGGTTTCTGGTGTGAATGGGGAGCAGGTGTGTTAAATTTGGTGTTATCGCTCTCACACTCCCTCATACTGGTCGCTGGTGTCATGAATTGCCCCTCGGGGCAGGAACAGAGACCCAAGCGCTGGACTGTAGTTTGTGATATTTATTGAAAAACACAAAACGTCCAAACAGTGCACAAACACAAAATTCCAAATGGTGCACAAAGAAAACTTACGAACTGGAACGGTAAGGAGATGACAGGATACACACAGGAAACAAATGTCAGAAAGGGCACAGGGTTCTGACGCGAAATGACTCTTTAGACTCCAGCAAAGAGGGAGAGAAATAACTGTACTTCAATAGAGCCAGAAACAACTGATCACAAATGATAGCAGGTGTGGGTCACATGAGCGGGCAGATTGACCTAATTACTAAACAGGTCACAGTTGGGACGACTAGTGAACTGAAACAGAATAAACAACCAATGCGAGATGATGACAAGATGGAAGCCTCTGGAAGAGGAGGTAAAGAACTCATGTCACAGAGAAACAAAATAAAAACACTAAGCTATAGAAACTGACAGAATAATGATAAGGACATAAATAACAAAACAGAACAACGGACAACTAAACACATCTTAAACCAACACACAGAAAAAAATAACACACAGCACAGGAAAAATATAGGAAATACTCAGACATAATTTAAGAGCCTGAGCCCGGTGACCCACCGCACTCAGCCTCGTGACAGAGCCCCCCTCCCAAGTGGTGGTTCCAGACACCTCAAGGTAACACCACAGAAAAAAGAACACCCCCCCCCCCCAACAGGGGAAACACAATGACCCAACTCAGGAAGGCGGTGGGGAAACCAGGCTAGGAGGAAACCAAAACCCCACTCAGGACCCACACCCTAGCAAACCCAGGCACTTAGGCCCCCTGGACCGGAGAGCTGGACAGTTCAGGTGGCCGGTTAAAGTCCCAGACCTGGCTGATGGCGTGGTGGAACGAGTTGGGTGGCCTACTGGAGAACATGGGCCACCCAACCCAGCGGCACAGTCTGTCAGGTGGTCTGCCAGAGTTCTTTAGCCACCCAAATAGAAAGGGTGGCCCAGGGGGCGGCTGCCCCACTGGGAAGACCAGTGATGAAGTGGATTGAGAAGTAGAGGAACCCACAACGACGTCAGGTGGAGGAGAGGGAACCACTATGGCCTCGAGCAAAGGAGAGGGAAGCACGATGGCCTCGAGCAGAGGAGAGGGGACCATGATGGTGTCAGGCAGAAGAGAGGGGACCACAACAGCATCAGGAAAAGGAGAGGGAACCACAACACCTTTGGACTGCCCTGCAGCACCCTCGGTAGTCCTGGACTGGGACATCGCAGCACCCACAGTGGCTCCGGACTGGAGCACAGCAGCACCCACAGTGGCTCCAGGTTGGAGCAGGACAGCACCTGTGGAGGCTCCAGGCTGGAGTGAGGCTGCACCCACGGTGGACCCGGACTGGTCCAGACCTGCACCCACTGTGGACCCTGACTGGGCCGGAGCTGCACCCATGGTGGCCCCCGGGCTGGAGCATAACGCCCACGGCAGACCCAAGCTGGAGCGCAGCACCCACGTTGGTTTAAGGCTGGAGCGCAGCACCCGCAATGGCCCACAACTTGGACATAACATCCATGGAGACCCGGACTGAGGGGGAGCTGCACCCATGGAGGTCCTGGGCTGGAACGGAGCACCCGCAAAGACCTCAACAGGAGGGGGAGCAGCACCCTCAGGTACCCCAGGCTGGGATGGAGCACCCGCAAAGACCTCAGCTGACGGGGAAGCAGCACCCTCAGCGGCCCCGGGCTGGGGCAGAGCACTCGCGAAGACCTCCACTGGAGGGGGAGCATCACCGATGGAGGTCCTGGGCTGGGACAGAGCACCCGCGATGACCTTAGAGGAAGGGGGAGCAGCACCCACGGAGGCCTCGGGCTGGGGCGGAGCACCCGCGATGACCTCGGCAGGAGGAGCTAGACCCACACAGATCTCAGGCAGCGAGGCTGAACCCATGGAAACCTCTGGTGAAGTTGGGCAAACCTCAGTGACCCTGGGGAAAGGCTCAGACAAGAGGGACAGAGACACAGGGTCAGGGTCATAGGCAGCAGTGGAGCCCGGCGAGGTGAGCTCAGGTGCAGCTGTCGGCGGCACTTGGCTCTCCCCACTAAGAGCCAGGCAAGATCTCTCCAAAACGGAGACGGTGAAAACAGAATCAGAATCAGAATCAGAATCAGATTTATTGCCATTGTTCATGTAGTACACAAACTAGGAATTTGTCTCGGTGCCATGCTGCAACATTAAAAAACATGATGAGATAAAGAGATAAACTAAAAAACTAAAGGACTAAAAACGTGCAATAAGTGTAGAAAAATAAGTAATAATAATAATAATAATAATAGTAGTAATAATGAGTAGTACTAGTCAAGGCAGTTTTAAAAAAATTAGCAAGTAGCAGATAATATGGGGTACCACAGTGCAGTTGATAATGCAACAGAAAAAACAGTGATGAATGACATGAGTCTGGTTGAGCTGCTGTACATAGTGCACGAGAGTCAATAAGTCACTTAATGTTCAGCAGTCTGATGGCAGAGGGGAAAATGCTGTTCATGTGCCGGGAGGTTTTAGTCCTAATGGACCGAAGTCTTCTACCTGAGGGGAGGGGGGGGAAACAGTACGTGACCAGGGTGTGAAGGATCGGCTATGATCAAAGAGCAGCTATAAACAAAGAGCAGCACTTGCCTGAGCTCAAGCTCAAGCTCCACCGCCGTCCAGGACTCCATCGATCCAGGTGACGACGTCTCGGGCCCAGTCTTCTGGAGGTCCAGCTTCATCTCTGCTGTGGTGGTCCCTACAGCAGGTATGGTGGTGGGTGTAGTCCCGGGACCCCTCAGCAAAGTGACCCACGCAGGTGGCTTGCCTGGCGTGGATACAGGTGGTCCATTCCTTGCTGGTGTTGGATCCTGCTCAGCTGAAGTCCGGGGACACTCAGTCATTGGCGCAGGCTCCGGATAATTGGCAGTGCTTTCTCTCCATCCAGACCATGGCTGTGGGGCTGGAATCAGGTCTTTCAGAGCTGCAGGCTCCTCCATCACCCAGTGGGTCAACACTGGGACCGGCGGACACTCGGGGAAAATAGGAGGAGACAGAGAGAGAGAGCAGATAAGGTGGTGTGGGCTGCAGTAGGTGGTGAGGACTCAGGGAACTGCAAAAACTGAGCCTCATTACCAGGAATCAGGCAAGGCATATCATCATGAAATGTTGGAAAATGAATAGACACTTGTCTGGGTTCCCGGGGCACGATGTTCTCTGCTGCAGCAGGTGTAGGATCAGCCCTCTCTGTGACATCAGTAGAAGAGGGCCTCCCAGGGGAATGTTGAGGAGCCATCCCTGCAGCCACAGCAACAGGCGGAGCCGGAGAGGAAACAGCCGGACCCTCAGCAGTGGGAGGATATGTCGAGGAGATGGGAATCGCAGCAGCAGAGGAGGAGGAGGCAGATGGGACAGCCGGCGAAGGCAATCAAGAAGGAGGAACTGCTGAGGGAATTGTCTGGCTCGGCGTGGGAGAAGCTGCTGCCTAAGAGGCGGGAGCGTTCCTCCGGTGGTCCAAAGCTGGGTGGTGGCGTCTTGGAGCCGACGGAGCGGGAGCAGGAATAGGTGAACTGGAGGTGGAGCAGGACGTCTGCCGCGGAATGCGCTTCCATGTCGGCTTCTGGCTCGCTGGAGGCTGCCCCCACATCAGCCCGGGGAAAGACTGCTGCAGGACGGAGACTGTAGCCAGCAACTCTGCAAACTGGGGAAATCTCCACAACCCAGGGTGCACCTCGACAATAACAGTTGGTGCTTTCACGCTCTCCCAGATCTTCTTGGGGCTGCGGGAAGCAAGAACCTCATCCACGAAGCTCTGGATGAACTTGGCGACCCACTGCTCCTCCACCCTCGGGGACTCCACTGCTTATCTCCCTTTGCTTGCTGGAGGTCAACGTGCTGGGGACATGATGTGAGCTCCACAAATAGGTGAGTGAAAAAACGAAAAAGCACAGCAGCTGGGTCTCTAACTGGCTGGAGTCTACTGTCATGAATTGCCCCTCAGGGCAGAAACAGAGACCCAAGTGCTGGGCTGTAGTTTGTGATATTTATTGAAAAATAAGAAAATGTCCAGTGCACAAACGCAAAATTCCAAATGGTGCACAAAGTAAACTTACGAACTGGAACGGTAAGCAGATGTCAAGATACATACAGGAAACAAATGTCAGAACAGGGACAGGGTTCTGACGCGAAATGACTCTTTAGACTCCAGCAAAGAGGGAGGGAAATAACCGTCCTTACATAGAGCCAGAAACAATTGATCACAAATGATAGTAGGTGTGGGTCACATGAGCGGGCAGGTTGCCCTAATCACTAAACAGCTCACAGCTGGGACGACTAGTGAACTGAAACAGAATAAACAACCAATGCGAGATGATGGCAAGATGGGAGTGTCTGGAAGAGGAGGTAGAGAACTCATGTCACAGAGAAACAAAATAAAAACACTAAGCTATAGAAACTGACAGAATAATAATAATGATAAAGACATAAATAACAAAACAGAACAACGGACAACTAAACACATCTTAAACCAACACACAGGAAAAATAACACACAGCACAGGAAAAATATAGAAAATACTCAGACATAATTTAAGAGCCTGAGCCTGGTGACCCACCGCACTCAGCCTCATGGCAGCTGGAAGTTCAACGTGGCACCTCATGGCAGAGAACTCTCTGAGGATCTGAAAAAAAAAGAATTGTTGCTCTACATAAAGATGGCCTAGGCTATAAGAAGATTGCCAACACCTTGAAACTGAACTGCAACACGGTGGCCAAGACCATACAGAGGAATAACAGGACAGGTTCCACTCAGAACAGGCCTCGTCATGGTTGACCAAAGAAGTTGAGTGCACGTGCTCAGCGTCACATCCAGAGGTTGTCTTTTGAAAATAGACGTATGAGTGCTGCCAGCATTGCTGCAGATGTTGAAGGGGTGGGGGGGTCAGCCTGTCAGTGCTCAAACTATACGCCGCACACTGCATCAAATTTGTCTGCGTAGCTGTCGTCCCAGAAGGAAGCCCCTTTTAAAGATGATGCACAAGAAAGCCCGCAAACAGTTTGCTGAAGATAAGCAGACTAAGGACATGGATTGCTGGAACCATGTCCTGTGGTCTGATGAGACCAAGATAAACTTATTTGGTTCAGATGGTGTCAAGCGTGTGTGGTGACAGCCAGGTGAGGAGTACAAAGACAAGAGTGTCTTGCCTACAGTCAAGCTTGGTGGTGGGTGTTTCATGGTTTGAGGCTGCATGAGTGCTGCCAGCACTGGGGAGCTACAGTTCACTGAGGAAACCATGAATGCCATCATGTACTGTGACATACTGAAGCAGAGCATGATCCCCTCCCTTCAAAAACTGGGCTGCAGGGCAGTATTCCAACATAACAACCCCAAACACACCTCCATGATGATCACTGCCTGCTTAAGAAACTGAGGGTAAAGGTGATGGACTGGCCAAGCATGTCTCCAGACCTAAACCCTATTTGAGCACCTGTGGAGGAGCGCAAAGTCTCTTAACATCCAATAGCTCTGTGATGTTGTCATGGAGGAGTGGAAGAGGATTCCAGTGGCAACCTGTGAAGCTTTAGTGAACTCTATGCCCAAGAGAGTTAAGGCAATGCTGGAAAATAATGGTGGCCACACAAAATATTGACACTTGGGCACAATTTGGACATTTTCACTTAGGGGTGTACTCACTTTTGTTGCCAGCGGTTTAAACATTAATGGCTGTGTGAGTTATTTTGAGGGGATAGTAAATATACACTGTCATACAAGCTGTACACTGACTACATTGTATCAGTGTCATACCTTCAGTGTTGTCCCATGAAAAGATGTAATAAAATATTTACAAAAATGTGAGGGGTGTACTCACTTTTGTGAGATACTGTAAGTGAATGCCATTTACCATTTTACATCATTATACACAGATGTTGTTAATTTCAGCACACTTTTCTTAACATATAAGGCAAAACTTTAAAAGCTGCTACAGGTTAAAATGTCATATCTGATTATTCTAACACAAAACTCATGGGTCTAAAATTATGACTAATCATCATAAGGCTACCGGAGTGGTGGCCTAGGAGTAGAGCATCTGCCCCACAACTGGGAGATCGGGGTTCATGTCCCGGCCAGGTCATGCCAAAGACCATGTAAAAGTAGAACTTCCTGCCGTCCAGTTTGGTGCTCAGCAAAAATGGAACAGAGGAGGGAAATGTGGTTGGCAGTGGCTCAGGAAGTAGAGCAGGCCGTCCAATAACTAGGGCATTGGCGGTTCGAATCCCGCTTTCCCCAACCATCCTTCCGTTGTCTCCCTGGGCAAGTCACTTTACCAACCTTGTCTCCAGTGTCCATGACACTGGGTATGAATGTGCATAAGGAGAGGTCGTTGGTGTGGATTGGCAGCCATGTTTCCATCAGCCTGTCCCAGGGTACCTGTGTCTACAGTAGTAGCTTACCGCTACCATTGTCTATCTGTGGAGTGAATGAATAATGCATTCTCCTTGTGAAGCACTTTGGGTTTCTTGAAAGACACTATATATAGTAAATGCAAACCATTATAACCATTAATCCCTCACCACATTAAATATTCACAGACATGCCTTTGCTAATTGCATGGACAAAAAGTTACGTCTGCTTTGCTCAAAAGCAGCTGTCAGCCTCAGAGTCCGAAAAGAAATGGCTTTAGCCGAGCGAGGTGCACTTCCGCAGTGAGCCTATCTGTCATGAACCTGTGTTTGACGGTTTCAAACCTGGTTCTGACTTATGGTTATTTTGTCTTAAATTCCACCAGACACTTCAGGGAGTTTTTGGCCTTCGCTCCCTGACAGCTCGGGCACATCCCCTCCTCCTGTCAAGTGCCATCAGCTGTGCTTCATCAGGGGTGTTTCCCCACACATACACGCACACTCCATTCATTCCCATTCACACGCTCATACACGCACTCTTACACACCGGGTTTAATTATGTTCAACCCACATTTCCTCACACCGGCAATCTCTTTCCTCATTGGCATCATGATTATAAATACGCTGCATTTGTGGAAAGAAATTGCCCGAGCCTCACCCTCATTCGTGGCAGTGTGTTTCTCCATGGATGTGGTACCATTACCTTCGCGTATTCAGCCGGACGTTTCCAGACAGTTAATCCCTGGGTGTTAGCGGCTGACCCTGCCTCTCTTCCTCAGCTACCAGACTACACGGACAGCTTCGGATTGTCCCAGCCGTAAGTGTACATTTTGCCTTTCTCTTTGCGCTCATCGTGACGGCGGCACTAGGCATTCCCCTCCCCGGCTGTTGTACATCCGTGTAGCTTCCCTGTATGTCTGGTGGCCCAAATTCACCATTTCAATTCTCTGTGTTTTTGTGGTTGACTGAACTTGTTATTTAGTGGGAGTTTGTTAATAAATGGCACGTTCTACTTCAGCAATTGAGTTTTCTATTCCTTCCCTCGTGCGCCACATTATGGCACACGGGGATTTATGACACTATCAGTTTTTTTGCGGCCCATCACTTTTTGGCATGACACAGGACTTTTGCTGCTGTCGTGTAAATAAATGTTATTACTACACAGGGATTACAAGTCTCTGATTGGGATGTTAAATACGTTAGCTTGTCCATTTTGTTGTCCGTTCCTCCACTGTAAACGGTTGAGCTGACGTGGCTAGTGGTTAGAGGATAACAGTAATTTAGCTTTGGAGCACTTCCATGTTAGTTTCCATGCACCTCTCTGTCTTTTTCTTGGCATTTTCAGATTAAACAAAGAGCCTTTCACCACAAAGGTATTATTGTTGGCCAATCAAAACAATAAATTCAACTCTAGCTTGTTTATTTTGTTGTAAACAGACATGAACTATCTAGAAATGTTCACAAAGGTGGTGCTTCCAGGTCACGAAGCTCTGGATTTTTAGGACCATTTCCTTTCAAGCAGCACCTCACTGTAGAGATGAAGGTAGCCATTACAATACAATTCTCACATAAGAAGCCACTGATATTAACTATTTTTTAAAATTATTAAAACAGGGGGCGCTGTCGAGCATGGATATGGAGTAGACACGTCCTTACCAGCTCTGACATATCTTTTCATAAATGTTATTTTAAACACCAGTTTACCTCGTTATATTTCTCCTTTTTATATTGGGACCACTTAAGAAACCCGCTGACATGTCTGGGAAGAACTCTTCTCATCAGGAATGCTCTACCCTAGCCCCTAACTGTCAAGCTAGCGAGAAAGCTAACTACCAGTCTCCTGCACATGGCGTTGATGAGGATGCAGAAGAGCCGTCACTTTCGGGCCTGGTAAAGTTAATTGAAAGTTTCCGAACTGAAACACGGGACTCATTAGGCACACAGCAGACTTCTATGGACTCGTTTGGGACACGTCTGACCGAGGTTGAAACTTCTGTGCAGGAGTGTGACGACAGGATTGCGGCACTTGAAGCCAGGTGTGAAACGCTGGAGAATTGCAACAAATTGCTAATGGCTAAAACGGAGGACCTTGAATTGAGGAGCAGATGCCAAAATCTTCGTGTGCTTGGTCTACTGGAAAACATAGAGGGGCCACAAATCACGACATAGTCACCGCAGACCGTTTTCTCATTGGCCAAACTCTTCAGGGAGGTGACTCACATAGAGAACAAAGAAGGTGGTTATGGTAAGATAGTTTGCGATATCCTTTTTTCTTTTTGGAGCAGTTCCATCAATTTAAGAGTAGAGGTTATGTCAGTTTGTAAGTAAAACAATACCATGCATAAAATGTTGTTTTTGGTGGGGGTATAATAGAGAATTCTTAGGTAATATGAAGTTGAAGTAGGCTACAGTCTACGCCGTAGTTACCATATCCTCTAACCGGCTGACAGAGGACCATAGATCTACACAACAGAATGCATGAGCCAAACAGAAAAAATGTTCGCCAAGAACTGCCCATTCATTTAGGTTAGTTTGCCTTGCAAGCTATGTTCGGCGAACTGTTTTGCGAACTGAACTCATGACAGGTTTTGGTACTTTTAGCAGTGTGGGCAGGTGACAAGTCCTGCTGGAAAATGAAATCAGCATCTCCATAAAGCTTGTCAGCAGAGGGAAGCATGAAGTGCTCTAAAATTTCCTGGTAGATGGCTATGCTGACTTTGGACTGATTTTAAAATTAATTTATATAATATTCTATTTTTTTTTTTTGAGAAATTGAATTTGGGGTTTTCATTAGCTGTAAACCATAACCATCAAAATTAAAAGAAATAAACACTTGAAATATATCACTGTGCGTAATGAATCTGTATAATATCAGAGTTTTATTTTTTGAATTGAATTACTGAAATAAACCAACTTTTTGATGACATTCTAATTTGAGATACACCTATCAGTGAGAGGATAGGTGCAACTGTACAAGAAAATCATGAAAATATGAGGAAAAAAAGGTAAGTGAAGTTTAAAAAAAAAGTAAAAAACTTTCCAGGAAAAAGTTGCAAGAAAAACCTCACTAATTGTTGAGAAAAGTGAATAAAAAAAGTGAATCTTGATATAAAAGTGAATCTTTATATCAAGCAAGTATCCCTCAATGCGTTTTATCCCTATATAACATAGTGCAGCAGAAAGATGTTTGTAACATTTTAAAAGAGATACACTGAAATATCTCTAAATATTAAAACATAGTCAATTCACTTAGTGAGGGTTGTTGTGAGTGAAATCTCAGTGGCTCAGCTATAGATTTTTGTTCTTTAAAAAGAGGACAAGGTGCCCTTTCAAAATGACTTTTTGCATTACCAACTCAGAGAGGGAGACAACCACACAGTGACCCCCACCCCTATGGCCAATTTACAATCAGCAGTAAACCAACACAACTGTTTCTGGACTGTAGTGGTAAATCTGCACAAGCACAAAGAAACAATCACACAGAAAGGCCCCAGCCGACAGGACGTTTTAACCTAGAACATTCCAACTGTGAGGCAACAGTGCTAACAAGCACACTGTAAAAATGAAGAGTGAGAAAACTCTAAATTTCAAAGCAATTTTCTACAACACATTTCTACATTTTGAGACCAACTCAAATTTCTGAATTAAAAAAAAAGTTGTAACAAATGATTATCTTTGTTTGGATATTTTAAAACTCCAGTGTATTAAAATTTTTAATTTTGAGTTCTGTATACTAAGAATTCCAAAAAGTAAAATCCTTGCAAACTGATTTGATACAACAAACCTTTTATTTCTCTCAAACACATTTAACCTTCCACTGCATCGGCAGGTACAACAGCAGCCATCCCCATTTGTTTCAGTTCTTCAAGTGCTTTTTTTTTAAAAAAAACTTCAAACAGGCTTTCATGTGTTTTGCACTGAGAAGAGCCTTCCATTGAGCCACTTTGCCATAAGGTTCAGATCTGTGGAGGGCTGCAGTGATGGTTGTCCTTCTGGGACTTAGTCCCATCTCCACGCATGATCTCTGGAGCTCAGTCAGAGTGACCGTCAGGTTCATGGTCACCTCTGTCACAAAGGCCCTTCTCCTTCGCTTGCTCAGTTTGGCTGGGTGACCAGCTCTTGGGAGAGTCCTCGTGTCAAACTTGTTCCATTTGCGTGCTATGGAGGAACATTCAGTGCAGCTGTTTCTTTGTTTTTTTTTGTTTTTTTGTAGCGTTCCTCAGATGTGTGCATTGCCACAACCCTGTCTCTGAGCTCTGTAGGCAGTTCCATTGACCTCATGCTCTGGTATGCATTGTCAGCTGTGAGACCTTTTATAGAGAGGTGTGTATCTTTTCAAATCACGTCCAGTGAATTTAATTCACCACATGTGATAAAATGTTTAGAATTATTCTATTATAAAATGTTTAGATTAGAGAGACTGCTTAAATAAGTTAGACATTAGAATTTCTCCACAATGTGCTCTGCTCTGAATGTCAAAGGATGTTGCAGCTTACAGCATACATAACTAGAAAAGCACTCGGAGAGCGCAGACCTCCGCCAAGCGGCACAGTTCCCCCCCATACAGTGTTTGTGTGTACGTTTTCAGATTCCCTGAGCATGAAAAGATATGACTAGCAATTGGATTCACAATGATTATTTGTTTATTTGACATGGACAGTGCAATAAACAGACAATTAATGAATGACAATCAATGTGATAGTGATAGGATTAGTGGTTCAGTAGTGTAAAACGGGGCTATAAGAGACGGCGGGTTAATAAGGGACACTTTTCTGGGAAATGTTTTAAATGTAATTCTGCTTTTTTTATTTTGAGCAGGACGCTGAGTTGTGTTGTTATTGTCAAATATCCATGAATCCTTCATCAAATCTAGGCGGAAGCAAAATTAAAAAAGCAGAATTACATTTAGAAAAGTGTCCCATATTACCCCGCCGTCCCTTATAGCCCCGTTTTACGGTTGTAAAAGCATTGCCTCCTTGGCGGAGGTAATAAACTGAAGTGTTGGTGTGTCCATCTCCTCCACTGACGGATGCAGATTGGTTAGACAGGTTGCCGTGGGTTTTATATTATATTGGGGTTGCGCTCCGCGGCAAAACAGAATTTAGAGTCTTCCCCGGCAGAGAGGTCGTTTTTACGCAGCGCCTATAGCTGGGCGGGGAATTTGTGGCAAATAATCGGGCGGCGGACAGGTGGCCGTGTCAGGTTTTGCAGCGTGGCGCAAAAACAGGCACGCTGGCGGGCCCAGGCCAGCAGTGTTTTCCGTGTGCTTTTGTGCCTAAAACGTTGAAGAACGCGGAGTTTGTGTTGGTCAGACACGACGACCAGCACAATGTGCGCAGCGCCTATGGCTGGCACAGGCACGCTGGGGGGCCCAGGCCACCAGTGTTTTCCGCATGCTTTTGTGGCTAAAACGTTGAAGAAGGCGGAGTTTGTGTTGGTCAGACACGACGCCCAGTGCCCTCCATTGCGCCTGCGCACATGTTGAAAATGGCCGTATGTCACAGTGTGGAAAAATGCTTTAAAAAATTCCTGTATGCAGACGGTGATGCGGATCATCCCCAAAATTTAATCAGTTCTTCCTTGTACCATTTCCAACAACGCCTGAAAGTTTCATTGAAATCCGTCCAGAAGTTTTTGAGTTATCTTGCTAACCAACAGACAGACAGACAAACACACAGACAAACCCCGGCAAAAACATTACCTCCTCCTGGCCTTTCGGCCTGGCGGAGGTAACAAGATGTAGGAAATTAGTTCCACACACATGCAGCTGCTTACTATAACAGAAAGATATATTCTACGTACATATAGGGGAATTATACTGGGTTATAAAAATTGATTGAGGTTCAGATATGGGTTGCGATGTAAAAGAACACAGTGTGAGAGCAATATGAAGCATCTGACAGCAGCCAGCCAGCCACTAGAGAACAAAGGAGCATCTCGTGAAGAAGCTAGGATATGGCCCAGCCAGCCGCTGGAGGACAAAGGAGTATCTCATGAAGAAGCCAGGATGTGACCAGCTCAACAAGAAGAGACATTGTTGGAAGTCCTGGGGGAACACCCTCCCCCCAGACTAGAAGAATATATGTATCACCTTTTACTCTTGTTTGGGGTCCAGTCTATTCAGGTTGTGCTGAGACTGAGGCCTCACAGCTGTGAAACTATTCTTTGCATGATTCAGAAAATAAAAGATAAGTATGGAATAGAATTTCTCATGTGATATTTGATTCTTTGATGTATTTAAAATGGTGTTGTGCTAACTGGTCAAAATTTTGAACACTCCTTCAGGAAGAGAAGAAGGAAAAAACTTCAACAGCTTGGTGACCGCCGATGTGATTTTGACCGTTTGGCCTACGCCATTGATGCATCGGGGTTACTGGATGAAAAGCTTTCATCTGTCTATTGCAGACAACTCTGGGGCTGGCCCACATTAACAAGGTGAGCAGAGATCCTTTTTAAACAAATCTCTGTAGGTTTGTCTGCAGTATTCAGTGGAATTAAGCCTTTTTGTCATAATTATAATTCTACCAGAAATTAATAATTTGATAATTATAATTTTTAACAGAAATTTGGAAATTTAATGTCATTTTTTGAAGAATTAAGAACATGCAGAGAATACATTGTAGGAAAGTATGAATGAATTGTTTGGTCATTAATGTATTTTTATTAATTCATTTTCAGGGTTAGATTAACAAGCTGTCTTTTATAGAGAATAAGAAGTATCGATACTGAGTAATATGAGAATGGAAATAATGGGCATTTAAGGAATTTATGACATAATATGAGAATAATCCGGCATAATATGAGACGAGAACCTAAGTACCATCAAGTGGTGAGCTATTGTGTTTGGACAGTTTAAGAATTATGTCATCATAAGGAATTCAGAACAGTAAGAGACAAGAATCAGAATCAGATTTATTGCCATTGTTCATGTAGTACACAAACTAGGAATTTGTCTCGGTGCCATGCTGCAACATTAAACATTATAAAAATTAAAGATAGAAATAAAAAACTATACATGCAGTAAAATGTAGAATATGAATGGGTAATATTAGTCAAAGCAATTTTTAAATATATTAGCAAGCAGCAGATATTGTGGAGTACCACATAGTGCAGTCGGTAATGCAAAAAGAAAACAGTGATGATTGACATGAGTCTGGTTGAGCTGCTGTACATAGTGCACGAGAGTCAATAAGTCACTTAGTGTTCAACAGTCTGATGGCAGAGGGGAAGAAGCTGTTCATATGATGGGAGGTTTTAGTCTGAATGGACCGAAGTCTTCTACCTGAGGGGAGGGGGGTAAACAGAACGTGACCAGGGTGTGAAGGATCGGCTATGATCCGGCCTGCACGCCTCCGGGTCCTGGAGGGATGGGACCTTGCAGCCGATCACCTTCTCAGCAGCGCGCACGACGCGCTGCAGCCTTAGTCCGTCCCTGGCAGTGGCTCCTGCGTACCACACGGTTATGGAGGTGGTGAGGATGGACTCGATGATGGCCGTGTAGAACTGCACCAACATCTTGGTGGGTAGCTTGAGCTTCCTCAGCTGCCGCAGGAAGAACATCCTCTGCTGGGCCTTTTTGATGAGGGAGCTGATGGTCGGCTCCCACTTGAGGTCCCGGGTGATGGTGGTGCCCAGGAAGCAGAAGGAATCTGCAGTGGTGATGGGAGAGCCTGTGAGGGTGAGGGGGGGCAGAGGGGTTGTGACTTTCCTGAAGTCCATGATCATCTCCACTGTCTTCAGAGCGTTCAGCTGCAGGTTGTTGTGGCTGCACCAGGATGCCAGTTGGGCCACCTCTCTCCTGTAGACGGACTCGTCGCCGTTGGAGATGAGCCCGATGAGGGTGGTGTCGTCCGCAAACTTGATCAGCTTGACAGACTGGTGGCTGGAGGTGCAGGAGTTGGTATAAAGGGAGAAGAGTAGGGGGGAAAGTACACAGCCCTGGGGTGATCTGGTGCTGATGCTAACAGAGTCTGAGACAGTCTTTCCCAGCCGCACATGCTGCCTCCGGTCCGTCAGGAAGTCGGTGATCCACCTGCAGAGGGAGTCAGGCACGTTGAGCAGGGACAGCTTGTCCCGGAGCAGAGTGGGGCGGATGGTGTTGAATGCAGAGCTGAAGTCCACAAACAGGATCCTGGCATAGGTTCCCGGGGAGTCCAGGTGCTGCAGGATGGAGTGGAGGGCCAGGTTGACTGCGTCGTCCACAGACCTGTTGGCTCGATAGGCAAACTGCAGCAGGTCCAGGAGGGGAGTGGTGATGGACTTGAGGTGGGGCAGGACCAGGCGCTCAAAGGACTTCATGACTAGGGCTGGGAACGATCCCTAATTTCCAGAATTGATTCGATTCCGATTCTTGAGATTCTGAATCGATTCGATTCGATTCCGATTCAATCCCGATTCGATCTGGGGAATTACCATTTTAATAGCCATTTTACTTCCCATGAAACAAAAATCTTCGAGACCTAATGCTGCAAATTGTACCAAGAATCTTCTAACTTTAATACATAAATTATCACATATAGAACTGACCCAAAATCAGTTACAATAATGCACTTTTTATTATTTAACTTATCATTTGATAAAGTGCTCACAGGTGCTTTCTTTAGTGCAAAGGGTGTGTCGTGTCAAGTTCACCCCCCAGAGTAAGTAAACCAATTCAATGCATGAACCATGCAGACATAATCTCACTGTATTTCAGTCCCTCCAGGATTTTGTCAGCTGTTTTTGTGATTGTTGTGGCCCAAAAAGCCTGGATTTGTGGGAGCTTTTCCAAAAAGTTATGGCACTTTTAGAGTTTTTTTGCACTCAAAGTTGTGTGAGGAAGTACAAATTTTAAAGCAGCTGCTTTTGCCATAGTTTACAGTGATGCTATTCTATGTAACACCACAAGAAAAGCACAGGATTGCCAAAAATTTCTTGTTAAACAGTGATTTATTTAGAATTAAATGCTCAGTAAAATTGTAAAAAAAAAAAAGACCAATATTGTGTTCTTGCTGAGAACTTTAAAAAAAGAAATAAAAGAATTTGTCATTACAACTAAATTGCATTGAATGCATGTTAGTGTGGAGAAAGTGATGGCAGCACCTCCTTGAATCTTGAATTTGAAGGTCTTCTTCTGTGCTGAAATCCACATGAAGCAGGGATGCTCCTCCACTGACGACCTCTGACCTTCAGAAGGTCTCCGTGAGGATGAAGCTTCCAGTCTTCACACATCTGAAGGCAGATAAAAAGAATAGATTTCACAGTAAAATTAACATTCATATTTTTAGATCCCCATACCACAGTAGGGTTTAATAATTTAGGGTTTTTTTTTAAAATATATTTTAACTACAAATTAACTTTCAATGTTGGAAAAGGGTTTCAGTTCATTTCCTGAGAAGGTTTGTTCATTTCAATTTAGTTCTACTGAGTAAAAATAGCTTGTTGTACTGCAGCCTTTATTAATTTTATTGTGATTTATTCTCTTCACATCGCTTAAGTGGCAGAAGTCCATAATCTCATAAAATATACCTTAATTCTGCATTTATTCACAGCGCTTAACCAACAGTTCTCTCTGTGTCCATAGTTTGTAAAAGAAACCATCATCATGCCAGATAAATTATTAATTGACGACACAAATGTTAAAAGAAACAAATATTATACTTACAGTCTCAGCAGCTCCAAGTCTCTGCTTCACGGGTTTCAGTCTCCGCATTTTCCGTTTATCAGTCGTCAACTTGATGTTCCAACACAGCGCTGCATGGAGTAAAAGTCCGTTTATCCCCGCTTTATGAAAAATATTAAGAAGCTGTTGAGGACAGTCTATACGGTGACTTTTGTTGCTAAATTAAGAGACGCACGTTATTATCTCCGCTCGTGTAAACACGAAAGAGCACGCGCGGCAGGAAACTCTTGCCGGATGAGAACCGTTTTAACACCACAGAAGAAGAACTAGCATATCCGTTAGCTTGCTAGCTCCGTTAGCGCGTCGGTTGTTTATGGTTCTCGGCCGTTGTTCCTGGCTCACTGACCCGGTTTCGACCCGATTATACTCAGCAGACGTTCGCAAACGTAAAAATATTATATTAAAACATATTAATATTAAAAGATCGATCCGCGGATTTTGTGGATCGATATCGGCTCAGTCAAACATGTATCGATCCATATCGATATATTGATCTTTTGAACCCACCCCTATTCATGACTACAGAGGTGAGCGCTACAGGTCTGTAGTCGTTAAGTCCAGTGATCCGTGGCTTCTTGGGGACAGGGATGATGGTGGAGGTTTTGAGGCAGGTCGGCACGTGGCATAACTTCAGGGAGGTGTTAAAAATGTCTGTGAAGACAGGAGTCAGCTCTTTCGCACAGTGTCTCAGGGTGGAGGGAGACACACTGTCCGGACCGGGGGCCTTGCGCGGGTTCAGTCTGGAGAACTGACTGTGCACGTCCTGCTCACTGATGACAAGGGCAGGGGGGGGGGGGGCGCCTTTGATGAAGTGGGGACCGTGGAGGCAGTGGCGCTGGGGGGAGGGGGGGAGATGGACACAGCTGACGAGGTGTCAAAACGGGCATAATGTTGGGACAGTCTTTGACAAAGGGCTTTGTCATCCTGACCTTTAGAAGCCTGAGGCCGATAGTTGGTGATTTGCCTCAGTCCTCTCCACACAGAAGCAGAGTCGTTAGCAGTGAACTGCTGCTGGAGTCTCTCAGAATACACAGATTTAGCTCTCCTCAGCTCTCTGCTAAACCGATATTTGACCTCCCTGTAGCAGTCCTTGTCTCCACTTTTCAACGCTGCTTCCTTCTCCTTCCTGATCTGTCTGAGCTTAGCAGTGAACCAGGGCTTGTCATTTGAGTACCTCACCCTGGTGCGCGATGGAAGAATGCTCTCCTCACAAAAGTGGATATATGAGTTCACAGTGTCCGTGTACTCATCCAGATCATGCGTGGCTCCTTTAAACATGCCCCAGTCAGTTATTTCCGTGCACGTGCTCAGCTTCTCCCCAGCTTCACTGGTCAATTTCCTCGTAGTGCTCACAACAGGTTTAGTGAGCTTCAGTCTCTGTCTGTAGGTGGGAATGAGGTGGACCATCACGTGATCAGCGTGATCAGCGCGGGGAACAGCGCGATACGCGTCCTTCACTGTAGTGTAACAGTGATCCAGCGTGTTCTTTCCTCTGGTGGGGCATTTAATAAACTGGTTGTATCGGGGGAGATCGTGGCTCAGGTTGCTCTGGTTAAAGTCACCAACCACAATAACCAGAGAGTCCGGGAAAGTCTGCTCTGTATGTTGAATGTGATCCGCGAGCGCACACTGAGCCTCGTGCGCGTCCGCGTTGGGCAGGACGTAAACAGCGGCCAGGATGAATGAAGCGAACTCACGCGGGGAATAAAAAGGCTTGCAGTTAATGAATAAATATTCCAGAGCGGGAGAACAGTGTTGGGAGATCACCGTTATATCAGAGCACCAGCTGCTGTTGATGTAAAAACAGACTCCTCCTCCTGAGGACTTGCCGGAGAGCTCTGTGTCTCGATCAGCACGAAACAGCTGAAATCCCTCGAGGAGGAGCGCGCTGTCCGGAGTCACTTCCTTAAGCCAGGTCTCAGTAAAGCAGAGGGCAGACGAGGTAGAGAGGTCCTTAAATCGCATCAGCAGTCTCAGTTCATCTACCTTGTTAAAGAGAGAATTGACATTGGACAGAAGTATGCCAGGCACAAGAACTGAAATATCATCAAATTGTGAGCTATTGTGTTTGGTCAGTCTGATAAAATCAACTGGGCTGATCTCCATAAAAAAGTTGTCAATGGTTTTAATTTTGGACGCAAAGAAGGTAAATAGCCTCTGTTATGGAGTTAGACTGGTAAAAAGTTATAGATGGCAAAAGGGAAAGACACACACACATACAGTACAAGTGTTTCTTTAGATACTGAGTATCTCATGTATGTTGTCATTGTTTTGTCTCTGTGAATTTTGTGGGATAAAACTGTGTGGGTGGTTATCCTCTTATACCCCATTTTAAGACACGAAGAATGGTGTAGGGTGAGAGGGGTTAGCTCTGATCCCGAATTCCCATTTCTGGTTGTCTGGGATAAGAGGCAGTGCATTGTGTGGGTTGGGTAATAAAGGCCGAAGTGCACCCCCCCTTCCCTTGGGAAATGTATTTTTTTTTTTTTTTTTTTTTGTCTGGTCTAACAGAAACAAAGAATTTGCGACCCACTGACATTGCAGGCCATGTGCTCTACTGCCTGCGTTATTAGAACGACAGGTAGAAGCTTGTAGAGGCTGCAATTTCCAGTAAGGAGTTAAAAATTCTGAGTTTGGACTCAGGGTTGTAAATATTTACTAACTTTTTCTTCCCATAGTTTGTATAGGAAAATCTAATAATCATGGCTATGTTAAAATCATTCTTTACTGTAAAGGAAATATGTGAGAAGGCAGAAAAAAACAATAGCGAGGCAGACAGATGTGTCTGACAGAAAAAAGGAAGTGAAGAAATTTCAACAGTGGGTGTGTCAGATGCAGGGTAAAGGATTTCTCCCAGGGTCAGAAAAAACTAGGCCTCAGACAGTTAAACTGGTCGAAACTCTACAGATAATCATACAAAGTTACCTCACTGCAGAGGAAAATTATGTTAAAGTAGGAAATCCCAAATCTGGAAAAATTAAAAACAGATTGCAGGAAACAGAAGAAAAAAAACTGGGGCCATGTGTTACATCCCTAAAATTGTTGCTACAATGAAAGAAGGTCAGGTACTGAAAAATGATTCTGGAAAGGTGTTTTTACAGCAGATTAGACAAAAAGAGGAAAATGAGAAACCACCTCATTATGTGGAAGTTGCCTCATCTCCTCCAGCAGCTCCTCTGGCTTCTTGTGTGTCACAGACTAATCCATATGCAGACTGCATGAGCCTGTTAGCAAAGCAGATGCCTCTCACCACATACTGTATGTTGCAGACAACCATGATGTGGTGAATGCAGTATCTGGAGTATTTCACATGAGGCCAGTGTTGACCATAGGAGATAGCAAGAAAGCTGCAGACACAGTACAACAAATTATTAACCAACTAACACCTACAGAGCCACTAAGTCAGCACGATCACCGTTATGACAGTCAGGAGGAAGAAGAGGAGGAAGCCCCTAATAAAACAGGGATAGCTGCCACCTCCACCCCTTCAACAAGCCTCTGTGCTTTCAGCCACGGAGATTCTCTTGAAACATCTACACCAGAAAGGCTACAAACTAAGCCGCAAAAAGGTACAGTGTTGTCATCCTAGAGTTCACTATTTGGGCAGACTGATCACTTCAGGCGATCCTGCGGTGGCGTCTCCATCACAGAGGTCATCAATTCTCTCACATCCCAAACCATGCACTGTGAGGGAAATGATGTCATTTTGGGGTCTTACCGGATATAGCAGAAATTTAGTCCCAAATTACACCACGCTCATTCAACCCCTGCGCGATCTTCTTAAAGAAGCAGGACACAAAACTCACATCACTAATGCAATGGACCACCTCAGCTGAGGGTGCATTCATTGAACTAAAACAACTGATGTCACATGCATATTCACTGAAACCACCTGATTACACTTTACCATTTCACTTGGATGTTTCTGAACAGCACGGAAATGTAAATGCCGTGCTGTATCAGAAGGGGGAAGGTACAGAGTCAAGGCCAGTTCTAATGTACTACAGTTCAACATTAGATAACATAGAAAAAGGACATCCACCGTGCACACGTCATATTGCTGCGATAGCCAAAGCATTGGAGAAAACTTCTCACATTACCATGCAACACATTGTGATTGTGCACACAATGCACGGAGTAGCTTCTTATCTACAAAGTGTGTTATTCACACTCTCAGCCAAAAGAACACAAAGGTTGAAAAGAATACTACAAGCACCAAATGTCATTTACACAAGTGAAGGTACAAACATGGCAGAAGACATGCTCACAGGTGAACCTCCTGACTGTTGTGCAATTGTGGAAGCAGACATGGAAGCTGTGCCAAATCTTCAAGCAAATGAACTTGAACATCCAAATTTGAATCTTTTTTTGTGATGGATGTTGCTACAGGAAAACAGATGGATCTTTGAGTGCTTCATTTGCAGTTGTAAAATATGATGAAGAGACAGGTGCATTTCAAACTGTAGAGGCAGGGATGGTAGACCAGCCTGCCTCTGCTCAAAAAGCTGAAATTGTAGCCCTCACTAAAGCATGTCAATATGCAAAAGAACAAGTGGCAAACATATACACTGATTCAGCTTATGCTCAACAGGCTGCACATGTTGATTTGCCACATTGTAAAGAATAGGATTCCTCACTTCAACTAACACACTAATTAGACACCTAACTGAAATGGTTGAGCTGTTGGAGACCATGGGTCAACCAAAGAGGGTGGCAATTTTGAAGTGTAAGGGACATAAAAAAGGAAATGCTGTTGTAGCTAAAGGAAATGAAGCTGCTGATCTGGCTGCTAAGCAAGCAGGTGGCTATGCTACCTAGGCAAATATGATGGTGCAGAAAGAAAATCAGAGGTACATGGAATTAGGTGAG
Source organism: Pholidichthys leucotaenia (assembly GCA_020510985.1). Taxonomy (NCBI): domain Eukaryota; kingdom Metazoa; phylum Chordata; class Actinopteri; order Cichliformes; family Pholidichthyidae; genus Pholidichthys; species Pholidichthys leucotaenia. Next base: position 305,377,887 of record CM035836.1, read on the forward strand.
GAAGAAATTAAGTAGCTACAAGATAAGTCAAGTCCTGAAGAGAAGAGTAGGTGGATAGAGAAAGGTGCAAAGAAGAATGAAGGTTTGTGGAGATCAGCTGATGGAAGGCTAGTAGCCCCAGCTAAGGTTTTGTTGTTGTGCAGAGAAGCACACCTGAGAGGCCATATCTCAAAAACGAAAATTTCTACCTTGACTGAAGTACACTGGTGGCACCCACATCTGGCTGAGGTTGCAGAACTAGTTGTTTCTGAATGCGAAGCATGCCAGAAGTTCAATCCCAAACGCACATTAAAGGCCTCTATGGGAGCCTTTCCAGCCCCTGAGGGGCCTTGGAAAGACACTGTGATTAATTCTACAGACATGGGCCCTGAAAACAGATGTAGAGACTACAGCTATCTGTTGGTGTGCATAGACACATTTTCAAGATGGATTGAGGCTAAAGCATGTAAAACAGAAAGTGCAAAAGAGGTGATTGAATGGCTGATTGAGGAAATGATTCCTAGGCATGGGTTTCCAAGAGTGATCAGATCAGACAATGGCAGACATTTTGCAAACAAACATTTGAAGGAAGTTGAATGTGCCATGGGACCCGGCCGGGCTCAGCCCGAAGGAGTTACATGGGTCCGCCCTCCAGTAGGTTCACCACCTGCAGGAGGGATCATGGAGGTCCGGTGCTATGTGGATTAGGTGGCAGTCAAAGGCGGAGACCTTGGCGGACTGATCCCAAGCTTTCTAAACTGGCTTTTGGTACGTGGAATGTCACCTCTCTGGTGGGGAAGGAGCCTGAGCTGGTGTACGAGATTGAGCGATACCGGCTAGATATAGTCGGCCTCACCTCAACACACAGCTCCGGTTCCGGAACCAGTCTCCTGGAGAGGGGCTGGAGCTTGGCCTTTTCTGGAGTTGCCCCGGGCGAGAGGCGACGAGCAGGGGTAGGTATTCTTGTATCGCCCCACCTTGCTGCCTCTATATTGGAGTTTTCCCCGGTGGACGAAAGGGTTGCTTCCCTGCGCCTTCGGGTTGGGAAACGGGTCCTGACCATCATTTGTGCCTATGCACCAAATGATGTTTCAGAGTACCCACCCTTTTTGGAGTCTGTGACTGGGGTGCTGGAGGGTGCTCCTCCTGGAGACTCCATTGTCCTACTAGGGGACTTCAATGCGCACGTGGGCAACGACAGTGAAACCTGGAGGGGGGTGATTGGGAGGAACGGCCTGCCCGATCTGAACCCGAGTGGTGTTCAGTTATTGGACTTCTGTGCTAACCACAGTCTGTCCATAACGAACACCATGTTCAAGCATAAGGGTGTCCATATGTACACCTGGCACCAGGACACCCTAGGCCGCAGGTCGATGATCGATTTTGTTATCGTATCATCAGACCTGCGACCGTATGTCTTGGACACCCGAGTAAAGAGAGGTGCAGAGCTGTCAACTGATCACCACCTGGTGGTGAGTTGGATCCGATGGCAGGGGAGGAAGCCATTCAGACCTGGTAGACCCAAACGTATAGTGAGGGTGTGCTGGGAGCGTCTGGCTGAGGCCCCTGTCCGGGAGGTCTTCAACTCCCACCTCCGGAAGAACTTCAACCACATTCCGAGGGAGTCTGGAGACATGGAGTCTGAATGGGCCATGTTCTCCACCTCTGTTGTTGAAGCGGCGGCCCAGAGCTGCGGCCGCAAGGTGGTCGGTGCATCTCGTGGTGGCAACCCCCGAACCAAGTGGTGGACACCAGTGGTGAGGGGGGCCATTAAGCTGAAGAAGGAGTCCTATCAAGCTTGGTTGGCTTGTGGGACTCCCGAAGCAGCTGAGGTGTACCGGCAGGCCAAGCGGAGTGCAGCTCGGGTGGTTGCTGAAGCAAAAACCCAGGTATGGGAGGAGTTCAGTGAGGCCATGGAACAAGACTTTCGGTCGGCTTCAAAGAGATTCTGGCAAACTGTTCGGCGGCTCAGGAGGGGAAAGCAGCTCCCCGTCCACACTGTGTATGGTGCGGATGGGACACTGTTGACTTCAACTGGGGATATCGTCGGGCGGTGGAAGGAATACTTCGAGGATCTCCTCAATCCCACTGATACACCTTCCACAGAGGAAGCAGGGTTTGGGGACGAGGGGGATGACTCGCCTATCACAGGGGCTGAGGTCGCCAAGGTGGTTAAAAATCTCCTTGGTGGCCGGGCCCCGGGGGTGGACGAGATTCGCCCCGAGTACCTCAAGGCCCTGGATGTTGTTGGGTTGTCATGGTTGACACGCCTCTGCAACATTGCGTGGAGGTCGGGGGCAGTGCCTTTGGCATGGCAAACTGGGGTGGTGGTTCCTCTCTTCAAAAAAGGGGACCGGAGGGTGTGCTCCAACTTTAGAGGGATCACACTCCTCAGCCTCCTTGGGAAGGTCTATGCCAAGGTACTGGAGAGGAGAGTCCGGCCGTTGGTCGAACCTCGGATTCAGGAGGAGCAATGTGGTTTTCGTCCTGGCCGTGGCACATCGGACCAGCTCTTTACCCTCTCGAGAATTTTTGAGGGTTCGTGGGAGTTTGCCCAACCAGTTTACATGTGTTTTGTGGACTTGGAGAAGGCATTTGACCGCGTCCCTCGTGGATTTTTGTGGGGGGTGCTTTGGGAGTATGGGGTATCGGGCTTGTTGTTACGAGCTATTCGGTCTCTGTACGACCGTTGTGAGAGTTTGGTTCGTATTGCCAACACTCGGTCGGAGTCATTCCCAGTGAGAGTTGGACTCCGCCAGGGCTGCCCTTTGTCACCGGTCCTGTTCATAATTTTTATGGACAGGATTTCTAGGCGCAGCCAGGGAATGGAGGGTGTCATGCTTGGTGACCACAGGATCTCATCTCTGTTGTTTGCAGATGATGTTGTCCTGTTGGCTTCATCCAGCAATGACCTACAGCTCTTGCTGGGACGGTTTGCCGCTGAGTGTGAAGCGGCTGGGATGAGAATCAGCACCTCCAAGTCCGGGTCCATGGTCCTCAGCCGGAAAAAGGTGGATTGTCCTCTCCGGGTTGGGGACAGGCTCCTGCCCCAAGTGGAGGAGTTTAAGTATCTTGGGGTCTTGTTCACGAGTGAGGGGAAAATGGAGCGAGAGATCGACAGACGGATTGGAGCAGCATCTGCAGTGATGCGGACGTTGTACCGGTCTGTTGTGGTGAAGAGGGAGCTTAGTTCTAAGGCAAAGCTGTCGATTTACTAGTCAATCTACGTTCCTACTCTCACCTATGGTCACGAGCTTTGGGTAATGACCGAAAGAACGAGATCACGGATACAAGCGGCTGAAATGAGCTTTGTCCGTAGGATTGCTGGACTCACCCTCAGAGATAGGGTGAGGAGCTCAGTCATCCGGGAGAGGCTCAGAGTAGAACCGCTGCTCCTCCACATTGAAAGGAGTCAGTTGAGGTGGTATGGGCATCTGATTAGGATGCCTCCTGGACGCCTCCCACTTGAGGTGTTTCAGGCACGTCCCACTGGGAGGAGACCCCGGGGCAGACCCAGGACTCGGTGGAGAGACTATGTCTCCCAGCTAGTCTGGGAACGCCTTGGTATCCCCTCTGAAGAGCTGGAGCAGGTGGCTGGGGAGAGGGAAGTCTGGGCTTCTCTGCTTGAACTGCTGCCTCCGCGACCCGGACCTCCGGAAAAGCGGTAGAAGATGGATGGATGGATGGATGAATGTGCCTTTGGCTTAAGGCACAAGTTTGGTTCTGTGGTACATCCTATTATGTCTGTAAAATGACCAAGCAGGAGATGAGTCTTCATGCAGCTAACACTCTCAACTTTCTTACAACAACCTGGATTTATATACAGATGGGCTGTGCCAACCTCACGCCACCCTAGGGAGACGGGCACTACCACACACCTTCATATCACCCCCCCCCCTTAGAAAAATGCAAAACCACACACACAGTTGAAAGCCACCCAAATTTAGAAACCCGAATCACGCACTAAGAACAACGAGAATAATATATTATATTAGAACAAACCTGTCACATTCACACAAAACAACTCAAAATTGGACCACGTCTCTTTAGAATGTGCAAAATAATCCCATAATACTCATACATTCACTCACATGCATACCAGCATCCACTATATACAAAATACAAATTCACATATTTACACAAGAAAAGTTTTAAGTGACACCAATGTCTCTTGGCAGTCACCACTTTCCACATCGCCGCGGAGGCCCAGGACAGCCCCACGGCATCAGTAAGCCTGGCCATTGCCTCCCCCCAGGGTCGAAACACCCCTCCCTGGCAAAAATGTCTCTACTCGCCATGACCTTTTTTCCTTTTCTGGGCCAGGCCTCGCTGCCAACCCGCAGGGGGACCCAACCCGATCTCCCGTGCTCACCACGTCATCTTCGGACCTCATTCCTGTGTCGGGCCGTCCCGCTGACCTGGTCTGAATTCTTACCCCAATGACAGCGTTTGGCGTGCTGCAGAACCGCGCCAATTTGTCCTGCTCCGCTGTCTTGTCCTCCAGCCTCAGCAGCCTTCCTCACGGGAACCCCGCGGTGCCGTCCAGTTCTCACACCAAGGGCAACGCGGCCACTGGCACCGGGGTCAACCCTCACTGGGTTATCGTCGCTCCAGTCACTACCACCTCCCAACTCGCCAGACCAGTCCTGAACCGCGCCGTCATCCATGTCCTGCTGTAGCCGCTGTCCCTCGGGGCTCTCAGAGACACTACTGTCGGCTCCATCTTCCGACCTGGGCACGTTGTCTCTGCTCTCAGCCCCCTCACTCCAGGTGTCCCGCTGTGTCACTGTTGCATCCTGCTGCTGTTCACCTCCGGGGCTCTCGGTGACACTCCCGTCAGCACCATCAACCAACCCGGGCACGTCATCACTGCTCTCGGCCCCCTCGCTCCAGGTGTCCCGCTGCATCGCCTCTGCGTCCTGCTGATGCTCACCTCCGGGGCACGCACCATCACCTTCGCCGGGCTCGTTCACCAACCCAGGCTCCTCACCGCTGCATCCAGTGCTCTCGGTGTTGGTGCTCCGCTGCGCTGTCACTGTGTCCTGCGGCTGCTGCTACTGCCCGGGGCCGTCAACCTGCCTGGTCTCGCTTACCTCCTGTGTAGCTTCCACAAGTGGCTGTTGTTGCTCACCTCTGGGGCTCACGACGTCACCCTTACTGGTCTCGTCCTCCGACCCCGGCTTCTGGCCGCTGCCCCCAGCACTCATGGTCTCGGTGCTCCGCTGTGCTGTTACCGCGTCTTGCTGCCCAGCTAGCAAGCAAACCTCCACTCTCTGCGGGAAATCAGACGCGGTTGGCCCCACGCTAGCCTCAGCCATTAGCTCACACCGGACCACAGACTCCCTATGCTCCACCAAGACCAGCACTTCCTCCAGCGACGGTGGCACCTTAGCTGTCCTCAACGTGTCCTTCAGCCAAGCGTCGCTGGGGCCATGGGCTCTTTTGTCCCTCACCAAGCCTCATCTCCTGGAGACAGTGGAAATCTCCTTGCACGCGTAGTCCATTATAGACCTCGTCGCCAAATGTTATGTCTGTAAAATGACCAAGCAGGAGGTGAGTCTTCATGCAACTAACACTCTCAACTTTATTACAACAACCTGGGTTTATATACAGATGGGCTGTGCCAACCTCACGCCACCCTAGGGGGGCGGGCACTACCACACACACTCATATCACACACACCACATATCCATCCTCCCAAGGGCTAGTTGAGAGAGCAAATGGTACATTGAAAAGAATGCTACCCAAACAATGCATGGGAACAGGCATGACATGGGTAGACGCTCTTCCATTAGCATTAATGGCGTTGCGATCTACCCCCAACACTATGCTCTGCCTGACTCCTCAAGAACTACTAACAGGGAGAAAGCTGCCTGGTCCATTTGTTGATTCACCTTTGACTCCTAGAAACAGTCAAGTCGTAGAATTGTCACAGTACATTAAGAGTCTCAGAAAAATATCTGAAGATCTCTCTCAACAGGTTCCAGATATTCTCAATAAGGACAGACAAGGAGACACTGCTCCACTGGAACCTGGTGACTGGGTTTGGCAAAAAGTGATAAGGCTCCATTGGGACTCACCTAAGTGGCAAGGACCTTATAAAGTGATAAAAGTCACATCACATACAGTACAGGTCTGGAAAAAAGGAAAGCTCAGTAATTGGATTCACGTGACTCATTGTGCTAGAGCTGCTGAGCCAAGCCGACCTCTATTGCAAATTGCTAGAGATACAGCAAACGTGGGACAAAATGGTGATTCCCACATTACCTAATTGCTCCACTAGAGCAACTTTTTTCCTTATGCTGCTCCTAGCATTGATCATATCCTCCCCAGTTATCTGGTGTAAAATTTTCCACCAGAACAAGGTTTATGGGGCTAAGCGTAGGGTCTATACTGCATTTGGTGACAAAAGAGGTGCGAATTTTGAAATACACACCCAGATTGGGAAACGTACTGTGGTGACTATGGATTTGTCTTGTGATTAATTGTGGATCAGGTCCTGAAACCTACTGGACAGACAAGATTGTTTTTGTATGTATATACATAGGAAGCTCCTGTGTAAACTACAAGGGACTTTATTGATCCACTGAGACAGAGGAATATTCCTATGCCAACTACCCGCAGGGATGGATGATTACAAAAATAAAATGTCTTTGATTAGAGCACCACAATATAATGGTGGATGCATAAACCCATGGGTGTTAGTTGTGGAAAGCTTTGCCAAGAAGCCTAGCCGCCTAGAAGATGATGACTCATTTTATCTAATCCTAGGAGCACGTACAGGTAGATCTGATTAATACAGGATTCATCAGAGTAAGATTTAGAGGATAAAACCATAAATGTACCCAATGCCCCACCAAAGTCCCATGCAGGTAAGGAGGTTGTCACTTACCTGAATATTGAAAACATGGGGGACAGAGTTGCACTGGAGACTGGCTATGCAGATCAAAATGAATGGTTATCATGGGTACAATATTCTGTATAGACAGTGGTGGAAGACGAGGTTGACTGCATTGCCTGTGCTGCAGCAAGGCCTAATTTGGCCACTGTCCCATTTCCCCTTGACCCTGTGAGTGACTACCTTGGTTTTGAATGCCTGCTTATATTATTTACCACAACTATGGTTCCTGAAAAGTGCAAACCCTTAAATCAACTATTTCCACCCACAACTAAAATGACACCTCCATCATTCCAATCATATAAAGGAAACATGGACAAAATTGTTGGTACCCCTCTGTTAATGAAAGAAAAACCCACAATGGTCACAGAAATAACTTGAATCTGACAAAAGTGGTAATAAATAAAAATTCTATGAAAATTAACCAATGAAAATCAGACAATGCTTTTGAATTGTGGTTCAACAGAATTATTTTAAAAAACAAACTCATGAAACAGGCCTGGACAAAAATGATGCTGCCCTTAACTTAATATTTTGTTGCACAACCTTTTGAGGCAATCACTGCAATCAAACAATTTCTATAACTGTCAATGAGACTTCTGCACCTTTCAGCAGGTACAGTATTTTTGCCCACTCCTCATGAGCAAACTGCTCCAGTTGTCTCAGGTTTGAAGGGTGCCTTCTCCAGACGGCATGTTTCAGCTCCTTCCACAGATGTTCAATAGGATTTAGATCAGGGCTCATAGAAGGCCACTTAAGAATAGTCCAATGTTTCGCTCTTAGCCATTCTTGGGTGTTTTTAGCTGTGTTTTGGGTCATTATCCTGTTGCAAGACCCATGACCTGCGACTGAGACCAAGCTGTCTGACACCGGGCAGCACATTTCTCTCTAGAATACCTTGATAGTCTTGAGATTTCATTGTACCATGCACAGATTCAAGACACCCTGTGCCAGATGCGGCAAAGCAGCCCCACAACATAACAGAACCTCCTCCATGTTTCACAGTAGGGACAGTGTTCTTTTCTTGGTATGCTTCATTTTTGCGTCTGTGAACATAGAGCTGATGTGCCTTGCCAAAAAGTTCCAGTTTTGTCTCGTCTGTCCATAGGACGTTCTCCCAGAAGCTTTGTGGCTTGTCAACATGCAGTTTGGCAAATTGCAGTCTGGCTTTTTTATGATTTGTTTTCAACAGTGGTGTCCTCTTGGTCGTCTCCCATGAAGTCCACTTTGGCTCAAACAACGACGGATGGTGCGATCTGACACTGATGTACCTTGACCTTGGAGTTCACCATGAATGTGTTTAGAGGTTGTTCTGGGCTCTTTTGTTACCATTCGTATTATCAGTCTCCTCCTGCGGCCACGTCCAGGGAGGTTGGCTACAGTCCCGTGGATCTTAAATTTCTGAATAATATGTGCAACTGTAGTCACAGGAACATCAAGCTGCTTGGAGATGGTTTTATAGCCTTTACCTTAATATGCTTGTCTATAATTTTCTTTTTAATCTCCTGAGAAAACTCTCTCCTTTGTTTCCTCTGGTCCATGTTTAGTGTGGTATACACCATGTCACCAAACAGCACAGTGACTACTTGTCACCCTTTAAATAGGCTGATTGACTGATTACAAGTTTGTAGACACCTGTGATGTTAATTAGAGGACACATCTTGGTTGAACATGTCCCTATGGTCACATTATTTTCAATCTTTTCTCGAGGTACCATCATTTTTGTCCAGGCCTGTTTCAGGAGTTTATTTTTTAAAGTAATTCTGTTGAACCACAATTCAAAAGCACTGTCTGATTGTCATTGGTTAATTTTCATAGAATTCTTATTTATTACCACTTTTGTCAGATTCAAGTTATTTCTGTGACCATTGTGGGTTTTTCTTTCATTAACAGAGGGGTACCAACAATTTTGTCCACGGCTGTAAACGACCTATCCATGCACACAATGTTCTAAAAACATTGTCGTGGACAATCAGACTATTTCGGCTTGCCACATGTTACCTAAAAAAGACAGTAAAGGAAAACCAGCGATCATCATCCGATTTGTCAGCAGGAAAGCAAAAACTGATCTTCTGTGACAAGCAAGAAAACTGAGAGAAACGGCTGTCTATATAAACGAACATTTAACAAAAAAGAACTCTGAAATAGCTAGACAAGCCAGGGCTCTCAGAAAACAGGGAAAAATACAATCGACATGGACAAAGAACTGTAAGGTGTGGATTAAACTGCTTGGCACTCCAGAAGAAGCTAAAGTAATAATGATTAGAGACATGGAGGAATTAGACAAATTTAAACCTTAGCCCTAATGCAAGAATAACAGTGCAGTAAGCTTATGAGTGGAGATTTTTGTGTTCTTGTTCCTCTTTTTCTTTTGGTGTACATTGTTGACATAACTTATGATTAGTACTTTAACCAATCATCCTTCCTTATTTAATAATGAAAGTGTATTAGGGCAAATTGAAGCTGGAATCTTTGTCAATACTGAACAGCAACCACAAGACATTTTAGGAGATATTGACCCAGACAATAATTATTTTAATCATATTAATAATAGGCATGTTTATTATGATGAGCAACAATTAAATGGAATTATGAATTCGGATCAGACATTGACAATAATACATATTAATAGTAGGAGTCTCTATGCAAACTTTGATAGTATTAAGGAATTTTTAAATCAATTTAACACACCATTTAGGATTATTGCAATAAGTGAAACTTGGATTAGTGATGAAAAAGATGTAAATTTTGAACTATATGGATATGAGATGTACACACAAAATAGGAAATGTAAAAGTGGTGGCGGGGTAGCACTGTATGTTGATAGAAAATTAAAAAGTAAAAAAGTGGACAGCATGACATCAACAGTGAATGAAAGTATGGAATGTTTAACAATTGAGATTACGATGGAAAATAGAAAAAACATAATAGTAAGTTGTATATATAGAGCACTGGGATCTGATATGGAAAAATTTAGAAATGGGATGGAAAAGATATATGCAAAAATAAGACAAAAAGATATCTTTATTTGTAGTGACTTTAATATAGATTTAATGAAAACAAAACAACATAAACCAACTAAAGATTTCTTAGATACAATGTATAGCTTAACCTTATTTCCAAAGATTACAAAACCTACGAGAATAACGACACACTGTGCTACCCTAATAGACAACATTTTTACCAATGTTATTGAATATAATATGGTGAGTGGTATACTAATAAATGACATTAGTGACCACCTGCCTGTATTTGTTTCTTTAGACGTTAATTATGGGGCTAATGAGAGTAAGAATAATAATAAACCATGTAAAAAGATTATCTATAAAAGAATACGAACAGAAGGTAGAATCAATGCTTTAAAAGAAGACTTAATGTTACAGAATTGGGATGTTGTCTATAGAGAGAAAAAAGTGGACTTGGCATATGATAAATTTATTGATATATTTAAATCATTATATGATAAAAACTGTCCAATTAAAGAAATTAATAAAAAAAATATACAAAAATTGCCCGTGGTTAACCAGGGGGCTACAAAATCCTTGTAAAAAGAAAAATTATCACTATAAAAATGTCATTAAATTAAGATTAATTTAATGAAATTTAATTAATTTTAATTAAATAATGCAAACTAGTAAAAAAATTATACTATAGGAAAATGTTAAATGAAAATAAAAGTAATATAAAAGGAGTCTGGGATATATTAAATAAATTAAGGAAAAATGGAACTAAGAAAATGATACATCCAGAGTATTTTACTGATAATTGTGGTGATAATTATGATAAGAATATGGTAGTAAATAAAATGAATAAATTTTTTGTAAATGTTGGACCAGAGTTGGCAGCAAAAATTCCAAACCAAGGAAGAGACACCGTGAGTGAGACATTGATTGGAAATAACCCTTGGTCAATCTTTCTTACAGCGGTGGATGAACTAGAGGTAAAATCTGTTGTTGAAAAGTGTAAAAATAAATTATTTACTGATTGTGATGGTATTGATATGGCACTAGTAAAAAGAACTGTTGATGACATATTAAAACCATTCACATATATTTGTAATCTATCATTTCAAACTGGCTCATTTCCGCAGAAAATGAAAATAGCAAAAGTAATACCATTATTCAAGCAATAAAATAAACACCAATACACAAACTACAGACCAGTATCGCTTCTCCCACAATTTTCAAAGATTCTGGAAAACCTTTTCAACAACAGATTAGAAAACTTTTTAAATAAACACGATGTGTTTAATCAGAACCAATATGGATTTAGAGCCAAGAGTACAACATCGTTGGCGATAATGGAAACAACAGAGGAAATAATAAATGCATTAGATCAAGGAAAATATGCAATTGGTGTATTTATAGATTTTAGAAAAGCATTTGATACAATAAATCATTCAATACTTCTTAATAAACTGCAAATGTATGGTATTAGGGGAATGGCTCTGAATTGGGTTACAAGTTATCTATCTGAGAGACAACAGTTTGTGAAGATGGGAGAATATCTGTCTGGGTGTATGGGAATTGCCTGTGGGGTCCCCCAGGGGTCAGTATTGGGCCCCAAATTATTTAAAAGGAACTCTGATTATATTGGCATGTTAGCTCTATATGCTTTATTTTTATGTTAGTAACATAACTATAATGTAATTTTTTTGAAAATAATTCCCAGTTTTATATATTTTTAAAAAACTTTATTATGATGTAAATCACCATTTTTGTTTACGTCGCAATGCAATCTGGGTAGTGACGTAGAATGGTTGCAGCCGTTTTTTCTGTCTTATACAAGCCAAGAAGCGAAGCTCCTAACTACTGCCATTTGTCAGTGAAAATGCCACATTGCGCGGCTTTTGGATGTAATTTCCAATCAAAGGGAAATAAAGAGAGCGGGGTAAGCCTCCATAGCTTTCCTAAAGAGGGAAAGTGGAGGAAAAAGTGGGGCGGCAGTGGCTCAGGAGGTAGACCTGTGTTGACCGTTCCTGCCTTTCGTCTCCTAACTGTGGTTTTGGGACGCAGGGGAGATCTATCTTCCTCCACTATCTTACTCCCGAGTGGTACACAGAAGCACAGGCCGTTTTATTTCACCTTAAAATAATGCTTCCTCGAGCGCACGCTTGAGACACTCGTGGAGTGGAGAGACACTCGCGGAGCGGAGTGAAACTTATATATTGTTGATTTACTTACAATAGAATGCTCAAACACAAAAAATTGTCTACAAGCATGATGGGCACTGAACTGATAAACATGGACTCTGAGCAACATAAAGCAATTTCTCTGTTGCTTTCTCAGAATGCGGGTTGAACGTCCATAAGCAGTGCTCCACAGTCGATCCACTTTTTTTTTTTTTTTTTTTTCTGACTGTTGCCAGCCAGATCTTCGACATGTCGGGAGTAAGATAGTGGAGGAAGATAGATCTCCCCTGCGTCCCAAAACCACGGTTAGGAGACAAAAGGCAGGAACGGTCAACACAAGCGTGCGATCACAGACATGTCTCATGCGCGTGCTTTGAGCGATATTGTGCTTTATCATAGCGTGATTAATATATATGTAAGCTTTATCAGGCATGCGCTATAGCGCGTGATCACAGACAGAGTGATGGAAATGTGGCTGCCAATCCACGCCAACAGCCTCTCCGGCCACCACCGAGCATTTAAACATTTTTACACATTCATACCCAGTGTTATGGGCACTCGAGGCAATGCGGGTGAAGTGTCTTGCCCAGGGACACAACGGCAGGATATCTGGGGAGAGCGTGATGCGAACCGCCAACCATCGGGTTATTAGACGGCCTGCTCTACCTTCTGAGCCGCTGCCGCCCCACTTTTTCCTCCACTTTCCCTCTTTAGGAAAGCTATGGAGGCTTACCCCGCTCTCTTTATTTCCCCTTGATTGGAAATTACATTCAAAAGCCACGCAATGTGGCATTTTCACTGACAAATGGCAGTAGTTAGGAGCTTCGCTTCTTGGCTTGTATAAGACAGAAAAAACGGCTGCAACCATTCTACGTCACTACCCAGAATGCATTGCGACGTAAACAAAAATCGTAATAAAGTTTTTTAAAAATATATAAAACTGGGAATTATTTTCAAAAAAATTAAATTATAGTTATGTTACTAACATCAAAATAAAGCATATAGAGCTAACATGCCAATATAATCAGAGTTCCTTTTAACATATATATATATTCCAAGTTTCTAAATTATTAAAAATAATATTATTTGCTGATGATACTAATATATTTTATTCTGGAAATAATTATAATCAACTAATCCATACTCTAAATAATGAATTAAATAAGCTTAAAAAATGGATGGATTGTAATAAATTATCATTAAATATAGATAAAACTAAGGTAATGATATTTGGTAATTGTAAAAATAAAGAAGATATACATATTCATACAGATAATGTGATTATTGAAAAAGTTAAGGAGATCAAGTTTTTGGGTGTAATACTAGATGATAAAATTAGTTGGAAACCACACGTCAGATACAAAACAAAGTTGCAAAAAATATTGCAATTATAAATAAAACTAAGCAGGTCCTAGATTACAAATCACTTCATATCTTGTATTGCTCATTAGTACTTCCATACTTGACCTATTGTACTGTATAGAAGTCTGGGGTCACAATTATAAAAGTACACTTAATTCATTGCTAATATTACAAAGAAGGGCAGTCCGTGTTATACACAAAGTCGGGTATCTTGAACATACTAATTTATTGTTTTTACATTCAAAGTTTTTGAAATTACGGAATCTGGTTCATTATTATACAGCACAATTAATGTTTAAAGTCAGTAAAAACCTTTTGCTGCACAGTATACAAAATCTTTTCAGTGACAGAGAAGGGAAATATAATTTACGGGGTAACACAAAATTTAAAATGCACTTAGTAGGATCTACTAGGAAGGGTTTTTGTGTGTCTGTGTGTGGGGTAAAATTGTGGAATGGGTTGGGGGAGAAACACAGGCAATGTCCAAACATCCATATATTTAAATCAACATATAAAGAAATGATTTTTGAGCAATATAAAAATAAAGGGCAATAATATTACAATGTGTCTTCAATGAAAAAAGGTTGTTATTGTGTGTGTTACTGTGTTATGGTGATTGTGATGGTGTTGTCTGTGTTTGTGTTGAACATACCAGAAGTATTTATCTATTATTATTACAATTATTGTTGGATGTTGGTATTGTTGTCAATATGGACTGTCGTGTCATTTCTGTTGCATAATTTGACTATAGGGTGTATTATGGTGAATGTGGTTGTGGGATGAATGATGACTAAGAGTGATATTGTAATTTGTTGGGTATGGAAAAGGGGTGGGACTATATAAGCATTGGCTTCTTCCCACTTCTTTTGAACATTTTATTTTTGGCTTGATTTTTGTTTTGTTTTAAATTCTTTTTTTCTTTTTCGGAATGTTCAAATAAATAAAATCAATCAGTCAATCAATCACAACTAACTGGGGGGCCGGGTAGACTACTGGCACTCCAACACAGCTGGGCGGATTATTCTGCCGCCGAACACAGAACTAAGCCATGTAACTAATAAGATAAAACAAATCAAAATAACCCCAGAACAGCTCACATCTCACATAAACATAAGACAAAGACTAGCTACTGCCAGCCTCCCCCCCAACACACCCTCACACACTGGGCACTATAAAACCGTTGGGTATGTAAACCAATTAACAGGGTCAAATGTACCCCCACCACCCCAAATCGGGCACATAGACAATAACCTAATAAAATTTCTAATCACAAAAATGGCACATAATCCACTCAAATAAATTTACACAGAAGAATTTACATGGATGAGCCCCACTGGTCAAAGTCACACAAATAAGAACCATAATTACAATTAAACAATTTACCATACCAAGAGCTCATACTTCCCAAATTCCCATAATCCTCATAATTTAACACACCCACATTTTTTGAATTTCAACAGGGTACCAACCAGTAACAAACAAACAAAAACTGGGAAAAGAAAATAACCAGACTGAGCAGAAAATACACAGACAAATAAAATAAAATAATTCTCTCAGTCATCCGGGGGTCTTTTCCCCGATGCCTCCGTCTCTTGACCTCCGGGCTCCCCCCGCGTCGTCCCGTCTCCTCTACTTTGCACAGCTCATTCGGGTGCCTTCAGGTCTGGTCAGACAAGCGCAGAAACCCGTCGCTTTGTACAGCCTCCACTTGAAGCCGCCTCCTCCCGTTGTGGTGCTCTCGTGAACCTTTTTCTCCTCTCATCCGGCCCTCAACCCTCGGTCGCACCAAATCGCCGACCTGCAGGGAGGCCCGTGACTTCTTCCTCCGATGAACTTCACTTCCGCTCTTCAAGGAGAGTAGACGCTTCTCTCTTTTCTCTCTGCTCTAGCTCCCCACTTCCCTAACTAACTGGATCCCAGCTTGCTGTTGTCTGTCTGCGTCTACTGCTGATTATCGAAAAGAAATTATGGAATTGATAAGCTGGGCTTTGAACGCAATTGACACTATTTTTTCAACAAGGAACAGTGCTCCGGGGGAAGCTGTTTGCCCCGCAGGGACGGCTCCAGCGGGCTATTTACGGGTGACAAGTGTTTGGAGGATCTTGTGCCTGAGTAATCTCTCTATCGAAGATATTGAAGATTTGTATATCTTCGTAATAATGGTGACTGGGATCGTTCTGATTGGAACTGGGATTGTCCTGGTGTACCGCAAATTGCTGAAGATGGATACAACCTATCAAAATGCTGGCCACGCGAGGTGCATCCATCAAATTGGAAAAATGGAGGAGACTTTGATAGCGACAAATGGAGAACTGTCTCGGAAGGTGGATTACATCTACGCTTAAGTCTATCCACGACGGACTCAAAGCCCTCGCAATGAAGGATTAAGCACTGAATCTGCAGAAGAAAATAAAGTTCTTTCTCTGTGTTCAGTCTATTTGGCTCAATTTCCCTTACAAAAATCCTCCTGATAATCCCCAGTCTTTGTTTTTCAAAACACTGAGCACACGGCCTCTGGACAGTAGCTGCTTGGGACAATTGCCAAGGACAATTGCTGCAGCCAGACAAAACATCTTCTGCCAAAGTGTCCTTGTGCTCATATTGATACAACATTGCTTCAACACTACATCCACACTGACCCAGAAACTGACAACAAGATAACATTCACTGCTCTCCTTGTGTCCTGTGGACTCTGGTCTTGAATGTGCATCGTGGGCTTTTTTTGTCTTTGTAATCATAATATTGATTACTTATGGTCAATATTCTGAATTCAATGATTTTTTTGCTCCTTCCTATTGTATGATTTCTTATCTGTACCATCCTATTGGCAGGCGCGTCCCCGATGCAGCCGTGTCACTGGAAATGCAGGTTCATTTTCTGTGTCAAGTCAAATTCTCTCGTATGTTATCAGTGATCTGTTAATGTACTTGGCAATAAATCTTTTTCTGATTCTGATTCTGATTCTGATTCTGATTCTGATGACGATGGGTCTGAATGGTCTCCACCAATGGTCCGGTCGACTCTCGGGCCCAGTCTGTGTTATCCATGGTTGACCGATCTCCCGAGCGTTGAAACAAACTGCTCACTCGTCCTACTCTTCCTGGATCCAGCGTGGGTGCCTCGTCCTTACAGGCTGCCTGTGAGGTCCGGTCGTGCCAGTCCACGCCCCCATTTTGGGCATCAGACAGACTGGCATCGGGTCCTACCCACGGCATCCTCGTGTAGCACCGAATTTGCTCTCCTTGACACATGTCCAACCAGTCCGATTCTCTCATCTCCACGCTGTCCGTCGGTGAAGTCGGCCGGTTCCACAGTTCAGTTCGCAGCCCGACCATTCCTCACCCAACAAGTTGGCAACTGATAAACCCAGGCTATAAAATAGGTTGCACCCCATGATGTTGACGCCCACGGCGGTGACATGAAAGCGGGCTTGGGGCACCACGACCGACCCGTAATGGGCTTGTACCTCCATAAAGCCCATCACAGCCATTCTCTCTAGTCCGTAGCTGTAATAGTCTCTCTCTGGTGGATAAATGGCACAATGAGGAAATAGACTGTTCACGGTCGTCATGTTCAACACTGAGATGACAACACCAGTGTCAATCAACAGCAGAACCACAACACCGTCAAGCATGACATCACAACCGATCCTCCCCGTGGTTGCTGGGGAGACCATATGCACAATGGTGGGAGACTTCTTCGCAGCACCTGGGTATCTCCTACGGCTCCTGCGTATGAAGTTGTCACACATCCTGGCGAAGTGGTCACGCAGACCGCACTTGCCACACTGCTTTCCTGCCACTGGGCGCACACTGGCTTTATAGTGTTGAACAGGGGACCCACATCCAAAACAACGGGGCGTGCCAGGGTCAGACCGTATCTTCACTACTGTGGTATACGAGTCACCTCCAGTGTCACTGTTGTTAGGGTCCCAATTCGGTGCCTTCGCACAAGCATCATCTTTGCTCCAAAGAGCCTCGTCAGGCAGGCCCCTTGCAATGATCTCCACTGCCTCAAAACGCTGGGCGAGCTCAACAGCCGTGGTCAACGTCAACTCTCCTGGGAACTTCAACAGCCTGGACTGGAGCGCTTTACTGTGAATGTGTTCCGCTAACTGGTCCTGAAGCATTTCTTCCTCAAGGCGTCCAAACTCACATCCCCTCGCCAGCCGGCGGAGCCCGGCCACGAACATTGATACCGGCTCCCCCAGACATTGGCAGCACTGTCGAAAACGGATGCATCGGACTGTGACGCTCTCACCAGCGCGAAAATGGCGCGCCATTAATTCCACCACGCCGTCAAAACTGTCGGCCCCACCCAGACTGTCCAACACTTTGTGCCCCGCAGTGCCCAACATATGGTTTAACACTGACCTCACATGGAGCCTCTCACGCTCACCGAGGTTCAAGACCATGAGGTAGTTGGTAAAAGATGAGAACCAGCGAGGCCATGGCACAGGTAGCGTGCCCGGGGCCTCCAGAAATGGCCGAAGTTCAGCACAAATGATATCCATTCCCGTTTTTACCTCGTCGCCAAATGTTATGTCCATAATTGATGGAAAATGAGCACACTGATGTTTATAGTTTACGGAGCTTTATTACATATAAAGTCAATGTATACAAAGAGGCTTACGGCATCCGCCCTGCTGACCAGGTGGCTTCCTGATGAAAGAGACAGAGCCTCTTCCGCCCACACTCTTATACCAGGGACGGCGTCACCACCGGAAACTGGCAGTAGCCACCCCGGTCTAACCCATGACCAACCCAGTCACCATCTTACTCATACAGCCGGTTTACATACACAACAATATGTATCACCTTTTACTCTTGTTCAGGGTCCAGTCTATTCAGACTGTGCTGAGACCGAGACCTCACAGCTGTGAAACTATTCTTTGCATGATTCAGAAAATAAAAGGTAAGTATGGAATAGAACAGGGGTGTCCAACCAGGTGCCATG
Organism: Pholidichthys leucotaenia; assembly: GCA_020510985.1. NCBI lineage: Eukaryota > Metazoa > Chordata > Actinopteri > Cichliformes > Pholidichthyidae > Pholidichthys > Pholidichthys leucotaenia. The sequence goes on from CM035836.1 coordinate 305,396,213, forward strand.
GAGAGCCAAGACCCTGCAGGTTTTCTCTTCTACCCAGTCTCTTCAGCAGGTGTTTTCACTTATCAGCAATCAGTGGGAAGAAGTTCACAGAAATCTGCTGTTGAAGACACTGGTTGGAGGTAAAACCTGCAGGGTCTTGGCTCTCCATGGCACATGGTTGGACACCCCTGGAATAGAATTTCTCATCTGATATTTGATTTTCTGATGTATTTAAAATGGTGTTGTGCTAACTGGTCAAAATTTTTGAACACTCCTTCAGGAAGAGAAGAAGGAAAAAAATTCAACACACAGGTGGACTCCAGTCAATATGTAGAAACATCTCAACAAAATTCACTCCAGGGAGGTGTGACAATCTGCTCATTACATGCATGACAGCAACTACAGGCAGGAAGACCTAAGCCCTAGAAGTCTTCCCTAAAACCACAGCCTTCACCCTGTCCCTCCCAGCACAATCTGTTTGAAAAAATGTTGAAAAGATGGCTCTGCCAACAGTCTAAAAAAACCCTCCGGATCAATGTCTCTGCATGGTCCAACTTTGGTTGAAAAATGAGAATGAAAAGCCATCAAGTTTGTTGAAAAGACGTCTTTATATAAGCATCTTGTCTAAATTTGGTTAAAAAGTGAAAGATGAAAACCTGCCTTTTGAAAGTCGTTAAATAAAATCATTAGGTAGTAACCGACATTCATCATCGTCCAAGTCCGTAGCCTCTGCTCAACAGACCAATCACTGACCCTCGTTGAGGAGGTAGTCCTGCTCAACAGACCAATCATTCATCAACGCTGAGGAAACTGGCTCTTCAACAGACCAATCACTGAGCATCGATAGGGGAAGCTAGTCTCCTTTAAGCAGGCTGCACAGCTGGGATGCAGTCGTCATAATGCAGAGCCACGCAAGGTATGGCATCTTCATGAGTGCTCTGGCTGGGGCTATTCTCATTTACAACAAGCTGGATATGCAGAACCTCATAATTACCTACACAGTGTGTGTTGCGAATCATGGTAAAAAGTAGATTTTTTTTCCGGTTAGATGGAATTTCTCTATCATTCGATGGAATATGAGGCACTGTAGACCAGGGGTGTCAAACTCATTCCATGGAGGGCCAAGACCCTGCAGGTTTTACTTCCACCCAGTCTCTTCAGCAGGTGTTTTCACTGATCAGCAATCAGTAGGAAGAAATTCAGAGAAATCACCTGTTGAAGACACTGGGTGGAGGTAAAACCTGCAGGGTCTTGGCCCTCCATGGAATGAGTTTGACACCTGTGCTGTAGACGATTGATGTCTTAGAAAGGTCCCAGTTTCTGCCCTTCTCCTCTGCTGCAATACGACAAAGGTCAGTCCCACCTGTGTCAAATTGTGTTTGTACGTGAACATTGCAGTGTTGCTATAGCTTTCATCGTACTAGATCTATTTATTTATTACTAGCTATTTGTAACATCTGTAGACCATATTCTAAACAAAGCTTTCATTACACTGTTCAGTAATGGGGATGCAAGAACAGTGATTTTCATCGTCAGTCAAGATTATGACTTACAGGTACAATTTGATCAGATGCGTTACTCGCTTTATTAATATGGATAGATATTTTAGTGCAAATAAACTGACTCCACCACAGCTGGCGCAGCCGTCAGTCTCCTCTGCCAGTTGGTTTCCTGTCCCACGGTGGGAAGAAATGCCGTGGCGACTTCTCATATGGAGGCCTGGTCACCTGTCGTGGCAGTGAGTAGCCCCCTAACAGCTCCTACTTCTGTGATTAAACATGAGTATTTCTTTTTTGAGCAAGAAGCTCGCATTTAATGTCTGCAGTTGTGTAAATGTGTAAGTTGTGTCAGTAATTGTAAGTTTTCTTACACACAGAGAAAAAGTGACTCGGTTTGCTGCAGTAAAGAACAGCTTCTTCTAAGCGGTGAACTTTCATTTATCTGTGCTTTCTGTTTTATTTTATCTCATTCATTTACATCCTGTTGTGAAATGCAACCATTTCATGGAAGTAAATCCTCTAAATATGCATTGTTAATAGGCAGTATGGCTGGTGGGCCAAAAACGGTCCACCGGGGGTCCAAACTTTTCTCTTTGAATTCACAGCTTTATTTCTAGTAATTTTTTGACTTTCTACTGATTACAGTAGTTTGTGTAAATCTGAGACATTTTTTTCTCTGTAAGATGAGACTTTTTTTCTCATTAGTCTTTTTTCTTCTTTTTTTCTGATGAGATCAAGGGGCCCTTGGACTTGCTGTGTGTGCAAGATGATTTAAGTATGCATTTAAAAGTAACATGAAAGTTACTTTTCCAAGTAACTAGTTACTTTAATCATGCAGTAACTCAAAAGTAACTGAGTTACTTTTGAAAAGAAGTAACTAGTAACTGTAACTAGTTACTATTTTTTAGTAACTTGTCTAGCACTGTTCATTATACAGAGAGTGATATATTTCAACAACACCAGCAGATGACATGGGTCCTCAAATCATCACCGACTGTGGAAACTTCACACTAAACCTCAAGCAACTTAGATTTTGTGCCTCGCCACTTTTGTGTACATGGACATACTTTTCAGTCGGCCAACATTTCTATTTAAAAACTATTTTTTAAAATTAATTTTATGAAATATTCTAATTTTTTGAGAAACTGAATTTGGGGCTTTCATGGGCAGCCATAATCATCAAAATTACAATAAATAAACGCTTGAAATCAAAAAATATATCACTCTCTGTGTAATGAATCTATATAATATATGGGTTTCACTTTCTGAAATGAGTGGCAAAAAATATTGAACTTTTTCATGATATTCTAATTTTTTGAGCTGTACCTGTATTATTGACTAAATGCTTTTTGTGTCAATTTATTCTCAGCAGGTCCCAAAATGGAGATGTCATGGCAGTGTACGCAATGTGGTATAAAGTTTAATGTCAAGTCTAACCTAACGAGGCACATGAAAACTCATGAAAGCAAAGAATTCAAAAAGGGGAATGAGCAGCTGTATGCCAATTGCAGTGATGTCCAGATGTTGTCCTTCATCAAGCCCCACCAACTAAAGTCTTACGTCCGGCAGGTTACTCGAGGAGTGGAGGTGAGCATCTCATACTTGTTTCTTCACATTATCTTTTACTTAATATCATTAATATCATCCAAAAGTTGTTCCAAACAAGGGAGAAACGATATCACTTCAGAGGAACATGTATATTTCAAAAGCCTACAGTGAGAACAACCACCAAGCAACACTGTATTTCAGTGCAAGGAGTCAGATTATGGAACAATTTTGGACCTGAATTAAAATCATGTACAACGCTTGGACAATTTAAACAAAAACTAAAGGAAGAAATACTCCAAACATATTTACAAGACGATATGTAAACTCACATAAGGATTGACATATCCAGCCTGTGTTGTGTTGTAGCTTAGTTTTTTTACAATTCACATTTTGTCTTAGATTTGTTTTTGAATAGTAACCGCTTAACTTAGCCTAGCTTAGTTTTCTTTTTTCTCTCAGTAACATTTTGTCTTAGCTTTGTTTTGAATTGCAATCGCTCTTGACTTTTTTCTCTTTTTTCTATTTTGAATTCCTGGATGGAATATGGGTGGGCAATATAAGCTGCGGCTTCAGCCATCACCCATTTCGGATAACTTACATGGAATTGTATAATCGAAGGAGTCTTTGTCTAATTTGACCCTGTTGTTATATTATTCAGTTTCTTTGAACCTGTACTATCCGAAATAAATAAATTCATTCATTCATTCATTCATTCATTCAAATAAATTCATTCATTCATTTCAAACAATTGAATGTATCAATTAAAATGATCCCTAGCATATTAATCTTTGATAAATCTCTTTAATAAATTAAAGTTATAGTAGCACTTATAACAACATTAACAATAAGGATAACAAATATTTTAGTAAAAATAATAATTTCTTTCAAAAAAACATGATACAGTTAATGTATGTCTATTATGAGCCGTCATTAATGTCTCTTTCAGGAGAGTGCATGTGCATGCTCTCTTTAATAAATTAAAGTTATAGTAGCACTTATAACAACATTAACAATAAGGATAACAAATATTTTAGTAAAAATAATAATTTCTTTCAAAAAAACATGATACAGTTAATGTATGTCTATTATGAGCCGTCATTAATGTCTCTTTCAGGAGAGTGCATGCGCATGTGCATGCTCTCTTTAATAAATTAAAGTTATAGTAGCACTTATAACAACATTAACAATAAGGATAACAAATATTTTAGTAAAAATAATAATTTCTTTCAAAAAAACATGATACAGTTAATGTATGTCTATTATGAGCCGTCATTAATGTCTCTTTCAGGAGAGTGCATGCGCCATAGAGCACACCATTTCTGAGTTCAAGGGACCAGCTGGCCTCAACATTGATGGGAATCCCCTGTTCAATGTGTATAAATGTATAAAAATGTTTGGTGGTGGCCGGAAAGGCCGTTGGCGCAGATTGGCTGCCACGTTTCCGTCAGCCTGCCACAGGGCAGCTGTGGCTGCAGAAGTAGCTTGCCACTACCATTGTCTGTCTGGAGTGAATGAATAATGTACCTATTTGCAAAGCGTCTTTGAGTAAATATAATAAAGCGTTATATAAAATCGATGCTTTATTATTATTATTATTATTATTATTATTAAAATATAAATTTTAAAATGAAACAATGTTTCTCTGTTTTTAGTGTAGGCAGATTTTTCAAATCACATGTAACAATTTAAAAAGACTTTAATTTCCATGTTATACTTTTTTCTTCTAAATGTCTTTTTATATTCTCTTTTTTTGTTTTTCTCCAATAGGATCCTGATAGGATATTTTCATGTTTCATTAATTATTCTATATGATTTTTATGCTGTATTATTCTATTTTATATTCTATTTGTATCTGGTGCATGTAATATGCCAATGTCTGATTCTCTGTGATTTTCCATTGTCTCAGAACCTGAAAAGAATGTCTGTTCTTCACTGTGAGATTAGGCTGAGCGAGATTGTAAATAATGATGAAGGTTTTACTGCTCTATTATACCAAACTGTTCTGTTCAGGGCCAGGATGTCCGGAGGGGAGTTAGGTTGACCGAGAGATGGCTCCAGCTGTCTTCTCAAGGTCTGTCTGCCTGAGGTATAAAGAGTACCACCTTTGTATTGCATGTTAGGGAATTAGTGTGAGCAGGCTCTGAGACACTCCTTGCTGTGACTAATTGCCTCCTTTCTGATCAGAAAGAATAAATGGCTCAGAACTTGGAAACCGCCTATTGATTATTGATTCAGTCTCAATCAGTTCATTTTTGACCTTGTGGAGAGTGTAGAAATGATGAGGCCAAGTTATGATCAGACGAAGTTTATTCACACTCTCACAACATCATACACAGAAAGCACTGGATAGCCAAACCAGGTTTCATCCCTTAAAACTCCACAGATCATCTTACATCTGCATGACATTTCACCTCCACCATACATTTTCCTTAAACCCCCAGCTCTCTCTTCCTGCCAACTCCCCATGAGGTCCCTGCCTATTGTTCTCGTGTCTAACCACTGCCTCCTGACTGAGACGCTGTCTGCTGACACAACCACAATATACATTGCTATATCACCAATATGCATCGCCATAACCTAACATTTTGGCGCAACGAATAGGGACCCACTTAAAGAAGTCCACGGCGTTTTCTGGCGGACCCAGACTGCACTGTGCATGGTGAAGAGGTGAGCCCATATTTCTGGGGGTGCTGAAAAGACACGCTGAGTTCTCTCTACAAGGCCTTGGGGACGTTGGGAAGCGATGTGGAGTTCTGACGGGTCTACCAGAACTCAAAGAGGCGGATACCAAGTGTGAGTAATTTATTTCAGTTATTGTTGTTGATTATTAAAGTTGTTTATGACCAGTGAGATTGCCCAGACCGGTTGCACATTGCGGAAGCCGAACAATGGCTTCAAATCACCAGACAATGCAAGGCTGACCTAGATAAGGTGACAGTAATCAGACAAGACCAGACCTCAAAAGACTTGGATGTTTGTAATAAAAAGGGTTTGACTAATGCACATTCTTTTTCAAAATTCTGAGGTGATGACTGGAGTTAACGGCCAGAGCAGGCATAGAAAGACCCCTCCCCCTCTGTATCCGGACCTGGAGATGGAGACGGTCCCCATGGCACCAGCGACAGACCTGGCTCCCCCTTGCCCTCCTCCTCCTCCTATTCAACACATGCCAGATGTCAAGCCTAAAGTCCAGCCTTCTCGTCTGGCAAAAGAGTTAAGTGTTTATGCACCTTCACGTTATGCCACTACAAAAGCACACACATCCTCATCCTTAGATAAACACATTAAGGAAGAGGAACATGCAACAGAATTAGGACAATTTCCTATGATTGAATTATCTAACCCAGCTTATGTTGGTCCAGCGGCTGAAGGCGCTGAAGTCAGTGGCCAAAACATTCCCACTGTGCTAGTCTATAGGCCATGGACTGATGGAGATTTTAGTGAGGTCGTGAAGGAAATCCTGCACCCCTGAGAGAAGCCCACTTAATTTTTTGAAGGGATGGCAAACCTCCTTCAAAGTTTCAAATTAAATGGCCAGGAAACAGAGAGAACCTACAGAAAGGTCCTGGAAGCTGATTGGTGTACAGTCTCAGGTAATTGGAACCCTAAAGATGGTGCAAATCAGCCTTTACCGCCAACTGATGCAGTATTAGCTCAGCAGGTGAGGGAATTAAATGAACGCATTGGGAACAAGTGGAAATTAAAACTTGATTGGACAGCCATTCAAAATGCCACTCAACATAAGACAGAAAATGTTGAAGCCTATAGGTGTAGATTGCAGGATGTTTTTGACTGTCATTCTGGTTTGGAAAATCCTACCGGAGTTACAGGTTCAGAACCTTATTGGCAACATTTGAAAAGTGTATTCCTACAGAATATGCATCCAAATTTAGCACAGTATGTATGCAAACACCTTGAAACATATCGTACATGTTCATTTGCTGATGTGTTGACATATGCAAAACATGCGGAACGATTGGAGGGGGAGCGTGTGGACAGGGAAGAAAAGAAGGCTAAAACAAAGCCCACTCCTGTTTATGTAATTGCTGACCCTCAGGGGGAGGCCTTTGCTTCCCCCACTTCTGTATTTTTCCAGGGTTGCTGGCGTGGAGGAGGGAGGAGGGGCTGGGTGCTGGGCTTGCAAACCCTCAACGGTGGAGCCGTGACTTTTGTCATTCCTATGGGCAACAGGGTTACTGGAAGAAGCATTGCCCTGCACGTTCAGAAGGCTGGGGAGGGGACTACGCCCTGCTCAGCAGCCACAGCAACAACTGGACTCATCACATCCCAACATGTGACTAACCAACTCAAAGCTAAGTACAGCTACTGAAACTGACAATGACACAGTTGACATATTTCATTTACCTGACTTTGACTTAATCATGACACTAGAGTGTTTACCAGAGGTTACTCTAGAAGTTCAGGGAACTCCTTTGAAATTTCTCTGTGATACTGGGGCTAGCAGAGCTGTCATTTCAGGCCTAGATGCTGGGGGGTTCACAAAATCAGAACACACAGTGATCATTACATCAGCTAATGGAAAACTCAAAAAGGAATACCTTTCTGAAATTGTAACAGTAAAAGATCCTGTTACAGGGAATAGTGCAGAAGGTTCATTCATTTTGTCACAAGTGTGTCCAGTTAACCTATTAGGAAGAGATTTGCTCACAACTCTCAACATTGCCGTAATTCCGACAGAAGGTGGTATGAGGCCATCACATTTCCCACATGCATCAGAAATCCATGTTTTGCAAGATTTTGCAGTACCAAGATATTCATATTCACTTCGTTTTGTACCGGCCGGACCAACCGGGGTGAATGAGGGCTTGGAAGCCAAAATAATGCAACATTTCAAAACACAGGTTCCTACAACCGTGCAGGTCACAAATCAATATCATTACAACATGTATGACAGATATCTGAGTGGCCCAGATGACAAATTTGAGAAAACATTTTTTGCAAACTCATCCTCCAAAATAGTCATTGCAAATTTGTACTGGTCACCAAAAGGCTATGCAGGGGCATCTGTGAGGTTATCTGATGAGGGTAAGAGCCACTTCAAACACTGAGAGTCACCACACATTGCACTGATTAAGCCTAAACACATGCAGTGGAAGGATGTAGGCAGATTTTTAATGACAGCAGAAGAATGTGATCAAATTTGGAAAAGCACACATGAACCAAGAGTTTAATACTGCCCAAAGCTTGAAACTTACTGTCTGCCTTTGAACTGGGTGGCACAAGTCCAAAAAGATGTCAGCACTGACATCCCTGAATCACAAGCATGATTACATCAACAGGGAAGCCTATTCAGCATAAACACCTTATTTTGGAGCGGCTTGAAAGTGTCAAACTTTCATCACAATTGGCCACAGAAGGCATCTTTGAGGTCATTCAATCCTGGTGATGAAGAAGTGTGTTTAGCAGATTACATGAGAAGGATGTTGACTAACAGAGATGTTATCGCTGCTACTCTCCCCAGGAGGGTTCATGAGAAAGCTGCACCGATCTTGGCCAAGCCAGGAGACCTCGTCCTCATCAAAGCCATCAAAAAGAAGAATTGGACTGATTCACCCTGGCAAGGACCACATAAAGTTGTTTTGTCAATGCCAACAGCGGTGAAAGTTGAAGGATGGGACTCTTGGGTGCATTTAACCCTACTCTGAACTCACAGCTAGGGACTACTGAGTAAATATCTTCAACTTCATTTCATTAAAGACTTTCAGCAAGAGACTTTTTAATTGTTTCCCTATACAAGCGCTGACTGACGACGTCCCACGTGGGGCATCCAGTACTGGCTTGGGATAGTGAAGCAAGCGGTTGATCATCATGGAGCGACAAGAAGCGGAAAAAAGACGTTCAATTATTAAATGGTGTAGTTGTTGTTTTTTCTTTTGCATCATCACCCTGGGGATAATGCTTTTACTTTGGTTTCTTTTAGCTTCACCACAAACCATACACCGTAGTGCTAGGGACCTTGCACATATTCAGCATAATTAGCTAGAGCTACATGAACATCACAATCATGAATATGCTGCCAATACGTGGTGGAGGTATGCTAACTATACGGCCAGGGCAGCTAATCGTTCCAATTGTTATGTTTGCTCCTTAGTGCCAACGTCAGCTGGACAGACTGCTGTTGTGGCTAAAATGATGGAACCAGCAAAGGCTCTCTGTTTTTTACAGAAGGCTATGGAAAGGGACTACACAAGAAAGATCATTTTGAATCGCTCTTGTGAAATCTTTCATCACTCTACCAATCAGAAAACTTATGGCACCCCTTACTCTGTAAGGGCAAGGTTAGCTTCATCAGGGACTTTTCTTTCTGTTTGAAGGGAAGTGGTAACAACCCTCTGGGTGACCTACCCCTTTCTCAGTGTGAAATGGTGTACACTGTACACCGCACCTGTGATGCTGGTACCCTGACCAATCATGTGGGCAGGTGGTGCCCACAAGCTAACTGTTGTTATCACGGGCTAGTCACCATGCTGGAGTTCTGCAGTGCTGCTATCTGCAACTTTCATACAGTATGTATGGTGCACATATGGTGATGGGTGGTTGGTGGCTGTGTGGTCGTAAGGCGTATTCCCATCTGCCTATGAATTGGACAGGAGTCTGTGCCCCCGTCTTTGTGACTGATACCACCCTGATTATGCGCTCTGCAGAGCGTGCCCAAATGCCAAGTCACGTTTCGTTACCTTGTATTCATACATGTGTAATGACAATAAAGTTGAATCTCATCTCTCTCATCTCATTATGTCAGCGGGTCAGGCGAGCAGAGGAAAGAGAGACCTGTCACAGGATGCCATTTTCACACCACATGATTCCATCTGGGGTACGGACGTGCCAGAGCAGTTTAAAATACTTACTGCAGGTCAAAAGGTAGTTCAGTTGCTATTCCCTTGGGTGGGAGTGGCAAAAAACACCTTGTGGGTTGAGACTCTTAACTGTAGACTACAGTCTTTTGTGAATTTTTCCATAGCTGCCTGGAAAGGTGAAAGGGAGGAAATGACTGCTATGAGACTTGTGGCAACACAGAATAGAATGGTACTTGATCAGTTGACTGCTGCCCATGGGGGTGTGTGCACAATTGTAGGTCAGTACTGTTGCACCTTTATACCTGCACATTATGCAGATGGAGGTGTCACTGCTTCAGCCATATGTAATCTGACTGCTTTGCAGGCTGCTGGAGCTAAGGATAATGTTAATGACTCATCACACTGGATAAACTGGTTGTTTTCCTCATGGAGGGGCCTTGCCATAAACTTGGTGGTGATTTTTGTAGTGATACTCTTGATCTTTTCATGTGTCATTCCTTGCATCCGTGATATGATGCTGAAACTTGTTCATGTGAATTTAATGTTATATCATGAGGTCACCACTGGAGATGATGGGGAAACAACACCAACTTAATGTTTTATGAGTACAGAGTAAAAGTATGACTGACATGCAGAAAACTGAAAGGAGATATATGTTCATGATGTGAATTTGAAATGTACTGAGTTGCAAGAGTAATCAAATATGTCTTGAAGTTCAGAGAAGTTGTTTTATCCCTGTTTGAGATTTTTTTTTTCACTTTATCCTGTTTATGTTCTGCTTTAATATATGTTGTATTTGAAATCACTATGTTACTAATCACTGTTTATCTATTATGCAGTTTTACTGTATTGATTGTTGTTTGATTGTTGATACTTTGTTGCATTCTCACATTAAGGCACTAATACACATAGATTAGGATGCAAGCACACATAGATCTCTAATACAAACCTACACATATATCTTTTACACGTATAATCATTTTTAGTCATTTTTATTGTTCTTCATTGAGGTTACATTTACATATGTATATTAACTTGTTTTATTAAATCACTGCTAATTTACTGACACATAGAGCGACAAATACATACACTATTCATCTCAATTTATGGTTAATCACCATCACTGGTTTAATTTTTCTCTTTTATGACTTAATTAGATGATTGATTTCTTTTTTGGAATAAAGGGTTTTATCCTCCCATACTCCCCAGGAAATGAAACATTCCAGTGGCACTCGGGAGTGGCAGCGGGGCCGATGGCGGACTTTCCTCATTAAAAAGTGAGATAGGATCTTTTGCAATAAAATGCTTTAGCATAAAATACACCAGAACTTAGCGAGCTGCCCAATGAGGTTTTAGAAGCCATAGTGTTTCATCTCTGATGCTTTTTAAGCATCAAGGGGGGAATGATAGGATATTTTCATGTTTCATTAATTATTCTATATGATTTTTATGCTGTATTATTCTATTTTATATTCGTAAATTTGTATCTGGTGCATATAATATGCCAATGTCTGATTCTCTGTGATTTTCCATTGTCTCAGAGCCTGAAAAGAATGTCTGTTATTCACTGTGAGATTAGGCTGAGCGAGATTGTAAATAATGATGAAGGTTTTACTGCTCTATTATATCAAACTGTTCTGTTCAGGGCCAGGATGTCCGGAGGGGAGTTGGGTTGAAAGAAAGATGGCTGCAGCTGTCTTCTCAAGGTCTGTCTGCCTGAGGTATAAAGAGTACCATCTTTGCAATGCATGTTAGGGAGTCAGTGTGAGCGGGCTCTGAGACACTCCTTGCTGTGACTAATTGCCTCCTTTCTGATCAGAAAGAACAAATGGTTCAGAACTTGGAAACTGCTTATTGATTATTGATTCAGTCTCAATCAATTCATTTTTGACCTAACATATCCCCCCAACATTCCTCTCTATGTGTCTACTAAAGTGGTGTCTCTCAACGGCGTTGAACTCAACAAATACCGCTGCCGCAGGGGAAGCAGTTCTCTGGAAGGTCTCCACTCCTACTTGTACAATGCTGTTCCTTTGCAACGGTGTGGCACCATGCCTTTCCAGGTTGATATTTTCAAAAATGTTACTACAAACCTCCACACAAACTTTTCATCCACTTGCCCTTATGTTTTTCCTTTTCTTGAAATTCTGGCAAGTAGCTGCACAAAATATGTTCACACACGTTTCAAATTACTTGCTCAATACCATATTTGTGTTGATTTTAAGCTTTGTTAGGTCACATTAATTATGAAATGCTAAACTTACTATATGCAAATATACGGGTATAATCACATATTTGTATAGACCATTATTTTTTTCATTATTTTGCAATAACTCATTTTAGGTCTACCTGATAGCCTTCACTGTCCAGTGGAATAGCAGAATGGAAGCCCTCAAAGTAGCCGGAGGCAGAGGACTGCGAACTTCCTCTGTTGACTCTCGCCAAATACAGCGACTGAACTATCAATCCTTTGTGCTGTTTGGGAAAGATCATCTCTTCGAACCAAACTTCGTAGCTCCACTGTCTTATCCACAGAAGTACGAGGGTCCTGTGGAGGAGGAGCTTCACATTTACTTGTAAATGTGCTTGGCAATAAACTTTATTCTGATTCTGATCAGGCTTTGCCCAAGGCCCCAACCCTTCCAACTGCATTGGATCCCCCCAACAGGCCACAGGTGCAGTATGATTCAGTAGAACTTCTGACAGGTGATAGGCAGAATGTTAAGACAAAGCTCCATCTTTCTGCAGGTACATCAAAACCATCAACTACTGCAACGTTACCAACTCTTGTTACCCAAGCCAGAGATAAAGGCACCAGTACTCTTGGTAGTCCCATCCCAGCCACATGGTCCGTCATTGCATTTTCAGGGACCTTCATGCAGTCAACAGTTGGTAATGTGCCCACCGCCTCCCTTGCCGCCAAAGTCTAAAGCAGTTCTCCCCAACAAATCAAAAAGACCATATGCTGCCTGTGAAATTCCCAACTGTGGTGGAAAGAGAAAGAGATAACACTCCATTGCAAGCAGACACAGCAGGGAGTAAGCAAAAAATATTCACCTTTTGCCTGAACACAAATCGTTCTACCACACCCGGTTTCGAAGGAGACTTCAAAAGTTTCGAACAGTTCAAGGAAGTGGTAGATGCGAAATTAAAAGAAAGTAAGAACGCAGCTGGACATTAAATTCTAATGTACATTTAATGTACTGTACTAACTGTGATTGGATTTTTTTTTTCATATTTTGTGTCCTCACATTGCAGGAAAAGGTGCCTTAATAGATTGCTTGTGTATTTTACACATTTACTTTTGATATGTAGTCCTTACTCCCACTTTTACAAAATACTCACTGCCCCTTGATAGTTTTGCTATGTTTGCCCAAATTTGCTGTTTTGTTTGAAAAAACTCTCAATTTCATAGTCTTGCCCAAATGCTCAGTGTTTATAATGTTACTTGACATTGGTGCAATTTAATGTTATCACTTTGTCCAAGGACACAACTGATGTGTCCAGTAGGTATTGAACCTTGCAATATTCATTCATTCATTCATCTTCTTCCGCTTAATCCTTTTTGGGTCGTGGGGGGTTGGAGCCTATCCCAGCATCTTTGGGCGAGAGGCAGGGTACACCCTGGACAGATCGCCAGTCCATCGCAGGGCCAACACAGAGAGACAGACAACCATTCACTCTCACAGTCATACCTAAGGACAATTTAGAATCCCCAGTTTTGATGCCGATTAACCTAACTTGCATGTTTTTGCAATATTATCAGTATTAATGATGATACAGTATAAAGGAAAATTACATGTGTGTATCTGGAAGAAGACCATGTGCTATTTCTTATGGCTGTATCTATGTATCTATGCATATGTCTTATGCAGTGTTCACTGTTTCTGTAAATACATGTGCTAAATGTACTGAACCTGTTTTCTCCAAAGGGAAGAAATACCAAAGACATTAAAACATGTTATACTGTATATATCATTTGGAAATGTAATCATTTGGAAAGGTTTTCACTTTTGTCAATCTGTCTTTTCAAAGTGACCATGAGTTGCGTGTGTGTGATTGTTTAAAAAAGGTGAATAAAAATAGATCAGGATTTTTCCCAATATAACTATCGTCAGGTTCAAATCTTCCAATGTGTTAATTGCATAAAAAGTATATTTCTCAACTAACAACTCATGAAATAAAAACACAAAAACAACATATTTAATTTTTTTATTATTCTTAAATTTATTTTGTATAAGGAAAAAAAAAACTTACGGAACTTATAACACATATCATACACAAAATCATTAATTCCCTTCAAAACACCACGTATGTGTATCACCACCAACAGATTCTGAATTATGCAAATGAGCTTCAGAGCCCCTGTTGACAACAGGTCCACCAACATCACCCGCTTCTAGCCGCAGGAGGGCGCGTCGCGATCACTTGATCACTCGGTCAAGCATGACCAGGACCAGGACTTCGAGGGGTCGTTGGCCGTTCCCTGGCAGTCTACTATCTGAGTACTAATCAAGGAAAACCCTGCTTAGCTTTCAAGATGAGAATAACCAGGGCTGTCAGGGGACACCTGGAGCCCAAGGCAGGAACATCAATAAAAGGACAGAAAAATTTGTAAAACATACTTTTATTCAAATGGCATTTTTTGGATGTAAATAGTACTAGCACAGGTTTCACATTGTTCCCGATATTTAACAAGCATTATGCCAAATGTGACACTTTTATGTAATGGACCCAGAAGCAGACACTTGACAAGTCATACAGCTGTTGTACACCGCGCTTAAGAAACTGAAGCCGGCGGACAGAGTCGACTGGACTCCTGAGCGAGAGCAGGCATTTTCTGAGGTTAAAACGGCCCTGGTGAACGCCGCACTACTGGCCCACCCGGACCCAGCGGCTAGGATAGCGTTCACTACCGATGCATCAGATGTGGCCATAGGGGCTGCCGTGGAGCAGTGCGTCGCCGGTTCTTGGCAGCCGCTCGCCTTTTTTAGCAGGTCTTTGCGTGACAATGAGTGTAAGTACAACGCGTTCGACAGAGAGTTACTGGCTCTCCACCTGGCCAAACATCACTTCCAGTTCTGGCTGGAAGGGCGCACCTTCACTGTGTTTGTGGACCACAAGCCACTTACGTACGTGATGACCAAGGTTTCAGAACCATGGTCGGCCCAGCAGCAGAGACAGCTGGCTGCGATCTCGGAGTTTACAACCGACATTCGACATGTGGCCGGTAAACTCAGTGTGGTGGCTGGCTGCCTTTCGCGCGCATTAGTGGCCCCAGTCTACGTGGGGATAGATTACACGGCCATGGCCGCTGCGCAGATCGGCGATGTGGACATTTGTGTGCTCCAGTCTGGACCAACAAAGTTAAGGCTGGAGAGCAGAGTGCTGCAACACGCCCCCCCCCCCCCCCCCCCCCCAGTCTGTGACCTCTCTACAGGCCACTCGCGACCGGTGGTCCCACGCGCTTGGCACCACCGCGTTTTTGAGTCTGTTCACTCCCTGGTGCACCCAGGAGTGCACGCGTCAGTCAAAATGGTGGGCGCAAAGTTCGTCTGGCCGAGCCTGCACAAACAGGTGAAAGAGTGGGCTGCAGCCTGTGTAGCGAGCCAACGAGCCAAGGTGCACAGGCACATGAAGGCTCCTTTGGAGCTGTTCCATATCCCGGCTAAGAGGTTTGACCACGTTCACTTGGACCTCGTGGACCCCCTCCCGCCATTGCAGGGGTTCACGCACCTCCTGACAGTGGTGGACCGCACCACGCGCTGGCCCGAAGCAGTCCCGATAGCTTCCACCGTGTCTGCAGATGTGGCACGCGCTTTTTTGACAACATGGGTGGCACGTTTTGGCACTCCTTTAGACATCACATCCGATCGGGGCCCGCAGTTTGTTTCCGACCTCTGGTTCGCCATGGCCCAGAGCCTGGGCATCTCAACTCATCACACAACTGCATACAACCCACAGGCCAATGGGTTATGTGAGCGTTTCCATAGGTCACTTAAAGCAGCGCTGAGAGCTTCGCTTACGGATGCAAATTGGGTGGACCGGTTGCCGTGGGTTCTATTAGGGTTGCGTTCCGCACGGAAGGAGGATTTGGCGGCCTCCCCAGCAGAGCTGTTTTTTTCCCAGCCGCTGCGGCTCCTCAGGGAATTTTTGCCAGATAACCCCGTGCCGAACACCGATCCATCCCCACGTTCAAGACATAGCGCAGAGGCAGGGACACTACCCGGCCCACCACTGTTTTACACACGCTTTTGTGCCAAAAAACTTGAAGGATGCGTCGTTCGCATTTGTCAGGCACGATGCCCACCGGGCCCATTGCGCCCGCCTTACGATGGCCTGTTCAGAGTGCTGGAACCCGGGGACAAACATTTTGTGTTAGACTTGGAGGGTCGCCGGGAGACAATCTGTATAGACAGGCTTAAGTCTGCCTTTGCTTTAGCAGATGAGCAGGTGGTGTTGGCCCGAGCTCCTCGGCGTGGAAGACCCCCACGGAGAACTCCCCAGGTAAATGAATCGTCAGATCAGTCACACGAGCATGCAGGTGTTTCCCCCCTCCCCATTGTCCCCCCACAGACGGACACACCCCCAGGAACCCCTCACCGGCACAGCAGCGCCTCGGAGCCGAAGACCCCCCGTTACAGCAGCTATGGACAGAGGCTGAAGCCCAAAGGACAT
This sequence comes from Pholidichthys leucotaenia, assembly GCA_020510985.1. Taxonomy (NCBI): domain Eukaryota; kingdom Metazoa; phylum Chordata; class Actinopteri; order Cichliformes; family Pholidichthyidae; genus Pholidichthys; species Pholidichthys leucotaenia. The sequence goes on from CM035836.1 coordinate 305,412,735, forward strand.
GGGGGTTAAGACTCAGTTTGAGACTCTGGGTGGGGGGGGGGGCGGTGGGGGGAAACCCACTCAGTAGTTACTCAGTAGTTTTCCCTCAGACTGAAGTGGCAGATCAAAGGTGGGGAGTGATATGTTAATGCAGCACCCCAGGTAGCAGAGAAGTGTTAGTGCTGTGATATAAAAGTGAGTGTCTGCAACCTGGTGGGAAGTTTTCTGATTCTGGTGAATGTGAGAGAGAGTGGAATAAAGTTTCTTCTGCTCGGAAAAGTTCGGCCTGGTTATTCTCTCCACAGTTTCAGGTTTCCTTGGAGAATACTTTGTGGTTCTTTATTGGCTCAGACATGTAAAAGTTTTTGACTGCATTATCCTGAGTCAACAATCCTTGGCATTTTGAGGAAAATTTGACAGATTTGAACTCCAAAGCTTTTAATACGATTGCAACATCGAGGCACCAGATGAATGTGAGGACTATTGTTTCTTAGATTACTTGTAACTGCCCTATGTAATATTCTAAAATTTACTACTTCTAAACATTAATATATTTCAGTAACAGTATTTCAATATCACTAGAAGCTGTCAGTGATGAACAACTATGAAGCATTTTGTTTGTTTTTAGGCCGACATTCATTTTTTACAGTGTCATCATTTTTTTCTATCTATGATAGAAACTATCTATGATTTGGAAAAAATAAATATCCATTTGATTTGTAATATTTCTAATCTGAGGAAGGTGGGAGGTCTCTCTGTGTTAGGTTTTTCCTTTTATTTATTTTTTTACCTCACTGCTTCTGTGTATGTGTGTTGGTGGGGGTGGGGAGTTGCGATGGGTCAACACATGAGGTAAACCATGTATTGGAAGTTTAAGAGCATGAATAGATGAATGGGGCTCGCGGCAGAACGGGGGATTAGCATGAGAATGGTGTGTGGATGCTGGAATGTCATGGTCTCTCTCACCTGGCCATTGCTTTTCAAACACAGCTCTGGCTCACATCAGCCAAGGGCATTCTCAACCTTCTCCCTAACAGAAGTTGATGATATGGAGAATAACCACACATTCCTCTACTTTGCATATGGTAGTAATTTGCTAAAGGAGAGACTTCAGCTTAAGAATCCCTCTGCGACAGTACATTGTGTAGCCAGGCTTAAGGTACAGTCTGAAATCAACCTTCCATGTAATGTAATGTACACAAATACACTGTAGTGATTTTTTTTTTTTATCTTTCAGGATTACAAACTAGTTTTTGGGAACCACAAAGGCCTTGCCAGTGACAGGTGGCATGGAGGTGTAGCCACCATAGAGCACAGCCCTGGAGACGAGGTGTGGGGTGTGGTGTGGAGGATAAACATGTCTGATCTGGAGTCTCTTGACAGGTAATTTTTTTGTTTATCAATTTCTTTTAAACTCCTGGACTCCCTTAAATGAAACTGACAAACATGTATTTTTGTGAACACATTCAGTCAAGAGAATGTCATGTTAGGTGCATATAGTCCTGTGGAGCTGTCAGTGAAGACACGAGGCCAGGATCTTAACTGTCGCACCTACATAATGAACAGCTGTGTGTATGCTCCACCATCGCCACAGTACCTGCAGGTAACACTTCACTGTCTTTTTGTTTGTGGCCACTAGAGGCATTTTGCACATGTCAAAAACGGTCTTCAACATAAACAAAGCTGTGTCTTATAAAGAATCTTTCAGACAAGGTTAACATCAGTATATATAATGACAATATTTGATGAATTGCACAACAATGCCAAAAGCAATGACCTTTGCTGTGTGGCTCCCTTAAAATTCAGTATTATTTTATGTCTGATCCAATATAGATATTTATGCAATATGACATGAGAAGGAGTTGACTCGTTTTCAGTGAGAGTTGGACTCCACCAGGGCTGCCCTTTGTCACCGATCCTGTTCATAATTTTTATGGACAGGATTTCTAGGAGCAGCCAAGGAATGGAGGGTGTCATGTTTGGTGAGCACAGGATCTTATCTCTGCTGTTTGCAGATGATGTTGTCCTGTTGGCTTCATCGAGCAATGACCTACAGGTCTTGCTGGGATGGTTTACTACTAAGTGTGAAGCGGCTGGGATGAGAATCAGCACCTCCAAGTCAGAGTCCATGGTCCTCAGCCGGGTGGATTGCCCTCTCCGGGTTGGGGACAAGCTCCTGCCCCAAGTGGAGGAGTGCAAGCATCTTGGGATCTCATTCACAAGTGAGGGGAGAATGGAGCGAGAGATTGACAGACGGATCGGAGCAGCCTCTGCCATTATACGGATGCTGTACCAGTCTGTTGTGGTGAAGAGGGAGCTGAGCTCCAAAGCAAAGCTGTTGTTTTACCGGTCAATCTACATTCCTACCCTCACCTATGGTCATGAACTTTGGGTAATGATTGAAAGAATGAGATCGCGGATACAAGTGGCTGAAATGAGCTTTCTTTGCAGGATTGCTGGACTCACCCTTACAGATAGGGTGAGGGGCTCAGTCATCTGGGAGAGCCTCAGAGTAGAGTCACTGCTCCTCCACATCAAAAGGAGCCAGTTGAGGTGGTTTGGGCATCTGATCAGGATGCCTCCTGGACTCCTCCCACTTGAGGTGTTCCGGGCATGTCCCACTAGGAGGAGACCCCGGGGCAGACCTAGGACACATTGGCGAGACTATGTCTCCCAGCTGGCCTAGAAACATCTTGGTATCCTCTCTGAAGAGCTGGAGCAGCTGGCCGGGGAGAGGGAAGTCTGGGCTTCTCTGCTTGAGCTGCTGCCAGTGCAACCCGGACCCCCAGAAAAGCGGTAGAAAATGGATGGATGGATAGATAGATGGATGGATGGCTGGATGAAATGAGGGTGGACAGACAGACTGACGGATGGAGGGACAGAATGGCTTCACCGGAAGGAGCTAAAAATGTATTTGTTTAATCAGTTAATTTGCTCTGGTTTGAAAAATAATCCCTCCTGACTTTATCCAGTTTAACAGCATTGAAAGAGTCCAGGATGAAGTCATGATTATGTTTTCACCACATACATAGGTATTACAAGTCTCTGAATGAGATGATAACTCTAACCTCAGCTCGTCCATTTTGTTGTCAGCTCATCCACTGTTAGGGCATAGTTGACAACTTTTTTCACCCAGAAGTTTACAAGGCACCGGGCTGCACATTTGGATCATGAAGGTCTAGATTTTGAAGACTGTCTCATTTCAAACAGCACCTCACTGTCAAAATTAAGGTATATAACACAGCATTAAGTTTCTGACATGTTAGAAGAAATAACTGACAATCACTATAGTTTAAAAACTGGAAAACAGCTTAAGATAAGATAAGATAAACCTTTATTAGTCCCACAATGGAGAAATTTACAATATTGCAGCAGCAAAGGAACAGCAGCACTCAGAGCAATAATAAATAATAAAATACTGCAAAAACAGTACATACACAGTGGAAGAAGTTAAAAAGATGTGGAGTGATACATATATGTTGAAGTGTCCAAGTGCAGTTTTCAGGGAATGCAGTCACTCCTGGAATTCCTAATGTTCAGTCAAATTTCTTGGTTGGAACTAACTGTTGTATAATGTCTATCTTGCAATCCCAGTACAAATCTGATACAGCACTTATTGCCTTAATAAACTCAGCATACACTTTTCTTTTATATTTCTGTAAACATCGCATGAAGCACATATATTGCACAAATTACCTTTGATGAACTTCTAGTCCAGGTGTAAGTAACTGCCCTCGTTTGTTTTTTTAAATATATATTTTGTCATTTAAACTGCTTTCAAACTATAATTGGTGAGCTGCAGTCGTGTGTTCCATTAGCATAAACTAACACCTCAACAATCTTTCATGGCTTTTTCAAACTTCAAGGAGACGTGGGTCTGATCTCCCGTAGATAACAGTGCATTTCTTCAGTGTATCACGTTTCATGTCCTCACATCGCTGATGTCACATGAATGCAACATGAGCCTTGAGGCTGGTGATGCCGGCCACTACTGATCAGTTGAGAGTTCCCAACATTTTTATTTTAAGTCTTTTAATTTTGTCACCTGTGCCAAAGCCATCAGATCAGTGGGTGATTGGAATACACCGATCTGTATATTTCAGCGGTTGCTGCTGTCTGTCCTCCTGTTGCAAAGTGTACCTGACCTTTCACATAATTACCATTATTCTTTCATATCAGCACTGAATACTTTCATATTTACAAGAAGACATGGCGTGTATGTGTGTGTTTGTGTGTGCATGTGTGTGTAGGATGTTTTTTTTTAGGGAGCTGTCACGGAAAAAAGAGGAGCATATAAATTCACCTTTATTAAAAAAAAATAAAAGATGTTAAGATGTATCACACATCCCATACCCTCAAGTGACAAAGAGATTAAGTTCATACTTTTAATTGTTGTTACTATACTCTGTCATGAACTTGGGTTTGATGGTTTCAAACCCAGTTCTATGACACTGTGACTATTTTGTCTCTTTGTGTGTTTTTGTTTCCCATTATCAGGCACTCTCAGGGAGCCTCTGGGGTCCGCTCGTCTCCCTGACAGCTCAGCCATGCCTCCCTCTCCTGGCAATCTTATCAGCTGTTTGTCATTATGGTGTTTACCCCTCTGCTCACGCACACACACACACACACACACACACACACACACACACACACACACACACACACACACTTCCTCTCATTCTCAGGCTCATGCACTCTCTTGCACGCATACACTCACACACCCATTTATCCTCTCTGCCATGCTCACTGATGACATTTACACACCTGTTTCCACTTTGTGCTGCCACTCACTCCTACTCTCTCTCCCTCATTACCCACATCAGCAATCTCTCCCCTGATTAGGTTTGACATTATTTAAGCCCTGTGTCTGCGGGAGCAGATTGCCGGACCATTGTCCTACACTGTGTCTGTCCACTCAGTGTTTGTTATCTGCTACTCATGATTAGATGCCCTGCCTGCTGTTCGTGATACCGCATCACTCTGGGTGGCGTTGATCTTTTCCTACAGTTTGGTTTTTGGATATTGCTCGGACTAACTCGGACTGCTCCAGCTGTGTGAGTACAAACTATTTCACTCCTGCCGTCCAGTTCCGTCTGGCGGTTCCTTTTCCGGGTACTTTATCCGATCCTCCTCTGCAGTCCTGTCTGACACGGAACATTTTCCATATGTTTTACTCACCTGGTTCTGTAGAGCGTCCTGGAGGACTTCCCTGTGTATCCCGAACTACTCACCTGTTTTTTTGTAGTGTTAAATCACATCCTATCATTAAAATACGCACAACTATCTCCTGCATGTGGGTTTTAATTCCTTCCTCCGTACGCTGCATAAAAGCGCACAAGGAGATCGTAACATACTCTTCTTATTAGCGGTGTTGGACGATTACATTTTTTAATCGTGATTAATCTTTTGGAATGTTGAGTTAATCGTGATTAATAATGCGTTAGTCGTGTTTTTTTCTCCTTTTTTCTCCTCCGTTTTTTTCCTTTTCTCTTGTAAAGATGGACAATGGAGGTATCTTTGAGCTCCTGGGGGATACCTTCCTGCTGCCACATGGTCTGAAAGAGCTTGGTGAGTTTCTGTATTAGAACTGGTCCTCCTGCCTTGTAGATTTCCACTGGGATGGAGTCAGTGCCTGGTGCTTTGCTGTTCGAAAGGAGTTTGATCACTTTTTGGACTTCTGATTCCATTGAAGGTTTTGCCAGAGACGTGTTTACCTCTACTTGGGGCATGCGAGTGATAGCTTCTGCACTGATGGACGAAGTTCTGTTCAGGACGCTGCTGAAATGCTCTGCCCATCTTTCCAGGATTGCGTTCTTGTCAGTGAGGAAAGTTAACCCGTCAGCACTGAGCACTGGTGATGTTCCAGAAGACTGAGGCCCGTAGATGGTCTTAAGGGCATCGTAGAAGCGTTTGGAGTTGTTGCTGTCAGTGTACTGCTGTATTTCATCTACCTTTTTGCTGAGCCAGAAGTCCTGCATCTCTCTGAGCTTTGCCTGCACCTTTCCTTTGATGGAGTTGAAGGTTGCCTTCTTAGAGGCAGATCTGCTGTCTTGCTGGTACGCTCTGTGGGTTTCACGCTTCTCGTCAAGCAGCTTTTGGATGTCCTCATCATTTTCATCGAACCAGTCTTGGTGTTTGTGGGTGTTCTGGCCCAGATGAGTGAGTGAGGTGTCGTACACCATGTCTCTGAAAACTGCCCAGTCTTCTTCTGCTCCATACACCCCAAGGTCGAGCTGACTAAGCTTGCTGTCCAGGTCCTCACTGAGGTTCTGTCGCACAGAGTGCTGTTCCAGCTTGCTGACACTGAGTCTCTTGTTTGCCTTTTTCCCCCATGGACGCTATTTGGGCTGGGTGTGCATGTTGAGCTTTGAAACAATGAGTCTGTGATCCATTCAGCAGTCTGCGCCACACATCGCCTTTGTCACTCTAACGTCCTGCCTGTCTCACCTTCTCACAATGATGTAATAGATCAGATGCCATTGCTTGCTGCGTGGATGCATCCAGGAGGTCTTGCTGCGATTAGGCAAGTGGTAGACGGTATTAGTGATCAGAAGGTCACGAGAGGCGCACATCTTCAACAGGAGAAGACCTTTGCTGTTGCACTTTCCAATTCCATTTCTCCCAAGGACTCTCTCCCATGTCTGGTAGTCTGTACCAACTCTGGCGTTAAAGTCTCCAAGACCAGTGAGTTTGTCCTCCTTTGGTACGCCTTCAATGAGAGTCTCTAAGTCCTCGTAAAACTTGTCTTTGATCTCATCTGGGTTTGTCATGGTGGGGGCATTTGCACTGATGAATGTGGCATTGCGTTTTCCTTGGAGGGGGAGCCGCAGGGCTATGCGCTACAGTGGTCTACTGTGCCGTGCTGTCTGTGCTGTATCGTGTTGCGCTCTGCTGAGGCATGTATAGCAAGCTCTTTTATACATGTTATACAAACAGAGAGAATGCATGGCACATTAGCATATTGATATACATATCAGTCAATACATATGATTAGCCTGACCAACTGGCGCCCGGACGTCTTCTGCTTAATCCAGGGATGTATAAACAATAGTCCATTGCTCTGGTTGTCCCCCCAGGGGTTCTCTGTCTGTATGTGAATGGTCCTCTGCTTCCCCTGGACTTATGAGTGTGAGGATTGAATGTCCATGTAGATTATGGTGGGTCATCCCCCAGGGCTCCCCCGAGAACACTCAAAAGGGGCTGTGAACCCCCCCCCCCCCCCGTCGTTTGGGCTCCAGCTCTGGTAGAACTGTCGGAGGGCATGTCAGTCCATGGGGGGGATGGGGGAGGGGTGGAAAAAAACAGTGTGCTCCGCTCCGGGTTCCAGCACATTGAAAGGCCGTGGATCGTGGGCGCATGGGCCGGTGTGCGTCGTGCGTAATGGAACAAGACGGCAATCAGCCGGCTTTAGGGAGTGAGGTGCGGGAGGAGCGCTGTGGAGGAGGAGGGGGAGGGGGTGGGCGTAAGTGAGTGCCGGCCCGGGACGTCAAAGGTGTCTGGGCCGTGCAAAAATTGCGTGTGGATCCGCGATGGTGAGGGACTTTCCCATTAAACCTGGAGGTGATCCACAGGGGCTGTGAAAAAAAATTATGTCTCTGACTCCTCTCATGGCTCGATCCAGCGAGGATGTGGAGAAGTCAAGTGGCCAAATTCCCCGAGGATGCGTAGCAGCTGTGAATCAACTGCAGCTGTGTGAGGGACTTGGCGGTTTGGCTTTTAGGTGTGGGAAGCATCCCTAAAGCCATCGGGGACAGCAATCTGCTAAATTCCCCTTGTGCGCCGTGGCTGAGAAACCCATACAAAGTCCTGTGTGTGGGCTGCACATCTGCTTCAGGTGCGTGAGCAGCCCTGAAGGTTCCGAGGCTGGCGATCGGCCATGTTTCTCGGGCATGTGCAGCGGCGGAGGATGCTGTATCAGTCTGTGGAGCCGGCTTGACCCTGTGCGTGGCGCGTGCATGGTGCAGTAACCACTTAGCTGGCAGTTGCGCTGTCCTCGTAATCCTGCAGTGTGCGTGCGGGGCTTATGTGCGTGGGAGGTCCGCTTGTCGCGAGCTGAGTCAGGGTCGGGGAGCTTGGTGTAAATCAACGCAGTCGGCGTCGATGATTTCCCCGTTCAGGCTGCTTCCTTAATTTTGCTCGTGTCGCCGTTCATGGTGCGTGTCGGTTCAAGTGCTGCCTGCTCCGGGGCGCGCGCTCTGGTGAGGATGAAGAGGTTGCAGGCGTTCTCTGGTCCTCTGCTGTCCACAGCGTGGTGAGAGGGAGCAGACGGTCATTCTCTCTCGTCAGGTCACCAGTGTGGAGGGATAAGATCAGGCGAGGGGCGCACCATGACACGTCGGAGGTCACCAGTTGGTCAGGCTAATCATATATATTGACTGATATGTAGTGATGGGTCCATGAGGCGTCATGATGCGTTTCGACACATTGCAAAACTGTATTGATACTGTGTTGATACTGTGTCACTGAATGCTGACACCTGCTGGACCTTAAAAATCCCTACATGCAACCTAGTTGACAGACTCAACTGACACTGATTTGATGACCTAGTATATACAATAATATACTGCTCCAAAAAAATAAAGGGAACACTGTCCCTCAAACTGTCCACTTAGGAAGCAACACTGATTGACAATCAATTTCACCTGCTGTTGTGTGATTTTGTTGTCAGCACATTCAACTATGTAAAGAACAAAGTATTTAATAAGAATATTTCATTCAAATCTAGGATGTTTAATGTTCCCTTTATTTTTTTGAGCAGTATATAATTTAAGTCAATGTATTTTATATTGCATTATTTCATATCTTCATTTTAATTTCAAATATCGTTGATATTTTTAGATACAGTCAATAAATAATGTGAACATGTATCATAATGTGAAAATCTAAGTGAATATGTTGTGAATGAGGATGCTTGTGGACTGGGATTTTTTTTTTTTTTTTACAAATTTTTATTAAAAACAAAAAAGCTTTTCCAACGTTCTGAAATTGAGTCTGTTACGCTTTTTTGATACAACTTCTCCAGCTGTAGAAAACACCCGCTCACACGACACAGATGAGGCTGGAGTGCAGAGAAATTGTAAGGCAAGCTGAAAGAGATTTGGATAGATGGTCTTTTGGTTGTCCCAGTATCTCAGGGGATCCTGGGACCTGGCAATATTGCCTTCTGCCAGGTATCTCTGCACCTCCTGGATGGCATCAGCTGTGGCACTTTTGGTCTGCCTGCCCACTTCGATGTTGAGATGTTGCCAAAGGTTATCTAAAAAACAACAAATTGGTATTTTAGTACATGATTTCCAAACAACAACAAACAAATAATGCTGAATAACATGCCTGAAGTGGGTGCAGACAGCTGTTGTGAAGACGGTCCCGTCTAAATTGAGACTATGTGCAATGCAAATTGAGTGCCGAATTTGGAGCTGTCTAGTAGATGCAATCATGTTTGGTGCTGCGTCGGTCACAAAACACTTTACTTTATTGGTTATGGCCAGTCCTCCATCATGTCCCTTTTGACTTGGGCCAAATTGTCAGCAGTGTGACTTTGTGGAAAGTATTGCACTCCCAACACAGACGTACACAACTGCAAATTCTCATTAATGTAGTGACAGGTAAGAGCCAAGTAAGCCTCCATGTTCACAGATGTCCACATGTCAGCTGTTATACTCACTGCCACAGCTTGCTGTACTTGCATTTTCACTCGTTCCCGTTCCTCCTCGTACTTTTTGGCCACCATTTGTTTGATGGTCTGAAAATTACACCAAGTCAAACCAAAAGCAAATCCATATATTTAAATTAAAGATTAAATAAATTGGATATATCAACTACTACTTTAGATAATTTCCACAAACCTTTCTGGTTGGCAAAACATATGAGGGCTGAAGGGCGTGAACCAGTTCCCTGAACCCTTCACTCTCCACAATGCTGAGGGGCTGGCAGTCCTTCAGGATGAAATTGAGCACAGCTTCATCCAGCATCTGCTTCCTGGAAGCTTGATGGTTAAAAATGAAGTAAAGAATAAATTAATAGGAATTAATTATCAATAAAGCAACTGTGAGTAAGTAGTAGAAGGGCTGTATACCTGAGTCTATCCTGGGTGTATCCGAGACTTCATTTTCATGCCTGGCCCTATAATGTCTCAGCATTGAGGAGGCGCTTTTGTTTAAATATGACAGCTCTGTTGAACAAATGCGACATTTAGCCTGCAGAAAATATGAAGAGTAAACTAAGAGTCACTTTCAGATGAATTTGAATTCAGATAGATCAAGTGGAAACTCAGAGGAACAGGATGAAACAACAAGGAAATTAAAACAAAGAAAACAGTATTTTAAAAATACTATTTTTAAATACCTTATTTTCCGATATCAGATCAAAATGGTCCCATACGGCGGAAACCTTTCTTTTTCCTTAAGGCTGCTGGTGCTCCATAATTTGTGACAAATTTGCACAAGGACTGTGCGCAACACATACGAGAGTCTTTAGGCAAATGCATCCCGTTGACAGATGCGCTTCCTTATAAACGCTGGCACGTCAGTGTTTCGACGCGCTAGCGTCACGTGACTTTCTTGAAGCGATACGCACTTACACGCACCGACACAGGGTTTTGCTCTATGAGCTCGACGCATGCGCCGACGCATCGGTGTTGCCAGACCCATCAGTACTGATATGTAGTATATCAATATGCTAATGTGCCATGCATTCTCTCTGTTTGTATAACATGTATAAAGGAGCTTGCTATACATGTTTCAGCAGAGCGCAACACGATACAGCACACACAGCACAGCACAGCACAGCACAGCACAGTAGACCACTGTAGCACACAGCGCTACAAGTGTGTCTCATTTTGATGGAGGAGATAAAACTCTGCAACCTTCCAGCTCGTCTCATCTTGCCTGAATTGATTCCTCCATAACATCAATTTAATTATTTCAGCACAGTTTTCAACCCATTTTAATCATGTTTTTAATTCACTTCATTGCCTTTTCTTCTTCTTCTTCTTTATCCTCTGGCTGCTTCCTTTAGGGGTTACGACAGTGAACCATCTGCCTCCATCTTACCCTAACCAAGTGATTCTCAATTATTTCCTGTTACGCCCCCTCTAGGACGATGAAAATATTTCACCCTCCCCCACTCTCTGCCGCGACTATAAATATTATCATTTGTCTATAAAATTGTTATAAGTACATCTCTGCTTCTCTGTGTATAACACAGTGTGTCCACTCAGCATTAGGCGAGGCCTTCTTGATGAGTGTCCAAAGTCCTTTTCCCATCCCTGCCATGGTCTGTGCACCATCACTGCAAACACCAATGCAGTTCTCCCACTTTAGCCCATTCTCAGTCAGGAGCGCAGTCCAGCATTTTGAATAGCTCTTCAGCTGTAGCTCTGTCTCTGACATGTTTACAAAAAAGTAGATCCTCACACAGGGAGTCTGTCATGTCAAAACGTACATAAACCGTAAACAAACAGTCTGTTGCTGTCAGTTGCTTCATCAAATTGTGAGGCAAAACGTTTGTCTTTGAGTTGATCTATCAGCTGTTCTTTAAGATCGTTAGCAATGTCATTTATACGTCTGGCGACAGTGTCATTGGACAGAGGGATAGTTTTTATTTTTGCAGCACTTGCGTCATCCAGCATGACAGAGACCATGTCTATTGCTGCAGGCAGTATCAGCTCCGCTGCTATGGTGTGGGCTTTTTTGCACTGAGCTATTTGGTACGCCACCTTATATGATGCTATCTGTGCTCGCTGGTTTACTGAAGTAGCATTCACAAAGCGGGATGATTGTTGGCAATATTCGGCACGTTTTCGCTGAAAAAACTCAAGCGGCTTATCAGCGTGACTGGGGTGTATTGTCTTTAAGTGACGCCTTAATTTATTTGGCTTCATGCTGGCCGCTGCCAACATTTTTAGATACAGTAAACACATCGGTCTTTCCTGGTCTCCCACCGTAGTCGCAGTGAAGCCAAGCGCTACATACGCTTCGTCATATTTCCTCGTCTTAGCTTTCGGGAGACTTTCGTTTGTCTCATTATCTCCGTCTCTCTCCGCCTTTCTTTTCATCACTGTTAAATATTTTTCCATGGTGTCTCTTGAGGGTTTGTTCACTGCACTTCATATCTCCTGCTCTGTGCTGTTTGTGCGCATGCACAGTGCAAAAAACCCTTCACCACAGAGCTAATACTCCCTGCGCACACTCTGACAATGAGAGCACCACTGCCACCTACTGTAGTGGATGTGCAATTACACTTTATTCTAGTACGACAAAAAAAGCATGTTCCCGTGGTCGCACGCAGCCTCCCTGACATCGCACCACACCCCACTATTTGAGAAGGACTGCCCTAATCCCATGTGTCCTCTTCTGCCATGTCAACCTTCTCCATGTCCTCCTTCACTACATTCATGAAGCTTCTCTGTGGTCTTCCTCTTTTTCTCCTGCCTGGCAGCTCCAACATCCTTTAACCAATATATCCACAATCCCTCTTCTGTACATGTCTAAACCATCTCAGCCTTGCCTCTCTTGGTTGTGAATCAATATAAATATTTATATCCAGCAGCCGGAGGAAGACAAACACGAAAGTCCAGTGAGGATGTCACAGCCACTAGCATCGCTAGCTTCATGTTACGTTTTTTAATAGAACTTTATTGAACAAAACAAATACGAACAATCAAGGCACATTTTTAATTTTTTTTTTTGTAACAGCAGCTTTGAAAAGAGAGGTAGAAAGAAATAACACAAAATAGTAAAACCAATTACACTAAGACTGTGAGGTTCTCATTCTACAAGCGTATATGTACTCAACAAGGATAAAAGTTTTTGAGCCTTCTTATCCATTGAAAGACATAGTGAGTTTAGAAAGTTTACGAGTGTGGTCTATATTTATCATATATTCCATAACCTACATATGTTGAAGCATGAGAGAATGTTTGGTGATTACATATGTAAGGCGACTTCACACCTCAGAACAGGACAAAGAGATCTCAACCGCCAGTGAGGATCAAAGAGTTTCCCAGGCACTGCGGTGGAGACCGGAGGAGCTCTCCTGACCCCCCAGGGCCATGAGGAGGGGTACAAAGACAATGGGGATTAAGATAAGGAGGGATGTCAGCTTTGGATTTGCATGTCTTTTGTTATGTGCAAGTATAAGTTCTGAGAGCCGGAGGTGTTCGGTCTCTTCTTCCTTCTTCTGCTGCTGCACTAGGATGAGACTTGTTAGAGGAGCTGATAATAAACTTTGGTTTATATATTACATCGCCTCGTTCTTCCAAGCTCTTCTACACTGGTGACCCTGACGCGAGGATGGACCAGAGGCGTTCCCCCGCGATCGACTCATCTGTGGCGACCCAGGCAGACGCCGGCGCCCACGCAGACAGGGGAACAGATGGACGACGTTCCCCCACGGCAGAAGTGATAGAGAGGGCTCAACCGAGCACCAGCGCCGCTGTGAGAGCTGAAGCAAGGCACTCTCACCCTGCGGACACAGCAGTGACGGTCTACACAAATGCCATCACCGTCAACCTGCCGGACTTCTGGCAGGAAGACCCTGCCTCATGGTTTCTGCAAGCTGAAGCCCAGTTTGCACTTGTGGGCATCACGGCTGACGATACAAAGTTCTATCACATCATCGCCAAACTCAACGCCGCCACTTCGAGATGTGCGCGGAGCATAATCCAACGGCCGCCAGCCCAGGACAAATATGAAGAACTGAAAGCGACCATCGTGGCAAATTACGTCCCCTCAGCCGAGGAGAGAGCCGAGAGGATCCTGGCGGTTTACGGCCACAGAGGAGGCAGACCCAAGGCCCTCATGGAGGACTTGCTGCAACTTAAAGAAGAGGACAATGACAACTTCCTCTTCCATTTCATATTCCTCAGTATGCTGCCGCCACACATGAGAGGGACGCTGGCCAACATGCGATGCAGCACCCAACAAGACTTCCGCACGCTAGCTCACGAAGCTCAACGGCTCGTCAACGCCTGCAAGGAGCAGACACCCACAGCAGCATCCGCAGACCTCAACGCTGATGTCCGGAGCCACGAGGAGCCACAAATCACCGAGCAGAATCAGCCCGCGGTGACAGCGACACGGCCAGGACGCAACAGACGGAGCAACGTTTGTTATTTCCACCACCGCTTCGCCGAGAAGGCTTACAAATGCGTTCCCCCCTGCAAATTCACAATTTCCGGAAAACGCCGAAGCCGAGAGCCGTTAACAGCGGCGGTTCTCGGCGAAAAAAGCAAGCTTTTATATCTGACGGACGGACACACCGGCAAGCGGTTCCTTATCGACACGGGAGCTCAACTAAGTTTTGTCATGCCCTCCCAAGCAGATCGGGCCATGGGCCCCCGGGGCAATGGAGCGGTGGCAGCCAACGGCTCCACCATCGACACTTTTGGCAAAAAGAGCCTGCACCTCTGCATCCACGGCCGCAACTACAGATGGACATTTGTTGTAGCGGCGGTGAGTTTTAACTTGTTGGGTGTGGATTTTTTGTGTGCACATGGGTTATTAGTTGATCTAGCGAACAGGCGCTTGGTTAATGCACTGTCCTTTGCTTCTATTCCCTGCTCAGCTCGAATTTCTCCACCTCCCGTGCAGGCTAGCGTCACCACAGCAGGAGGTAAGTTTGATCAACTCCTCACCCAATTTCCAGCACTCACAATTCGCAAATTCTCAGCCACTATGGCTAAACACGGGGTTGAACATTTTATTCCCACAACGGGCCCACCCATATTTGCCAAAGCTCGGCGCTTAGACGCGGCCAAGCTCGCCATAGCTCGGGACGAGTTTACCACCCTTGAAAAATTAGGCATTATTAGACGCTCGAAAAGCCCCTGGGCGTCACCACTTCACATGGTTCCGAAATCCGACGGTTCTTGGAGACCGTGCGGCGATTACCGCAGATTAAACAATGCGACAGCGCATGACCGCTACCCAATTCCTCACATTCAGGATTTTTCACTGCATCTGGCGGGTGCGTGCATTTTTTCAAAAATAGACCTGGTCCGCGGTTATCATCAAGTCCCAGTTCGAGCAGAGGACATTCCTAAAACAGCTGTAATAACCCCTTTCGGCCTTTTTGAATTTTTGCGAATGCCTTTCGGCCTCAAAGGCGCGGCTCAAACCTTTCAGCGGATGATGGATGCAGTATTACGCGACCTCCCTTTTGTTTTCGTCTACCTCGACGATATGCTGGTAGCCAGCCCGTCTGAGGAAGAACACGAGCAGCATCTCACTATGGTTTTTCAGAGGCTAGAAGAGCACGGGTTAATAATCAATCCAGCCAAATGCAAATTCGACGTGTCACAAATTGACTTTTTAGGACACAAAGTTTCTCCGAAGGGGGCAGTCCCACTTCCAGACAAAGTTCACGCGATAAAAAGTTTCCCACGGCCACAAACGGTCAAATCGCTGCAGGAATTTTTGGGAATGGTTAATTTTTACAACCGTTTCCTCCCCCACGCAGCTCAGCTCATGCAGCCCCTATATGACGCGCTCAGAAAACAAAAAGCTTCCAACGCGGTCGAATGGACCCCGGAGCACGAACGCGCCTTCGCGGAAGTAAAAAGCGCCCTAGCTAATGCCACATTGATGGTTCACCCTGATCCCTCGGCCCGCATTGCGCTAACCACAGACGCTTCGGATCTAGCTATAGGGGCAGTTGTAGAACAACATGTCAGCGGAATCTGGCAACCTTTGGCATTCTTCAGCAAATCGCTAAACCAAACCGAGCGTAAATACAGCACTTTTGACAGGGAGCTGCTAGCGCTTCATTTATCCATCCGCCACTTCCAGTTCTGGTTAGAAGGGCGGAGTTTCACGGCTTTTGTAGACCACAAACCGCTCACCTTTGCTATGGCTAAAATTTCCGAACCGTGGTCAGGCAGGCAACAAAGACAGCTGGCTGCGATTTCAGAGTTCCTCACAGACATTCGACATGTGGCAGGCAAACTTAACGTGGTAGCAGACTGCCTCTCTCGCGCTGTGACATCGTCAGAGGAGATTATACTACCTCAGCCGCGGAACTCTTCACCAACGCGGACACATACGCGGCCCCAATCCATGCAGGGATAGATTATGCAGCCATGGCAGAGGAACAAAGTAGTGATGCGGACGTGCGCGCACTCTTGTCTGGACCAACAGGGTTAAGGCTGGAGGAAAGGGGTTTACGCGACGGCGTGCCCCCCCTAATATGCGATATCTCAACCGGCCGACCTCGCCCGTTAGTCCCAGCTGCATGGCGCCGCCGTATTTTTGACTCAATTCACTCCCTCCCGCACCCAGGTGTGCGTGCCTCGGTTAAAATGGTCGCCGAAAAGTTTGTGTGGCCTGGCCTGCGCAAAAACGTAAAAGAATGGGCAAAAACTTGCATTTCTTGTCAGCGCGCCAAAATACACAAACACACAAAAGCCCCTCTGGAGCCTTTTCCAATCCCTGCTAGAAGGTTCGACCACGTTCATGTCGACCTCGTGGGACCACTACCTTCCTCCCAAGGTTTCACACATCTGTTAACAATGATAGACCGCACCACGCGCTGGCCAGAGGCAGTCCCTCTGGCGTCAACCACAGCGGAGGAAGTCGCTCGCGTTTTTTTGACAAACTGGGTGGCACGTTTCGGCGTCCCATCGGACATCACGTCCAATAGGGGGCCTCAATTTGTCTCAGAGCTTTGGTCAGCCATGGCCAGCAGCTTAGGAGCGACAATTCACCGCACCACCGCTTATCACCCTCAGGCTAATGGGTTATGCGAGCGTTTTCACAGATCTTTAAAGGCCGCCCTCAGAGCCTCACTAACGGATACAAATTGGGTAAATAAACTTCCCTGGGTTTTATTGGGGTTGCGTGCTGCACCCAAAGAGGATCTAGACACCTCTCCAGCAGTATTAGTTTTTGCACAACCTCTCAGGCTCCCAGGTGAATTTTTACCAGAGAACCCAGAGCAAGGGCATCTTCCAGCCCCGAGGTTTTTAGGCAGCAACGGACCGGACTCTCTCCCCGGTCCGGCTCATCACTCTTTTCCACGGGTTTTTGTCTCACAAGCTTTAAAGAACGCTGAATTCGTTTTTGTTAGGCATGAAGCTTTAAAACCAACTTTCCGCCCACCATACGATGGGCCATTCAGAGTGCTGGAACCTGGTGATAAACACTTTGTGCTTGATTATGGGGATAGAAAAGAAACAGTCAGCATTGACAGACTTAAACCTGCCTTCTTGTTGAAAGACAAGCCTGCACGGTTGGCGAGAGCACCTCGGAGGGGTAGACCCCCCAAGAGAAAAGACTCAGCCCCCCTGCAGGGAACAAATAATCACTCTCCTCCCCAAGCTGCAGATTCCTTACAGGAAGGTCCCAGCAGGATGCCCAAGCGGACCCACAGCAGTTTTGGGAGAAGATTAAAACCCAGACGGCACAGAGACTGATACAAACTACTCAACAGTTGTTCACTAATTGTGCTGTAACAGTTTAGGACTGACTTGTGATTTTACTATGCTGTTATGATTACCACTGAACTCTCTTAGGGGCATGGCTGCTAGAAAGTTTCTTCTGTGGCAAGAGGTGTAGCAGTTAGTATGTCATAATAATTATCTTAAACTGTGAATTTTTCTATTGTCCTTTTCTTAGTCGTTTGGGGGGGGGCTGTGGTCTATATTTATCATATATTCCATAACCTACATATGTTGAAGCATGAGAGAATGTTTGGTGATTACATATGTAAGGCGACTTCACACCTCAGAACAGGACAAAGAGATCTCAACCGCCAGTGAGGATCAAAGAGTTTCCCAGGCACTGCGGTGGAGACCGGAGGAGCTGCCCTGACCCCCCAGGGCCATGAGGAGGGGTACAAAGACAATGGGGGGATTAAGATAAGGAGGGATGTCAGCTTTGGATTTGCATGTCTTTTGTTATGTGCAAGTATAAGTTCTGAGAGCCGGAGGTGTTTGGTCTCTTCTTCCTTCTTCTGCTGCTGCACTAGGATGAGACTTGTTAGAGGAGCTGATAATAAACTTTGGTTTATATATCACATCGCCTCGTTCTTCCAAGCTCTTCTACAACGAGGTCCTTTTTCCACACATTAAAGTGTGGTACAGATTTCATAAATTGGCATTTGTGAATGAAATGTTTTGCTAAACCCTCAAAATATCCACTAAAAAAATGTTGATCTTTATCAACTAAAAATATTCCAAATTTAATAAAAGACATGGAACTAGTCTGTAAATGAATGTTACCAGATTCCTTCCACTGCCAACACTGCCAACTGCCAACAGTGGAATGATGACCAGAATTCACCAACAGGCCCACATGCAAAAAAAGATGTGCTCTACTGATTCAATGTCATTCATTGTCAAAACCTTTGGTGTAAAAATTGATTAGATGGATAAATATCCAGTGATGCTTAATTCCGGTGCTGAGGCGGCATGAAATAATAAGCGGCGAAGTGAGAGTTTAAAAGGGTGTTTATTATCATTCATCCCGCCATCATAAGACTCACTCCAGCCCTGTGCAGGCGGGCTGGAGCGGGTCCTCAGGCTCTCGTGAGGAGATACAGAATGCGTGTGTCAGCAGCAGTAGTCAGAGAGAGGGTGAACATGAATTTCAGTCAGCTTATATACCCAGTTACAGACAATACATGAAAGGCATGGCACATTAACATCACAGTACTGAGCAGGAAAGAGCCAGACGAAGCGAGGCTGCCTGTTGACATTAATACACACATTTCACTGTTATGTTAATTGCTCTAGCCGAGTGCTGTGCTTGTCCCAGTCTGTTGTGGGGGTGCCCCACAGTGCCACATGAGTCGGCAGCCTTTTTGCAGCAACAGCTCAGTTCTGAGTTTCTTTCTCGTTTTTATTTACTGTCCGTTTTTTATTTGCCACAACTTTTCTGATCTTGTTCCCCCTATATTCATCACGGACGCCAAGGACACTAATATCGCTGTACTGGCGTTGATATTAGTGGTCTTCTACTCATATCGCCAATGACTGCGGACCCAGTGAGTGGCGAGCCACTGTTTACAGTAGGAGTCAGTTGTTAGAATTGTGCTGCTCTGCGGTGCTAACTGAGAGACCTGATATCCCTCGAGAAATCAGGAGAAAATGACGGGAATGTCAAGCTGGAGTGAAGCGACACATGAAGCAGACAAGGTACAAGCCTGTTCTACCATCCGTTATTATGGGAAATGTGAGATTGCTGCTTAATAAGACGGAAGAACTAGCGACTATGTCCCGGTATGAGAGTGTCTTCAGAGAGGTTAGCATCATGCTATTGTGGTTACCAGAGCTAACAATAGATGCTAACATTGGACTGGAGGGTTTCCACTTAACACGGGTGGATCGGACACCAGATATTTTGTATTTTTTTGATTTTGTGTACTTTATTGATCCCCAGAGGGGAAATTCAGGGCATCCACCTGGATGGATGAAGCAGCCATGGTATGGCACTATCCCTTAACCATTCACACACACACACACACACACACGCACGCACGCACGCACGCACGCACGCACGCACACACACACACACACACATTCACACCTAGGGCCACTTTTAGAGTCTCCAGTTAACCTAACCTGCATGTTTTTGGCCTGTGGGAGGAAACCGGAGAACTCCCGGAGTAAACCCACGCAGACACGGGGAGAATATGCAAGCTTCACACAGATCACTGTTGGTCAGCGGCTGGGATCGAACCAGGGATCCCATGGCCAAGGGTGAGTTGCTGTGCTGCCGCAGTGCTAACCACTGCGCCACCGCACTGCCCAGTAGCGAGAAGAACAGAGGCGGGGGGCTGATAATGTTTGTGAACAACATATGGTGTAATCCTGGGCACATCACAATTAAAAACAACACTGTAGCAAGGACATTGAGTTGCTAGCCATTAGCATGTGACTGGCATACCTCCCCAGAGAGTTCTCATGCACTATTGTGATTGTTATTTATGTACCCCCCTCCGTGAGTGCTGAGGTAGCGTGTGATGCCATCCACACAGTCACCAATAGACTACAGACTCAACACTCCACTGCTCGTCAGCTTATCTCTGGTGATTTTAACCATGCTTCCCTGTCCTCCACTCTGCCCACTTTCACCCAGTATGTAACGTGCCACACCAGAGACAATAAAACACTGGACTTATTTTATGCAGACAACAAGGAGGCTTACACCTCATCTCTCCCCCCCTCTTCCCCCGGAAGCTCTGATCACAACCTGGTTTACCTCCTGCCTGTGTACAAACCCCTGGTACACAGACAACCTCGTGTTACCCACACAGTAAAGATATGGTCCAAGGAGGCGGCGGACACTCTGAAGGACTGTTTTGAATCCACTGCATGGGAGCAGCTCTGTGATCCACATGGTGAGGACATCGATGGCCACCATTACATTACACCATTACACCATTACAGACTACATCAACTTCTGTGTGGAAAACACAGTACCCACCAACACCATATGGTGTTTCTCTAACAGCAAACCCTGGATCAACCCTGAGATAAAGACACTGCTGAAGGAGAAGAAAAGGATCTTCAGGTCAGGTAACAAGGGGGAGCTGAAGTCTGCACAGAAGGAGCTAAAGAGGAAGATCAGAGAGGGGAAGGACAGCTACAGGATGAAGATGGAGGGTAAGCTGCAGCAGAGTATGTCAGTGGTGTCTAGAGAAGCCTGAAAACCATCTCTGGGCACCAGAATACCTCCTCCCAGGCCATGGGGGGTAGCGAGTGCATGAACAACCTGAACCTGTTCTTTAACATGTTTGACCAACTACACTCTTCTCCACCTGCCCACCAACCACTGCTGCCTCCACCTTCATCTAGTCCCGCTGTCCACTGTCCTCCCTCCACACCCTCTCGTACATCCCCTGCTGCTTTTCCCCTCACAGACCCAATACCCCCCCTCCCAGCACACAGCCCCTCTGCCCCAGCCTGTCCCTCACTAAGACCCAGGCGAGAGCTGAGCTGAAGAAGATAAGATCAAGGCAAGGAAGACTGCAGGTCCGGACGGCATCAGCTCAAGGCTGATGCCGTCGACCAGCTGTGTGGGATCGTGGAGTACATCTTCAGTCTGAGCCTGAAGCTGGGGAGGGTACCACAGCTGTGGAAAACATCCTGTGTGGTACCCATACCGAAGACTCCGCACCCCAAAGACCTGAACAGCTACAGACCAGTGACCCTCACATCACACCTAATGAAGACCCTGGAGAGGCTGCTCCTCGCCCACCTCCACCACCTGGTGGGACCAGTGATGGACCCACTTCAGTTTGCCTACCAGCATGGCATCGGGGTGGAGGATGCATTGATCTTCCTCCTACATCGTTCCCTGTCCCACCTGGAGAAGCCTGGAGGCACTGTGAGGACAATATTCTTTGATTTATCCAGTGCTTTCAACACCATACAACCAGTGACCCTGAGGGACAAGCTGCTGTGTGCAGGGGTGGACCAGCACCTGTCATCGTGGATCCTGGACAACCTCACAAATTGACCACAGTTTGTGAGAACCCAACACTGTGTGTCTGACACCATCATTTGCAGTACGGGGGCCCCCTAGGGAATAGTTCTGGCTCCCTTCCTGTTCACCGTCTACACTGCTAATTTTTCACACAATACACCACACTGCCATCTACAGAAGTTCTCTGATGACTCTGTGATTGTCGGCCTCATCTCTGATGGGTATGATGCGGAGGACAGAGGACTTATCCAGGACTTTGTGGACTGGTGCCTACAGAACTGCCTCCAGATCAATGCGAGGAAAACCAAGGAACTGGTGGTGGACTGCCACAGGCAAGGGCAACCCCCCACAGCACTGGTAAACATCCAGGGAACAGACATTGAGATGGTGGCATCGTGCAAGTACCTGGATGGACACAACACCATTGTGCTCTACAAGAAGGGGCAGTGTAGGCTGTATCTTCTGAGGAGACTCAGGTCTTTTGGAGTGCAAGAGGCACTTCTGAAAACTTTCTACGATTTGGTGGTGGCATCAGCCATCATATTTGGAGTGGTCTGCTGGGGCAGCGGCATCACAGCAGTTGACAGGAATAGACTGAACAGGCTTATCAAAAAAGCCAGCTCTGTTCTGAGGCAACGCCTTGACCCAGTGGAAGAGATAAGAGAAAGGAGGATGGTGGCTAAGCTGTCATTTCTGCTGGAGGCCGAGTCCCACCCCATGCGAGACACACTGAACGCACTGAGGAGCTCATTTAGCGGTAGGCTGTGCCATCCTAAGTGCTCGAGGGAGAGGTTCCGCAGGTCCTTCCTACCTACAGCTGTCAGACTTTATAATCTATCCGGTGCTGCTCGTGGAGGTCGTATTAAACATACTAAACATCACAACTTTCAGGTTCAGGTTCAGGTTACTTTATTTGTACCTGTAGGTAGATTTGTTTTGCAGTCTGGTGACATCCATATTTACAAGCCACAATTACATTCAACATAGACACAAACACAGGCACACATGAAGCTGACTATAAACATGATAATAATACTCAAGGCTCCATCAATCAGGGTATAAAGACAAAGAGATGAGAGAAAAACCAGAGGTAAGAGAGAAGGGTCATATTAAAAAGTTAAAAACTAGTCAAAGAGGTTAAAAACTCAATGGTCTAAAACCCAATAAAATATTTAGAACCCAAATAACATCCTACAAAAATAAGTAAATATACAATGGAGTTAATAAATAGGTACCTAAATTATGTGCAATATATTGTTACAACTTGTTCAACTCTTTGACAGCAGCAGGAACAAAGCTGTTTTTGTAGTTCTGGGTTCTACTTTTTGGGACAGCAAACCTCTGTCTTGAGGGAAGAAGCTGAAAGTTGCAGTGCAAAGGGTGGGAGTCATCATTTAAAATCGAGTCGGCCATCCTCTGTACTTGTCTGGTGTACAGGGATGTCAGGCTCAGCTGTGACTCACCAAGCAAATGACTGGACCATCTAACTACCTGATCCAAGGATTTCCTCTGTTTCAGTTTTATCTGACCAAACCATGACACTAAAGAAAATGATAAAACAGATTCAATAAAAGCCCGATAAAACATTGTCATTATGGTTCGGTCAATTTGGAAGCGTGCAAGTTTTCTCAAGCAATGCAAATGTTGCTGACCCTTTTTGCACACCCTTTCACAGTTCTCTTCAAACTTTAAATTACTATCAATAATCGTCCCAAGATATTTGTAGGATTGTACACATTCGGTGGTCTGGCCTTTTAGTACGGTGACTTTGTGCCTGGGAGTTTTCCTCCTAAAGTCAATTATCATGTCTTTAGTTTTTGTCGTAGTCAGCTGCAGGTAGGAATCCTCACACCAGTGAACAAAATCATCAACTACTGGGCCGTGGCCACTCTCACCATCCTGGAGGAGACTGACAATAACTGAGTCATCAGCATACTTTATAATGTGTCTGTTGTCATGTCTGCTCCGACACGTTTGTGTACAGGATGAAGAGTAGTGGTGACAACACACACCCCTGAGGAGAACCAGTAGAAGAGCACTTTAGGTCAGACAATGTACCATTGACCCTTACTCTCTGCGTCCTGTTGGTTAAGAAATCCAGAATCCAACCCACCAGATTATTACTCAAATCAAATTGTAGCAGGAGCCTTTCAACTAAAATATGAGGTTGGATTGTATTAAAGGCGGAGGAAAAGTCCACAAATAAAAGCCTGGCGTATGTCCCATTAAAATCCAGATGTTTAAAAAGCATGTTAAACAGAGTGACAGTGGCATCCTCCACTCCTCTGTGAGGCCTATAGGCAAACTGCAGAGGATCCAATGCATGCTCAGTCTGCTTTAGGACCTCACATCTGACCAGTTTTTCAAAAATTTTCATTAAAATTGAAGTCAAAGCAACTGGTCTAAAGTCGTTTACCGTTTTAAGACAGCTGGATTTTGGAATGGGAACAACCACGGCTTCTTTCCAGACCTTAGGCACATGTTGTGTCTGTAAGGACTTATTGAAAATATAATGAAATATAGGACTCAGTTCATGTGCACAGAACTTTACCAAGCGCCCACATATATTATCAGGGCCCTGACTTTTGTTCACTTTTACAGCGCAGAACGCCCTTTTAACATCCTGCACCTCAATATTAAAGTGCTGATTGTCTTTGAGTTTCTGTTTCAAATCTTGGGTTTCAAAACGACCATGGGAGTCAAAACGACCATAAAAACAATTAAGAGCATTAGCCAGCTCTGTGTCTGAATTAAAACCATCTAAAAATACACTATTACTGCACTTTGTGCTCTGAAGGCCTGCAATAGTTTTCATACTGGCCCAGGCTGAACCAAGTTTCTTTGTTGCCATCTTACTTTCCAACTCTGATTTATAATTCTGTTTTGCTCTTAAAATTTCAGCCTTCAGCTCTTTTGTGGCAACCTGTAGCTCAGAAACAGACCCCTGTTTAAAGGCAAGTGCTTTCCTCTGTAAGCAGGATTTAACTGATTTTGTAACCCATGGCTTGTTGTTGGGATATATTTTGACATGTTTACGTGGAGCGATCGTATTTTTACAGAAAGCCATATATGAGCATGTGACGTCCACCAAAGAGTCCAAATCATCCCCGCAGGACAGTGTGAACATCTCCCAGTCTGTACAGTTAAAGCATTCCTGGAGGCTGTGCACTGAATCCTCTGTCCACACATCTGTGTCTCTGGTCTCCACCTTGCCTCTTCTGAGAGCAGTTTTATACGTGGGCAGCAAATGTACACAGTTGTGATCTGAGGATCCTGAAAGAGGAAGGGGGAGTGATTTATAGGTCCTCTCTATGGATCCATAGCACAGGTCCAATGTCTTTTTTCGCCTGGTTGGGCAGGAGACATACTGATAAAAGTTTTTAAGTGTCTTCTTTAAAGAAACATGGTTAAAATCCCCAAGAATAAAGTTTGGCGCCTCTGGAGAAATTGACTGCAGCCGCTGCACCACATCAAAGATGATGCTGGAGGCGGAGTCAGCGTCTGCCCTCGGGTGGATGTACACAGTTGTGATGAAAAGTTGGGGGAACTCGCGGGGCAAATAAAAGGGGCGTAGTGATACAGACAGCAGCTCCACATTGGGTGTACAGATGCGCTCTCTGACTGTGACAGATGTGCAGTACTGCTTATTAATATATAAACATACACCGCCCTCCTGACATTTCCCCATTACCTCTTCCTGCCGATCAGAGCGGAGTGGGGCTCCAAAGCCATCAATCCACAGGTCCACGTCCCGGTCATGCGCATTAAGCCAAGACTCGGTATAAGCAATGACACAGCAGTTCTTAAAGTCCTTCTGGTAGCGTACATTCCCTTGAATTTCATCCACCTTGTTCCTCAGAGATTGTACGTTCCCAAAAATCATAGAAGGAAGAGGAATGTTACCAAACTGACGTCTTCTCAGGCGTAATTTCACGCCTCCACGCTTTCCGAGTTTCCTTCTCCCGTCTCTCTTTTCACTGCTGTGTCCATGAACGTCTCTCAAAATAAAGTCCGGCAGTTGCGGCTTAGACTCAATCACAGACGGTGCATCAACGTGTTTAAATGCAGCAACATGTCCCTGGAATAATGTATTCTGCCCGGCATGATCCCGATCGCGCTTACCTCAGAGACAAAGAGCCGGTGGAAAAGTAGCAGCAGTGCAACAAAGGGGAGGAAATCCATATTGATGGAACCAGGGAGCTCTTCGCCATACAGTCCACAAACATTCCAGGACAGAAACGACACAGAGAATTTCGTTAAAAACACATTAAAGTGCATAAAAACAGACACACAGACGACGGACTTTTTTCACCAGCTGCCGGTCGCTGCGTGCGCATGCGCCCAAGCACAATAGTCCCCTCCAATACACAACTAAGACAGTTACAATTATTAATGAAGGTGGCAACAACACCGATGATTCAAATGTGAAATATACTGTTTGGGTCCATATTTATATTCTGCCAGGTAATTTAAATGTAATGCTATTGATACCATCTAGCTGCAATGCTCCTGCACTGTATATATAACTGTGTACATATGTATATTTATTTACTGCTTTGGCTAACCTATTCTTATCTTATTATCTTGTTTACACTGCATCCAGAAAGTATTCACAGCGCTTCACTTTCTCCACATTTTGTTATGTTACAGCCTTATTCCAAAATGGATTAAATTCATTTTTTTTCCTCAGAATTCTACACACAATACTCCATAATGACAACATGAAAAAAGGTTTTTGGAGATTTTTGCAAATTTATTAAAAATTAAAAACTAAGAAATCACATATACATAAGTATTCACAGCCTTTGCAATGAAGCTCAAAATTGAGCTCAGGTGCATCCCGTTTCCACTGATCATCCTTGAGATGTTTCTGCAGCTTAATTGGAGTCCATCTGTGACAAATTCAGTTGATTGGACATGATTTGGAAAGGCACACACCTGTCTATATAAGGTCCCACAGTTGACAGTGCATGTCAGAGCACAAACCAAGCATGAAGTCAAAGGAACTGTCTGTAGACCTCCGAGACAGGATTGTCTCGAGGCACCAATCTGGGGAAGGGTACAGAACAATTTCTGCTGCTTTGAAGGTCCCAATGAGCACAGTGGTCTCCATCATCTGTAAATGGAAGAAGTTCACAACTACCAGGACTCTTCCTAGAGCTGGCCGGCCATCTAAACTGAGAGATCGGGAGAGAAGGGCCTTAGTCAGCAAGGTGACCAAGGACCCGATGGTCACTTTGTCAGAGCTCCAGTGTTCCTCGGTGGAGAGAGGAGAACCTTCCAGAAGGACAACCATCTCTGCAGCAATTCACCAATCAGGCCTGTATGGTAGAGCAGCAAGACGGAAGCCACTCCTTAGTAAAAGGCACATAGCAGCCCGCCTGGAGATTGCCAAAAGGCACCTGAAGGACTCTCAGACCATGAGAAACAAAATTCTCTTGTCTGATGAGATAAAGATTGAACTCCTTGGCATGAATGCCAGGCGTCATGTTTGGAGGAAACCAGACACCACTCATCACCAGGCCAATACCATCCCGACAGTGAAGCATGGTGGTGGCATCCAATTGAACATCTCTGGAGAGATCTGAAAATGGCTGTGCACCGATGCTTCCCATCCAACCTGATGAAGCTTGAGAGGTACTGCAAAGAGGAATGGGCGAAACTGCCCAAAGACAGGTGTGCCAAGCTTGTGGCATCATATTCAAAAAGACTTGAGGCTGTAATTGCTGCCAAAGGTGCATCAACAAAGTATTGAGCAAAGGGTGTGAATACTTGTGTATCTGCCAAGCATGTCCTGTTTCATGATTTGGGGGCCTGTGGACTCGGGTAGACCCATGAAACACCTTATGCCATGGTCTGGTGGCCTAAGGACTCTGGGAGGTCGGCAGATCCATCTTGCTCCTTGGTCTGGGGGCCCATGGGCTGGGGCAGACCTCCCGACCCATGTTGTTTTGGGTCTTGGGGCCTTGAACTTTATTTTGCCCATGAACAGTGTTGGTTTTGGGTTTTGCTGTGGGAGGGTTACAGTTTCTTCTGGCCCGCCTGGCCTCTTCTCCCACCACCCACCCTGTGAGGGTTTCTGGAGGTTTCTTTTTTTCCCTCTTGTTGGTGTTACCCTAGGGTCGTCTGGGCCCTGCCCCTTAAAGGGGGGGGGGAACTGTAGTGGTCTGGACAGGGGTTGCAGCCCTGTCCACTTTGTGTTTCTTTTGGACTCACTGCCATGTTTATTATCATTTTTTGCACTCTCCTGCCATCGTTTAGGTTATATTCTACCTCATTTTTATCCACTCTCAGTCATGTTATCTTTTGTATTGTGATTATGGTCATCATCCTGTCATCTTGTGTTTCCTTCTTGTGACAGCACCTTAATTTCCCATGATTAGTTCTGTGTAGTGTTAATTATTCACAGCTGCATCTATTCTCACTAATCACCTCCTGCCCTTTATATTCTGGACTCGATCTACTGTTTAGTTGATGGTTTAGTTGACTGCTGGAATTATTATTTGCTGCATTTCCACTTTTTTTGGCACAGCATTTATTTTTTCCAAGTTGCTCACAGTTTAGGTTTTTGCTCCCGTTATCCTGCCGTGCAGCTTTATGTTATTTTTTCCAGCCTCGTGCTGCTTTTTGTGTTTTCTATAATAAATTTTGTTTCCTTTTCGCCTAGCAAGTGAATCCTCTCCTTCACCCCGAAGGGGCCATCATGACACAGTCAAATATAGTAGTGTCTCGCTGAAGCCAAGAGTTCAGAATTGATTTACATTTGAGAATGTTTTTGTTAAAATTTTCCTCCTCCATGACATGCTTGCTTCTAGAAATAGTAATGCCCAAATATTTGATTTTCTGGTTAACTCTTATGTTGCAAATTGACTGAGCTGTTTGATCATGGAGTGAGAACATTTCACATTGCTATTTAAGGTAACTGTTATATCTACAAACCTGGACTGAAGACGGACGAGGATGCTGTGTTTGAACTGAACTTCATTACACAATGTTGAAGAAGTACACTGCACGCTTCCCTGAGGACAAGCCGTAGCTAAGAGAGCCATGAGATGGCCGACTCTCCTCTATATATGGTGGTGTGATGACGTCACCAGCCGGCTGTGTCATCACGCCGCACATTGTACTGAATCCCATCATTACATCCCCCCCCCGCCCCCTGCAAAACACAGAACACATTCAAATCAGCCCTCCCCAATTTGGTACACTTATGCAATTGAACATTCAGAACTACAAACTAGGGTCAGTGGGTGGACTATCTCTGGACCCGATGCAGCTGGGTGGATTATTCTGCCACCTCCTCTTAGCCGCGTTCCTACCTAAACAGTTACAAACCCTAAACAGTCTTCCATGGGGAAGTCGGTTCTGCCAGAGGGGCCCCACAGCGGGCCTGTGACAGATGCGCTCCTGGAGATGCCAGGCCACCGATCTTCATAACATTGGGTCCCACACTGCATCAGCTGACCCAGTCTCTCGTGGGTGTGGACGCGAATCCAGTCCGTGACTTTGAGTGGCGCCTTACTTGGTTTCATATGCCACTGTGATTGCTGTGGTGCTACATGCTCATCCGGTTTGGAACCTCAGTTGTGGCGTAACAGTTCTGTCATTATTTTGTTTGTCGCGGACCCCTCACCCAATTTCATCGTCGTTGTTTCTATAGTCCGAAGCTGGTCGTGGGTATGGAAGGTGTATGGCGTCTCTCCTGTGTCATTCGTTGCTGCGGACTCTTCACCCGTCGGCTCGGTTGTAACCCCCACAGCCTGATGCTGAGTGTGGGTACTGAAGCAGTCCGCTTCCTCCTCTCTCCTGTCTGATGTGCTTTGTTGTGCAGCGTCATAAACAGTGTCTGTGCCCTGTTGTTGTGCCTCGAGGTTCTCTGCATGCACGGGCTCATCACCTACGATTTCACAGCGGCCCCTCGCTGGGCGAGGATCTGAGGTGAGTCCTGCCGCTGCCCCCCTCCCGGGCAGTTCTCCTCCTGTGCACACGGGGTCATTGGTTTGGTGTCGGTGTTGCCCTGAATTTTCTCGCCCACACCACGTCATGGTCATAAACGTCCGTCGTGTCCCAGTTGCCGTAACCAGACCATTCAAACCCGGTGCTGTCGTGGATAGTGAAGCCCAGTATGTAGAAGAGGTCACATCCCGTAATGTTGTCACCATGTGTGGACACTTCAAACTCAAAGTCATACACAATCTTCGACTTGTAGTGGACTGTTAGCCAAACTGTCCCTACATTACTGAGTCTGTGACCACCGTATCTGTACAGCTCCACCGGATTCCTTCTTATTTTGGAGTTGGGAAAAAATTTCTTCACCGTGGGCCAATTTAACATCGCCCTAACCGCCACTGTGTCAAGCAGTAGTGGTACAGCCATGCCGTCTAATTCAACCATGCTGCATGCATTAGCATTGATTTCAGGGCTTACCACGTGAATGGTGGTCGCTGGCGGGGGCTTTGCTTGCTTGGCAGGCTCCACGGTGCCGGTGACTGACACACTTTAGCGAAATGGTTATAACGTCCACACTTGTTACAACGTTGCCCTCTTGCCGGGCAAAAACGTGCTGTCTAATGGTGCATTGGGGAGCCACAGCTACCACACGTGGGGCCTCTCGGAGTGGTCCTTTGGTAATGCTATCTTCTTTGCTGACTCAAGCTGGAACGCTAGCTCTATTGTGCTAGCTAGCGTCATGTCGTTTGGTGCCATTAGCATCTTAGCCCTTAGCCTCAGGTTACTCGTGTGCTCAACTAACTGGTCTCGCACCATCTCGTCCACTAACAGTCCAAAGCGGCACATGCTAGCCAGATGTCTTAAATCGGTGACGAATTGTTGGGTGGACTCACCAATTCCCTGTCGCCTCTGATGGAATCGAATTTGTTGTGCTATCACATTGTCCGGTGTAGCAAAGTAGCTAGCTAGTAGCTCAACAGCATCCACATACGAGTCCATCAGACCAAGCTTGTGAAAAATCCTCTAACCTTCTATGCCCAGGTTGTGGACAAGTAGTGTCCGCTTCCTTACTTTATCCAGCTTTCCCAGGTCCAATGCTGCAGTGTAGGTCTCGAACGCATTCAGCCATCGTGGCCATGGGAAGTCCGGTTCGCCTGGGGACTCGAGGAAAGTCCTTAGTGGTCTCAGGCACGTTTCCATGGTTCATAAATTCTCATTGCCAAATGTTATGTCCACAAACCTGGAGTGGTGGCTCAGCTGGTAGAGCATCCGCCCCACACCCGGGAGGCAGGGGTTCAAATCCCGGCCGGG
Source organism: Pholidichthys leucotaenia (assembly GCA_020510985.1). Lineage (NCBI taxonomy): Eukaryota > Metazoa > Chordata > Actinopteri > Cichliformes > Pholidichthyidae > Pholidichthys > Pholidichthys leucotaenia. The sequence continues at coordinate 305,443,400 of CM035836.1, forward strand.
TCATGCCGAAGACCATATAAAAGTGGAACTTCCTGCCATCCAGCTTGGTGCTCAGCAATAAATGGAATGGAGGAGGGAAATTTGTGGCGGCGCCTTGCATGGCAGCGGCCCTCTGATTCTACACTTGGGGTGTGTGTGATTAACACAGTAGATAGGTAAAACACAGTCTCGTTCTACTGTACATGATTGGTTGTACAGCTGAATGACAATAAAGGGTGATTTAATTTTTTTAAAAATTTAATTTTAATTTTTAAGATGGACAAAGATGCTATGCTCAAACTGAACTTTATTACACAACGTTTAAGAAGTGCACTATGTTATGTCCATAACCAGTGTTCCAATAACGAGGCCGGAGGTGCAATAGAACTTGACTTTATTATGTGACTCACAGATATACAAGGCGCTCCTATAAGGACGGAGGCGAAGGTCAAAAAAAGACTGTGCCTCTTCCGCATCAGCCGTTTATACTCAGAGTGGCGGCGGAACCGGGAAGGTGGAGCCACCTCCCACATCACACAATAATATGTCTTTTAATACATAACATTCCCCCCCCCCCTTAAAAAAATTCAAAACACATGCACACTAATTAGGCCCTCCCAAATTTAGTACCCGAGTCACACTCTAATAATAAACAGATAAAGCAGGCCTATTCATGCACACAAACAACTAAAACTAGAGAGGGACAGGTGGACTACTACTCCACCTCCACACGGCTAGATGGATTATTCTGCCGTCTTTGATTATAAGAGTCCATAAAATAAAATACTGCCGTGTTCCTATTATAACACAAAATAACCCCCATAAACATATATACATATAAGTAAAACCTTAATCCAACAAACAATCAGTTAACTTGCACATTCATGCCCTGCGACCATCATTCCCAATAATACCACCCCAACCCGGGCAAACTCCACTGTAATACACACCCCAAACATGGTGACACACACATTATTTGAGATTTTTTTTTTTAAACATGAGCACTTGATGTAGCAGTTCTGCATGAGAAACATATTAACTACATAGCCCAGGCAATTACATTTAACCCATCATCACCCCTTGCTACCATACAGTCCACTACCGTACAGTTGCTACTGTACAGTCTCGGTGGAGAGGCCACCCCCTGGGGGACTTGTCTGGCAGGTCTCGCCCAGAGCTCCTTCATATCTTCATCCCTGGAGATGAGCCACGTCGGAGCCCCGACACCTCTTTCTCCCCAATGGCGTGCCGCAGTTCATTGGAGTGTCTCCATCAGTCTGACAGCTGAAGGTACCCGTCCTCCCGAACAGCTACCACCTTCAGCCGCCCCGATCCTCCTGTCATTTCCTTTTCCCATGGACTCCTCTCAGCCGAGCCTCCTGTCTGGGTCAAACCACATCACCGACTTCCAAAGGAGTTCGACTCGGCTTCCAATGTCCACAATCTTAACCGGGCCTCCTCACTGGGTTGCGCCACAACAGCAACCCTCTGCGAAGCCCGACTCAGCCTCCAGTGTTTCTGTGTGGCACGTTTGTTCCCCGTGCCAGCCGGTCCTGTCCCACTCGCTTTCATTTTGAACGCTGGCGATGCTGTCGCAGCCCCTTGCTTCTCAGTATCTCCAGGGTGAACTCTGGAAGCAGAGGGAGCCATCCTCACAGCTCCACCCGCCGTCATGAGCATTCCACCATGCCGCCCAGTAACCTAACCTAGGGTAACTTGGGCCTTGGCACCGGAACCCACCCGCAATGGCCCTGGGTAGTATTGGTCCTGTCCATCTCCCAGAATACTAGGCCATGTATCGTCCCAAACTGCATCGTCCACCACTTGCGGAATTGGCCGGTCCCACAAACCACAGCTCGACCGCTCCTCTCCGCTGCTGCTGGTAATTGAGAAGCCCAGTCCATAAAAAAGGTTGCAGCCCGTCACATTCAACCCACTCCCGGTCACCACAAACACCACTGCTGACTTGTACCTCACCGTCAGCTCCAGCGAACCCATGATTAACAGTCTATTACTGCCCTACCCACAAATACCAGAGTGGTGGCTCAGTTGGTAGAGCATCCGCCCCACACCTGGGAGGCAGGGGTTCAAATCCCGGCTGGGTCATGCCAAAGACCATATAAAAGTGGAACTTCCTGCCATCCAGCTTGGTGCTCAGCAATAATGGAATGGAGGAAGGAAATTTGTGGCGGCGCCTTGCACGGCAGCGGCCCTCTGATTCTACACTTGGGGTGTGTGTGATTAACACAGTAGATAGGTAAAGCACAATCTCGTTCTACTGTACATGATTGGTTGTACAGTTGAATGACAATAAAGGGTGATTTTATTTAATTGATTTAATTTGATTTAATTTAATTTAATGGTGTCGGCAGACCTCTTACATCAGGGGTGTCAAACTCATTCCATGGAGGGCCAAGACCCTGCAGGTTTTACTTCCACCCAGTCTCTTCAGCAGGTGTTTTCACTGATCAGCAATCAGTAGGAAGAAATTCGGAGAAATCACCTGTTGAAGACACTGGGTGGAAGTAAAACCTGCAGGGTCTTGGCCCTCCATGGAATGAGTTTGACACCTGTGTCTTACATGATGGTAGGGGAAAAAACTCCTCACAGTAGGCCAGTTCAACACGGACCTCACAGCGCCCGTGTCCACCAACAACGGCACTTCCTCGCCGTCCAGTGTAATTGTTAACCCCTTGACGCCTGTTGTCGCGAATTCGCATCAATCCAAAAAAAAACCCCAAAACAAAAAAACAATGATTTTCAATTATGAAAAAAATAAAAAATAAATAAATAAAAAAAAAATTTGTTCACAATTGGAAATAAACTCAGGCGTCAAGGTTAAATATGTATGGCCTTCTGTGCTTGGGGAGACGGTGTGGATAACTGTAGGAGTCGTGGCGGGGGAATCCAGTTCACATCGTCGTTTCCCTCGCTCAAATTTTTTACAGACTCTGGCGAAATGATTTAGGAGTCCGCACTTGCCACAACATTTGCCTTTTGCCGGACACTCTCTCGCCTTGTACCGGTGCTTGGTAGACCCGCAGCCAAAACACTTTGGCGATCCTGTGCGGACCTAATTTTACAGCGGTTGCGTATTCCTCTCTTTCTTCTACGCTGTCATCGCTATCCGGGTCTACAGCCTGCGCCGCTGATGTGAGTTGGGTTGCCCCAACTCTGTTCTCTCACCAAGGTCCCGTGACAGTTTATCCGCTGCTTCAAACTGTTGGGCTATCTCCACAGCCTTGGCCAACGTCAACTCACCGGAATGTGTAAGGAGTTTTGACTGTTCTGCTGCACACCGCGTGTGCTCCGCTAACTGATCGTGGACCATTTCCTCTTCCAAGATCCCAAACTGGCAACACCCAGCCAGTTGACGCAGGTCAGCAACAAACCACTGCACCGACTCTCCATTCCACTGGGGACACTGTCAGAACTGGATCCTCCGGTCGATGACATTCTCAGGGGCACAAAAGTAGCGTGCCATTAGCCCAACCACGTCCTCAAAACTGTCGCTCACCCCCAATGTGCTGAGAATGCACTGTCCCTCTATGCCAAGATTATGGACCAATATTGCCTGTGCAAGCAATTTCTCTAGTTCACCGAGGTTCAATGCCACCAGCTAATTCTCGAAACCACCTCTCCCATGGCACCGGCAGCTCACCAGGAAGCTCCAGAAACAACCGAATACCTGAAATACCTTTATCTATGTTTTTTTCCTTGTTGCCAAATGTTATGTCCATAACCAGTGTTCCAATAACGAGGCCGGAGGTGCAATAGAACTTGACTTTATTATGTGACTCGTAGATATACAAGGTGCTCCTATATAGGCAGAGGCGAAGGTCAAAAGAGACCGTGCTTCTTCCGCATCAGCCCTTTATACTCAGAGTGGCGGCAGAACCGGAAAGGTGGAGCCACCACCCACATCACACAATAATACATCTGTTAATACATAACACACTGCACACTTAAAGGGCTGATGACACGATTTTTACATTTTTTAGGATGTTGTGTAAATCCAAAAGTCATGGTTGATGATCAATATAACATTTACAACAGCGCCTGCATAAACTAGTTATCATCAAAAAACAGCAGCTGCTGACTGGACTGTGGTGCCACCCACCGAATTAAGGGAGGCACCCCCATGGTGTAAGCGGGAGAACGAACACCGGTGTTGCTGACTGGAATGACAGCAGCTTTGTAGTTCACAGTTTCTCTGGTTTCTTGTTTTAATTTTATGGCTGTGCCTTCGCATTGTGTCGCAGGCTTAGATAAACATTAAACCGTGAAAGACCACATCACACACTTCAGCTCCAACTGTTATTAAGTCTTCTTGTGCGCTTTTATGCAGGAGGAGCACATGAGGAGGGGAAGGATTAACGGATTTATGCAGCTTTGACCTACTTTCTGTGATCCCATGCTGACATCTCGCTGGTCTGGGCACGTCCTCTCTATCATTATCACCAACTGATTCAAACTCCTGCTGATCATGTTTCCCGGTCCTCGCCCAGGTGCTTCTAATCACACCATCGCCAGCAGTACGTGTACTTCACAGCCATTTGCCAGTCATGCACTAATGGTCCATAGTATTGTCTGTGCTGTTTGTCTGCCAGTATTTTCAGCACTCTCACAACACACTAGTCACTCCATGTTTGCCATGGCTCTCGTGTGTCCTTGAAGCGATGTCCTCTGGGGCGCACCTGTGGCAAACACGTCTCCTCTCATTTGTTCGCTGGACGATGTCTGCCCCCGAACGCTATGAGTAAGTGTGTCTGTTTCTTGTACGTCTTCACCTTCCAGGGAACTGTCTGTCTTTCTGTATTAAATGTGCTGTGATAAACCCTGCCCGCAAATCCTTGTTATTTCATCCTTCCTCTCCCTGCCCTGCGTAAGAGTGCACGGAGGGTCATGATGAATGGATTTACGCGCAGGATTCACCACAGCATATGTATTGAACATAAGAATGATGACAACGGTTCCCAAAAAGGTGAAGACCCACAAAAATAAACAGAAACACTTACAGTTGGCGTTCGGGGCTGACATCGCCCAGCGAACATGGAGAGGAGATGTGTTAACCACGGTTGTGCCCCAGGGCCGACATCGCTTCAAGGGGCGCAACAGAACCACGGCTGTGTGGAGCGGCCAACACGTCATGATAGCACTGGCAACACTGACTGGCTGACAACACAGCAGATAATGCACACAAACCTTGAACAGCTGACTGTCAAAGAGAGAGGGTGTGTGTGTTCGGACTGGCGAATCTTGGACAGTGCCCACCTGAAAGTGGGTCAAAACACGTACAAAACAAAAACAACAAGAACTCAAAATATAATCCATAATAAACCCGATACCTGAGCCACAGAGAATATACTGCTATGATTTTATTGAAAAATCGGGTTTAAATAAACTATATTTATGAACAAATAATTTGTTGCAATATCTGTAACAAAAGAATAACACTGATGTTCCCCTGCCGTGTGTTTGTTGCTGCTGCTGCAGCGGGCATGTGTGCCTCTCCACCCATCACTCTCTGAGTGTGACTGGCTTGGCACAATGCCCGCTTGGCAAGGCTCAAACCTATACGGTCTGATGTCCCCAGATTCTTCATTATCATCCCATTCTTTGGAACTATAATCGTCTGAAGATTGGACAACACAAACCAATTCCAGACTACATGTGCTGGAACCATCGTGGATGTTTTCATCCGCTTCCATCCTGTGTGTACAATGGGCAGCCAAGCGCTGTGTTCTCCCAATGACGTGACTACATGGCAGTGGAGTTTTCCAGCCACTGACGTAATTGGTGACGTGGCGCTCATGAAAACGTTGGATATTCGCGTGAAAAAAGCCTGTTTGACTTAGAACTGCACAGACCAACCTATTTTGTCATATTGTATTATGTGTTGAAAAATTAGATGAAGTCAAAAACGTGTCATCAGCACTTTAACACTCAGTCATATCCCTGTGGACGAGCTGTAGCTAAGAGAACCATGAGATAGCCGTCTCTCCCCTATATATGGTGGCGTGATGACATCACCAGCTGGCTGCATCATCACGCCGCACATTGTAATGAATCCCATCATTACAGTAACACCTGCAGCTTTGGAGAACTGATCAATGCATGTTAAGGCCAACGGAAACTCACTTTTATCTTTGAAGAACAAGGTTGTATGGTCTGTAAATTGACTGATAACAAAGGTCCTAAGGCAGACTGAACATGCATTGGATCCTCTGCAGTTTGCCTATAGGCCTCACAGAGGAGTGGAGGATGCCACTGTCACTCTGTTTGACATGCTTTTTAAACATCTGGATTTTAATGGGACACACGCCAGGCTTTTATTTGTGGACTTTTCTTCTGCCTTTAATACAATCCAACCTCATATTTTAGTTGAAAGGCTCCTGCAACAATTTGATTTAAGCAATAATCTGGTGGGTTGGATTCTGGATTTCTTAACCAACAGGACGCAGAGAGTAAGGGTCAATGGCACATTGTCTGACCTAAAGTGCTCTTCTACTGGCTCCCCTCAGGGGTGTGTGTTGTCACCACTACTCTTCATCCTGTACACAAACATGTGTCGGAGTAGACATGACAACAGACACATTATAAAGTATGCTGATGACTCAGTCATTGTCAGTCTCCTCCAGGATGGTGAGAGTGGCCACGGCCCAGTAGTTGATGACTTTGTTCACTGGTGTGAGGATTCCTACCTGCAGCTGAATACAACAAAAACGAAAGATATGATTATTGACTTTAGGAGGAAAACTCCCAGGCACAAAGTCACCATACTAAAAGGCCAGACCACCGAATGTGTACAATCGTACAAATATCTTGGGACGATTATTGATAGTGGATTGAACTTTGAGGTGAACTGTGAAAGGGTGTGCAAAAAGGGTCAGCAACATTTGCATTGTTTGAGGAAACTTGCACGCTTCCAAATTGACCGACCCATAATGACTATGTTTTATCGGGCTTTTATTGAATCTGTTTTATCCTTTTCTTTAACGTCATGGTTTGGTCAGATAAAACTGAAACAGAGGAAATCCTTGGATCAGGTAGTCAGATGGTCCAGTCGTTTGCTTGGTGAGTCACAGCTGAGCCTGGCATCCCTGTACGCCAAACAAGTACAGAGGATGGCCGACTCGATTTTAAATGATGACTCCCACCCTTTGCACTGCAACTTTCAGCTTCTTCCCTCCAGACGGAGGTTTGCTGTCCCAAAAAGTAGAACCCAGCGCTACAAAAACAGCTTTGTCCCTGCTGCTGTCAAAGAGTTGAACAAGCTATAAAATTATATTGTACATATTCTATATTTACCTATTTTGTAAGATGTGTGCCTGTGTTTGTGTCTATGTTGAATGTAATTAGTGGCTTGTAAATATGGATGTCACCAACTGCAAAACAAATCTACCTACGGGTACAAATAAAGTAACCTGAACCTGAACCTGAACCTGATAAGTAAACATGTCCCTGCAGTATCAGATCCTTCCATTTCACTTGTTTTAATTCTAATTGCCAATAATTCTGCCACCAAAATAAATAACAAAGGCAAAACGCTGACATGATTTACGACCCAAGAGACAGACGCTGACACGAGAGATACAGACAATTATCTTTATTGTGAATGAGTGAGTGAATGTGTGAATGCTCGTCTGGCCACTGGAGCTGAACCCGTCTTGTGGTACCCTGGCAACCCTGGAAAACACAAGCACAAGGTTACTGTTGTTCAGTAGCAATGTTCGGCGGGTATGCTGCAGGGACTTACTTGCGGGTGCCACAATGAGAGGCTGACTGACTCCTGGTGTCCGTGCGACGTCGTGCTCGTGGTGTCCGTTGCTGTGGAGGTGAGGAGGAGCTCCGTGGAGCGGGAGACGATGCCTCGTCAGTAGAGGAGGGAGGTCCGCCGCCAGGGAGGTCCACCTGTGCACAGGGGAAAAGGCTAGCAGAGGAATAGTGAAGAGACGGCTTACGTGGCCTGGTTTGGCGAAGCGTAGAGTTCTTCACGAGAGGACGAGATCTTGGCACGTTGCTCAGTGAGATTGACAGACGACTCCATGCTGAGGCATCCGCGCGTTGGGCTTTTATGGCCCGCTGATTGCCACCTGCTGAAGTGAGCGCAGCTGATGATGATGCTGATGATGGCCTAGCGGCCATCATGACAAACGCTACAACCTTGCCTTATACAGCTGTCGACAAAATTGTTGGTACCCCTCTGTTAATGAAAGAAAAACCCACAATGGTCACAGAAATAACTTGAATCTGACAAAAGTGATAATAAATAAAAAATTCTATGAAAATTAACCAATGAAAATCAGACAATGCTTTTGAATTGTGGTTCAACAGATTTACTTTAAAAAACAAACTCATGAAACAGACCCAGACAAAAGTGATGGTACCCCTAGAAAAGAATGAAAATAATGTGACCATAGGGACATGTTCAACCAAGATGCGTCCTCTAATTAACATCACAGGTGTCTACAAACTTGTAATCAGTCAGTCGGCCTATTTAAAGGGTGACAAGTAGCCACTGTGCTGTTTGGTGACATGGTGTGTACCACACTAAACATGGACCAGAGGAAGCAAAGGAGAGAGTTGTCTCAGGAGATTAGAAAGAAAATTATAGACAAGCATGTTAAAGGTAAAGGCTATAAGACCATCTCCAAGCAGCTTGATGTTCCTTTGACTACAGTTGCGCATATTATTCAGAAATTTAAGATCCACGGGACTGTAGCCAACCTCCCTGGATGTGGCCGCAGGAGGAGACGGATAATACAAATGGTAACAAAAGAGCCCAGAACAACCTCTAAACACATTCATGGTGAACTCCAAGGTCAAGGTACATCAGTGTCAGATCGCACCATCCGTCGATGTTTGAGCCAAAGTGGACTTCAAGGGAGACGACCAAGGTGGACACCACTGTTGAAAAGAAATCATAAAAAAGCCAGACCGGAATTTGCCAAACTGCATGTTGACAAGCCACAAAGCATCTGGGAGAATGTCCTATACTTTTTGGCAAGGCACATCAGCTCTATGTTCACAGAGGCAACTAGAAAAGCACTCGGAGAGCGCAGACCTCCGCCAAGCACCACAGTTCCCCCCATACAGTGTTTGTGTGTACGTTTTCAGATTCCTTGACCATGAAAACATATGACTAGCAATTGGATTCACAATGATAGGATTAGTGATTCAGTAGTTATTCACGAAAATGGCATTTTCCGTAATGGTGGTTTTCTTCTGGACGGTGATCCGGATCACCACCAAAATCTAATCTTCTGTAGGATACCCCATTTCTGACAATCTCTGAAAATTTCATGAAAATCCGTCCATAACTTTTTGAGTTATCTTGCTAACAAACAAACAAACAGACAGACAGACAAACCAACGCCGATGAAAACATAACCTCCTTGGCGGAGGTAAAAAATGAAGCATACTAAGAAAAGAACATCGTCCCTACTGTGAAACATGGAGGAGGTTCTGTTATGTTCTGGGGCTGCGTTGCTGCATCTGGCACAAGGTGTCTTGAATCTGTGCAGGGTACAATGAAATCTCAAGACTATCAAGGTATTCTAGAGAGAAATGTGCTGCCCAGTGTCAGACAGCTTGGTGTCAGTCGCAGGTCATGGGTCTTGCAACAGGATAATGACCTAAAACACACAGCTAAAAACACCCAAGAATGGCTAAGAGCCAAACATTGGACTATTCTAAAGTGGCCTTCTATGAGCCCTGTTCTAAATCCTATTGAACATCTGTGGAAAGCGCTGAAACATGCCATCTGGAGAAGGCACCCTTCAAACCTGAGACAACTGGAGCAGTTTGCTCATGAGGAGTGGGCCAAAATACCTGCTGAGAGGTGCAGAAGTCTCATTGACAGTTACAGAAATCATGTGATTGCAGTGATTGCCTCAAAAGGTTGTGCAACAAAATATTAAGTTAAGGGTACCATCATGTTTGTCCAGGCCTGTTTCATGAGTTTGTTTTTTAAAATAATTCTGTTGAACCACAATTCAAAAGCATTGTCTGATTTTCATTGGCTAATTTTCATAGAATTTTTATTTATTACCACTTTTTGTCAGATTCAAGTTATTTCTGTGACCATCCATCCATCCATCCATCCATCTTCTTCCACTTAATCCTTTTTGGGTCGTGGGGGGGCTGGAGCCTATCCCAGCATTTTTGGGCGAGAGGCAGGGTACACCCTGGACAGATCACCAGTCCATCACAGGGCCAACACAGACAGACAGACAACCATTCACTCTCACAGTCATACCTAAGGACAATTTAGAATACCCAGTTTGATGCCAATTAACCTAACGTGCATATTTTTGGCGTGTGGGGGGAAACCGGAGAAATCCCGGAGTAAACCCATGCAGACACGGGGAGAATATGTATTTCTGTGACCGTTGTGGGTTTTTCTTTCATTAACAGAGGGGTACAAACAATTTTGTCCATGTGTGTACCCCTGTGCATGCTGAATCTTGGACAAGTACCAAATTTAATGAAACGCAACTGTTGACGTCATTGTATAATAAGTAATGAGATCAATAATGTACTGACCAAAACCAAAATGGTGAAGTGTTTCCAATATAAATGGGTGTTCAACTGAATCAAATGCTTTACAGAAATCTAAAAATGCAATGAAACCTGTTTTCAAAAATAAATGACCATAGTATATCAAATCTAAAACCAATCTAATGTTGTTTTGAATAAGTCGTCCCTATAGAAAACCAGATTGTGTGTCTGCAATTATCTGAGACAACCCCTCTTTCATTCTTGCTGCAGTACAGCCTGACAGAAGCTTATAATCACAGTTCCATAAAGTGATAGTCCTTAGATTGTCCAAGAATCTCTTGTCTTTACCCTGTTTTGGTGTAAGAGTTATCAAACCCTGCTTCACTGTCGGCATTAGTTCCTTCTTCTCAATACATTCTTGGACGGCATCAAGCAAAAGCTGTCTAAGATCCTTCCAGAAAAACTTAAAAAGAAAAACTCTGCTGTGAGCCCATCTGACCCTGGCGATTTGTTGAGTGATAATTTTAGAACCAATTTATCCAACTATTCAATTGTGATGGATGAGTCACAATTTTTTTTTAAACCCATTGTCAATTTTAGGAATAAAATCTTTAACTTTATCAAAAAAGTAACCAAGTTTGTAAGAGAGAATGTAGATGTATAAAGTTTAGTATAAAAATTAAAAACCTCTTCGCTAATCAGTTTTTTTTCTTTTCAGAATCAGAATCAGAATCAGATTTATTGCCATTGTTCATGTGATACACAAACTAGGAATTTGTCTCGGTGCCATGCTGCAACATTAAAAACATAATGAGAAAAAGGGATAAACTAAAAAACTAAAGGACTAGAAACGTGCAATAAGTGTAGAAAAATAAGTAATAATAAGTAATAATAATAATAATACTAGTAATAATGAGTAGTACTAGTCAAGGCAGTTTAAAAAATTAGCATGTAGCAGATAATGTGAAGTACCACATAGTGCTATTAATTATTATTAACATAGTGCTATTATTTCGATGCTATTAATTATGAGGGAAGGGATAGCTTTATTACATTGTCGCTTTTTTTCTAAACTGCTGAAATAATAATTGTTCATTTCACCCTGCTCTAGATCTTACTAAAGCACCTTTTGCCCTATTAATATACAGTACACGTCATTCAGTTTAGATTGTAAGACCGTATACTCCTCCATTTCCTGGGCATTTAAATTAGTCTTGGCACTGTACTTATTTATTTCCTGGAGTAAAAGCACCTCCTTCTTATTTTTGGCTAGATTCCTACTAAATTTTATTGAGAGAAACCTAATTTTATATTTTAAAGACTTGGCAGCAGATGGCAACAGGTTCTTTTCAAGGATGTCTCTGTACATTTGTCCATTTATCTTTCCTTAAATTATATAAAGTCTGCCTGTACCATGTGCTGAAAAACACCCCCACACCATGATGCTCCCATCTCCAAACTTCACTGCTGGTATGGTGTTTTGGGGCTGATGTGCAGTGCCATTTCTCCTCCAAACATGCTGTGTGTTGTGACATCCAAAAAGTTAAATTTTGGTCTCATCTGACCAGACTATATTCTCCCAGTATTTTTACTGGCTTGCCGAAATGTTGTGCAGTAAACTTAAACAAGCTTCAACATGCTTTTTCTTGAGCAATGGAGTCTTGTGCGGTGAGCGGGCTTAGAGTCCATGTCGGCTGAGTGCATTACTTATTGTTTTCTTTGAAATAGCAGTACCTACTAATTCTGATTTTTGTCAGGTCAGGCATTGGCTTGCTTGCTACCGGATAACCATGAAAACCGGTACTACCTGTCTCATGGGTCGGGCCGTCGACGACTCAACCGGCATCCCCGCCCTTCCCAGGGCGTGGAGGGTGAAACAGGGCATCCTGGCAGAACTAAAAACAATATCTGTCACAGGTCTGTGGTGGACCACTCCCAGTTACACAGGGTGAGACTGGACATCCTGGCAGATAACCACATCTGTCACAAGGTCTGTGGTGGACTGTGCCAGTCGGTGCATTGTGACATGCACTACACAAAGAGCAGAGATAAACAAACCTATCATCTGGTCAGTCACTGCAACAGATACTGGAGTCAGTTTGTCTTGGCTTGTCCTTGCCACTGATATTACCTTTATCTGCCAAGAATGTGCTGCTAGTCCAGCAAAACGTCTGCTAATTGTGCATAGAGGGTTTTTTTCTGTGTGATCAAAATTTGGCTCATTTGAGCTTTATATGAGCTTATAAGAGATAAGATAAGATAAGCCTTTATTAGTCCCACAACGGGGAAATTCCAGGATTGCAACAGCACAGGGATAGCAACACTCAGAGCAACAATCAGAAGGCAAGAAAAAACAAGCAAGCAAGAGCAGCTAATATACATATGTACATATTACTATAAAATATATATATACACACACACACACACAGACACGCAGTGCAGAGCATTGTAGCTGGATGGAATAAATATATGAATATATGAACACACAGTGCAGAGCATTGTAGCTAGATGGAATAAATATGTAAATATATAAACACCCACAGTATGGAGCATTGCAGCTAGGTGGAATAAATATGCAAGTATATAAACACACACAGTGCGGAGCAATGTAGCTAGATGGAATAATATGTAGATATATAAAAACACAGTGCGGAGCATTGTAGCTAGATGGAATAAATATATAGATATATAAACACACCCAGTGCAGAGCATTGTAGCTAGATGGAATAAATATGTAAATATATAAACACACACAGTGCAGAGCATTGTTGCTAGGTGGGATGAAACAGCATAACCGTCTATTTAGTTATCCTACATGGTATGATTATGTGCCCATACATATTCTCACCCTCCATAGCGACCGGTATGTTCCTAGTTGTATGCCGGAGAGGACCATTGTGTAAGTCTATTGCATCTTTTGCATTCAAAAAAAAAAAAACAAAACAAAACAAAAAAAAAACTATTAGTTTGTTACGTCTTTTTGCTATCTCTGCGAGCAGCCCTGCTTAGGTTGTACAGTCTGACAGCCGTTGGTAGGAAGGACCTACGAAACCTCTCGGTTGTGCACCTGGGATGATGTAGTCTGCTGCTAAATGAGCTCCTCAGTGCATCCAGTATGTCCTGCATAGGGTGGAACTCGGACTCCAGCAGAGATGACAGTTTAGCCACCGTCCTTCTCTCTCCTATCTCCTTCATCGGATCAAGGCGTTGCCCCAGGACAGAGCTAGCTTTCTTAATCAGTTTGTTCAGTCTCTTCCTATCGGCTGCAGTAATGCCACTGCCCCAGCAGACCACTCCAAAAGTGATGGCTGATGCCACCACCGTGTCATAGAATGACTTCAGCAGCGCCCCTTGTACACCCAAAAGACCTGAGTCTCCTCAGCAGGAACAGCCTGCGCTGTCCCTTCTTGTAGAGTGCGTCAGTATTGTGTGACCAGTCTAGTTTATTGTTCAGATGAATACCCAGGTACTTGTAGGATGTCACCATCTCGATGTCTGTTCCCTGTATATTTACTGGTGCTGTGAGGGGCTGCCCATGCCTGCGGCAGTCCACCACCAGCTCCTTAGTTTTCCTCGCGTTGATCTGGAGGCAGTTCCGATGGCACCAGTCCACAAAGTCCTGGATAAGCCCTCTGTACTCAGCTTCATCTCCGCTGGAGATGAGACCAACGATCGCAGAGTCATCAGAGAACTTCTGTAGATGGCAATGTGTTGTGTTGTGTGAGAAGTCCGCAGTATAAAGAGTGAACAAGAAGGGAGCCAGCACCGTTCCCTGGGGGGGGGAACACGAGAATACGAGCGTTATTCTGATAACTATGTTTTTTCTCTCTGCCTATTGTGTTTTCCTCCCCCCCCCCCCCTTCCCCTCTTTACCCTCACTGTTCGACTGGCGCCTTCGGGCTGCCCCGGCTATGGGATGCGCTTACTGAGCGCGCCCAATGTCAAGTCAAATTTCAATTCTCCTGTATGTATTACGTATGGTAGTACTGACAATAAACCTTATTCATTCAAAAGCTAGCAGTACTCAAATACTTTGCAAGCAGTTTCATGAAATGGTCAATCAGAAAGCAACTCATACCGGCTCGGACGCCGCCCGGGCTTACAGTGGGGCAAAAAAGTATTTAGTCAGCCACCAATTGTGCAAGTTCTACCACTTAAAAGATGAGAGAGGTCTCCAATTTTCATCATAGGTATACCTCAACTATGAGAGACAAAATGAGAAAAAAAAAATCCAGAAAATCACATTGAAGGATTTTTAATGAATTTATTGGTAAATTCCTCAGTAAAATAAGTATTTGGTCACCTACAAACAAGCAAGATTTCTGGCTCTCACAGACCTGTAACTTCTTCTTTAAGAGGCTCCTCTGTCCTCCACTCGTTACCTGTATTAATGGCACCTGTTTGAACTTGTTATCAGTATAAAAGACACCTGTCCACAACCTCAAACAGTCAGACTCCAAACTCCACTATGGCCAAGACCAAAGAGCTGTCAAAGGACACCAGAAACAAAATTGTAGACCTGCACCAGGCTGGGAAGACTGAATCTGCAATAGGTAAACAGCTTGGTGTGAAGAAATCAACTGTGGGAGCAATTATTAGAAAATGGAAGACATACAAGACCACTGATAATCTCCTTCGATCTGGGGCTCCATGCAAGATCTCACCCCGTGGGGTCAAAATGATCACGAGAACAGTGAGCAAAAATCCCAGAACCACATGGGGGGACCTAGTGAATGACCTGCAGAGAGCTGGGACCAAAGTAACAAAGGCTACATCAGAAACACACTACGCCGCCAGGGACTCAAATCCTGCAGTGCCAGACGTGTCCCCCTGCTTAAGCCAGTACATGTCCAGGCCCGTCTGAAGTTTGCTAGAGAGCATTTGGATAATCCAGAAGAGGATTGGGAGAATGTCATATGGTCAGATGAAACCAAAATAGAACTTTTTGGTAAAAACTCAACTTGTCGTGTTTGGAGGAAAAAGAACACCATACCTACCGTGAAGCATGGGGGTGGAAACATCATACTTTGGGGCTGTTTTTCTGCAAAGGGACCAGGACGAATGGGGCAATGTATCGTGAGATTTTGAGTGAAAACCTCCTTCCATCAGCAAGGACATTGAAGATGAAACGTGGCTGGGTCTTTCAGCATGACAATGATCCCAAACACACCGCCCGGGCAATGAAGGAGTGGCTTCGTAAGAAGCATTTCAAGGTCCTGGAGTGGCCTAGCCAGTCTCCAGATCTCAACCCCATAGAAAATCTTTGGAGGGAGTTGAAAGTCTGTGTTGCCCAGCGACAGCCCCAAAACATCATTGCTCTAGAGGAGATCTGCATGGAGGAATGGGCCAAAATACCAGCAACAGTGTGTGAAAACCTTGTGAAAACTTACAGAAAACGTTTGACCTCTGTCATTGCCAACAAAGGGTATATAACAAAGTAATGAGATGAACTTTTGTTATTGACCAAATACTTATTTTACTGAGGAATTTACCAATTAATTCATTAAAAATCCTTCAATGTGATTTTCTGGATTTTTTTTTTCTTATTTTGTCTCTCATAGTTGAGGTATACCTATGATGAAAATTGGAGACCTCTCTCATCTTTTAAGTGGGAGAACTTGCACAATTGGTGGCTGACTAAATACTTTTTTACCCCACTGTACAAGGTCCACGCTGATCTGTTCACACTCCGACAGGCAGTGAAAAGTAAGCTAGGAGCAGGAAGACAAAAGAAGAGGAAAACAGCAACCTTGTGTGTAGCAGAATGGAATGTACGCACTCTGTTGGACAGAACAACATCACAGCGCCCAAAAAGACAGACCACGCTTGTGGCCCTGGAAATGAACAGGTACAATGTAGACATAGCTGCACTTAGTGAAACAAGATTGCCTGGATATGACAGCTTGGAAGACCATGGGTACATCTTCTTTTGGAGTGGGAGATCAACTCAAGAAAGGAGAGAAGCAGGAGTGGGCTTTGCAGTTAGAAAGGAGATAGCAGCAATGCTTGATGAGGAACCGGTGCCAATCAACAACAGGATAATGACTATGAGACTCCCACTACAGCGGAAGATGTATGCCACACTCATCAGTGTATATGCCCCAACAATGACCAACACAGAGGAGGTGAAGGAAGAGTTCTACAGTGATTTACGGGAGACTATCAGGCGTGTACCAACTGATGACAGGCTGATACTCGTTGGAGATTTTAATGCCAGAGTTTGTTCGGACACCAAGAAATGGAAAGGAGTGCTAGGCAGTCATGGAGTAGACAAGTGCAATGCTAATGGAGAACTTCTACTTGCACTATGTTCAGAGTACAACCTTGTGATAACCAACACTCTATTTAAGCACAAGGACACACACAAGAAGACATGGATGCACCCAAGATCCAAGCACTGGCACTTATTAGACTACACCATAGTCAGGCAGAGAGACAGAAGGGATGTATTGGACACCAGAGCAATGAGAGGCGCAGACTGTGGCACTGATCATGTTATGCTGAGATCAGATTAAGGATTTGCAGATGAAAACAGCACTGCAGGACGGGTGCGAAGCCACCATGGAAGCTAAACACTAGTGCACTGAAAGGCCAAAAGAACCAGGAAGAACTTACACAGGAAATGGATGAAAACTTGAAAGACTGGGACAGCAACAACTCAGAGAACTGACATAGAAGCGAAATGGGCAACACTGAAGGATACGGTGTATCAGACTGCGAGTGATGTATTAGGCTACCCTGAGAGGAAACATCAAGATTGGTTTGATGAGCATGATGAACACCTGAAGAAACTACTAGAAGCAAGGAATACAGCTAGGCAGGAAAACCTACAGTGTAACACAAGGTCAAAGAAGAAGAAATACTCAAAGGCTCAGAGTGAGCTACAGAAGTACACCAGAGAGATGAAGTCCAACTGGTGGGATGAAAAAGCAGAGAAACTTCAAACTGCAGCAGACAGGAAGGACATGAAAACATTCTTCACAGGTTTGAGAGAAATCTACAGCCCTAAACCAAGAGAACTGATGCAACTAAAGGCTATGGATGGTGAAACGGTTTTGCAGGAGAAAGACAAGATCCTGGACAGATTTGCAGACTACTTTTACCAACTACTAAACAACCCTGGAGATCTCACTGAAGAGGCTAAAGAAGCTCTAGTGCAGCGACCAGCTGTATCAAGTCTGGATGAACCACCAAATTTTGATGAACTAATGGCAGCTATCAGGACAACACAGGATGGTAAAGCTTCAGGAAGGGATGGAATTCCAGCAGAGGTGTGGAAATTTGGTGGTGTTCAGCTGACCAACTGCCTGCACAAGCTCATCCAAGAGATATGGGATGCCCAGAAAGTACCTCAAGACTGGAAGGATGCAAGTATTGTGCCTTTGTTCAAGAAAGGTGACAGGAAAGATTGTGGAAATTACCGAGGTATATCACTACTAGCCACTGTTGGTAAGATTCTCTCATGTGTACTACTTAACAGACTCAGTGAACACATCTCGCAGAATGTACTACTGGAAACCCAGTGTGGCTTTAGAAGTGGAAGAAGCACAATAGACATGATTTTCTGCTTGAAACAGGTTCACGAAAAGTGTATCGAACAGAACATGCCGCTTTATGTAGTCTTCATAGACTTCAGTAAAGCCTTCGATACTGTTTCGCAACAAGGACTTTGGCAGGTACTCAAGAAATATGGTTGTACAGAGAAGTTTGTCAGCCTGATTGAGGCATTCCATACAGGTATGCAAGCAAACGTGGCAATGAGTGGTTCAGTATCTAAAGACTTTTCAGTAAGCAACGGGGTGAAACAAGGGTGTGTGTTGGCACCTACACTCTTCTCGCTATATCTGGCAGCCATGCTTGAGGTGGCCTTCAAAGACACTTCAGAAGGAGTATACATTCAAACAAGGAAAGAAGCAGACTTGTTCAATGTGGCACAGTTTAAAGCCAAGAGTAAGACATTGATAAAGATAGTAAGAGAAATGCTCTTTGCCGATGACAGTGCTCTAGTTGCACACAGTGTGGAAGATATGCAATCTTTAGTGGAGAAATTTGCAAGAGCAGCTAGCCAATTCAGCCTCAAAATCAACGTCAAGAAGACAGAGTGCCTTTATCAACCACCAAAGTTCCAATTATCAACATCACTACCAGAAGAGATCAGCATTGGTACAGAGCCACTAGTCAAGTGCAAGACTTTCAAGTACCTTGGGAGTACTGTTTCAGGAAATGCTAGGCTGGAGGATGAACTGTCTCTCAGAATGGGAAGAGCGAGCGCTGTGTTTGGAAACTTGAGGGAGAGACTATGGAACAATCGACATGTGTCTATCCGTGTGAAATGCAAAGTGTACAGAGCGACAGTACTGGCTACTCTATTGTATGGTGCTGAAACTTGGACTGTCTACAGAGTGCAGGTGAAGAAACTCCACGCGTACATGATGAGACACCTTCGAGTCATAATGAACATCTCATGGAAAGACAAGATAACCAACATAGAAGTGTTGAAATGAGCTGGTCTACCATCAATGGAAGACATGCTAATACAGATGAACCTGAGATGGCTCGGACATGTTGAGAGGATGGACCACCAGCTTCTCCCTCGGCAGTTACTCTACTCACAGTTATGCGAGGGCAAACACAATCAGGGTAGACCAAGGCTCAGATTTAAAGACACTGTAAAAAGAAACTTGGAGAAGCTGGACATAAACATGAGTTCCTGGCAGCAGAAGGCTAAGGACAGAGCTGTGTGGAGGAATCTGATGAATCTGATCAGACCTAAATGAAACAGTCATTGTCGCCCTTGACAGACTGCTATGATGATAACTAATTCTGGGTCTTTCTGAAGCTCTCTGTAAGTGGTCTTTGGCTCTTGGATAACTCTTCTGATAATTCTTTTGACTCCTCTGTCAAAAATCTTGTGAGGAGCTCCTGGCCATGGCTGGTTTATGGTAAAATGATGTTTTTTCCACTTTGGAATGATGGCTCCAACAGTGCTCACTGGAACATTCAGCAGTTTAGAAATGCACCTGTAACCAGTGCCATCATTATGTTTTGCAACAATAAGGTTGCGAAGGTCTAGAGAGAGCTCTTTGCTTCTACCCATCATGAGTTGTTTGTGGTGTGACAATCTGATATCCACTCACCTTTTTAAAGGCTGTTAGTTGGGACTTAACCAGCTGAAATTAATTTGCACTGATGGGGGGTGTGATGGCTTCCTAAATGTTGATGGATATCAGCTGGTTTCTTGGCTTTCTATGCCTTTTTGCACCTGTTTTTCTTCATGTGTTCAATACTTATTCCCTGTGTCATTCCACTTTATTAAATATAACTTGTTTTGTGAACACAGTTGCCTTGATTTGTTTGTATGTATGGACTACTTGGGTTGTTACTGATATCTGGTGAAAATCTCTGGTCAATGGCTCCATCAGAAATATGTTTAATGAGAAATATGTTGACATGTTCAGTACTTATTTTCCCCGCTGTAGATGCAAGTTTATGGATAGCGTGATTTTGATGAGTCTGATATTTACAAAAACAAGCTCCAATAAACAGTCACAGACATATTATAGTTGGTCCTCCATTCTTCCTCTTCATTACTCAATGTGTAATCAGAGGTCTAAGATAAAGTAGCATATAACTTGTCATTTTCCAATACATGTGGTTATGACTGTGGAAATACTGCCTTGAGTTACATATGATTCTCAGAGGGGAGGAAACACTTGCTGCAGATAGGTAAAGTTATACCTGAAACAGAGATACAACCTTATACGTCTAATTATATTTACCCATGCTGTGAACTTTATTTAACAATTGACCAGTCAGCCCTGGCAGACAGTTCCAAATAATAGCAACAACAGTAGCACTCTTGAACAGTGAACAACAGTACACAGAGTAAGATAAAACCTTCCTAAATAACAGCTCACCCCACTATCAGACAGATAACTGTGGAAATTATGATAGGTTGGACAGATGTGTGTAGGAGTTGAAGCTTGTTAGAGTAGCTGTGTTGACTCTTGGGATTACTGTGTTGAACATGGAATGGAAAGAATGAAAGCAATTAAAAGTTGTCCAGTAAGTGGAGATAGCAGTGGGAGCAAGGCCTGGTGGTAAAGACTTGAGATGCTAATAAAATTGGTGATATTGGAATTTAGATATTCCCTATTGTGACTGAAAATGGAGAATTCCCCAAATCTGATGGAAGGACTGGATTATGGCTTTGTTCTGGTCCTAAAGGAACTGTTAAGAATAATGGTTTTTAGCGGTAAAGGTCATCATGAAGCAAGTGCTATCAAATGAGAAATAGAGACATGAGCTTGAGGATTGAAGCACAGGGTGAAAATCAAATAGGGATTACCTCTATAGGCACCTGGCAAGCCAGTGTCACTGATTGAGACAAGAGGTGTAAATGCTGTAAAAGATGCAGGATAAGTAACAAGTAACCTGTGGCAGATGCAGTAGAGGAACAGAAATGTGAGAAGTGGGCATCTTGGTGTTGGTGAAGGAAGTTTAATTTTGCTGAAATCGTGGGGAAGTGGAGAGGGGCAGTGGCACCCTGGTGACAAAAAAAAAAAAACAAGTGTGGAAAATGGCTGAGAAGAAAGGAAAGAGGTGAGAAAATGGCATCCAGAGCCTGGGATATAGGCATAAACACAATGACAAGTGATGCCACATGGCAGGGTCACTATTACCTTGGAGTAATCTGGTTGGCATTGTTAGTGCTGTTCACCGTCTCTAGAGTGTGAACACCAACTTTGTTTTTGCATTGAACACAGCTGACACATTTTAGCTTTTTATCTAGGGAAAAGCAATGTTCTCCCCCCCCCCCCCATCCTGTCAGGCAGCTAGGCAAACAGAACAGGGATCTGTCACCCTTACTGTGCCAAAACAGATTTACTTTGCCAAGAGGAGCCTATACAGTACCTAACTTTGCACTGTATATTGTTGTAAACTCCTCCTGTAATAACTTTTAATACTTTATTTAAATTGTTTTACCCATGGAAGACCCAACAGGATGGGAAAGAGGGAAAGGAAGTGTGTGAAGGGGGGAAAGAAAAGGGAGGGGAACAGATAATAAACAAACAAACAAACAAAAAAACGACAACTAAAACAAACAAAAGACAAACTGCTTCTTCCACTGGAGATGTCTCAACACGAGTCTGGTTTCTGCACCTGTTAAAGGAGAGACACTTGTGCATGTACAGTATGTCTGTGTGCCTATATATGAGAACGCGCGCAAAATAAGTGTGTGCATGTGAGTGGTTTGTCAGGAAACATATGAGCGGAGGGTCGGTCGCAGCAGCTCTCCCCCCAAGGACCCCGAGCAGGCAAGGCAGCGCCACCAACCCCCAGCCCCGAGGTCAGCAAGCCCCAGGAAAGCCAGGGATCCACCCCCGGAGGGACAATTAAGGGAGGGCAGGCCGCCTGGCGGCCGGCGCGGTGAGCCCACACCCCGGGAAAAGCAATGTTCATGTTGTTGTTTTTTCCAGTATGTGTTGCCATTGGCTACTGTCTTTTTAATGCAAGCAGACAATTCCTTTGAGGTTTCATAACACCACTTCATGTGAATGTTCTTAGCTACAGTAGTTCCAGTATGTCTTAAAATACCTAGAGATTTGTATGATTTCAGTGTCTCGTGTGTAGAGTCTGGAAGCTCCTCATGTACTTGTAAATATCTGGGTACACCATTGTAGGCCATCTGCTGACTTTGATTTCCTAGCTCTTTAATTTGATGTTGTAGGGATCAGATATTGCATCCTCACTACGCTTTTCTATGTACCTTGCTGATGCAACTTCATCCAAACTTGTTGATGGTGTTGAGAACATTTCTAGCTTCTGTCTCCATTGGACCCTGTTTTTGTTTTTCCCACCAGTGTACTGTGCATGCGTGACAGTTGTGAACTGACACAAAAACACTCAAGGGGCCTATACACGGGTGAGAAACTGGCATCCGGGTGGCGGAAAGGAAAGCAGTAAATTGTGGAGTTAAAGAAATAGAGGCCCGACAGACTTGCATCTGGGTGCCAAAAATGGTAGCCAAACATTGTTGAAATGAGGCCCCTGAAGGTACAGAGATTGGCAGCCCAGTGCCACAAACAGTATTCACTGAAACTCTTATGAAGAAAAAAGAGGGTAACATGAGAGATTTAAACAGAAATGTACTTCTGGATATTGATATTGGGAATTAAAGCTGAAACTTTAATTGAGCTTTTGAAAGGGAGAAAGAATAAAAATAAACTCATGTTCAGATAGATAGATAGAAGATCACAACACATTGACTGGAACCGCTACTGGAAATTAGCAGTGGTGGTATTATTACAGTATTATTAATACTGTACAAACTGATATGTAAAATCACATAAGGATTATCATATCCAGTCTGTGTTGTGCTGTTGCTTAGTTTTTTGTCATGCTTTGTATTGGCTTTGTTTTGATTTGTAATCACTTTTATTTTATTTTATTTTTGAATTCTTAGATGGAACATGGGTGGGCAATATAAGCTGCAGCTTCAGCCATCACCCATTTCGGATAATTTACGTTGAAATGTATAATCCGAGGAGTTACTGTTTAATTTGACCTTGTTGGATTTTTTCCCCCTTTGTTATATTATTCTGTTCCTTTCTTTTAACCTTTTAATCTAATCTATCCGAAATAAAGATTCATTCATTCATTCATTCATTCATTCAATGGATGGAAGGTGTAATTAAAGAGTAGTTACCAAGCCACCGAGGAAAACACAAGCCAGCAAACTCCTTGTGTCAGTCTCAATCCACAGTAAAAGGGGAGGGTTATGTCAGGAAGGGAATCCGGTATAAAATCGTTATCAAATTGAATATGAAGATCATCACGATATCAGATGATGATACGCTGTGGTGACCCTGAAAGGGCTCAGCCAGAAGAAGAAGAAGATGGATGGATGGATGGATGATAGGTAGCTAGGTATAGCTAATAACGACTGCGGTTCTGATGCCAGTAATCCTTTGTGGTGATATTGTTTTAAAGGGAATACTCATTGAGAATCCTAAAATAAGCATATTAGTACTTCTACCGAAAGTTGAGAAGATAATAAACATAAATATAATACTTTTGTAGCCTTAATTTTGTCTAGAAAGAAAAGAAATTGAATTTTTTCCATTCATTCTGTGCACCCATGTCGAGGCTCTGACTTCCATATTTGCCCACAAGATGTCAGGTTTTGGCTGACATCTTCTGGGCTCGATGGCAGAGAAAGTATCTCAACATGCTGCAGATTCATCAAAAATGGCACCTTAAAAGACCAAACATGAAGGAAGGAGACATTGTTCTTTTGAAAGACAAGCAACTAAACAGAAATGAATGGCCAGTAGGAGTGGTAGTGAAGGGTCTCCCAAGCAAAGGCAGAGTCACCAGGAAAGTGGAGGTCAAGGTTACCTGGCATGAGTCCACAAAGACTTTTTCCAGGCCCATTTCAGAGTTTATCCTTCTCTTGTCCTCAGAAGAGTAGTTTATGTAAACACGTTATTGTGGCATTTTTAAAATATTTGTGACATTTTTAAAATAATGCCAGGCGGGGAGTGTATTGGAACTGTATTGGAACTGTTCACCACTAGGGGGCACAGTTCTTTAATTTACATTTTTTCCATGTAGTAGTGTTGTACCTTCAGCCAATAGGAAGTTCCAGGAAGTGATGAGTCAGGAAGTAATGAGCCAAAAAAGGATGATGTGTTTTTGGTGCTGATTTTCCATCTCCAACCATCTGTTTGTTTCTAGCCCTCTGAGTGGCAATACAAATAAGTAAATGTTGTCAAATATATGTATTTGATGTAGCTTGTTATTATAGCATGTTGGCAGTGTTTTGAATAACTTTGTTGGCATGCATGACTGCACAGTGTAATGTCAGAGTTCAGGCCTTTGGCCTAAGTTTGGCCAATATATTATACAGTTAAACTGAATTTATTGCTATTGCTATATTTCAAAGATACACAAAAAATATTCTGTGAGAGAATTGACAACTTTATAATGAAGAATAATTTATTGTGTGAGCAGCAATATGGGTTCAGACACAAGAGGACAACTGCATTTGCTCTAATGAAATTTATAGAAAAAATATCAACTGCTGTAGAAAATAAAGAGTATTCAATTGGGGTATTCCTGGATCTTAAAAAAAGCATTTGATACAGTGGATCATAAATTATTGTTAAAGAAACTACAAAATTATGGTATTACGGGGGTAGCACTGTCCTGGTTATGTAGTTACTTAAAGAACAGATATCAGTATATATGTGTTGGGCGCAAAAACTCGCAGTTACTGAAGGTTACTTGCGGAGTCCCACAGGGTTCAGTTTTGGGCCCATTGTTTTTCAATATGTAACATTTACATTTAAATGATATATGTAAAGTTTCAGAAAAAATGGATTTAATATTGTTTGCAGATGACACTAATTTATTATGCAGTGGAAGCAATTTGGAACAACTTTTGGATACACTCGGAAAGGAATTAGGAAAGCTGAAACATAATTTTTAACAACCATCACAACAACTCAGTATCTAAACTCAGTGTAAATGGTGTAGAGATTGAAAGGGTATCCAAAATTAAATTTCTTGGAGTCATAATTCATAATAAACTGTGTTGGAAGTCACATATTAATTATATTAAAGGTAAAATATCCAAATCAATCGCAATACTACACAGAGTGAAATATTTGCTGGATCAACCCACACTATATACTTTGTATCATTCATTAATACTCACATACATGACATATTGTACTGAAGTATGGGGAAATACATATAAAACAAACATATATCCAGTCTTTATGCTTCAGAATGGATAGATAGATTAGTTTATTTGACAGGGACAGTGCAATAAACATAGACAATTAATCAATGACAATCAATCTGATGTGTTGCACATAGAGTGTATAGCTATTAGCTAATTTGCAACTCTTGTCCCTGGATGGGCTTTAGAAAAGAGAATCAAGTAAAGAAAAAAAACAAAACAAAAAAAAACCACATACATCAATGCAAAAAAGATTATAAATACACAATTATAAATTATATAGAAGAGAGCTATTAGAATAAAAAACAAAGCTGCTTACAGGGAACCAACAAACCCACTTTTTCTTAAATTAAAAGCTCTCAAGTTGAAAGATCTGGTTGATTTTAAAACTGCAGTAATAATATTTAAAGTGAAGAATCTATCACTGCCCGCAAATATCTAAAAGTTGTTTCAAATAAGGGACAAACAATATCATTTCAGAGGAACATGTATATTTCAAAAACCTTCAGTGAGAACTACCACCAAGAAACATTGTGTCTCAGTGCAAGGAGTCAGACTGTGGAACGAATTTGGACCTGAATTAAAATCATGTACAACGCTTGGACAATTTAAACAAAAACTAAAGGAAGAAATGCCCCAAACATACATACAAAATGACATGTAAAATCACATAAGGATTATCATATCCAGTCTGTGTTGTGCTGTTGCTAAGTTTTGTTTTGTCACGTTTTGTCTTAGCTTTGTTCTGATTTGTAATGACTTTTATTTTATTTTTGAATTCTTAGATGGAACATGGGTGGGCAATGTAAGCTGCGGCTTCAGCCATCACCCATTTTGGATAACTTATGTTGCATTGTATAATCCGAGGAGTTATTGTTTAATTTGATCTTGTTGGATTTTTTTCCCCTTGTTATATTATTTTGTTCCTTTCTTTTAATCTTTTAACCTAATCTATCCGAAATAAAGATTCATTCATTCATTCATTCATTCATTCATTCATTTAGTGTGGAATGCAATATGTACCTCAGCTCTATTTACGTGGCTGGTTACTATATTTGCTTACTTGATTATTATACACATCACTTACCTTATTAGTCCTGTCATTTGTGGAATTTGTGTGGGAGTCATGCCTGAGAATACATAGATGTGGCTCAGCAGGAGGACATGTTTTTTTTTGTGTTGATGCAATGGATGAAAACTGATTTGCAAATGTGTCAGAGTGTAGTTTATTAATTCCTGCTCTCTCTATTTTTGCATGTCCATTTCAGTTTCACACTTTCCTGTATCAAATCTCATTCAACTACAACACCTGTCTGTTCCTTGGAGGATTTGATGCAGGGGAGAGTTTAGCTGGCTGTGAATCCTAATATAGGACAGGAGTCACATTGTGGTGCAACAGTACATATAGCGAGGGGAGCAATCAAGACAAAACAAAATAGGTGAGCACCATCAAGGGTGGACTGTACAAGCACAGAGTGGATATATACCAAACATGATAAATGGGCCAAACTAGAGCTACAAAGTGTGGACAGGGGCTGCAGCCCTGTCCAGAACACTACACTAATGGCTGCAAAAGATCGTCATTTAAATACTTCTTTGTTGGTGGAGTTAGAAATATCATTTTGGATGTCCAAAATCCAAATGATGTCCAATCAATGTCAATCAATGGATGTTCAATCCAAAGAGATGCATGTTAGGTTAATTGCTTGTTCTAAATTGTCCCTAGATATCTGTCTCCTATAGGCCCTTAGAATAGAGGGTTAGTACTAGTGAAGCGCTTTAAGTGGTCTTTGAGACTAGAAAAGCGCTATATAAGTACAGGTCCTTATCCTCTTATCCCTTATGTCATGCAAAGCTAGAAAAAAAGCTGTCATCAGTTAGAAACAAGGCTGAGGTTTACAAAAAACATAAGGGTTGGACAGCAGTGGACTGGGGTAATCTCTGATGAGACTGGTAGGCTGGTACTAGTGAGCATGCCCAAGACACATGAAAGTTGTAACTAAAAATGAGGGTTATTCCACCAAATACTGATTTCTGACCTCTTTTTAAGTTAAGAAATATTAGTGTTGTGGTATTTAAGAAATAATATAAATGTCACGATTTGCCCCTCGGGGCAGAAACGAAGACCCACATGATCATATGAGCGGGCTGGAGGTGACAATGATTACCATTAAGATCAGCTGTGAGTATTGAGAGGGGGGAAGACGGGACTGACAGCTTGACAAGAGCACTGCCCACTACAGAGCAAAACCCAGAAGTGCCCCTGACAGCTGCAGACTGAGAGAGAGAGAGAACACAACAGTACAAATAGGAAGCGAGAACTAAAAAAACAACAAAGACTGAGGGATAAGTACAAGCAAAGACCAAATACAGTACATAACAAGACTGTGATGGACATAAACAGGGGAATGAGTAGAACTAAGCAACAATACAAGATATATGAAAACCACTCAAGGAAAAAATGACAGGAAGCTAAGAACTCAAAAATACAACAAATCTACAAATATGGAAAAAGACAATGAGACTGAGCATGGCGGAATCCCCCGTGCTCAGATCATGACAGAGCCCCCCTCTCAAGGGGTGGATGCCAGACACCCAGGCTAACATCAAAAAAGAAAAAAGACCCCCCACCCCCCCAAAAAAAGGAGTAGAACAATAAAACACCCCGGGCGGGTGGTGGGGGGAACAGGCTAGGAGGGAACAAAAACAACCCCGCTCAGGACCCACACCCAAGCAGAACCAGGCACCTAGGCCCCCTGGACCGGAGAGCTGGACAGTTCAGGTGGTCGGTTAAAGTCCCAGACCTTGCCGATGGCACGATGGAAGAGTCGGGTGGCCTACCGGAGAACATGGGACACCCAACCCAGTGGCATAGTCTGTCAGGTGGTCTGCCAGAGTTCTTTAATCACCTGAACAGAAAGGGTGGTCCAGGAGGCGGCTGCCCAACGGGAAAAACCGGTGATGAGGAGGATGGAGGAGTAGGGGAGACCCCGACGACGTCAGGTGGAGGAAAGGGAACCCCAACACTTTCGGACTGCCCTGCAGCACCCTCGGTGGCTCCAGGCTGGAGCAGAGCAGCACCTGCGGTGGCTCCGGACTGGAGCAAAGCTGCACCTGCAGAGGCTCTGGGTTGGAACAAAGTTGCACCTGCGGTAGACCCGGACTGTGCCAGAGCTGCACCCACGGTGGATCCCCGGGCTGGAGCGTAGCACCCACGGCGGACCCAAGCTGAAGCACAGCACCCACGTTGGTTTAAGGCTGGAGCGCAGCACCCACTACAGCCCCCTCCTGGGACACAACACCCACGGAGACACGGACTAAGGAGGAACTGCACCCATGGAGGTCCCGGGCTGGGATGGAGCACCCAAGGAGACCTCAGCTAAAAGGAAAGCAGCATCCTCGGAGGTCCCAGGCTGGGATGGAGCACCCACGAAGACCTCAGACGATGGGGGAGCTGCAGCCACTGAGGTCCCGGGCTGGGACGGAGCACCCGCGATGACCTCAGCTGAAGGAGAAGCTGCACCCACTGCAGTCTCGGGTGGCCAAGCTGGACCCACGGAGACCTCTGGCGAAGTTGGAACATCCTCGGTGAGCCTGGGGAAAGACTCCGACCGGAGAGGCAGAGAAACAGGGTCAGGGTCACCGGCGGCAGTGGAGCCTGGTGAGGTAGCCTCAGGTGCAGCTCATGGCTGCACTTGGCTATCCCCACCTAGAGCCAGGCAAGATCTCTCCAAAACAGAAACAGTGAAAACAAAGAAGAGCACTTGTCTGAGCTCAAACTCCACCACCGTCCAGGGCTCCATCGATCCAGGCGACGGTGTCTCGGGCCTGGCCCTCTGGAGGTCCAGCTTCGGCTCTGCTGCAGCGGCCCCCACAGCAGGCATAGTGGTGGATGCAGTCCCGAGACCCCCCAGCGAAGTGGCCCATGCAGGTGGCTCACCTGAAGTGGACACAGGAGGTCGGCTCCCTGCTGGCACTGGATCCTGTACTACTGAGGCCAGGGGATGTTCTATCATCGGTGCAGGCTTCAGTTCGGTCTCAGCACTCTCCCTCCATCCAGACCATGGCTGTGTGGCTGGAACCAGGTTCTCCAGGGCCGCAGGCTCCTCCATCATCCAGCGGTTCAATCCTGGGGCCAGCAGACACTCAAGGGGGAAAGGAGGAGACACGGAGAGAGCAGGTGAACAGTCTATAGCTGCAGCAGGCAGTAAGTCAGAGGACTGCCTAGTCTGAGCCTCACCACTGGGAATCAGGCAAGATAATTCATGTTTAGGTGAGTGAGAGCGAAAAAAGGCTTGCCTGAGTTCCAGGGTGCAATGTCTTCTGCTGCAGCTGATTGAGAATCAACCTTTTCTGTGACTTCAGTGGTTGTGGGCCCCTCAGAGGAATGTGGAGGAGCCACCCCTGCAGACACGGTGATGGACGGAGCCGGGGAGGAAATGACCGGACCCTCAGCAGTGGGAGGAAATGTTGAGGAGATGGGAGTTGCAGCAACAAAGGAAGAAGATGAGGCTGACGGGACAGCCTGCGAAGGAGAACTAGAAGAAGGGGCTGCTGTGGAGATTGTCTGACTCGGCGCAGGGAAAACTGCTGCCCGAGAGGCGAAGGTGTTCCTCCAGCAGTCCAAAGCTGGATGGCGATGCCTAGGAACCTGCGGAGCGGAGGCACGAGTGAGCGGACAGGGAGAGGAGAAGGACTTCTGCTTCAGAGAGCGCCTCCGCGTCGGCTTTGGTCCTGCTGGAGGTGGCCCCATCATCAGCCCGGGCAATAACCGCTGAAGCGAGGAGACCCTGGACAACAGTTCTGCAAATTGGGGATACTTCCTCAAACCGGGATGCTTCTCCACAATCCCCACCGCTCCATTTACGCTTTCCCAAATCTTCTTAGGCCCATGGGAGGCGAGAGCTTCATCCACAAAGCTCTGGATGAACTTGGCGGCCCATTCCTCCTCCAGGCTTGGGGACCCAGCTGCCAATCTTTCTTTGTTTGCTGAAGGCCGACAGGCTGGGGACATAATAAAGGCTCCGGACAAAAGGGTGAGTGAAATCAAAAAACCACAAACTACAGCAGTTGCGTCTTAAACTGGTCGGAGTCTATGGTCACGATTTTCCCCTCGGGGCAGAAATGAAGACCCAAGTGCTGAACTGCAGTTTGTGGTATTTAATAACCCCCCCCCCCCACAAAGTCCAAACAGTGCACAAAAATAAACTTACAATTTGAGAAGAATGGGTAGTTGGTGAGATAAGCACAAGGATGCACATCAGGACAGGGAAAGGGTCCTGACGGGAGAAGGTAGATGAGACTCCAACAATGAGTGACTGAAACAACGGTCTTTATATTGAGCATATAATCAATGATCATGAATGATAGTAGGTGTGGATCACATGAGCGGGCAGGAGGTGACAATGATTACCGTTAAGATCAGCTGTGAGTAATGAGAGGGGGGAAGACAGGACTGACAGCTTGACAGGAGCACCACCCACTACAGAGCAAAACCCAGAAGCGTCCCTGACAACTGCAGACCCGGAGAGAGAGAGAAAACACAACAGCGAGAACTAAAATGACAACAAATAAAGACCGAGGGATAAATACAAGCAAAGACCAAATACATAAGACTGCGATGCACATAAACAGGGGAATGAGTAGAACTAAGCAACAATACAAGATAAATGAAAACCATCCGAGGAAAAAATGATGGGAAGCTAAGAACGCAAAACTACAACAAATATACAAATATGGAAAAAGACCATGAGGCTGAACATGGTGGAATCCCCGTGCTCAGATCATGACAATAAATGTATTTCCTTTTTCATCATTTGAGATTTGAAAACATGGCATCTTTAAAAAAAATCTGCAGATAAATAATATTTTGATTAGGAATTGGGTGAATTGTTTTTAATAGATTACAGAATAAAACAAAATTGTTCACCTTACTCAAACACCTATACTGTAAAAACTGATGTCAGAATGTGGACTGGGCCCCAGTTCCTCATTCTGATTTATTATTCGTTCTCTGTCACCTGAACTTGGGGTCCAAGGCCACGTTTTTGCTTTGGGTTTGCATCTTAGGATTTTCTGCATTATTATTATTTTTTATTATCGTCCTGATTATGTTCTTGTTTTATATTTTCTCTTGCTTCGCTTTGGGCTTTGGTTATTATTATTACTATTATTATTATTATCATTATTATTATTATCATCATCATGGGTTTAGTCCAGTTTTTATTAGCACTGTTATTGTTATGGTCTTGTCTGTTCTGATCCTCTGTTCATGTTCTGTCTGTCCTCTGTCTGTGGTTGTGTGTGCATCCCCGCCCCGTCCTGTCACCTCTGTTTCCTCATGTGTCAGCTGTCAGTCATTATTAGTCTCCCCACCTGTGCCGTGCTGTCTTGATTGCCACCCTGTCTATTTAAGTTCTGTTCCACCTCTGTTTGTCTCGGGTTCCTTTAACCATATGGCATGAACAGCACGCTTCATGTCCACCCTAGTCCTGTATCCTGCCTTGAGTCATATTCTAGTCCAGTCTGTTTTGCTGTAGCTTTTTGTTCCAGCTTCTGAGCTGAGAGTTATTTTCTGTTTTAAGCCCTCGAGCTGCGTCAGGGTGACCAGCTCCTAATAAACACAGTAAAACTCACGTCCAGCATTTGGGTCTAGTTTACTTCCCTGAGACAGAAGGAACCCGATCGTATGGACCCAGCAGATGGTGAGTTTTTTCAAATGGGCCTTGATCAGGAGGAAGTTTGGGCTGCTTCCCACATCGAGGCCCTCATCGAGGACACCTATGCTGCTGACATGCAGGAGAAAGCCCTCAGATGCCTCGGAGGTGCCGCCAAGGTAATTGAGGCTGTCCTCACGCTGCAGCGTTATCGTCAGCTCATTGGACTCCTGCATTTGGTCCTGTCCCTGCAGTGGATGTTCTGGGGGCTGGGAGGGACATCGCCAGCAGCGGGAGAGGAGCAGAAGGAGGAGATGCCACAGCGAGCCGTCGGGAGCCATCAGGAGACGCAGCTTGTGCCTGCATCCGGAAACACTCTTCTTCTCCCACAGAGGCTCTCCAGACCTTTGTGTCCCCTTCCCTCTGCTCTACACCAGCACCACCCCATTGTGCTACAGTTCCTTATCAGGCGAACGCCGTCATATCCCGGGAGGGATCGTCGGACTCTTCAGTGGCAGCAGAGCAGGAACAGAGGCAAGTACCTTTTCATTTTTTAACACCACTGAATGAAAGGTCTTGTCCTGTTCCTGGTGAGGGGGCTCAGCATCAGCCACCTACCACCGCTGAGCTCTCTCCACCCATTTCTGCTGTCATTTCTGCTGCCACTTCCATCCACCCATCCTCACCTGTGTCTCCCCTCTCTTTTTCCATGAATGTTCCAGGGCTTAGAGTCCAGAGGGATTGTCCGGTACCTGCTCCACGGCTTCTCCCAGCTCCAGTACCTGCTCTATGGCACCTTCCAGCTCCAGTGCTTGTTCCACATAGGTCCCTAGTTCCAGTACCTGCTCCATGCTGCTTCCTCAGCTCCAGGGCCTGCTCCACATCTCTCCTTAGCTCCAGTGCCTGCTCCTCGTTGCTCCCTAGCTCCAGTACCTACTCCACATCATTCTGTAGCTTCTGTACCAGCTCCATGCTACTCTGCTTCCTTGCCTGCCACCACACCTTCTGTTTGGACTGCAGCAGCAGAGTCACCGGGGTCCTCGTCGGCAGTGGAGCAAGAACTAAGGCAAGTCCTCTTTGTATTTTTAACATCAGTCTTAGAAAGGTCTTGCCTAGCTCCTAGTGGGGGGACCCGGTTGCAGTTACCATCTGCTCCTGCGCTCTCCCCACGAGCTCCACTGCCATCACTTGTAGTGACCCGGGTGTTGTTTTTTCCTCCCCATCTGAGGTGGCTATTTCAGGGATAGATTCCCAGTCGTTAGGGCTCACAGACCTCCAGCCTTTCTTATCTGGCTTTGCCGATGGTTGGCTCCCTCCATCCGGTCCAGAGGTCAGGTGACCTCCACCTGTCATTCCAGAGGTCAGGGGACCTCCACCTGTTGTTCCACTGGTCATGGGACCACCACCTGTTGTCTCAGAGGTCAGGGGACCTCCTTCGTGTGCAGCACGCCACTTTCAGCCATTTC
This sequence comes from Pholidichthys leucotaenia, assembly GCA_020510985.1. Classification (NCBI taxonomy): domain Eukaryota; kingdom Metazoa; phylum Chordata; class Actinopteri; order Cichliformes; family Pholidichthyidae; genus Pholidichthys; species Pholidichthys leucotaenia. The sequence goes on from CM035836.1 coordinate 305,476,753, forward strand.
TGAACTGCCTCTACACACCTTGTCCTCCAGTCAGGTGGCCCAGAGACTCTGGTAGACCAGCCGACCCGCCTTGTACTCTGATTCGTGGTCCGGTGGACTCGGGTAGACCACCTGAACTATTTTGTCCCATGATCTGGTGGCTCAGGGACTCTGGGAGGCCCTGAAAAAAAAGTCAGTTTCTCCATATTGTGCATATCATTGGCAATTGTAATCCAGTCCTCCATAGATGGAGGTATTGTCTGTAGCCATCTCCTGGTGATGGCTTTCTTACCTGCAGCCAGAAGCGGCTTGTACAGATACTGTACCTGTCCTGAGCCATAAGCTTGTCTGGGGTCTTGCCCAGATGTAATGTGGCAAAGGAGCAGTCAATGTTTATATTGAAAATTTTCCTTAGTTTTTCAACTGTAATTTGCCAGAAAGGTTTAATTAGGGGACAGGACCAGAACATGTTAAAATGGTCAGCCATAGATGTATCACATTGCCTCCAGCACTGATCCTGTTCCCGGGAACCCCACTGCATGACTTTTAAGTTAGGCGTCACATAGTATCTTATTATATTCTTCCAACAGAATTCTCGCCAAGATTTAGAATTTGTGGTCCTTGTCTGATTCTCCCAAATTACAGCTGTGGACAAAATTGTTGGTACCCCTCTGTTAATGAAAGAAAAACCCACAATGGTCACAGAAATAACTTGAATCTGACAGAAGTGGTAATAAATAAAAATTCTATGAAAATTAACCAATGAAAATCAGACAATGCTTTTGAATTGTGGTTCAATAGAATTACTTTAAAAAACAAACTCATGAAACAGGCCTGGACAAAAATGATGGTACCCCTAGAAAAGACTGAAAATAATGTGACCATAGGGACATGTTCAACCAAGATGTGTCCTCTAATTAACATCACAAGTGTCTACAAACTTGTAATCAGTCAGTCGGCCTATTTAAAGGGTGACAAGTAGTCACTATGCTGTTTGTTGACATGGCGTGTACCACACTAAACATGGACCAGAGGAAACGAAGGAGAGAGTTGTCTCAGGAGATTAGAAAGAAAATTATAGACAAGCATGTTAAAGGTAAAGGCTATAAGACCATCTCCAAGCAGCTTGATGTTCCTGTGACTACAGTTGCACATACTATTCAGACACGGGAATGTAGCCAACCTCCCTGGACATGGCCGCAGGAGGAGACAGATAATACGAATGGTAACAAAAGAGCCCAGAACAACCTCTAAACACATTCATGGTGAACTCCAAGGTCAAGGTACATCAGTGCCAGATCGCACCATCCTTCGTTGTTTGAGCCAAAGTGGACTTCATGGGAGACGACCAAGGAGGACACCACTGTTGAAAAGAAATAAAAAAGCCAGACCGGAATTTGCCAAACTACATGCTGACAAGCCACAAAGCTTCTGGGAGAATGTCCTATGGACAGACGAGACAAAACTGGAACTTTTTGGCAAGGCACATCAGCTCTATGTTCACAGACACAAAAATGAAGCATACCAAGAAAAGAACACCGTCCTTACTGTGAAACATGGAGGAGGTTCTGTTATGTTGTGGGGCTGCTTTGCTGCATCTGGCACAGGGTGTCTTGAATCTGTGCAGGGTACAATGAAATCTCAAGACTATCAAGGTATTCTAGAGAGAAATGTACTGCCCATTGTCAGACAGCTTGTTCTCAGTCACAGGTCATGGGTCTTGCAACAGGATAATGACCCAAAACACACAGCTAAAAACACCCAAGAATGGCTAAGAGCCAAACATTGGACTATTCTAAAGTGGCCTTCTATGAGCCATGATCTAAATCCTATTGAACATCTGCAGAAGGAGCTGAAACTGACATAATGCACGGCCCAGGAGACACACACGCAGGCTCAGGATAGATTTAACAGCTTTATTAGCAACAAGGAAGTGTATGGCTGCGTGTCTGTGGAATAAGAATGTATTGGTGGTGGCGTCTGCATCAGGCACGGGGGCAGGTGGCCGTACAGCCGGACAACCCTGTGGGAGAGAGCAGAGGGAGAAGGGTAATGGGCACCACACCAATACAGGAAATAATGATGGTAGCTGGCTTACTTGGTTGTGACAGGTGGCTGGCGTCGACAAGGGCGAAGCCCGGGAGACAGTGACCTGCGGTACCTGTGGCAGCAGCGTAGAGCCAACGGTGAGATGATGAAGTCCGCCGCCGGGAATGTCCACCTGTGCACAGGGGAAGGCTAGAGGAGAGAGGTGAGGGGAGCTTACCCAGGATATCTTCACTAGTCGGTTTGAGATCCGTAGTAGCAAAGGGGCCGAAGTAGAGAGACGGCTTCAGGCCGAAGCCCAGGGCAGAGTGGATTAAATACCTCGCCGCTGACGAGGAGCAGGTGTGCGCGTGGCTGGCGCCGCTGATTAGCGGTGAGTCATAACAGTACTCCCCCCTCTAGCAGCGCCTCCTGGCGATGGTTTTTCCGGGTGCGCTCGATGAAACTCAGAAATGAGTGACCGGTCCAACACCAGCGAGGAAGGCACCCACTGTCTCCACTCGGGTCCATAGCCCTCCCAATCCACCAGGTACTGCAGTCCGCGACCCTGGCGTCGGGCGTCCAAGATGTCAGCGACGGTCCAGGCCGGATGGCCACCAATCATCCGGGGAGCGGGGTGCACCGCAGGTGGAGGGCAGAGGGGGTCAGAGACCACCGGTTTAATTTTGGAGACGTGGAAGGTGGGATGGATGCGGAGGGAGGAGGGAATAGCCACACGCACAGCCACCGGGTTGATGATCCTGGTTATGGGATAAGGGCCGATGAACCGCTGGGCCAGCTTTCTCCTCTCACCCTTTAGGTTTACGTCCTGTGTGGATACCCAAACTTGCTGTCCCACCTGGTAGGCAGGTGCAGGTCTCCTATGTCGGTCCGCCGTAGACTTATTGCGCTCCGCCGTGCGTAAAAGCGCATTACGCGCCATGGACCAAAGGGAACGGCACCGCCTCAGATGTGCCTGGACAGAGGGGACAGCCAACTCGCCCTCCTGCGCGGGGAACAGGGGTGGATCATAGCCCAAGGATGCTTTAAAGGGCAACATCCCGATGGCCGTAGAGCGAGAGGTGTTGTGGGTGTACTCCACCCAGGCGAGGTGAGAACTCCAGGACGTGGGTTTGGATGAAGTTACGCAGTGGAGCGTTGCCTTCAGCTCCTGGTTAGTCCGCTCACACTGCCCGTTAGACTGGGGGTGATGGCCGGAGGAGAGGCTTACCTTGGCTCCCAGGGCGTTGCAAAATGACCTCCAGACGTCCGAAGAAAACTGGGGGCCGCGGTCGGAGACCACGTCGACCGAGATTCCATGCAGTCTGACCACGTGCTGGATGAGGAGGTCCGCCGTCTCCAAGGCTGAGGGAAGTCCACGTAGGGGCACGAAGTGGGCGGCCTTGGAAAAACGGTCTACAATGGTCAGAACTGTGTCAAAGTTGTTGGAGACAGGGAGCCCAGTGACGAAGTCCAGAGCGATGTGCGACCAGGGCCTGCCAGGGATGGGCAGGGGCTGGGGCAGACCCGCAGGGGGAGCGTTACCTGACTTATTGGTAGCACAGACGGGGCAGGCCCGGGCGTAACGGGCGGCGTCCTTCCGCAGGCCTGGCCACCAAAAGGATCGCTGGAGAAGGTCAATCATCCGCAAAGCTCCAGGATGGTAGGTGAGCTTGGAGGTATGGAGCCAGTGTATAACGTCCCCCCGGATGGTGGATGGCACGAAGAGCCTCCCCTCCGGTCCGCCGCCAGGGTCCGGTTCCGACTCCTGCGCCCTCCGGATCTTGTCTTCTATGTCCCATGTAACAGCCCCCACGACGCACGACCTGGGCAAGATGGTGTGAGCAATGTCTTCTGCGGCCTCCGGGGCAAATTGCCTGGAGAGGGCGTCGGGCAGGCCGTTCTTGGAGCCAGGCCTATATGTGATGCTGAACTTAAACCTTGCAAAGAACAGGGACCAACACGCCTGGCGGGCTTTCAGACGCTTGGCAGATCTCAGGTACTCCAGGTTCTTGTGGTCGGTGAGGACCACAAAAGGCAAGGCTGCCCCCTCCAGCCAGTGACGCCATTCTTGAAGGGCAAGCTTGATGGCAAGAAGCTCTCTGTCCCCCACGTCGTAGTTTCGTTCCGCTGGGGACAGGCGCCGAGAGAAGAAGGCGCAGGGTCGCTTGACTCCATTGGCTGGGGACCGCTGGGACAGCACCGCCCCCACCCCCGTGTCCGAAGCGTCCACCTCCACAATGCACTGCAGCGCGGGATCGACCTGGCTGAGGACCCGGGAGGAGGAAAACTCCGTCTTCAGCGCCTGGAAGGCCGAAGCGGCTTCTTCAGTCCACCGGAACGGGGTCTTAGGAGAGGTGAGGCGGGTCAGGGGCCCGACGATGGCTCCAAAGTTCGGGACAAAGCGGCGGTAGAAATTGGCGAACCCGATGAATTGCTGGACCTGTTTCCGAGAAGTTGGTGTGGGCCAATCCACCACCGCTTTGATCTTCGCTGGGTCCGGAAGCACCTGGTCATGGGAGATGACAAACCCCAGGAAGGAAGTTGTCTTGGCGTAGAATTCACATTTTTCCGCCTTGACGTACAGACGGTTCTCCAGCAGTCTCTGCAGGACCCGCCTCACATGGACCCGGTGTTCATCCCTGGACCTGGAGAAGATGAGAATGTCGTCCAGGTAGACGAATACAAACAGGCCAATGAAGTCCTGGAGGACGTCATTGATGAGGCGCTGAAAGACGGCTGGAGCGTTGGTCAACCCAAACGGCATCACGAGATATTCAAAATGACTGTTTGGGGTACGGAAGGCGGTTTTCCACTCATTTCCCTCCCGGATCCGGACGAGGTGGTAAGCGCTGTGGAGATCCAGCTTAGTAAACCAGGTCACCCCCTGGAGGGAGTGGAAGGCTGTGTCCATAAGGGGCAGGGTGTACCGGTCCTTCTCCGTGATATCGTTGAGAGCTCGATAGTCGATACAAGGACGAAGAGATCCGTCCTTCTTTCCAACGAAGAAGAACCCTGCACCTACTGGAGAGGAGGACGGTCGGATGATCCCAGCACTGAGCGACTCCTTCAGGTAACTGTTCATTGCCTCCTTCTCCGGCGCTGACAGACTGTAGAGGCGTCCTGAGGGTAAGGGCGCCCCCTGGCGGATGTTAATGGCGCAGTCGTAGGGCCGGTGAGGAGGCAGAGACATCGCCTTGGACTTACTGAAAACGGCACCCAGGTCGTGGAACTCTGAGGGCACTAGGGTGAGATCCGGGGGTGCGGTGTCCTGAGCTGTGGGAGGCAAGGACGGGGCGCAGGCCGCGGATTGGAGGCAGGTACCCATGCAGAAAGTGCTCCACGCTGAAACCTTCCCAGTCTTCCAGTCCAAGGCGGGGTTGTGGAGGCGGAGCCAGGGATAACCGAGGATGACAGGTGTTACTGAGGTGGGCAGGACGTAAAAGGAGATATCCTCCCGATGGTTTCCAGAGATGATCACCGGGACAGGGGATGTTTGGTGAGTTACCTTTCCCAGGGAAACTCGGGAGAGATTAACCAGGGCGAGAGTAGTATCGAGGGGGTGACAGTGGATGCCCAGTCGGGTTGCCAGGCTTTGTGAAATAAAGCTACCCTCCGCGCCTGAATCCACCAGTGCATGTGTGAGGTGCCCAGTGAGGTTGTGACAGAAGCGGATGGGCAGCGTCAGATGTGTGAGGGGACTTAACCGATTAGCGTCCGCGAGGCCCCCTACAGTGACTCGCGGACCACCTCATTTGGCTTCTCCGGACAATGCTCCACCGTGTGCTGGCTACCTCCGCAATACATGCAGAGGCCCAGGTCACGACGGCGCTGTTTCTCCGCCAGGGGGAGCTTTGTCCGGCCCGTCACCATTGGTTCCGACTCCTCGGAGACCTCCTGCGGCCGCAACGCCAGGTGGCGAGCTTGGGGCAGACGTGCAGAGGCGCCCCGCGAGCGAGAAGACTGCTTCCGCTCGGAGGCGCGCTCGCGCAGCCTGTTGTCCAAACTGATGGTGAGAGAAATCAGCTCCGCCAGCGTCTCCGGGGTATCCCGCCCAGCCAACTCATCCCTCAGACCGGAATTTAGACTGCGGAGGAAGATGCCGCAGAGCGCACGCTCTTCCCAGCCAACTTCCTCCGCGGTAACCCGGAAGTCGATCGCGTAGTCGGCCGCCGATCGGCTCCCCTGTTGGAGTCCGAGAAGGCGGTCGACCTGGACACTGTCCAAACGTGAATGATCGAACACTTCCAGAAATTGTCGCACGAACTGGCCATAGGTGAGGGTGGCGTAGCTGGGCTTCACCATAATGGCGTAAGCCCAGGTAAGCGCACGACCTTCAAGGAGATTGCCTATATAGCCAATTCTGCTATGGTCTGAGGTAAAATCTCCGGGAACGCGAAGAAACACGGACTCACACTACATAATAAAACCCCGAGCTCCACCTAGCTTACCGCTGAAGCGAGCAGGAGTGGGGATTGGTGTGAGCCGTGTTGGTGCACCCGGAGCAGACTGGACGGCCACCGGAGCCGCAGGAGCCACGCCACCCGGACGAGCCGAGGGGAACGGCTGCTGGGGGTCCAAGCGGTCTAATCGGTTAGTAATGATAATTAATTGATTCAATATCACCTGTTGCTGATGAGCTATTAAATCCACCCGAGCCTCGAGGGTGGAAAGACGGCGTGCGAGCCCGCTGTCTGCCGAGCCGCTCTGCTGAAGCCGTACTGACATAATGCACGGCCCAGGAGACACACACGCAGGCTCAGGATAGATTTAACAGCTTTATTAGCAACAAGGAAGTGTATGGCTGCGTGTCTGTGGAATAAGAATGTATTGGCGGTGGCGTCTGCGTCAGGCACGGGGGCAGGTGGCCGTACAGCCGGACAACCCTGTGGGAGAGAGCAGAGGGATAAGGGTAACGGGCACCACACCAATACAGGAAATAATGATGGTAACTGGCTTACTTGGTTGTGACAGGTGACTGGCGTCGACAAGGGCGAAGCCCGGGAGACAGCGACCTGCGGTACCTGTGGCAGCAGCGTAGAGCCAACGGCGAGATGATGAAGTCCGCCGCCGGGAATGTCCACCTGTGCACAGGGGAAGGCTAGAGGAGAGAGGTAAGGGGAGCTTACCCAGGATATCTTCACTAGTCGGTTTGAGATCCGTAGTAGCAAAGGGGCCGAAGTAGAGAGACGGCTTCAGGCCGAAGCCCAGGGCAGAGTGGATTAAATACCTCGCCGCTGACGAGGAGCAGGTGTGCGCGCGGCTGGCGCCGCTGATGAGCGGCAAGTCATAACAGAAACATGCCGTCTGGAGAAGGTACCCTTCAAACCTGAGACAACTGGAGCAGTTTGCTCATGAGGAGTGGGCCAAAATACCTGCTGAGAGGTGCAGAAGTCTCATTGACAGTTACAGAAATCATCTGATTGCAGTGATTGCCTCAAAAGGTTGTGCAACAAAATATTAAGTTAAGGGTACCATCATTTTTGTCCAGGCGTGTTTGATGAGTTTGTTTTTTAAAATAATTCTGTTGAACCACAATTCAAAAGCATTGTCTGATTTTCAGTGGTTAATTTTCATAGAATTTTTATTTATTACCACTTTTGTCAGATTCAAGTTATTTCTGTGACCATTGTGGATTTTTGTTTCATTAACAGAGGGGTACCAACAATTTTGTCCACGTCTGTATGTAAATTCCTTTTCTGTAGCATTGAGTTCTCTCCATACATCTATCATGCCATATTCCTTTAGCAGTTTTTGCATGACTGGCAATTTTGAGTCCCTCTTCTTATTTATATTTGTTGAGTCCAGCTTAGGGCTTAATTGTGCGCTCCAGTCTCCCCCACAAATCAGGGTTCCTGATGAGTTCAAGGCTAGTAGATTGAATATTGTTTTAATAAATGCTTTATCGTGACCTGGAGATATGTAGACATTTAATAATGTGACTTCTTTGTGGTCTATTTTTCCCATTTATTAGAATATAGCAGCCATCCTTATCTTTGATTTGTGAGATTAATTCAAATTTTACCTTACTGGGAATTAATATGGCCACTCCCTTCTCATGTCCTGATTTGTCAGAGGAATAAAATGTGTTTGTAAACCCTATTTTTTTTTAAGTTTTTCATGCTCTGTGTTAGAGAAGCGTGTTTCTTGCCAAAAAAATCGTGTATTTTCCTTTTTCATTTTTGCAGTAACCTTGCTTCTTTTCACTGGTCTATGCAACCCATTTACATTGAGTGATGTTACTTTGTATTCCTGATTGTACACTTTCTCTGAATCTTTCCTGTCTTAATGGTCCATTGCAACCTGAAAACCATGACCCCAGAATGTGGATCAAAGCAGCTCAGAGCAAATGAACAGTGGAAACTAAGGATTAAAATAAAATGAAAAATCAAAATGACTTCCACAAGTGAAGAACTAATCTGCTCCTTAGAGATAAGGGGTTGGCCTGTCTCAAGATAAGGGCTCCTTGTTAGGGCAAGAAATAATATTGCTCCTAAAACTACAGTATGTCCAACAGCATTCTGATACTCCATGGCAAGCTTTCATAGAACCCTCCTCACCCACATTTACTGTATCATGTTATATCCAGCTAAAGGACACTAAATACATTGAGGAGAGGTGAGATTAAGTCCATAACATTGCAAGTCTGGTACATCAGCTTTGTATTTTAGACATATTATGGAGGTAAGCAGCAAAAAATAAATAATAAAAAAAGCACTCTATCTGTAGACCATAATTAGTCACAATTTTATCCTTCAGGCAGTATATATGGTAGAATCAGTTACCCTGTTATATTTGGGGGTAATCGCCCTGTTATCTAATAATTATTGATCACTCTGATGCCGTCTCCTCTGGGCAGCGGTGGAAGGCCCGTAGCTTCTCCCATATCTGCTCTGGACGAGGCGTCTGTTGAGGTTGCTTGCTTCTGACTCTCTCCCATGCAGACTTAGGTGGATCAGGGGGTGGAGGGGGGTCTCGATCCTGTACGATAGGGAAGCCTTTCTTTCGCAGACCGTCCGCAGCCTCTTTTGAGTCCTTGTAGACGATGGGTCTGCCATCCAGATACAATTTCAGCTTAGCAGGCGGTGGGGTCAGGAACCGCACACCTTTCTCCTTAAACGCCTTTCTTATGCTGGCGTACTCTCTTCTTTTCTTCATTATCTCTGTCAGGTAGTCATGATCGAAGTACACCCGTTTGTCTTTGTAAAAGACCTCCCACTTTTTCCATACAGCGGACAGGATGTGTTCTTTGGTCTTGTATTCTTAAAAGTTTATCACGATGGATCTCAGTGGGGCATTACGGGGTGGCCGCGAGGCAAAGACTCAGTGACAGCGCTGTATCCTCAGGTCCATCTCTGCTGGTATAGTGTGTAGCGTTAACCCTTTTGTGGTTCCAATTTATAAAATCATTCTTTGCGGAAGAAAATTGTTTCAACTCAAAAGTCTGGTCATGAACTGCTTCTCTCACCCAAAGACCAGAGCTGTAACATGATCCATCGACCATAAAGTGGAAGTTAGTCCCTTCTCAAGGACTTAGTCAGTCTCCCTTTTCTTCTCTTTGGCAAAGGAATGTTTCAAATCGAGAGATTTATGGTTGATATAATCCAGACTTGGGAGTCAAGATTCTCCAGTCAACAACCAGACAGTTTCACAGTGCTATCTAGTGGACGAATCAGGAATATTTAATTTTTTCTCTTTGCAGTGGAATTTATGCATTATGAACAAATAAATTAATTCATTTTCTTTCTCTCAAGACATTATCTGTTACGTCTGCCCCTTTCAGGGCATGAATGAGACGCCAGAGGCCAACAGAGTGTTTGCTGTTTATTACAAAAGGACCAAAGTAATGAGCCACGGGGGACAAAACACATAAGCTAAACACTCAACCACGGAGGGTCAAAATAACTGGTAATACAAAGAGTCAAAGAGAGAACTTACACTCGAACAGTGAGGACGCAGCCTAATGCTGAGACTGGAGCCGGACATGGGGACTTCAGCCTGATTGGGTGTGAGATCGCAGCGAAGAATGAATCTTCACTGCGATCTTAAATAGAGTGAAGCCTAATGATTACCAGGTTAGGAAAACAATGCAATCACAGGATAGCGATCAGCTGTGGCAGCCCGCGGACCGGTTGACAGCTGTAACTCTGGCCGCGGCGCTGTCATAGTAAAAGCATCAGGAAAAGGTGTCAAATATTAACCGGGACTAGGAATACGAGGAAAAAGGAGAAACACTGAGTGACTCGAGCGCGGGGCAAATCCGCGCTCGGATCATCACAGTGCCCCCCGTTTAACGGACACATTCCAGGCGTCCCACTGTCACATCCAGAGAAAAGACACCCCCCCGCCCCCCCAACCAGAAGAACTAGTGCTCAACCATGGGAGGGGGTGGGAATACAGGCCAGGAGGGCAAGATACAAAAGAAACAAAAAAAACCCCAAAACACACAGACAAGCTAGACAGCAGAACACAACAAAAAAACCCTCCAAAAATACATCAAGGGATACCGATCACCAACATAATACCTGATCACCAAAAGGAAATAGATTACCCCACTACAAAGTCAAAAGATGCAACAAACTCCCCAAAAAGAAGAATAAAAAACAAACAAAGCTCACGAATTCCCAAATAATTGGGCTGCACGGTGGCGCAGTGGTTAGCACTGCGGCAGCACAGTTTACCCTTGGCCCGGGGATCCTGGGTTCGATCCCAGCCCCCGACCAACAGTGATATGTGTGGAGTTTGCATGTTCTCCCCGTGTTTGCGTGGGTTTACTCCGGGATTTCTCCAGTTTCCTCCCACATGCCAAAAACATGCAGGTTAGGTTAACTGGAGACTCTAAAGTGGCCCCAGGTGTGAATGTGTGTGTGTGAATGGTTAAGGGATAGCGCCGTAGCGTGGCTGCTCATCCATCCAGGTGGTGGATGCCCTCAATTTCCCCTCTGGGGATCAATAAAGTATACTAAATCTAAATCTAAAAAAAAAATAACATTCAGATACCTCCTCCGATCTCTTCCCCCCCCCCTCTTACAGGAATGCCAATGGCAACAATCAAAAAAAGGGTGTAAGCACAAGAATATGCGTAGTCCACCTTATCAATGCAGATGCACAATACAATAGCACAATACAAAATGAAATCACCTCCCCCTTCCGTTTTTCCTTTCTCCTCTACTTCAAAAATCATAACTCCTACAAAACATAGCCGTCAAATCTAAGATAAAAAAGTAATATGTTTATTAGAAAACAGTGGCACATTTGCAAGAGGAAAAAAAAATGTATATTTAGGAGAAAAGGGAGCTAATTTACCAGAAAATCTTTGGAAAAAGGATAAAAATTGTAACAAAGTAATCAAGAAAAAGGTCGTAATTTATCAGGAAAAAAGTTACCCATCCATTATGAAAAAGTATGGAATTCCAAAAGTAAACAGTGGCACAAATAACTCTGCCAAAGGGCGAACATAGAGGGAGAGAGAAAAAACCCTTAAATTCAGTGGTACCTACGCAACGAAAAAAGAAAACAGAAAAAATTCACAGGCAAAAAAACACAGTGAATGCATGTCAAAGGATACCAGCAGGTAGGGCAAAAAGGCAGTTCTGGTGGCCTACCGGTATCCAGACTCCAAATGAAGAACAAATGTTCTGGTGGCCACCAGGACCGGAGGGATGAACCTGGAGGTGGCTTTCCCACCGGGAGGCTCAATGGTAGGAAGCCGGACCGGACGGAGGGGATCCCAATGGTGTCTGGTGGAGGAGAGAAGTGGGGGAGGGACCACAGCGATGTTGGGCAGTGGGGGGTCAGCAGCCCCCACCACAGCTTCAGACAGGAGCCTTAAAGCTCCCATGGTGGACCCCAGCAGGGACAACGCTGCACCCTTGGTGGACCCGGATTGAGCATGCGCTGCCCCCACGGTGGACCCGGATTGAGCCTGAGCTGCACCCATGATGGACCCGGATCGAGCCTGCGCTGCCCCCACTGTGGACCCGGATTGAGCCTGCGCTGCACCCACGGTGGACCCGGATTGAGCCTGAGCTGCACCCACGGTGGACTCGGATTGAGCCTGCACTGCACCCGTGATGACCTCCCGAGACCACCCCGGACCCAAGGAAATGGAGGGCGACGCTGGATCATCTCCGGTGACCCTGGAAGGAGGCTCCGAGACAGAGGAAAACACAGGGTCAGGATCACCGGCAGGGGCGGAGCCCGGCAAGGAGAGCGTGGATGCAGCGACTGGCTGCACCCGTCTCTCCTCCCCAAGAGACAGGCAAGAATGCTCTAATATGGAAAATAGAAAGACAAAACAGAGCACTTGCCTGATCTCAAGCTCCTGCGCCGTCCAGGACTCCGACGATCCAGGCTCACTCAGGAGCTTGAGCTCAGGCTCCCACTCAGCTGCAGGGGCGTCTGCAGCCGGCATGATGGTCTTCGCAGTCCTGGAACCCCCTTGCGCTGTAACCCACGCCAACGGCTCACTCGGCGTGGCAGCAGGAGATCCGTCACTTGTTGGGGCTGGAAGCTGCTCACTGGAAACCCAGGGATGCTTCATCAATGGCTCAGGCTCCAAATGGCTGACAGACCTCCTCCTCTGTCCGTGACACAGCTGCGGTGCTGGCACTAGATTCTCCGGGGCCGCAGGTTCCTCCTCCATCCAGTGGTCAGACCCTGGCACCGGCGGACACTCGTGAGGGATAGGAGAAGACACAGAGGCAACAAGTTCAATTTCAAAGGTTGCAGCAGGCGGTTGAGGCTCAGTGGACTGCATGACCTGAGTCCCACCCACGGGAATCAGACAAGGTACTTCATCAAATTGAGATAATGAAAAAAACACTTGCCTGTCTCCCAGGGTTTTGGTGATTCCTGCTGCAGTGGGCTTGATTCTTCCCTCTCCCGTAGACAAGGTGATGGTGGACCCTTCGGAGAGACACGGAGGAGCTGCCCCTCCAGGATCGGTGACAGGCTGGACCGGAGGGGGCACCACAGGTCTCGCAGCAGCTGGAGTAGACGCCATGGAGGAGGGAGGAGCAGCTGACTGGGAGACAGGAGAGTTCCTCTGGTGGCCCATAACAGGATCTGGACGGGTGCCCCGCGGAGGATTTGCTGGGGGAATCCCGGCTGACATCTTTCTCCGCTGGGGATGCCCCCTGTGTGGTGCGAACTCCTGGACTGGACGAGGGACAGGAATGGGATCCCGAGACGAGGAGCGAGGATGTCTCCTTTTCGGCTTCCTGCCGGAGTTTCCCTTCAGCCCACGGAGCTTCTCCCGGTGAGCAGAGATGTCCGCCATCCTTGCCGTGATCTCAGGGTGGTCGACGTAGCGAGGATGCTGGTTAACAGTTGCCTCAGCAAGGTCCAAGTACCAGCGCGAGCCGCTGGGGACGGGCTGACTACGAGCGCTGGAGAGGATCCCATTGATCTCGATGAGAGCCATGACTAGCTTGTAGCCTAAACTCATGGCATAGCCCATAGGTGGTGACGCCATCTCCCAGCACGGAAAAGTGAAAAATCAATCCCAAAACAAACTCTCTGAGGCTGGCACCTAGCTTGGCTGCGATCTACTGTTACGTCTGCCCCTTTCAGGGCATGAATGAGACATCAGAGGCCAACAGAGAGTTTGCTGTTTATTACAAAAGGACAAAAGTAATGAGCCACGTGGGGTGAAACACATAAGCTAAACACTCAACCACGGAGGGTCAAAATAACTGGTAATACAAAGAGTCAAAGAGAGAACATATACTCGAACAGCGAGGACAGAACCTAACACTGAGACTGGAGCCGGACATGGGGACTTCAGCCTGATTGGATGTGAGATCGCAGTGAAGAATGAATCTTCACTGCGATCTTAAATAGAGTGAAGCCTAATGATTACCAGGTGAGGAAAACAATGCAATCACAGGATAACGATCAGCTGTGGCAGCCCGCGGACAGGTTGACAGCCGGAAGTCCGGCCGCAGCACTGTCACAGTAAAAGCATCAGGGAAAGGTATCAAATATTAACCGGGACTAGGAATACAAGGAAAAAGGAGGAACACTGAGTGACTCCAGCGCGGGGCAAATCCGCGCTCGGATCATCACAGTATCCATTACTGAAGACATGGTTGAACTCTTGGGATGGTCAATGGGGTTTCAAATGCTTTTATTGATATGATTTGATATGTGTTGCTTTATTTTCAGGAAAAAAATTAATTTTTGCCTGCTTACTATCGCAAATTAATTACAGTTACAATTTAGAGACATTGTGTGCTCCTTTATCAAGTAGAATATCTTAGTCACTAAAGTTTTAAGAATTTATGCTTTCATAGGCAGCACACATACTTTAGGAGGATTTCACTCTCATATCAAATGTCTTTCCCCCTCCTCTTTCTGCTGGGAAACCCACAGAGCCCTGAACTTTCAACTGACCAATGAGCTCCCAAACCTACACTACCGTTCAAAAGTTTGGGGTCACCCAGACAATTATTTTGTGTTTTCCATGAAAAGTCACACTTATTTACCACCATGAGTTGTAAAATGAATAGAAAATATAGTCAAGACATTGACTAGGTTAGAAATAATGATTTGTGTTTGAAATAATAATTTTTCCTTCAAACTTTGCTTTCGTCAAAGAATCCTCCATTTGCAGCAATTACAGCATTGCAGACCTAACATGATTGCACAAGGGTTTTCTAATCATCCATTAGCCTTCTGACGCAATGAGCAAACACATTGTACCATTAGAACACTGGAGTGATAGTTGCTGGAAATGGGCCTCTATACATCTATCTAGATATTGCACCAAAAACCAGACATTTGCAGCTAGAATAGTCATTTACCACATTAGCAATGTATAGAGTGTATTTCTGATTAGTTTAAAGTTATCTTCATTGAAAAAAAGTGCTTTGCTTTCAAAAATAAGGAAATTTCTAAGTGACCCCAAACTTTTGAACGGTAGTGTATCTTCATTGCCTTTTTAGCAAGTTTATGACTTCTGCCAAACAAAGAAACTCAAATACAATTGGTTCAGCCCAATTGTCATGAAGTTTAGAACCATCCTGCCACACCTGAGAAAAACTTGCTTTTTGTTTCCTTTGTTCAGTTTTGGGGCGTTGGTCAAGCTGTAAGGAGCAGATGTCTCTGCTCTTCCTTTTGGTTTTTCCTATCTTCAAGTAGGCACAGAGCCGGTCATTCTCTGTGAAAATGTCTGCTTTTCTTTAAAGTTCACTTTTTCTTATTTTAATCTTTTTCTTTAAATTTCCATGCAAAAAGATTTTGTTTGAATTTTTTTAAGCTTTAACCAGCTCATTCCAGCCACAATACATTGGAAGAAACAGATCTGTGGTGTGTTCTTGTCCCAGTTTGAATTTCTGATGGGACTTTGTACAATAAACAAATTCCTTTTCAGTGCATAAGAGGAGACCTCACCCAGCTTGCTGAAGAACAGCCTGATAGCAATCTCAGGAGCATGGCCTGGTGGGAGAATCTGTCAATCAGCCTCTCCATCAACAGAACCCACGGACATCTAGCTGAATCAAGGTTGGCACATGGGGGCCCTGCTGCCACCAGGGATGCAATGATTCTGCTTGGCTGACAGTCTGTTGTTTAAATTAAACTTAATTATTCAGAATATTCCTGGTATAAGTTCTTTAAACTTAATTTCATGCAAACCCCATCAGAATTTCAAAATGCATTTTGTCCTTTCATTAATTTACATTCTTTTTCAGAGTAGCACCAATTTTCTATTTTTATAAATAGTTTACTCATCATTTTCTTCATAAAACTGCATCCACTTTTCTTAACCAATGCTATTTTATGGTTTTCCATCTTCCAGTATACTGACAAGTTAATCTATGCTTCATCTGGTTCCACAAATGCTTGATTCATAAGTAACTCAGGAATAGTCTATGGTGCCCATGATACATGCTGAATTCTCTGTTTTAAAGTTATCCAAATATGTTAACCTATTATGACATTTCTTATTAAACTATTCTTATGGAAATTTATTTGCCCTTTCTTCTTGGGTCCTGAAAAAATAACACCAGATCTGCAAGTCTGAATTGCCTTAATTTTCTCCTGCATGCAGGGAACAAAGGGAAAGCTGCTGATATGTGAATCTCACAGCGGAGCACCCCTCTGCTCCACAAGGTCACAAAATGCACTCCTTTATACAGTTCTGCGTGGTGCTTACATCATTGCTTTATATGGTAACATATCAAACAGTGTATAACTTCATCATGCAAACAGTCCTTGGGTTGCACATAATTGGGAAGACAGTAGTTCATCTTCTTAAAATCACACCCTAATAAAGCCTGCTAAACATCATTTAGTGACATATCGGAATTTCTGACATAGAAACAGAATAAAGCAGCACACCAACAGTAATATCAGTACATTTCCACTTCATTTCCCCTCTTCTGATCATATATGATCACATATATACAAGGAATGTCAATGTAAAGCATCCGCTGTTGTACCGTGTTATTCAGTTTTAACAAGAGCATCATAAGCATTAACATGTGAAAATTGGCAATGTTTAAGGGAACACAAGAGGCTGTTCTTGCGAGCACAGACACTCAGATAAGGAGCAAGCCAAATAAATGGAAGGAGGGGAGTTCAGAAAATCCCTGAAAGGGGCTGTGGGTCAGGGTCAAATATGGTTAGGGAGGAGTGGTGTAGCATATTAACAGCAAACATTTATATCTACACTTTGGCATTATCATAGCCATCAGGGAAAGGGAGATGTGACATATCTAGGCAGTGTGATTCAACATTTTCTGTTGGATGGTATCTGAAGCCTGTTCAGCTGTGGGGAGAGCTGTGTAATGCATCATGTTAATAGCAAACATTTTTGACATCATATTGCGGATAATTGGAATAAAACAACAGCCGCAAAACAGCAGAATCAACAGAATCATTAACAGTATCATTCCTATCTGCATTATTCATTCCCTCCAGCCTCTGCTGGTAAGCCAGGACCATGAATCCCAGCCAGAGGATGGGGTCACATCTTGTTGTAGCTGTTGTGAAAGTAGGTCATTCAAATGGCTCACAACATGTTTCATGCTATCATTCTCATCAGGTATGTAAGTACAGCAGTCTTGACCTATAATGTGACATACCCTGTGACATACATTTAGCACTGTGGCAGCACAGTTTTACCCTCGGCCGGGGGATCGCGGGGATCGTGGGTTCGATTCCAGCCCCCGACCAACAGTGAGCTGTGTGGAGTTTGCATGTTCTCCCCGTGTTGCGCGGGTTTACTCCGGGATTTCTCCGGTTTCCTCCCGCATACCAAAAACATGTAGGTTTAGGGCGCTCGCGCACGCAGCGACCAGCAGCCGGTGGCTTGTCACCAGACTGCAAACCGAATCTACCTACGGGTACAAATAAGTAACAAAAAAAAAAAAAAAAAAATACCCCACTCTGTGCTGCCAAAGTTATATCTAAAGCCAGTCTATTTTGTAACATTACATTCCGCATAGCTCACATTTCAATTGTCATTGCTGAGGATCCCATTTCTGTCAATGCGGTGAGATTTTCTAAATCAATAGCTAGTCTGTCAATGTTATGTGCATTATTTACAGTACCCCAAGAAGGTATTAGTGCACCAAAGAGTTTCACTCCCGGATGTATTCTAACCCTATGTGTCCGTGTCTCCCTTCTTCGATGCTGATGCTGATGCGGTTGGAAGTAATGTGAATATAAATAGTGGGCGTGATAAGCAAGATTAGTCATGATGCGCATGGTTGGAATCAGTTTTGCCATGTAACATATACTGCACCATCTTGGCGGTAAAAACTGATAAACCTGTGACCCACACACCCAGACATAGGCTGTGAGGCTGCCGTAGCCATCTGAATGAGGGAAAAACAATTGGGGGTTATCAGAACATGAAGTTCTATTGACACGTCTACATATGGCACGTGGTAAAGTGAGATTAGGTGTAGTAATGAATGGCACACCATATACATTTAAACATGGGGTACCACTATCTCTGAGACCACATGTGGCATTGAGAGTGATGCTACATTGCCGTGTGGTTCCTAGATAGGTGGACTTATTGTGATGACACCCAAGACAAAAGCATACAGAGGCAGTGAAAAGTGTGGGATGAGTAGTGAATACAGGCTTCTGGGCCTTCTCATTCACACAGGAAACATTATGTACTCTCACTTGATGATAGGCAAAATCTGTCATCGTGACATCTAACCATGCAATGTAGCTAGTTGTATTTCCCACAGTTTCAACAGTGAATCCCTTATAACATTTAGTGTCATTGTGGTGCACTTCTTCAATTGCAGTCTGCGCTACCAATGCTCCCATTGTTTCTGATCTGTTTAGTGGTTAGAGAATCATAGGCACAGAATGAGTGACATGATGTGGTAAGTATGTGCAGACATAACATGACCTAATCACATTGGCTTTTCTGACAGACAGATGCACCACCTGGTACCATGCATTGTTGTCATAAGTGTCGCTTGAATAATTGTCAAAGTTATGCTCCAGGTGGCTTGCCTCGCATCTTGTCCTGAAAGGAGTGGTTAGTGGGGTGGAACAGCATATTATAATTACCTTAATTAAGAAAGTAATAAGAAAGCAAACCCACACCATGTCCGTTTTGGTCCAAAACTGATGGCACCACTGGCGTCTTTAGTGGCATTCCTCTTCAGCAGCCCAGCACTGCTCTGAGTCTGAATTGTTCATCATATCAGTATCAGTATAAGTGTGCATGTGTGCTGTATGTTTCTGCTGAGTAGCATTCGGCGTACACTCAGGTTGTTTTATGACGGCTGCCAGGTGCAATGTTATGCAATCTTCTGTCTTCACATGGCTCGGCTTCTTCTCTTCCAAGTCTAGTCTTTTCATACGGCTAGGCTACTTCTCATCCGAGTCTACAACGTAGGGCTAATCATTTATTTCTGCTTCTCATCCTCGTCTGCTCTGGATTCTTCTGGCTTGACTGGTGGGACCTTCCTGCAGTGTGTTGCGTGGATCCACGTTGCCCTTTCTGCAATCTTCACAACTGTAAATGTCATCAGCAGGACTTGGTAGGGGCCCAACCACTGTTTGCTATGCCAGTTCTTTCTTTTGAAGCTTTTGATCACCCTTATGTAGTGGAGAACACCCTCAGCAGGTTTGGGCAACACAGCCTTCACCTGTTGAGAGATGTTTTGCAATTGGCAGAACAGAGCAGAACAATAAGCTAACATAGCATTTTCAAAATGTGATGTGGTTAGTGGGGGTGTAAGTCTCTTTTTCCTGGAGAAACCTAAAGCTGGGGGACGAGCAAACAGGATTTCAAATGGAGACATGTTATGCTTCTTTCTAACTCGCATGCGCATGTACATGAGTGCTAATGGGAGGCACTTAGTCCAGGGCAGGCCAGTTTCATCTTCAAGTTTTGCCAGTTTTTTTTTAGAGTGCCATTTTCACGCTCAACAGCACCACCTGACTGCGGGTGGTAGGCACAGTGTTTTCTCAAGTCAAATCCCAGTGTAAGGCTCAAATCAGTTAGGGCTTCATTTACAAAATGTCTACCATTATCACTGAAGATTTTCTCAGGTATTCCCCATCTGGGAATGATTTCTGACAACAGTGCCCAAGCTACAACTGTCCTAGTGGCATGTTTAGCTGGAAAGGCTTCTACCAATTTGGACCACATGTCAACCATTACCAAACAGTACTTTTTACCCTCTGCTGGTGAGAGTTCAATGAAATCCATCATCAGGTGCTGGAAAGGACCTGTGGGAGGTGGATGAGCAGCTGGAATCTGTTTGGAGAGTCTGTGAGCATTGTTAGTGGCACAGATTCGACTTTTTTGCAAAAATTGTCAGCATAGACAGTAAAACCAGTGGTAGGAGCTCCCTTTTGGTTTTTGGCTTGTCCATGTGGCAAATTGCATCCACATGTTTGGGAGAGAGATTTACCCTGAGCTGAGATTTGGTGGCCCAGGAATGTGACCATTGGTTTACAAAATTGCAATTTGGGTTTGGAAGCTTTGTGGACTTCTGCAGCTAGGTGACACAAAAGCTTCAGTGAGTCATATTGGCATTGTGGTTTGTTTGGTGCACACAGCAAGAGGTCATCAACATATTGAATCAAAACAGAACCTTCTGTCAGCTGAACAGAACTCAGGGAATCTTTGAGGGCCGCTTTGTAAATGGTTGGGCTTTCACAGTAGCCTTGGGCTAATCTAGTGAAAGTGTAGAGCGCTCCCTTGAATTGGAATATGAACCAAAACTGTGAGTCTTTATGGACTGGGACACTGAAAAATGCATCGGACAAGTTCACTACTGTAAAATAGGTGGAGTTTGGTGGAATTTGGCTGAAAATGGTGTGAGGGTTAGGAACCACAGGCGTGCGCTGAATAACTGCAGCATTCACTGCCTGGAGATCCTGAACAAACCACCATTCAGCAGGTTGACCCTTGTCTCTGATCTTTTTTACAGGAAAAATTGGGGTGCGTACTGGTAAATTAGGAGCTGGGACAACAATACTTTCTTTTAGGAGAGATTCAAAAACTGGGGTGATACCATCACGTGCTTCAGGTCTGAGTGGATACTGCAAACATTTGGGTCTGAAATCAGACTTGGGAGTTATTACCACAGGAGTGCAGTTTCTTATTAGCCCAACATCATACTTGTGTGCAGCCCACAGGGATGATGGAACACGTGAGAGTGTGGAGTCAGGGTCTTTCGGCTGAATGGGTTGAGTGACAGGGCGAACCCATCTGTACTGCCTATTCTCATCTAACGTCTGTATGAAGTGTTCACAATGGAGTGAGATTGTGTATTCTGCACGAAACATCTGCAGAGATGGTGAGAACGAGATGACATGCAGGCCCAAATGGGAGAGTGGGTTTGACGGTTCCCAATCATCCGCATGAAATGCGGACAGAGCTCATGGACCCATGTCACGCCATGCTGAGTATGGGGTTTTAGTGAGTGAGATGTGTGAGTGGCTGCTGGGAACTGAAAACAAACTGTTCATAACAGGTGTGAGACTAATCAGCAAAAAGCTGAAATCAGCATTCCAAATGATGTGGGAGCTTTGCAGTGGAGTGGGCTTAATTTGTAACCACTTGCTCTCACAATGTGTGTCAGGACCCTGTGAGAGATGTGATGTGCAGTGTGTTCTGTGCTGAGGCATGGAAACAGTGGAATTTGGAGATAAGGCCCTTCCTAATTTGACAAAGTCAGAGCTCTGTTTTTCATCTAACAATGTCCATTCATAAATGTACAGTGATGTTGGAGTTTTTCCAAAAGTCAAGTCAGGGGTCTCTATCTTTGTCCTGTGCGGTGTGCAGGTGACTGAGAGACACAAACTGCACATTAGGTCTATACCTAACAGATCAAAGGGACATTGTGGTGAAAAAAGGAACTTGTGAGTGAAATCACGTCCATCCACTACACATGACAGTGGCTCAGTGAAAAACTCATGTGTGAAACCTCCATTTGCCACTTGTGATGTGAGTGAGCGGGAGGTAAGAGCGGGCTTTAGGCCTGATAATGATGACAAAACTGAGTCAGTTGCCCCAGAATCCACCATAAAATCTACCAACTTTCCTGAAATTTTTACTGGCAAAATAGGCAGATCCCTAAAGTCAGAGGTTGAATACTTGGCTAAGGTGGCATGAACATCAGTGTGGTGGTATGTGTGTGTATGTGTGGCTGCAGTGGGTTTTTTATTAGCAAACTCGTGTGCGGCGTCTGCTGGGGGTGAAAGTGAGGGGGACACGTATGTACCAGTCTTATCTGCCTGGCATCACTGTTGCTGCTGTTGTATCAGCCCCTGGTCTTGTGCTTGTGAATGGGGCTGTGGCTGTGGTGTGGTGTGCTGCTGCCAGGCCCGGCATCCTCCAAGCTGAAAATTACCTCTGCCCCTTCCTCTGCCGCAGAAGGTATTTCTGGGCTTCACTGGACAGTACTTTGCCCAATGTCCACCTTGTTTACAGTAGTTACAGCTGGAGAGTTGTGGGCATTCCTTCACCCAATGTCCTTCTTCCCCACAATAGCGACATTGGTTCGGACCGGCTGTAGCCCCGGGTGGGGGTGAGTTTGGGACCCATTTGGCTATGGTCAGGAGTGCTTTCTCCAAGTTGTCCCCCTTAGCCTTGGTCTTCTTCTTTGTGGCACTCTCGGCCTTTCTGTGATGGTGTTCTGCATGGTGCAGTATTTCCTGTGATGTCTGGGTTTCCCATCCTATGCACGTCTGTTTCACATCTGCAGCCAGGCTGAGGAGAAGGCTCGCCATAAACCATATGTTCAAATGCGTGCCATGTGCTCCTGTATCTGTCATGCATTCTTTGGGGCATGGAATGGCCCCCGCCCCATTGAAGATTTTCTTTAATCTGTGGAAGTAGTCCCCCGGAGTCTCGCCATCCTTCTGCTTGCAGTTCGAGACTTTGCCCAGGTTGGAGCATTTCGTGCATTCTTTAACAACTGTAGCAATTACGCAGTCAAGCGCTAGATGGTAGTCCCTGTTCTTGTCACCATCAACTCCTCAGGTCCCCCATTTGAGGTGTGTTGGCAAAACATCTGTTTTAAACAGGGGCATCAGTTTTGCCATGTTGCTGGGGGTACATTTCTGCGCTGCAATCCTTCGGAGTTTGTGGAAGGTTGGCCGATAAGTTTGACAGAATGCCTCCAGCTGTTCACAGAAATACATTGGAACATTTTCCAGTCTGGGAAGTGCTTCTGCAAATTTGGGTATGTCTTCAGGTGCCCATGGTCTGAATACGGCTTCTGGGCCAGTCGCGCCCATAACCTCCACCAGTGGAGCTCTTAGGTCTGCCTCGTCATCCATGTCTCCTTCATTCTTTATCTTCTCTCTTTTTTGCCATGCAGATGGTACATTATCATGGAAGGAAGGAGGATCAGTGAGGCTCCTTAATTCTCTCTGCCCTTTGTGAGACATTACCCCCGACAAAGTTAGTGTATCACTTCCGTCATCGGTCTGAGTTGCTGTCACTACGGGGGGAGCGTCATCTTCTGGGAAGTGTACAGTGCGGGTAGAGCGAGGCAGTGCTGGGTACAATGCGGCCGTAAAAGGGTTAGTAGGGTTGGGGGTAGGGGGAGGCAGGTGGTCGCGTTCATAAGGAGGGGGAAAGGGGTCCCCAGCAGAATGTAAAAAATTGTTGTTATGCTCGGTGTTCCCTATCTTTCTTTTCCTGTTCATTTCTCTGTCTGCCTGTTTCCTGCTTATCTCTCCGTTTCTTTGCTTCTGTCAGCCACATTTCTGCTGTGCCCTTCTCTAACTGTAAGTGCGTCATTTTTTCTCTGTCTTTTTTGCTTTGTTTCTTATGTGTCTGAACTTTCTGAATTTCAACATTAATCTTGTCCCTCAAACCAGTAATCACTTCAACAGAAAATGAACCCCCCCGCCCCGAAGGAAATCCACTCTTGCAGATCCATTTTCCCAAAAACTCAACACTGTCAGGACCATAATTATCAGTCATAAATCTCACCTTAGGACCTTCCAGATCTTTGGGAGACTGCTTTGATTTAGTGGTCCCCCATCACTGGTTTCAGATTTGACCACCGAGCGTCCCCACGTGCATCCAGGTAGCTAACGTTATATCCCTGACCCCGTAACTTGACAGGTGTTCTATACAACTAAACAATCAGTCCTGCCGTGGAGTTAACCCACCAGACTTCACAGAAACGGTCCTGCTGCAGGAAAATATCCTGTCGGACCTCACAGATATAGGCCAACAAAAGGTGAGATAAATGACTGATTTAATTTAACTATATCATGAATCACAGAAAAAAATATATATCTAAATTTCACTTACGGAGATCTGGAGGCTGCATCCTTTGAGAATCCAATGCTGCTCCCCTCCTCCCGCCGAGTCCCCGTCACTAACTCGAGTGGAAAGGATCAGACAAAATTTGTGTCTGAGAGGATCTGTCCATGGCAGAAGAAATCGGGATTGCGGTCTAGGATCCCACTTGCTGACACCAAGATGTTATGGAAATTTATTTGCCCTTTCTTCTTGGGTGCAGAAAAAATAACACCAGATCTGCAAGTCTGAATTGCCTTTATTTTCTCCTGCATGCAGGGAACAGAGGGAAGGCTGCTGATATGTGAATCTCATAGCGGAGCACCCCTCTGCTCCTCAAGGTCACAAAACACACTCCTTTATACAATTCTGTGAGGTGCTTACATCATTGCTTTATATGGTAACATATCAAACAGTGCATAACTTTATCATGCAAACAGTCCTTGGGCTGCACATAATTGGGAAGACAGTAATTCAGCTTCTTAAAATCACACCCTAATAAAGCCTGCTAAACATCATTTAGTGACATATTGGAATTTCTGACATAGAAACAGAATAAAGCAGCACACCAACAGTAATATCAGTACATTTCCACTTCACCACTGAAAGACATATGGGAGATATTGTTTGATTTCATGTCCATCTTCTTGATTATCAGCAGACAAGAACTCTCAAGGTTTTTTTTTTTTTTTTTTTTTGAGACTGATTCATAATTGGTACAAATAAAGAATTGTTAATAAAATTGTCTATTATCTGGACTGGTGCCCTATGAGGATATGCTTGTGTAAGGAAAGGAAATTTTTATCCCTACTCACATTCATATTTACATTAATACTTGTACCAACAATAAAACACCAATAAAACCCATAAATCCACTACAAGTGTTAGCATTAGCCAGTTAGTCTTAAGGAATTCAGACATAAATTCCATCATACTGTTTTCTTCCTCACCCTCAGAGATTCCATAAATGCGGATGTCATTTTGTCGGGATCACATTTCCAAATCTATGACTTTTATTTGCATAGATTCCTGTGCCAGTTTCATCAGCCAGACCGTATCTTCAGGCTCGAGGTTAAATATCTCCAACTCAGCCACACATTGCGCCGCTTCCTCGACTCTTGTTGCTGTAACTTTTAATTCCTCGTTGATACCCCCAAGCATCTGGTTGATCTCGTCTCTGAACTCACTTATTTCCATCTTCTCATCCTCTCTCAGTGTAGAGCCAAATAAACAAAATTTGTTCTTCACATCCATATGGATGGCTCTAATTTCACTGTGTATGCTAGCCAATAAGTTAGCTTCAGAGTGCACACGTTCATCATGGCTAACCGTGTTAGCATTGGTTTCATCAACATACTCTGTGGCGGTCTTGTCGGGTTTTTTTCCAATCTTGCATTGCTTTTACCTTTAGCCTTTGTAAGTTTATCTGCTTCCATTGCTTTGTAATTATTCTGACACATTAAACTTCTTAAATCTAGGGGACAAATCCAAGTGGGGTCGAGAGCGCTCTGTCAGCCTGCCGCGTTCCAACCGGAAGTCCCACCTGACCCATTCTGTATTGAACTTTGGGGTCATGGACTTTGTTTACCACATGGTGATGTTTGTTTTGGACTCTGTGGGGGTAAGAGTTTGTTTTGGTCCGCCTTGTTCTGGTACCCCCACCACCCAACCTGGGAGGATGATTTTCTTTTTTTTGTTGTTTTGTTTGTTTGTTCTTGATGTATTCTTGTGGGTCATCTGGAAGCCTGCCCTTAAGAGGGGGATACTGTCGGGCCATGGCCTGGGCCCCAGTTCCTCACTCTGATTTATTTTTTATTCTCTTTGTCACCTGAACTTGGGGTCCCAGGCCACGTCCTCACTTTGAGTTTGCATCTTAGGATTTTCTGCATTTATTATTATTTTTATTATAGTCCTAATTCTGTTCTTGTTTTGTATTTTCTCCTGCTTCAGCTTTGATTGTTATTATTATTATTATTATTATTATTATTATTATGGGTTTAGTCCGGTTTTTATTAGCATTATTATGGTAATGGTCTTGTCTCTCCTGATCCTCGGTTCATGTCCTCCATCTATGGTTGAATCCGTTAACCTTAGATGGGCTTCAGGCGGTGAAACACGTATATCGCTTCTTCCAGTTGCTGTTTTTAAATCTCATTTAAAATACACTTTAATTCCATGGCCTTTGAGCCAGTGTGAGATAGTGATGTTGATTTTATTTATTTATGTTTTTAATTACTCTCAGTACCCTGTTTTTAATTACTCTTGCTACCTGATCTTTTTCAGTCAACAAACTGGGCTAGGCTAACCTGTTTGATTTGGTTAGCCACTCCTGGTCCATAAAGCCATGGCTCCCTCTCCAACCTGTGACAGCTGTATTTCCCTATCTAAGAAGGTTTCTGAGCTGGAACTGAGAATTTCTAACCTCTATAAGATTCAGGAGTCTGAAAATCATTTGGACACAATAATTTTTGGTTATCAGCACCAGCGACGCATGCGCAGTTAGCAGAGATGGCTACTTACCTGGGTGGAACTAACGCATCGCCATCCACCTCCACCCCCGCTCCGGTCACCTCAGCTCCCCAGGACTGCAGCACTAAACACTGGCTTCAGCTCGGAGCTAAACCCAAAGCCGCAGGTGGTTCTTCTCAGCCTTATCGTGTGCCCTGGACCACGGTCGGGCCCAACAACAAACGCCAAGGATCGACCAGGAACTGCTGCGCCTCCTCCCTTCCCCTCTTGCTGGAAAACAGATTCCACATCTTTTCCCTGGAAGATTTCCACCATCTGGACACTGATCTTCGTCTCATGGCCCCCCTTCTTGAGCAGTGGCCCAAACTCGTAAGCCCCAGATTAAAACTACCGTAGGTGTGCTGAACTTTACACCGGCAACAAAGAGAAGAGAGCACCCCCCTTCCCCCCACGTTCCCTCCGCACTGGCATTTCACCACCGCAGCAACAGCAACAACAACAGCAGCAAAGCTATTCACCATCACAGAAGCCACAGACAAAGTCTCTCCAGATGATACTGTAATTGGTGATTTCATAATGAGGAATGTCAGAAGAAGGTACTGTGTTACTGAATTTTTTCCTGGGGCTAAAGTGTTAGACACTGAGGCTCTTACTCCTAACCTATTAAATGAATACCCTCATGCTGAAACTTACTGTCCACGTTGGATGCAATGAGATCCCAGACGAAGTGTCTGAGCTCTTAAAGAGAAACTTAGGAGCCTTCTGTCCACTCTTAAGAACTGTGGCAGATGTTTGTTAATCTCTGGACCACTTGCTCCTTTCAGAAGAGATTGCAATCATTTCACCAGAACTCTTAGCCTTAATACCTGGCTGCGTTCAACATGTCTCACTTTTAACATTGGCTTAATAGACAATTTCAAGCTGTTCTGGAATTGCTTATCATTTATGAGGCCAGATGGTATTCATCCAAATAGACTGGGTGCCAGGGTTTTAAGGGACAATCTGTTTTATTCTATTCAGCATTTTTAGTACAGTAACTGAAAGCTGGTGTGTTACCTCATCCAAGGTCCTTGGGTCTGCAAACCAGCGTTCTCCCCCTCCACCTTTCATATTACTCCTGTTATTCCTTGTGGTGATCCAAATAATTCTCTCTGGTTAGATCAGTCTTCCACTTACAATTCCATAGAGATTGTGTCTGTCGCCCACTACCCAAAACGTTATCATCCAAGACAAATACAACATAACTTGATAGAGATTAAAACCATTAATTTAGCACAGAAAAATAAAATAATTAAAAGTGGACTGTTGAATATAAGATCTCTGTCAGATAAAGCCACCTTAATTAATGATATCGATGTATGAAATATAGATGAACACTGATTAAGAAAATTAAGAGACTATGATAATCCATATCCGCACACACAGCAAGAATAGTTCTTTTGACATACCATGTCAATGTACTTTAAAAAAAAAAACAACTAAACAAAACAAACAAAAAAACTTATGACTGACTTGAGTAGACATCAATTATCCCCAGTTGGAGGAAGTCATTTGACAAAGAGTCAAGAGGCTGCACGGTGGCGCAGTGGTTTAGCACTGTGGCAGCACAGTTTACCCTCGGCCGGGGGATCGCGGGGATCATGAGACCGTGGGTTCGATCCCAGCCCCCGACCAACAGTGAGCTGTGTGGAGTTTGCATGTTCTCCCCGTGTTGCGTGGGTTTACTCCGGGATTTCTCCGGTTTCCTCCCGCATACCAAAAACATGTAGGTTTAGGGCGCTCGTGCACGCAGCGACCGGCAGCCGGTGGCTTGTCACCAGACTGCAAACCAAATCTACCTACGGGTACAAATAAGTAACAACAACAAAAAAAAAAAAAGAGTGAGGAAATTCAAACTCTGAAAATATGCCATTATGCTGAACATAAACTACAAGAGATGGAGAATGATACTGATCCTGATAACCACTTTTTCAATAATATTCATAATCATTGTGAATATTGCACTGAAAAGCAATTCAAAAGTCAAGTGCAACTAGATGGTAAACTATCAATAATACACTTCAACAGCAGAAGTCTTAACAAAAACTTTCCACAGATTCAGGACTATTTAAAACAGCTAGATAGAAAATTTACAGCTATCGCAGTCTCTGAAACTTGGCTTAATGAAGAGCAGGCTCCCCTGATGGCAATAGAGCAGGGGTGTCCAACCAGGTGCCATAGAGAGCCAAGACCCTGCAGGTTTTCTCTTCTACCCAGTCTCTTCAGCAGGTGTTTTCACTTATCAGCAATCAGTGGGAAGAAGTTCACAGAAATCTGCTGTTGAAGACACTGGTTGGAGGTAAAACCTGCAGGGTCTTGGCTCTCCATGGCACATGGTTGGACACCCCTGCAATAGAGGGATATCAGATGTTTCATATTAACAGATCTCAAAAAAAGGGTGGTGGTGTTGCACTGTATATTGATGACCTGTATAGGTGTAAACTTGTAAATGGAATGTCCTTTGCACTACCAGGGATTTTGGAATGTGTTACTGTTGAGATTGACCAAGATAAAACAAAAAATCTAATCATAAGGTGTATATATAGAACGCCGGGAACTTGCATAGAGACATTCAGAGAAAAATTAGTCGAGCTGTACAATAATATTACTAGTAAGAAAATGGTAGTAATTTGTGGAGATTTCAATATTGATTTACTAAATCCATATCAACAAAATGTAATTACAGAGTTCATGAATTCTATGTACAGTATGAGTCTATATCCCGCAATAACACATCCCAGTAGAATCACAGTTCACACTGCTACACTTGTACAAACTTGTACAAGTTTGTACAAGTACACTGTACTTGTACACTTGTACACTGTACAAACTACAACCTGTTTGTGACATAATGCACGGCTCAGGAGACGCACACACACAGGCTTAGAGTAGTTCAAAGAGTTTATTAACAGCAGGAGTGAATGAGTGCGTGTCTGCGGGATGTAAATGTGTTGGTGATGGTGTCTGCTCCAGGCACAGAGGCAGGTGACCGTACAGCCGAGCAACCCTATGGAGAGAGCACAGGGAGAGGGTGACGGGCATACACCAACACAGGAGGGATTTATGGCGAGAGAAGGACTTACTTGGTTGGTCAGGACAGCTGGCACAACAAGGGGGCGAAGCCCGGAAGACAGCCACCTGGAGAGCTCCGTACAGCAGCGAGGATTGGGCGATGGAGTGGAGATGTCCGCCGCTGGGGAATCCACCTGTGCACAGGGGAGAAGACTGAAGAAGAGAGGTAAGCGATCTTCTTACCAAAATGGTGATGCTGAAGAGAAATATGCTCACAACGGTGAGGGACGAAGTCTGACGGCTTCAGGCCGAGCCTCCGGGCGAGACGGCCTTTATCCCTCGCCGCTGATGATTGTCAGGTGCGTGAGCAGGTGGCGCCGCTGATGAATGGCGCGGCGTGACAGTTTGTTAATATTATTGATAAGAAAATAGAAAGTGGATTATTGATAAATGATATAAGTGACCATTTGCCAACCTTTGCACTTATCCATGGCCACACGGAGGCCAATACAGAAAAAGTTTTAAAATCATTCAGATACAAACCACAAAATGCAATCAGTTCTTTTAAAGAAGACTTGCTGAAGCAGGACTAGACAAAAGTCTATGTATCAGATGTAAATAAAGCCTATGACACATTTATGAACATTGTAACCACTCTTTATGAAAAAAATTGTCCATTAGTAAAGAAAAAGCTTAAACATAAATTTGTCGATAAGCCATGGTTAACCAAAGGATTACAAAAGGCGTGTAAAAAGAAAAATTTATTATACAAAGCTTTTCTAAAGAAAAGGACAAAAGAAGCAGAGCAGCGGTATAAAACATACAAAAATAAGTTAACATATATAATGAGATGTAGTAAAAGAGACTATTACAGTAAAGAACTGGAGAAAAACAGAGACAATATTAAAAATACATGGACAATACTTAACAATATTCTTGGAAATAAAAACAGAAATACAAGCTACCCAACCAATTTTCAAAAAATAATACAACGACTCAGAGTGTGAATGCAGTTTCACCTGCAGATGAATTTAATAACTTTTTTGTTAACAATGGTCCTAATTTGGCTCAAGAAATACCCATTATGGCACCTATGGGTGATACAATAAGCAAAAACATTGCTATAAAAGATTCCATTTTCATAAAGAACGCAGACGAGAGAGAGGTCATTGAAATTGTTAAATCGTTAAAAGTAAAACATCTACGGACTGTGATGGTATTGACATGCTCTTAGTCAAAACTATTATTGAATACTTAGTGAAGCCACTGACGTATATTTGCAACCTGTCTGTCCAAACAGGTATATTTCCCAAAGCAATGAAAATAGCTAAAGTAATTCCAATATACAAGACGGGTGACAGAGGGGAACTTTCAAACTATAGACCAATTTCACTATTGCTGCAATTTTCCAAGATACTTGAAAAAAAATACTGTGAGAGAATTGACAACTTCATAATGAAGAATAATTTATTGTGTGAGCAGCAAAATGGGTTCAGACACAAGAGGACAACTGCATTTGCTCTAATGGAATTTATAGAAAAAATATCAACTGCCGTTGAAAATAAAGAGTATTCAGTTGGGGTATTCCTGGATCTTAAAAAAGCATTTGATACAGTGGATCATAATTTATTATTAAAGAAACTACAAAATTGTGGTATTAGGGGGTAGCACTGTCCTGGTTAAGTAGTTACTTAAAGAATAGATATCAGTATGTATGTGTTGGTAACAAAAACTCACAGTTACTGAAGGTTACTTGTGGAGTCCCACAGGGTTCAGTTTTGGGGCCATTGTTATTCAATATGTATATAAATGATATATGTAAAGTCTCGGAAAAAATGGATTTAATATTGTTTGCCGATGACACTAATCTATTATGCAGTGGAAGCAATTTGGAACAACTTTTAGATACACTCGGAAAGGAATTAGGAAAACTTAAACTGTGGTTTGATTCAAACAAATTAACGCTCAATTTAAGTAAGACAAAATTTATAGTTTTTAACAACCATCACAACAACTTAGTATCTAAACTCAGTGTAAATGGTGTAGAGATTGAAAGGGTATCTGAAACTAAATTCCTTGGAGTAATAATTGATAATAAACTGTGTTGGAAGTCACATATTAATTATATTAAAGGTAAAATATCTAAATCAATCGCAATACTACACAGAGCGAAATATTTGCTGAATCAACCCACATTATATATAGTTTGTATCATTCATTAATACTCCCATACATGACATATTGTACTGAAGTATGGGGAAATACATATAAAACAAACATATATCCAGTCTTTATGCTTCAGAAGAGAGCTATTAGAATAATAAACAAAGCTGCTTACAGGGAACCAACAAACCCACTTTTTCTTATATTAAAAGCTCTCAAGTTGAAAGATCTGGTTGACTTTAAAACTGCAGTAATAATGTTTAAAGTGAAGAATCAATCACTGCCCGCAAATATCCAAAAGTTGTTCCAAATAAGGGAGAAACAATATCATTTCAGAGGAACATGCATATTTCAAAAACTTTCAGTGAGAACTACCACCAAGCAACACTGTGTTTCAGTGCAAGGAGTAAGATTATGGAATGATTTTGGACCTGAATTAAAATCATGTACAACGCTTGGACAATTTAAACAAAAACTAAAGCAAGAAATACCCCAAACATATATACAAGATGACATGTAAAATCACATTTTTTTTGTCACATTTTGTCTTAGCTTTGTTCCGAATTGTAATCGCTCTTGTTTTGTTTCTTTTGAATTCTTGGATGGAATATGGGTGGGCAATATACGCTGCGGCTTCAGCCATCACCCATTTCGGATAACTTATGTTGAACTGTATAATCAGAGGAGTTATTGTTAATTTGACCTTGTTGGATTTTTTTCCCCTTTGTTATATTATTCTGTTTCTTTTTTAATCTTTACTTTTAATCTATCCGAAATAAATAAAGATTCATTCATTCATTCATTCATATGATCATGGAGCACAATATAAATATGCTCTGTCTCACAGAAACATGGCTATGCCCCGATGACTTTATTAGTCTTAATGAGACAACCCCCCCCCCCCATTATGGTAATATTCATATTCCTAGAAACACTGGTCGAGGGGGTGGTGCTGGGGTAATATGAGTCCACATTACCAATGAGCCCTCAGCCTAAGCTAAATTCTAATTTTTAGCTTACCACACCCATTTCGGAGGTCAGAACAGCCTGTTTAATTTACCACAGTATATTGCCCTCCCAGTGCTTCTTTTGCTGAATGTAAGTCTGAATTTTCTGAGTTCTTAACAACCTTAGTTCTCAGTTCAGACAAGACTGTCATAGCCGGTGATTTTAATATTCATATAAACGTTGATAATGATAGTCACAGTATAGCATCACCCAAGGGTGATGCTACACTGCAAAGCAAGGGTGCTACACCCAAAGCAAGGGTGTAGCACACCCTTGACCTGGTCTTGGACTATGGTGTAGAAATTGATGAACTGCTAGTCATACCCCAAAATTATACTCTGACTGACTATTATTTGATAACTTTCAAATTTGTGTTATCTGATTTCATGACATCAAGCAAAAACATAGTTACCAGATACTTACCTGATAGTGCTGTGGCTCGCTTTAAAGAATTAATTCCTTCAGCACTTACTCTATGTCCGTGTCTCAGTATAGCAGAGGACAGCACTGACTGCTTTAGTCCATCAGAACTAGACATTTTAGTTGATAGTACAGCAGCCTCACTGCGGTCAACACTTGACTCAATAGTGCCTCTTGAAAAGAAAACTATTAAAAATAGGAAATTAGCTCCATGGTACAACGCCCACACTCATGAGTTAAAACAGAGAGTCAGAACCTGTGAAAGACTATAGCACGTGAATAAGACAGAAGAATCATGTTCAGTCTGGAATGCCAGCCTTATCACTTATAAGAAATCTCTCCGTAAT
This sequence comes from Pholidichthys leucotaenia, assembly GCA_020510985.1. NCBI lineage: Eukaryota > Metazoa > Chordata > Actinopteri > Cichliformes > Pholidichthyidae > Pholidichthys > Pholidichthys leucotaenia. The sequence continues at coordinate 305,509,966 of CM035836.1, forward strand.
GCTAGGTGACAGTACTATTCATCCTTGATAGAGGAAAATAAAATCAACCATAGATTTCTCTTTAACACTGTGGCTCAGTTTACCAAGAGCCACAATGCCATAGACCCCTGCATTCCTTTAATTTGTAGTGGTGACGACTTTATGAATTTCCAAAAAAATAGCCCCTTTAAAAATACCAAGCCTCTGCCTAACACTGCTGTGTCCACAGGCTCAGAACTCTGCTTCTCTGATTTTTCTCTTATCAGTCATTCTGATCTAGCCTTAATAGTTTCAGCCTCTAAATCAACTACCTGGCTCTTAAATCCAATTCCTGCTAGACTTCTGAAGGAGTCACGACCTCTGATTAGTCTACCGCTTTTGAATATAATTAATATGTCCCTATTGACAGGACACATACCACAGTCCTTTAAAGTGGCAGTAATTAAACCTCTGCTAAAAAAAAACAAAAAACAAAACAAAAAAAAAACTTTGCTAGATGCACTAATTTTGGTCAATTATAGACCAGTGTCTAACCTCCCCTACATAATCTCACAAAAGTGAGTACACCCCTCACTTTTTTGTAAATATTTTATTATATCTTTTCAAGATACAACACTGAAGATATGACACTTTGATACAATGTAAAGTAGTCAGTGTACAGCTTGTATAACAGCATAAATTTGCTGTCCCCTCAAAATAACTCAACACACAGCCATTAATGGCTAAACTGCTGGCAACAAAAGTGAGTACGCCCCTAAGTGAAATATCCAAATTGTGCCCGATTAGCTATTTTCCCTCCCTGGTGTCATGTGACTCATTAGTGTTACAAGGTCTCAGGTGTGAATGGGGAGCTGGTGTGTTAAATTTGGTGTTACACTCTCACACGCTCTCATACTGGTCACTCAAAGTTCAACAGAACTTTGAGGATCTGAAAAAAGAATTGTTGCTCTACATAAGGATGGCCTAGGCCAGGGGTGGGCAGTGAGGGCCATTCCACTGCAGTTTTTTTGTTCCACCCAGTGTCTTCAGCAGGTATGTGCTCTCTGATCAGCTTCAAGGATTGCTAATCATTGAAAACACCTGCTGAAGAGACTGGGTGGAACAGAAAACCTGCAGTAGAATGGCCCTCCATGGCACATGATTGCCCACCCCTGGCCTAGGCTATAAGAAGATTGCCAACACCCGGAAACTGAGCTGCAGCACGGTGGCCAAGACCATACAGCGGTTTAACAGGACAGGTTCCACTCAGAACAGGCTTCGCCATGGTCGATCAAAGAAGCTGAGTGCACATGCTTGGTGCCATATCCACAGGTTGTCTTTTGAAAATAGATGTATGAGTGCTGCCAGCATTGCTGCAGAGACTGAAGGGGTGGGGGGTCAGCCTGTCAGTGCACAGACCATACGCTGCACACTGCATCAAATTGGTCTGCATGGCTGTCGTCCCAGAAGGAAACCCCTTTTAAAGATGATGCACAAGAAAGCCCGCAAACAGTTTGCTGAAGACAAACAGACTAAGGACATGGATTACTGGAACCATGTCCTGTGGTCTGATGAGGCCAACATAAACTTATTTGGTTCAGATGGTGTCAAGCGTGTGTGGCGGCAACCAGGTGAGGAGTACAAAGACAAGTGTGTCTTTCCTACAGTCAAGCATGGTGGTGGGAGTGTCATGGTTTGGGGCTGCATGAGTGCTGCGGGCACTGGGGAGCTACAGTTCACTGAGGGAACCATGAATGCCAACATGTACTGTGACATACTGAAGCAGAGCATGATCCCCTCCCTTCGGAGACTGGACCGCAGGGCAGTAAGCCAACATGATAACGACCCCAAACACACCTCCAAGACGACCACTGCCTTGCTAAAGAAACTGAGGGTAAAGGTGATGGACTGGCCAAGCATGTGTCCAGACCTAAACCCTATTGAGCATCTGTGGGGCATCCTCAGACAGAAGGTGGAGGAGCACAAGGTCTCCAACATCCACCAGCTCCGTGATGTCATCATGGAGGAGTGGAAGAGGATTCCAGTGGCAACCTGTGAAGCTCTTGTGAACTCCATGCCCAAGAGAGTTAAGGCAGTGCTGAAAAATAATGGTGGCCACACAAAATATTGACACTTTGGGCACAATTTGGACATTTTTACTTAGGGGTGTACTCACTTTTGTTGCCAGTTGTTTAGACGTCAATGGCTGTGTGTTGAGTTATTTTGAGGGGACAGCAAATTTACACTGTTATACAAGCTGTACACTGACTACTTTTACATTGTATCAAAGTGTCATATCTTCAGTGTTGTCCCATGAAAAGATAATAAAATATTTACAAAAATGTGAGGGGTGTACTCATTTTTGTGAGATACTGTACCTCTCCAAGATCCTTGAAAAAGTAGTTGCCAATCAACTGTGCATTTTTTATTTTTTTAGAAAATAACTCTATATTTGAGAAATTTCAGTCAAGTTTGAGGAAACACCTTTGCACAGAGACAGCCCAGTGAAAGTTACTAATGACCTTTTCATGACACAGAAAAGGGTCATGTCTTATTGGATCTTAGCGCTGCCTTTGACACCATCGACCACCACATCCTGTTAGAGAGACTTGAACAGCAAATTGGTTTGAAAGGAACAACACTAAGATGGTTCCAGTCTTATTTATCCCAGTTTGTTTATGTCCACAACAAGTCCTCTACGGCTAGCTATGGAGTTCTACAGGGATCGGTACTTGGACTGACACTGTTTACATTATACAGTGGTGTGAAAAAGTGTTTGCCTCCTTCCTGATTTCTCATTTTTTTGTATGTTTGTCACACTTAAATGTTTCAGATCATCAAACAAACTTAAATATTAGACAAAGATAGCACAAGTAAACATAAAATGCAGTTTTAAATTAAGATGTTTATTATTAAGAGAAAAAAAAATCCAAATCTACATGACCCTGTGTGAAAAAGTGATTGCCCCCTAAACCTAATAATTGGTTGGGCCACCCTTAGCAGCAACAACTGCAATGAAGCCTTTGCGATAACTGGCAGTGAGTCTTTTACAGCACTGTGGAGGAATTTTGGCACACTCATCTTTGCAGAATTGTTGTAATTCAGCCACACTGGAGGGTTTTTGAGCATGAACCACCTTTTTAAGGTCATGCTACATCATCTCAGTCAGATTCAGGTCAGGACTTTGACTGCGCAACTCCAAAGTCTTCATTTTGTTTTTCTTAAGCTATTCAGAGGTGGGCTTGCTGGTGTGTTTTGCGTCATTGTCCTTCTGCAGAACCCAAGTGCGCTTCAACTTGAGATTGTTAACAGATGGCCGGACATTCTCCCTCAGGATTTTTTGGTGGACAGCAGAATTCATGGTTCCATTTACCACAGCAAGTCTTCCAGGTCCTGAAGCAGTAAAACAGCCCCAGACCATCACACTACCACCACCATATTTTACTGTTGGCATGATGTTCCTTTTCTGAAATGCTGTGTTACTTATATGCCGGATGTAATGGGGCACACACCTTCCAAAAAGTTCAACTTTTGTCTCATCAGCCCACAGAGTATTTTCACAAAAGTATTGGGGATCATCAAGATATTTTCTGGCAAAACTGAGAGGAACCTTTATGTTCTTTTTGCTCAGTAGTGGTTTTCATCTTGGAATGCTGCCATGCAGGACATTTTTGTCCAGTCTCTTTTTTATGGTAGAGTCATGAACACTGACCTTAACTGAGGTAAGTGAGGCCTGCAGTTCTTTGGATGTTGTTGTGGGGTCTTTTGAGACCTCTTGGATGAGTCGTCGCTACACTCTTGGGGTAATTTTGGGCGGCCAGCCACTCCTGGGAAGGTTCACCACTGTTCCATGTTTTCGACATTTGTGGATAATGGCACTCACTGTGGTTCGCTGGAGTCCCAAAGCTTTAGAAATAGCTTTTTAACCTTTTCCAGACTGATAGATCTCAATTACTTTGTTTCTCATTTGTTCCTGAATTTGTTTGGATGATGTCTAGCTTTTGAGGATCTTTTGGTTTACTTCACTTTGTCAGGCAGGTCCTATTTAAGTTATTTCTCAACTGAGAACACTTGTTGCAGTAATCAGGCCTAGGTGTGGCTGGAGAAATTGAAGTCAGCTTTCCAAAGATGTGATAAACCACAGTTAATTTATGTTTTAACGGGGGGGGGGGCAATCACTTTTTCACAAAGGGCCATGTAGGTTTGGATTTTTTTAACTTCAATAATAAACACCTCCATTTAAAAACTTCATTTTGTGTTTACTTGTGTTATCTTTGTTCAGTATTTAAATTTGTTTGATGATCTGAAACATTTAAGTGCGACAAACTGTCATGAACTGCCAAGTGCAGCGAAAGGAACGCCAAACGCAGGCAGTGAGGTTTATTTAAACAGAGAGCTGAAATACAAAAATGCAGAGCAGAGGAAGACAACTATGGAATCCCAGCCAAGTTGGACATACGATTCCAAACGCAGAAAAACTACAAACTCCCAGAATGGGAACTGGACTTACGTTAGACAAGGAAGGAATGACAGGAGCGTCGTCTTGGGAACTGAGAAGAGCTAATGACCCAACAACATTAGAACAGAAAATCCAGGCTTAAATAGAACAGTCAGGATGATTGTGTAATCAGAGTCAGCTGTGAGCCAAGTGAGTGGAGAGGAGCCAGGGCTGATAGCTTGGTGGGTGCACTGCCCACAAACAGAGTAAAACCCTGGAAGTGCAACTGTCAGCTGCAGCCCAGAGAGAGACAGAGAGAACTATAAAGATGAAAATAAGTTAACAATGAAATAAACCACCCAAGGATAAAACAGGAACTCAAAACCTCAAAATCCAGGCTTAAATAGAACAGTCAGGATGATTGCGTAATCAGAGTCAGCTGTGAGCCAAGTGAGTGGAGAGGAGCCAGGGCTGACAGCTTGACAGGTGCACCGCCCACAAATGGAGTAAAACCCTGGAAGTGCAACTGTCAGCTGCAGCCCAGAGAGAGACAGAGAGAACTATAAACAGGAAAATAATAAACAATGAAATAAACCACCCAAGGATAAAACAGGAACTCAAAACCCGGTGTTAATAAAATAAACACGTTGGTCAGATAATCAATTTATTCATGAGTAGTCCTTTTTTAAATTAGATACAAGTACTTCATTTATACATATTAAACAAAAAAGTCTGCCATGTTAAATGAAAATCTAAATTTTGAAATATAATAAACAAAAATAAACTATTTTAGAGGGATTTGCGCTTAAAAACTTGTAATAAAAAGCTTTACATATTATGCTCCTCCGAACTGACTGTACTGGTGTTGATGACCTGCTTCCTCATCAGCTGTGCCTACGCGCAATTTTGCAGTGCTCTGGGTGGATGGGTGGGCATTACTGAAATGAAGTGTCTGTGTTCATAATTTTGAGTGTTGTTTGTAGATCACTGGAAAAAAAATTGGCCACTCCCTTAAGCTGTCTAAATTGCGCACTCGCTAATTTGTGCTACCTCAGTAAATCTGCCCCATTATGAGGAAACATTCTATTCATTTTCATTCTTTATGCTGATGACACTCAGTTATATTTATTCATCAACCCAGATGGGTCCAGCCATTTGGGTTCACTCCAGGAATGTCTTAAGGATATTAAAACCTGGACGAACTACAACTTTCTATTGTTGAATACAGATAAAACTGAAATTATTGTTCTTGGCCCCAAACAGGTTAGAAGTACTCTTTCTAGAAAAATAGCAACACTATATGGAATTGCTCTGGATTCTAATTTCACTATTAGGAACCTTGGAGTAGTCTTTTACCAAGATATGTCTTTTAACTCTCATATACAGCAAACTGCTAAGACTGGCTTCTGTAATATTTCTAAAATTAGGCCCATCCTGTCTCATAAAGATGTAGAGAAACTTGTCCATGCCTTTGACACCTCTAGGCTAGACTACTGTAATTCACTTTTATCAAGCTGTCCTAATAAGTCTATAAAGACTTTTCAAATCATTCAAAATGCAGCTGCACATATCCTGACGAGAACAGGAAGAAGAGATCATATTACTCCAGTTTTAGCTTCTTTACATTGGCTCCCAATAAAATATAGAATTGAGTTCAAAATTTTACTTCTAACCTATAAAGCCCTTAATGGCCTAGCTCCATCTTACCTGCAAGAATGCATAGTTCCCCATCACCCAACCAGAGCTTTGCGCTTTCAAAATTCCAAACTACTCGTGGTCCCTAAGGTCTTCAGAAGTAGATTGGGAGGTATAGCTTTTGGTTATCAAGCTCCCTTCCTGTGGAACCATCTCCCCAGTTTAGTTTGGGAGGCAGACACTTTCTCTTTATTTAAGAGTAAGTTGAAATCCTTTCTCTTTGATAATGCCTATAGTTAAAATTGCTTTGTCTGTTTGTATTTACTATGTCTGCTGTTAGTGTTATTGTTTGTTGTTAGTGTTATTTGTTTTTGCCTGTTCTGTGGCTGTCTTTCCCCATCTCCTACTTTTTCTACCTCTACTACTTCACTCTCTTCAACCCAGTCGGTCAAGGCGGATGGCCCTCCTCTATGAGCTATGGTTCCATTCAAGGTTTCTGCCCATTAAAGGGAAGTTTATCCTCTCCTGTGTCACCACAGTGCTTGCTCTTAGGGGTCCCTGCTGGTTTTCTATAGATTTGAGAGTGTGGCCTAAACACACTCTTATGTAAAGTGTCATGTTTGGCCCCTTGGGGCCGATAATAGAACTCAGACACAAAGCAAGCATTTGACCTTTTATTAAAATAAACTCAAATCATAACTCTGAGCAGAACAAAACAGGCTTGGCTCGGCAGGGCAGACGAAAACTCACTGTCAAGGAAACTTACAGAGCAGTGCAGGCAAGGCAGTGTAGGAGCGTGTATAAACGCCCGAATGACGATTCACAATGACGCAGCACCAAACAGAGGTGCTGCATCCACTAAATAGTGCACAATATAATTATGAAACACGGGACAGGTGAGGAAATCAATAATGACAAACAGCTGACAAGAGGAGGCAGGGCTAACACACAGAGGGAGACGACAGGGGAGACATGATCAACACACACAATGACAGAAGAGAATCCAAATCATAGATAATACAAAATAGAATTATAAAACCAACACATCATGATAAATATAATATAAACACAGAATAACCTCAGATCATAACTAATACAAAGTAACACTGAAAACAGAATCATAGAAACAGAATGATAAATACAGAAAATACAACATAAACCCCAAAAAACCAAAATACACAAAGAAACAGAAATAAATGCAGAACAGGAATGCCACTCTGGTCATCCCTGACATAAAATGCCTTGAGATAACCTTGTGTTATGATTTAGCACAATATAAATAAATTGAATTGAATTAGTTGTGGGTGCAGCCCCGCCCATCCTGTCACCTCTGTTTCCTCATGTGTCAGCTGTCAGTCATGATTGCGCTCCCCACCTGTACCGTGTTGTCTTGATTGCCTCCCTGTCTATTTAAGTTCTGTTCCACCTCTGTTCATCTTGGGTTCCTTTAGTCATATGGCGTGAACAACATGCTTCATGTACAGCTTAGTCCTGTATGTTCTAGTCCAGTCTGTTTTACCATAGCTTTTTGTTCCAGCTTCTAAACTGAGAGTTTATGTTCTGTTTTAAGCCCTCGAGCTGCATCAGGGTGACCAGCTCCTAATAAACACAGTAAAACTCACATACAAAATTTGGGTCAAGTTTACCTCCCCGTGACAAATGATGCATTAGTTCAACTCACAGGGTCCTATTTTTGTAATGGTTTCTGTGTGTACTCTTCCTCCCTCTCTACCTCTGATTAGGCTCACTCCCTGCAGCCTTGTTCACCACCTGCTGCCAATCAGAAAGGCTCCTTAAATAGGGCGCTCTCCCTTCACTCTGCATAGTGATATTACCTGCACACAGCCTGCATCCTGTCTGAGCTCAGTATCATTGTGTTATTCTGCCTTGCCGGGCTTTTGATCTTTTGCTTTCCATAGACACTGAGACTGCCTTCTGTATTGGAATTATCTGTCATGGTCTCAGCGCCGATATCGTCCGCGCTCCGGTCATGCAATATTTTCCTCCCATTTGGTGTTAGTTCCTTGTGGTTATCCGAGCTTTTATTTTGACAGCATCTCAGAGGGGCTTCCGGCTGTCAGAGCTGAGCTCCTCTGTGACAACTGAATTGCATTGAGCTGATGACTGCCTCATCAGCTGTTTAATCCTTAGCCCTACTTAAGGGAGCAGCTTAGGTTACTCCGGGCTGTGACCTCGTCAAACATCCCCTCGTCAAACCTCCATCTAAGATTCATATCTCGTTCGTCTCACAGTAAGTGTATTCCTTCTGAGTCTGTTTCCCTCTGTTCATAGTCTTAGTCTTAGTCACAGTTATAGTTGTGTTTTTGCCCCACGAGGCTCATTATTTTGTCATTTGTCTTTTGTTAATAAATTATGCAAACTCATCGGCGGCCTATAGTATCTCATTTGCGGTCCGCGAGGACTGCACCATGACAGTAGGTCACAGCCAGAACGAGACGCCAGTCACTGAGAGTTTGCATCATTTGGGCTTGTTTGTTTTTCCCTGTTTTCCTCGTACCAGTGTGCTGGGAGATGGCGCCGCTCAAGGGCTACGCCGTGAGCCTGGGCTACGAGCTGGTGATGGCCCTTATCGAGATCGACGGGATCATCTCCAGCGCTCGCCATCACACTGTCCCCAGTGCTTCATGCTGGTACCTGGACCTCGCTGAGGCGACCATTAACCACCATCCTCGCTACGCTGACCACCCTGAAATCACGGCGAGGATGGCGGACATCTCTGCTTTCCGGGAGAAGCTCCGTGGGCTGGAGGGAAACTCCGGCAGGACGCCGAAGAGGAGGCATCCTTGCTCCTCGCTTTGGGATCCCATTCCTGTCCTTCATCCAGTCCAGGAGTTTGCACCACCCAGGGGTCATCCCCAGAGGAGAGAGACGTCAGTCGGGATTCCCTCGGTGGATTTACAGCCAACAGCTATTTCCATCCAGGACCGAGTGGCTGCAGCTCACTCCGCCTTCCATCCAACACAGATAATGAAGCATGTGACGGCAGCGGTCAGGCTGGTGGAGAGGAATCCAGAACTTTATGATTACCCCGAATACGCTGACCTGCTCACCTCTGTTTCTGTGCAGGAGAGGCATTACCCAGATCTCACCTTCGCCTCGCCCTCTGCCAGAAAACGTTGTCACAATGCCCCTGGTAAGCCTCTGCGAGAACCCCGTGCAGATCCAGTTCCGGGTCGGGAACTCTGCCTCCCAGCCAGCTGTTGCTCCTACGTCACGACAGAAGGAAAACACTGCAGAGTCCACCTCCAGGTCATCTGTCCCCACTGTTCCATCAGCTCCTCATTCCCGGTTCGCCTTGTCTGTTTCTCCCGCCTCCTCGAAGCTCTCCCCAGCTGTTGTGAGCTCCACGAGCCCTACTCCGGCGATGCCCATCATTGATCCTGTTCGAGCGGCTCCTGCTCGTCTTCCCGGGGGGTCCTCCGTTACCATCCTGCAGGGAAAGGGAAGAACCAAGCCCAGTACAGCAGCTTCCATTGGCCCTCAGCAGAACAGGCAAGTGCATTTTCATTCTTTTCTTTCACTGGGTGAATTGCCTTGTCTTACCCCTGGGGGTGGAGTTCGGGGCTCACAGTCCCCTGAGCTCCCTCCACCTGCTGCAGTGATTAATTATGAACCTGCTTCCTTTGTTCTCCTTCGCCTGAGTGTTCTTTTGCACCAGGTTTACGCCGTCGGATGAGGAAGGAGCCTGCGGCCCTGGAATACCTGGTTCCAGCCCCGCAGCCACATCATGGGCAAAGGAGGAGGGTGGACTGCAAATTGGAGCCTGCGCCGATGAGCAAGCGTCCCCGGGTCTCCCTGGAGGGACAGTCTGACCCGGCAGGCCACGGATCCCCTGCCACCGTGTGGGCCTTCGGCGTGGACGTCAGCGTCAGGGAATCCCCAGACTGTGGACACCATCTTGCTGGCTGCTGAGCCCGCCGTAGCCAAGCAGGAACCAGAACTGGACCTTCAGCGCACTGAACCTGGATCGACGGAGTCCTGGGCTGTGGTGGAGCCCGAGATCAGGCAAGTGCTCTATTTTGTCTTTCTTTCCTCTATCCTGGAGCATTTTTGCCTGTCTCTCGGGGAGACGAGCCGTGCGCTGCCATCTGCAGCGTCCAAGCTTGTCTCGCTGGGCTCTGCCGCTGCCGGTGATTCTGATCCCGGTTTTCTTCTCTCTTCTGAGCGTTCTCCCAGGGTCACCGGTGACGAGTCCGTCCCGATCGTCACCTTGGAGGTTCTGTGTTCATGTCTGGAGGTAATCCCTGGTGCTGCGCCGGCCCAGTCGGGACCTGTCGTGGATATTGTTCCGGCCCATTCGGGGTCCGTCGTGGGTGCAGCATGGTCCCGCTTGGGCTCCAACGAAAGCGCAGCGCCAGTCCGTGTGGAGTTCAGAGCAGGAGCTGCAGATCCCCGCCGATCGACGCCGGACTGGTTCTTCTTCCTTTCCCCGTTTCCTTTTTCCCTCCATTGGGTGCCCCGGGGATTCTCCGTAATTGTCTCGACTCTCCCTCGCTGCTCCCCGCGATAGGGAGGCCGCCTCCGAGTTCTCCCCTGTGGTTCTGGTGGCCTGATAATGCGGGTTGGCTGCCTGGGAAACTGTTTCGCTGGTTTGGCGTTCTGGGTTGGCCACCCGACAAACTGAACTTTCTGTTTGGCAACCTGGTCCGGCCGCCAGAGGTACTGTTTCTCCGGGCCTGGGACTGGGGTAGACCGCCTGAACCCATCCTTTCCCCCCTGCCAGCAATCTGGACGCTGGACGCAGGCAGACCACCAGAACTAATTGTTGTCTTGTTGTGCTCTGCCTGCCATCATCCCTGTTTTTTTTTCTCCTCTCCTCTGAAATATTAGGGTCGCTCTGGTGTTTTGTTATTTGTACTACAGTATATTGGACTGTATGTATTCGGCGCTATTTAGCATGTTTTTTTTTTTTTTTCTCTTCCTTCCTCTGTTTGAGGGATGATATGTGGTTGCCATTTTATTTCTTCTGGGCCTGTGTATCTTGGTCTATAGACTTGGTATTTCTGTTTGTGGCCTGTAGGCTTAGTATTTTTGTCATTTGCATTTATTGTCCTGTCTGTTTTTCCACCTGTGCATTATGGAGTATTTTTGTGTTTGTTTTGTTTTTTTCCCCCCCCCATGCTCTGTAGTTGCTCCATGTTATATTTTCTGTATTCTCCCTTGTCACTTTTTGTTCCGGTTCCTTGTCTTGATGGGTTTTTTTTCCTGGTTCTCACCCTCCTGGCCTTTTCCCCCATCCTCCCACCCTGGGTGGGCCTTTTGGGTGAGGGGGAGGTTTGGATGTCATGCAGTGCCCAGAGTGCACCATTCGGGGGGGGGGGGGTACTGTCATGGTCTGAGCGCCAATATCGTCCGCGCTCCGGTCATGCCTCATCAGCTGTTTAATCCTTAGCCTACTTAAGGGAGCAGCTTAGGTTACTCCGGGCTGCGACCTCGTCAAACATCCCCTCGTCAAACCTTCATCTAAGATTCATATCTCGTTTGTCTCACAGTAAGTGTATTCCTTCTGAGTCTGTTTCCGTCTGACCATAGTCTTAGTCTTAATCACAGTCATAGTTGTGTTTTTGCACCACGATGCTCATTATTTTGTCATTTGTCTTTTGTTAATAAATTATGCAAACTCATCGGCGGCCTATAGCATCTCATTTGCGGTCCACGAGGACCGCACCATGACATTATCTGCCTGCCTTGATCTAGCCTGCCGTGCTCTGATCCCAGCCTGCCTCTGGATTCAGGAAATAGCCTTACAGATTGGATTTGGATATTCTCGGACTGTGCACACCATCAACTCCCCAAGTAAGTCGACTTACCACCATTTGTCTCCACTGCTCTTCACTCTCACTCCCCAGCACTCCTGGCCTGGCCAACCTGTCTTCAACAACCCCCTGGAAACTCCCTTGCAGCACCTCAGCATCTTCTTCCCTGGCAACCTGCTCCCCCAGCATGGACGACATTCACCTGCTCCCAGCCGCTCTCCCCTGTAGAAGTGTAAGCACAAAAACTAACATTAAAACTTTATTATACTGTTCGCCATTTTTACTTACCTGTCTCTCTGCTCTCTCCTCATTGGGTTGCCAGATCCTCGAAAAGCTCTACATTGCACATTACCTTGGACATTTATTGTAATAAAGATTATTGTTTCACTACAATTATCGTTTCCTCTCCTGTCTGTTTTTGGGTCATATGCTGTAAACCTTAACAGAACGCCACCAACAAATCTGACCAAGCAGACATAGGATGGAAGTGATAAAAGACCAGCTCAGGGCTCTTGAGCAATGGTTTGATCAGGCCAATTACCAGAACCAGGTTATTTTGAATCAAGTAAACAAGCTTATCATCAGACATCGAGATGGTGACATCCTATAAGTACCTGGGTGTTCATCTGAACAATAAACTAGACTGGTCACACAATACTGACGCACTCTACAAGAAGGGACAGCGCAGGCTGTTCCTGCTGAGGAGACTCAGGTCTTTTGGTGTACAAGGGGCGATGCTGAAGACATTCTATGACACGGTGGTGGCATCAGCCATCACTTTTGGAGTGGTCTGCTGGGGCAGTGGCATTACTGCAGCCGATAGGAAGAGACTGAACAAACTGATCAAGAAAGCTAGCTCTGTCCTGGGGCAGCGCCTTGATCCGGTGGAGGAGATAGGAGAGAGAAGGACGGTGGCTAAACTGTCATCTCTGCTGGAGTCCGAGTTCCACCCTATGCAGGACATACTGAATGCACTGAGGAGCTCATTTAGCAGCAGACTACATCATCCCAGGTGCACAACCGAGAGGTTTCGCAGGTCCTTCCTACCAACGGCTGTCAGACTGTACAACCTAAGCAGGGCTGTTCGCAGAGATAGCAAAAGACGTAACAACCTAATAGTTTTTTGAATGCAAAAGATGCAGTAGACTTACACAATGGTCCCCTCCGGCATACAACTAGGAAAATACCGTTCGCTATGGAGGGTGAGAATATGTATGGGCACATAATCATACCATGTAGGATAACTAAGTAGACGGTTATGCTGTTTCATCCCATCTAGCAACAATGCTCTGCACTGTGTGTGTTTATATATTTACATATTTATTCCATCTAGCTACAATGCTCCGCACTGGGTGTGTTTATATTTATATATCTATATATTTATTCCATCTAGCTACAATGCTCCGCACTGTGTGTTTATATATCTACATATTATTCCATCTAGCTACATTGCTCCGCACTGTGTGGGTTTATATATTTACATATTTATTCCACCTAGCTGCAATGCTCCGTACTGTGGGTGTTTATATATCTACATATTTATTCCATCTAGCTACAATGCTCCGCACTGTGTGTTTATATACTCATATATTTATTCCATCCAGCTACAATGCTCTGCACTGTGTGTCTGTGTGTGTGTATATATATATATATATTTTATGGTAATATGTACATATGTATATTAGCTGCTCTTGCTTGCTTGCTTTTTTTCTTGCCTTCTGATTGTTGCTCTGAGTGTTGCTATCCCTGTGCTGTTGCAATCCTGGAATTTCCCCGTTGTGGGACTAATAAAGGCTTATCTTATCTTATCTTATCTTATCTTATCTTATCTTATCTTATCTTATCGAAGGCATGACCCAATTTGAAACCACAGTTCAGGGCCTTGTGACAACTTTTTCCACCGTCGCTCCCGTGGCTACAGCTAGCTCTCCCACCTGGTTTGGTCATTCCCTTCTGATCTTCACACCTCCCCGCTATAGTGGTTGGTTAGTGGGGGGTAGCGGGTTCCTTTTGCAATGTCAGTTCATGTTTGACCGCGTCCTGGGTGATTTCCCCTCCGACTGCAGTGGGATTGCTTATTTGACGGGGCTTCTTGACGATCATACTTTTTCATGGGCCCAAGCCATTATCCAGGGACCGAATTATAATGCTTTCATCTACAACTGTTTTATGGAAGAGTTCACCCACATGTTTGACCATTTGGGACTGCGTTCTCCCAGCTCATGACTATTTGCCAGGTAGCCAGATCAGCAGCTGAGCACTCCACTGATTTCCAGGTTCTCGCTGCCTCCATGGGGTGGAATGACATCATGTTATGCTCATCATTTTCTCATAGCCTTAATTCCACTCTCTGTGACAAGCTCGCCCACCTTCGGGATGAACCCAAGTTACTCGACGCGTTCATCTCTCTTGTCATTATACTGGACAATAGGCTACGGGAGTGCTCGAGGGAACAACAGTCCAGCTCTTGGCCCCTAGCTCGCTCCTTACCGCCCCTCTCACAGCTTCTCTCCCTCCTGCCGCCCGACTCACTGGAACCTATGGCCATCGGCCGGTCCAAACTCTCCCAAGCTGAACTGCAGCAACGTCGTGAGGCGAGGTTATGTCTCCATTGTGGGTAAGCGGGTCACTTGGCTGCACATTGTTCCACGAAGGGAAAAGACACTGCCCGTGTGTCGCAGTAGGGAGACTAGCGGGCAATACATCCAGATCCCTGTGAATGCGTTTCACCTTACCCATATGATTGTTACTCAGCGCCACCGAGCATGTCAGCTCAGCTCTCATCGATTCCTGTGCCCAGCAAAATTTGATTTCTGTGGGTCTGGCAACCCATTTAAAGATTCCATGCAAGGAGTTACTGCAGCAACTAAGTTTAGTCGCTCTGTCTGGTCAATCCATGTGCCATGTTACTAAACAAACCCCTCCCATAGCCATGATTTCCTCCAGTAACCATTGCGAACACCTAGTGTTTTTTTGTCCTTCCAGCCTTCACTTCCCCCATAGTGCTAGTGTACCCCAGGTTAAGGTTCCATAACCCAACCACTGACTGGTGCAAGGGGATTATTGGTTCTTGGAGCCCATTCTACATGTCTGCTTGCCTCCAGTTTGCCGCCTGTTCATTGCACATTCCCATTCTGCTTCCCACTGCAGAGCCCCTGATTTGGACAATGTACTCTCAGTCTACCACAATCTGGTGCCCACCTTCAGTAAAACCAAAGCTCTGTCCCTTCCTCCTCACTGACCCTATGACAGTGCTATAGAACTCCAACAGGGGGCACAATTACCTTCCAGCCACCTGTATAGCCTCTCAGCCCCTGAGAAAGAGGCCATGGAAAAATATATTAATTAGTCCCTTAGCGCTGGTATCATTTGCCCCTCATCATCTGTGGTGGGAGCAAGGTTTTTCTTTGTGGGTAAGAAGGATGGCACCCTTTGCCCATGCATTGATTACCGAGAACTCACCAACATTACTGTAAAGGACAAATAGGCATTCCCCCTCATTAACACGGCTTTTGACCAGCTCCAAAGATCCACAATTTACACAAAACTGGACCTCCAGAATATGTACCATCTCGTCTAGATCCAAGAGGATGATGAATGGAAGACAGGATTCCAGACCCCCACCGGCCATTTTGAATACCCTGTCATGCCCTTTGGCTTCACTAATGCCCCTGCGGTCTTTCAATGTTTCATCAGCTATGTGTTACGTGATTACCTTGGTACCTTTGTTTTTGTCTATCTGGATGACATTTTTATATTCTCTCATTCCCTAGTAGAGCACAAGGTCCACGTCTGTGGGGTGCTTCAAAGGCTTTTGGAAAACCAACTGTATGTCAAGGCAGAGAAATGTGAGTTCCACACTACATCCACTACATTCTTAGGGTTCATCATTACCGACGGCTAGATTAAACCGGACCCTAAGAAGGGTCAAGCACTTTGTGATTGGCCCACACCCATCTCTAAGGTGCAGTTACAACAGTTCCTAGGATTTGCCAACTTCTACTGCAGATTTATCTGTAATTACAGCTCTGTCGTTTCTCCACTGACCCGCCTGACCTCCACCAAGTCCCAGTTTCTCTGGTCAGACGAGGCCAATGCCGCATTCACCCTGCTAAAGAACAAATTCGCTGATGCTCCTATTCTAACCCAGCCAGACCCTGAGCTGGTGGACCCTGAGCATTGTGGAGGTGGACGCCTCAGACAGTGGGGTGGGGGCAGTTCTCTCTCAGTGCTCGGTCACCGATAATAAAGTCCACCCTTGTGCCTTCTTCTGTCAGCACCTGCCACCTGCCAAGAGAAATTACGACGTTGGTGACCAAGAACTGTTGGCTGTAAAGCTAGCCTTAGAGGAATGGCGGCATTGGTTAGAGGGATCCACCTAACCTTTCCTGGTGTGGACCAATCATAAAAACTTGGAATACATCAAGACCACCAAGAATCTGAATTCTCGCCAGGCCAGGTGCTGTCTGTTTTTCGGTCGGTTCAGTTTCACCCTTACATATAGGCCTGGTTCCAAAAATGTTAAACCTGATGCTTCTTGTCCCAACAGTTCTCCCCGGATTCTGTGATTTCAGGAGCTGACACCAACATACTAGCCTCCACCGTCGTGGGAGCCCTCACATGGGAGATTGAGCAGAAGGTGAGAGATGCTCAGACCACCAATCCGGACCCTGGGGAAGGTGGGGGGGGGGGGGTCACTGGGTTGGATGTTTGTTCCGGTTGCAGTTAAAGGGGAGGTCGTACATTGGCTGCACACAGCCAAGTTTTGCTGTCATCCTTGAGGTGGCCCGGACCCTCACTGCCCTGTGTTGCATCTTCTGGTGGCCAACCATGGAATGCGATATACAGGAGTACATCAAGGCATGTCCACAGTACTTTGCAGGCAAGTCCCTCACCCCCTCGGCGGGTTGCTCCATCCCCTTCCTATCCCCAGCTGCCCCTGGTCGAGCATTGCACTGGACTTTGTCACCAGGTTGCCACCCTCTAATGGCCACACCGTCATCCTGATGATCGTAGACAGGTTCTCCAAGGCCGTACATTTTGTTCCCCTACGCAAATTACCATCTGTCTTGGAGACCACCAACCACGTCATCAGGCTGCACAGCAAACCTGGTGACATTGTCTCTGACCATGGACCCCAGTTTGTATCGCAGATATGGCTGACGTTCTACAAATCCATTGGGGCCACGATTAGTCTATCCTCTGGCTACCACCCACAGTCCCTTGGGCAGTGTGAGCGAACCAACCAGGAGCTGGAGGCCTTCCTACGGTGTGTCATGACGGCTGATCCCGCATTGTGGAGCAGTCACCTTCCCTGGGTGGAGTATGTGCATAACATTGCCACCTCCACCGCCACAGGGTTTTCCCCCTCGAAAGCGTCATTGGGCTACAACCCCATCTCCTGTCCATCATGGACGAGGAGATCGCTGTGCCCAGTGTTGCCAATCATATGGCCAGATGCCATCGGTTCTGGAGGGACACAAGGCACCACTGCTCTGCTCCAGGGAGGAGAACATCAAGTGGGCCAGCCGTAGGAGGACCCCTGCTCCCGCCTACACGGTTGGAGAGAAGGTATGGCTGTCGACAAAAAACTTCCCCCTCAAAATGGATTGTAAAAAGTTGCCACCCCCCATCCACCCCGTTTTGTTGGTCCCGTTAATGTCCCCGTCATTGTTAACCCTGCCTTTGTCTGGCTCAGCCTTTCTCCCTCTCTCCACATCAACCCAGTGTTCCACATGTCCCAGGTCAAGCCAGTGTTTGTCAGTTCCCTCTGCCTCTCTGCTCTATCCACCCCCCCCCCGCCCCCCAACCACCACCACCACCACCACCACCAGCGCCACCACCATCACCTATGATGGTTGACGGAGGCCTGGTCTATGCCATGGACCACTTCATTGATGCTCGGCACTGGGGCCATGGCATTCAGTACCTGGTGGACTGGAAGGGTTATCGACCAGAGGAGAGATCATAGATCCCCAGGTCCTTCATTATGGATGAATCCCTTATTAACACTTTCCACCAGCAGCACTCCAACAAGCCCAGGATGACAGCAGGAGGCGTCCATTTAGGGGCGGAGTACTGGAATGGTTCCTGTGTGTACTCTGCCTCCCTTTCTCCCTCTGACTAGGCTCACTCCCTGCAGCCTTGTTCACCACCTGCTGCCAATCAGAAAGGCCCATTAAATAGGGTGCTTTCCCCTCACTCTGCCAGGGACGTTAACCTGTACACAACCTGTATCCTGTCTGAGCTCAGTACCATTGTGTTATTCTGGCTTGCGGTGCTTTTTATCTTTTGTTTGCCCTAGTCCCTGAGACTGCCTTCTGTGTTGGAGTTATGTAAATTCCCAGTTTAGGATCAATAAAGTCCATCCATCCATCCATCTATCTATCTATCTATCTATCTTCATCTGACCCCTGCCTGCCTATGGATTCAGGAAATAGTCTTACAGACTGGATTTGGATGTTCTCAGACTGTGCACACCATCACCTCCCAAAGTAACTCCACTTACCGCCGTTTGTCTCCACGGCTCTTCACTCTTACTCCCCAGCATTCAGGCCTGGCCAGCCTGCCTTCAACAACCCGCTGGAAACATCCCTGCAGCACCTCAACATCTTCTCCCCTGGCAACCTGCTCCCAGCCGCTCTCCTCTTTAGAAGTGTAAGCAAAAACACTAACATTAAAACTTTATCATACTGTTTATACTTACGTACCTGTCCCTCTGCTCTCTCCTCATAGGGTAACCAGATCCCCAAGAACATCTTCATTGCACATTACCTTGGACATTTATTGTAATAAAGATTATTATTTCACTACAATTATCATTTCCTTCCCTGTCTGCTTTTGGGTCATATGCTCTAAACCTTATCAATTTTGACATTCATCTGTGCAATTTTCTGTCAGACTTCCCGCCATGCGCCAGTGTTTTTGCTAGCTTCTCTCAGCGCATTGTCAGTTTTTTTATGCTTTTCACCACACCATCAAATTATCAGTAGACAGTGCACCCGCTATGCGGTGGGAGGAGGAGAGTCATTTCAACGAGGTGTGGTTGTGCACAAATTAATGCACATTACTGTTATAGTGTGTTCCATGAGAATCCGGTTTTGATCAGGAAAAAGGAGGTCTATCATCAGAAGCGCATTGTTTAATGATATTTCAGTGGTGTGTTTTGAAATCACACAGCTCCAGAGCTCATGAGCTACACTCTCATTTTAATTGTGGACTTACCATTGGAGTCTATAGATTACACATTAATGTAGGATTTTTTTGTTAGGAGAATGAATGAATGAACAGGCAGTGTGATGTGCAGCACGGGGGGGGGGGTAGTGTGGTGAGTTGTATGCCATTCACATTTTCATTTTCATCACAGACTTGTTAAGGATTAATGTGTTTATGTGTTTTAGGGGAATGAACAAGGAGTGCGCAGTGTTTTACTTTTCACTGTAACTCCCCACAGAGACAGGAGATGTGTCCACACATCTGTGTTGGCCGGGCACCCCAGGTTTCCAGTTGGTGCTTGCTTCATGGCGGGGATTGCCACAGATGGGAAGCTATGCCAGATTTTTCCAGTCTGGGGATAGTTCCAGTCTTATTCATCCCAGTTTATTTATGTCCACAAGTCCTCTATCCAGACTACGGCGAACTATGGAGTTCCACAGGGAGCGGTACTTGGATCGATACTGTTTACATTATACATGCTGCCTTTAGGCAGACACTGTAAAACTTAAGTATCCCAGCAACAAAAGCTTCGACATACAGTGGTGTGAAAAAGTGTTTGTCTCCTTCCTGATTTCTCATTTTTTTTATATGTTTGTCACACTTAAATGTTTCAGAACATCAAACAAATTTAAATGTTAGACAAAGATAACACAGGTAAACACAAAATGCAGTTTTTAAATGAAGGTGTTTATTATTAAGGGTAAAAAAAACTCCAAACCTACATGGCCCTGTGTGAAAAAGTGCCCCCCCCCGTTAAAACATATATTAACTGTGGTTTATCATCCATCCATCCATCCATCTTCTACCGCTTTTCCGGAGGTCCGGGTCGCAGAGGCAGCAGTCCAAGCAGAGAAGCCCAGACTTCCCTCTCCCCAGCCACCTGCTCCAGCTCTTCAGAGAGGGTACCAAGGCGTTCCCAGACCAGCTGGGAGACATAGTCTCTCCAGCGAGTCCTGGGTCAGCCCCGGGATCTCCACCCAGAGGGATGTGCCCAAAACACCTCAAGTGGGAGGCGTCCAGGAGGCATCCTGATCAGATGCCCATACCACCTCAACTGGCTCCTTTCAATGTGGAGGAGCAGTGGTTCTACTCTGAGCTTCTCCTGGATGACTGAGCTCCTCACCCTATCTCTGAGGGTGAGTCCAGCGATCCTACGAAGAAAGCTCATTTCTGCCACTTGCGCCCACGATCTCATTCTTTCGGTCATTACCCAAAGCTCGTGACCATAGGTGAGGGTAGGAACGTAGATTGACTGGTAAATCAACAGCTTTGCCTTAGAGCTTAGCTCCCTCTTCACCACAACAGACTGGTACAACATCCACATCACTGCAGATGCTGCTCCGATCCGTCTGTCAATCTCTCACTCCATTCTCCTCTCACTCGTGAATAAGACCCCAAGATACTTAAACTCCTCCACTTGGGGCAGGAGCCTGTCCCCAACCTGGAGAGGACAATCCACCTTTTTCTGGCTGAGGACCATGGACTTGGACTTGGAGGTGCTGATTCTCATCTCAGCCGCTTCACACTCAGGGGCAAACCGTCCCAGCAAGAACTATAAGTCATTGCTGGCTGAAGCCAGCAGGACAACATCATCTGCAAACAACAGAGATGAGATCCTGTGGTCACCAAGCATGACACCCTCCGTTCCCTGGCTGTGCCTAGAAATCCTGTCCATAAAAATTATGAACAGGATCGGTGACAAAGGGCAGCCTTGGCGGAGTCCAACTCTCACTGGGAAAGAGCCCAATCGAGTGTTGGCAATATGAACCAAACTCTCACAACGTGGCACAGAGACTGAATAGCTCATAACAACAAACCCGATACCCCATACTCCCGAAGCACTCCCCACAAAAAACCATGAGGGACGCGATCGAATGCCTTCTCCAAGTCAACAAAACACATATAAACTGGTTGGGCAAACTCTCACAAACCCTCGAGGGTAAAGAGCTGGTCCGATGTGCCACAGCCAGGACGAAAACTGCATTGCTCCTCCTGAATCTGAGGTTCAACCAACGGCCGGACTCTCCTCTCCAGTACCTTGGCATAGACCTGATCAGGGAGGCTCAGGAGTGTGATCCCTCTAAAGTTGGAGCACACCCTCCGGTCCCCTTTTTTGAAGAGAGGAACCACCACCCCGGTTTGCCATGCCAAAGGCACTGCCCCCGACCTCCATGCAATGTTGCAGAGGTGTGCCAACCAAGACAGCCCTACAACATCCAGGGCCTTGAGGTACACAGGGCGAATCTCGTCCACCCCCAGGGCCCGGCCACCAAAGAGATTTTCAACCACCCTGGCGACCTCAGCCCCTGTGATAGGAGAGTCGTCCCCCTCGTCCACAAGCCCTGCTTCCTCTGTGGAAGGTATATCAGAGGGATTCAGGAGATTCTCAAAGTATTCCTTCCACTGTCCGACGATATCCCCAGTCAAAGTCAGCGGCACCCCATCCGCACCATACACAGTGTGGACAGGGAGCTGCTTCCCCCTCCTGAGCGACGGGACAATTTGACAGAATCTCTTCGAGGCCGACTGAAAGTCTTGTTCCATGGCCTCACTGAACTCCTCCCATACCTGAGTTTTTGCTTCAGAAACCACCCGAGCTGCACTCCGCTTGGCCTGCCAGTACACCTCAGCTGCTTCGGGAGTCCCACAAGCCAACCAAGCTTGATAGGACTCCTTCTTCAGCTTAATGGCCCCCCTCACCACTGGTGTTCACCACTTGCTTCAGGGGTTGCCACCAAGAAATGCCCCAACGACCTTGTGGCCGCAACTCTGAGCCGCAACTTCAACAATGGAGGTGGAGAACATGGCCCATTCAGACTCCATGTCTCCAGACTCCCTCGGAATGTGGTTGAAGTTCTTCCAGAGGTGGAAGTTGAAGACCTCCCGGACAGGGGCCTCAGCCAGACGTTCCCAGCACACCCTCACTATACATTTCAGTCTACCAGGTCTGAATGGCATCCTCCCCTGCCATCTGATCCAACTCACCACCAGGTGGTGATCAGTTGACAGCTCTGCACCTCTCTTTACCCGGGTGTCCAAGATCGCCCCAAAGGTCTCCCGAGTCGGCGGATGGAGCCTCTGTTTACAGCAGGAGACGATACAGCAGGGAAGAGCTAGCTAGCACTCAACCGCCACCCGGTGCTAACGGAGAAACTTGACATACCGGGAGAACTGAAGCGAAAACGACGCGGGTGCCGGGCTGGAGTTTAGGCGGCGTGCAAGAAATATAAGACAGAATAATAAAGAGCGATGGCAAGAACCAAGCAGACCGCTCGTAAATCTACTGGAGGAAAAGCCCCCAGGAAGCAACTGGCCACCAAGGCTGCTCGAAAAAGCACTCCAGCCACCGGCGGACTGAAGAAGCCTCACCGTTACAGGCCCGGTACCGTGGCTCTGAAAGAGATCCGTCGCTACCAGAAATCCATGGAGCTGCTCATCCGTAAGCTGCACTTCCAGTGCCTGGTGAGGGAGATCGCTCAGGACTTCAAGACCGACCTGCGCTTCCAGAGCTCCGCCGTCATGGCTCTGCAGGAGGCCAGCAAGGCCTACCTGGTGGGTCTCTTCGAGGACACCAACCTGTGCGCCATCCACGCCAAGAGGGTCACCATCATGCCCAAAGACATCCAGCTGGCCCACCGCATCCGCGGAGAGAGAGCTTAGACTTTCTGCTGCACATCCACCAACCACAATGCTCCGCACTGTGTGTCTATATACAGTGGGGTAAAAAAATATTTAGTCAGGCACCAATTGTGCAAGTTCTCCCACTTAAAAGATGAGAGAGGTCTCCAATTTTCATCATAGGTATACTTCAACTACGAGAGCCAAAATGAGAAAAAAAAAATCCAGAAAATCACATTGTCTGATTTTTAAAGAATTTATTTGCAAATTATGGTGGAAAATAAGTATTTGGCCACCTACAAACAAGCAAGATTTCTGGCTCTCACAGACCTGTAACTTCTTCTTTAAGAGGCTCCTCTGTCCTCCACTTGTTACCTGTATTAATGGCACCTGTTTGAACTCGTTATCAGTATAAAAGACACCTGTCCACAACCTCAAACAGTCAGACTCCAAACTCCACTATGGCCAAGACCAAAGAGCTGTCAAAGGACACCAGAAACAAAACTGTAGACCTGCACCAGGCTGGGAAGACTGAATCTGCAATAGGTAACCAGCTTGGTGTGAAGAATTCAACTGTGGGAGCAATTATTAGAAAATGGAAGACATACAAGACCACTGATAATCTCCCTCGATCTGGGGCTCCATGCAAGATCTCACCCCGTGGGGTCAAAATGATCACGAGAATGGTGAGCAAAAATCCCAGAACCACACGGGGGGACCTAGTGAATAACGTGCAGAGAGCTGGGACCATAGTAACAAAGGCTACCATCAGTAACACACTACGCCGCCAGGGACTCAAATCCTGCAGTGCCAGACGTGTCCCCCTGCTTAAGCCAGTACATGTTCAGGCCCATCTGAAGTTTGCTAGAGAGCATTTGGATGATCCAGAAGAGGACTGGGAGAATGTCATATCGTCAGATGAAACCAAAATAGAACTTTTTGGTAAAAACTCAACTTGTCGTGTTTAGAGGAGAAAGAATGCTGAGTTGCATCCAAAGAACACCATACCTACTGTGAAGCATGGGGGTGGAAACATCATGCTTTGGGGCTGTTTTTCTGCAAAGGGACCAGGACAACTGATCCGTGTAAAGGAAAGAATGAATGGGGCCATGTATCTTGAGATTTTGAGTGAAAACCTCCTTCCATCAGCAAGGGCATTGAAGATGAAACGTGGCTGGGTCTTTCAGCATGACAATGATCCCAAACACACTGCCCGGGCAACAAAAGAGTGGCTTCGTAAGAAGCATTTCAAGGTCCTGGAGTGGCCTAGCCAGTCTCCAGATCTCAACCCCATAGAAAATCTTTGGAGGGAGTTGAAAGTCTGTGCTGCCCAGCGACAGCCCCAAAACATCACTGCTCGAGAGGAGATCTGCATCGAGGAATGGGCCAAAATACCAGCAACAGTGTGTGAAAACCTTGTGAAGACTTACAGAAAACGTTTGACCTCTGTCATTGCCAACAAAGGGTATATAACAAACAAGATGAACTTTTGTTATTGACCAAATACTTATTTTCCACCATATTTGCAAATAAATTCTTTAAAAATCAGACAATGTGATTTTCTGGATTTTTTTTTCTCATTTTGTCTCTCATAGTTGAGGTATACCTATGATGAAAATTGGAGACCTCTCTCATCTTTTAAGTGGGAGAACTTGCACAATTGGTGGCTGACTAAATACTTTTTTACCCCACTGTATATATATATATATATATATATATATATATATTTATTTATATTAATATGTACATATGTATACTAGTTGGTCTTGTTTTGTCTTGCCTTCTGATTGTTGCTCTGAGTGTTGCTATCCCTGTGCTGTTGCAATCCTGGAATTTCCCCATTGTGGTACTAATAAAGGCTTATCTTATCTTGTTCGTTCGTCGGCCTCCGTCGGTCTATGATGACCATGGAAGAGAATCCTAAACGTCTACTCTGCTGGAATAGCACCGCCTGCGGCTGAACAGGCCGATGTGCACCGGTGTTCTACCTTCCAGCGTTGGGCGTTGGTAGGATTCAAGCCTGGGCAAGAAGATATGGAGGACAAGATGTTACCCATGCAGCGTGTCCCCCCTCTCCACGTCACTGATGAATCCAAAGGAACAGCAGGGCTGCTATAGTTTGGCACCAGCGCCGTCACAGGAGCTGCCAGAACGATGTTGAGCACAACAGAGAACTGCCTTAGGGGCTCCGACTCCGGATTTTTCCTCAGGGGTGACTCCCGAAGCCTTTCCCATGACCGGGTGTGCCGCAAGGCAGTGGAGGTTTGAAATCAGGGTTTACCTTCCCCTAGATGGGCTACCTTCCCAGGTTGACGAGCCACCATCTACCCGAAGCATCTGGTTTTAAGGCGCCAGAGATCCGCCCTCGCCCCTTCTCCTATTAGTAAAAGCAGTTCCGCCGGGCTTAGAGACTAGACCACATGGGCAGGCTAGGAGTTGGACTTAGTTGTCAGAGGCTTTTCGAGACGCACGCCATAAGGAGCATTTTATGAGCACTGGGAGCTTAACCATATCTTATCTTATCTTATCTTATATACGGTCACAGGTCTGATGACATGATAACAAATCGATCATCGACCTGCGACCTTGGGTGTCCTGGTGCCAAGTACACATATGGACACCCTTATGCTTGAACATGGTGTTCGTTATGGACAAACTGTGGTTAGCACAAAAGTCCAATAACTGAACACCACTCGGGTTCAGATTGGGGAGACCGTTCCTCCCAATCAACCCCTTCCAGGTTTCACTGTCGTTGCCCACGTGCACATTGAAGTCCCCCAGTAGGACAATAGAGTCTCCAAGAGGAGCCCTCTCCAGCACCCCAGTCAGAGACTCCAAAAAGGTGCAGGGAAACAACCCTTTAATGCACCGGGAAAAACTCAAGGGAAAAACAAAGGGAACAACCTTGCTGCCTCTATAAAAAATTATAGAGGAAGCAAGGTGGGGGAATACAAGAATACCACCCTTGCTCGTCGCCTCTTGCCCGGGGCAACTCCAGAGTAGGCCAAGCTCCAGCCCCTCTCCAGGAGACTGGCTCCAGAACCAGAGCTGTGTGTTGAGGTGAGGCCGACTATATCTAGCCGGTATCTCTCAACCTTATGCACCAGCTCAGGCTCCTTCCCCACCAGAGAGTTTGTGGTTTATCTTTGGAAAGCTGAATTCAATTTCTCTAGCCATACCAGAATCAGAATCAGAATCAGGTTTATTGCCATTGTTCATGTAGTACACAAACTAGGAATTTGTCTCGGTACAATGCTGCAACATTAAACATGATAAGATAAGAGAAATAAACTATACATGTAATAAAGTGTAGGATAAGATTAAGTGATACTGGTCAACAGTTAAAATATATATTAGCCAGCAGCAGATACTGTGGAGAACTATATAGTGCAGTCGGTAATGCAGGAAGAAAACAGTGATGATTGACATGAGTCTGGTTGAGCTGCTGTACATGGTGCACGAGAGTCACTTAGTGTTCAGCAGTCTAATGGCAGAGGGGAAGAAGCTGTTCATGTGACGGGAGGTTTTAGTCTGGATGGACCGAAGTCTTCTACCGGAGGGGAGGGGGGCAAACAGTACGTGACCAGGGTGTGAGGGATCGGCTATGATCCGGCCAGCACGCCTCCGGGTCCTGGAGATGTACAGATCCTGGAGAGATGGGAGCTTGCAGCCGATCACCTTCTCAGCAGTGCGCACGACGCGCTGCAGCCTTAGTCTGTCCCTGGCAGTGGCTCCTGCGTACCACACGGTTATGGAGGTGGTGAGGATGGACTCGATGATGGCTGTGTAGAACTGCACTAACATCTTGGTGGGTAGCTTGAGCTTCCTCAGCTGCCGCAGGAAGAACATCCTCTGCTGGGCTTTTTTGATGAGTGAGCTGATGGTCAGCTCCCATTTGAGGTCCCTGGTGATGGTAGTGCCTAGGAAGCGGAAGGAATCAGCAGTGGTGATGGGAGAGCCTGAGAGGGTGAGGGGGGGCAGAGGAGTAGTGACTTTCCTGAAGTCTACAATCATCTCCACTGTCTTCAGAGCGTTCAGCTGCAGGTTGTTATTGCTGCACCAGGACGCCAGCTGGGCCACCTCTCTCCTGTAGGCGGACTCGTCGCCGTTGGAGATGAGCCCGATGAGGGTGGTGTCGTCTGCAAACTTGATCAACTTGACAGACTGGTGGCTGGAGGTGCAGGAGTTGGTGTAAAGGGAGAAGAGTAGGGGGGAAAGTACACAGCCCTGGGGAGATCCGGTGCTGATGCTAGTATAGTCTGAGACAGTCTTTCCCAGCCGCACATGCTGCCTCCGGTCCGTCAGGAAGTCGATGATCCACCTGCAGAGGGAGTCAGGCACGTTGAGCAGGGACAGCTTGTCCCGGAGCAGAGCGGGGCGGATGGTGTTGAATGCGGAGCTGAAGTCCACAAACAGGATCCTGGCGTAGGTTCCCGGGGAGTCCAGGTGCTGCAGGATGGAGTGGAGGGCCAGGTTGACTGCATCGTCTACAGACCTGTTGGCTCGGTAGGCAAACTGCAGCGGGTCCAGGAGAGGGGTGGTGATGGACTTGAGGTGGGACAGGACCAGGCGCTCAAAGGACTTCATGACTACAGAGGTGAGCGCTACAGGTCTGTAGTCATTAAGTCCAGTGATCCGTGGCTTCTTGGGGACAGGGATGATGGTGGAGGATTTGAGGCAGGATGGCACGTGGCATAACTTAAGGCCAGATTACTGCCACACCTGTTCTCAATCAAGAAATCACTTAAATAGGACCTGCCTGACAAAGTGACGTAGACCAAAAGATCCTCAAAAACTAGACATCATGCTGCGATCCAAAGAAATTTAGGAACAAATGAGAAACAAAGTCATTGAGATCTATCAGTCTGGAAAAGGTAATAAAGCCATTTCTAAAGCTTTGGGACTTCAGTGAACCACAGTGAGAGCCATTATCCACAAATGGCAAAAACATGGAACAGTGGTGAAACTTCCCAGGAGTGGCCAGCCGACCAAAATTACCACAAGAGCACAACGACAACTCATCCAAGAGGCCACAAAAGACCCCATAACAACATCCAAAGAACTGCAGGCCTCACTTGCCTCAGTTAAGGTCAGTGCTCATGACTCCACCATAAGAAAGTGACTGGGCAAAAATAGCTTGCATGGCACAGTCCCAAGACAAAAACCACTGCTGAGAAAAAAAAGAAAAAAAACATAAAGGCTCGTCTCAGTTTTGCCAGGAAACATCTTGATGATCGCCAAGACTTTTGGGAAAATACTCTGTGGACTGACGACACAAAAGTTCAACTTTTTGGAAGGTGTGTGTCCATTACATCTGGCGTAAAATTAACACAGCGTTTCAGAAAAGGAACATCATACCAACAGTAAAATATGGTGGTGGTAGTGTGATGGTCTGGGGCTGTTTTGCTGCTTCAGGACCTGGAAGACTTGCTGTGGTAAATAGAACCATGAATTCTGCTGTCTACTATAAAATCCTGAAGGAGAATGTCTGGCCATCTGTTCGTAACCTCAAGCTGAAGCGCACTTTGGTTCTGCAGCAGGACAGTGATCGAAAACACACCAGCAAGTCCACCTCTGAATGGCTTAAGAAAAACAAAATGAAGACTCTGGCGTGGCCTAGTCAAAGTCCTGACCTGCATCTCATTGAAATGCTGTGGCATGACCTTAAAAAAGGCAGTTCATGCTCAAAAACTCTCCAGTGTAGCTGAATTACAACAATTCTGCAAAGATGAGTGGGCCAAAATTCAACCACAGCGCTGTAAAAGACTCACTGGTAGATATCGCAAATGCTTGATTGCAGTTGTTGCTGCTAAGGGTGGCCCAACCAGCTATTGGGTTTAGGGGGCAATCACTTTTTCACACAGGGCCATGTAGGTGTGGATTTTTTTTTCCCCCTTAATCATAAACACCTTCATTTAAAAACTGCATTTTGTGTTTACTTGTGTTGTCTTTGTCTATTTAAATTTGTTTGATGACCTGAAACATATAAGTGTGACATATAAAAAAAAGAGAAATCACGAAGGAGGCAAACACTTTTTCACACCACTGTATATATATATATATATATATATATATATATACAGTATATATATATATATATATATATATATATATATATATATATATATATATATATATATATATATATATATATATATATATGTACACACATACATGCATATATATATTAACTGTAGATGTCTGCTCTAAATATCTCCTAAAGGACTAAGCTCCAAATGGCTGAGTCACTCTCTGATGTGTCCTTGACCCGTTTGAGATTCTGTATTCATGGATTGATCTGCTCCACCAGATTTGGACTCCTGCTCCAACTCTTTCTCACTGTGAATAAAATCAGAAATGCTAATTTAAAACAGGAAGTCATCACCACCCAGAGAAGAAGTAATTCTTGCATCTGAGGATGATGGAATCACACTTCAAGGTTCTGGTTCTCATTCTGAATGTTCCCCACTTTGCTACAGACTGCTTCATTAGCCACGGTTACATGTGCAAAATTTCTTCAATCTGATTGCAATTCAGATGAGAACTTTACTGTTTACATGGATCCTGAAAAAGTTGATCCAATTAGGATATGGGTTTCCATGTGTCACACATTTGAACGGACCAAATCATTTTGACATGCGCACAATTATCTGATATTCCGGAAATAGTAAAAGAAGAAGCAAATTCCAATGTAAGCAAACCCTGCTTCTGGCCATCTGATGTCTGGCCATCTGTTTGTGACCTCAAGCTGAAGTGCACTTGGGTTCTGCAGCAGAACAATGATCCAAAACACACCAGCCAGTCCACCTCTGAATGGCTTAAGAAGAACAAAATGAAGACTTCGGAGTGGCCTAGTTAAAGTCCTGACCTGAATCCAATTGAGATGTTGTGGCATGACCTTAAAAAGGCAGTTCATACTCAAAAACCCTCCAATGTGGCTGAATTACAACAATTCTGCAAAGATGAGTGGGCCAAAATTCCTCCACAGCACTGTGAAAGACTCATTGCCAGTTATTGCAAACACTTGATTGCAGTTGTTGCTGCTAAGGGTGGCCCAGCAAACTATTAGGTTTACGGGGCAATCACTTTTTCACTCAGGGCCATGTAGGTTTGGATTTTTTTTTCCCCTTAATAATAAACACCTTCATTTAAAAACTGTATTTTGTGTTTACTTGTGCTATCTTTGTCTAATATTTAATTTTTTTTTCATGATCTGAAACATTCAAGTGTGACAAATATACATAAAAAAGAGAAATCAGGAAGGGGGCAAACACTTTTTCAAACCACTGTATGTACAAGAGTAACACACTAAACTGCCAGTGTAATTAAAGAGATAATGCTTATTTCCCGACATTTAACATTTCCATCAGCCATTGCGGTTGCATTAGTTTGAGAGATTTAAAGTATAGTGTAGCTTCATTTGATGTTTATGGTTACAATTTTTGAAATTACAAATCATAGTATTCAAATTTACTGACATGCACTAATAATATTTTCCGTACGTTTAAATTGCTTGAGTCAACTTGTGACTCAATGTGAATTTCATATCGGAAAATCTTGCCTGTTGTCTTCTTAGAGTGTACAAGACTGATGCACTGCCATGATGCATTGTCCCCTGGTTTACAAAAAGAGGGGCCTGTAAACAGTCTTGCATAGTAACCCTCCCACCACCACCACCAAAAAAAAAAAAAAAAATAAATGAATAAATGGTAATGTTTCCATGATATGGATTTAATCCGATGTGCAGTGATCCAAAGAAAATGTCCATTATCCTCAGTCCAAATGTCTGCTGTGGCAGAGACATGATCCAGTCCCTCAAATTCCTTTGGGAGATCAAAATCCATTTTTGAATAATCTTTATCCAGGTAGCAAATAAATGTGTTTTAACTTCAGTGGATCACATTCTTAGCTGTCTGATGGAAAGTGCCTGTAATCATGTTTTCAGTCTGTAATGACGTATTTGGCAGTCAGTTAGTTTAATTCTTGCTGGGTCACAAACTGTCCAGATACATACCTGTGCTTGAAATCCAGCTGTGGCTGTTGAACCACTTTACATCAGTCGTGGCTGTTCAGATAGTGTAGCTCCACTAACACGGTGTTGTTAGCATAGCTTCCATTACTTAACACTAGCTTTGTCGGAGCTTTGTTGCTGTATTAAGCGCTTCTCAAGATTGCAGTAGGTCTCAACCGGCACGATGAAACTGAGAGGCATATGGAAATCAGTTAGTGCGTCTGTTTGTGGCTGTGTGTGTGCATCTGTCCGCCTGTCTGTCTGTTCGCCTCTCTATTTCAGCTTGCCCGGTCAAAATTAAGTGGAACTAAAGGCTTGTATCATTGTATCACCATATTTTCTCAACTTTTAATTTGCCAGAATTTCAAAATAACCCTTTGTTTTTTAAATAAACACAAAAATAGCTCACCTTTACCGTTAATGGAACAGTACTACACATGTGCCTGGAAACTCCCTCCAGAGGAAGGTACTGAGCAATCCGCCAACACTGGGTGTCCATCTTTTTGCCTGTCTGTTTTCTTCCTCTGCCACTAAACAGCAAAAGCTCCTGTTCGTCTTAATTGCCATTGTATTCACATACCTCCATCGCTTCCACCATTTAAAACGTCTGCCACCGTGCTCTTCTATGTGTTTGGATTGCAGCTGTTCAAATCAGGTTGGTGGCTCTTGGCTGCCCCCGACAGTTATGGGCATGTGAACTGCAGATTATTTTCGCTGCGCATGCATGTACTCCAAAACTACTGGATGGATTTGGATGAAATTTATGCCAGAGATGGTCCTTGGGCTAGAGAGGAAACCATAACATTTTGGTGATGATCCCAGTATGCATGCCTCCACCAAGGCTCTTATCTTCTCACAGTGTGTTCACAAGAATACTCCAAAACTACTAGATGGATTTGGATGAAATTTTTTACCAGAGGTGGTCCTTGGACTAGAGAGGAACCCATAATATTTTGGTGATGATCTGAGAATGCATACCTCTGCCAAGGTTCTGACACCGAGGCATCAGCACCTTGGTATCATCATCATCATCATCATCATCATCATCATCATCATCATCATCATCATCTTCTTCTTCTTAATTATTATTATTATTATTATTATTATTATTATTATCATCATCCTATTATTAATTATTAGCAAGTCCATGTGATTCCGCTTTGCGCTGTGCGCTCCCTTCATCCTACCTGTGCCAGTCTGGAGACTGAAGCTGAGAGAAAAAATCAGGTGAATAATTTCACTCTTTTTGCTTTTCTCTTATTTTTTCTCTGCGGAAGGTACAGGTCTAGTTTAAAAAAAAAAAAAAAAATCCTTTAAGATTACTGATTGTAGCAGCGACATAAATGGTCTCATTCTTCAGTACCACAAACATATGTGGCAGGGTGAAGCCAGTGTGGAGCGCAGCTCATGTTTATCTCTGCTGTTAAAGCGATATTGTTAATTGGTGTGGATGCTTAGTTAGAACGATTTTTAAAACTATAATTTTATAGTTATCATTATTGTGTTTGATGCAGATAGCCCTTTACTCTCTAAATATATGTTTTTAATGGACTGGTCCAGGGATGTCAAACATATGGCCTGCGGGCCAAAACCTGTCCATCCAAATTTTTCTCTGTGAATTTACAGCTTTCTTTCTGGTAAATTTCTGACTTTTTCTACTGATTAGAATTGTTCATTTAAATTTGAGACATTTTTCTCATTAAGATGAGACTTTTTTCCTCATCAGTTTTCTGTTCTTTTTCTTCTTTTTTTCTGGTGAGAACAGGCAGTATCCATTTAGGTTAAATCAGTGGCGGACCGTGTATTTTACAACTAGGCCTTCAGTGGTGATCTACCCAATTTAAATGCCATTCATACCAAGCACCATAAAAATAGCCTATCAGGCCATCCGCACAAAGCATGTTACAAAGATAACTTTATCTATAAAAAATTATAGTTGTAAAAATCTTTACCTTTTCATTGTGGAGCTCCGTTTCCCTGCACACTTGTTCATTGAGCTGCAGATCCACTCTTGTTTTGGTGGTTTAAAAGTACTGTTGCTTGTAAGTGTCTGGCTGGCAGCTGTGCTTTGGTGTCTTGCTGCTGCCTTGGTTAAGGTCCTGTCACATTTAGACAATTTAGGCAGCGTTTGCAAAGCGTATGAAAAATTTGGAGAATACACTGATGTACGTTGAATCAGTTAGGGCTAAGTTTTGAATAATTTAAGAGCACGCTGAAGAATGCTGGTATACGGCGTAGTTCACCGAACTCCTCTGAAAATTAATGTTGAGCATGCTGAAAATTTTCCGACGTATCCAGTGTATGGCTGATATGTCCCGCATTTGTGGAGCAAAGGTTGTAGGGAAGTTATGCGTTCATTCACACACGTTACTTGTCAGCAACTCATAGTTACTCAAAAGTTAAAATACGTCGAGATAAATGTCTAGCGTACCCAAAATTTATTTCTAACATAGTAGTGACACTCTTTAAACCTATGTGTAACTTACTGAATGGGTTTCTAGCTTACAGCTACCCTATAATGGCGTATTTGCAGCGTTGGTTCACAGGAAAAACCAGTACAGAGCTCTGCCTGCAGCGCATACACACACACACACACACAGAGCTAAACATGTGTACTTTTTCATATAACAGGATCTGTCGGGGATGTGTGTGAGCACTTTCAAGCTACAGGATAAAGATCAAATCACTGTTTAGCTCTCCCCCAATGTTTTTTTTTAACTTTGCAGTCTGTACCATCAGCTGTCCAGTGTTGATCTGATAGATATGCCAAAATGTCAGAACACCAGAGAAGGAGGACCCAATCAGCTGATCGCCTGAAGCGCGCAGCTATTTTCCATGATAAATCACACTTTGCTGTTGGCTGCGCCTCCCGGCAAAAGCACACTCTGTTATATAGTATAGGGTTGAAGTGTGAACAGTTTTGCTGGGGGTGGGTTGGGTCCCGGAGGATGGGGTCAGTTCACTACCGCAGAGTCCAAAGGAGAGCTGACACCATCCTCCGGGACCCCACCCACCCCCAGCACAGACTGTTCACACTTCTACCCTCAGGCCGGAGGTACAGAAGTGTGAAATGCAGGACAACCAGACTGAAAAACTCCTTCTTTCACGCTGCCATCAGACTCCTGAACAAATAACAACTCGCAAGACTCCGCAACACAGCTTTGCATATAGGAACTCACACACCGGCTGCTAAATTTGCACATTACTCACCTGTACAGTAGATTTAGTCTCTAATTATCATGTCTGCTGCTATTTATCATGTACAGTATACTGGTACTATCGTTACAGGGAAATTAGCACCGGGTGCTAATTTGTAACTATACACTGCTCGCTGCACAATGCTCATTTGCACACTGTACATAGGTTTATGCCATCTCAGGTTCACATCATCTCTGATATCAACATACCACTAAAAAGTAGAAACAGATCCTACAGTAGAACACAACATTGCCCTGAAGGCGGCCACTGCAAAACACAGGCAGACATTTATACAGGAAGCTCGAAAGAGATGGCAAGAAAAGACAGAGCAGCTCAACTTGGACAAGGATGGCAACAAGCTTTGGAAACTGGCTCAAGCCCTCAACGACGAGAACAGCAAAAGCTCGCAGATCACAGTACAGGCAGATCAAGAACTGCTGACTGGCAAGAAAGCAGCAGACTGTTTCATCAACCAGTATGCGAAGACGAGCCACCTTCAGATTCCACCAGAGAGAAGAAAGGTTGTCAGAGGAGCCCAGCAAATTCATCAGAATGCACAGATTGAACCAGTGATGAACTCGCCATTCATTCTCAAGGAGCTGGAGGATGCAATGACAACACTGAAGTTGAAAAAAGCCCCTGGATCTGACAAGATCACAAATGAAATGTTGCTGAACCTTGGCCCCAAAACCAAGAAGAAACTTCTGCAGCTTTTCAACGACAGTTGGAGATCAGGGACTGTGCCTCAGATCTGGAGAGAAGCCACGATGATTCCAGTGCACAAAAAAGGCAAATATAAGTTGAAGGCTGAAAGCTATCGCCCCATAAGCCTTACAAGCTGCATAGGAAAGCTGCTAGAGCGTCTCATCAACACCAGACTCATGTGGCACTTGGAAGGAAAACAACACATCGGCCCAGAGCAAGCAGCCTTCAGGCAGAACCGGTCTACAGAGGACCAAATAACATACATCTCTCAAGCCATAGAAGATGCCTTCCAAGAAAAAAAGCACACCCTCGCTGTGTGGATTGACCTAGAAAAGGCGTTTGACAGGGTATGGAAAGACGGCCTCAAGCTGAAACTGCGCCAGTGCGGTATCGCTGGGCGTATATACAAGTGGATTGCCCAATACCTGCACAACAGAAGAGCCAGAGTCCAGGTCAGACAGTACTCCAGCAAGAAGAAGGTGTTGAGGGAAGGAGTCCCACAAGGAGGAGTGCTCTCCCCAACACTCTTCCTTGTATTCATTAAGGACATCATCCAAAGTTTGCCAAGGAATGTACAAGGTGCCATCTATGCCGATGACCTAGCCCTCTGGCGCAGTGAGGAAAGCATCGTGACTGCAAACTACAGACTGCAGCAAGTTCTCCGGCTGATAGAGGCATGGACCAAGTCATGGCTTGTAAGCTTAAATGAGAGGAAGACTACATACACCGTCTTCACCCTGTCCACCCAACCCCAGAAGGTGAAACTGCAGATCAACTCCCATGAGCTTCAGGCTGAATATGTACCCACATACCTCGGGATTACCATGGATCGCAGACTGACTTGGAAGAACCAGCTGCACAAGAACCAGGCAAGAGCAAAGATTCAATTCAATTCAATTCAATTCAACTTTATTTATATAGCGCCATTTCACAACAACAGTCATCTCATAGCACTATCAACTGTAGGGGGGACCCCCACAGTTGCAGAAAGACCCCAGCAATCAGGCGATCCCCTGTGAGCAAGCACTTGGCGACGGTGGAGAGGAAAAACTCCCTTTTAACAGGAAGAAACCTCCAGCAGAACCTGGCTCAGGGAGGGGCAGTCATCTGCTGCGACTGGCTGGGGGGTGAGGGGATAGAGAAGAAGAAAAGAACAGACATGTAGAGAGCAAACAGCACGATGGGGACTCAATCTATGGGAGAGAACAAACAAATGTTAATGACCAGCAAAAAAAAAATATTTCATAGAGAGTGAGGAAAGGAGTGAGGCCCAGTGCATTACTGGAGGTCCCCCGGCTGACTAAACCTATTAGCAGCATAACTAAGGGAGGGTTCAGAAACACATGATCCCTCCCTAATTGTAGGCTATATCAAAAAGGTAGGTTTTAGCCCTATTCTTAAAAACAGAGATCGAGTCTGACTCCCGAATCCAGATTGGCAGCTGATTCCACAGGAGAGGAGCTTGATAACTGAAGGCTCTGCCTCCCATTGTACTTTTGGAGATTCTAGGTATTACAAGTAATCCTGCATTTTGGGAGCGTAGTGCTCTGTTAGGATGATACGGTAGTATCAGATCTTTTAAATAAAAAGGAGCCTGATTGTTTAAAGCTTTGTAAGTAAGAAGAAGGATTTTAAACTTAATTCTAAACTCTATGGGAAGCCAATGAAGGGAGGCCAGAACCGGAGAGATATGATCTCTCTTTCTAGTACCTGTTAAAACTCTTGCTGCAGCATTTTGGATCAGCTGAAGACTTTTTAAAGATGTTTTAGGACAGCCTGATAATAAAGAATTACAATAATCTAATCTCGAGCTAACAAAAGCGTGGATCAGCTTCTCAGCATCACTCTGAGACGAGATGCTCCTAATCTTGGCAATATTACGCAAATGATAGAAGGCAGTCTTAGAAACAAATTTAATATGTGAATTGAAGGACAAATCCTGATCAAAAATAACTCCAAGGTTCCTCACAGAGCTATTAAGAGAAAGAGTAGCTGCATCCAAACTGAAAGTTTGATTTGGAAAGGAATTTCTAAGGTTTTTTGGACCAACAAGAATGACTTCAGTCTTATCTGAATTTAATAGCAGGAAATTACAAGTCATCCAAGCTTTAATTTCCTTAAGACAGGCTTCTAACTTGGCTAATTGATTAGTATCATCTGGCTTCATTGACAGGTATAATTGTGTGTCATCTGCATAACAATGAAAATGTATACAGTGCTTTCTAATAATGTTGCCTAACGGAAGCATATATAAACTAAAAAGAGTAGGGCCTAGCACAGATCCCTGTGGAACTCCATGACTAAGCTTTGAGCTAAAAGAAAACTCATCATTTACATGAACAAACTGGAACCTATCAGATAAATAAGATCTAAACCACTGCAACGAAGTTCCATTAAGTCCAACATAGTGTTCTAATCTATCAAGTAGAATATTATGATCAATAGTATCAAAAGCTGCACTAAGATCTAAAAGGACAAGTACAGAAACTAGTCCATTATCAGATGCAATGAGGAGGTCGTTAGTGACCTTCGCTAAGGCTGTTTCAGTACTATGATGGATTCTAAACCCAGATTGAAACTCTTCAAGTAAACCATTTCCCTGCAGGTGGTCAAATAATTGTGTAGCAACAACTCTTTCTAAGATTTTTGAAATGAAAGGGAGATTAGAGATTGGTCTATAGTTAGCTAAAGCTCCTGGATCTAGCGTTGGCTTTTTGAGTAAGGGTTTAATTACAGCCGTTTTAAAAGCCTGCGGTACATGGCCTAAAGTTAATGAAGAATTGATTATATGAAGAATAAAGCTACCAATAAGTGGGAAGACTTCTTTAAATAACCTGGTAGGAATAGGGTCTAAAAGACAGGTTGAAGGTTTGGATGAGGAAACTATTTTGTCTAACTCACAAAGGTCGATTGGAGTAAACTCATCAAGACAGAGATCAATAGAAGGAGTTGTAATAGTTACAGTATTTAAGTTAACTGTGGGAAGAATCTGATTGATTTTATCTCTGATGGATGAAATTTTATTATTGAAAAAGTTCATAAAGTCCTGACTAGTAAGCTCTAAGGGAATGCTAGGATTGACAGAGTCCTGACTCTTTGTCAACCTGGCTACAGTACTGAAAAGAAACCTGGGATTATTCTTGTTCTCTTCTATTAATGCAGAGTAATAACTCGTTCTAGCTTTTCTAAGAGATTTTTTATAAATTAAAAGATGATTTCTCCAAGCTAAATAGATTTCATCTAAATTAGTAGAGCGCCATTTTCTTTCTAATTGACGAGTCTTCTGATTTAAGCTACGAGTTTCTGTGTTGAACCAAGGAGTTAAAAATCTCTGATTAGACTTTTTCTTTTTTAAGGGGGCCACCAAGTCTAGAGCCTGATGCAGAGAAGCTGAAACACTATCCACCATGTTATCAATTACAGAAGGAGCAAGCTGTCTATAGCTTATTTCCGTTGTGTTGACACATGGCATAGAGGAAACAAACTGCATAAATTTGGAAACAGCATCATCTGAGAGGCATCTACTGTGATAATATTTTTCTTTAGGAGCCAAATAGTCAGAAATAGTAAAATCAAAGGTTAACAGACAATGGTCTGACAGTACAGGGTTATGAGGAGACACTACAAGATTTTCTATTTCTATGCCATATGTCAGATCAGGATGGCCCTAATGAAGAAACTGTCAGGAACAGACTGGGGTGCAGACCACGGTGTCCTGAAGAAGCTCTATGTGGGGAGGATTCGGCCTGTTCTGGAGTATGGCATGGCAGCAACCTCAACAGCTGCAAGCAACACTGAGAAGCTGGACAGACTCCAAAACCAAGCCATGCGAATGATGACAGGAGCCATGTGCAGTACCCCTATCAAAGCGCTGGAGACAACAACAGGCCTTGCACCACTGGAAGACAGAAGAAACGTCAAGGTACTGACCCAGGCCGCCAAATTCAAAAGACTGGAAAACCATCCCATGAAGGACAGACTGAACAAGCCAACAAAATGGAGACTTAAGAGATCGTGCTTCATCCACCAGAGCAGGACACTTGAAAGGAGAAACCCAGAACTGATGGACCACATACCCACACCAATACCACCCATAGCATCTGTTCCCTCCTGGAACCGACAGAACTTCCCAGCCATACGCACAGACATATCGGGCATTGGGAAGAAAGGAACACAGTCAGACCAAGAGAGGAAGTCGCTGGCCCTGGAGTTCATTCGGTCTGCCTACCCTAAAGAGCAGTGGACTCACGTCTACACAGACGGCTCTGCCATGGAAGCAACCAGGAATGGAGGAGGCAGCGTGTACATCAGGTACGCTGACGAGGAGACCCACATTCCCATTGCGACTGGAAAGTACTCCACCAATTTCAGGGCTGAGGCAGAGGCCCTGAGAACAGCAGCAGCCCATGTCAGGGAACATCAAGACAAGGCACACAAGCGGGTCGTCATCTTCACTGATGCCCTCTCTGTCTTGGATGCACTTCAGGACCCCCGATGCAAAGAACTGAATGAACTCGCCCTCACTCTGTCTCAACTAGCAACACAGGCGAACGTATCACTCCAGTGGATTCCTGCCCACTGTGGAATCTATGGAAATGAGACGGCTGACAGACTTGCTAAGGAGGGTGGGCAGCAAGACCAGGAAGACAGGCAAGTCTCTTACAGTGAGGAGAAAACCATTATTAAGGCCCTGTCTCACAAGAAGTGGCAGCAGCAACACCCAAACTTCTGCAAGGATGACAACTACTACAGTCTGAGCAGGGCTGACCAAGTCGTTCTGTTCAGACTCTGAACTGGACATAACAGAATGCATGCTCACATGCACCAGAAACTTAAAGTTGGACAATCGGACAGATGCCCATGTGGTACTGCCCAAATGACCAGCGAACACCTCCTCCAAGACTGCCCAGACCACGCTGCACTCAGACGAGCTACGTGGCCTGACCCCACATCGCTGAACCAAAAGCTGCACGGGGACCTCGGGGACCTCCGCAGGATGGCAGCATTCGCCAGGGCAGCTGGTGTGACCATCTAGCAATCGACGAAGAAGAAGAAGAAGAACATTCCACTACCACTATAGTCATCCAGTGAATTTTCAATTTCATTCCTCTTGTCTGACTGCTTTATCTGCTTTAACTGTCCAGATTGCCTAGTGTGTGTTATTAGTACTCATTAGTTTTAGAATTTAGTATCAAGTTGTGCTTAAGGAGTCCTAATTGCCTAACTGTGTTGGTGTGTGTGTTATTAGCATCCATTGGTACTAGGATTGAGTTACTGTGTTAGTGTGTCATTACCTTATTAGAATTGTTTCTGCACCTATTACCTTGGCATTCATTCGGAGAGCAAAGTAAGAATTTCATTGCTCTGGAAATGTAGCATATCTTAACTGTGCACATGATAGTAAAGCGTTTGAATCTTGAATCTAGTGTTTGGGCATATTACTGTGAAGTGCAGTGTAGTGACGTACACTTCCCGTCAAGTCACTGCACCGCCCTATATAAGGCGGAGAGCGCCCATATTGTGGCCTCTTTGACCGGTGCCCTCTGCCTGGTGCCTACTGTGTTAGCACTGTTTTCCAACATTAATAAAGCTGTGTTCATCCAGTCATCTTGTCTCATCCTTCACCCAAGGTATTTTACCATACATAACATTTGGCAATAGAGGATTAACTCATGGAGGCGTGTATCACACTACTTCGCCCCTTTCTCGAGCTCCCGGGTGAGCCACCGGTGCCTTGATCCATGTGGTTTGAGGCTTTCCAGAAGTACATCACCACGCTGGACCTAGGCAAGCTCCACAAGCTACGAGCACGTGCGCTACTTGTTCACAACTTGGGTATTGAGGGCCAGCGAGTCCTGCGCACACTTGGGGCTTCGGACTCTTTTGAAGATGCTGTGGAGCTGCTAGACAACCACTTTCACACCCCAGATAGCGTGACTGTCCAGAGGATTCGTTTTTGGCAGCAACATCAGCAAGTAGGTGAGCCTATTCATCAGTTTGTCGCCGACTTGAGGAAGCAAGCCAGTGAGTGTCGCTTTGGGCCGTTGGAAGATAAGATAAGATAAGATAAGCCTTTATTAGTCCCACAACGGGGAAATTCCAGGATTGCAACAGCACAGGGATAGCAACACTCAGAGCAACAATCAGAAGGCAAGAAAAAAAGCAAGCAAGCAAGAGCAGCTAATATACATATGTACATATTACTATAAAATATATACTGTATATATACACACACACAGACACACAGTGCAGAGCATTGTAGCTGGATGGAATAAATATATGAATATATAAACACACAGTGCAGAGCATTGTAGCTAGATGGAATAAATATGTAAATATATAAACACCCACAGTACAGAGCATTGCAGCTAGGTGGAATAAATATGTAAGTATATAAACACACACAGTGCGGAGCATTGTAGCTAGATGGAATAAATATATAGATATATAAAAACACAGTGCGGAGCATTGTAGCTAGATGGAATAAATATATAGATATATAAATATGAACACACCCAGTGCTGAGCATTGTAGCTAGATGGAATAAATATGTAAATATATAAACACACACAGTGCAGAGCATTGTTGCTAAATGGGATGAAACAGCATAACCCTCTACTTAGTTATCCTACATGGTATGATTATGTGCCCATACATATTCTCACCCTCCATAGCGACCGGTATTTTCCTAGTTGTATGCCGGAGGGGACCATTGTGTAAGTCTATTGCATCTTTTGCATTGATGAGATTTGATGGTATGTGACCAGCTTGTGGAGCACATGTGTAGCACCGCATTGCGGGCTAGGCTACTCATGGCGCCCAATGACTTAACATTAGCCAGAGCTGTCGAGCTAGCTCTCCAGTTGGAGGCCACAGACAAGCTAGCTTTGGAGATAACCAGGCGCCAGTCACAGCAGCCGCCGGAGCTTCCTGCCGCGGTAAATGTTGTGGACCTGGATAGCGAGGATAGCTTGGACGACGATACTACGGAAGCCAATGCTGCCAGCAGAAGGTCTGCCCCAGGAAAACCCCTGTGCAAGCATTGTGGGTCTGCGACGCACTGAAATAAGCCTAAGGACTGCCTGGCTAGGGAAAACAGTAGCAGATGTGGACACTTGAACCATTATGCTAGAGAGTGCCGTGTATCTGAACCGAAGAGCCCACGGAAGAAATCACTCCGCCCGCCCCCGATGACCATCCATACGGTGTCCCCCAGTACCAACGGGTACACGTTTTGCACAGTGGAACTGGATGGTGGGAGGTGCCACTGCTGCTCGACACGGGAGCGGAGGGGTCGTTGCTGAATTGGGCCACGGTGAGGAAGTATTTCCCCCATTACAGGATAAGAGGTAACCCGGCGCCGTTGTATGGTTATGGAGGTGGTAGGCTGTGTACGGTTGGGTCTTTGGAGTTAACAATTCAGTACAAGTCTGCAGCGATGGTTGACTTCATGTTCCACGTGACAGCCTGAGGCAATAACATCATGGGCTGTGATTTGTTTTATGGACTGGGTTCCATGGTAAAACACGATGCTGGGAACGAATGGTCGGGTTGTGGCCAGTGGAACCCTTCATTTCCGGTGGTCGATGAGGACGTTGTGTGGGACGAAGAGCTAATGGACACCACGGTGATCAAGCAGGACCAGCTTCACTCAGGTTCGGCACAGGAGAGTCTCAGTGCCGGCGCTCAGAAAATGGTAGAGGGGGTTACTGAGTGTGGCGGCAAGGCACCTGCACCATCGAGTGACACCAATGTGCTAGTTCCAGATGCCTCCGGCGCTTGGCCGCAGGGGGATGAGGGTCTGCAGCTATGATGGTAAATGCTATGACAGTCTTAGAAGAAGTCAGGGCCAGACTGATGAGCATGGAGGAACCGCATGCTCAGCAGCACCATTTCAGGCCAAGCTTGGCCCCATTGAGGGTTTCGGACTTGGTTAGGGTTCAGGGTGGAGAACGTCCATGGCGAAGAGGGGCCAGATGACAGCCAGCTAAACATCGAGAGTGTCTGTGAATTGTGGCTAAGCTGGGCCCAGCATACTTCAGGTTTTCCGATGGCTCAGCGAGGCATGCCAATCAGCTTCAGCGTGTCTGGGAAGAGGCTTCAGGTGATGGGGCTGGACGGGAGCAGGTGTCGGTGGTGTAGAAGCGAGGCTCCTCAGTCCGAAAGATCAGCCATCATCCTGGGTGTCTGCTGCTTTCAGGGGCGCGCTTGCTGAGGGGCTGCCCTGGGCCCCCCCCCCCATGCCAGTTCTACTCCTCCTGCCCAAGGAACAGTGCTGTAAATTATTAAATTCCCATAGTTCTTGTGTTATAGTGCATGTATGTTGTAAAATGGGATTATTTTGTGCATTTTGTTTAGTTTAGGAGCATGGCATGTAATTTTAGTTTAGATTTTTTTTTTTAGATTTAGTATACTTTATTGATCCCCAGAGGGGAAATTGAGGGTCATCCACCACCTGGATGGATGAAGCAGCCACAATACGGCACTATCCTTTAACCATTCACACACACATTCACACCTAGGGCCACTTTAGAGTCTCCAATTAACCTAACCTGCATGCGATGCATAGTTTATGTATGGCTCTTTTTGGTTTATTGGGTGGCAGAATAATCCACCCCGCCGTGCGGACTGCACGGTAGTCCACCCGTCAGCCCTATTTTAGGTTATTTTGTGTGAATGCTTTAGGGCATTTTAGTAAATTGTTTTTCATTATGTTAGTGGGTGAATTGGGTCCCAAATTTGGGAGGGGGGTGGCAGGGGGGTTCAATTGTGTGCGTGATTTTGGACTTTTCTAAGGGGGTTGGGGAAGTTATATAGTGTTTGGACAGAGTATTGTGAAGTGCAGTGTAGTGACGTGCACTTCCCGTAACGTCACTGCACCGCCCTATATAAGGCGGAGAGCTCCCATATTGCGGCCTCTTTGACCAGTGCCCTCTGCCAGGTCCCTATGGTGCTACCGCTGTTCTCCAACATCAATAAAGCTGTGTTCATCCAGTCATCTTGCCTCATCCTTCACCCAAGGTATTTTACCATACATAACACACTCCATGTATTATCTTTTTTTCACTTTACTGAAAATAAACTTTTTTATTGCCATCAGTTTGTGTGCCTTTGAGCCAGATTGTGACACCTGTCATCTGATGTTCCTAACCTGTCACATCAGCTATTTTAGGCATGACTGACCTGACATACTGTATTTGACAGCTCTGCCAGGTCAGTCACGCCCCACCCCCCACCGCCGTGCTCTTTGGAGGGGAGAATCATCTCGGTTAAACGGAGATGATCTCTGGCACACCTAGGATTCATGGATCAGGAGGCAACGGCAGTTTGGCGTGACTGCGCTATGCAGAAGTTTTAAGCTATGCAGAAGTTAGACTATTGTTGCACATACGTTGTGAATGTCAGCAACACACTCAGAATTAGTTTATTTAAGTTACTTATAAGTTTAGTTTACTTTATTGGTTTATTTGTTAGGGACCATGTACAGAAAAAATATTAAACACAGGGTAAAGATGCTCTGTACCAGATTATAGCATTCTCACTAATTTCCATCTGTAGTCCCTGAGGCAGGCAGGATATTATTAAAAGAAAAGCAGCACATATAGAAAACAATTTAGGGTGAGTTTCAGAAACTCTTGACCCTGAAACAACCAGGGAGTAAGTTTAAATGTAAAGGGATAAGAGAGATGGCACACATAAAAAACAAGTGAAGAGTACAATTTCATAATCCCATTTAAGGGAGAGAGTCAATGCTGGCAGGCTTGATTACTTAAAATCCACTTTTAGTCTCTGTGGTAAAGTCTCTGTAATTTGTTCTGGTCTTCAAAGCAGTAGGGAGCTTGTTCCATTCCGTTACAGCTTTGTATGAGAACGCTGATTGTCCAAAAGCAGTTTTATGTAGAGGGATGCAACAATGCCACCTAGAGGAAGACCTTGTTACTCTGGTGTTTTGTTCAGAAGTTAGGGACACAAAAGCCTTAAGGGGCAGGGGCGCACAACCATGGGTAATTTTGAAGATCAACTGTATTATGGAAATATTCTATATAAGTTACTAATATGTAATGCATACAGTGGGGAAAAAAGTATTTAGTCAGCCACCAATTGTGCAAGTTCTCCCACTTAAAAGATGAGAGAGGTCTCCAATTTTCATCATAGGTATACCTCAACTATGAGAGACAAAATGAGAAAAAAAAATCCAGAAAATCACAATGAAGGATTTTTAATGAATT
This sequence comes from Pholidichthys leucotaenia, assembly GCA_020510985.1. Lineage (NCBI taxonomy): Eukaryota > Metazoa > Chordata > Actinopteri > Cichliformes > Pholidichthyidae > Pholidichthys > Pholidichthys leucotaenia. The sequence continues at coordinate 305,554,750 of CM035836.1, forward strand.
AATTGGTAAATTCCTCTGTAAAATAAGTATTTGGTCAATAACAAAAGTTAATCTCAATACTTTGTTATATTCCCTTTGTTGGCAATGACAGAGGTCAAACATTTTCTGTAAGTCTTCACAAGGTTTTCACACACTGTTGCTGGTATTTTGGCCCATTCCTCCATGCACATCTTCTCTAGAGCAGTGATGTTTTGGGGCTGTTGCTGGGCAACATGGACTTTCAACTCCCTCCAAAGATTTTCTATGGGGTTGAGATCTGGAGACTGGCTAGGCCACTCCAGGACCTTGAAATGCTTCTTACGAAGCCACTCCTTCGTTGCCCGGGAGGTGTGTTTGGGATCATTGTCATGCTGAAAGACCCGGCCACGTTTCATCTTCAATGCCCTTGCTGATGGAAGGAGGTTTTCACTCAAAATCTCATGATACATGGCCCCATTCATTCGTTCCTTTATACGGATCAGTCGTCCTGGTCCCTTTGCAAAAAAACAGCCCCAAAGTATAATGTTTTCATCCCCATGCTTCACAGTAGGTATGGTGGTCTTTCTCCTCCAAACACGACAAGTTGAGTTTTTACCAAAAAGTTCTATTTTGGTTTCATCTGACCATATGACATTCTCCCAATCCTCTTCTGGATCATCCAGATGCTCTCTAGCAAACTTCAGACGGGCCTGGACATGTACTGGCTTAAGCAGGGGGACACGTCTGGCACTGCAAGATTTGAGTCCCTGGCGGCATAGTGTGTTACTGATGCAGCCTTTGTTACTTTGGTCCCAGCTCTCTGCAGGTCATTCACTAGGTTCCCCCGTGTGGTTCTGGGATTTTTGCTCACCGTTCTCGTGATCATTTTGACCTCACGGGGTGAGCTCTTGCGTGGAGCCCCAGATCGAGGGAGATTATCAGTAGTCTTGTATGTCTTCCATTTTCTAATAGTTGCTCCCACAGTTGATTTCTTCACACCAAGCTGCTTACCTATTGCAGATTCAGTCTTCCCAGCCTGGTGCAGGTCTACAATTTTGTTTCTGGTGTCCTTTGACAGCTCTTTGGTCTTGGCCATAGTGGAGTTTGGAGTCTGACTGTTTGAGGTTGTGGACAGGTGTCTTTTATACTGATGATGAGTTCAAACAGGTGCCATTAATACAGGTAACGAGTGGAGGACAGAGGAGTCTCTTAAAGAAGTTGTTACAGGTCTGTGAGAGCCAGAAATCTTGCTTGTTTGTAGGTGACCAAATACTTATTTCACCGAGGAATTTACCAATTAATTCATTAAAAATTCTTCAATGTGATTTTCTGGATTTTTTTTCTCATTTTATCTCTCATAGTTGAGGTATACCTATAATGAAAATTGGAGACCTCTCTCATCTTTTAAGTGGGAGAACTTGCACAATTGGTGGCTGACTAAATACTTTTTTGCCCCACTGTATGTCCAAGTTGTTATGGATACGCGATGCATATGGCCAAAAGTGAAAATTTTGGCGTATCCCAGCATTTTAGACCAATTTTTACATGTTTGGCAAACACTGCCTAAATTGTCATGGTGTGACAGTAGACATATCAAGTTTGCAAACCCTGTCTGGCTCCAAGTATCTACTCGATCAGTTGCAAACAACAAGCATACCCAGCAAAGTAATCTGCAGCACTCTCCGGAGCCTGTAATCCAAGGATACCACTCGTTGCTAATATGGAAGTGATGGACAAATTCTTTTCCCATCTGAAATGGGACTGCTAGCTTCGAGGTTGGCTGACCTCTCTTTACAATGATCAGCTTTTCTTTAAAAGTCCGTCTGGAAAATTGATTTTTTTAAACAATCAGTGACCAAATCATTTTCCTCTCCCCTGTCAGCCATTGTGGGTGGAAAAACAGCTATTATATTTAAACAGATAAAGTATATTGTAGCTGCTAAAGCAAATCCTTGCACTGCCGTTTTGCTAGCTAGGATCCTCTGCATTGTGGTTGGAGTCAAACCATCCAATCAAAAGACATGAAAATGCCAACGTTCTCGAGTGCCTTCTATGCATAACCCTGGACGTACAGAAAACATCTGATTGGTTAAAGCAACATAATAAGTTTAACAGTTAATTTAACCTACAGAGTACACTGTTACTTCCTGAAGGCCCAAGGCATATTTGCTTGACCCTGGCAACACAGATGGCTGAAATATGATTGGACAAAAAAACTCTAACATGCATTACACTAAGGAGTGCAGCCAAGAGAAAAGCTACAAAATGAAGAGAATAGACTATTGGGAATAATTTAATACATCCTCATGGAACAAATATAAGAATGTAGGTTGTAAATGTAATTCTGATAGTGTTTAGGCCAGCAGAGAAGGCTTTGCTGGCCCTGAGAGTCCCCCACTGGGTTAAATCCATCAGAATCAGAATCAGAATCAGCTTTATTGGCCAAGTATGCACAACACATACAAGGAATTTGACTTTGGCTAAAAACTTGCTCTCGTTGTTCAGGTGGAGGATTTAAATAAGATTTAAATAAGGATTCAATGACAACAGAGTATGTACAGTAAATTACAGTCTGTCCACGTTTCTATAAAAGGATGCAAATATATACAGGAATATATGCAGCTTATTTACTCAGACTATCCACACTTTGCAGAAATATATGAAAAAATATACAGTCACACAGTATTTCAATGTGAACTCAGATTCAGTGATATAATGTGAATGAAGTAAAAAGTAGTGTGAGAGTTATGTGCAATGTAAGAATGGATGAAAAGTCATGAGTACAGCAACAGGTAGGACTAGGTGAATGTTAGGAGTTCATCAGAGTGATGGCTTGAGGAAAGAAACTGTTCCTGTGACGAGTGGTTTTGACCTTCAGTGATCTGTAACGACGACCAGAAGATAGAAGTTCAAACAGTTTGTGGCCGGGGTGTGATGGGTCAGCACAGATGTTTCCCGCCCGTTTCTTGGTTATGGACCGATATAAGTTCTCAATGGAGGGTAGGTCGGTACCAATGATCCTCTCCACAGACTTAATGATCCGCTGCAGTCTGGTCTTGTCCTGTTTAGTGGCAGATCCAAACCAGACAGTGATGGAAAAGCAGAGGACAGATTGGATGATGGCAGTGTAGAAGACAGCCAGCAGCTCCTGAGGCAAATCAAACTTCTTGAGCTGACGCAGAAAAAACAACCTCTGCTGGGCCTTTTTCCGGACAGTGTCTATATGGGAGGACCACTTCAGGTTCTGGGAGATTGTGGTACCCAGAAACTTGAAGGAGTCCACAGTGGACACTGTGCTGTTGAGGATGGTGAGTGGGGGGAATGAAGGAGGGTGTCGCCTGAAATCCACAGTCATCTCCACCGTTTTGGCTGGGTTAAGTTCAAGATGGTTCTGGCCGCACCAGAGGATCAGCTGCTCCACCTCCCGCCTGTATGCAGACTCATCACCATCTTGGATCAAACCGATGACTGTGGTGTTGTCCGCAAACTTCAGGAGCTTCACCGAAGGGTCCTCTGAGGTGCAGTCGTTGGAGTAGAGGGAGAAGAGCAGTGGGCAAAGGACACATCCTTGGGGGGGCGCCAGTACTAATTTTTCGGGAGCTGGATGTAAATCTCTCTAGCTTCACCTGTTGCCACCTGTCAGTCAGAAAGCTGGCAATCCACTGGCAGGTGGAGGGGGGCACCTTGAGCTGGAGGAGTTTCTGATGAAGAATGCCTGGGATGATGGCGTTGAACGATGAGCTGAAGTCGACAAACAGGATCCTGGCGTATGTCCCTGGGGAGTCGAGGTGTTGCAGGATGTAGTGTAGTCCCATATTCACTGCATCATCCACTGACCTGTTTGACCGGTAGGCAAACTGCAGTGGGTCCATCAGGGGGCCTGTGACGACCTTCAGGTGGTTCAGCACCAATCTCTCCAAGGATTTCATGACCACAGAGGTCAAGGCAACAGGTCTGTAGTCATTTAATCCTGTAACAGAGGGTTTCTTGGGAACTGGAATGATGATGGAGCGTTTGAAGCAGGAAGGCACTTCACACAGCTCCAGTGATCTATTAAAAATCCGGGTGAAGATGGGGGCCAACTCGTTGGAGCAGACTCTCAGGCAGGATGGAGACACACCATCAGGTCCAGCAGCCTTCTTGATCTTTTGTCTCTGAAAGACCCAGCGCACCTCCTCTTCACAGATCGTTAGTGCTGGTGGGAGGTCAGAGTGGAGGAGGGATGGAGTTCCTGGGGCTGCAGATAATCCTTTTGTGTGGGTGGGAGGTGAGAACTGTAGGTTCTTTTCAAACCTACAGTAAAAGCTGTTTAGGTCGTTAGCCAGCTGGAGGTTTTCCACAGGGTGTGGGGATGGTCTCCTGTAGTTGGTGATATTCTGCAGGCCTGTCCAAACAGAAGCAGAGTTGTTGGCTGAGAAGTTTTGTTGTAACTTCTCACTGTAGCTCCTCTTAGCAAGCCTGATCTCCTTCGTCAGCATGTTTCTGGCCCGCTTGTAGAGAGTCCAGTCACCAGTCCTGTAGGCCTCCTCCTTGGTCTGACGTAGCTGCTTCAGTTTAGGAGTGAACCAGGGTTTATTGTTGTTGTATGTGCAGAAGGTCTTGGTCTGCACACACATGTCCTCACAAAAACTGATGTATGATGTCACAGTGTCAGTGAGTTCATTTAGGTTAATGGCTACATCTTCAAAAACACTCCAGTCTGTGCAGTCAAAGCAGGCTTGTAACTCCAGCTTTGATTCCTCATGTAGAAGAGCTTGGAATAATGAGGCGATGTGACTTATAAACCAAAGTTTATTATCAGCTTCGCTCCTCTAACAAGTCTCATCTAGTGCAGCAGCAGAAGAAGTAAGAGAGCAAACACATTCGGCTCTACGTACTTATATTCACACATAACAAAAGACATACATATCAAAGCTGACATCCCTCATTATCTTAATCCCCCTCCTTTGTCTTCGTACCCCTCCACCTGGCCCTGGGAGGTCAGGGCGACCTATCTGGTCTCCACCGCAGCGCCTCGGATGCTCTTTGATCTTCACTGGCGGTTGAGACCTTTTGTCCTGTTCTGACGTGTGAAGTCGCTTTACCAATGTAATCACCAAACATTCTCACATGCTTATACATATGTAGGTTATGGGATATATGATTAATATAGACCACAGCCCCCCCAAACGACTAAGAAAAGGACAATAGAAAAATTCACAGTTTAAGATAATTATTATGACATACTAACTGCTACACCTCTTGACAAGGAAGAAACCTTCCAGCAGCTATGCTCCTGTAGAGAATTCAGTGGTAACCATAACAGCGTAGTAATATCACAAGTCAGTCTTAAACTGTTACAGCACAATTAGTGAACAACTTTTGAGTAGTTTGCATCAGTCCCTGTGCTGTCTCGGTTTAAGTCTTCTCCCGAATCTGCTGTGGGTCCGCTTGGGCGTCCTGGTGGGACCTTCCTGTAAGGAATCTGCAGCTTGGGGAGGAGAGTGATTATTCGTTCCGTGCAGGGGGGCTGAGTCTTTTCTCTTGGGGGGTCTACCCCGCCGAGGTGCTCTCGCCAACCGTGCAGGCTCGTCTCTCAACAAGAAGGCAGGTTTAAGTCTGTCAATGCTGACTGTTTCTTTTCTGTCCCCTAAATCAAGCACAAAATGTTTATCACCAGGTTCCAACACTCTGAATGGTCCATCGTATGGTGGGCGGAAGGTTGGTTTTAAAGCTTCATGCCTAACAAAAACGAATTCAGCGTTTTTTAAAGCTTGGGGAACAAAAACCCGCGGAAAAGAATGATGTGCCAGTCCGGGGAGAGTGTTAGGGCCGTTGCTGCCTAAAAACCTCGGGGCTGGAAGATGCCCTGGCTCTGGGTTCTCTGGTAAAAATGCACCTGGGAGCCTGAGAGGTTGTGCAAAAACTAATTCTGCTGGGGAGGCATCTAGATCCTCTTTAGGCGCAGCACGCAACCCTAATAAAACCCAGGGGAGTTTATTTACCCAATTTGCATCCGTTAGTGAGGCTCTGAGGGCGGTCTTTAAAGATCTGTGAAAACGCTCGCATAACCCATTAGCCTGAGGGTGATAAGCGGTGGTGCGGTGAATTGTCGCTCCTAAGCTGCTGGCCATGGCTGACCAAAGCTCCGAGACAAATTGAGGCCCCCTATCAGACGTGATGTCCGATGGGACGCCGAAACGTGCCACCCAGTTTGTCAAAAAAACGCGAGCGACTTCCTCTGCTGTGGTTGACGCCAGAGGGACCGCCTCAGGCCAGCGCGTAGTACGGTCTATCATTGTTAACAGATGTGTGAAACCTTGGGAGGAAGGTAGTGGTCCCACGAGGTCGACATGAGCGTGGTCAAACCTTCTAGCTGGGATTCGAAAAGGCTCTAGAGGGACTTTTGTGTGTTTGTGTATTTTGGCGCGCTGACAAGAAATGCAAGTCTTTGCCCATTCTTTCACGTTTTTGCGCAGGCCGGGCCACACAAACTTTTCGGCGACCATTTTAACCGAAGCGCGCACACCCGGGTGTGCGAGGGAATGAATTGAGTCGAAAATGCGGCGGCGCCATGCAGCTGGGACTACCGGGCGAGGTCGGCCGGTTGAGATGTCGCATATTAGGGGGGGCACACCATCGCGTAAACCCCTTTCCTCCAGCCTTAACCCTGTTGGTCCAGACAGGAGTGCGCGCACGTCTGCATCACTACTTTGCTCCTCCACCATGGCTGCGTAATCTATCCCTATGTGGATTGGGGCTGCATATGTGTCCGCGTTGGCGAAGAGTTCTGCGGCTGAGGTAGTGTGATCTGTCTCCTCGCGCTATGGCGATGTCACAGCGCGAGAGAGGCAGTCTGCTACCATGTTAAGTTTGCCTGCCACATGTCCAATGTCTGTGGTGAACTCTGAAATTGCAGCTAGTTGTCTTTGTTGCCTGCTGGACCACGGTTCGGAAATTTTAGCCATCGCAAAGGTGAGCGGTTTGTGGTCTACAAAAGCCGTGAAACGCCGCCCCTCCAACCAGAGCTGGAAGTGGCGGATGGATCAATGAAGCGCTAGCAGCTCCCTGTCAAAAGTGCTGTATTTATGCTCAGTTTGGTTTAGCGATTTGCTGAAAAATGCCAAAGGTTGCCAGATTCCGCCGACGTGTTGTTCTACAACCGCCCCTATGGCCAGGTCTGAAGCGTCTGTGGTTAGCGCAATGCGGGCCGAGGGATCAGGGTGAACCAACAATGTGGCGCTAGCTAGGGCACTTTTTACTTTCGCGAAGGCGCGTTCGCGCTCCGGGGTCCATTCGACCGCGTTGGAAGGTTTTTGTTTTCTGAGCGCGTCATATAGGGGCTGCATGAGCTGAGCTGCGCGGGGGAGGAAACGATTGTAAAAATTAACCATTCCCAAAAATTCCTGCAGCGATTTGACCGTTTGTGGCCGTGGGAAACTTTTTACTGCGCGAACTTTGTCTGGCAGTGGGACTGCCCCCTTCGGTGAAACTCTGTGTCCCAAAAAATCAGTTTGTGACACGCCGAATTTGCATTTGGCTGGATTGATTATTAACCCGTGCTCTTCTAGTCTCCGAAAAACCATAGTGAGATGCTGTTCGTGTTCTTCCTCAGACGAGCTGGCTACCAGCATATCGTCGAGGTAGACGAACACGAAGGGGAGGTCGCGTAATACCGCGTCCATCATCCGCTGAAAGGTTTGAGCAGCGCCTCTGAGGCCAAAAGGCATCCGCAAAAATTCAAAAAGACCGAAGGGGATTATTACAGCTGTTTTAGGAATGTCTTCTGCTCGAACGGGGACTTGATGATAGCCGCGGACCAGGTCTATTTTTGAAAAAATGCACGCACCCGCCAGATGTAGTGAAAAATCTTGGATGTGAGGAATTGGGTAGCAGTCATGCGCTGTCGCATTGTTTAATCTGCGGTAATCGCCGCACGGTCTCCAAGAACCGTTGGATTTCGGGACCATGTGAAGCGGTGACGCCCAGGGGCTTTTTGAGCGCCTGATAATGCCTAGTTTTTCAAGGGTGGTAAACTCGTCCCGAGCTATGGCGAGCTTGGTCGCGTCTAAGCGCCGAGCTTTGGCGAATACGGGTGGGCCCGTTGTGGGAATAAAGTGTTCGACCCCGTGCTTAGTCACTGTAGCTGAGAATTTGGGAATTGTGAGTGCTGGAAATTGGGTGAGGAGTTGATCAAACTTACCTCCTGCTGTAGTGACGCTGGCCTGCACGGGTGGTGGAGAAACTCGAGCTGAGCAGGGAATAGAAGCAAAGGACAATGAATTAACCAAGCGTCTGTTCGCTAGATCGACTAATAACCCATGTGCACACAAAAAGTCTGCGCCCAACAAGTTAAAACTCACCGCCGCTACAACAAATGTCCATCTGTAGTTGCGGCGATGGATGCGGAGGGGCAGGTTCCTTTCGCCATAACTGTCGATGATGGAGCCGTTGGCTGCCACCGCTCCATTGCCCCGCGGGCCCATGGCCCGGTCTGCTTGGAAGGGCATGATAAAACTCAGTTGAGCTCCCGTGTCAATGAGGAACTGCTTGCCGGTGTGTCCGTCCGTCACATATAGAAGCTTGCTTTTTTCGCCGAGAACCGCCGCTGTTAACGGTTCTCGGCTTTGGCGTTTCCCAAAAACGTGAATTTGCAGGGGGGAACGCATTTGTAAGCCTTCTCGGCGAAGCGGTGGTGGTAATAACAGACATCACTCCGTCTGTTACGTCTTGGCCGTGTCGCTGTCACGGCGGGCAGATTCTGCTCAGTGGTTTGTGGCTCCCCGTGGCTCCGGACATCAGCGTTGAGGTCTGCGGATGCTGCTGTGGGTGTCTGTTCCTTGCAGGCGTTGACGAGTCGCTGCGCTTCGTGAGCCAGCGTGCGGAAGTCTTGCTGGGTGCTTCATCGCATGTTGGCAAGCGTCCCTCTCATGTGTGGCGGCAGCGTACTGAGGAATATAAATTGGAAGAGGAAGTTGTCATTGTCCTCTTCTTTGAGCTGCAGCAAGTCCTCCATGAGGGCCTTGGGTCTGCATCCTCTGTGGCCGTAGACCGCCAGGATCCTCTCGGCTCTCTCCTCGGCAGAGGGGACGAAATTCGCCACGATGGTCGCTTTCAGTTCTCTATATTTGTCCTGGGCCGGCGGCCACTGGATTATGCTCCACGCACATCTCGAAGTGGCGGCGTCGAGTTTGGCGACGATGTGATAAAACTTTGTCTCGTCAGCCGTGATGCCCGCAAGTGCAAACTGGGCTTCAGCTTGCTGAAACCATGAGGCCGGGTATTCCTACCAGAAGTCCGGCAGCTTGACGGTGACGGCGATTGTGTGGACCGTCACTGATGTGTCCGCAGGGTGAGAGTGCCTTCCTTCGGCTCTCGCAGTGGCGCTGGTGCTTGGTTGAGCCCTCTCTATCACTTCTGCCGTGGGGGAACGTCGTCCATCTGTTCCCCTGTCTGCATGGGCGCCGGCGTCTGCCTGGGTCGCCACAGATGAGTTGATCGCGGGGGAACACCTCTGGTCCATCCTTGCGTCAGGGTCACCAGTGTAGAAGAGCTTGGAATAACGAGGCGATGTGACTTATAAACCAAAGTTTATTATCAGCTTCGCTCCTCTAACAAGTCTCATCTAGTGCAGCAGCAGAAGAAGTAAGAGAGCGAACACATTCGGCTCTACGTACTTATACTCACACATAACAAAAGACATGCATATCAAAGCTGACATCCCTCATTATCTTAATCCCCCTCCTTTGTCTTCGTACCCCTCCACCTGGCTCTGGGAGGTCAGGGCGACCTATCTGGTCTCCACCGCAGCGCCTCGGATGCTCTTTGATCTTCACTGGCGGTTGAGACCTTTTGTCCTGTTCTGAGGTGTGAAGTCGCTTTACATATGTAATCACCAAACATTCTCACATGCTTATACATAAGTAGGTTATGGGATATATGATTAATATAGACCACACCTCAGTCCATTTCTTCACAGTCCTTACAACAGACTTGGAAGTTTTTAGTTTCTGTCTGTATGATGGAATAAGATCAGCAACTACTAATGACGTAGTACAGCCTGAAGGGGTGTTCCAATTCATAGGGGTAATTTTCACCCCTCAAGGGCCACGGGGTAGTGGTAGGTGAATGGGTATGAGTACAAATGAGACCTGGGATGGACTCCAAATCTTCATGCACTTCATTGCAAATGTTTTTCTCTACTGTTTTACAGTATTTACTGCTGTTCATTAATAATAAAAGTTAGTGTTTCTATTCCTATTTTATGTATGTATAATGGTCATTTACATTTAAAAAGGTTGTAAATTTAGTTCAAGCAAATTTTAGCATGCAATAGCCAAATTTGATCATATTAAACATAATTTTCCAACCACAAAATTGTGACCAGTGAAAAAGCTGAGTGGCTAGTAACTTTGGAAAATCACTAGCCACAGTGGCTGGTCAGCAAAAAAGTTAATGTTGTGGCAGACTGAAGAAGTACCTCTCACCCAGTGGGACTTGTGGTTGGGGGACGTGGTTTGTGTTTCCCAGTGTTGGAGTCCGGGAGTGGTTATTCTCAGTTGTTTGGTGGAAGTTGAGGAGTAAAGATAAAAACCCACCTTCGTCTCGTGTGTTTCTTTCTCTTGCCACATTGGTAACCCTGATTCTAGCATGCCCGACACAGAAGAAAACCGCATTTCCTCGTCAGCCATATCGCCCCAACCCTCACAGCTGGCTGCTTGCACTGCAACTGTGAAGCTTCTGGAGTTCTGGCAGAGTGATGTGGCTTTGTGGTTCCAGCACATCAAAGCGCTGTTCCACCTGTGAGGAATCACTGCAGATGAAACCAGGTCCAGTCCACACGGCGTGCCATGCAGTTACTTCACACGTCCCCACAGCACGGTAAATACACCGCCATCAGACAGTTCCTGCTCCGGAGGTATAGTCTATCGGCCACGGAAAGAGTGAATAAAATCCCCTCCCTGTCAAGCTTGGGTGATGGCACGGCTGTGGACCTTATGGACAGAATACTATCGCTGTTTGGAGCGGACAAAGGTGGTTTCCTGTTTCCACACATATTCCTGCACCAGCTCCCGCTGCCTGTGCGCATGGTTTTGGCTAACTCCACGCATATGACTACCAGCGACTACCGAGCTTTAGCCAAGGAAGCTGATAAGGTCCTGATGGCTACCAGGCAGTTTGCTGTGCAAAGCGTGACATTGTAAATCCTGCAACCCACGACGGAGGACGCGGACCCGACGGCAGTAGCTGGAGTGGTGGCGCGGAGATGATGTGGGAAAGGTCTGTGTTTCTTCCACCTGCGGTTTGGCAGCAAGGCTAAGTGCTGTGTTCCTCCATGCACGTTTGAGACAACAGGAAAGCTCCAGAGCCAGTGCTCAGTAGCAGCTGTGAGCGCTGGTGGACAAGGTGAGCTGTTCTTCATTAAAGACTCGCTGTCAAGGAGACATTTCCTAGTGGACTCTGGCTCACAGCAGAGCCTCCTCCCACCAACCAGCGTGGACAGACCGGCGGCAGGCAATGGCCCGCGCTTCAGTGGAGCTAACGGTTCTTCCACTGAGACATTTGGCACAAGGTCTGTGACTGTTTCCAGGTGCACAGTTTTAAGTGGGACTTTGTAATCGCTTCCATTACAGTACCTATTGTTGGCACGGATTTTCTGTGGGCAAATGGTTTTCTTGTTGATGTTGCTAACCACTGTTTGATTGATGCTGTGTCTTTTGCCATCTTTCCATGTGAGGCTGGGGGAGCTAGGCTGTTATCACACGCTAACTTTTTAGTGTCGGATAATGTTTTTCTGTGTTTGCTGACAAATTTTCCGTCGCTTACAATGCCTGCTTTTTCCACCGTGGCTACTAAGCATGGGGTGGAATATTTCATCCCTACCAGGGGACTGTCGGTTTTTGCGCACATGCGGCGCCTCGACACGGTTAAGTTGGAAGTTGCCCATAGCGAAAGAGGAGTTCACCACTATAGAACGTTTGGGTATAGTGAGGTGTTCTAACAGCCCATGGGCCTTGCCGCTTCACATGGTACCTAAGGCAGATGGGTCGTGGCGGCCGTATGGTGATTTTCATCGGCTTAACAACGTCACCACTAATGACCGTTATCCTATTTTGCACAGCCAAGATTTTTCCATGCGTTTTTTTTGTTTTTTTTTTTTTGTTTTTTTTTGTTACTTATTTGTACCCGTAGGTAGACTTGGTTTGCAGTCTGGTGACAAGCCACTGGCTGCTGGTCGCTGCGTGCGCGTGCGCCCTAAACCTACATGTTTTTGGTATGTGGGAGGAAACCGGAGAAATCCCGGAGTAAACCCGCGCAACACGGGGAGAACATGCAAACTCCACACAGCTCACTGTTGGTCGAGTTTGCAGTTTGCGTTTGGCAGGTTCTGCCATTTTTTCAAAGGTGGATCTGGTGCGCGGTTATCACCAGGTTCCTGTGCACATGGAGGATGTCCCCAAGACCGTGGTAATTACACCGTTTGGGCTTTTTGAATTCCTGCGCATGCCATTTGGCCTTAAAGGTGTGGCCCAAACATTTCAGAGGTTGATGGACTCAGTGTTACACGACCTCCCATTCGTGTTTGTCTACCTTGATAACATATTAGTGGCCAGTCTGTCAGCCGAAGAGCATCTGTTGTATCTCAGACAAGTTTTTGGGTGCCTTGAAGAACACAGCCTGATCGTCAACCCAGCTAAGTGTCAGTTTGGGTGGCTGGTAATTGACTTCTTAGGCCACCACATTTCAACACGAGGCGCAATTCCGTTGCCTTCTAAGGTTCAAGATGTGGCGGAATTTCCCCATCCGGACTCCGTCAAGGCACTAGAGGAATTTTTAGGCATGGTAAATTTTTACTATCGCTTCCTCCCTCGCGCTGCCCACCTCCTGCAGCCACGTTATGCGGCTCTGAGGTTATAAAAAGCCAATGACCCTGTCACCTGGACTCCCGAATGGGTCTGTGCTTTTGACGGAGCTGAGTCTGTCCTTGTGAAAGCAGCACTACTCGCTCACCCTGTGCCGACAGGGCCCATAGCTTTGACAACAGATGCCTCCGACATAGCCGTGGGGACAGTGGTCGAGCAGCACGTGGCAGACCCTCACATTTTTCAGTCGCAAGCTGTGGGATGGCAATCGTAAGTACAATGTTTTTGACCGGGAGTTTCTGGTGCTGTACCTGTTGACCCGTCATTTCTGTTTCTTATTGGAGGGTTGTTCTTTCACGGCTTATGTAGATCATAAACCACTGACGTTCGCTATGTCCAAGGTGACTGAGCCGTGGTCTGCTCGTCAACAACGCCATCTGGCGGCCATCTCTGAGTTCACAACAGATGTTCAGCATGTGGCTGGCATGTCCAACCCTGTTTGATTTCCTGTCATGTGTACTGATGTGTCCGGTGCACCTCGGGATGGATTCTTCTGCCATGGCCGCTGAGCAGCCCAACGACCTGGACATCCTAGCCCTTTGGTCTACAGGTACAGCCCTCAAACTTGAGGAGGCGGTGATGCAGCAGGGCAGTCCTACTATCCTCTGCAACGTCTCCACTGGCTGCCTCGGCCCTGTTGTCCCTGTGACCTTGCGCTGTCGAGTTTTCGACTCAGTTCACTCCCTCTCTCACCCTGGAGTTCGGGCATCAGTAAAACTGGTCGGAGTCAAGTTTGTCTGGCCCAGCTTCCACAGGAATGTCAAGGGGTGGGTGGCTGCATGCTTGGCGTGTCAATGCGCTAAAGTCCACCGGCACACCAAGGCACCCCTAGAACTGTTTTGGATTCTGGCTCAACATTTTGACCATGTGCATGTGGACCTGGTGGGTCTTCTACCCCCTTCACAGGGTTTTACGCACCTGCTCACCATAATGGATCGGACCACTAGGTGGCGAGAGGCGGTCCCTCTGTCCTCCACTTCGGCCGTGGACGTGGCACACATGTTTCTTTCTTCCTGGGTTGCGCGTTTTGGCACCCCATCAGATATTACCTTCGATAGGGGCCCCCAGTTCGTGTCGGAGCTCTGGTCGGTGCTTGCAAGGTCCTTGGGAGTGCAGGTACACTGTACTACAGCACACCACCCTCAGGCTAACGGCTTGTGTGAACGTTTTCACCGGTTGCTGAAAGCGGTGTTGTGTGCTGTGCTCTCTGGAGGAAGATCTTGATGGAAGAGGAAGATCTTGATGGAAGAGGAAGATCTTCTGGAGGAAGATCTTGATGCGTCACCTGCTGAACTGGTTTTCGGTCAACTGCTTCGCGTTCCAGGAGAGTTTTTGCCCAAAAGTTCTGCCTCGCAGGCCGGCCCTGCCATCTACCCATTTTTGTCCGACGGCACACTGGCTCTGAGCCCTGTTTACCACTGTTTTCCGCGACCGTTTGTGCCTACTGAGCTCAATGCGGCCCGTTTCATTTTTGTGCGATATGACGCGCACCGCTCGCCTCTCCAACCCCCTTACGATGGTCCATTTTGGGTTCTGAAGATGGTCCCTAAGAGTTTTGTGCTAGAGATGGGTTGGGGTAAAGAGTGGGTCACGTTAGATAGGCTTAAGCCGGTACACGTTATGGTGGATGAGCTTACGGTTCCAGGCCAGGTCCCCTGTCAGGGTCACCCCCCCTCTAAGACCCTAGCTAGGTCTGCACTAGACGAGTTTTCTGGTTTCCAGCCTGCTATGGACTGTGTTTTACCTGCCCGTCGTCCACGAAGACGCCCTGCATGACAGGTTTCTCTGGTGGCTCTGGTTGGAGGACGGCACAGCCGTTATGGCAGGCTCATCAGGCCTCCAGTGAGAGACTGATTTTGACTACGGGAGTCCCCTCTGGGTGTTCGGCGGGGGTGGGGGGGCTGTGTGGCAGACTGAAGAGGTACCTTTCACCCAGTGGGACTTGGGGTTGGGGTGTGTGGTTTGTTTCCCAGTGTTGGAGTCCGGGAGTGGTTATTGTCAGTTGTTTGGTGGCAGTTGAGGAGTAAAGATAAAAACCCATCTTCGTCTCCTGTGTGTTTCTTCCTCTTGCCACAATGTCAAGCCCTGTGTATCGTACATATTCAAGTATTTGTCACATTAATACGAGCCGCTGCTGCTGAAGCCTGAGTGGAAGCTCAACACGACTGCCCTACCCCCCTGATGCTCACAGAGAAATGTACACCACAGCAAGCAGAGATAAAAAGTTAGATAACAGAATAAAAATAGGCTCACCTTATGCACATGAAACAGGGGGAGCCAGGAGAAGATAAAGATTCCCAGTCTGAACTCCCTGCAGGTGTAAAATGATGCTCACTTATCAAATGAACTTTCAAAATATGAGCTCCTATCTGGTCTTGCAACCCTTCAAAATAAGAGTAAGTGGCTCGCCAAATAAAGAACTGATGCAATGTAGACACATAAATAAATAAATAAATAAGTGACAAATTATACTTCTGTCACTTATTAGACCACCAAGTATTAACAATGTGTGGTAAACTGAAACATTTCTGCCCATGTGGATAAACTTGATAACTTGATAATGTGAGTTATATTAAACAAAGAAAAAAAAAAGGACACTTTGCTCAGTTTCATATTGTGAAGAATTTTCTCTTCTCTCATTTTATTATTCAGCTTTTTCGTAAGTGAAATGAATATATACATATATACAGTGGGGAAAACAAGTATTAAACACATTGTGGTGACACAATGGAGATGATACTCCATCCAGTACTTCGGGGTGTTGGGGGGCCAGCCAAGGGCACCAGAGCGCTGGGGGGTATGAAGTAAATAAAGGTGTGCCTTTCGCCCCCACTGTGCCAGGCTCATACCTGAGGACGCAGGGGCATGAATGTATTGTACTAAGCCTTGCTCTGTGACGTGTATGTCAATGTATATGTTGATGTGTGTTCACGCTTTGTAACTGGTATGTTAATGTGTTTACCCTAAGTGCCAGAGGCAGGAAGAAAATGTATAAAACAGTCAGCTTTGGCACTCACAGCTAGTCTGTTCTGTGTTGAAGGAGAATAAAGTTCTGTGTCGTTAGCTCGCTGTCTCGTCTGATTCCATCCTCCACAACGTCAACACTTTTCTCATTAAACATATTTCTGATGGAGCCATTGACCTGAGATTTTCACCACATATCAGTAACACCCCAAATAATTCATCCATACAAAGAAATCCAGGCAACTGTGTTCACAAAACAAGTTATGTTTAATAAAGTGGAATGACAGGGAATAAGTATTTTTTATTTTTATTTTATTTGTTTATTTGACAGGGACAGTGCAATAAACATAGACAATTAATCAAATGACAATCAATCTAATGTGTTGCACAAAGAGTGTATAGCTATTAGCTAATTTGCATCTCTTATCCCTGGATGGGCTTTAGAAAGAAGAAACAAGTAAAAAGAAAGAAGCATAAGGAAAAGAAAAAATGAAAACAGAATAAACAATAACCACATACATCAATGCAAAAAAGATTATAAATACACAATATAAAAACCTGATTCACATTTGCCTATTTCAGGCCTCCCTTCCTTCGTCACTCACTATAAACAAACACATTCATTCCTTCCCTTCATTCACTCTCACCCTGCAGACAATCATTTCATACATGGGTACATTCTTGTTTATTTTTCAGCCAGTTTTTAAACTTTGTAGTGAATGTTTTAAAGTCTGTTATTATTTTAATTTCATTTGGCATTGTGTTCCAGATATGACTGCCCTTTATAGAGAAAGCTGTTTGTCCAAATGTGGTTCTGCGGTGAAATATTTTACAGTTATTGTAAACAGAACTCCTGGTGGCTCTGCTGCTGTCCTGTCTTTGAATGAAACCAGCAAGTGGCTCAGGCGCTGATTTATGGAAACATTTGAAAATTAATTTCAGAAAACAGAGGTCAATGAAACTCTCAAAACTCAATAGATTGTAGTTTTTTTTAAATATAACAGTGATGCCACCAAATGGGCTTTTTATCCAAGATTTTTAGAGTTTGATTATATAATGAACCTATTATGGGGTACCCCCCCACAGCAGCCACGGACAAACACAGCGCTCGACTAGAGCAATTAACAGGACAGTGAGATGTGTGTGTTGAGATCAATAGGCAGCCTTCCTGTGCTTAGTTCAGGCACCAGCATCCTGTGGATATGTATGACGCAAATGCAAACATTCATGCTTCCTGCTCGCATTGTGGTACAAATGTCACATGTCTGAATGCATTTCCTTTGATGATAAAATGCCTTTGATGTATTGTCCGTTGCTGGGTATTTAAGTGGCTGAATTCATATGTTCACTCTCTGTTCTTCTTCTGACTGCTTCTGACTACAGCTCATGAGAGCCTGAGAGCGATCCCCAGCATGCTTATACAGCAGCTGGGGTGAGCTCCGTGATGGCGATGATTTGATCAATAAACTTCATTAAAACTCCAGACGCCGTGTCTTATTTTAATATCGCCACACTGGTGACCCCGCAGACGCACACGCTTTGTGCGACGCAACCTTCTGGTCTGGACAACCACGCTGGCGACCCGACGCTGAAAAGAACACGCTGCCAGCAAACGCAGCACCCGGCAGTGATTCTCCGACGACGAGCGAACGCGGCAGCCCGACTGATCTGCCCTTCCTTTCTGCTTCAGGGAGACTTTGACGCTCTTCGGAGACCACCCACGACCGGGAAAGCTGAGGAAATTTCATGGTGAGGTCTGCACGCCTAGATCGGCACATCCACGCTGGACCGGCCGCTCTCACGGCTCCTGACACACGATTCTGTGTCTCCACACGAGAGCGCACACACCTTGCCCTCTCTCCACGACGGCGGCCCATGGCCGACGGAGAACGCGTGGACCTGAACGCACCATGACCCGGCACGAGCGACGACCAACAGCCCGAACAGGGGAGACAATCGGCGCCGACTGCGCAGATCTCCATCAAGCCCCCTGACCCTGATTCGCCTCGCGACAGCGGACCGGCCATGCACAGAAGCCTCGCATCAGAACAGCGCAGCTGGAAGGCACGTGGCCGCAGCGCGTGCCACGCACCAGAGACAAGCTGGCTCTACAGACTTATACATCATCCTCCGCCGCTGCACACGGCTCTTCAGGACTGCTCACACACCTGAAGCACACACGCAGCCCGCACACAGGATTTGGTGTAAGTCTCAGCCACGGCGCACGACGGGAATCCAGCCGTCAGCTGTCCCCGAGGGCTTTAGGGCCGCGAACGCACCTAAAGCCTAAACGCCAAGTCCCTCACATAGCTTCAGCTCCTGTTTTTCTTCATTGCCGGACTGAATCGCGAGAGGAATCAGAGACTAACTTTTCTTCCCACAGCCATGGACATCCCCGCCACTTGCTACCCCCACCCTCCTCCCTTCCCCGGCACAGACTTTCCCCGCAGCTCGCCACCAAAGCGGGACTACCGAGGTCTCAGCTCCCCGCTAAGCCCTCTGGGGGGGGAGTGTATGGGGTACCCCCCCACAGCAGCCACGGACAAACACAGCGCTCGACTAGAGCAATTAACAGGACAGTGAGATGTGTGTGTTGAGATCAATAGGCAGCCTTCCTGTGCTTAGTTCAGGCACCAGCATCCTGTGGATATGTATGACGCAAATGCAAACATTCATGCTTCCTGCTCGCATTGTGGTACAAATGTCACATGTCTGAATGCATTTCCTTTGATGATAAAATGCCTTTGATGTATTGTCCGTTGCTGGGTATTTAAGTGGCTGAATTCATATGTTCACTCTCTTTTTCTTCTTCTGACTGCTTCTGACTACAGCTCATGAGAGCCTGAGAGCGATCCCCAGCATGCTTATACAGCAGCTGGGGTGAGCTCCGTGATGGCGATGATTTGATCAATAAACTTCATTAAAACTCCAGACGCCGTGTCTTATTTTAACATCGCCACACTATATGTTTTATTGTGGAAGGGGCTGCTTGAGCCCAGACTGTCAAACAGTATGATATATGAGAAAAAACCATAGAATGCATATACAGTGCAGCTGCTTGGTATGGTATGTAATATCTAATTAATTTAAAGCAGTTCAGATTTTTTTTTACTGTTTTAGAAATTTTCTTTATATGAAGATTAAATTTGAATTGAGGATCTAGTACAATGCCAAGGTATTTGAATTCTGTAACTAAACTGATGTCTTGATCATGTATATTAACTTTAAAACGTTGCAGGTTACATTTTTTGATTGAAAAGCACATTGAAACTGTTTTCTGAAGGTTCAGCAATAGATGGTTCTGGAAGAGCCACTCTTGGACATCAACCATACTTGTAGACAGTACATCTGCAGCCTGTGCTGGAGTCTTGGCAGCTGTGCATATAACTGCATCATCTGCATAAAGTTGACATGTTGCAGCTGAGCAGTGTAGCGGCAAGTCATTAATAAAAATGCTGAAAAGTAAAGGACCAAGAATGGACCCTTGTGGGATACCCATACGGTTGTTTAAAAATAAGGATTTATCCTGGTGAACTTTTACACACTGCTCTCTATTCTGGAGATAAGATGCAAACCATTCTAATGTATCTGGAGAGAAGTTAAAAGATACCATTTTGGATAAAAACAAACTGTGGTTTACAGTATCGAAAGCCTTTTTGAGATCTAGAAAAACAGCCCCTACCACATTACCCCTGCCCAAGGACTGTTTGACATTTTCAATAAGGCAACAATTTGCTGTTTCTGTTGAGTATCCTGGTCTAAAACCAAATTGATGTGGATGAAGAAGTTGACTGTCTTGTAAATAGTCTATCAGCTGTGTAGCTATAACTTTTTAAAGAACCTTAGACAGGACTGATAAAATAGAGATTGGGCGGTAATTGCATATATCATCTTTACTGCCTGATTTATAAACTGGTATGACGACAGCTTTTTTCCAACCAGATGGAAATGTACTAGACCTAATGGAGAGATTAATGAGATGAGTCAGTGGTTTGATTAATATTTTGCTGTGCGTTTTGAGAAAGGAAGTGCTCATATTGTAGATATCACTAGTTTTTGAGTTTGACAGTGTTTTAACAATACCAGCAATTAACTCCTCATTTACCTCATCGATGTGAAAAGAATCTGTTGAAAGTACTGATTTTGTGCTGTTGAGCACATTTGGCAGCACAAAGTTTTTTGTTAAGTCTTCCACAGAGTCCACAAAATATGAATTAAATTCATTTGCCAATGTAGCCTTGTCACTGATGGTCTTGCCATTGATTCTAAGTTCCTTTACCCCCTTCTGAACATTTTTTTTTATTATTTAAGTTATTTAAATGCCTCCATAGGGAACTGTTGTTACCCTTTGCATGATCTATCAGTTTATTGTAATAAGATACTTTTGATTTTCACAGCTCTTGTACCACTTTATTTCTTAAACTTTTGTACACAAGGTGATCATTTTTTAGTTTAGAGGTTAATGATGTGTTCAATGCAGAGTCTCGCCTCTTCATAAGTTTTCTTATTTCATTATTTAACCATGGTAGGTTAATCTTCTGTATTGTATCTCAAGTACTGAACATGCTTGGTGAAATTCATTTAATATTTAGTAGAAAAGCCTTTGTTGGTAATAACAGCTGCCAGATGTCTCCTGTATGGAGAAATTAGGCACAGACATTGCTCAGGAGTAACTGTAGCCCATTCTTCTACACAAACTGTCTTCAAATCTTGAAGGCTCCGTTGGTGTCTTCTATGAACTCTGATCTTCAGTTCGTTCCATAGATTTTCCAATTGGATTCAGGTCAGGTGACTGACTGGGCCACTCTAGCAGCTTTATTTTCCTTCTCTGGAGCCAGTTGAGAGCTTCCTTGGCTCTGTGTTTGGGATCATTGTCTTGCTGAAATGTCCACCCTTGTTTCATCTTCAGCATATTGACAGGTGTTTACAGGCTCTTATCTAGGATGTCTCTGTACATTTCACCATTCATCTTTCCTTCAATTATATGAAGTCTGCCTGTACCATGCACTGACAAACACTCCCACACCATGATGGGATGTGCAGTGCCATTTCTTCTCCAAACATGCTGTGTGTTGTGGCATCCAAAAAGTTCAATTTTGGACTTCCGGTTATGGCTGCCACGTAGGACGGACGTGTCTCGCTCTGCTCTGCTCCTGGAGAAAAAAAATCGGCAAATAACTCTCTCATTTGGGACAGAACGTATCCCAGCATTTGGGCGAGGATATGTCGGCGAAGCCTAAGGCTGGAAAACCAGGAAAAGGAAAAAGCGAGCCGCCGAAACAGTCCAAATTAACGGACTTTCAGGTCTGTGACGCAGCAAACAAAACTCCATATATGGAGGAGGAGGCTGGCAACGGTGCGATGTCTGCGGGGGGAGGCACAGATGCGCTGATGGCTGCCATGAGTTCAATGAGAGCGGACTTTTCCTCTAGATTTGATGGGATTATGACAGCGTTGGAAGGAATAAGAAAGGAATTGGGTGACTGTGTAGAACGAACGGCGCAGATGGAGCTCCGTCTCGCTAGTGCTGAAGATGACGTCACCCGTCTTCAATTAAAGGTGCGCACTTTGGAAAAAAAAAAAAAAATCTCTGGAAGATAATATTTTGGATTTGGAATCTCGGTCGAGACAGAATAATTTGAGGCTGGTGGGTCTTCCAGAGGAATCAGAAGGTCGGGACGTATGTTCCTTTCTGGAAAAGTGGATTCCGGAGGTGCTGGGCAGCGAGGAGTTGCAATCAGCAGTGGTTCTGGAAAAAGCACATCGTATTGGCCCACGGAGAGATAAGGGACCGCCGAGGACCTTAATTATGAAGTTTCTTAGCAACAGAGACAGGATGAAGATCTTCAACGCTGCACGTGCTAAAGGAGAGATTAAACACCAGGACCAGCAGGTGCGGTTCTACCCAGATTTGGCCACAGGAATCCAGCAATTGAGGAAGCAGTTTGATCCCGTACGTAAGGAGCTGCGCAACCTTGGGATTCGTCATGGTGTAATCTATCCTGCGAGACTGCTGACCACGTATGAGGGCAGAACCCACATCTTCAAGACCCCAGAGGAGGCGCAGGAGTTCATCAAGAAGATCAAAGAAGAAGAAGAGACTGGTGGGAGCTAAGCATGAACAAAATATAAGGTAGAATAATTAAGCATTTGCACAGGCATCTGACTGACTTGAAGTAAATAGTAAGTTAACAAAATATAGATTGTATTATATATTAAAAAAACAAAACAAAAACAAAACAAACAAACAAAAAAAAAACTATGATGTACAAAGTTGTTAAAAATTTTGGAGTTAAGTTGGAAAACTACAGAGGAGAGTTAATGTTACGTCATTAAAAGCAGTAGAGTTAGGGTGATTGGGAGGATGAAGAAGGAGTGGCTTAGGCTGTTCCCCGTGGGTGTGGAACGGTCGATGGCTATATCGGGAGACAGAATTTTTCTTTTGATTTTGGGGGGTTTGCCACAAGTGTGGGAAGGGGAAATTTGTTTGTGTGTAGTTTGTAAGATGAATGTTCAACCACTCATGTTTTTGCTTCTCTGTATGAGCATGTTTACACTGCAAGGTAATCCCAAACTCTCTATTGATCATGGACCAAAGTGTTAATCTTAATTTAACTTCATGGAATTGCAGAGGTCTACAAAATTTAAAAAAAACTTAAACAAGTTATGAATAAAATAAAGGACATGGGTTCAAGAATTGTGTTTTTACAAGAAACTCATCTGATAGAGGAGGATGTTAAAAGAATTAGGAGTAGATGGCAGGGAAGTGTATTCACCTCTTCATTTTCATCCCAAGCCAGGGGAATTATGACTCTCATACATAAATCAGTTCCTTTTCAAGTGAAAAATGTAATTGGAGACAAATTTGGAAGATATGTAATCATTCAAGGTTCTTTGCTATTAGAAAATATAAATCTTGTGAACTTATATGGTCCCAATATAGATGATCAGAAGTTCTTTGCTAATTTATTTCTCATCTTATCATCACTTACAGGGCAACATATAATAGCAGGGGATTTTAATTGTACATTGAATCCAGGTGTGGATAGATCAACAGGACTGGATTGTACGCACATTGGATGTAGGATGACTATTAATCATTTTATGAAAGAATTGAGATTGTTAGATATATGGAGAGAAATGAAACCACAAGTTAAAGCCTATTCTTGTTATTCCAGTACCTACAAGACATTCTCACGTATTGATTATTTTTTGATTTCCACAGAATTAAGGTCCAAGATTCAAAACTGCTTTTATGATAACATCATGATCTCTGATCATGCACCCTGTTGTCTAATATATGTAGATAAAAAATTGACAAAGGAATCAGGTAGATGGCAATTTCAGCATAAATGGCTTCAGGATGAGGAATTTGTCAAGTATATAGAAAAACAGATAGACGAGTTCTTTGACATCAATACTACACAAACATCAGCATGTGTAAAGTGGGAGGCTTTCAAAGCTTTTATTAGGGGACATATTATTAGTTATACAGGATCAAAATCTAAGAAGACTCGAGAGGAGAGAGCTAAATTGGAACATAAAATAAAAAGTCTTCAGGAAAAAGTGTATGCAGGAAGTGACCCAAGGTTGGAGAATGAATTACTGATTTTGAGAGCTGAATACGACAAAAAATCAGCGAATAGAGCTGCCTCGAGTCTTCTAAGATTGAAACAATCTTTTTATGAACAAGGTGAAAAATCAGGAAAATTATTAGCATGGCAGATTAAACAATTGGAAATTAAAACACCAATTACCAGTATTATAAGTAACGGACAGGTAGTTATAGATCCTTTAGAAATTAATAGAGCCTTTAGAGATTACTATGAAAAATTATATGATACCAAAAATGAACCTGATTTAACAAAACTAAATGGGTTTTTGAACGAACTATCTATACCGTGTATTCCAAATGAAAACAGGGAGATATTGGAGTCTA
The DNA here is from genome assembly GCA_020510985.1 of Pholidichthys leucotaenia. Taxonomy (NCBI): domain Eukaryota; kingdom Metazoa; phylum Chordata; class Actinopteri; order Cichliformes; family Pholidichthyidae; genus Pholidichthys; species Pholidichthys leucotaenia. Next base: position 305,578,513 of record CM035836.1, read on the forward strand.
AAATTAGTCAAGAAGAAGTTGGGCTAGCCATTGATAATATGAAATCAGGAAAAAGTGCAGGACCAGATGGTCTTCCAGTTGACCTTTATAAAAAATTTAAGAATAAATTAATAAAACCTTTTTTGGAAATGGTTTTAGAAGCATTTCAAAATAATAATTTACCATCATACATAAATAATGCCTTAATTATACTGCTGCCAAAACCAGGTAAGCCCTCTAATAAATGTGAAAATATGAGACCAATAAGCCTATTAAACGCCGACCTTAAGATAATCTGTAAAATTTTAGCAAGACGAATACAAGAAATTTTACCAAATATTATTAATCGAGATCAGAATGGCTTTATAAAGGGTAGACAAGGCTTCCATAATGTAAGAAGACTATTTAATATTATTTATTTTAATAAAGAAGCACCGGATACAGCTCTCCTATCACTGGACGCCGAAAAGGCCTTTGATAGAGTTGAATGGCCCTTTCTTTTTGAAGTCCTACAAAGGTTTGGACTTGGAAATAATTTCATAAAATGGGTTCAAATGATATACAATAATGCTACAGCAGAAATCCTAACAAATAACAATATTTCAAAACCAATAAAAATCAATAGAGGATGTCGACAAGGCTGTCCACTTTCACCTTTACTGTTTACTATGGCAATTGAACCTTTAGCGATAGCGATACGTTTACATTCACAAATATATGGAATTAAAGTTGGACCAACAGAACATAAAATCTCCCTGTACGCCGATGATATAATTTTGTTTATGTCGAATCTAAAAAAATCAATTCCAACCTTGTTGAATTTAATAAAGAATTTTGGGGAAATATCAGGATATAAAATAAATAAAACTAAATCTTCAATATTAATGCTAAATGAGACCCAGAGAAATTACCCAGCCCCTGAGGTAAATCAATTCAATGTTGTAAATCAGTTTAAATATTTAGGAATCCATATTATGCCTAAGCTAGAATCAGTCGCCAGTGTCAACTATGAAGCCTTAATGTCAGATATCAATGAGTTAACTCAGAGATGGATGTCACTACCAATGTCGATGATCGGGAGAATCAATATACTTAAAAGTAATATTTTACCTAAAATACTTTATTTATTTCAATACATTCCCTTATCACCACCTTTAGATCTATTCTCAAGAATAAAAAAAAAGTTAGTGGAATTTATATGGAACAACAGGAGGGCTAGATTACGTTTGTCTTTATTATATTTACCATTTGATCGTGGAGGTCTGAAATGTCCAAATTTTATGTTGTATTATTGGTCGGCACAACTGAGGTCTATGACATATTATTTTTCATCAAATGATCTCCCTCACTGGACTGAAATGGAATCATACAATTTACCTTTACCTCTTCCCATATTCATATACTCAGATTCGGCAAAAAAATTACAAAAACAAGTTAAAAATCCATTTGTAAAGCATATGATCAAAATATGGTGTGAAGCTAAAAACTATTTAAAAGAACCACAGTTATTGTCACAATTTAGTCCAATATGGGGTAATCAATATTTTAAACCAGGGAGAGCGGACGCTGTATTTAAAGTATGGAATTTAAAAGGGATACAAAAGATTCAGGATTTATATTTGCCATGTGCAGACAACATAATGTCTTTTGAAGAGCTGAGGATCAAATTTAATCTCAATAGAACACATTTTTTTAAATATCTTCAACTTAGAAACTTTATTCGATCAAATCAAAATAAAGCTCTCACTCGACCTATTTATTCATCCTTGGAAAAAATGATGATGAAAGATAGTAAAAGAAAGGGTATTATTTCAGAGTTTTATAACTCATTGACACTATCTTCAAGTGAAAATTCACTGAAAAGATTAAACTACTGGAAAGAAGATCTGCAAATTGAAATTTCAGAGGAACAATGGGAATTGGCTTGTACAGAAGCTCAAACCAAATCAATAAATGCACGCCTTAAATTGATACATTTCAAATGGTTAATGCGGATGTATGTTACACCGGAGGAGTTAAATAGATATAACAAAAATATACCAGATACATGCACAAAATGCATGGAAAGTAAAGGAACCCTATTTCATTGTTTATGGGAATGTAGATTAATAAGAATGTTTTGGGAAGAGGTGAGGGTAACAATTGAAAAAATAATTTCAAAACAAATCATATTGAATCCTAAACTGTTTTTGTTGGGTCTGTACCCAGAAAAGCATAATTTTAATAAAAGTGAAAGAACATTCATAGACCTCAGTTTGCTTAATGCCAAAAAATGTATTGCACTATTATGGAAAAAGACTCATAGACCAGATGTGACTCAGTGGTTAAGACAGATGTTAACAAACCTTCCATTAGAAAGAATAACATATATACTGAAATCAAAGGAAATTGTGTTTGAGAATATATGGAGACCTTTTATTGATTATGTAAAAAATTTAAACATAACTCTTGAAGAAGAAGGTGAATGATGTGTGTGGACCTTGTAAATTCCAAACTGGTGAACATAATATGTATACTTATGTATTGGATTGTCTAGACTAAACAGAGGAGCATTGTTGAAGACTTGATTTTGTTGGTGGTTGTTGGTGTTTTTAGTGCATTTTTTTTTTTTTTGTAGTACTTTAGTGTTAGTGTTTGATTGTTTGTATCATGTTTGTTAAAAAAAAAAAAAAAGGTTCAATAAAGATATTGTGGGAAAAAAAAAGTTCAATTTTGGTCTTATCTGACCAGACTATATTCTCCCAGTGTTTAACTGGCTTGCTCAAATGTTCTGCTACAAACTTTAAACAAGCTTCAACATGCTTTTTCTTCAGCAATGGAGTCTTGTGAGGTGAGCGGGCATGGAGTCCATGTCGGTTGAGTGCATTACTTATTGTTTTCTTTGAAACAGCAGTACCTGCTAACTCCAGGTCTTTCTGGAGCTCTCCATGAGTGGTCTTTGGCTCTTGGATAACTCTTCTGATAATTCTTTTGACTCCTCTGTCAGAAATCTTTCAAGGAGCTCCTGGTTGTGGCCGGTTTTTGATAAAATGATATTCTTTCCACTTCTGAATGATGGCTCCAACAGTGCTCACTGGAACATTCAGCAGTTTAGAAATGTGCCTTTAACCAATGCCATCATTATGTTTTGCAACAATAAGGTTATGAAGGTCTAGCGATAGCTCTTTACATCTACCCATCATGAGTTCTTTGTGGTGTGACAATCTAATATTCACAGAACTTTTTTAAAGGCTGTCAGTTAGGACTTAAGCAGCCAAAATTAATTTTCACTGATGGGGGATGGGATGGCTTCCTAAATTCTGAATGATTTCAGCTGGTTTCTTGGCTTTCTATGCGTTTTTGCACTTTTTTTCCTTCATGTGTTCAATACGTATTCCCTGTGCCATTCCACTTTATTAAATATCATTTTGTGAACACACTTGCCTTGATTTCTTTGTATGTATGGATTACTTGGGTTGTTACTGATATCTGGTGAAAATCTAAGGTCAATAGCTCCATCAGAAATATGTTTAATGAGAACAATATTGACATGTTCAATACTTATTTTCCCCGCTGTATAAAAATACATATCATGATATGTATCATGTATCATGATATAGAAAAATTATATTCCGATATATTTTTTTGAGCTATATCGCACAGCCTTAGCTCAAAGGCCAGCTTTTCTCAGCATGTGGTACACCATGTTGTGTATTGGGGTGGCGCACATCTCTGTTTCAATGACCCTAGGCCACACAGCTACAGTTGGGGGAGGGGGGGTTCTTTGGTATGACCTTGTCAGGGTGTTCTCTTAATGCTCACCGACTAGGCTACCTTTTCAGTCAGTCTCCCTCCTTAAGAAATATATTGTCATTGTGTCAGAGCTCTTGGTGTGATTGTACAAATCAAATGATTTCTTTTAACTTCATGTAGTGTTGGACTAGGTTTGGACTTTTGTATCATAGTTCAAAGGCATCATAACAACAAGCAGCTTTATAACGCTACAGGTTAATGTGTAAATCAGTTTTTTAAGTTGACTATGACCAAAACAGTTTAATATTATTACTGGTGGTTTAAGGATATTAATATTTTCTCATTGATTACAGGTGATTGTAATGGGAGCAGAACAGAATGGCTTACCAAAGCACTACCAGGAGAAACTCAGAGCAATCAAGACCAATATGTATGAAGGTCCCTTACCTGTGATGGATGAACTTGAAGAGGTCAGAAGAAAAGCCAAAAAGAGGGAAAACCATTGTCGTGATGCTTGTTAATTCTGCAGAATTCAGTCCAATTCTGTACAATATGAAATCCCTCATCAAAAGGACTGGGTCATAATCTTTTTACTGTAGCTAGCAACCTTGAGGTCAACTAGCATCTAGATAAATGTTTATTTTTCACCAAAGACAAACTGAATCTTCATGAAAGACTAACAACATAACCAACTATGAATTTCTGCATGATAAAGACTACAATGAAAGTGGCGTCAGATGGACCAAGGATGCGTTCTTCTCTCCTGCCGAAATAGTGGAGGTGAAAAGTGACAACATTAAGGAGAAATACTAATCCTTGTTCTGACATTGAAGGGATCTGGTGGCTATATTCTGCTCTTGGGGACAGTTTGCTGTAATATTTCTTTCCTTACAGAAGAAGTTCTGAATGGCTACTGTGATGACCTTTGGCCTTTGAGTTCATTTCCTGTTTTTTTGTTTCCATGGTTTTGGAGAGTGGTTTTGAGTTAACACCTGTGCTGATTATCATCCTATTTAAGAGGCTGAGCAATCAGTGGTCAGGGTGGCTTTCCCTCTGGTTTGCTCCTCCAGGTTGTATTTTGGGGGTTTATTTGGAGATTATATCTTTTTTTCTTTACAATAAACTTGCTTTCTTATTCAGTATCATGTGTGATCTCCACATTTTGTCCCACCTAAAGAGCCAGGGTTGTAACAAAATGGGGTCTTGTCTGGGATTACAAGCATTCCCAATTCCTTCTAGTAAGCAGGAGTTATGCTTCCTTGGAATGCCTGGGTGCTATTGCAGCTTTTGTCCAAATTTTGCATCTATTGTGGTTCCTTTGACAGAATTGTTAAAGAGTAATGTTAAATGTGTCTGGTCACATAACTGTCAAGAAGCTTTTGATAAAGTAAAGAGTGCTTTGTCTTCAGCTCCAGTGCTTACAGCTCTTCGATTGGACCGTCCTTTCCAGCTGCAGGTTGATGCCAGTGATGTTGGGGCTGGAGCTGTTTTATTGCAAACAGATGAAGATGGAGTGGAACGACCTGTTAGTTACTTCTCCAGGAAGTTTAAACTGTGCCACCGACACTACTCAGTAATCGAAAAAGAAGCTCTTGCTCTCATTTGGGCTCTTAAGCATTTTGATGTGTGTACTGGATCTGGGTCAGGTTTGGTTGTATACACAGATCACAATCCTTTAACTTTTCTCAGGTCACTGCAAAACCCAAATCATAGATTGAAGTGAGCTTTATTTTTGCAACCTTATCATCTAGATATTATTCACATCAAGGGCAAGGAAAATGTGGTGGCTGATGCTTTATCCCATTCACTGTGTTCATAATGTGCCGATTGATTCCCTTATGCCAGGGGTGTCCAATCATGTGCTATGGAGGGCCAAGACCCTGCAGGTTTTACCTCCAACCAGTGTCTTCAACAGCAGATTTCACTGAACTTCTTCCCACTGATTGCTGATAAGTGAAAACACCTGCTGAAGAGACTGGGTAGAAGAGAAAACCTGCAGGGTCTTGGCCCTCCATGGCACATGATTGGACAACCCTGCCTTATGCCATACATCATCTCCTTAGTCTTGTTTGACTTAGTCTTAAATATGCTTCCTAAGGATCCAAGGTTGCTGAGAATTTAAACATGGAAGAAGGAAAGTTTTGTGGGGTGAGGTAGCAAAATAGCATTGTTGAACATATGTGGTATCAAGGACAGAGAAGCATGATGTTGAAATGTTTGTTTCTTGTGTTTAATTTTTGTTTTGTTGTAGGTCCAAGGTGGAACCTCTCTCTTAAGGAAGAGGGTGTGACGACCTTTGGTCTTTGAGTTCATTTCCTGTTTGTTTTTTGTTTTTTTTGTTTGTTTCCGTGGTTTTGAGTTAACACCTGTGCTGATTATCAGCCTGTTTAGAGGCTGAGCAATCAGTGGTCAGTGTGGCTTCCCCTCTGGTTTGCTCCTCCAGGTTGTATTTTTGGGGCTTATATCTTTTTTTCTTCACAATATACTTGCTTTCTTATTCAGTATCACGTGTGGCCTCCACATTTTGTCCTTCCCAAAGAGGCAGGGACGTGACACTACCTTTATCTTATGATAAATTATTTTAGAAGACAAATAAATTTGTACTTTTAGTGCTTTTTTTCTAATTTTAATGACTATTCCACTTTACCATACTAACATACATGTCAAACTAGAGGCTGAGAGCAACATCTGCCCCTTGGCACAATTACATTCAGCACACAAGATAATATCTAATATCTGTAATTGTCAAAATGTTTGCTCCTCCATAGCACTGAATAAAGGGCCCAAGACTTCTAGTTGCGGATATTTATTAAAGAAAACACAAAATAAGAAACAGCTTGTGGGCTGAAATAATACTGGCCTGATAAAAGCAAACACAACAAACAAAAGTCCAGACAACGTGGAGTGAAAAAACAGCAATAATGATAATCCAAACAGCGCGGTGAAAAGAATCGTGGAGTTAACATAAGGATGCCGTGGGAATTATATATAGGAGAAATACTGATTGGGAAAATGAGGGACAGCTGTGACAAATTACAATTTGAGAGGATGAGTCTAATACGAGAGATGCTACACTAACAGGAAGTAAACAAAGGGTACTGTCAAAGAGTCCATACAAAACCAATAATAATGAATGGCAAAAAAAAGATAATAATAAAGAGTCCAAACATGGAACATGAGGTGTGGACAGGGTCTAACCCTGTCTAGATCATTAGAGTACCTTCTCTTTAAGGGGCGGACCCCAGATGACTAGCAAAACACCAACCAGAGAAGAAAAACCCCATGAACCATCACAGGGTGGGTGCTGGGAGTACAAGGCCAGGTGGGCCGAAACAAACTGCAGCCCACCCACAGCAAAATCCAAAGCCAACACAATTCATGGGTCAAATAAAGTTCACAGCCCCAAGACCCAAAACAAAGCAGGTCGGGTGGTCTACCCAAGTCCATGGGTCACCGGACTGGAACAAACAATGGGTCAGGGGGTCTATCCGAGTCCAAGGACCACTGGATGGGTGAACATGGTGCATCAGGTGGCCTACCAAAGTCCAAAGGCCTCTGTAAATTTACAGAGAAACAAAATCCATCCTACACATCCTGTAAATTTATCAAATCTAGTGTTCATTTCTCACCAGTCATAGCCTAAACAAAATAAAAATTTGGCAGATGATGCTCTCAACACACTGAAACAAGTTTTATTAAATATTAGGTCTTTGGCAGGAAAAACATTTTTAATTAATGATCTCAATATAAAACAAAAAATGGATTTTATGTTTTTAACAGAGACTTGGTTGGATATAATGGTGGAACTCTTCTTATTGAAGCAGCCCCTCCCAACTACAGCTTTATAAATGAACCCAGGCTGCATAAGAAAGGAGGAGGAGTAGCTGTTTTGTTTAATGATTCCCTCCAATGCAAGCAGATGTGTTATGATTTGTTTACTTCATTTGAATACAGTGATCCCTCACTTATCGCGGTTAATGGGTTCCAGAACCGACCGCGAAAAGTGAAAAACCGCAAAGTAGCGTCACCCCTAATGACGTCACCCATAAATAATACGTACGTTCATTCTCTCACTCTCTCTCTCATATGATACGTGTGTGTGTGTGTATAAGTGTACATACATACGTAGATGTAAATAAAGTGTATATAAATATGTTTTTAGAACTCTTTTATTCTTATAACAAGATACGTAACTCAAGATGAAGATGATTTACTGCACAGGTTAATGAGAGCTTTACTGCTCCTCAGGTGACGCCTCATCGTCAGGTGCTAGAGGCGCAGGATCGTCGAGGGCAGCTTCCGATAGAGCTGGAGAAGCTGCAGGAGGCGGCGTAGTGGCTCGACGGGAAGACTATTTCGCACAAAAAGGCACAAGAGAATAGCAAACAATGAATGCGGTCTTCCTTCGCTGGGTATGGGCGCTCGGCAGGGAGAGTAGCTGGGTAAAACGTCTCGGCCAATCAGCTTGCGAGATTCCCGAGCGGTGAAGAGGTGGGCGGAGAGGAGTGGAGCGGTGGTCAGAGAGGTGGATTTTGAGTTGTGCGGGCTCTCCGTGTTGATAGCTGATGTTCTAATGTAGTCTCCCTGCCTTCTGCTAGCGCCCGCCCATTTTTTCTCAATTTTGAATTTTTGATGAATATTTTTGAAAAATCCGCGATGCACTGAGGGCGCGAAAGGTGAAGCGCGAAGTAGCGAGGGATCACTGTATGTGGCTCTTCAGCTGAATTCCTCCTCCCCTGTGTTATTTCTTAATGTTTACAGGCCACCTAAATACCATGCAACCTTTTTTGATTATTTTACAAAGCTGCTAAGACAAAAGAAGAGGAAAACAGCAGCCTTGTGTGTAGCAGAATGGAATGTACACACTCTGGTGGACAGAACAACATCACAGCGCCCAGAAAGGCAGATCGCGCTTGTGGCCCTGGAAATGAACAGGTACAATGTAGACATAGCTGCACTTAGTGAAACAAGATTGCCTGGATATGACAGCTTGGAAGACCATGGGTACATCTTCTTTTGGAGTCGGAAATCAACTCAAAAAAGGAAAGAAGCAAGGAGTGGGCTTTGCAGTTACAAAGAAGATAGCAGCAATGCTTGATGAGGAACCGGTGCCAATCAACGACAGGATGATGACTATGAGACTCCCACTACAGCGGAAGATGTATGCCACACTCATCAGTGTATATGCCCCAACAATGATCAACACAGAGGAGGCCAAGGAAGAGTTCTACAGTGATTTACATGAGACTATGAGGCGTGTACCGACTGATGACAGGCTGATACTCATTGGAGATTTTAATGCCAGAGTTGGTTCGGACACTGAGAAATGGAAAGGAGTGCTAGGCAGTCATGGAGTAGGCAAGTGCAATGCTAATGGAGAACTTCTACTTGCACTATGTTCAGAGTACAACCTTGTGATAACCAACACTCTATTTAAGCACAAGGACACACACAAGAAGACATGGACGCACCCAAGATCCAAGCACTGGTACTTGTTAGACTACATCATAGTAAGGCAGAGAGACATAAGGGATGTATTGGACACCAGAGCAATGAGAGGTGCAGACTGTGGTACTGATCATGTTATGCTGAGATCTAGATAAAGGATTTGCAGATGAAAACAGCACTGCAGGAAGGGTGCAAAGCCACCATGGAAGCTAAACACTAGTGCACTGAAAGGCCAAAAGAAGCAGGAAGAAATTACACAGGAAATGGATGAAAACTTGAAGGACTGGGACAGCAACAACTCAGAGAATGACATAGAAGAGAAATGGGCAACACTGAAGGACACAGTGTATCAGACTGCAAGAGGTGTATTAGGCTACCCTGAGAGGAAACATCAAGATTGGTTTGATGAGCATGATGAACATCTGAAGAAACTACTGGAAGTGAGGAATACAGCTAGGCAGGAAAACCTACAGTGTAACACAAGGTCGAAGAAGAAGGAATACTCAAAGGCTCAGAGTAAGCTACAGAAGTACACCAGAGAGATGAAGTCCAACTGGTGGGATGAAAAAGCGGAGGAACTTCAAACTACAGCAGACAGGAAGGACATGAAAACATTCTTCACAGGTTTGAGAGAAATCTACGGCCCTAAACAAAGAAGATTGATCCAACTAAAGGCTGTGGATGGTGAAACGGTTTTGCAGGAGAAAGACAAGATCCTGGACAGATTTGCAGACTACTTTGACCAACTACTAAACAACCCTTGAGATCTCACTGAAGAGGCTAAAGAAGCTCTTGTGCAGCAACCAGCTGTATCAAGTCTGGATGAACCACCAAATCTTGATGAACTAATGGCAGCTATCAGGACAACACAGGATGGTAAAGCTCCAGGAAGGGATGGGATTCCAGCAGAAGTGTGGAAATTTGGTGGTGTTCAGCCAACCAACTGCCTGCACAAGCTCATCCAAGAGATATGGGATGCCCAGGAAGTACCTCAAGACTGGAAGGATGCAAGTATTGTGCTTTTGTTCAAGAAAGGTGACAGGTGTAGAGGAGCTGGGCAATGAAGAGGCGATTTGGTTTATAAACAAAGTTTTAATGTTCAGCTCTTCTATCAAGTCTCATCTGGTGCAGAGAGCGGCAGAAGGGAAAAAGAGACAGAATCTCGCCGACTCGCTGGTTATATACAAGCACACAACAAAAGACATGCATAACAAAGGCTGACATCCCTCATTATCTTAATCCCCCCATTGTCTTGGTATTTCCTCTCCTCATCTTGGGAGGTGATGGTAATCCTTCTCCTCGCCTTGGGGGGGTGAGGGTGGCTCGTCCGGTTTCCCCCGCCACGTCCGGGAACGTCTTTGTTCTCCACTCGGCGGGTGAGATTCCTTTGTCCTTTCAGAGGTGTGAAGTTCCTTACATATGTAATCCCAAACATTTCCACTTGCTCTAACATATGTAGTTATGGAATATATGGTTAATATAGACCACAGGCCCCCCAAACAACTAAGAAAGGACAACAGAAAGGTTCACAGTCTAGGATAGCTATTACGACATACTACGTGTTACAGCTGTTGCCACGGAAGAAACTTTCTAGCAGCCATGCTCCTAAGAGAGTCCAGTGGTAAACATAGTAGCATAGTAAAATCATAAGTCAGTCCTAAACTGTTGCAGCACAATTAGTGAATAATTGTGGAGTGGTAGGTGTCAGTCCCTGTGCTGTCTGGGTTTAATTCTTCTCCCAAAACTGCTGTAGGTTGGTTTAGGCATCCTGCTGGGACCTTCTTGTGAGGAATCTGTAGTGTGGGAAGGAGAGAGGTTATTTGTTCCCTGTCTGGGGGCTGGGTCTTTTCTCTTGGGGGGTCTACCTCGTCGAGGTGCTCTCGCCAGCTGTGCAGGTTCGTCTTTCAACAAGAAGGCAGGTTTAAGTCTGTCAATGCTGACTGTTTCTTTTCTATCCCCATAATCAAGCACAAAGTGTTTGTCACCATGTTCCAGCACTCTGAATGGCCCATCGAATGCTGGGCGTAAAGTTGGTTTTAGAGCTTCATGCTTAACAAAAACAAACTCAGCGTTTTTTAAAGTTTGAGGGACAAAAACCCGTGGGAAGGAGTGATGAGCTGGACCGGGGAGAGAGTTCGGTCCGTTGCTGCCTAAAAACCTTGGGACTGGAAGGCGCCCTGGTTCTGGGTTTTCTGGCAGAAATTCACCTGGGAGCCTGAGAGGTTGAGCAAAAACTAATTCTGCGGGAGAGGCGTCTAGATCCTCTTTAGGTGCAGCACGCAACCCCAATAAAACCCAGGGAAGTTTATTTACCCAATTTGTGTCCGTTAGTGAGGCTCTGAGGGCGGCCTTTAAAGACCTGTGAAAACGCTCGCATAACCCATTAGCCTGAGGGTGATAAGCGGTGGTGCGATGAATTGTTGCCCCTAAGCTGTTGGACATGGCTGACCAGAGCTCTGAGACAAATTGAGGTCCCCTATCGGACGTGATGTCCGATGGGACGCCGAAACGTGCCACCCAGTTTGTCAAAAAAACGCGAGCGACTTCCTCCGCTGTGGTTGCCGCTAGAGGGACTGCCTCTGGCCAGCGTGTGGTGCGGTCTATCATTGTTAACAGGTGTGTGAAACCTTGGGAGGAAGGTAGTGGCCCCACAAGATCGACATGAACGTGGTCGAACCTTCTAGCAGGGATTGGAAAAGGCTCCAGAGGGGCTTTTGTGTGTCTGTGTATTTTGGAGCGTTGACAAGAAATGCAAGTTTTTGCCCATTCTTTTACGTTTTTGCGCAGGCCTGGCCACACAAACTTTTCGGCGACCATTTTAACCGAGGCGCGCACACCTGGGTGCACGAGGGAGTGAATTACGTCAAAAATGCGGCGGCGCCATATAGCTGGCACTAACGGGCGAGGTCGGCCGGTTGAAACATCGCATATTAGGGGGGGCACGCCGTCGCGTAAACCCTTTTTCTCCAGCCTTAACCCTGTTGGTCCAGACAGGAGTGCGCGCACGTCCGCGTCACTGTTTTGCTCCTCTGCCATGGCTGCATAATCTATCCCTTCATGGATAGGTGCTGCGTATGTGTCTGAGTTAGTGAAGAGCTCTGCTGCTGAGGCAGTGTAATCTGTCTCCCCGCGCTCTGGTGGTGCCACAGCGCGAGAGAGACAGTCCGCTACTACGTTAAGTTTGCCTGCCACGTGTCGAATATCTGTGGTGAACTCTGAAATCGCAGCTAGCTGTCTTTGTTGCCTGCCTAACCATGGTTCTGAAATTTTAGCCATAGCAAAGGTGAGCGGTTTATGGTCTACAAAAACCGTGAAACTCCGCCCTTCTAACCAGAACTGGAAGTGGCGGATGGATAAATGAAGCGCCAGCAGCTCTCTGTCAAAAGAGAGCACTAACGGGCGAGGTCGGTGATCCAAAATGCTGATCCAAAATGCTGCAGCAAGAGTTTTAACAGGTACTAGAAAGAGAGATCATATCTCTCCGGTTCTGGCCTCCCTTCATTGGCTTCCCATTGAGTTTAGAATTAAGTTTAAAATCCTTCTTCTTACTTACAAAGCTCTAAACAATCAGGCTCCTTTTTATTTAAAAGATCTGATACTACCGTATTATCCTAACAGAGCACTACGCTCCCAAAATGCAGGATTACTTGTAATACCTAGAATCTCCAAAAGTACAATGGGAGGCAGAGCCTTCAGTTATCAAGCTCCTCTCCTGTGGAATCAGCTGCCAATCTGGATTCGGGAGTCAGACTCGATCTCTGTTTTTAAGAATAGGGCTAAAACCTACCTTTTTGATATAGCCTACAATTAGGGAGGGATCATGTGTTTCTGAACCCTCCCTTAGTTATGCTGCTAATAGGTTTAGTCAGCCGGGGGACCTCCAGTAATGCACTGGGCCTCACTCCTTTCCTCACTCTCTATGAAATATTTTTTTTGCTGGTCATTAACATTTGTTTGTTCTCTCCCATAGATTGAGTCCCCATCGTGCTGTTTGCTCTCTACATGTCTGTTCTTTTCTTCTTCTCTATCCCCTCACCCCCCAGCCAGTCGCAGCAGATGACTGCCCCTCCCTGAGCCTGGTTCTGCTGGAGGTTTCTTCCTGTTAAAAGGGAGTTTTTCCTCTCCACCGTCGCCAAGTGCTTGCTCACAGGGGATCGCCTGATTGCTGGGGTCTTTCTGCAACTTTCTGCAACTGTGGGGGTTCCCCCCCTACAGTTGATAGTGCTATGAGATGACTGTTGTTGTGAAATGGCGCTATATAAGTAAAGTTGAATTGAATTGAAAAGTGCTGTATTTGCGTTCAGTTTGGTTTAGCGATTTGCTAAAGAATGCTAAAGGTTGCCAGACCCCGCTGACAAGTTGTTCTACAACTGCCCCTATAGCTAGGTCTGAAGCATCTGTGGTTAGTGCAATGCGGGCCAAGGGATCTGGATGAACTAACAATGTGGCGTTAGCTAGGGCGTTTTTTACTTCCGCGAAAGCGCGTTCGCGCTCCGGGGTCCATTCGACCGCGTTGGAAGCTTTCTTTTTTTTGAGCGCGTCATATAGGGGCTACATGAGCTGAGCTGTGTGGGGGAGGAAGCGGTTGTAAAAATTAACCATCCCTAAAAATTCCTGTAGCGATTTGACCGTTTGCGGCCGTGGAAAACTTTCTATCGCATGAACTTTGTCTGGAAGTGGCACTGCCCCCTTCGGAGAGACTTTGTGTCCTAAAAAATCAATTTGCGACACGCCGAATTTGCATTTGGCTGGATTGATTATTAGCCCGTGCTCTTCTAGCCTCTGAAAAACCGTAGTGAGGTGCTGCTCGTGTTCTACCTCAGACGAGCTGGCTACCAGCATGTCGTCGAGGTAGACGAAAACAAAAGGGAGGTCGCATAGGACCGCGTCCATCATTCGTTGGAAAGTTTGAGCAGCGCCTTTGAGGCCGAAAGGCATTCGCAAGAATTCAAAAAGGCCGAAAGGGGTTATTACCGCTGTTTTAGGAACGTCTTCTGCTCGGACTGGGACTTGGTGATAACCGCGGACTAAGTCTATTTTTGAAAAAATGCGCGCACCCACTAGATGTAGTGAAAAATCTTGAATGTGAGGGATTGGGTAACGGTCATGCGCTGTAGCGTTGTTTAGTCTGCGGTAATCTCCGCACGGTCTCCAAGAACCGTCGGATTTAGGAACCATGTGAAGCGGTGAGGCCCAGGGGCTCTTCGAGCGTCTAACAATGCCCAATTTTTCAAGAGTTGTGAACTCGTCCCGTGCTATGTTGAGCTTGGCCGCGTCTAAGCGGCGAGCTTTGGCAAAAACGGGAGGTCCCGTTGTGGGAATGAAGTGTTCAACCCCGTGTTTAGCCACAGTGGCTGAGAATTTGGGGGTTGTGAGTGCTGGAAATTGGGTGAGGAGTTGCTCAAACTTACCTCCTGCCGTGGTGACGTTGGCCTGCACAGGTGGTGGAGAAACTCGAGCTGAGCATGGAATAGAAGCAAAAGACAGTGCATTAACCAGGCGCCTATTTGCTAGATCCACTAATAACCCATGTGCACACAAAAAATCTGCGCCTAATAAGTTAAAACTCACCGCCGCTACAACAAATGTCCATTTGTAACTGCGGCCGTGGATGAGGAGGTGCAGGCTCTTTTCACCGAACGTGTCGATGTTAGAGCCGTTGGCTGCCACTGCTCCGTTGCCCCGGGTGCCCATGGCTCGATCTGCGTGGGAGGGCATGACGAAACTCAGCTGAGCTCCTGTGTCGATGAGGAACTGCTTGCCTGTGTGTCCATCCGTCACGTACAACAGCTTGTTTTTCTCGCCGAGAACCGCTGCTGTTAATGGCTCTCGGCTTTGGCGTTTCCCGACATCGTAAACTTGCAGGGGGGAACGCATTTGCGGGCCTTCTCAGCGAAGCGGTGGTGATAATAACAGACGTCGCCCTGTCTGTTACGTTTTGGCCACGTCGCCGTCACCGTGGCCTGGGTCTGCTCCGTGGGTCGTGGCTCCTCGTGGCTCGGGGCGTCAGCCTTGAGGTCTGCGGATGCTGCTGTGGGTGTCACCTCCTTGCAGGCGTTGACGAGCCGATGAGCTTCGCTGGCCAGTGTGCGGAAGTCCTGGTGGGTGTCGCACTTCATGCTGGCGAGTGTCCCCCTCATGTGTGGCGGCAGCGTGCTGAGGAAAATGAACTGGAAGAGGAAGTTGTCATTATCCTCTTCCTTGAGCTGCAGCAAATCCTCCATGAGGGCCTTCGGATTGCCCCCTCTGTGGCCGTAGACCGCCAGGATCTTCTCGGCTCTTTCTTCCGCTGATGGGACGTAGTTCGCCACGATGGTCGCTTTGAGCGTCTCGTATTTGTCCCTGGCCGGTGGTCGCCGGATCATGCTCCGCACACACTTTGAAGTGGCGGAGTCGAGTTTGGAGACGATATGATAAAACTTAGTATCGTCAGCCGTGATGCCCGCCAGTATAAATTGGGCTTCAGCCTGCTGAAACCAAGAGGCGGGGTCCTCTTGCCAGAAGTCTGGCAGCTTGACAGCGACGGCGTTCGTGCACACCATCACTGCTGTGCCCGCCAGGTGAGAGTGCCTTGCCTCGGCTCTCACGGCGGTGCTGGTGCTCGGTTGAGCCCTCTCAACCTCTTCTGCCGGGAGGAACAGCTGTCCGTCTGCTCCCTCGTCTGCGTGGCTGCTGGCGTCTGCCTGAGCCGCCACGGATGAGTCGCTTGTGGAAGAACGCCTCCGGTCCATACTCGCGTCAAGGTCACCAGTGTAGAGGAGCTGGGCAATGAAGAGGCGATTTGGTTTATAAACAAAGTTTTAATGTTCAGCTCTTCTATCAAGTCTCATCTGGTGCAGAGAGCGGCAGAAGGGAAAAAGAGACAGAATCTCGCTGACTCGCTGGTTATATACAAGCACACAACAAAAGACATGCATAACAAAGGCTGACATCCCTCATTATCTTAATCCCCCCATTGTCTTGGTATTTCCTCTCCTCATCTTGGGAGGTGATGGTAATCCTTCTCCTCGCCTTGGGGGGTGAGGGTGGCTCGTCCGGTTTCCCCCGCCACATCCGGGAACGTCTTTGTTCTCCACTTGGCGGGTGAGATTCCTTTGTCCTTTCAGAGGTGTGAAGTTCCTTACATATGTAATCCCAAACATTTCCACTTGCTCTAACATATGTAGTTATGGAATATATGGTTAATATAGACCACAACAGGAAAGATTGTGGAAATTACCGAGGTATATCACTGCTAGCCACTGTTGGTAAGATTCTCTTACGTGTACTACTGAACAGACTCAATGAACACATCTCGCAGAATGTACTACCGGAAACCCAGTGCAGCTTTAGAAGTGGAAGAAGCACAATGGACATGATTTTCTGCTTGAAACAGGTTCAAGAAAAGTGTATTGAACAGAACATGCCGCTTTATGTAGTCTTCATAGACTTCAGTAAAGCCTTTGATACTATTTTGCGACACGGACTTTGGCAGGTACTCAAGAAATATGGCTGTATAGAGAAGTTTGTCAGCCTTATCGAGGCACTCCATACAGGTGTGCAAGCAAATGTGGCAATGAGTGGTTCAGTGTCTAAAGACTTTTCAGTAAACAATGGGGTGAAATAAGGGTGTGTGCTGGCACCTACACTCTTCTCACTATATCTGGCAGCCATGCTTGAGGTGGCCTTCAAAGACACTTCAGAAGGAGTATACATTCAAACAAGGAAAGAAGCAGACTTGTTCAATGTGGCACAGTTTAAAGCCAAGAGTAAGACATCGATAAAGGTAGTAAGAGAAATGCTTTTTGCCGATGACAGTGCTCTAGTTGCACACAGTGCGGAAGATATGCAATCTTTGGTAGAGAAATTTGCAAGAGCAGCTAACCAATTCAGCAAGGCAGGAAAACCTACAGTGTAACACAAGGTCGAAGAAGAAGGAATACTCAAAGGGAGAGACTGTGGAACAATCGACATGTGTCTATCCATGTGAAATGCAGTGTGTACAGAGCAACAGTACTGGCTACTCTATTGTACGGTGCTGAAACTTGGACTGTCTACAGACTACAGGTAAAGAAACTCCACGTGTACATGATGAGACACCTTTGAGCCATAATGAATATCTCATGGAAAGACAAGATAACCAACATAGAAGTGTTGAAACAAGCTGGTCTACCATCAATGGAGGACATGCTAATACAGACGAACCTGAGATGGCTCGGACATGTTGAGAGGATGGACCACCAGCATCTCCCTCGGCAGTTACTCTACTCACAGTTATGCGAGGGCAAACGCAATCAGGGTAGACCAAGGCTCAGATTTAAAGACACTGTAAAAAGAAACTTGAAGAAGCTGGATATAGACAGGAGTTCCTGGCAGCGGAAGGCTAAGAACAGAGCTGCGTGGAGGAATCTGATCAGACCTAAATGAAACAGTCATTATCACCCATGACAGACTGCAATGATGATGATGACAAAGCTGCTGTCTATTATCTGTGTTGACTTTGACTATGTAGTTATTGTTGGTGATTTTAACGTCCATGTTGACAACCCTCATGACAGAGGGACCAAAGCATTGTGTAGTGTCCTTGATAACTGTGGACTGACTCAGCACGTAATGGAAAAACACACAACAGAGGACACAGACTGGACTTTGTCATCTCCAAAGGTCTGAACATCTCTAAGGTTATGGCGATGGGCGTTGCTCTGTCCAACCATTCTTGTGCTTTCTTTGAGAGTGCTATTAATATCAACAGAAATATCCAGACAGAGGTAGATAGATAGATAGATAGATAGATAGATACTTTATTTCGAACAAAAAAGTATAACAAAAACAAAACAAATGACAAATGCAATAAAGTGACAGTATACAGTGTTCGAAAGGGAGAAGGAAGAAGTGAACACTTATTAATTCCATCTCCTCTTTTCCATAAATACACCCATGTGAATTATATACAAATTACCACCTTTAAGACCCCAAGTAAACAATTTACTGTATTTTTTACATATCAACATTAACACCAATCCATCCTAACATACATTGATGTCCATACATCAAAACCAGCCTCAAACAACACACTGTCCCACCCACCATTCCATAGTGTCCCATAATGTCCCAGGGTGAGCATAGTGAATCGTACATATAAATACTACCCTTCTAACATATATCCTTTCAGCAAATAATGTTTATACCTCTTTTTGAATTGAATTCTGTTTGTACATAGTTTCAGTTCCGGCTCCAGACTGTTCCACAAATCCACCCCACAGACAGATATGCACATACTTTTCTTGGTTGTTCGTATCTTGGGTCATCAAAAAGCGGTACATCAGTGATAATACCAGTGAAACATTCATCCAAGCTTTCTCCCCCCACCCCCTTCACCTTCAGTAAATGAGCTTGTGGAAAATTTCATTGGTAAAATTACAAATATATTAATACCATTGCTCCCATCAAGGTGAAGGTGGTCACTATTAAAAAGAAACCTCCATGGAGAAATGCCAAACTAGTAAGAGCGGAAAAAAGAGTGTCAAAAAGCTGAACACAGGTGGCGAAAAACTAAATTACAGGTTCATTATGAAATCTATAATGAGAGACTGAGCATTTATAATTCGTAGCTGAGAAATGCAAGACAAGCATATTTTTCTGACATCTTTGCTGAAAACAACAATAATGCATGCACCTTGTTCACTACTGTTGACAGGCTAACAAATCCCCCTGTGTCAGCAGCTCCTGAACTTCTATCCAATTGTGCCTGCAATGACTTTGCCTTTTTTCTTTATTGACAAAATTCAGAAAATTGGACAGTCATTAGTCAGTCAGTGCTCCTATGCCAGGTGCTGGACATGTGCTTTCTCTGAGTCCACGTAGAGAAAATGTAAACACCATGGCACAATTTTTTCCAATCAATCATAAAATCTTGGATGACATCATACACCACCTGAAATCCACTACCTGCTGCCTTGATACCTTCCCAACAGGTTTTTTTTTTTTTTTTAATGTTTCATATTGTATGGACTCAGATCTACTACAGATCATAAATATGTCTCTACATTCAGGTGTCTTCCCTCAGTGCTTAAAAACAGCTGTTATCAAGCCACTTCTAAAAAAGAGCAACCTAGACACCTCACTCATGAACAGCTATAAGCCCATATCAAACCTCCCCCTCCCCTTTCTTAGTAAAATAATAGAAAAAGCTATTTTTCAACAATCGAACAACTTCCTGACATTAAATAGCTGTTTTGATGTCTTCCAGTCAGGTTTTTGGCCACACCACAGCACTGAGACAGCACTAGTTAAGGTCCTTAATGACATCCACTCCAATACAGATAATGGCAACATTACAGTCTGGGTTCTACTGGTTATGGTCGACCATAACATCTTACTAGACCGGCTAAAAAACTGGGTGTGTGGCGAAGGAGGATAATAAGCGGCAAGCTGAGGAGTTTAAAGTGCCTTTATTAAGTCACATCGCCAACACAAGCTCACTCTGGTGCTGTGCAGAGCAGCCCAGAGTGAGCCCTGAGGGCTCTCAGTAGCGTGGAGACAAGTGCAGTCAGTGAGCAGTAGCAGAGAGAGTGAGTTACATGATACATGCGGTATTTATACCGGTTACAGACAAAGCATGAAAGAGCATGTGCATTTGCATATGAGAGAGACATACATATCAAATAGGCAGGTGCTAGCACCTGCTCCAGCTTGCAGGACAAAGAGGTGACAAGTCACACCTACATATTGATCTGTCTCTACGTCAACAGTGAGAACAGGATGTGTGAACACAAAGCATGAATGGCACATTACATCACACTAGCGCTGTGGAAAATAACCAGGAGTAGCGAGCTATCTGTCCTTAGTCTGTGGGGGGTTGTCCCACAGGTGGGACTTTCTGGTACAGCACTTAGCTGGTCTGAGTCCTATTTAAAGGACAGGGACTATTTTGTGTCTATAGGTAACTATAAACCCGAGCGAACAAAAATAACCTATGGAGTTCCCAAGGTTCCATTTTGGGACCATTGCTTTTCAATATCTATATGCTCCCACTAGCTCAAATCATAAAAAACAACCAAATATATTACCATAATTATGCAGATGATACGTCGGCCTCCGTCGGTCTATGATGACCATGGAAGAGAATCCTAAACGTCTACTCTGCTGGAACAGCACCACCTGTGGCTGAACAGGCCGATGCGCGAATGGCAGTCCCTGTCACACAGGTCGCACTTGTGGGTGGTCTCCGTGCTGCTGGGTCTGTGGCGGTTCTTCCTGCGGGTCCTTTTTTTATCTGCTGCAGCAGTCAGTCTCTCTTCACCCGCCTTTTGCTGTCTGGTCAGGGTGCCTCTCCATTTGGAGCTGTCCATTGCAAGGTCCTCCCAGCACTCTGTGTTGATCTCCAGGGCCTTCATGTCTCTCTTGCAGACGTCTCTAAAGCGCAGCTGTGGGCGGCCAGCGTCTCTC
Organism: Pholidichthys leucotaenia; assembly: GCA_020510985.1. Lineage (NCBI taxonomy): Eukaryota > Metazoa > Chordata > Actinopteri > Cichliformes > Pholidichthyidae > Pholidichthys > Pholidichthys leucotaenia. Next base: position 305,599,099 of record CM035836.1, read on the forward strand.
CTGCCAGTCGCCAGTTGTCCGTAGAGGACGTCTTTGGGGATTCTGCCATCCTCCATACGGTGAACGTTGCCCAGCCAGCGGAGCCTGCGCTGCCTGAGTAGAGTGAACATGGAAGGGAGGCCGGCGTGGGACAGAACTTCTGTGTTGGGCATTTTGTCCTGCCAGGATATGTCCAGGATGTGGCGAATGCAGCGCAAGTGGAAGGAGTTCAGTCTCTTAGGTGTTGTACACTACCATCTTCGTATGGACAGAGAGTTTGGGATTCTTCCACACTCGTGTGGTGAGGCGAGCGAGTGTGAAGGCTGATTTTCCAATCCTCTTGTCGATCTCTGTATCAAGGGAGAGGTTGTTGCTGATCGTGGACCCCAGGTACGTGAACTGATTCACGACCTCCAGCTCGTAGTCGTCGATGGTGATGGTTGGTGGTGCTTCCGTGCCTTGCGCCAAGACGTTAGTCTTCTTCAGGCTGATGGTAAGCCCGAAGTCCTTGCATGCCTGGGAGAAGCGGTCCATCAGGGTCTGAAGCTCCTGCTGTGTGTGGGTTGCGACTGCAGCGTCATCTGCGAACAGCATGTCTCTGATTAGAGCCTCGCGTACTTTGGTTCTGGCTTTCAGGCGGGCGAGGCTGAAAAGCCTGCCGTCAGATCTTGTGTGCAGGTAGATTCCCTCTGTTGCTGTGCTGAAGGCATGCCTCAGGAGCATAGCAAAGAAAATCCCAAAGAGGGTAGGCGCAAGTACACAGCACTGTTTCACTCCGCTGCATATGTTGAATGGCTCTGAGACGTTGCCGTCGTGCTGCACTATCCCCTGCATGTTGGTGTGAAACGATTCGATGAGGCTTTGCAACTTTGGTGGGCATCCTATCTTTGGCAGGATCTTGAAAAGGCCCTCTCTGCTGACCAGATCGAACGCTTTGGTGAGGTCGATGAAGGCGACATATAGGGGCATGTTCTGTTCTCTGCATTTCTCCTGGAGTTGGCGGATGGAGAATATCATGTCTACCGTCGATTGCTCAGCACGGAAGCCACACTGAGACTCGGGGTAGACACGTTCGGCAAGCTTCTGTAGACGAACGAGAACAACTCGTGCGTAGACTTTGCCAACAACGCTGAGGAGGGAGATGCCCCTGTAGTTGTTGCAGTCGCTTCTCTCCCCTTTGATTTTGTAGAGGGTGATGATCTTGGCGTCCCTCATGTCCTGTGGTACGGCACCTTCCTTCCAGCACTGGCAGAGGACATCATGCAATGGCAGCAGTAGGGTGGTCTTGCAGTGCTTGATCAGGTCGGGGGGTATGCCGTCGTTGACGGGTGCCTTGCCAGCGGCCAAGCTATCAATGGCCTTGCTGAGTTCGTCGATGGTTGGCTCGGCGTCAAGTTCATCCATGGATGGCAGGCAGTCGATAGTATCAAGGGCTGATGGTGTCACGGTGTTCTGCCTGGAGTAGAGGTCGGAGTAGTGTTCCACCCATCTCTCCATCTACTTGTTATTTTCTGTGATCATCTCCCCAGTGGAGGATTTGAGGGGGGCCATCTTGCTCTGAGCCGGACCAAGTGCTTTCTTGATGCCATCGTACATACCACGGATGTTCCCTGTTATGGCAGCGGTTTGAATGTCTTGGCTGAGCTGAGTCCAGTACTCATTGGCACAGCGCCGAGCAGTCTGCTGAACTTTGCTTCTCGCAGCCCTGAGATATCTGGAGATTCTTCTAGTTTGGGTACTTCTTGTACTCAGCAAGTGCTGAGCGCTTGGCTTCAATGACGGGGGTCATCTCGGTTAACTTGGCATCAAACCAGTCCTGTGACTTCGAGGTCTTCCTCCCAAAGGTAGCCAAGGCTGTGCGGTGGATGGTGTTTCGCAGCTCTTCCCACTTCTGCTTTGCAGATTCTCCTTCTTGTGGTACACCAAGTTCCTTCTCAAAGGTGGAGGCAAACTGCTCAACAAGTTCTGGTTGGGCCATCTTGCTGGTGTCAATCCATGCCTTTTCAGGCTGTCTAGCATGATGGAATTTCTTCAGCTGCAGCTTGACCTTGCAACACACCAATGAATGGTCTGTGTCGCAATCTGCACTCTGGAACGAACGGGTGATTAGCACGTTCTTCAGTGAGGTGCGCCTGGTCAGGATCAAGTCCAGCTGGTGCCAGTGCTTTGAGCATGGATGTTGCCAGGAAACCTTGTGTTGGGGCTTGGTCTTGAAGAACGAGTTTGTGATGCACAGATCGTGATATGTGCAGAACTCGAGCAGCCGCTGTCCGTTGTCGTTCATTCTGCCCACGCCAAATGGTCCAAGACAGGAGGGCCAGGAGTCGTGGTCAGCACCCACTCTGGCATTGAAGTCTCCAAGGAGAATGAGTTGTTCAGAGTTGGGGATGATCCTGACAGTTGTTGCGAGATTCTCGTAGAACTCGTCTTTTGCCTCTGGTGTGGCTGTCAGTGTTGGGGCATACACACTGACGAGGGTGACTGGGCCTTGAGTGGTGTTGAGGCGGAGGGTGAGGAGTCGTGCAGTGCCATTGCTGACCGGTTACACCATCTACAGCAAGGTGTTCTTCACTGCGAAGCCCACTCTGTGTTCCCTGTGTTCGTCACTGCCCTTTCCCTGCCAGTAGAACGTGTAGTCCTTCTCTCTCAGTGTGCCTGCGTCAGCCAACCGTGTTTCCTGGAGAGTGGCGATATCCACTTCCAGTCTCTTCAGCTCATTATTGATGATGGCAGTCTTCCAGGTGTCGTTGATGTCCTTGAGGTTAGCAGCGAGTCCTGTCATCATAGTGTGGACGTTCCAAGTTCCCAGTTTTAGAGTTGGTCTCTTTTGTTTTTTTGTCTTGCCTGGTGCGAAGGTTCTCAGCCTGCTGTTCAGACTTCTCCTCATCCCCATGCACCCAATGAGGAAAGCAAGCTGTGGCGGGACAACACCTTATTGGTTGGGGGCTGCCCAGCTTGAGGCGGGCGGTAACTGTCCAGTGAGATCCGATGATCTCTCCCACCGTCGGGAACAACCCCTGGCGCCACGCTCTACGCCAATTGAGCGGTGGCTTATAACTGGTAACTGTCATTCCCCATGTTTTGTCTACGCCAAAGGCGAAGCTGGAGTGTCCTCTCCAGTGATCCGGTGTTCTACCTTCCAGCGTTGGGCGTTGGTAGGATTCAAGCCTGGGCAGGAAGATATGGAGGACAAGATGTTGCCCATGCAGCATGTCCCCCCTCTCCACGTCACTGATGAATCCAAAGGAACAGCAGGGCTGCTACAGTTTGGCACCAGCGCCGTCGCAGGAGCTGCCAGAATGATGTTGAGCACAACAGAGAACTGCCTTAGGGGCTCCGACTCCGGATTTTTCCTCAAGGTTGACTCCCGAACCCTTTCCCGTGACCGGGTGTACTGCAAGGCAGCGGAGATTTGAAATCAGGGTTTACCTTCCCCTAGATGGGCTACCTTCCCAGGTTGACGAGCCACCATCTACCCGAAGCATCTGGTTTTAAGGTGCCAGAGATCCGCCCTCGCCCCTTCTCCTATTAGTGAAAGCAGTTCCGCCGGGCTTAGAGACTAAACCACACGGGCAGGCTAGGAGTTGGACTTAGTTGTCAGAGGCTTTTCGAGACCCACGCCATAAGGAGCATTTTATGAGCACTGGGAGCTTAACCCCAGTGCCGCTCCTGGCTATGACAACCTTGGAACCAGGAGACTATGGTCCAATCAAAACCCCGATCAAATGCATTGGTCAAATTAAAGAGTGGATGTGCCAGAATTTTCTTCAGTTAAATGAAGACAAAACTGAAATAATAGTTTTTGGAGCCAAAGAAGAAAGACTCAAAGTTAGTACTCAGCTTCAATCAATGATGCTAAAAACCAACAGCCAAGCCAAAAATCTGCGTGTGGTTCTGGACTCAGACCTGAATTTTAACACCCACATTAAGACAGTAGTGAAATCAGCCTATTATAACTTAACCACTTGCGCTCCGTTGTTCCGCGGGCGGGCAAGTCTCTGCATCCTAGGGCGCACAAGGGCGCACGAGAGCGCACTCGTGCGCGCTCGGACGCATGATGCATGATAGAGATACTGATGGTGATGATGTAGGTGGTGTGGCCTCCAAGCGCCACTGAAAAAAAAAGCTGCAGTCACAGCCGCGAACAGATTAGTTCATCTGATTGACCTCTCATTCGACTAATAACAGCCTTGAATTGGGTTTCTGAAACCATGAAGAGCCAATGAATGAAAACCTAGGAAGGAGGACCCGCCTACTGTGAATGCAGGAGCTAACTGAAGCACAGAAATTCGGGCTGGTGAAGAGATATTTACTGTTGCAGCAGATGAAAACAAAGGACGCTGGATGAACCTGCTACAGACCCAGTCTCACCCAGCAGCATGGAGAACACCCACAAGTGGGACCTGCACTCATTCCAGCAGAATAGAGGTTTAGGATTCTCTTCCGTCATCATAGACCGACGGAGGCCGACGACAAAGATCGTAAATCATTCACCAAAACCGCAATATTGGAATTATGTTTTGATCGGGATCCACGAGCGGACCAGCGTCGCGTTCGTCTGACAATGGGGAAGAGAAGTTCGCCAGGACTCTGTTGCTGTGAAGAGGTAAGGTGTTATAAGCTAAATTATTATTTCTCCCTGAAAACTGTAATCCAAAAATGACTTTTGACCGATTGGTAAATTACAACTGTACTCCGCACGAAGTACGAAGTGCGTACGCTGCGATAAACGGTTCATTTGCCGTGTTCGGACCGTGAACGCCCCCCCCCCCCCCCGGCTGCAGAAGAGGAGCGGGGGGGGGGCGTTCACGGTCCGAACGCCCCCCAGTCCGCGGGGGGAAGCATATGAGTCTATTCCGTCATGTAGCGATGGCCGTCTTCTGTAGCGAGGGGGGGGGGACAACCCCCCCCCCCACACACACACAGTAGCGAGGGGGGGGGAGCCGCTGTGAAAACATGCAAGGAGTGTAATCCGTCATGTAGCGAGGGCCGAACTCCGTCTTTTGTAGCGGGGGGAGGGACAACCCCCCCCCCACACACACACAGACACAGCCTTGAATGTGACCTTTCATTAGAGCCCAAAATGAAGATTCTACATTGAATTATTCAAAAGTTACAGACGTTTTTCCAAACTGTGCCATTTGGCACAATTTGGTACAGTTCCAAAATGCCTGGGAACAACCTGAGAACAAAGCTCATTTTTTGTGGTATTGTTACCAAATTTGGATCTCAGCTTGATAACACTTGGTTCTACATTTCTGTTTTATTTTCCAGCCGGATCGGACAGCTGTGTGTTATTTACAAGCATTTGCATCCAAAAAAACACCGTGTTCAAATTTATTTTCTTCAAGTTCAGTATGTTTAGATGACTGTAACTCAGTGGCCGGAGCACGTAGAGAGATTATGGTTTTTTTGCCAAAAAATTCAAAGTGTTTTCTTTTAAATGAGACCAACCCCATGAAGATGCTGCAAAGGGTTGAATAACAGCTTTCGATTTACTTTGGGCACATTTTTTTTTGGCATTTTTAGGAAAATTGCCCGGTGTGCAAGGGGTTAAAGAACATAGCGAGGATTAAAGGTCTGATATCTCAGCAGGATCTAGAAAAACTTGTTCATGCATTTATCTTCCGTAAACTGGACTACTGTAATGCTGTCCTCACAGATCTCACTAAAAAGTCCATCAGACAGCTGCAGCTGATTCAGAACCCTGCAGCTCGAGTCCTCACTAAGACCAAGAAAGTAGGTCATATAACTCCAGTTCTCAAATCTTTACACTGACTTGCTGTCTGTCAAAGAATAGATTTCAAAATACTGCTGTTGGTTTATAAAGCTCTGAATGGTTTAGGGCCAAAATAGATTTCAAATCTGCTAGTCCATTATGAACCACCCAGAGCCCTCAGATCATCAGGGTCAGGCCTACTATCTGTGCCCAGAGTTAAAACCAAACATGGTCAGAATCAGAATCAGAATCAGAATCAGGTTTATTGCCATTGTTCATGTAGTACACAACTAGGAATTTGTCTCGGTACAATGCTGCAACATTAAACATGATAAGATAAGAGAAATAAACTATACATGTAATAAAGTGTAGGATAAGATTAAGTGATACTGGTCAACAGTTAAAATATATATTAGCCAGCAGCAGATACTGTGGAGAACTATATAGTGCAGTCGGTAATGCAGGAAGAAAACAGTGATGATTGACATGAGTCTGGTTGAGCTGCTGTACATGGTGCACGAGAGTCACTTAGTGTTCAGCAGTCTAATGGCAGAGGGGAAGAAGCTGTTCATGTGACGGGAGGTTTTAGTCTGGATGGACCGAAGTCTTCTACCAGAGGGGAGGGGGGCAAACAGTACATGACCAGGGTGTGAGGGATCGGCTATGATCCGGCCAGCACGCCTCCGGGTCCTGGAGATGTACAGATCCTGGAGAGATGGGAGCTTGCAGCCGATCACCTTCTCAGCAGTGCGCACGACGCGCTGCAGCCTTAGTCTGTCCCTGGCAGTGGCTCCTGCGTACCACACGGTTATGGAGGTGGTGAGGATGGACTCGATGATGGCTGTGTAGAACTGCACTAACATCTTGGTGGGTAGCTTGAGCTTCCTCAGCTGCCGCAGGAAGAACATCCTCTGCTGGGCTTTTTTGATGAGTGAGCTGATGGTCAGCTCCCATTTGAGGTCCCTGGTGATGGTAGTGCCTAGGAAGCGGAAGGAGTCAGCAGTGGTGATGGGAGAGCCTGAGAGGGTGAGGGGGGGCAGAGGAGTAGTGACTTTCCTGAAGTCTACAATCATCTCCACTGTCTTCAGAGCGTTCAGCTGCAGGTTGTTATTGCTGCACCAGGACGCCAGCTGGGCCACCTCTCTCCTGTAGGCGGACTCGTCGCCGTTGGAGATGAGCCCGATGAGGGTGGTGTCGTCCGCAAACTTGATCAACTTGACAGACTGGTGGCTGGAGGTGCAGGAGTTGGTGTAAAGGGAGAAGAGTAGGGGGGAAAGTACACAGCCCTGGGGTGATCCGGTGCTGATGCTAGTATAGTCTGAGACAGTCTGTCCCAGCCGCACATGCTGCCTCCGGTCCGTCAGGAAGTCGATGATCCACCTGCAGAGGGAGTCAGGCACGTTGAGCAGGGACAGCTTGTCCCGGAGCAGAGCGGGGCGGATGGTGTTGAATGCGGAGCTGAAGTCCACAAACAGGATCCTGGCGTAGGTTTGCGGGGAGTCCAGGTGCTGCAGGATGGAGTGGAGGGCCAGGTTGACTGCATCGTCTACAGACCTGTTGGCTCGGTAGGCAAACTGCAGCGGGTCCAGGAGAGGGGTGGTGATGGACTTGAGGTGGGACAGGACCAGGCGCTCAAAGGACTTCATGACTACAGAGGTGAGCGCTACAGGTCTGTAGTCATTAAGTCCAGTGATCCGTGGCTTCTTGGGGACAGGGATGATGGTGGAGGATTTGAGGCAGGACGGCACGTGGCATAACTTAAGGGAGGTGTTAAAAATGTCTGTGAATACAGGAGCCAGCTGTTTCGCACAGAGTCTCAGGGTGGAGGGAGACACGCCGTCTGGGCCGGGGGCCTTGCGCGGGTTCAGTCTGGAGAACTGCTTGAGCACATCCTGCTCACTGATGATAAGGGGAGGGGGGAGGTGGGGGGGGGGTGCCTTAAATGAAGTAGGGAATGTGGAGGCTGTGGAGCTGGAGGGAGGGGGGGAGTTGGACACAGATGACGAGGTGTCAAAACGGGCATAGTGTTGGGACAGTCTCTGACAAAGGGCTTTGTCATCCTGACCTTTAGGAGCCTGAGGCCGATAGTTGGTGATCTGCCTCAGTCCTCTCCACACGGAAGCCGAATCATTAGCAGTGAACTGCTGCTGGAGTCTCTCTGAGTACACAGATTTAGCCCTCTTCAGCTCTCTGTTAAACCGGTATTTAACCTCCCTGTAGCAGTCCCTGTCTCCACTTTTCAGCGCTGCTTCCTTCTCCTTCCTGATCTGTCTGAGCTTAGCTGTGAACCAGGGTTTGTCATTAGAGTAACTCACCCTGGTGCGTGATGGAAGAATGTTCTCTTCACAAAAGTGGATATATGAGTTCACAGTGTCCGTGTACTCATCCAGATCATGCGTGGCTCCTTTAAGCATGCCCCAGTCAGATATTTCCATGCACGTTTCCAGCTTCTCCTCAGCATCACTGGTCCGTATCTTCGTAGTGCTCACAACAGGTTTAGTGAGCTTCAATCTCTGTCTGTATGTGGGAATGAGGTGAACCATCACGTGATCAGATAATCCCAGCGCAGCTCGAGGAACAGCGCGATATGCGTCTTTCACTGTGGTGTAACAGTGATCCAGTGTGTTTAATCCTCTGGTGGGGCATTTAATAAACTGTTTGTAGCGGGGGAGATCGTGGCTCAGATTGCACTGATTAAAGTCGCCAGCCACAATAATCAGCGAGTCTGGAAAACTCCGCTCTGTGTGTTGAATGTGATCCGCGAGCACGCGCTGAGCTTCGCGCGTGTCCGCGTCGGGAGGGGCGTACACAGCGATCAGTATAAAAGAAGCAAACTCCCGTGGGGAATAAAAAGGCTTGCAGTTGATAACAAGAAATTCCAAGGCAGGAGAACAGTGTTTGGAAATTTCCGTTACATCAGAGCACCAGCTACAGTTGATGTAGAAGCAGACACCGCCTCCTGTGGTCTTGCCGGAAAGCTCTGTGTCACGATCAGCACGGAAGAGCTGGAAGCCGTCGAGGCGCAGCGCGCTGTCCGGTATATTTTCCCGGAGCCAGGTCTCAGTAAAGCAGAGGACAGCTGAGGAGGCGAGGTCCTTAAAACGCATCAGCAGTCTCAGTTCATCCACCTTGTTAGAGAGAGAGTTGGTATTGGACAGAAATATGCCAGGCAGCGCCGTTCGCGAGCCTCTCCTGCGAAGTCGCACGAGAGCGCCCGCTCGTCTTCCTCTCTTCCGCCGTCTCACTTTCCGAGCCAAACAATAAACCAGATCGGCGGCAGGGGCTAGAAAAACTGGGAGGAGGTCCGTGGGGGTCAAAGTCCTGATATTTAAAAGTTCTTCACGGGTATAAGTGCAAGCAGACACACAATTGACAAACAAAAACAAACAAAGAGCGCAGCGAAGCACCATGTCGACCGCTGTGGGCGCCATCTTGGGTGTTGAGGCAGCGTTTAGTGTTTATGCCCCTCACATATGGAACAAACTCCCAGAAAGCATCAGGGCTGCTGAAACTCTCAGCTGCTTTAAATCCAGGTTTAAAATTCTCCTATTTGCCGTGGCCTTTCAGTAGAACAATTGTTAATCTCCTACAATGCACTGTAAATTTTTATTTCTGTCGTATTCTATTTTAGCTTGTTTTTGTTTCTTTTTAATTTAGTTTTTAGTTTGCTTTCAAATTCTTATGTATTCCTTTTGTAACTAGTTGTAATGCGTTGATGTTTTTATGTAAAGCTCTTTGAATTGTCTTACACACAAAATGTGCTATACAAATAAACTTGCCATGCCTTACCAGACGGTTGAACATGGTGCAGCGAGAGCGCAAGAATCAGTTACCAGTTGCAAAAGAGTTTGTAACATGGAAGATAACAACACAGGGGGCTTTTGTACAGAGGATAACAACACAGAAGCATTACACTGAGGAGATAATGACATGAAAACTCTACCCTCAGAAACTTTAACCCCTGGGGAAGGCAACAGTGAACTCTTAAGCTCTGGGGATGGCAACAAAAAATTCTTGTATTCAGGAGATGATGATAACATAGGACCCTCATGCTGAGGAGGTGTCAATATGGAGCTTTCAGCCTCAGGAGATAACATGGAGCCCCCGACCTCAGGAGGTGTCAACATGGAATCCTCAACCTCAGAAGGTAACGATTACACAGGTACTTTAAACTCAGGAGATGATCACATAAACCTTTAAACTCAGGGAGTCCCAACTGAAAATCTCTAGGCTCTGGAGAAGATAGCATAAAAATTTTAAACCCAGGAGGAGACACCAGGGAGCCCTTAACTTCAGGAAATGAAAATATAGCCCCCTTACACTCAGGAAATAGTGGCCACACAGGTGCTTTAACCTCCGGAAGAAATGACAACACCGGTATTCTACACTCAGGGGAAAATACCATGGGAACTCACCGCTCTGGAAAAAATAATGCAAGAACCTCCTGCCCTGGAGAAAAAAAGTAGGAGTCCCCTGCTCTGAAGAAAATAAAGCACGAGCCATTTGTTCCAAGGAAAACAAAGTAAGAGCCCTTTGCTCTGATAAAAAAAAAAAAAAATAACTAGAAAAGCACTCGGAGAGCGCAGACCTCCGCCAAGCGCCACAATTCCCCCCATACAGTGTTTGTGTGTACGTTTTCAGATTCCGTGAGCATGTAAACATATGACTAGCAATAGGATTCACAATGATTATTTGTTTATTTGACAGGGACAGTGCAATAAACACACAATTAATCAATGACAATCAATCTGATAGTGATAGGATTAGTGGTTCAGTAGTAAAAGCATTGCCTCCTTGGCGGAGGTAATAAACTGAAGTGTTGCTGTTGTGTCCATCTCCTCCACTGACGGATGCAAATTGGGTAGACAGGTTGCCGTGGGTTTTATATTATATTGTAACGTGCTGCTCGACATGGCGACGTCCCACCGGGAGGTTTGAACTCACGCCTCCCGCTCTGGAGTCCCGCACTCTACCTGTGTCGCCAATAGGGTCAACCCACTTGGCAAGCCAAGTAGGGTGCTCATATTGAGTTCGCTACAATATTATTTTTTTGGGGGTTGCGCTCCGCGGCAAATGAGAATTTAGAAGCTTCGCCGGCAGAGAGCTCGTTTTTGCGCGGCGCCTATGGCTGGCCGGTGAATTTCTGCCAAATGCGCAGCTCCTATGGCTGGCCGGGGAATTTCTGCCAAAGAATCCGTCGGCAGACAGCTGCCTGTGTGAGGTTTTGCAGTTGCGCGCAAACACAGGCACGCTGGCGGGCCCAGGCCAGCAGTGTTTTCCGCGTCCTTTTGTGCCTAAAACGTTGAAGAACGCAGAGTTTGTGTTGCAGACACGACGACCAGCGCCCTCCATTGCGCCTGCGCACATGTTGAAAATGGCTGTATGTCACAGTGTTGAATGAAAAATGCTTTAAAAAATTCCTGTATCCAGACGGTGAACCGGATCACCCCCAAAATTTAAACAGTTCTTCCTTGTACCATTTCCAACAACGCCTGAAAGTTTCATGGAAATCCGTCCAAGATTTTTTGAGTTATCTTGCTAACCAACAGACAAACAGACAGACAGACAGACAGACAAACAAACACACAGACAAACCCTGGCAAAAACATAACCTCCTCCTGGCCTTTTCGGCCTGGCGGAGGTAATAAAGGAGTTCTTTGCTCTAGGGAATGAAACACAGGAAATTCTTGCTCAGAAGAAAACAACATAGAGGTTTTAAGCCCAGGAGATAACATAGGAACCCTTTGCCCAAAAGCAAACAGCATGGGGGTTTTAAACTCTGTAAATGGCATTGGAACTCTTTGGTCTGGAGACCACAAAGGAACTTCTTGCTCGCGGGACAACAACATTGGAGTTTTGTGCACAGGAAATAACACAGAAACTTCAAACTCGGAGGACAGTGATAACATTGGAACCTTCACCTCAGGAGAAAACATAAGAACTCTTTGTCCTGAAGAAAACAAAATAAGAGCCTCTTGCTCAGGAGAAAACAGAGTAGGGGGCCTTTGTTCAGAGGACAATAACATAGAGGTTCCAACTTCTGGAGAAAGCAACCCTAGGGGTTCTTGCTTAGCAGAAAACAACAAGGGGGTTTCAAACTCAGAAAATACACTGGGGTTACCAATATAGGAGTTTTTAGTCCAGAAGGAGGCAATGGCGGAACACCGACCTCAAGGACAGCAGATTTTAATATTAACTGGTCTGATAAAAAAGACAAACAGAAACTGAAAAGCCTCATGACTAAATTTAATTACCAACAAATGATCAAAGGACCCACCAGGATAACCAAACAATCTAGAACACTTATTGACATGGTATTTGCTAATAAACCAGAACGAATAACCAGAACCTATAATCTTGTAACTGGTCTCTCAGATCATAACATGGTTCTTGCTGTCAGAAAACTTACTAAAAAGTGACTACAGTATTTTGGGGGAGTCGATATTGACAAATTAAATTTTATTATTCCCAAATCAAAAACTGCGGAGTTTGAACATTACTTAGAGAATCAAAATTGGGAGCAGCTCATGTCAATATATGAAGTAGGTGATTGTTGTAATTTTATAACTGCAACAATTACAAAGTCCATAGAAAAATTTACAAAGCAAATTAAAAGTAGACAACAGAAGATTAACCTACCATGGTTAAATAATGAAATAAGAAAACTTATGAAGAGGCGAGACTCTGCATTGAAAACATCAACCTCTAAACTACAAAATGATCACCTTGTGTACAAAAGTTTAAGAAATAAAGTGGTACAAGAGCTGCGAAAATCAAAAGTATCTTATTACAATAAACTGATAGATCATGCAAAGGGTAACAACAGTTCCCTATGGAGGCATTTAAATAACTTAACTAATAAAAAAAAATGTTCAGAAGGGGGTAAAGGAACTTAGAATCAATGGCAAGACCATCGGTGACAAGGCTACATTGGCAAATGAATTTAATTCATATTCTGTGGACTCTGTGGAAGACTTAACAAAAAACTTTGTGCTGCCAAATGTGCTCAACAACACAAAATCAATACTTTCAACAGATTCTTTTCACATCGATGAGGTAAATGAGGAGTTAATTGCTGGTATTGTTAAAACACTGTCAAACTCAAAAACTAATGATATCTACAATATGAGCACTTCCTTTCTCAAAACGCACAGCAAAATATTAATCAAACCACTGACTCATCTCATTAATCTCTCCATTAGGTCTAGTACATTTCCATCTGGTTGGAAAAAAGCTGTCGTCATACCAGTTTATAAATCAGGCAGTAAAGACGATATATGCAATTACCGCCCAATCTCTGTTTTACCAGTCCTGTCTAAGGTTCTTGAAAAAGTTGTAGCTACACAGCTGATAGACTATTTACAAGACAGTCAACAGGATACTCAACAGAAACAGCAAATTGTTGCCTTATTGAAAATGTCAAACAGTCCTTGGACAGGGGTAATGTGGTAGGGGCTGTTTTTCTAGATCTCAAAAAGGCTTTCGATACTGTAAACCACAGTTTGCTTTTATCCAAAATGGTATCTTTTAACTTCTCTCCAGATACATTAGAATGGTTTGCATCTTATCTCCAGAATAGAGAACAGTGTGTAAAAGTTCACCAGGATAAACCCTTATTTTTAAACAACCGTATGGGTATCCCACAAGGGTCCATTCTTGGTCCTTTACTTTTCAGCATTTTTATTAATGACTTGCCACTACACTGCTCAGCTGCAACATGTCAACTTTATGCAGATGATGCAGTTATTTACACAGCTGCCAAGACTCCAGCACAGGCTGCAGATGTACTGTCTACAAGTATGGTTGATGTCCAAGAGTGGCTCTTCCAGAACCATCTATTGCTGAACCTTCAGAAAACAGTTTCAATGTGCTTTTCAATCAAAAAATGTAACCTGCAACGTTTTAAAGTTAATATACATGATCAAGACATCAGTTTAGTTACAGAATTCAAATACCTTGGCATTGTACTAGATCCTCAATTCAAATTTAATCTTCATATAAAGAAAATTTCTAAAACAGTAAAAAAAAATCTGAACTGCTTTAAATTAATTAGATATTACATACCATACCAAGCAGCTGTACTGTATATGCATTCTATGGTTTTTTTCTCATATATCATACTGTTTGACAGTCTGGGCTCAAGCAGCCCCTTCCACAATAAAACATATAGGTTCATTATATAATCAAACTCTAAAAATCTTGGATAAAAAGCCCATTAGGTGGCATCACTGTTATATTTAAAAAAAAAATACAATCTATTGAGTTTTGAGAGTTTCATTGACCTCTGTTTTCTGAAATTAATTTTCAAATGTTTCCATAAATCAGCGCCTGAGCCACTTGCTGGTTTCATCCAAAGACAGGACAGCAGCAGAGCCACCAGGAGTTCTGTTAACAATAACTGTAAAATATTCCACCGCAGAACCACATTTGGACAAACAGCTTTCTCTATAAAGGGCAGTCATATCTGGAACACAATGCCAAATGAAATTAAAATAATAACAGACTTTAAAACATTCACTACAAAGGTTAAAAACTGGCTGAAAAATAAGCAAGAATGTACCCATGTATGAAATGATTGTCTGCAGGGTGAGAGTGAATGAAGGGAAGGAATGAATGTGTTTGTTTATAGTGAGTGACGAAGGGAGGGAGGCCTGAAATAGGCAAATGTGAATCAGGTTTTTATATTGTGTATTTATAATCTTTTTTGCATTGATGTATGTGGTTATTGTTTATTCTGTTTTCATTTTTTCTTTTCCTTATCCTTCTTTCTTTTCACTTGTTTTCAAATCCAAGATGGCGCCCACAGCGGTCGACATGGTGCTTCGCTGCGCTCTTTGTTTGTTTTTGTTCGTCAATTGTGTGTCTGCTTGCACTTATACCCGTGAAGAACTTTTAAATATCAGGACTTTGACCCCCACGGACCTCCTCCCAGTTTTTCTAGCCCCTGCCGCCGATCTGGTTTATTGTTTGGCTCGGAAAGTGAGACGGCGGAAGAGAGGAAGACGAGCGGGCGCTCTCGTACGACTTCGCAGGAGAGGCTCGCGAACGGCGCTGCCTGGCATATTTCTGTCCAATACCAACTCTCTCTCTAACAAGGTGGATGAACTGAGACTGCTGATGCGTTTTAAGGACCTCGCCTCCTCAGCTGTCCTCTGCTTTACTGAGACCTGGCTCCGGGAAAATATACCGGACAGCGCGCTGCGCCTCGACGGCTTCCAGCTCTTCCGTGCTGATCGTGACACAGAGCTTTCCGGCAAGACCACAGGAGGCGGAGTCTGCTTCTACATCAACTGTAGCTGGTGCTCTGATGTAACGGAAATTTCCAAACACTGTTCTCCTGCCTTGGAATTTCTTGTTATCAACTGCAAGCCTTTTTATTCCCCACGGGAGTTTGCTTCTTTTATACTGATCGCTGTGTACGCCCCTCCCGACGTGGACACGCGCGAAGCTCAGCGCGTGCTCGCGGATCACATTCAACACACAGAGCGGAGTTTTCCAGACTCGCTGATTATTGTGGCTGGCGACTTTAATCAGTGCAATCTGAGCCACGATCTCCCCCGCTACAAACAGTTTATTAAATGCCCCACCAGAGGATTAAACACACTGGATCACTGTTACACCACAGTGAAAGACGCATATCGCGCTGTCCCTCGAGCTGCGCTGGGATTATCTGATCACGTGATGGTTCACCTCATTCCCACATACAGACAGAGATTGAAGCTCACTAAACCTGTTGTGAGCACTACGAAGATACGGACCAGTGATGCTGAGGAGAAGCTGGAAACGTGCATGGAAATATCTGACTGGGGCATGCTTAAAGGAGCCACGCATGATCTGGATGAGTACACGGACACTGTGAACTCATATATCCACTTTTGTGAAGAGAACATTCTTCCATCACGCACCAGGGTGAGTTACTCTAATGACAAACCCTGGTTCACAGCTAAGCTCAGACAGATCAGGAAGGAGAAGGAAGCAGCGCTGAAAAGTGGAGACAGGGACTGCTACAGGGAGGTTAAATACCGGTTTAACAGAGAGCTGAAGAGGGCTAAATCTGTGTACTCAGAGAGACTCCAGCAGCAGTTCACTGCTAATGATTCGGCTTCCGTGTGGAGAGGACTGAGGCAAATCACCAACTATCGGCCTCAGGCTCCTAAAGGTCAGGATGACAAAGCCCTTTGTCAGAGACTGTCCCAACACTATGCCCGTTTTGACACCTCGTCATCTGTGTCCAACTCCCCCCCTCCCTCCAGCTCCACAGCCTCCACATTCCCTACTTCATTTAAGGCACCCCCCCCCCCCACCTCCCCCCCTCCCCTTATCATCAGTGAGCAGGATGTGCTCAAACAGTTCTCCAGACTGAACCCGCGCAAGGCCCCCGGCCCAGACGGCGTGTCTCCCTCCACCCTGAGACTCTGTGCGAAACAGCTGGCTCCTGTATTCACAGACATTTTTAACACCTCCCTTAAGTTATGCCACGTGCCGTCCTGCCTCAAATCCTCCACCATCATCCCTGTCCCCAAGAAGCCACGGATCACTGGACTTAATGACTACAGACCTGTAGCGCTCACCTCTGTAGTCATGAAGTCCTTTGAGCGCCTGGTCCTGTCCCACCTCAAGTCCATCACCACCCCTCTCCTGGACCCGCTGCAGTTTGCCTACCGAGCCAACAGGTCTGTAGACGATGCAGTCAACCTGGCCCTCCACTCCATCCTGCAGCACCTGGACTCCCCGGGAACCTACGCCAGGATCCTGTTTGTGGACTTCAGCTCCGCATTCAACACCATCCGCCCCGCTCTGCTCCGGGACAAGCTGTCCCTGCTCAACGTGCCTGACTCCCTCTGCAGGTGGATCATCGACTTCCTGACGGACCGGAGGCAGCATGTGCGGCTGGGAAAGACTGTCTCAGACTATACTAGCATCAGCACCGGATCACCCCAGGGCTGTGTACTTTCCCCCCTACTCTTCTCCCTTTACACCAACTCCTGCACCTCCAGCCACCAGTCTGTCAAGTTGATCAAGTTTGCGGACGACACCACCCTCATCGGGCTCATCTCCAACGGCGACGAGTCCGCCTACAGGAGAGAGGTGGCCCAGCTGGCGTCCTGGTGCAGCAATAACAACCTGCAGCTGAACGCTCTGAAGACAGTGGAGATGATTGTAGACTTCAGGAAAGTCACTACTCCTCTGCCCCCCCTCACCCTCTCAGGCTCTCCCATCACCACTGCTGATTCCTTCCGCTTCCTAGGCACTACCATCACCAGGGACCTCAAATGGGAGCTGACCATCAGCTCACTCATCAAAAAAGCCCAGCAGAGGATGTTCTTCCTGCGGCAGCTGAGGAAGCTCAAGCTACCCACCAAGATGTTAGTGCAGTTCTACACAGCCATCATCGAGTCCATCCTCACCACCTCCATAACCGTGTGGTACGCAGGAGCCACTGCCAGGGACAGACTAAGGCTGCAGCGCGTCGTGCGCACTGCTGAGAAGGTGATCGGCTGCAAGCTCCCATCTCTCCAGGATCTGTACATCTCCAGGACCCGGAGGCGTGCTGGCCGGATCATAGCCGATCCCTCACACCCTGGTCATGTACTGTTTGCCCCCCTCCCCTCTGGTAGAAGACTTCGGTCCATCCAGACTAAAACCTCCCGTCACATGAACAGCTTCTTCCCCTCTGCCATTAGACTGCTGAACACTAAGTGACTCTCGTGCACCATGTACAGCAGCTCAACCAGACTCATGTCAATCATCACTGTTTTCTTCCTGCATTACCGACTGCACTATATAGTTCTCCACAGTATCTGCTGCTGGCTAATATATATTTTAACTGTTGACCAGTATCACTTAATCTTATCCTACACTTTATTACATGTATAGTTTATTTCTCTTATCTTATCATGTTTAATGTTGCAGCATTGTACCGAGACAAATTCCTAGTTTGTGTACTACATGAACAATGGCAATAAACCTGATTCTGATTCTGATTCTGATTCTGTTTCTTCTTTCTAAAGCCCATCCAGGGACAAGAGTTGCAAATTAGCTAATAGCTATACACTCTTTGTGCAACACATTAGATTGATTGTCATTTGATTAATTGTCTATGTTTATTGCACTGTCCCTGTCAAATAAAAACTATCCAATCCAATCCAATTGAGACCCCCCCGGCCCCTGAAACAACAGGAGGCGGTCCACTGACCCCAGGAACTGTGACAGGTGGAGCGGACTACTCACCTTCAGGAACTGCAATGGGTGGAGCGGACTGCTTGCCCTCAGGAACTGCGATGGGTGGAGTGGGCCGCTCAACCTCTTGGATGGTAGGTGGGGCGTGGTCCTCCTGCGGCTCCATCCTCAATACGGCCACCTCAGACGAGGAGGGGGAACAGGAGGTCAGTGAGGTGACACCACAGTTATTAACAGCAGAGACTGGTGGGGAGAAGCCAAAAACTGGTGGGATCTGTGCTTGGGTTCCCCCAGCATGAGTAAGGCAAGTTCTTTCTGTAATAGTGGTAGAAAATGAATGAAAAGGTACTTGACTTAACTCCTGGTCTCCTGCTGCCAGGGTGACCACCTCAGAGTGCGTAACTGGAGCTGGAGTGTGCCCCTCCGGCTGGGCAGGAACAGGAGTGTGCCCCTCAGGCTGAGCTGGAACTGGAAGGTGCACCTTGGGCTGAGCAGGAACTTGGTGAGGAGACATGCGTAACAGGACCAGGGAACGTCTCACAGACAGCATTGTGTCCTGTAATGCTGAAACCAGGAAATGCTCTGTCGTCGGCACAAATCTCAGCAAACGGGAAAGGCCCCCCCCCCCCTTTCCCGAATGTGGCTGCAGAGCTGGGGAGAGGTGAGCTGGAACAGGTGGGTAAAGAGAGGCTGAAATTGGGGCTGCAGCTGGAGAGGAGACCCCTGTCTCCGGCGAGTTGAAGGCAGACGGTTCCTCCACCTCTAGTGTGAAGGAGAGGTGGAGGAGTCATCCACTGTAGGAACTCGTGAAAGAAAGCAGAAATATTCTCCCTTAGAGGGGGCTTCCCTGCCACTAGCTGATGAGCCCGCTCCCATGCCATGTATCTCCATACCACATTCTGCCTTCGCTCCATTCGCAGGCAAAGTTTGTAGCACTTTCCCAGCTTCCTGATGAGGTCTCACAGCACCTCGGGGTGGGCATCCATGTGATTGGATGAGGCAGCCATGGTGTGGCGCCAATCCCTTCACCATTCACACACACATTCACAACTAGGGACACTTTAGACTCTCCAGTTAACCTAACCTGCATGTTTTTGGCTTGTGGGAGGAAATCGGAGTGCCCAGGGTAAACCCACGCAGACACAAGGAGAACATGCAAACTCCACACAGAAGGATCACTGATGGTCAGGGGGTGGGATTGAACCCACGACCTTCTTACTGTGCTGCCACAGTGCTAACCACTAATTTTATTTTTAAAATATTTTTTTTTAAAAAGCATAATTATTAATATTAATTCAGAATGGTTTGAAATGTTTCACATTTATGTGTAATGAATATTGAGAGTTTCTTAAATAATCTTGCAAAAAATGATGTTTTTCCAAACATTAATTGATTGAAATACAGTAGCAGTTTCTGGTATAAACAGTAATTGATTGAAATACAGTAGCAGTTTCTGGTATAAACAGTAAACATGTAATATTCTTATTTAGCTTCCAGCCTGTTATCTTCACAGCTGCTCTGACTGCTGACCCTCAGGTTCACCACCGTGGACCTCTGAGAGACTAAAGGCCCTTTTCCACTAGGGTCACTTCGGCCCATTTCGGTACAGAACAGTACAGTTCATGTCCACTGCACATGGAGTCCCACTTGACATGGTGGGAATAGTTACAGGGAGGTGGCGCAACCCTTTCCCTTCCATTACGTAAAACAAGCATAATGTTACGCAAAACACAAGCTGGCAGGATACGAGGCATCTGCGTTCTCTGGTTTTTTTTTTGCCAGAATATAGGCAAAAAAGTCCGAGTTCCACCCTATGCAGGACATACTGGATGCACTGAGGAGCTCATTTAGCAGCAGACTACATCATCCCAGGTGCACAACCGAGAGGTTTCGTAGGTCCTTCCTACCAACGGCTGTCAGACTGTACAACCTAAGCAGGGCTGCTCGCAGAGATAGCAAAAAGACGTAACAAACTAATAGTTGTTTTTTTTTTGAATGCAAAAGATGCAATAGACTTACACAATGGTCCTCTCCGGCATACAACTAGGAACATACCGGTCGCTATGGAGGGTGAGAATATGTATGGGCACATAATCATACCATGTAGGATAACTAAATAGACGGTTATGCTGTTTCATCCCACCTAGCAACAATGCTCTGCACTGTGTGTGTTTATATATTTACATATTTATTCCATCTAGCTACAATGCTCTGCACTGGGTGTGTTTATATTTATATATCTATATATTTATTCCATCTAGCTACAATGCTCAGCACTGGGTGTGTTTATATTTATATATCTATATATTTATTCCATCTAGCTACAATGCTCCGCACTGTGTTTTTATATATCTACATATTATTCCATCTAGCTACATTGCTCCGCACTGTGTGTGTTTATATACTTGCATATTTATTCCACCTAGCTGCAATGCTCCGTACTGTGGGTGTTTATATATTTACATATTTATTCCATCTAGCTACAATGCTCTGCACTGTGTTCATATATTCATATATTTATTCCATCCAGCTACAATGCTCTGCACTGTGTGTCTGTGTGTGTGTGTGTGTATATATATATTTTATAGTAATATGTACATATGTATATTAGCTGCTCTTGCTTGCTTGTTTTTTTTTTTCTTGCCTTCTGATTGTTGCTCTGAGTGTTGCTATCCCTGTGCTGTTGCAATCCTGGAATTTCCCCGTTGTGGGACTAATAAAGGCTTATCTTATCTTATCTTAAAAAAGGAGAACAGAAGGCAAAGGCGGTGATACGACACACTCTGGAAAAGTACTGGAGCATTTAAGAAACCATAGAGCAATATAAAGGGGAAGATATGTGGATACGAACTACATCATGTATGATGGTAAGCTAATGATTGCTAATGCTACTTTGCTTTTAAGTCCGCCGTACAACATTGTAATGTCAGCAAGTTATTGCGATTAGGTACTAAAATATGTATTCTCTGTGTGTGTGTTTCAGGTGGCTCTCTTGTGGCAAAAATATCGCTTCAAACAGTCGGTCTGAACGTTCAACACAGTGATGTCACCCCAGCTTCACGAACGCGAAGTGGTTACAGAACTGCAGAATGTCTGTAGAATTGTTTAGCTTTCTGTGCAACAAATTCCTCTGATCTGTGTCAAAATCATGGAGAGACTGTTGAGACGTCATGGGATTTACTTGCTCCAGCCAGCGGTGTCATGGCAAAACATGATCAGCTGCCAAACTTGATCGCCAGGTGCCATATTGTAGTATATGAGCCGTAAAATATGTATTTCAACAGGTAAACAGTACTGAGTTAGGTATAAGATATATTTAACAATTATGATGCATTCTAGGCCAGAACAAATGGCTCTAGGATTAAAAGCAATTAAAATAATGCAGTCACAAGGTTACATGGAGAAATACATGGATTAACTGGATATACTGTATATCATATTGAGTATTGCTGACTACATGTAGATACTGTACGTCAGAATCTGAAAACTCAGAGTGATCGTATGTCAGTTCGTTACCTCAATTAAGATTCATGACACAGAATATTAGTTCTCATATATATTTACTGCAGGAGTGCATACCTTTAACAGAATTTTCAGCACTGAAGAGTTTAACAATTCAGAGACTTTTTATACATCGTCAGTCATATAATCACAAGAGAACATCTGCTGAATGTCATAATATCATATACAGTCATAACAGGAATATGCAAAGATCAGCCCGAAAGGAGAACAACATGACCTTGCCATAACCTTGCAGGTGTGCTAAGTCCAGACTCCAAGTTAATCATAGCCACAGCATTTCATAGGAAAACAAGATTAATTTTCCCTTATTCCCAGACCCCTTATCACGTACATAGTTTTGTCTAGTGAGACAGTTTTATTTCTCAAACTAAGCACATCTTAGTTTTGCACATGAAGGACATTCAGTAAGTCTTCTCAATATCCAAAAATGAAACAGTGTGTAATGAACTTTTGGTTTATAAAAGATGATAATATGCATACAATATACACTTGAGTATATAAAATGGATATAAAATGATAACATGTATATACAATTTTCTGACATTTCCCTCCTGTTTATCATTTTATCACCTTTTGTATTTTATTTAGGGATGCCTTTATTCGTTCACTTCATTTTGAAGTGAACTGTGAAAGGGTGTGCAAAAAGGGTCAGCAACATTTGCATTGTTTGAGGAAACTTGCACGCTTCCAAACTGACCTAACCATAATGACAATGTTTTATCGGGCTTTTATTGAATCTGTTTTATCCTTTTCTTTAGTGTCATGGTTTGGTCAGATAAAACTGAAACAGAGGAAATCCTTGGATCAGGTAGTTAGATGGTCCAGTCGTTTGCTTGGCGAGTCACAGCTGAGCCTGACATCCCTGTACACCAGACAAGTACAGAGGATGGCTACCTCCATTTTAAATGATGACTCCCACCCTTTGAACTGCCACTTTCAGCTTCTTCCCTCAAGACGGAGGTTTGCTGTCCCAAAAAGTAGAACCCAGCGCTACAAAAACAGTTTTGTCCCTGCTGCTGTCAAAGAGTTGAACAAGCTGTAAAAATATATTGTACATAATTTAGGTACCTATTTATTAACTTCATTTTATATTTACTTATTTCTGTAGGATGTCACTTGGGTTCTAAATATTTTATTGGGTTTTAGACCTTTGAGTTTTTTAACTTCTGACTAGTTTTTAACTTTTAATATGACCCTTCTCTCTTACCTCTGGTTTCTCCCTCATCTCTTTGTCTTTTTATACCCTGATTGATGGAGCCTTGAGTATTTTTTATCATGTTTATAGTCAGCTTCATGTGTGCCTGTGTTTGTGTTTATGTTGAATGTAATTAGTGGCTTGTAAATATGGATGTCACCAGACTGCAAAACAAATCTACCTATGGGTACAAATAAAGTAACCTGAACCTGAACCATCAAAAACATGTAACTTCTCTCAATTTTCTATATGCCCGTCATTTGCATCATATTCCAATTACACAGGAGATTAATCACAGTCATCACAGTCCTCTTTGTGGTCATAATCATCATCAGTTTTTGAAAGAGCTTCATATTGTCCTTTACACTCAAGTTTTAGCATAGCAGTTTGCAACAGAAAAGTATGGTGTGTAATAGATTGTCCAATCATAGATCTTATGCAGGGAATAACACACATAAAAAGCACACAGAATAAGATTAATATCACAATCAATGGGGTTAACCATTTCAAAAGGATCTGCCACCAAGTTCCATTTTGAAACTAGACCCAGGGACTCCAACCTTTATCTTCGTCTAAAGTATGTTGTAAGTGCAAAATATCATTTAAATGGCTAATAACATGAGAGGGGTTCTCATATTGATCCGGGATATACGTGCAGCACTCTTGGCCAATAATATGACATACTCCTCCTTGTGCAGCTAATGTTAAATCTAGGGCCATTCTATTTTGCAATGTCATCATTCTTGAGAATTTTTGTTCTTCATTTAAATCTGTGAAACCTTGTTCCATTAATACAGTTAGATTTTCCATTGTCCATGCTAATGTATTTATGTGATGTATAGCTAGAGCACTGCCATACATTGGAAAAAGGGTACCCATAACACCTTTAAAATCACTAATCCTTTGTTTTCCAGATAGTTTACCGACTAACTGTTGCATGTCTATTTTTGTGCTTCTTTTTGCCCTGGTGTGTATTTCAGTTTGTTCAGGATGATAATAATGGGAGTAAGATGTTTTCATTTTATGTGTAAGGTTTGACCTCATGCTAATGTGTGGGAACAATATAGCCATGTAGCACCTGCCACACCATCCTGGAGGAAGCAATGAGTAAACATTAGATCCACAAACCAAACATGGTTTTCTAAACAGCCATATCCATCATCATTTGGCCAAAAAACAGTAGGATTATTGCTACAGTTAAAAGTACAATTTTTGCTTTTTAGGGTGAAATTTCCAGCAGCAATATAGGGAAAATGAAATGCATTTCTACAAACAGAATCATGATATCTGCACTCCACAGGTCACTTCCTTTGTATCATTGCATCTTGGTGAAAAACCCAGGTTGAAATTGTTTTTGCTACAGTTTTTGTGAAAACAGATTGGTGAAGTAAACAGTGTAGGATTTACTTTCATTAAAGGCTTCTTAACTGCAAGCAAAGAAGTTCCAATCCCAGTAGTATTGAATATTCTTATCTTAGACCCAGTGTAATCAGTAACAGTAACATTCAGTCTATTAAGATACCTTTCTGACAAATTCCCCACCAACCAATGTCCAACATTATTGCTTGTATTAAGTAGACTGAGACGAGAGTTCATCGCTATTGTCGTTCCGGCCGTTTCCTCTTCACTTAGTGGAACAGGGATCATGGGTATTGCAGTCTTGTGTGAATGGGGTAGCAATGAACACACATAGCAAGAAGTATTGATTCCCAGTCCTCTCACCGAAACCACCATTGTCTGGTACCACAGGTTATGCGTATAATCCACATATTGTCCACTGTCTGTGTATCGTGGGCTCCTTGTCCTTGAATCAGAAAGAGACCACCACCCCACTGTCATGAGAAGTGTGGAACACAGAGTCATCAGCACTTTTGGTGCCATGTTTTCACCTGAGAGAGTACCCATCCGGGCCCCTATCTTCACCAGTTTGAGACGACCTCGCTAAACCGAGGGGGCGCCCTAGGCCCCACGCATGGGACATGCGTATCCCCTTTGTAGCTGGACTTTTGCTCAGGGAAACAAGTCAGTTCACTTACAGGCACCCGTAGTCTTTTAACGTGTGAAAGGTGAATCCAAGATGATCGTTCAGCAATGTGTATTGCAGTGGGGGTGGTTAACAGTACATGGAATGGTCCAAGCCACCTTACTGAGTTCCAGTGTTGACGATGGTGGTTCTTTATGAAGACATAGTCTCCAGGTTGCAACGGGTTATCCGCTTCTTTCTGTGGAGCAGAGAGAGCTCTGACAGAATCAATGTATTCTTTTGTGTTTAAGCATTCTCTGAGATGTTCACTAAGATTTGTGTATTTGTTAGGCGTGGTTAGTGGTGAGAGGTCAGGCAATGCATAAGGACGGTGGAAAGCACATTCAAAGGGTGATAATCCTGTCTTTGTGTCTGGTATAGAGTTAATCATTAGTTTGATTGTACCATTTTTCTTTTTACAAAGCCTGTACTTTGTGGGTGGTAGGCACTATGAAATTTGATCTTACTTCTTACAGCTTGGATTAAGTCTTGAACTGTTTGTGCTGTAAAATGAGTTCCATTATCTGCATAAATCAGTTCTGGAATCCCAACGGCGGGAAAAACATGATTCACTAGAGTTTTACACACAAATGCGGCATTTGCTGAGGATGTGGGATGGATTTCTGTCCACTTTGTGAGGGTGTCAATCAACACCAAGCAATATTGTAGCTTTCCATTGCTCCTTGAGCATTATTTTATAAACAAACTAGAAAAGCACTCGGAGAGCGCAGACCTTCGCCAAGCGCCACAGTTCCCCCCATACAGTATTTGTGTGTACATTTTCAGATTCCTTGACCATGAAAACATATGACTAGCAATTGGATTCACAATGATAGGATTAGTGGTTCAGTAGTTATTCACGAAAATCGCATTTTGCGTAATGGCGGTTTTCACCACAGTTCCCCCCATACAGTGTTTGTGTGTACGTTTTCAGATTCCTTGACCATGAAAACATATGACTAGCAATTGGATTCACAATGATAGGATTAGTGGTTCAGTAGTTATTCACGAAAATGGCATTTTGCGTAATGGCGGTTTTCGCCACAGTTCCCCCCATACAGTGTTTGTGTGTACGTTTTCAGATTCCTTGACCATGAAAACATATGACAAGCAATTGGATTGACAATGATAGGATTAGTGGTTCAGTAGTTATTCACAAAAATGGTATTTTGCGTAATGGCGGTTTTCTTGTGGACGGTGGTCTGGATCACCACCAAAATCTAATCATCTGTAGGATACTCCATTTCTGACAATCTGTGAAAATTTCATGAAAATCCGTCCATAACTTTTTGAGTTATCTTGCTAACAAACAAATAGACAAACAGATAAACCAACGCCAATGATCACATAACCTCCTTGGTGGAGGTAATGATGTACTTTTGGCATGTTTTTGTTACTTCTTTCAAAATGTTAGGACAGTTTTTCCAACATCCTCATCATTCCCTCCTGTTGGCACATTGATAGTCCATGTGCCACCAGGGCAGCCCATTTGTATAACGTGGGTGGCAGAACAATTTTTCCATCAGGCAAGCCACATGTAACAGGAGGGAGGTCCATATTATTTTAACAGTCTTTTAAAACATCAACATCAACATTATTAATAAAACAGACGGTTCCTAAAAGATCAATAGCAGTACGGTGAGCAGCGATATCAGCCAAGCCATTACTGCAGCTAAACAAGCCAGTGCCATTAGTGTGGGCAGGGCAGTGAATAACTGCCACATAACGTGGTAGCATCAAAACATTACATAGCTGCAATAATTGCTATCGATATTTTACTGGTTTTCCTGTGGAGGTGACAAACCCCCGCAGGTTCAAAGTAGCAGTATGCAGGTGGCATGCGTTATAAGCATATTTACTGTCTGTACAGATAGTTACATTCAGGTTAGTAGCTCATGTAAGTGCTGTAATCAAAGTCAATAGTTCAGCCATTGGAGGTGATGCAGGTTGTGGAATTTTTTACACAATCAGGACCACAGACAATGTTGTCACAGCATAAGCAGTGGATGTTGACCCATCAGGCTTTTTTTTTTTTAAAGATGAGCCATCAGTAAATAGTCATAAGGAATTTGATACAAGCTTAATGTGTGGCTGTGATAACAAGGTTATAGTGTACGACAACAGTCTAGCTGGTGACAATATGGAATGGTTGTCCTGCTGCAAAACCCCCTCCACAGCGTGGGGAATGTGTAGGATAATAGAGGGCATGATCTTATTATTCGTATTATCCCATGAATAATAAGAAAGTGGTCTGTATTGCCCAGCATGTATTTGAGTTATAACTGCAGCCATATGTTTATCCTGGGCATCACAGAAAAACAGAAAATGAAATGAAATAAAAGTCCTGTCCTAATTTAGCAAGGCTAACACACATGAGCATCAATAAGCTCTTTATGTTCAGCCCTCAATTCTAAGTTGGAGGCTGGTGTAACGTTTGCATTTTTCAAAATGTCATACACTGTAGCAGTTGTTTTCCCCTTCTTTTTCCCCCCTCCTCTTTAGAGAGAAAATGACACTTCACTTATTTAGATGAAATCTATTTAGCTTGAAGAAATCATCTTTTAATTTAAAAATCTTTTAGAAAGGATAAAACAAGTCATTAGTCTGTATTAATAGAAGAAAACAAAAATAATCTCAGGTTTCTTTTCAGCACTGTAGCCAGGCTGTCAGGGCTCTGTCCCCCGATTGCTGGACTTTCTGCAAGTATGGGGGGTGCAAGTGTGGGGGTTGCCCCTATATTTCAAAGTGCAATGAGGTGTTTGTTGTTGTGAAATAGTGCTTATGTAAATAAAGTTGAATTGAATTCATTATCAATCATTTATTGATAATTTTTATGCATTATCTATTTTTCTGAGGATTACTAATTATTTGCTAATTAATTTCTTTGATACCCCCTGCTTTGATACATCCCTGTATCCCATGCAGCAAAGTTACAGGGTATTTGCTTGATTCTTTTACTGAAAGGAAGTGTGTTATCATTTTTAATTTAGATAAAAATGTGTGGGTAGCCCAGTTCCTCCAAAAATAAGATTTCAATAATCATAGCTTCTTTTGTGACTTCTCTTGAACTAGTTTACAGATTCCATTTAAGAAAAACAAAATAACTATCTGTGCATTTTCGATATGCTTCAGCATTGATAAATAAGATCAGTTTGTCCAGTTGAACACAGATGGGTTGAATTTGAATAAATGAATAAAGATTGCGTCACACTCTTTCAGTCAACGGAAAGGTGGACGTTTTGCCTAATTAGAATTTGATTTAAATTTTTACCAGGAATGCCTCATTTTATATATTCCTTGGTAAATTATGGGGTGAATGTAGTTTACCCTGACCCAGCTTGGCCACCGCCAAATCAGGAAAAACACATTCCTCATTACTGTCACATTTCTGAAATATGATGTTACCGCACCATTATGTGGCGAGTAATATCAGTATAAAATCATATAAACATTACATTTGTAAAGTCAAAGTCATTTGAATCAGTACACCTTATGTTATCTACAATGTCATACAAAGTTATACTTGGCTTCAAAAAATGCTTATCAATTTAAGGATCCTTTCTCCAAGACCTTTGTTTGATAATCCATAGCCTCTGGCAAATCATATGCATAGACATATTAATTATCAATCTCTTTTGAACCTCTGTGCTCTAAATCATGTGATATAGGGTAAACATAAAACCTTCAGTGATTAGGCATTATTAAATGACATCATAATATGATCATAGTATGGCCTGTAGTCACGTTGTCACACGTCAGTCCTTTTTCCTATAAAGTGCACTGTCATGTTTCAGTCAAAGAAAAAAAGCTCATTAATGTGTCAAAATTGCTTTAAAAATATGTAAACAATTTATCACGTACGCAACATTAATTACTGACATAATGCAGGGCTCAGGAGACACACACGCAGGCTCAGAATAGGTTTAACAGTTTATTGAACAACAAGTGTGTGTGTGGTTGTGTGTCTGTGATGTGTGGATGTATTGGTGGTGGCGTGTGCGTCAGGCATGGGGGCAGGAGGCCGTTCAGCCGGACAACCCTATGGGAGAAGCAGAGGGAGAAGGGTAACGGGCACCACACCGATACAGGAGATAGTAGCAATAACAGCTGGCTTACTTGGTTTGGGCAGGTGGCTGGCGTAGCAAGGGCGTAGCCCGGTAGACAGTGACCTGGTGCGCCTGATGCAACAGCGAGGAGATGACGGCTGGAGAATGTTGTCCGCCGCCGGGGAATCCACCTGTGCACAGGGGAGGAGAACTGGAAGAAGAAGGTAAGGATGCTTACTTGCGATCTTGCTTAGTAGAAGGGAGTTCCTTGCAGCAAGAGTAGCCGATGTGATCAGACGGCTTCAGGCCGAAGCCCAGGGCGAGGCGGCTTAAATCCCTTGCCGCTGACGAGGCGCAGGTGTGCGTGCAGCTGGCGCCGCTGACGAGCAGCAAGGCATGACAGTACTCCCCCCTCTAGCAGCGCCTCCTGGCGATGGTTTCTCTGGGTGCACTCGGTGGAACTCAGTAATGAGGGATGGATCCAACACAAACGACGAGGGTACCCATTGCCGATGTTCAGGTCCATAGCCCTCCCAGTCCACCAAGTACTGCAACCCGCGACCCCAGCGCCGGGAGTCCAGGATGGAAGAGACAGGCCAGGCCGGATGACCATCAATCATCCGGGGTGTGGGCTGCGCAGCAGGAGGAGGGCAAAGGGGGTCGGAGACTGCCAGCTTCACCTTGGATACGTGGAAGGTGGGATGAATGCGGAGGGAGGGGGGAATAGCCACATGCACAGCCACCGGGTTTATAATCCTGGTAATGGGGTATGGGCCCATGAAACGCTGTGCCAGCTTCCTCCTCTCACCCTTCAAAACGATGTCCTGGGTAGACACGTAGACACGCTGGCCTACCTGGTAGGCTGGGGCAGGTCTCCTGTGCCGGTCCGCCGTAGATTTGTTGTGCTCCACCGTGCGTAAAAGCGCATTGCGCGCCAACGCCCAAATGGAGCGGCACCGCCTGAGGTGCGCCTGAACTGAGGGGACAGTTACCTCACTCTCCTGCGTAGGGAACAGAGGGGGGTCGTAGCCCAGGGACGCCTTGAAAGGGGACATCCCAGCGGCAGAAGAGCGGGCGGTGTTATGGGCATACTCAACCCAGGCGAGATGGTTGCTCCAGGACGCAGGCTTGGATGTAGTGACGCAGCGGAGCGCAGCCTCCAGCTCCTGATTGGTCCGCTCACACTGCCCGTTGGTTTGGGGGTGATGGCCGGAGGAGAGGCTTACCTTGGCTCCCAGAGCGTTGCAGAAGAATCTCCAAACCTCTGAGGAAAACTGGGGGCCCCGGTCCGAGACCACGTCCACCGGAATCCCGTGCAGCCTGACCACATGCTGGATAAGGAGGTCCGCTGTCTCCAAGGCAGATGGAAGCCCTCGTAATGGGATGAAGTGGGCGGCCTTGGAGAAACGATCAACAATGGTCAGGACTGTGTCGAAGGTGTTAGAGACCGGTGACAAAATCCATGGCGATATGCGACCAGGGCCTGCCAGGGATGGGCAGAGGCTGGAGCAAACCCGCTGGAGGGGCATTTCCTGATTTGCTGGTGGCGCAGACGGGGCAGGCCCGGACGTAGCGGGCAGCGTCCTTCCGCAGGCCCGGCCACCAGAAGGATCGTAGAAGAAGGTCAATCATCCGAGAGGACCCAGGGTGGCAGGTGAGCTTAGAAGTGTGCAGCCAGTGGATAACCTCCCCCCGGACCGTGGACGGCACAAAAAGCCTCCCCTCTGGTCCGCCGCCAGGGTCTGGTTCCGATTCCTGCGCCTTCCGGATCTTACTCTCGATGTCCCAAGTGACGGCTCCCATGATGCACGACCTGGGCAAGATGGTGTGGGCTGCGTCCTCAGACGCCTCAGGGGCAAATTGCCTAGAGAGGGCGTCAGGCAGGCCGTTCTTGGAGCCAGGCCTGAAGGTGATGTTGAAGCAGAACCTGGCGAAGAACAAGGACCAGCGCGCCTGGCGGGCGTTCAGACGCTTGGTAGATCTTAAATACTCCAAGTTCTTGTGGTCGGTGAGAACCACGAACGGCAGGGCCGCCCCCTCTAGCCAGTGACGCCACTCCTGCAGCGCGAGCTTGATGGCGAGGAGCTCTCTGTCCCCCACGTCGTAATTCCGTTCCGCCGGGGACAAGCGCCGAGAGAAGAAGGCGCAGGGCCGTTTGATCCCGTCGTCAGGAGACCGCTGAGATAACACCGCCCCCACCCCTGTGTCCGAAGCGTCCACCTCCACGATGCATTGCAGCGAGGGATTAACTTGGCTGAGGACCCGGGAGGAGGAGAACTCCGCCTTCAGTGCCTGGAAAGCAGCTGCGGCCTCTTCAGTCCACCGGAACGGGACCTTAGGAGACGTGAGGCGGGTCAGAGGGCCGACGATGGTACCAAAGTTTGGGACAAAGCAGCGGTAGAAGTTGGTAAACCCAATAAACTGCTGTACCTGTTTCCTAGACGTAGGAGTGGGCCATTCCACCACCGCTTTCACCTTAGCTGGGTCCGGGAGCACCTGGTCGTGGGAGATGACGAACCCGAGGAAGGACGTAGTCTTAGCGTAAAACTCACACTTCTCAGCCTTGACATACAACCGGTTCTCCAGCAGCCTCTGGAGGACCCGCCTCACATGGACCCGGTGCTCGTCCCTGGATCTGGAGAAGATGAGGATGTTATCCAGGTAGACGAACATGAACAGGCCGATGAAGTCCCGGAGGATGTCATTTATAAGGCGCTGAAAGACGGCTGGAGCGTTGGTCAACCCGAACGGCATAACCAGGTACTCGAAATGGCCGTTCGGGGTACGGAAGGCTGTCTTCCACTCGTCTCCCTCCCAGATCCGGACGAGGTGGTATGCGCTGCGAAGATCCAGCTTGGTGAACCAAGTCGCCCCCTGGAGGGAGTGGAAGGCGGTGTCCATTAGGGGCAAGGTGTAGCGGTCCTTCTCCGTGATGTCATTCAGGGCGCGATAGTCAATGCAAGGATGGAGGGAGCCGTCCTTCTTGCCCACGAAGAAGAACCCAGCGCCTAATGGTGATGACGAGGGACGGATGATACCAGCACTCAGCGATTCCTTAAGATACGAATTCATAGCCTCCTTCTCCGGCGCAGACAGGCTGTAGAGTCGCCCCGAGGGTAAGGGTGCCCCCTGGCGGATGTTTATAGCACAGTCGTAGGGCCTGTGCGGAGGAAGAGACATCGCCTTGGATTTGCTGAATACCATACCCAGGTCGTGGAACTCCGATGGCACCAGGGTGAGATCCGGAGGCGCGGCGTCCTTGGGAGTTGAAGGCGAGGACGGGGCGCAGGCAGCGGATTGGAGGCAGGTGCTCATACAGAAGGAGCTCCAGGCGGACTCTCTGCCAGACCTCCAGTCCAGGACAGGGCTGTGGAGGCGGAGCCATGGGTATCCGAGGATGACGGGAGATACTGAGTTTGGTAAGACGAAAAAGGTGATCTCCTCCCGATGGTTTCCAGAAATAATAACAGGGACGGGGATGGTCTGGTATGTTACCTTTCCCAGGGAAACACGGGAGAGATTAACTAGGGCGAGAGGAGTCTTGAGGGTATGGCAACGGATGCCCAATCGGGTTGCCAGGCTCTGTGAAATAAAGCTGCCCTCCGCGCCTGAATCCACCAGTGCATGAGTGAGGTGCCCAGTGGAGTTATGACAGAAACGGATGGGCAGCGTCAATTGAGTGAGGGGACTCGACCGGTTAGAATCTGCAAGGCCCCCTACAGTGATTCGCGGACCCCTAACCGGCCTCTCTGGACAATGCTCCACAGAGTGTTGACTGCCTCCGCAATACATGCAGAGGCCCAACTCCCAGCGGCGTTGTTTCTCCGCTAGATGGAGCTTTGACCGGACCACCGCCTTCGCCTCCGACTTCTCGGAGGAGTCTGGCGGTGGCGACGGCAGGGGGCGAGCTTGGGACAGGCGAGACGAGCCTCCCCACGAGCAAGAAGCAAACTTCCGCTCTGAAGACCGCTCGCGTAGCCTGTTATCCAAACTAATCGCTAGCGATATCAGCCCTGAAAGCCTCCCCGGAATATCGCGACCAGCCAGCTCATCCCTCAGACCAGAGTTCAGACTGCAGAGGAAGATGCCGCAGAGCGAGGGCTCATCCCAGCCAACCTTCTCCGCGATGACCCGGAAGTCGATCGAGTAGTCTGCAGCTGACCGACCTCCCTGCTGAAGACAGAGAAGACGATCTACTAACACATTATCTCGTCGGCTATGATCAAACACGTCAAGGAACTGTTGCACGAATTGGCCGTAGGAGAGGTTGGCATAGCTGGGCTTCGCCATGACGGCGTAAGCCCAGGTGAGTGCCCGCCCCTCCAGGAGGTTACCTATATAGCCAATTCAGCTGTGGTCTGAGGGAAAATCCCCAGGGATGCGGGAGAACACCGACTCACACTGCATGATGAACCCCCGCGCTCCGCCGAGCTGTCCGCTAAAGCGGGCGGGGGTCAGAATAGGTGTGAGCCGGGTTGGCGACCCGGGGTCAGTCTGACCGGCCACCGGAGAGGTAGGAGCTGCACCTCCCTGACGAGCCGGGGGGAACAGCTGCAGGAGATCCAGGCGATCTAACCGGTGAGTGATCTTAACTAATTGATTCAGCATCACCTGTTGCTGATAAACTATCAAATCTATTTGAGCCTCGAGAGTGGTGAGACGGCGTGTGAGCCCGCTGTCCGCCGAGCCGCTCTGCTGACATAATGCAGGGCTCAGGAGACACACACGCAGGCTCAGAATAGGTTTAACAGTTTATTGAACAACAAGTGTGTGTGTGGTTGCGTGTCTGTGATGTGTGGATGTATTGGTGGTGGCATCTGCGTCAGGCACGGGGGCAGGAGGCCGTTCAGCCGGACAACCCTATGGGAGAAGCAGAGGGAGAAGGGTAACGGGCACCACACCAATACAGGAGATAGTAGCAATAACAGTTGGCTTACTTGGTTTGGGCAGGTGGCTGGCGTAGCAAGGGCGTAGCCCGGTAGACAGCGACCTGGTGCGCCTGATGCAACAGCGAGGAGATGACGGCTGGAGAATGTTGTCCGCCGCCGGGGAATCCACCTGTGCATAGGGGAGGAGAACTGGAAGAAGAAGGTAAGGATGCTTACTTGCGATCTTGCTTAGTAGAAGGGAGTTCCTTGCAGCAAGAGTAGCCGATGTGATCAGACGGCTTCAGGCCGAAGCCCAGGGCGAGGCGGCTTAAATCCCTTGCCGCTGACGAGGCGCAGGTGTGCGTGCAGCTGGCGCCGCTGATGAGCGGCGAGGCGTGACAATTACGACCCCACAAAGTTAGATTGAAAAGATAAAAACCCAAAACCTTGTAAAAATACCCATATTTAGACCACTTTTTTCACACAGATCAACCACACACACACATAGAGAATTGTTATTATTTCCACAAGGTCGAAGCAGCTCCTTCCATTCTCTCTACACTGCCATAACACAAAACTAGTCAACTCCTTTTGCCCAGGGCCATTATTTTCAGATACCTATAATTTTAAAACTTTCCCTGAAAGATAACAATTAGACAATCAATCCTTTTATACCAAAAGTTACAACAGTTTAAAAACCTGCTCCTTCCACCTTCACAAAGAACTCTCATCCCTTTTCCCCACGCTGGGGCACATTACAGAAAGACAAAACAACCCAAACTGCCACTGCCTCTATCTAAGACTCACACACACAAAAATAACTGTGTTCCTCATTGTCCATTTTAGCGTTATCCGGTTCTGTTGCCACTTAACCCGACCATCTTTAGATCTTATAGTCTAATATCAATATCTTATAACATAGAATAAAGTTATTATTATGATTTTATTTACTTCCTCTTTTTCCCAACCTCTT
This sequence comes from Pholidichthys leucotaenia, assembly GCA_020510985.1. Classification (NCBI taxonomy): domain Eukaryota; kingdom Metazoa; phylum Chordata; class Actinopteri; order Cichliformes; family Pholidichthyidae; genus Pholidichthys; species Pholidichthys leucotaenia. The sequence goes on from CM035836.1 coordinate 305,633,604, forward strand.
GGGCTTCTTTTAATAATTTGCTGTATGGACCCTCCTTAAGATTGTGGCATTGATAAGCTGGGGGAGGATTATCTTTTTCATTTAATAATTGTTCAATGCTCGGTTGGTTTTGATATTTATCTTATTTGTTTTTATTTTTATTTTAGTTGTAAGTTTTACCGTCGACGCCAGGACTGCGCATTCATCCACATCCAGTGTAGGTTTAAAGGAATAATCTTTTCCCATTTTTTAAAATATTTTTCAGGATCCTTTATCTGATCTTTTCTTTTAACCGGCCATTGTAATTTTTTACCGTTCGACGCGCTGTCTGTTCGTTTTTTCTGCTGTTTGGTTTTTTTGTTTATTTTCTTTCTTCCCCACACAGTTACCCATTTTTTTTTAACCCTTGATAATTCCACAGGAATTAAAATGTTTTACCAGGAAAAGCATGTTATTTCAATTGAAACCCGCTACCATTACGTCCCCGACGACCCGGTAATTAATTATTCCTCTTTTTTTGTCCCAGACTGGGTATTTCAACCCAAACAAAATATTTTTTACCTCGTTGCAACTACTCGTGGTCCCGGACCACTTCCGCGCGCTTCACTGTTTACGGTCCCCGACTGGGTTGTACAACCAAACTGTTAAAACTCACTTAGTATTATACTTCTCCTCTTTTTTATGAGCAACACTCACTTGTTTATTTTAAAAGATTCTTGTGGCTTTTTATTGCGTTTGTCACTCGTGGTTGGATTATGAGGGTCTTGTAATGCATTTAGGATATATCCTTTTACTTTTAATCACATTACTCACTCGAAGGTGTATTAGGAGGGTCTTGCAACATATTTAAGAATATATCCTGTTTTACATTACTCACTCAGGCTGGACTAGGAGGGTCTTCTAAACGCATCTGAGAGTACAACTTTTATTCACTTGCGGTCCCAGACCGGGATATAGGAAACTCACTATATCCTTTTCTCTTTAATAATAAAAAAGACGCACTTACTTTCTTTTTCTTTTATCGAGGATGGGCTTCACTAGACAATGTCTAGAGTCTTGCGCAGTCCAGATTTCCTCAATGGGGTGTCAAAACTGACTATGCAGTCAGACCATGCACATGGATTTCAACCCGGAGCGCGCGTCGCCTCTAGCCGTCCTCTAGATGTTGCCCATCCGGCACCAAGTATGTCAGAATCTGAAAACTCGTGATCGTAGAGTGATCGTATGTCAGTTTGTTACCTCAATTAAGATTCATGACACAGTATATTAGTTCTCATATATATTTACTGCAGGAGTGCATACCTTTAACAGAATTTTCAGTACTGAAGAGTTTAACAATTCAGAGACATCATCAGTCATAGATAAGATAAGATAAGATAAGATAAGATAAGATACGCCTTTATTAGTCCCACAACGGGGAAATTCCAGGATTGCAACAGCACAGGGATAGCAACACTCAGAGCAACAATCAGAAGGCAAGAAAAAAAAAAAAAAAAAACAAGCAAGCAAGAGCAGCTAATATACATATGTACGTATTACTATAAAATATATATATATACACACACACACAGACACACAGTGCAGAGCATTGTAGCTGGATGGAATAAATATATGAATATATGAACACACAGTGCAGAGCATTGTAGCTAGATGGAATAAATATATAAAGATATATAATAAAGTTATATAATATTAAAAATAATAATAAATATCTCTTCTATCCCATTATTAGGAAATACAGATGCTAATATGGCCCAGAATTGTTCCATGTACTGGTACTATCACAAAAGTGTGCAGTGTCTTCTGCACTGGCACATCCAACAATACAGTCTTCAGCAAATAATTGTTTTGGTTACTTTTTCTTAAAAATGAGCCATTATTTTCAAAGTCACTGATAAATGGTCTGTACTGTTGACTGTTTTCACACCGGTGTCTTAACAGACAAAATAGAAAATCATGATGCAAACACATAAGTCACTAAATTGTTTATTACAATCAGCAGCAAATACCAAATTATTTAGAATGTGCAAAATTCAAACAAAAAAAAAAAGAAATTGGAATGGGTCACACACGCCGGCCACGCTGCCTCACTGAGCAGCAACTGGATCGGCCCCTCGCACTGGTCCAGGTTCAGCAGATCTTCAGCCTGCATCTCTGTAAATAGTGAGGCAAGGTCTGGTTTGGGTGGATCGTTTTCCTCTTGCCTAGATGAAAGACAGAAATGGGTGGTGGATAATTAAAGCAAGTTTAAAACATATTTGAGAAATAACACATCAATAAAAGTTTAGCCACCACTGTGCCGCCCTGGTTTCAAGTGTGGGTGGTGTTTTGTGCTTGTATTGCTAAAATATAAAAGGAAGCAGTACAATGGGTCTCAAATATTTGTAATGTGTTCTTTTACTGGATGAGTTTAAAGACGAAATACTATAAACTACACATATAAACTAAATTGTAATGGTGGCTGAACAACTCCCATTCCCCAACGTGCAAGATACACTGTTATGACTATAACTCATAAAGGATCACAGAAGTGATCTGATAAAAAAAATAAATAAATAAACAAGTGGTTTATTTTACAGTAGCTACTACTGGATGTGCCATTCATTTTCAATTACTCTGTAATTAATATTCACACAATCAAATAAATCTCAGTTCAGTCCCTTTCATATTAAGTGGAAATTGTGCCACTTTAAATTTGGCACTTTACCTACACTTTAACTTAAAAAGCAAAAGATTTTACTGTAAAAAACAAGATGTGCAACTTACTAGTCATAACACATTGCTGTCGTGCCAAACGCCACCATTCAGAGCAGATCCTGGTTGGACTCTACAACAAAAATACACACAACTTAAGTACATGCACAGCACGAAAGTACAACATGTAAAAAAAACAGCCTTTTTTTTTTTTTTACCAGGATTACAACTAGCTTATTTCATCAGATACTGTCAACACAAAGGCAACATACAAGGACAGATGTAGCAATGATGGCTAACTAGTTACGTCATCATTTAAACACGAGCAAGTTCAGTTTATTACAGCCGCTACGCATACTCGGGGAATTTGGCCGTTCACCTTCCCCACATCCTTGCAGGACTGGGCCCTCAAACTAATTTTTTTTTTTTTTTCCCCACAACCACTGGCTTTTCCAACTCTCCTCACCAGCAGACAGTTCGACCGGAGCGGCCCCCCCCCCCATCCGCTACAGCCTCCACTGGCGTCAACTTGAGCCCAAACGACAGGGGGGGTCACAGCCCTTTCTGGGTGTTCGAGGGGGTGGGGCTAGTGTGGTGACACTAAACACAGCAGGGAGACATTCCTCTGGGATTTTCTTCTGGAGCTTTCTTTACACCCAGCAGCAGGGCTGGAAGAAGCAGAGGACAATTTACATGCGGACAGGGAACCACAGGAAGCAGTCAGACGGGACTGTATGCATGCGTCCTCGAGCCAACCAATGTCATGCTAATCATGTGTATTGACCGATGTGTATTAGATGACAATTGATATGCTAATGTGCCATGCATTCTCTGTCTGTATCATTGTATAAAAGAGCTGACTTTACATGCCTCACTTACACACTCATAGCTCACTCACAACAGTGCACACACAGCACACAGTGCTGCTGTGTATCTCAATGATGATGGAGGAATAAAACTCTTAAACCTTCAGCTCGCCGTGTCTCGCCTGAACTTATTTTGTTCCTCCACACTGGTAATCGGAGTGGTGGCTCAGTTGGTAAAGCATCCGCCCCACACCCGGGAGGCAGGGGTTCAAATCCCGGCCGGGTCATGCCGAAGACCATATAAAAGTGGAACTTCCTGCCGTCCAGCTTGGTGCTCAGCATAATGGAATGGAGGAGGGAAATCTGTGGCGGCGCCTTGCATGGCAGTGGCCCTTCTGATTCTACACATGAGGTGTGTGTGATTAACACTGTAGATAGGATAAAACACAATTTTGTTCTACTGTACATGATTGGTTGTATGGTTGAATGACAATAAAGGGTGATTTAGATTTATTTGTTGTCTGTCCAAACTGAACTTTCCACTGCTGGGATAAATAACGTAAAAGATGCATATCACATCACTCACCGCCCTCTATATCCTAATATCACAGCTTCAACTGCTGAAGTTGGGTGCTTCCGTGGCCGTACATTCAATTCGGTTCAGGCGGCTCCATCTACTTCCCAGTGCGGCTCCGTCTACTTCCCAGGGTGGCTCTGTCTGCTTCCCTCTGGATTCTCTCATCAGCCGAAACACACAGAAAACTCAGTTGGACCGCGGTGTTGATTTCTGTGAAGCCATTCTATCATTATTGTTTATATTATATCACTTGGTTGCTGGCTCACAGACGAATATTTGCAAATAGCGGCTCGCTAGTGATTCTGGAAAGTCAGCGTTACGCCCACTCTCATGATGTTACGCCTGGACGAATCAGTGGCCTGCAGTGTTTTTACGTCACCGGGACGGCACGCATCGAACCACAATCTAGTGGTTCTGAAAAAAAGGGAACTGTTCCGAAAAAGCGGAACTGAATGTAGTTACAGTCCCTAATGGAAAAGTGGGCAAACCGTACCGTACCGTACCAAACCATACTATACTGACCCTAGTGGAAAAGGGCCTAAAGAGGACAGAAAAACAGCATAAAAATGTGATTATTGTTATGCTCTTTGTCTGTACGGAATATATGGCAAGAAAATTACCTCAAAATTTCAAATGACAATACCTTCAGAATGGTCAAAGTTAGAAGCACAGTGCCAATTGGAAAAATGTTGCAGATGAACCAAAGTTTATGACTGGTGAACTTGCATCCATGCATTTTGCATAATGGGACCAAGTCTGCATATTGCGACAATGAAATGTTCATAAGACAATACCTTCAGAAAGGTCAAAGTTAGAGGCACAGTGCCGATCGGAAAAATGTTGCAGATGACAGAAAAGGTTGTGATTTCAGAAATTTTATTCACCAATGTGCATAACACCAGGCAATGATGTGGTTTTTGGTCATCCTATCCTACAACTATATACAGAAAATCAGTAGAATCAAAACACACATTAGTAAAAAACTGGTAAAAAATGAGAAGAAATGTGACATATAATTTGACCATGACAAGCCACAAAGCCACTTTTTTTATGTTTTTGGTCATTTTGTCAGTAAAAACGGTAAAAAAAGGGTAAAAAGTGAACAACAATAGCACAATGGCAGCCATATTTACATCCCCCCCCCCAAGCAGCAGTGTACCCCAATCTGCCCTCATCTATCAAGGTGGCACTATTTGAAATTCTTGAGCATGTGGTATCTCTCAAAGCAAGGTGTAGCACACAGACCTACCCCACACTGAGCACACCTGAAGCACATCTGGTGACGACCATGGTGACAGCTGCGATCAGAACACACTACACAATCTGGACGTTCATGAATGTCGGCAAGAAAGTGCCATTCAGTGAGTAGCTGTGGTGTTTCTAATGCTTGCTGTGAAGGCCTTCCAGGTCCCTTGCCCTCACTTCTTTTGTACCCCTCAAGCAAACTTATGATTAGTTCCTGAATGAAGACATTCAGGGGCTTATGTGGAGCTGCAGTACACCTAGTGTATATGATGTGGGAGTTGACAATGCAGATGCTCATCAGTGTGTTGAAAATGCGGCTGTACCACTTCTTTGCGCTGTGTGGAAAGAGGTAGGTTTTCATCCTCTGGTCAGCTCTGTCTACTCCTCCCATATAGCTGTTATAGCTGTCCACACACACAGGTTTGTTGACCTCACGGAAACCAGTCGCACTCCCCTTTGAACGAATGCGTTTCTGGACAGATGTGTTGCATGAACGGATGACAGCATGGTGAGAGCCATCGTGTCATGCCACGCACAGGCCAGCAGTTTGTCTTGCCGCATGAAGACTGGGTCATCTCCCTTTCTCAACGGCAACTGGGCTGGTCGCAGATCCCTTGGCATACCTATAGTAATGGCATAAATAAATAATGGCATGAATAAATTGGCATACATAAATTGGCATAAATAACATAAAAAAAAAAAATAAATAAAAATAAAATACCTCTCCTGTTGCTGTTCACGGTCCCACACAGTCCAGTGTCCTTGGCTGCGAGCTCCATAGTGATGGTTGGCACTGTGTAATAACTGTCCATGCACACCTCATGTCCCTTCGCAGTGTATGGCTCCATCAGCTGATGCACAACAAGATGAGTCGAGCCCAAACTGTCACAGTCATCGCCATTTTGTCCTGTGTACAGTGACCACTGCAACACACATCCTGTGCTGGCTTCATTCAAGACAAATACCTTGTAGCCCTATTTGTCCAGTTTGTTGGGGTTGTACAGCTTCAAGGTGGACCTTCCCTTGAATGTAATCGTCATTTCATCCAGGGAGAGTTCCTTGCCTGGAGCATAAACAGCACCAAAACGCGGAACTATACAGTCAATGATTGGACGGATCTTGAATAGCCGGTCATGCCCTGGCTCACCATATGCAAACCAGTTCTCATTGTTCACAAAGTGAAGGCAAGACAGGATCATTGCAAACCTGTCATACGTCATCACTCTGCCAAATCCAGGTGTAAAAGCTGGCCAAAACTCTGCCCAGTAGCCCCCCAGTGCGGGCTTTGCCACAATTCCCATGCACAAATGGAGTGCCATGAATGCTTTCATCTCCTCCACAGTTACAGCAGTCCACTTTTGAAGTCTGGACCCCAGTTTCTGTGCATCGGTTGCTTTGGCTTGGGCTACGGCCTGGTCAGCGGCATCACTGGCAGGAGAGGGAGGTGTGGCTGTCAGCTGTCAGGGAGCTGAGCAAACCCCAGAGGCTCCCTGAGAGCGCCTGATTGCAAATGAGGAACAAAATACACAGGAGGGACCACAGTCGCCTTGTATCCTGCCATCTTGTGTTTTGGGCGCAACCATACATTGTGCCAATCAAACTCTGCAACAGCTGTAGCCTTGCATATGGTCATAACATTTGCATGCAGTGATTACCTTTGCTTATGGTGATCACACTTGTGCATTGTGCCAATCAAACTCTGCAACAGCTGTAGCCTTGCATGTGGTCATAACATTTGCATGAGGTGATTACCTTTGCTTATGGCGATCACACTTGCGCATTGTGCCAAGCAAACTTTGCAACAGCTTTAACCTTGCATGTGTTGATCACATTTGCATGCAGTGATGACATTTGTTTTATGGCATTCACACTTGCGCATTGTGCCAATCAAACTTTGCAACAGCTGTTACCTGTAATCAGCTGTAACTTGAAAATGCTACAACTTACATTCATTGTCAAAATTATAAAAATAAAGTGAATAAAACACAGTTTATACCACAATATGTACCTGTTTGTTTCATCAGTGAGAATCTTCCAGAAGTCCTCTGTCCAAAACAGCGACAAAAAATCAGTGGGGCATGCAGATGACAAATCCACCTCTCCACAATATCCAGCTGGCTGTTCAAATGGTTTGAGCCACGGCTGATAAGCTTCTTCATCTGCACGAAGCTCCCAGGCATCATTGTCCTACCTCCTGTTGGATCTCGACTGCCCGTGATTATTCTTCCACAGTGCACAAATGGTACATGCCAGGAAACACCGGGTGCTGTGTGCTCTGGCCCATCCAAACGTCGCCCACAAACTATTCTGGGCCTTTTCACCCCACGGCCATGGTTCAGCAAAGCAGAACAATCTGCAGACGATACTCCTGTGCCATTTTGGGCTCGGCTGGACACAGAAAAAGCACCTCCAGTCTCATGCGCACAACGCCCATCTCCATTTTTGCCAGAACTGCTTGCCCCATTGTCCGAAAGCACATAATCTGAGCTGGACTCTTCCTCAGATGATGAACTTGGGCTAATCTCTTCTGACTTCTCTTCTGACTCAGGAGCGGCCCACACCAGAGCTAAAACATCTTCAGCAGAGAACGTTTTTCTCGCCATCTTGTCTCGTCCACGACAAAAGACAGAATGAGACGGGTCATTCTGCAAACGGAAATTTGAACCACTGATTGCATTGGATCATATCCGTTTTTTGTGGTAAGTGAAAAGCTATACCTGTCTGCCATCTTGTGGTGCTAAAAGCTTTGTATAAGCTGACAGGTGCACACTGGTGCCACTCACAGTCAAACGGCTGAGGAGAAACATATGGATGTCATGTTTCTCATCAGCTTAATAAATTGCTTGGTTTAGTGAGTGAATCATTTTAAAGTGAGTGAATGAAGCATGTCACACCGTGATGTTTTTTAGGGGGCAGTGGCTCAGGAGGTAGAGCAGGTCGTCTAATAACCGGATGGTTGGCGGTTCAAATCCCGCTCTCCCCAGATATCCTACCGTTGTGTCCCTGGGCAAGACACGTCACCTGCATTGCCTCCAGTGTCCATAACACTGGGTATGAATGTGTATAAATGTATAAAAAGTTCGGTGGTGGCCGGAAAGGCCGTTGGCGCAGATTGGCTGCCACGTTTCCGTCAGCCTGCCCCAGGGCAGCTGTGGCTGCAGAAGTAGCTTGCCACTACCACTGTCTGTCTGTCTGGAGTGAATGAATAATGTACTTATTTGTAAAGCGTCTTTGAATATATATGATAAAGCGCTATATAAAATCGATGCATTATTATTATTATATTACTGACATTAGTATTAAGACCTAAAAAAATCAGCTGAACTTTAGAGAAAACAATTAAGAAAACAGGTTAAATTACAGTAACTAGTACATAGTCGTGCATACCCATCCATGCCCATAGAAACCAAGTATAAGTAAGTATTTCTGCATGCCTGGTGCTGAAGGGTCTCCCCCTTCAGCTCAGACCACTGGTTGAGGGATAGGTGTGTCGTAATTCCAGTTCATGGACGGGATCATGAAAATAGATCTGAGCAAAAAGTGGCTTTCGACCCTGTTCAGGAAGACCCGCGCATGCCCATAGAAACCAAGAAACCAGAGCATCCAGAGAAAATCAGCGCTTTGCTTGGCATTTTACACATTTGTAGTGTAGACTGCCATTCTTCTAGGTACTACTTCGAATGGGTGTGTTTTAAAGTAGTGTGTCCTATTGTTAACTGGGTGACACACTAACACACTGAAAGAGATTTCTTGAATTTATAGAGTGCCTTCTGCCTTACTGAGTGAAATTTCCAGATTTACTGCTTCGAATGGGTGTGGTTTAAAGTAGTGTGTCCTATTCTTAATCGGGTGCTGAGTATCTCTTCTTTCGTGGATGATGGTCTATATGACATGATGTACTGCTCCGAATGGGTGTGGTTAAAAGTAATGTGTCCTATTCTTAATTGGGGGATGAGTGTCTCTTCTTTCATGAGTGATGGTCTATATGACATCATAAAGGCATCAAGGCAGGCAGTGCCTTCTGCCTTACTGAGTGAGATTTCCAGATAAAACAAGCAAAACAGGCTGGCCGGCTGGCTGGCACAGCTATTGATGCCCCCGAGGACACAGTCCAAGGACGGATAATTTTTTCACACATAAGGAGTTGTTCAGAACTCCTTATAAGAGCTCCTTATACAAAGATATAGAGTGATGATAATCAACTCAGTGGCGGTAATGCAATTGTAAGCTGGTTGCCAACTGCCAATCAAATCTAAAAGAAGAAGAAGAAGAGATTTCCAGATTTCCTGCTTCAAATGGGTGTGGTTTAAAGTAGTGTGTCCTATTGTTAATCGGATGATGAGTATCTCTTCTTTCGTGAGTGATGGTCTATATGACATGATGTACTGCTTCGAATGGGTGTGGTTTAAAGTAGTGCGTCCTATTCTTTTTTTTTTTTTTGTAACTTAAGATTTTTATTCATTTTTCATTATATATATTGCATTCAGATCACAGTCTACATTTAAAAAAAACAAAGGGGCTAGAGTAAAAAAGAAAAAGGAGAAAAAAAAAAAAAAAAGGGGGGGGGACAAATGTTGGAGCATCAAGTTTTTAGTTTCCATCTCTTAATTCTTCTGGTTTTTCCAGCGTCTTTGGTTATTCTTTCAATATCTGTCTCGTTGTTGCACTTTGTAGTGTGTCCATTTCCGCCATTTTTTTCCCCCATAGTCCTTCTTGCATTCTTTGTCGATATGTTAGTTTTTCCATCATACGTATGTCCTCAATAATGTCAGTCCATTGCTCTTGGTCAGGAAGAACTTCTGATCGCCATTTTTTTGTGATTGTTTTTTTACATGCAATCAACAAGATTTTAACTAGATATCTGTCCTCAGCCTGTATAACATTGTCTCTTTTAAGATCACATAGGTACATCAAGTTACAGTTCATTGGTATATTATATCCTAATATCCTCTGTATTGTCACATGTATAGATTTCCAGAATGATGAGATTTTGCAGCATTTCCAAAACATATGCGAGTGGTCTGCATTTTGAGCCCCACATCCCCTCCAGCATATAGATTGGGTATTTGTATACTTTCCTTGAATCTGTGGTGTAATGAAAAAGCGAATCAGGTTTTTCCATCCAAATTCCCTCCATGTTCTTGAATTTGTTGACGTGTGTTGTGTTTTCCATATTTCCTGCCAGCTTTCTTCTGTTATGTTTAAATTGAGCTCTTTCTCCCATTTCTCCTTTATATAGTTACTTGAATGATTGTTTGCCATAAGTTTCTGATATAGCTTTGAAATAATTCTTGTTTTATTTCCTGTATATGAGCTTAAAATGAATTGTATAATCTCGCTCACATCTGTTTGGAGGTTATGCCTAATCTTCTTCATATAATAGTCTCTCATCTGCAGATATCTGAAGAATTCCGATCTTTCTAGTTTAAATTTTCTCCTGATGTTTACAAAGCTCCCGAGATCTTTTTTTCCGATATTGCCCCATGCTGTGATTCCCTTGTTCACCAGATTTTTGTATCCCCTATCTTGTTTTGCCGGTTCAAACTGACTGTCAAATGCTACCCATTTCAATAGTTTTATGTCTTCCTTTATATTATACTTTTGTACTATTTTATACCACAGTTCTAAAGTAAATTTAGTGATTGGGTCTATTTGTTTGATTTGCTTATATGCATCTTTATCTCCTATTATGCTTTGTACTGGGAGTCCCTCAATTTCCTTTTCCATTTCTTTCCATTTTGCCTCATATCCCTCGTCACACCAACATATGATATATCTTATTTGTGCTGAGTAGTAATATTCCTTTAGACTCGGTAGGCCCATGCCTCCTTTCTCTTTTGGTAACTGGAGAGTTTTATATTTCACTCTTGGTTTTTTACCTCCCCAAACAAATCTCGATATCATCCTGTCCCACTTTGAGAATTGGGCATCTGGAATCTCTGTTGGTATAGCCTGGAAGAGGTAAAGTAATCTAGGTTGTATGCTGATTTTGACTGTCTCAATTTTTGAATTCAGATCCATATTTAAGATTGACCATCTATCAATATCTTTTTTTATTTCTTGTTCCAACCTATCATAGTTTGCTTTATAGATTTTGCTTAGATCTTTAGGTATGTTCACTCCAAGGTATTTTATTTCTTTTTGTTTCCAGTTTAGTTTGATCTTATCAGTTATCTGGTTTAGAGGGTTATAGTGGAATGTCAGTATTTGTGTTTTTGTTATGTTTATCTTGTATCCTGATAATTTTCCAAAATTTTCTATCAAGTTCATCATTTCCATTATTGATTCATCTGGTTGTTCAAGGTAAACTATAATATCGTCTGCAAATAGCCCAATCTTGTGTTCCGCCCCCTTTATTGTTACACCTTTTAATTTCTTATTTTGTCGTATCGCTTGAGCCAGTGGCTCTATGAACAGAGCAAACAAGGTGGGCGATAAGCAGCATCCCTGCCTAGTTGATCTTTGTATATTTACTTTGTCTGTTAAGCTACCGTTTATCTTGATTCTTGCCACAGGTTCTTGATACAGCGTCCTTATGCATTGTACTGATTTTTCGTTAAATCCAAAGCGTTCCAGCACACTATATAGGAATTTCCAGTTAACCCTGTCAAATGCTTTTTCTGCGTCTAAACTCATTATTACTGCGCTTTTCTTTTCTTTATGTATTTGATTAATTATATGTATTGTTCTCCTGATATTGTCATGTGTTTGGTGTCCCTCTATGAAACCAGTTTGATCATCTTCTATCAATTCCGTCAAGAATGTCTTTATTCGTTTACATATAATTGTTGTATATATTTTATAATCCACATTTAATAAAGAGATTGGCCTATAGTTTCCGCATTGTTCTCTATCTTTCCCTGGCTTTAAAATGACTGAAATAATGGCTTCGTTCCATGATGGAGGTATTTTGTTGTTGTTCAACGTCCAATTAAATGACTTTAGAAGCTGTGGCGTGAGTTCTTCTATAAACAGTTTATAAAACTCAGATGGGTATCCATCACTACCTGGTGATTTACCGTTTTTAAGTGACTTAATCACATCTCTAATCTCTTGTGTTGTTATTTCTGCTGTTAGCTTTTCATTTTGTTGATTTCCTATTGATGGCAAGTCCAATGTGCATAGAAATTTTTTAATATCTTTAGTATTTGTTTCTTCAGGTTGCGAGTATAGTTCTTGGTAGAAATTATGGAATATTTCTTCGATGTTTTCTGGGTTAACTGTGGTTTTATTTGTGGTGGGGTCTTTAATCTTATATACATTATTCATTGTTTGTTGTTTTCTTAACCGTTTTGCCAGCAGTTTTGTGGCTTTTGGTCCCGTTTCATAATATTTTTGCTTTAGATATCTATTTTTCCTTTCAATTTCATCCATTTGTGTTTCTTTTATCTTTATTTTTTCTTCTTTAATTTCTTGATATATTTTTGGGTCATTTGTGCTTTGATGTTTATGTTCTAATTCCCTCAGTCTCTCACATCTTTGTTCATATGCTTCCAGTTTAGTCTTATTTGCTTTTCCTGTTTCAACAATTAATTTTCCTCTTAACACGGCTTTTAGTGCATCCCATAGTATTGTTGGGTCCACTTCTTCATTGTCATTCTCTTGGATATATTCATTTATGTTTACTTTTATTCTTTCTTTCATTTTATCATCATTTAACAGTCCTACATTAAGTTTCCATGTTGTTTGTCGTTTTCTATTGTTTAAATTTATTTCCATGTATATAGGATTATGATCTGATATTTCTGCCCCTCCAATCCAACAATTTCTCACCCTGTGTCTGTCATCTTCATTCATAAGGAAGTAATCTATTCTAGAGTGTACTTTATGGACTGCTGAATAATGTGTATAGTCTTTTTCGAGTGGGTGCAGGTCCCTCCAAATGTCTACCATACCCATTTCTGCCAGTGAGGTTCTTATGAATTTTGTTACATGTTTGTTTGTCTTCTTAACACTTGTTGTATCAATTTCATGATCCATGACAGCATTTAAGTCTCCTCCACAAATTAGGACTCCTTCACTGTGTGTTGCTATGAGATCAAACAGATGTTGAAAAAAACCCTTGTCACTTTCTGGTGGGGCATAGATGCTCACTAATGTGATCTGCATTCCATCTATGCTACCCTTTATTATTACATACCTGCCTTCTTTATCCTGGATTTCCTGTTCACATTCAAATTGTATTTTATTTGAGATTAGTATCATAACCCCCCTTTTAGTTCCTCCCTTAAATGAACTGTAGTAGGAGTTCTTATAGCCAAATCTCTTTAGTTTCACATGTTCTGTCTTGCTCAAATGTGTCTCTTGCATAAATATAATTTCGGCTTTTTCTTTCTTGAATTTTCTTATTATTCTTTCCCTTTTAACAGGTGAGTTCAGACCATTCACGTTTAGTGTTATTATCTTAAGATTTTTACCCATAATCATGTTTTTCCATTTTTTTAACTTGTGCTCCTAGCCCCTTTAACAACAAAAATAACACATATAAAATACATACATAAAAACACATTAAAAAATCTCGACCTCCGTACTTTGGGCCTTTCTTCTGCCCACTGGTCCCTGTTGGTGGGTGGAGGGATTGTCCTCACCGAGTGTAGGGCCCTCCCTAGACCTGTATTTACTATCCAAGAAATAGTCATTAGTCTAGAAATGTCCAACAAATATCACTTAAACCTCTCCTAGCCGTCTGTTTCTCTTTTACCTTGTCTTCTTGGCCTTCATTTCTTCTGTGTCTTTCTTAATCTTTGTTATAATCTAGGCTTTCAGTTGAAAGCCTTGTAGTCTTTCCTGGGCCCGCTGCGCCACGTCTCCCCCCGTCTTTTGCCGTTCACTCACCTCCACTCCGTCTGTCGTGATGCGTTCAGGGCCTCCGCTGCTCCTACCGTTTCCTCCGGCACGTACACCTCAAGGCCCCGCTCCATCATGTCCTGCGCTGCCTCTCTGGCTGTGTTGTAGGTTCTTACGCCGTTCTCCCAATGAATCCTCATCTTCGTTAGCGGCGTTTGGAATCTAATTTTTTTTTCTTTCAGCGTTTTTTTAATGTTGGCATATTTCTTCCGCTGCTGCACAATTTCCGCCGGGTAGTCATGATCAAAGAATATCTGCTTGTCGCCGATTCGTATCTTTTTTTTCCACGCTCGTGTCAGGATTCTTTCCTTTACATCATATTTCAGAAAGTTTACCACAACTGACCTGGGTGTAGAGCGTGGGTTCGGGTTCTGTGCCGAGGCTCTGTGCGCTCGTTGAATCTGCAGATCCGCTTCGCTGGGCAGTTCCAGCTCTTTTTTTAAGAACTGATCCATGAATTTCGTCATCGAGTTGCCTTCAATCCCCTCCGGGATCCCGAAGATGCGTATATTGCCCCGTCTGGACCTGCTCTCCAAGTCGGTTACTTTCTCCTGCATCCTCTGCATTTGTGCCGTCAGGGTCTGCAGCTGTTCGCTTGCCTCGCTATTCCAATCTTCCAGCTCTGATATTCGGGCCTGCGCTTCTGTCATACACGCCCGCTGGGAGCGCAGCTCCTCCATGTTTTCTGCTAGCTTGCGCTCCATTTCTCTTCGGAAGCCCATAATTTCTTCCTTAATCTCTTTTTTCAGCTCCTCCTTAAGAGCCGCTAAATCCTGTTGTAGCTGCCGTTTGAAGTCTCTCAACTCTTTACCCAAACTGGCGATGCCAGTGTTCATGGTATCGAGTTTTGTGTCTTCCATTTTCTCTGCTGCAGTCACCTCGTTTTTTTGGGCCCCGTGTTCAGCGGTTTCTCCTGCGTTGTTGAAGAGGAATTCTTTAATTTTACTCTGCTTTTGTCCTTGTGCCCGGCTCCTTCGTGTTTTCATCCCTTAGTTTATTGATCCGCTTATGTCGAGTTGGCCATTTACCGATGATTTTTAATCCGGCTAGGGAGAGCTCTCTGTTTAAGCGTTATGTCTCTCCGCCATCTTCCCGGAAGTCAGTGCGTCCTATTCTTAATCGGGTGATGAGTATCTCTTCTTTCGTGAGTAATGGTCTATATGACATCACAAAGACATCAAGACATCGTGAGTGATGGTCTATATGACATCATAAAGACATCAAAGCTACCTACTGGCTACCTACATCATAAGTAGCCAGTCCTATTGTCTATATGACGGCATCGCCTATATGACGGCATTGCGAGTCCTATGTTCCCTGATATCATAGGAGCATCATAGGACATCCTGCATATGATCCACAGACACACAAACTGACAGAGATTCTTCTCTTCTTTCATGAGTGATGGTCTATATGACATCATAAAGACATCAACGCTACCTACTGGCTACCTACATCATAGGTAGCCAGCCCTATTGTCTATATGACGGCATCACCTATATGACGACATCGCGAGACATCGAGGCATCGCGAGGCATCGCGATCATAGGACATCATAGGCTGTCTTATGATGTGCTATGATCGTGACACACAGACAGACACACAGAGATTTCTTGAATTTATAGAGTGATAGAGTGATGGAACCAAGCAGTCCCCATACAGGAAAAAAAATAAATAAATCAGACATTGGAAAAAAAATGTAACGTAACTTAAGCTTGAAGAATCAAATATTGCAGTTGTAAGAGTTATTGGTGTTTTAATATTGAAATTGCTGCATAATTTAAGGACAAAACGCACAGGTGTCTGCTGCAGTGGTCTGCTGTGGAGAGACATCAAGATCGAAAAGTGGCCAATGGTAGGCTGGTCTCGGCAGAGTGGCAAATACGATTGTCCACTGGCAAATACCACTTTCTACCGGTTGGCCACTTTAGTCCAGCGGTTGAATACAGTTGTCATACAGTTGTTGAATAGTTATACAGTTGTTATTCCCTGAGTAACTGTATGAGAAACATATAAATAATTACAACACAAATGTTTGACTTTGTTTACATTTGCTTAATTTTGGACAGGCATCAGCACTGTCACCTAACCAACCCCGCAAATGTTTTTCAGGCGAGGAATGTTGGGACTTATAGTTTTTAGCAAACTGAAAACTCCAGGAAGAAAATACTTCATCCTTCCTCTGCAAAACTAAACAGCAAAACCATTGGGAAAACAATCAATGTGATGAATAAATGGTGTAGTTGCTGAACACGTGGGTTTTTTTTTTTCAGTAACCGCTATTTTATAACTGCTATTTATCTCTCAGCTAGAGATCGACTGTGACAGGAAGTCATCCATGTGCTGTAAAAAAGTCTCACTGCTGCCTCTAGTGGCCCAGCATAGTTGTTACAATACCGTTTTCCTGGCTTCATTGATGGTAAAGGTGAGTTAAATTTGTGTTTATTTCAAAAACAAAATCGTATTTGGAAATTCTGGTAAATTAAAAGTCGAAAAAAATAGTCATACAATGATACAAGCCTTTAGTTGCACTTAATTTTGACTGGCCGAGCTGAAAAGCTGATAACAGACAGACAGACGGACTGATACAACCACAAACACACAGACCACATTAACTGATAACTGATTACTGTATGCCTCCATTTTCACTGAGGCATAATAATAAAGAGTCCAAACACGGAACATAAGGCATGGATAGGTTCTAACTCTGTCCAGATGATTATAGTAATAACTGGCCTGCACACCATGGGTATTACAGTTCAAGGATGTACTGCTATAGCTCGTGTTAATAAATACCAGAAGTGTTATTTTACCCACTGATGTAATTGTATCAGTCTGTGTGCATGTACAGCCAGCAAATATTGGGAATTAACTTCAAGTTAACCTGTCAAAAATGACCAAAGGAATCACATATTTAGAAAACAGCAGCTTCAAAGACAAGCTAAAGTTGATTTTTTTTCTCTCATCAAGGCTAAGCTTGAAATGCCTTCTTTTTGCACTTTTCTCTGAAATAAAAAAGGTAAGCTACAGTGTACTAGCTTTCCATTTGAAAAACAGAGGTAAGGAATTACAGTATCTCACAACAGTGAGTACACCACTCATATTTTTGTAAATATTTTATTATATCTTTTTATGGGACAACACTGAAGATATGACACTTTGATACAATGGTGGTGGTGTTATCGCGCTCACACTCTCTGATACTGGTCACTGTAAATTCAACATTGTACCTCATGGCAAAGAACTCTCTGAGGATCTGAAAAAAAGAATTGTTGCCCTACATAAAGATGGCCTAGGCTATAAGAAGATTGCCAACACCCTGAAACTGAGCTGCAGCACCATTGCCAAGACCATACAGCGGTTTAACAGGACAGGTTCCACTCAGAACAGGCTTCTCCATGGTCGACCAAAGAAGTTGAGTGCACGTGCTTAGCATCATCTCCACAGGTTGTCTTTTGAAAATAGATGTATGAGTGCTGCCAGCATTGCTGTAGAGGTTGAAGGGGTGGGGGTGGGGGGTCAGCCTGTCACTGCTCAGACCATACACCGCACACTGCGGTGCACACCGCACACTGCATCAAATGAAACATCAAATGTTTCAGATCATCAAACAAGAAGCAGAAGCCAACTTTATTGACATTCAATCCATACAGCCAATCATGTACAGTAGAACGAAATTATGTTTCTCCTATCTACAATGTTGGTCACAACTAGAATCAGAGGGACCGCCACAAACAACTTTTCCTTCCCCCATTCTATTATGCTGAGCACCAAGCTAGAAGGTGGGAAGTACCATTTTTATATGGTTTTTGGTATGACCCAGCCGGGGCTTGAACCCATGACCCCCTGGCTGTGGGGCGGATGCTCTACCACTAGGCCAGCACTCCAAATTTAAATATTAGACAAAGATAACACAAGTAAACACAAAATGCAGTTTTTAAATGAAGGTGCTTATTATTAAGGGTAAAAAAAATCCAACCCTACATGGCCCTGGGTGAAAAAGTGATTGCCTTCCCCCTTCCTGTTAAAACATAAATTAACTGTGGTTTATCACATCTTTGGAAAGCTGAGTTCAATTTCTCGAGCCGCACCCAGGCCTAATTACTGCCACACCTGTTCTCAATCAAAAATTCACTTAAATAGGACCTGCCTGACAAAGTGAAGTAGACCAAAAGATCCTCAAAAGCTAGACATCATGCTGCAATCCAAAGAAATTCAGGAACAAATGAAAAACAAAGCAATTGAGATCTATCAGTCTGGAAAAGGTTATAAAGCCATTTCTAAAGCTTTGGGACTCCTGCAAACCACAGTGAGAGCCATTATCCACAAATGGCGAAAACATGGAACAGTGGTGAACCTTCCCAGAAGTGGCCGACCGACCAAAATTACTCCAAGAGCACAGTGACGACTCATCCAAGAGGTCATAAATAGCCCCACAACAAGATCCAAAGAAATGTAGGCCTCACTTGCCTCAGTTAAAGTCAGTGTTCATGACTCCACCATAAGAAAGAGACTGGGCAAAAATGGCCTGCATGGCAGAGTTCCAAGACAAAAACCACTGCTGAACAAAAAGAACATAAAGGCTCGTCTTGTGGGGGACCTAGAGATTACATTCTCCACTCAGACTGAATGGCACAGGAGGAGACGCTAAAAGGCTGTAAGATGGATATGCAGGGCAGACTGTGGTTTTCTCCATAGGACCGCATGAGAATGTGTCTTCTCCACCGTACTGAATGATAATAGGCATTCTCCACCAGACTGCATAATAATGCGCCGACAGGCTGGGTGACAAAGGGGATTGTAATTGTATGTATTGTGATGTGAACCCCCCAGGTCGCTAGGCGAGGATGTAAGTTATAAAAGAGAGATGCCAGCAACCTGGGTTAGGCTTCTTGTTGACTGAAGGATAGAGAGAGAATAAAGTCTACTCTGATCCAACTCACTGCCTCACCTGCTCATTTCTCTCTCTACACTGGTGACCTTTGACATATAATGGAACTCAAGGCAAATGCCCCAGAGACGACCCGGACTGGAGGCGCCAGCATCGCATGCACCATTTCGGTCAAGCTCCCAGACTTTTGGCTACATGACCCGAAGTCTTGGTCTTGGTTCCTCCACACCGAGGCCCAGTTCACGCTCCGTGGAGTGACAGTGGATGACACCAAATACTACTACATGGTTGCAGCACTGGACGCACGCACAACTCAGCAGGTGGCGAGCCTGCTCCAACGGCCCCCAGCCCACAACAAATATGATGCTCTCAAGACTGCACTGACCCAGCGCTACACGGTCTCGGACTGCGAGAGAGTGGAAAGGCTCCTGACACGCTCCGAGTTGGGAGATGGGTCGGCGGTCGAACTAATGGAGAAGATGTTGGCGTTGATGGGCACAGATGACGGGCAGTTCCTCTTTGCCCACCTTTTCCTCCGGAACCTCCTGACACCGGCCAGAGCGGTCCTCACCAATTCGCTGCTGCTGGCCACACCGAACTACCAGACGCTGGCACAAGAGGCAGATCAGATTATGTTGGCAACCAGAACCTTCGCTGTGAACGCAGCAGTGTCAGAACCCAGTGAGATGGCCAGCGAGAGCGAGGACCTAGCGATGGTGGCCGCAGCGGAGGCCAAGAAGCACCGGGGGGACCCGCTCTGCTTCTACCACTGCCGCTTTGGAGAAGATGTACGCCGATGCGTGCCACTGTGCCAGTTCAAGCACTCAGGAAACGCCAGGACCGGCAGTCGGTAGCAGTTGCGACCGCCAGTGACACAACCAAGATGCTCTATGTGATGGACTCACGCTTGGGGAGACGGTTCCTCATGGACTCCGGCTCGCAAATGAGCCTCATCCTGCCATCCTACGCAGACCGGCTGGCGGGAAGTAGCGGCCCCAAGCTGGCGGCCACAAACGGCTCAGACATTAAGACTTTTGGTGAGAGGACACTGACTATAACCTTGCATGGCCGTACATACCAATGGACCTTCGTCATAGCTGCATGTAACGCCCCCATTTTGGGCGCAGATTTTTTGTGTGCACACGGTCTATTAGTCAATGTGGTTAACAAACGCCTGATTAACGCTATGTCTTTTGATTCTCTGCCCTGTACAGCTAGAGGAGCCGGGTCCACAACACATCACAGCTCCAGGGGGTAATTTCCACACACTACTCACCCAGTTTCCAGCACTCACGGTTCCGCCGTTTTCGGTGGCCATCACTAAACACGGGGTGGAGCACTTCATTACCACCATGGGGCCGCCCGTTTTCGCACGACCTCGGCACCTGGACGCAGCTAAACTGGCCAGTGCGCGAGAGAGAGTCTCCGCAACATATGGTGCCTAAAGCCGAGGGATCGTGGCGACCATGCGGAGATTTCCGCAGATTAAACAAAGCCACAGTGCACGATCGCTATCCAATCCCCCATATTCAGGATTTTTCCGTCCACCTCACCGGGGCACACATTTTTTCCAAGGTGGACCTGGTCCGCGGGTACCACCAGGTCCCGGTGCGAGCAGAAGACATACCCAAAATGGCAGTAATAACCCCGTTTGGTCTTTTTGAGTTCTTACACATGCCTTTTGGGTTAAAAGGTGCAGTGCAGACATTCCAACGCATGATTGATGTGGTGCTGCACGATCTGCCATTTGTGCTCATCTACCTAGACGACATCCTGGTGGCCAGCGCGTCCGAGGACGAACACGTAGCCCACCTCAGGACGGTTTTCCAGAGGTTGGAAGAGCACGGGTTAATAATCAACCCAGCAAAGTGCCAGTTCAGGGTTACAGTTATTGACTTTTTGGGCCACTTCATCTCACCGGAGGGCGCGATACCCTTACCGGACAAAGTGCACACAGTGGCAGATTTTCCCCTGCCTCAGACGGTTAGGGTGCTGCAGGAGTTTTTGGGGATGGTTAACTTTTACAACTATTTCCTCCCCTGCACAGCCCAGCTCATGCAGCCATTGTACGCCGCGCTTAAGAAACAGAAACTGGCGGACAGAGTCGACTGGACTCCTGAGCGAGAGCAGGCATTTTCCGAGGTCAAAACAGCTCTAGCAAACGCCGCACTACTGGCGCACCCAGACAGGGTGGCTCGGATAGCGCTCACTACTGATGCATCAGACGTGGCCATAGGGGCCGCCGTGGAGCAGCGCGTCGCCGGTTCTTGGCAGCTGCTCGCCTTTTTTAGCAGGTCTTTGCACGACAATGAGCGTAAACACAGCACGTTCACAGGGAGTTACTGGCTCTCCACCTGGTCATACGCCACTTCCAGTTCTGGCTGGAAGGCCACGGCTTCACTGCATTTGTGGACCACAAGCCGCTAACGTACGCTATGGCCAAGGTGTTGGAACCATGGTCGGCCGCCAGCAGAGACAGCTGGCCGCAATCTCGGAGTTTACAATTGACATTCAGCATGTGGCCAGTAAACTCAACATGGTGGCAGACTGCCTCTTGCGAACATTAGTGGCCCCAGTCTATGCAGGGATAGATTACACGGCCATGGCCGCCGAGCAGATCGGTGATGCGGACGTTTGCGCGCTCCAGTCTGGACCAACAGGGTTAAGGCTGGAGAGCAGAGTACTGCAAGACGGCCCCCCCAATCTGTGACATCTCCACAGGCCACCCGTGCCCGGTGGTCCCACGCGCTTGGCGCTGCTGCGTGTTCGAGTCGGTTCACTCCTTGGCACACCCTGGAGTGCGCGCGTTAGTCAAAATGGTGGGAGCAAAGTTTGTCTGCCCGAGCCTGCACAAACAGGTGAAAGAGTGGGCTGCAGCCTGCGTAGCGTGCCAACGAGCCAAGGTGCACAGGAACACAAAGGCCCCCCTTGAGCCGTTCCATGTCCCGGCTAAGAGGTTCGACCATGTTCACGTGGACCTTGTGGGCCCCCTCTCACCATTGCAGGGGTTTACGCACCTCCTGACAGTGGTGGACCGCACCACGCGCTGTCCTGAAGTGGTGCTGCTAGCTTCCACCGCGTCCGCAGAAGTTGCACACGCTTTTTTGGCGACATGGGTGGCCCGCTTCGGAGCCCCTTCAGATATCACGTCCAACCAGGGCCCGCAGTTCGTTTCCGACCTCTGGTCCACGATGGGCCAGAGCCTGGGCATCACCATTCATCGCACGACAGCGTACAACCCCCAGGCCAATGGGTTATGCAAGCGTTTCCAAAGGTCACTTAAAGCAATGTTCAGGGCTTCGCTTACAGATGCAAATTAGGTGGACCGGTTGCCGTGGGTTCTATTCGGGTTTTGTTCAGCACCGAAGGAGGATTTGGCTGCCTCCCCACCAGAGCTTGTTTTTTCCCAGCCGCTGCGGTTCCCCGGAGAATTTTTGCCTGACAACCCCGCGCCGAACACCAATCCATCCCTGCCTTCACTACATAGCGCAGAGGCAGGGACGGTACCCAGCCTGGCCCACCACTGTTTTCCCCGCACTTTAGTGCCAAGGACCTTGAAGGATGCGTCGTTCGTGTTTGTCAGGCACGATGCCCACCGGACCCTGTTGCGCCCGCCCTATGACGGCCCGTTCAGAGTGTTGGAACCTGGGGATAAACATTTTGTGTTAGACTTGGGGGGACACAGAGAAACAATCTGCATAGACAGGCTTAAGCCCGCCTTCGTATTAGCAGACGAGCAGGTGGTGTTGGCCTGAGCTCCACGGCGTGGACGACCCCCACTGAGAACTCCCCAGGTAAATGACTTGTCAGCTCAGTCACAATGGCATGGTGAAAATGTGTCCCCCCCCCCCCTCCAACCTCCCAATGTTCCCCTACAGACGGACGTGCCTCCCGGAGTGCCTCACCGGCACAGCAGCGCCTTGGAGCCTGCGACCCCCCCCATTACAGCCACTACGGACGTCGGCTGAAGCCCACAGGACATGAGGGTTAAGGCCCATTAGACATTACATTCTCCAATCAGACTGAATGGCACAGGAGGAGACGCTAAAAGGCTGTAAGACGGATATGCAGGGCAGACTGTGGTTTTCTCCATAGGACTGCATGAGAATGCGCCTTCTCCACCAGACTGAATGATAATACGCATTCTCCACCGGACTGCATAATAATGCGCTGACAGGCTGAGTGACAGAGGGGATTGTAATTGTATGTATTGTGATGTGAACCTCTCGCCCTAAGATGCTGGGATAGGCTCCAGCCCCCCCGCGACCCGAAAAGGATTAAGTGGAAGAAGATGGATGGATGGATGGACGGATGGTGGTGTGAACCCCCCAGGTCGCTAGGCGAGGATGTAAGGTATAAAAGAGAGATGCCAGCGACCTGGGTTAGGCTTCTTGTTGACTGAAGGATTAAGAGAGAATAAAGTCTACTCTGATCCAGCTCTTTGCCTCGCCTGGTCATTTCTCTCTCTACAGTCTCAGTTTTGCCAGACAACATTTTGATGATCCCCAAGACTTTTGGGAAAATACTCTATGGACTGACAAGACAAAAGTTGAACTTTTTGGAAGGTGTGTGTCCCATTATATCCGACATAAAAGTAGCACAGCATTTCAGAAAAGGAACATCATACCAACAGTAAAATATGGTGGTGGTAGTGTGATGGTCTGGGGCTGTTTTGCTGCTTCAGGACCTGGAAGACTTGCTGTGGTAAATGGAACCATGAATTCTGCTGTCTACCAAAAAATCCTGAAGGAGAATGTCCAGACATCTGTTCGTAACCTCAAGCTGAAGTGCACTTGGGTTCTGCAGCAGGACAATGATCCAAAACACACCAGCAAGTCCACCTCTGAATGGCTTAAGAAAAACAAAATGAAGACTTTGGAGTGGACTCGTCAAAGTCCTGGCCTGGATCTGAAAGGCAGTTCATGCGCAAAAACCTTCCAATGTGGTTGAATTACAATAATTCTGCAAAGATGAGTGGGCCAAAATTTCTCCACAGCGCTGTAAAAGACTCATTGCTAGTTATCGCAAATGCTTGATTGCAGTTGTTGCTGCTAAGGGTGGCCCAACCAGTTATTAGGTTTAGGGGGCAATCACTTTTTCACACAGGGCCATGTAGGTTTCGATTTTTTTCCCCCTTAATAATAAACACCTTCATTTAACAACTGCATTTTGTGTTTACCTGTGTCATCTTTAATATTTAAATGTGTTTGATGATCTGAAACATTTAAGTGTGACAAATATACAAAAAGAAAAGAGAAATCAGGAAGGGGGCAAACACTTTAACACGCCACTGTAATTTCGTTTTGCCATTTTTTGTGCTGATGTTCCCAGTTTCTTACTCCATCTTTCGGCCTCCACGTTGTCAGCCTACTGGTCCAGCGATTGTTTGTCATACGGGCGACATGATTGGAATTTTCTTGCTGACATTTTCAAGGTGGACACAGATATAGCTGTCTGAATAGATATTATTGAGATGCTTAGCATAGGCTGGAGACACCCCTTGTCTGCCAATTGATTTCATTATGGCCGGTGTCTCAATAGAATCAAAAGCTTTCTCATAATCGATTAAGGCAACACATAATGGATTATTGTATTCTCTGCATTTTTCTTGCAGTTGGTTTAAGGTGTGTATGTGATCGATGGTGGAGTAGCCCCTGCAAAAGCCTGCCCATTCTCTTGGTTGGCTTTCATCTAGTATGCGCTTGATTCTCAACTTTGGAATTTTTGTGAAGAGCTTGTACATATTTGAGAGAAAACAAATTGGTCTATAGTTTTTAATGTCTCTTCTGTCGCCTTTTTTGAAAAGAATGACAACTTTGGCTTCTTTCAAAAGCCAAAATCCAAGATGGCGCCACGGATGGCAGCCACTGGCTTCTGCTCTCTGATGTTTTTGATAATTTTGTGTTTTTTTGGACTTCTGCTCTTCTGTCTGAGTCACCTATTCAAGGGAGGAACTACTTTCACTCAGACTACCTCCCAATGCAACTTCTCCGCCAGTTTCTGCTGCTGATCTGAAGTTTTTTCAGTCGATCTTAGCTGTGGGAGCAGCGGCTATTGGCGCTGGCCGGAAACGAAGGCGGCGTGGTAAACGTGCCGGTGCGCTAGTCAGGTTGAAGAAACGAGGATTTCGCACGCCGCTCCCATCGATCCATCTGGCAAATATCCGCTCTTTGGCAAACAAAATGGATGAACTGCTGCTCCTGACTCACAAAAACTGGGATTTTAGCAGATCTGGCGCCCTTTGTTTTACGGAGTCCTGGCTGAGTGAACACATCCCGGACAGCGCGGTGCGCCTGGACGGATTCCGGCTGTTTCGCGCTGATCGCAGCCGAGAATTCTCTGGAAAGACTAAGGGTGGTGGAATCTGCTTCTACATAAACGAAGGTTGGTGTACTGATGTCACAGTGTTGAAGAAGTTTTGTAGCCCTAACCTAGAGTCACTGTTCATAAACTGTAAACCCTTTTATTCACCGCGAGAGTTCTCCTCGTTTATTCTGGTCGGAATTTATATCCCGCCTGCTGCTTGTACAACGGAGGCACTGCACCACCTCGCTGACCAGATAGCAGACGTGGAGGAAAAACATCCAGACTCTCTGCTTATCATTCTGGGTGATTTCAATAGAGCTAATCTCACAAATGAGCTTCCTAAATACAGACAGCATATTAAATGTCCCACCAGGGGCACAAATACACTTGACCACTGTTACACAGTTTTAAGAAACGCCCATCATGCCGTCCCCCGTGCAGCTCTGGGTTTTTCTGACCACTGTCTGCTCCATCTTATTCCAACATACAGACAGAAACTAAAAACTTCCAAGTCTGTTGTAAGGACTGTGAAGAAATGGACTGAGGAATCAAAGCTGGAGTTACAAGCCTGCTTTGACTGTACAGCTTGGAGTGTTTTTGAAGCTGCAGCCATTAACTTAAAGGAACTCACTGACACTGTGACGTCATACATCTGTTTCTGCAAGGACATGTGTGTGCAGACCAAGACCTTCTGCACATACAACAACAATAAACCCTGGTTCATTCCTAAACTGAAGCAGCTACGTCAGACCAAGGAGGAGGCCTACAGGACTGGTGACTGGACTCTGTACAAGCGGGCCAGAAACATGCTGACGAAGGAGATCGGGTTTGCTAAGAGGAGCTACAGTGTGAAGTTACAAAAAAACTTCTCAGCCAACAACTCTGCTTCTGTCTGGAGAGGCCTACGGAATATCACCAACTACAGGAGACCATCCCCCCACCCTGTGGAAAACCTCCAGCTGGCTAATGACCTAAACAGCTTTTACTGCAGGTTTGAAAAGAACCTACAGTTCTCACCTCCCACCCACACAAAAGGATTATCTGCAGCCCCAGGAACTCCATCCCTCCTCCACTCTGACCTCCCACCAGCACTAATGATCTGTGAAGAGGAGGTGCGCCGGGTCTTTCAGAGACAAAAGATCAAGAAGGCTGCAGGACCTGATGGTGTGTCTCCATCCTGCCTGAGAGTCTGCTCCAATGAGTTGGCCCCCATCTTCACCCGAATCTTTAACAGATCACTGGAGCTGCGTGAAGTGCCTTCCTGCTTCAAACGCTCCATCATCATTCCAGTTCCCAAGAAACCCTCTGTTACAGGATTAAACGACTACAGACCTGTTGCCCTGACCTCTGTGGTCATGAAATCCTTGGAGAGATTGGTGCTGAACCACCTGAAGGTCATCACAGGCCCCCTGATGGACCCACTGCAGTTTGCCTACCGGTCAAACAGGTCAGTGGATGATGCAGTGAATATGGGACTACACTACATCCTGCAACACCTCGACTCCCCAGGGACGTATGCCAGGATCCTGTTTGTCGACTTCAGCTCAGTGTTCAACACCATCATCCCAGGCATTCTTCATCAGAAACTCCTCCAGCTCAAGGTGCCCCCCTCCACCTGCCAGTGGATCTCCAGCTTTCTGACTGACAGGTGGCAACAGGTGAAGCTAGGGAGATTTACATCCAGCTCCCGAAAAATTAGTACTGGCACCCCCCAAGGATATGTCCTTTCCCCACTGCTCTTCTCCCTCTACTCCAACGACTGCACCTCAGAGGACCCTTCGGTGAAGCTCCTGAAGTTTGCGGACGACACCACAGTCATCGGTTTGATCCGGGATGATGATGAGTCTGCATACAGGCGGGAGGTGGAGCAGCTGATCCTCTGGTGCAGCCAGAACCATCTTGAACTTAACCCAGCCAAAACGGTGGAGATGACTGTGGATTTCAGGCGACACCCCCCTTCATTCCCCCCACTCACCATCCTCAACAGCACAGTGTCCACTGTGGACTCCTTCAAGTTTCTGGGTACCACAATCTCCCGGAACCTGAAGTGGTCCTCCCATGTAGACACTGTCCGGAAAAAGGCCCAGCAGAGGTTGTTTTTTCTGCGTCAGCTCAAGAAGTTTGATTTGCCTCAGGAGCTGCTGGTTGTCTTCTACACCGCCATCATCCAATCTGTCCTCTGCTTTTCCATCACTGTCTGGTTTGGATCTGCCACTAAACAGGACAAGACCAGACTGCAGTGGATCGTTAAGTCTGTGGAGAGGATCATTGGTACCGACCTACCCTCCATTGAGAACTTATATCAGTCCATAACCAGGAAACGGGCGGGAAACATCTGTGCTGACCCATCACACCCCGGCCACAAACTGTTTGAACTTCTATCTTCTGGTCGTCGTTACAGATCACTGAAGGTCAAAACCACCCATCACAGGAACAGTTTCTTTCCTCAAGCCATCACTCTGATGAACTCCTAACATTCACCTAGTCCTACCTGTTGCTGTACTCATGACTTTTCATCCATTATTACATTGCACATAACTCTCGCACTGCTTTTTACTTCATTCACATTATATCACTGAATCTGAGTTCACATTGAAATACGGTGTGACTGTATATTTTTTCATATATTTCTGCAAAGTGTGGTTAGTCTGAGTAAATAACTGCATATATTCCTGTATATATTTGCATCCTTTTATAGAAACGTGGACAGACTGTAATTTACTGTACATACTCTGTTGTCATTGAATCCTTATTTAAATCCTCCATCTGAACAACGAGAGCAAGTTTTTAGCCAAAGTCAAATTCCTTGTATGTGTTCTGCATACTTGGCCAATAAAGCTGATTCTGATTCTGATTCTGATTCTGATTTCCAGCTTGATGGAATTCTTCTTCGTTCCAGGCATTTGGTGTAGAGCTTGGTGAGCTTCTTTAAGAGGAATGTACTACCTTCCTTCAGAACTTCCATTTTGACTCCGTCCTCCCCTGTTGCTTTGCCGTTCTTCATTTTTCTTGAAGATGGTCATCAGTATTCCTTAAAATATAGCTATACGTTTAAGTCCAAAACCGATAAAAGACTATGGTGTCCCTCCCCTCTAGCAGAGTTCAACAGACTTGAGAAATAATTTTAAAATAATCTCACAGAGCAGAAAAAAGCAGGAGCAGAGAAAAGGACTGGAACCAATTCCCTAGACAGAGAGATCAAGCTGGAAAGGATGTGCAACAAGTTTGACTGAATAAGGACAGAAATGGTAATGTACTACCAAGTGAGGTGTGTGTTGAGAAGGTGGAAGGAGTACTTTGATGAGCTCATGAATGAAGAAAATAAGAGGGACAGGAGGATGGATGAAAGAAAGAAAGAAAGAAAGAAAGAAAGAAAGAAAGAAAGAAAACATGAACAAGGAAGTCCCAAGGATTAGCAAGGTGGAAGTGAGGGCAGCTTTGAAGAGGAATTTTTT